>OY728127.1:1185952962-1187389212 GCA_963277665.1 Viscum album | reverse complement strand
GGATAGAATATCTTGAAAGTAGTAGTGTTTAGTCACATAAGGGTGATTTTTTTCACAGATGGATCTCTAAGCATGATGTTTTATCATGGAAGATACTATATATACTACAAAGGCCTATTGGTGTATGGTTTTCACACATGTTCTTTTATGATATCATTATAATTCAAGTTTAGGAATATACTTGGAATATTTAATCTCTGATTTATATAATAATTTTCATAGTTTCCACATGGTTTTTAATCCTCCAAATTGAAGGGTTTTTTCCACATTAATTTTTTTTGTTTTTTGATTTTATTCTACTTTAGTTTTTCTTTAATGTTTTATTAGGTTTATCAAAAATATTTTGCAAAATATTTTCTTCCAAGGATTGTTATTCTCCCCCAAAAGTGGTTTAAAGTAAATGGTTCATGCTTGAAATTTTTAATTGGAAATATGGAATTTCAAGAGGATTGATGGTGTGTGTGAGATAGAATAATTTTTGGAAGACCAAGAAGATCAAGTCATGTGTTTTAGGTATTATTCCAAATTATTTTATTCAATGAGTGACACTAGTGAAGAAAAAATTAAAATTTGAAGATCATGGTGATGCATTAGGAGGGAGAAATTTATTTCTATAGCTGCTCTAGAATTTGTGGAGATCATTATTTTGGGGGGGGTGTAAAACCCTGAGATTTGATAAGATATATTATTTATAATTTCTTTCATATCTTCTGTTGTATGCTACACCGAGATTAGTTTTTACTATACGCAACACTGTATTATCTTGTAGTATATACAACACTATTATTGGAAAGTGTTACACACAATTTCATGTTTGTTTTGTAGAAATTATTCTATGCAACATTAAGTATAGATTTTGTTCAATGCATAAATGAAATAAGTTTTGATTATGTTATATTCAACACCAAAGGAAGATTTCACTACACACAACCCTGACTTGGCTTGAATTACACGCAATCACGACCTTCCTCGATAGCGTGTGTTGTACGCAATATCGGGTTTTACTAAACAACGATATATATTATTAAAATATTATATAAACTACCTGTTATGAATAATAATACCTACTTTTTGAAATTTTATAAATATTATCTTTCAAAATGCTCTTTTTTTTGGATTCGGAGTATCTAATTTAGCCTAAGTTTAAATTTTGGTATTTTTTGGATAACTTTTATATTTTGATGAATAGTGAAAATTACTAAATTTTAATTAAAAACAACCTTTTTAATCAAAATAGTTAATAGTGATAAATTATGAATTTAAGTGGATTTGAATTATATTTAGAATATATTTTTACCATTTAATACAATTTTGGTCATTGGATATAATTTCACAATTAAATCGGACATAAACAAGTGTCAATCTTTTGATAGTTATTATATCATAAAAACACGCTTTTTGTTTTGACAGCATGAATTAATTTTAAATTAATTTTTCCCACTTTTCTGTTTTGAGTTTGGAAAAATGGATTCCGAATTTGGAATCAGGATGTACAAATTTTATAAATAGGTAACTTTTATTTTTACACATTTTGAATAATTACTTTGGTAAATATTTTATTTACCATGGTTATAGGGTAAAACCGGTAAATAAGGGTAACAAAATAATTTTATAATAATAATAAATTACCATAAAACGTGTCCTAACATTATTGGTAGACACATATCCGACAATGTGCATCCTTGGGTCGATTTGGGACCCCATGGAGCCACTTGTAGGTGGTAGGGACACTTTATATTAATAAATTTAAAATAAATACAAAAATGACATAAGCTTATATATTTTAGAAAAACAATTCTTACATAGGGTTATATATGTTTGATTTTCAATTATAAATATTCATTAGAAAGCTAAAAGGATTTCCTACATATTGATATTTTATTTATAATTTTTAGACATTAAATAATTTAATTTATTTATGACACAATAGTGATGCAGTAATTACCATAATAGTGAAAAATTAAGATAATTGATATTTTAAATACCCAAATAAATATAATTTGAGTCTTTTTATGAATTATAATAATTTTATAGGTTAATATGACATGTTATTATTGATTTAAGTAACTGTTTTAGAACTTATCATTCTGTTATGATTTTTACAAAAATCAATTACCAAATAGTGTCAAAATTGACCTAAAATATTTTTTTAAACAAATATTATATTATTAATTAATATTATATTCCTAAAAATTTAAGGTTCGTCCAAATTACTTAGATAAGGATATATATATATTAATAATGAACCTATTTGGGTTAGATTGGATGTTTATAGTAATTTTATTAACCATATAATAATAAAAATACAAAGAGACATAGTAAAAGTGAAACTAATTAACAAACATGTATAACCAATAGGTAGAATAACAACAATATCAATAACCATATAAATGGAAATGAGAGAAAATATATATAAGATCCCAACACATAAAAATAGAACTAATAAAATTCATAAGGCATATAGAACAATATATCATGAGTATTATAGACTTAGGGATCTAACCAGTAGGCTTATCATTAGTGAGTAAATAAGTATACCAACTATCATAGAAAATGGTTTCTCTCACTATCTTCACTATGACAAACTCTAAGAGTTCACACGGTCTCATGGTAACCAACATGGAATATCACACAATATTCCTACTTAAAGGCTCTCTCATACCCTTGGAAAAAATGAAGTATTAAATATTACTCCCTTTAATGGATCACATGATCCCTCAAATAAACCACTTTCTCACACACCAGTTAACCCATGTGATACTCCATGACAAGACAATCAAAAATAATTTCCCAAATTAATCAAGCTATTTCATAAGAAATTTTATACAAAAATATTCCAATTTTATCAAAAAATATTCCCAATGTAAAATAAATTCTAAAACCACTTTATAAATCCATTATGAATCAAAAAACATTTTTGATCCATTTTAGAAAACACTTAGTTGACATAAAAGACACACCAATTTAGAAAAGACACTTTTTAAATCCCTAATTTCCAATTCAAAACATAAAGAACCTCAAACATGGGATAAAAATCCACCATAAATCATTTATTCAGAAATTAAACAAACATATACCAAAGGAAATTTATAATTTAAGGGTAATCCATGGAAAATTATCTTAAATAGAGACACCTACCTCAGATTCAGTCTGAAGCACATTTCCTCCAATGAGGACCACCTGAATGAGTAATAACAAGGGCTCACACACCTAAGACAAAATAAAATAAAACATCTACCCCATTAAACACAATAGATTCATCCAACATCAACCCTAGGGTTCCACACATCCATAAAATGGAAGAAAAAGTAAGAATAAGGGGAAAAGACGAAGAATCCATGAAGAACATAACTTATATCAAGCCAAAACACTATGATATCCAAGATAAATCCACCAAGGTAGAGGGGAAGAAGATCTATTCCAAGGGACAGGGGCATCACATGATGGGAGGAGTAAATGGGGGCTAAAACATTAACAATTGATAGGGATATAAAGGTAAATTCCCAATTTTTAAGTGGCCTTGGTAGGACACATGGTTTGGATGCATGACTATGTAAAATATTCACCAACCATGAAGGTTCCACTGTCCACCCAAAATGGGCATCACAGTTTTCCTCGAGTGTCACATGGTTTGAAAACTGTGCTAAAAATGAGCGAAACCTCACAGTAAAAAACTATGGAATTCTTACACATTTATCCACATAGTTAGATAAACCATGTACTAACTGTGTGACTTGGTTTGTCTCTCCAAAAACTCCCAGTTTTTATCCTCGACACTTAGGATGTCTAATAATGCAGTCAATAATAAATTAAACTCAAAGGAAGACATAATGGTGACCCAATGGGTGTCATAAAATCCCCACCATACCACTTTCTACCCCTAGAAGGTTCTCAGGATTCACAGGAAGAGAGAAATTGAGGCCACTGTGCACTCACCAATGCTTCCCACTCCCATTTATTATGGATATCTCTTCTACTTTCTTGATAACACAACCCAATGAGATCGAATTACCATAGAGAACTTTATTTCAATGATCCATGAAACGAATAGGATGATCCACCAAGATGGTATCAAGATCAAGATTTATGTCCTCCCACTCCAGCACATGAGATAAGTATGGATGGTATATATTTAGGTAGAAAAAATAGAGGATGGAATTGATCAAGGTCAACCATTTTGGTAGCTACAAATAATAGGTTACCTTCCCCAGACGCTCTACAATATGTACATCCAGACCTAAGGCAACGACAACTTCACATGCTTGCCCAAACGGTGATGTCTCAGCTAACTCAAAGCCACAAAACAGAAGATCCCCTATCTCAAACTACAATGGGGGATGAAAATGGTCAAAATATGACTTCTGGTGACTTTGAGTCATCACTATCCATTTTTGGATCAGCCACACTATCTCAATCATCTCCAGGATGAGACACAGTCCTACCAAGGAACACTCACCAACCTTAGCCTAGAACCAAGGGTATTGGAATGACCTAAATTATAATTCCTTAAACAAGGCTATCTTTATCTAGGCCTGGTAACTGTTGTTATACGAATGCTTGTCCAATGATAGGTGCCTTTCCCACAAAGCACCAAAATAAAGAACACATGCCTGCAACATATCTTTGATAGTCTGGATAGTCTGCTCAGACTAGAAATCCGTATATGGTTGATATGTAGTGTTCAACCTCAACTAGGTTAGCAACTCCTCCTGGTGTCCCATGAAAAAATGATATGTGAAATGGGAATCATGATCATACACTTTCGTCAAGGGAACTCTGTGAAGCTAAAAAACTTATCGAACATAAAAGTGTCTGAGGTCCTTTACCTTCATCGAATATCTAATCGGTATAAAGTGGGAAAATTTCTTCAAATCATTAAAAATCACCCATATTGAATCTTTACCACTTAGATTATGAGGTGTCTTGATCATGACATCCATAGATATCTCATCCCACTTCCACACAAGAATAGGAAGTGGCTTCAATAACCTGACTGGTCTCTAGTTCTCATCTTTGATCCTCTGGTTGGTCAAGCACTTGGAAACAAAGTCCACCATAGAACATCTCATCTCAATATACCAATACCTACCTCTCAAGGAAGACAACATCATGGTCTCATTGCGGTGAAAATCCCAACTGGAATGTTGTGATTCATCCATCACCACCTACCTTAGGCTTAGAAGAAAACTATTTCTAGAAGATAAGAGAACTATTAGGAGACCAAGACCACTCACCCAAGGTCTCTCCACCATTTATGGAACTACTAATCTACTAGAACAATGGGTCAGAAACCTTCATACCCAAAACCAGATTAATGAGAGAGGGTGTAACCTTCATAATATTCAAGAATAAATTCCCTCTATCCTAATGTATTTCCTGCCCTATACAAGTAAACATACTCAACAGACCCCACTCATCCACTAATTATCAAATAGTATACACTAAAAGTATCCTGATCAATGCATTAGTGAACACATTTACCTTCCTGAGCATATACACAATATCTAAATCATAATTTGGAAGCCACTCCACCCATCATATCTTCTAGGTATTCATGTCCATTTGTGTAAAAATTTACTTCAGGATTTTATGATATAAATACATTGTGAAATGATCTCTGAAAATATAGTGTCACCATGACTTTAGATCATGAATCACTACCTCTAATTCCATGTTGTGGGTGGGATAATTCTACTCATGTGGGCGAAGCTTCTGTGATCTATTAGACACCACATGGTTATCCTGCATCAACACACATCCCAAACCCACACTGGAATCATCGCAATAGACTACATAATATCTATTAGTCTTTTAAATATTCAAAATAGGTGCATATGTCAAAACGGGTATGCAACTACTCAAAAGCACCATAGAAATTCTCATCCCACTCAAACTTCACACATTTCCTAGTGAATGACAATAATGGAGAATCTATCCTAGATAAGTGTCAAAAAAACATCTATAATACTTGGATAAGCCTAGAAATCTGTGAATCTCAAACACATTCATGGGATACACCCAATACTTGATTTCTTGAACCTTCTTTGGATCTAGTGAAACTCCATCCATCAAAATCACAAGGCCCAAAAACTTCCCTTCATGTGGGCCAGAAACATCACTTCCTAAAGCCAAATATGACACTTGGAAAACTTCGAATGTAGATGATGTTATATTAAAACACACAAAAAAAACCTCTATTTGGTCATCATGCTATACTCATCTTGTATTGTACCAATATCCAATCCATAAACATGGTAATGAAAGAGTCCAAAAAGTAATGAAATACCCTATTAATTAATTCCCTGAAAACTTCAAGAGAGTTGGTAAGACCAAATGAAATAACAAAATAATACTAGTGTCTATACTGGCTTCGAAAGGTAGTCTTTGGAACATCCTTTTTCCAGACCCTCAACTGGTGGTACCCCGATCTCAGGTCAATCTTTGAAAAACAACAGGCTCCTCTAAGCTGATGAAACAGATCAAAAATTATATACAATGTGTATTTATTCTTTACTATCACCTAGATAATCTTATAATAGTCTATAAAACGTTAAGGGATAACATCCTCCTTCGTCAAAAATAGCACTATTGAATCCCATGAAGACATGCTAGGTTGGATAAAACCCTTTCCATGAGGATACTATAGCTTAACATCCAAGTCCTTTAGCTCAACTGAAACCATATGATAAGATGGATGAGAATTTAGGCTCATCCCTAGGAGTAGATAGATGTTAAATTTGACCTCTCACTAGGGAAAAAATCCCAAGAAATCAACTGAAAACATGTCTAGGTACCTATCTAAGACTACTAGAAGTTCACCCACTGAACCCGAGTCAACTGCCTTGAGAAACAACATGGAAAACTGGTATGAGATCAACCCCAAATCTAAAGTAACTGGTCAAACCATCCCTAATCATAGATCCCACTATACCTGAAATACATGAGTCCACCCATTATGAGTGAAGAACTTGACCCTACAACAATAACAATCCACAAGTTCCTTGACACTGATCAACCAATCCATGCCAACAACAATGTCAAAGATGTACATGTCCATTACAGGGAAGTCCCAAATGACCTACACACCATCTACTAAAACACTACACTTAGGGAACATGGAACCTTGATCATTATTTCTTCCCAATAGGTTTATAAAATATATAATATAAGGCAATTAATTTTCCCTCATTATAAAAGAATGAATCATCTTAATTAAAATTAAATAATGGGATGCTCCAGTTTCAAATAAAACTAATTCCATGGAATATGTAGTAAATACAATACCACTAACCATGGCTGGACCTAAATCCGATTCTTTTGGTATGAACTCTACTATATTGAGATACCCTAGCTCAAACCCCCCATATTACTTCTTCACCTAGTAGAAATATCCCATTCCTAAAGAAATGAATCATCCACCATTAGAATCCTCTAACTACACTTAAGATCCATTTGAGAAAGTGGAGCCCACACCACATCCCCATGAATCAAACTGAGAGAAGTGCTGGATAAGACCTGACTGCTCACACCGGTGGAATGTCCTCAGAGTCTCTGGGCACTTCATCCTAGTATGTCCTGACTTCCCTCATTAATAATAAGAAAATATTCTATTTCCCATTGGATCCACATAAGTTCAACCTAAAGACTTCTGGACACTCTTGACATTGCCCCTATGAGATTCATCTAACTTATTCATCTATCCTGGTGAAGATATCTGGTTTCCACCCACTAAAGGAACACCACTAATACCTATCTTTCCAATAAAATACACATCTTCCATAGCTACCTTGTCAAACACTTCTAAATAGGTTTGTAGACATAGAATAATGAGGACATATATAATCTATGACCATAATCCCATCTCAAAATTCCATTCCTTGAGGTAATAATTCTCAATGAGATTCGAGGAAACATGAACCAACTTGATAAATATAGAAATACACTATATTACCAAATGATCTTCCTACTGAAGGTTCATAAATTAATTGACCTTCGCTACTCTCAAGGCCTCTTGGTAGAATTACTGGTTAAAATCCACCATGAAGATGATCCATGTGAGATTTTCTTTCTTCCCTAAAAGCACCATGGACTCCCACCACATCCCAAAATGTCCTTCCAAAAAGTATGTGGGAAATCCCACTTTTTGGTTCTAAGGGGTATTCAAGAACTCGAAGATCCACTAAATTTGATCTAACCACTCTTTAAGATCATTTTTTCCTTGTTTCCATGGAACACTGGTGGATTTTCCATGAAAATTCATGAATTTAGTCCACTGTCTATGTCTTCTCATTACCACCACTTGAACCAAGGTTGGGATCGTAGAAATCACTGATTCCACTTAAGATAGATCAACAAGAGGGTTCAAATGTGTGGTGTTCTATTCACTACCCTCTCTATTCCATGAATCGATTCTCCTGGGAAGCATTCTCTATAAAAAACAAAACACAAGCTTCATTAACCATAATATAAGCTTATTAAACATTAAAAAAATAAAAAATAAACCCACAATAAGAATATTAACTAGTATCCTAAGAATCAAAATAAACTCTAATGAAAAGAAATCCATGACTTCAAAAAATAAAAGAATTTACCATATTTCATGGTTTGGCTACATGGTTAGGTAAATAATGAACCAACTATGAAGGTGTCACTAGAGTTAACAGGTAGGGATATAAGGGCTACACATAGTTACAACTTCTCATGCACACTAACTATGCACCTCCTTCAAACCTCTATATTTCATCATCAAAACTCAAAAAAAAGAACCTCAGAATCACCACGGGACATGAAACCAACTAGGAAATACCTTTAAACATCATCATATAGCCCATAACCAAGCCCAAAACATAACCACAATCCTATAACATGCTTGAAAACTAAAGGTTCTATAGAAAGAAGAGCTAGTCAGGAACTCCCCCATTCTTACCTCTCAAGAACCGATGGTCTTAATTCATATCCACCACTAAATCCATAATAAGAATGGTACCAATAAAATTTTTTAATGAACCAATCTGGGTTGACCTAACCTTTTACCCAAGTCAACTCTCCACATGACCCAAAGCATGTTCCTGATCACCATGGGCTAGTGAAAAGCACCAAGAATAACCAACAAATACATAGGAACAGTTTCACCACTGGTAAACTGGCATGAACCATCCATAAATCTATATTTCCACACCAATATCATCAAATTTAACCACACATAAATATAAATAACTAGGAAAATGTAGTAAAGATAAACATATAGCATAAACCAAAAATGTATATCATATACAAACATTATATAACTAGACATAAGAATACATGCTATCTAAAAAATGTCCCAAAGCTCAAAATAATGGGAAAAAATCCATAAGAGGCCTACCCAACATCCCAAAAGATTAAAAACATAAAAATAAGACTACAAACAATAAAATCCATATGAGACCATGTATCCCCGACAAAAAAACGAACCGTGGTGATCAGAAAGTGCCACCATATTACATAGTTCCCTTTCCCTTATGTATGTTTTGCAAAATAAAATCTACAATCACCCAAAGGGACCAGTTAGGGTTTGTGGAACAAATCCTAATAAGATAAAAGGTTTATTTGTATGTCATTTAACCATACAAATAAAAAAACTATATTGAAAACAATTTCAAAACTAAACCACTTTGAAAACATACCAATTTCAAACATACCTTTATAATCTCTTTGGTTTTCGATTCCAAACAAAAAAACTTTCGAAAAAATAATTCCAACATGGATCATATAAATAAACATATCCAAAAGTCTTAAAATGTTCAACATAACAAACAAGAATAACAAATAGGGAGAATAAAAACAATATCAATAACCATATAAATGGAAGTGAGAGAAAATGGGCATAAGATTTCATCAAATCAAAATCAAACTAATAAAATGCATAAACAATATATAAAAATTTGGCATAGGTATTTTTCACCTAGGTCTCTAACCATCGGGTATATTGTGACTGAGTAAATAAGTATTCTAGCTAGCTAAGAAAAATGAATCTTTCACGGTCCTTCTTGGTCCAAAAGCCAAGAGGTCACATGGTCTCTCGATAACCAACATGGAATCTCACATGGTTTTCCCACCCAATGGCTCTCTCTAACCATTGGAATCAAATGGAATTTTTCATAGTCTTCCATTCAAGTACTCACATGGTCCCTCAAAAAACCCCTCTCTCACACCCCAGTTAACCCATGTGCTACTCCAAGCCAACATAATCAAAAATAAGTGCTCATATTAATCGACCAATTTAATAATCCATTTTTTACACAAAAAATACCATTTTATCAAAAAACATTTCCCAAGGTAAAATTATTTCTAAAACCACATTATAAATCCATTTATAATCAATTTTTTTTATAAATGTTATTAGAGACTTAGTGTGCATACAAGACACTCTAACTAAGAAAACTCCCCTTTTTAACTCCCAAATTGCTAGATCATAACATCAAGAACATAAAAAATGGGATAAAAATAAAACATAAATCATTTATTTGTAAATTAAACAAAAAAGCCAAATGAAATTCATAATTTAAAGGTAATCCATGGAAAATTTTTTATAAATAGGGAAACCTACCTCATATTTTGTCTAAATATCATCGTGTCCATTGAAAAAAACCCAGATGAGGAAGAACAAAGCCCCACACACCTAATAAATAAGAAAACAAAAAATTTCTCCCATTACACACCGTATATTCCACCAATATGAACCCTATGGTTCCTCACTTACACAAAAATAGAGGAACAAGTAAGAAGAAGGAGAAGAGGAAGAAACTATAAAGAACTTCACTTACCTCGATCTAAAACACAAAGACCTCCAAGAGAAATCAACCAATTAAGAGGGTAAAAATATCCAATCCACGGGAAAGGGGATTCACATGATGGAAGGAATAAATGGGGGTCAAAACCCATGAAAATTTACTGGTTTATAAAGGTAAAACCATATTTTTATGTGACCGATATAGGACACATAGTTTAGAAACACAATTAGGAAAATAATACACCAACAATATGGGTTCCACTATCCACCCAAAACTGGACACACAGTTTCCCCTAGTTGTTTCATGGATCAGAAAACCATGCTCAAGCCATGAAAAACCACATTGTCAAAAAACATATCACCCACAAATAGTTTTTCATATAGTTAGACAATCCATGTGATAACCATGCACCCTGGCCTATCTCTCTAAACACACTCAGTTTAAACCCTCGACACCCAAGAACTACAAGAACACACTCAAGGATAAATTAAACTCAAAATAATATGTACCTGTGACCCGTTGGGTGCCACAATTTACTTTCTAAAAAACAAAACTAAAGTTTTTATTATGTTTCAAAGGTGGAAGGCTCTTGTGAAGGATAATTCAAGGTTAAAATTTATGTTCCTGAGGTTAGACAATGAGGGAGAGTATGATAGAATAAAATTTAATAATTTTTATATATATTAAATTTGATGGGAGAAGACTATTACAGGTTCATAAAAAAATGTGTATTTGAATGGATGAATATAAAATTGAATGAATATTTTGGGAGAATGAGAGAGTACACAAATATACCCAAGATCATATATGATTAGCCTATAAATATGAAATCATTTATTATAAATAGGAGTAATTTTATGCCAATGGGAGGATATACACCCAACAAACTATAGTTAAGTAATGTTGTAAGACTCTCTTATATAAGATTCCTTTGTTTTTATGGTATGTCTATATATAGATTTCAAGAATTTCATGAATATTGATGCTAAGTCCAAAGTATGTATCTTTTTTGGATATAGTCATAATAAGTTTATATTCCATTTCTTGTATTATGAGAAGAAAAAGATCATTAGAATTCATTACATGATATTTAATGAAGGAATAATGAACAAAAATTTATATACAATTTAAAATTATAATGAGAGTGAAATATAGTTGTTAGGATCAAGATGAATTTTAAAGGAGTACCAGATCATGTGGCCAAAAAACTAGTAGAACCTATTATTTAGGTCAAGTTGATGAGATCAACAAAAGTTGGAATTATTATGTAGAGGCATTAATCACTCTTATATTATTTTATATTGACTAGTGATGGATAATTAGGATTTTTTGATTATGAGATGCAGATAAATGAGTATAATAAGTGGGAGATAGATATAATGGAGTGAATAACCGCATTACATGCTAATAAGAAGTGGGATCTCACTTATTTTCAACAAGGAAATAAATAATCGTAGAGTATAACATCTATCAGGGATGGAAAATGGATGCATTGATCTAAAAAAGATATTATGTAGAAAATCCATAATATTTTGTATGAGTTGAAGAGGACACCTCAGAAATATCATAAACAAATTGTTTAATTTATGAGTAAATATTTATACAAATAGTGAGACATGAACAAATAATGCTACATTAATTTTTTGTGTCTGGGATACATCATCTTACTTATGTAAATGAATTATATTCTTATTAAATTTAATATAATAATGTTATGAGATGAAAGGGTAGTTGGACATGAAGTTTTAGATAAATGATATTAGAGAAGATATAAATAATTTGGTGATGAATATCAATAGAGACTATGTGTCTAGAAAATTTTTGATGTCACTAGATAACACTATGGGAAAGGTATTGTGAATGTCTGGTATATTTGTGAAAAGATAATTTTTGTTACATTGTAAAACTATTTTAGTTTTTTAAAGAGTGGGCATGAATGATAGAGGAAGTGGTTGAGTACATAGTTAAATTACCTTATTTGTATGCTATCAGATATCTAATGTATTTCATGGTTGGTACATGACCAAACAATTCTTATATGGGGGGATTCTTGAGTAGGTTCATAGTAACCTAGGAAAAAAATACTAAGAAGGATTGAAGTGGATAATAATGCATTTTAATTGAAGAAAAGAAGTATCTATGTGATTTGGGAAGGGAAATAATCTAGAAGGGAATGTGAATGTTGACCTTAGAGGTGATGTCAATAAATTAATGAATATAAAATTTTATATTTTTTATAGTGGAGAGAAATTTTAATGTTTGTTTTCTAAACTAAAAAAAGTGGTATAACTTTCAAAAATAATGGAAAATTATATAACTATGATAGAGGTAGGAAATGTGATGGTTTAGTTAGATAACTTATTGAATAAGTAAGGGGAAAAGTGAGAGGAAACTATTTTGCAATATTATATTTAATTTATGATACATCTTAGAAATAAAGTAATGATTCTTGAATGTGTTACAACTAGAGGTTCTAAAATATATTTCTTTCAAAATATTGTTAAAGATTTTATTAATTGATGATGTTGATGAGTGGATATAAAATACTTAAGATGACATAGTGATAAGGATGAAGAAGTTATTATAGTCACTATACACTTGATAACTATATTTAGGTTGCTAAAGATATATAAATATGAAATACATGCCATAAGAGTTTGAAAATGTTCATTAAATATCTGGTGAGGACATATTAAAGCCATAATAGTGGTTATATAAATGAGATTGTGAATGCAGAAAACTTGATTATTCTATTTATCAGGGTTTAGGCATGATGATATCATGAGTTGGAGTGTGATGATAATAATGGAATCGATGGAAGGTAATATTTGTATAACAATTATTTTTTTTGTATCAAAACTAATATGGTAATAATAGAAGTAAATTAATTTGAAAAAGGTTGGAATAAGGTTTTTTTGAAGGAATAAGATCACACAATAATGGTGGTGGACACACCGTAATGGGAATCTTTGTAAGATTCTTCAATAAATGCTGATTGACTGAATGCACCATGGATTAAAGGTAGATACCATAAGATGCCTCATATTAGAAAATTATTATGGGCCAAGGCATGATGGTAGGACCCCATGCATGGTGTTAATATCACATAAGATAATTGATGTATTTTAAGACTTTAGATATTTATTATGAGTAGCCCTTTGGTCATCAGGTGAGCCATGTCATCAAATACACAAAATATGTGGAATTATAAACTAACCAAAAAAGTATCATTATCAATACAATATTTTATTCATTTTTTAAGTTCAATCGATCTGATCTACTTTAAAACTACATTCAAAAGTCCTTGTACCATGATGTATTCTCTCCTATCTAATTAAAATAGATATTTTATTCTAATGATATGACATGTTCCTTGACATAATACTCCATGTTTTAAACCCATGAGAACAATAATAAATCAACCATGCTATTTCACTTCCCTGAGTACAAGCCTCCTCTAGGTTTTGTAGACATCTCAAAATGCCCACAATAGCTTGTATATGGCGTGGTAGACCCTATTTTGATCCCCACACAATCACTCACTATTTTCTATAACTGTTTCCACATCATATCCATTTTTCACTTCCACCAAGTTAATTATGCACAAACTAGTTTTTCTTCAGGCCAGTCATACATGTGCCACCATCATTTTATTTTTCCTTAAAATTAATCATACATGAGACAACATGGATTTTTCCACAATATGTATAAGTCTTATTATTTCTCTATAAAAAAATTTATAATTGAAACACCTTCTAAAATGGCCATTTCAAAGACGGTCTCCTCATTTTAGTTGATATAATGTGTACTATACTAAATCATGACATAATTTGTTCTTTTTCCTTCAACTATGTCTAACTAAAACACTAGTTTCTTGAGATTTCATGTTTATTCAATTCCCAAACTAGTTCCATGACCGTTTTATATTCAACTATGGCATAGTAAGGTCTCCTACACTCTAAAAATATTCAAATTTTACTCTTTAACATCAAAACTCCTTCTATGTTCTTTCTTTCACTCTAAAACCTTGGAATGAACATAACCGAAAATGAAACATCATGTAACAATTGAGTGTGTAAATGATTTGTGTGTGGATAACAAAATAGAACACATGAACCACATCCACTTAATCTATTTTCTAATTTATCATTTATTGGAAAAACATCATAGTGCTATAAAATTATTCTTCAACTTTCGATCTTAGTAAACACCCCTAGGTTCTCAATAATCTTCCCAAGGATAAAAAAAATCTAAATGTAAACATCATACTAAATTAACTCTCAGTATCAAAATTAATACATCACAAGCCTAATATAAATATGGGGAGATTGAAGTGTATTTCTCTATGAAGGGACGAACCAAACAACAAAGGTGTCTCACATACGATTAATTTACAATGTTTGAAAGCTATATGATATTAACCTAAAAAGATTATAAGATCTCTATAATATTAAACCCATAAGGTTTTGGAAGTGTTTTTCTATGACATTGAGGTCCATTCCAAAATGAATGATTTATAATATTAAAGTAAATGATAATGTAATTACAATGGGATCTTATTGTACCACAATGCCTGCCCATGAGAATAATGTGTGACATTATTTTTTTTAAGATGAGAAAAATCATGCCATAGTATGTGGATCACTTCATAACCAATTAAATTATGAGAAATATTTCACTATAACATAGAAATTTCCCATAAGAGATATAAAATTTTCAAAATGGAAGATATCTAGGAATACTAATGATGCAATAACTTTTGTTGCGAAGAAGTGTTATATGGTACCATATGTGAAAGATTATAAAAGATTCAGGGATATTTAAAATATCACTTCCTGGTCTTTAGAGAAATTTCAATTGAAATTATAATTTATTTTATAGATCTAGTTGTTGACTAGGAACCATTCCATAAAGAGGTAAATCATTACACAATCAGGGGGAAGTCGATGTATGTTATTTAGTAATTCATGGAATCATATCATGGTGTGGTTATTTATAGAATATTTTGTAGGGTTAGTTTTAATTTCAAATGGATAAGATTGATTTTTTTTGAAATATATAACCAAATAATTTAGGAAACTTTGACCACATTATTTTTTAAGTACATATGTAATGATCATGGAACATTTAGAAGAATGGGATTGATCATATTATTTGAATTAAAGTGGAAGGTTATTTATATATCTACAAAATTATGTATAATAGTTTTGGAAAAAATGAGTATATTAGAACATATTGATATATCTGGTTTTAAAGGAATGATACACATTATTTATTGAATTATCTAATTCTTGGAGAGGAGTACCACTATGACATCTAATTATTGAGACATGGGAGAAATATGTATAATTCACTTGTTAAATTATTCTTCATCTGGTAGATTATTTTGTTTATTTATTCATGTGAAAGATAAAGATTCAATCCTCACATTTAGAGTTTAATCTCATATATATTTGAATAGGAAGAGTATAATGAATGTGTATTTAAATGGATAGTTAATTTAAGAGTTATGAAACAAAGAGTATCAATTCTATATACTGATTATAAAGAAACCCTCATTCATATAAACTAACTTTTCTTTCATCAATGTAGTGTGTGTAGGAGGAAAAGAGGTAGTGAACCTTGGATTAACAATGTTTATTTTATGAACCATTGTAAACTCAGTGTGCCTTAGTGTATAGTGACCAAAATCTAAAACTAATATCTACTAATAGTGAGTGTAGTGGATTCTAGTACACCGATATATCACAATGTGGATGCACTTTGGATTAGCTCTTAGCGGAAAACTAAGTAAAATCATCATTTCTTGTGAGTTGTTTAGAAATATTTATATTTGTTGAATGATTTAGTGATGATCACATTTTAAGGATTAGAGATCGAACATATTCATCCAATGAAGGAAAAATATCTGTACAGGCAAGTAACTGTGAAGAAATAATGTTTAAATTTTATGTGCCCACTAATTCACCCCCACTCTAAGGGTGATTACATCCAACTTGGTCCTAATAAGTGGTTTCAAAGCCCAAAGGTTCTAACTTATATTTCAATACCTCAAATTTATTTTTTATTTTTTTATATATGGATTATTTGATAAGGCCTCCTATTTTCAATGGTACTAACTTTTTAGGATAGAAAAATGAGATATAAATGTTTTTGCAGGATTTTCCTGAAGATGTCATGGAGTATATATATCAAGATACTAACTTGATAAATCATAATGAAGTAATTAGTGATTAAATAGATAAATTACCCTATTAGTTCGATAATAATTTAGGTATACAAGAAAATAGTCCATTATGCTACAACTTTTGAGATAAAGAAAACTTTAGAGATAATTTATGGTAGATTTGAGAAAAGAAAGGAAGCTGTGGATTCTACCTCAAGAGAATATTTCAAATTAAGTGGGGATTATATTTTATTTAACTCTAGAAAAAAATTACCATATATCAAAATACATAATAAAAATAAAAATAAATAAGAATAATCCTAAGAAGTTGGACTCTCCAATCAAAGTGCTCAATTCTAAATTTATTGATAAATTTGTTTCTAACATTATTTTGTAAGAAAATTTCAAATATGTAAACTTATATTCCCCCAAAAAGGATTAAGTTTATTGTGATATCATGAATGAAATAACAATGTTGTTAATCCATAAATCAAGAGAATATACATGCAACTGACAAGTCATTATCTAATTCAAGTATGAGAAGGTGGATCAGATGGAGATCATTCATCAAGTGGAATATGTTTTTATAGAAGACATAGTCATATGGAATAGAAGATTAAGGAATGTTGAGGTGTCCCTAAATAATGACATTACGAATATGGGCACATAGTTAAAGGATTAAAGTGATATACTTGTGGAACTTTGAAATGAATTGGGATAATAAATTGCAATGGAGAAGGAGATAAATTATAATACCTCTAAAAACATAAATTGAAGAGAGGATAAAATCCATGAAGGAATATGGATTAAGGTTAAAGGATGTGGGTTAAAAATTAAAGTAGAAGGATAAAAATATTATAGAGCTCTAAGAGAGGTTAACACCCATTGAAGAAAAGAAGATGATTCCTCCCTTGGCAGCTGAAACAAGTTGATTGCACCAAGAAGAAAATTATTAATCAATGATAAAAATAATGGGATATTTCTAAATATAAAAGTAAAAGACCTCATAAGAAGGTAAATATAATGTTACATTTTTATAGATATCCCATTATATGTATCATTCCATTTAGATCATAATTTTGGGTTCTCTTCACTAATTGAGGAAAATTTAAATATTATTCAAGGAAATATTTGGATAATATCCCAATATTTTTATGAATTGATCTAGTTGACAATCCAGATCTAGTGTACGGATGAGAACCCCCTAATAGTATATAGATATCCAGGAATGGGGCCCTAGTATAAATTAAGAGTTCATTATTCATTGGGATTTTCTGGATGGTAGTATATTCCACATTAGAGGATGGGGGAGTCATTAATATTGGAGTTTGGGTATTCCCTTGGTGGTTACCTTATTACAATATGAATATTTGTTTGTAATTATTGATGTATAGTGTACATTAGGGTTTCCCTTCATCTCATAGACCCTTAGGATAGAGATCATGCATATTGTATATTGACCCACAACTTTTTATTCATAGATATTACATCAAAATAGATGAATTTTTATTAAATAATATAAAATATCCATGCCATAATCATATGGTTGTAGTGTCTTTGGTATTGTGGAAACAAAAAAACAAACAGTTCATAAGAAATTAACAATGTCTCCCACTTATTCCTTCATAACTAGAACCATTTTTAACATGTCATACATAATACCTTTATTCATATCCTAGGAGAATATAAAAATAAGATAAAGGATATCTCATAGACTTGGAAATGATAAATAAGTGAGATATAAATAATAAAATATTTATTATTTCATAAGAATATAAAGGTCACATTTGAAAAATATTCATTACAAATCAAATATAAAAATCATTATTCATGGAATAGATTATATATGTTCATAGAACACGAATGATAAGTGAACATGATTAATGAGAGAATAACATTTGAATATGATATAGAATATGGAATTCACATAAATTTATAACATTTTGATCATGGATAAATAGAAATGGGTTCACTCGTTACGTTAAAGAAATGAAATCATGACTCAACATAACTTTATGGAAATGAAAACCAGAAACATGAATAACACTATGAACATTTAATAAGGTTCATCCATATACCGTGACCATGCTATTAGGTTCGTGAATGACATTTATGAACATGTAATTAGGTTTACACATACCTTTTTCAAACATGTAATCACGTTGAACCATAACATTTGTGCACATGTGATCATGTTCACAAAAAAATTACAATAAATCTATATCAAATGATACATTTGATAAAATTTAATCAGGTTTATGAACAAAATTTTTGAATATGTAATTTAGTTCACATATAAAATTTTGTTAATGTATTTAGATTAACACATATCATTTGTGGACATGTAACCTGATTTACACATATGATTTCTGAACATGTAAAAAGGATCACACATAACATTTTTCACATGAGTTATCCTTATTTCTTGAATTATATGGATGAATATTTATTTTTTACACATTAAATTAATAAAATAAAAAATATGTATTCCACATGAAAAAACATTCATTGTATCAGAAAAAATTGAAAAGAAATGGGTTTCATACACATTTTATTTAAGAATATCTTATGTAAAATTAGAAAAATTCATCAAAATTATGACATTATAAACACAAACCAACTATTAAAATAATAAAAATATTATCCTTTAATAATACCCCCAATAAGTCATAAGAAACATAAAATATTTTTATCATAGATGGAATGAAATTTTTAATGACCAATATACATAATTCTTGAGGAAATTATCCTTCCTGATTTAAATTTTATTTATTTAAATTATTTATATGTATAAGAGAAAACATTTTATTTTTAAATAGCCTTATATTATTGTAATGTAATCTTCAATAAATTAAGTTGACATGGTAATAGACAATCATGATCATGTGTTTGTGTTAATAAAACATTCCTATTGTGTTTTTTACATAAGCCCTAAAGAACATCACCTAGAAAAGGAGAAATTGAATCCATTAAAAAAGTTTTATAAAAAAATTATAACATGTGAAAAAATTTCATTAAATAATAATAAAATAATAGTAAAACCCATTTTAGAAAAGTAATTAGAAAAACATGGGCATGGAAGAAAAGGTGAATTGCAAGGGAAATTATAAAATGATAATTTTTAAAATAAAATTCGTATGAACACCATATCATTGAAATGAGAAATTATAAATTAAAATATTATTTATATTATATGCAAATCCATATAAAAAGTGGTAATACAGAATAACAAAATAAAAATACATCCCACACATAATTAAATAATGACATAATCAATGAAGTAGTAGGTTAACCCAAAGAATTGATATTGGGTTATGAATTCCCTTACCACTTTGTAATAAATTAAATTTATTTCCCCCATAAAAGTAATACTCATCAAACGAAACATTTAATAACATTTAGATTGTAGAGACCTGGTTTTACCTTATTATAATTTAAAATATTTCTTCATATATTTTAGTGCCAGGTAGTGAGATTAAGTGTGATTTTGGGGCTCATTTTTCCGAGATATGTTTTATAATAATACTAAATAAAATTTATTTACAAACATTAAGATTATTTAAAAAAGTTTGGATAACTCTAAAAAATAATCTGAGATAAAAAAATATGTGACCATGGTTACGTTCAAAATGTTATATTTAACCTAGGAATGATGTAGCGACCAAACATTTTATTAATGAAAATTCTTCTTGATCTAATTAAATATAATTTTATGTAAAATGGTTATATAAAATATTAACTTACTTGGTTTTATGTTTTTTAACTTCAAAATAATGTTAAGAATTATTACTGTTGCTAATATAGCCGTTGAATAGTGATTACATGTTTATTATAAATATAGGGCTTTAACAAATCCAATTTAATCAGACAAAGGAAGCGATGACCTCATCCAGTGGAATTACCCCATAAGAATCCCATTTGTTAGATATCATAAATGAGTTGGTGTCATTGGACTTTTCTCTTAACCAATTCCAAGATGAGCTTCAACACATTAAGCATGAATGGAACTTCCTACAGGAGAAGTGGAAGTTAATAGAGATTACCACCCGTGCGATGTAATCAGGGCCACCCCAGGAGTCTTTCACCATTGCATACCTTACTCATAGGTCTTATGCAAGAGTTATAAGGGGTTATTTAACAGGACCCCAACATTGTTGTTATGTTCATTATTTTTATATAGATAACATACATTCATTTTATTATTGTTAGTTTGTAAATATTTTTAGAAGCAAAAATAGTATTTTTAGTGAATATTTTATTAAGAAATCCATTTTGATGAATTATTATATTTTTTGAATTAAATAATATTTTAATAAAATGTTTTTACTAAATTAATTTTTATTAAATATAAATGATTGTTTAATTTTTTTATGAATACAATTGTAATTTTTATTATGGTTTTAAAGTTGTTTTTGTCAAAACACAATTTTTTTTGATAAATGTTAGTTTTTAATTTAAAAGTAAAAATTAAAATATTTAAAAAATTATTTATATATAATGAATATTATATTTGTAATCAAGAAATCAAAATTATCCAACGGTAATTTTTTTATAATTTTCTGAAACAGTCGAATTTTTGGGTAAAGATTAAATTCAATTTAAATATATAATGTGTTTTATGACATCATAATGACCCAATAGTGATGTAATAAAATAAAATTAATGGTATGTTCTTCCAATATATCATTTACATTTATAATAATGTTATTTTAGATTTTTTTGATTTATTTTATGAAGCATTAGTGGGCCCTCTAAGACTTATAAAACATTTTATCATTTTAAAATGATTTCCTTGAGAGTTTGACTCACCTCCACATAACAATGACTAATATTTTAATAAGTTAGGCCATTGGGGTTATAGAATAATATTTTACACTCCACTTTGGAAACACCTATAGGCAAAAACCATGGTATGGTTTTTTTTGATCAGTTTAATGTGTAGTGTCCACAACCTAAATTATAAAGAAATCCCTTCCTTTTCCTATATAAACCCACCCTAGTTCCCAATTCACTTCACTCAAAACCATTAGAGATCAAAAAAACCCTGGAAATATCTCTATAGAGTCCTTCCAAGGTTCCACAGGCTCCCAAGAAGCCTCTCTCAAGCCTATCCCAATCCATTGGGATCACACATCCAAGTAAGGGATTTCTTTCGCTCTCATTTTTTTCCATGTTTCCTTATGTTTCTATACACTTGTATTTTAAATAAAAAATGTTGGGGTATGATTTCTCACTTCCTCTATACATCACTCCTTACGTTTTAATGATGAGAGACCCCTTTCTCTCTCATTATGCCTTCCATGTACACCTGTTACCATGCCAAAATTCCATAAGGGATTTCTCTCTCCTCACATTTAAGAAATTCATTTGTTTTATGAATATAAATTCTATTACATATGCTGGGACATGTATCTATATGAATCCAATAATTTAAATTTCATGTATATATTATGATACAACCTTTTCTCTCTCATCAACCATTTTTATGAATTCTTATGTCACACCGTTATGCTGCTGAAATAGCACCGTGATTTTCCAAGTCAAAGTCATTGTATAGGGAATACCATGGCCATTTATCTGTCAAGGGTATTAAAATTAATGACATTTACATATTTATTATATATTTCCATGTATTAATTCCACATTCCTTTATTTTTTAATAAATTATGATGTTTAATGAATCAATGTTATATGATCCATATGGCACAATTATGCAAGTAATGAAATTATTAAGAAGGGTGCGCCCTAATAGCGCTCCAATGCATTGGGTAAAGATTAGTATCATGGTACATCATGTGAAATGAGGGTTTACTCATGCTAATCCAAGTGAAATGATATTTTACTCATGCTCCATGTGCAATGATCCTTGGATCCAGCTAATATCATGTTAAATGTTTTTTCCACATTCCCATCTTATGATAACCATGCTATATCACACCTTGATGTTCATGTTTCTATTGTGCTCCATTGATATTACTATTTACTAACTTGTACAATATTATTCATTTTATGAATATTTTACTCCATTACTGAGATTTATAGCTCACCCTTTTCACATGAATGTCCTCAGGTTATCCCATTCAATGCTTAGTACAAGGGAATGTCGTGGTCATGTAAATGAAGTTTTCAATAAAGATTTTGGTTTTATGTTCTATGTTGTTATGTAACGTTCCTAATTTCTGAAGACACTATACTCCTAATCTTCTATATTGTATCAAGTTAATATTTTATGTAATAAATTATGTTTAAGTATGAAATAAAGAGGATGGTTTTTTATAGTTGGTATCAGATGATAGGTTTCGTTATATTTGGGATTTGGATTAGAAAACCCTAGTGAAATCCTTAGGGATAAAAATAAATATAACAAAAAAATCCCTAAATTTTGGTGAGTATTGAGAAAGTGGATTATCAAGAAAATACATCCCTGTCTAGATACGAGAAATTATATGTGGCTCTGGCATAAATGTATCTAGGGGTAAAAACTCCAAAACACTGCTTTGGGCTAGACTCAAATGAGAACGGATACATGACAATGGGCCATGCTTCACTCTTTGTTACGACACTCCTGGGGGATATGTTTTGTAAAATTCATGAGCATAGTATGAACCATTGTTAAGGGAATAAAAAAATTCCCCTATGCATATATGTTGGGAAGTAGATCATGGATAACATTGATTGAAGCCTATAAATTCACAAGTTAAGAAAGTAAAAGTAATTTATAAGTTATCACTTTTTGCCTTTGGATTTACCTTTTTATGTGTTGCCCATAACTTTCCTTTTATTATATCAAATGTAAAGTAATAGGAGGACTCAAGCTAACAACTGATGTGATGATCAATGATACAAATGTTTTGATGAGATTCCCAATCCAATGGGAGAAGGAATGAAAAACTTTGTCATGATACTCTCACAGTGAACTCAAGTTTTGAATTGAAACATGAGTTAAGTGGAACATTCAACCCCCCTAAGAAATAAAAAGTCGTAATCAAGATCTTCATGATACAGATGCCTCCTACTTTTAAAGTATCATCTGATCTATCAATTATCGAACAACGGATCAACTCCATTGAAAAGATATTCTCCATCCTTCAATGTTCCAAACAAGAGAAGGTTCATCTGGCTGCTTATCGTATGGCAGGTGAAGCTGATCAGTGGTGGACATTAATAAAAAATACAAATCTCGAGGTGGATATCGAGGTGTTGGAATAGAATGATTTCTAGAAATTTTTTTTATAAATATTTTCCTCTCACTATTTGACTTAATATAGAAAGGTACTTCCTTTCAGTCAAGTAAAAAGGTGACAAATCCATCAGGGCATTCAAGGAGAACTTCACAAGGATTGCACCATACCTTTCTGGCTTTGTCATTACCCCCGAATACAAGGTTTACTTCTTCTTTGGTGGGATAAATCCTAGATTATGGAAAACCCTAGTGATCTGTGACTTTGATAGCTATGAGGAAATTGTCCGACATGACCTTAAAGTTGAACTGGAGATCGGTGAATATCAGGGGTATCACGGGGATAAGGTGTGGAAGGAGGAATTTAATTCTGGTGGTTTTATGGATAAATCGAATGGTGCTAAGAAAATTCCACACCCCTCTTTCCAAATGTGCGGAAATAAGAACCTCGAAAATTTCCTGAAGGGGGAGGGGAAATGATTTAGGAGTGGAATAGAAAGGCATCTGACCATTAACTGCAAACAGGAAAACTCAATACTATGACCGACGAGAGGGTCACTTCGTTAGACCCTCAACGCATGTTTCATTGCTTCAAATTCAAATAACTTGGGAACTTTTCAAACTAGTTCCCTAAGCCAAGGGTTTTTACAGTCAACCATCAACTTCGAAGGTAGAAAGGTCAAGCTTTTTCCATAACTACCTCCGATGAGAAACCCTACAATGAAGTGGTGATAGGTATGCTAGTAATTTATTCAAGAATAGTAAACATATGTTTTGATTCTGGTTCTTCCCATTATTTTATATCTTGAAAGTTTAGTAGAACAATCCCAACGTCACCACAAATCATGTAAGTAGAGATTTCAGTGAGAACAGAAAATGGGGAAATCATTGAATACCATGAATATAACTCCTCCCCTATCAAAATTTGTGTTTTGAACATCTTGAAGAACCTCATCATACTCCTTATAGTGGAATTTGATGAAATTCATGACATGGATTGTCTTTCCTTATATATATCCAACACAAATTCTCGTGAGAGGGAAATCACTATCTATATGGAGAATCAACCCCCGATTTTGTACAAGTACATGGTGGAGGATGAATCTTATTTAGTACCATCATGTCAAGCATGGATATTAATACCCTATGAGCACATGTATCTTGCTCAGATGGTTATTTATAAGGAAGAAACCACACTTGAAGACATGCCTACTGTGAGGGAATTTGATGAAGTGTTTCCTGAGGAATTGCTTGTTCTTCCTCCTGGAAGAGATGTCGGATTATCGGTTGATCTTATACCTAGGGATTTTCAAATATCCAATAATTTATATATAATGGCTATTTTGGAGCTTGAGGAGCTGAAGAAACAACTATAGGAGAATCTAGATAATGGGTTTATATGCCAAAGTGCTTCATCATGGGGTGCACCAGTCCTCTTCATCAAAAAAATGGATGGGTCAATGTGCCTTTTCATTGATTATCGTGAGCTCAATAAAATCATGATAATGTACATGTATCCTCTCCCCCTAATTTTTGACTTGTTTTATTAGCTATGTGGAGCAAATTACTTCTCCAAGATGGATCTGTAGTCGATATATTCCCATGTAAGGGTGAAGAAGGAGGATATCCCCAAGGCTACTTTTTGTACAAGACACAGACACTATGAATTCATAGTAATTCTTTTCGAACTCACTAATTCTCTAAATATATTCACAGACATGATGTATAGAGTCTTTAGATATTACCATGAAAAATTTGTGGTAGTATTTATAGACAATATTCTAATATAATCAAAAACCAAGAGGATAATGAGGAGAATCTAAGAACTGTACTAGAGACCTTGAGAAAGGATAATCTCTATGAAAATTACAACAAGTGTGAGTTTTGGATGAAGGAGGTCTCATTCTTAGGTCATATCATCCCACGAAATGTGATATCATTGGATCCCTCCAATAAAGCTGTAATTGAGGGATGGCCAAGGACAACATCGATGAAGGATATCCCTATCTTCATGGGGTTGGCTAGATATTATCACCAATTTGTGATAAATTTCTCATGTTTGTCCAACCTCTTAACAAGATAACTCGGAAGGGAGTCAAGATTTCTTGGAGTGGTGAATGTGAAGATATATTCAAGGAGTTGAAAATGGGAATTATCAATGCGCCCATGCTCAATCTACCAACAAGTAGAGAACTTTTTGTGGTATTTAGTGATGCTACAAAGAAAAGAATGGTCTATTTGTTGATGAAAAATGGAAAAGTAATTGCTTATGATTCAAGGAATTTGATTGTCCATGAGAAAAACTATCCAACACATGATCTGGATTTGGCTGCAGTATTCTTTGCTTTAAAAATTTTGCAACATTACCACTTTGGGGAGATGTGTAAAATATATACGGATCATAAAAGCCTAAAGTATATATTCACATAGAAAGAGTTGAATATGTGCCAATGAAGATGGTTTGAGCTGATCAAATACTATGACTGCTCAATCCATTACAACTTTTGGAAAGGGAACAAGGTGGGAGATACTCTGAGTAGAAAGGACCTTGTAATTCTATATTTTATGAGAATAGAAAATAATCCAATCTTATTAGATTTGATGAATATTGAAATGGAAATCATAAATAAGGGAACATCATCAATCCTTTCACAAATGATTGCTCAACCGTCTATTTTGGAAATGTTAAAGGATGATCAAAAGGATGATGTGGGAATTCATAAGAAAGTGTAAACTTTTAGAAAAAAGAAATCCTAGGAGTTCAATGTTAATGAAAAATGAATTGTGAGATTTGGGGAAAGACTATGTGTCACATAAAATTCAGAGTTAAATAAAGAACTTATGGATGATGCACATAGTTTGAATTTATACATTCAACCTGGAAACAAAAAGATGGATCGAGATCTCCTAGAGCATTATTGGTGGGATATCATGATGAAAAAGATCATTGAGTATACATCAATGTGCCTATTATGTCAACAAGTGAAGGTTGAGAGGCATACATCTAAGGGGATTATGCAACCATTACCCATGAAAATGTGGAAATGGGAGAACATCACCATGAAATTTGTCACCAGACTTCTAAAGACATCCAAAGGAAACAATGCTTTCTGGGATATTGGGGATCGTCTTACAAGGAATGCACACTTCATTGAAATTTGAGATGATTTCTTATTGGATCAACTGGCACAAATATATACCAGAGAAGTGGTAAGGATGCATTGAGTACCATTATCTATTTTATCCAATCGAGATCCAAGATTCACCTCAAAGATCTGGAAGAGTCTACAACATGCTCTGAATACTGAGCTGAACTTCAGTACGTCTTAGCATCCTCAAACTGATGGACAATCTAAGAGGAATATCAAAACACATGAGGAAATTTTGAGAGAATTCTCAATGGACTTCAAAGAAGGATGGGATCAACATCTTCCTCATGTTGATTTCACTTACAATAACAGTTTCCACTCAAGTATCCAAATGGATCCTTATGAAGCCCTTTATGGGAAGAGGTGTAGAACACCAGTATGTTGGGACGAAGTTGGGGAGAAAAAACTCCTAAAGAGCCATTAAAGCTACTCAGAGTCAACAAGAGATCTATGCAGATAATCATTAGCGAGACCTAGAGTTTGAGGTTGGAGACATGGTATTCCTCTGTATATCACCATGGAAGAGAGTTATAAGATTTGGGAAGAAGGGAAATCTTAGTCCAAGGTACATTGGCACTTTTGAGATACTTGATCACATTGGAGCAGTGGACTATCAACTAGTATTCCCATCATACCTGTCTTAAGTACATGATGTATTCCATGTATCGCTCTTGAGGAAGTACATACCTGACCCATTGCATCTACTCAATCCAGAGGTGCTACCATTGGAGAATGACCTCTCCTATGAATAGAAGCCAGTGAAGATCTTAGATCATTAGAAAAATTTTCTATGAAGTAATTCAATTCCCCTAGTCAAGGTGTTGTGGTGAAACCAAATGTTTGAAAAAGCAACATGGGAATCAGAGGAAGTGATGAAGTAGAGTTACCTGCATGCATTTTAGTTTGGGGAAGGAAAATTTCAGGGAAACAATTTCTTAAGGGAAAAAGATTGTAGTGACCCATACTTGTAATAATGAAAATTCCCCTTGATCTAGCTAATTGTCTTATTTGGTAAAATGTTTATATAAGATATGTACTTCCTTGGTTTTAGGTTTTTGAATTTCAAAATATCATTAATAATTGTTATCGTTACTAATATAGCCATTGAACTGTGATCACATGATCAGTATAAATATAGGGCTTTAACAGATCCAATTTACACAGAAAAAGGATGTGATGACCTCATCCAGTTGAATTTATCCATACGAAGCCCATTTGTTAGGGATCAGAAATTAGGTAGAATCTCCGGGATTCTCTCATGACCAAGCCCAAGCTGAGCTTAAACACTTTAATCTTGAATGTAACTGCCTACGGGCGAAGTGGAAGATAATAGAGATTACCACCCAAGCGATGTTATCCGAGCCACCCCATGAGTCTATCACCATTTCACAACTTAACTTTAGGTCTTATGCAGGTGTTATAAGAAATTATGTTACAAGACCATATAACTATGATTATGTGCATTATTTTTGTATAGAGAATATACATTCATTTTATTATTATTACTATGTAAATAGTTTTCAAAACACAAATATAATATTTAGTTAATATTCAATTAAGAAATCTATTTTGATGAATCAATTGAATTTTTTAATTAAATAATATTTTAATAAAATATTATTACTAAATTATTTTTTATTAAATATAAATTATTGTATAATTTTTTATGAATACAATTGTAATTTTTATTAACTTTTGAAAGCTGTTTATGTCAAAACCCATGAATTTTTTATAAATTTTTATTTTTATTTTAAAAGTGAAAATTCATATATTTAGAAAATTATTTAGATAAAATGAGTATTTTTTTTGGAATAAGGATCTTTAAATTATCCAACGGTGAATTTTTCCTAATTTTATGAGCCATCCAAATTTTGGGGTAAAAATTAAATACTGTTTAAATATATAATGTGTTTTTTGAAATCATAATGACCCAATATTGATGTAATAAAAAAATATTAATGGGATTTTATAAATGATAGGTTCACAAGGCTAGATACCCTGATGGGGGGGGGGTGAATCAGGGTATGAAGGATTAAAACAACTGCCCCTTTTGAACTTGTTTTGTTGTTAGAAAAAAACCTCTTCTCTCTCCTTCTCATTCTTGAGTATAAATAAACCTCAAAGCATGCACATGGAATAAGAATTTCTACTTAGTTCACCAGCACTGGGCTATGTTCAAGGAGAATACACCGGCAGTGTGCCGATGTACCAATTCCACTATAAGCGCACTAATAATTACAAGTTCGGAGTGGACTCACTGTCCCTCTTAGTTTACAACCACTCGCAATTTGAGAACTCTCTGCTCTCTCAACAGAAGTGAGTTTACTTCACCTTTAGAAAAACCACACACATTTTATAGACCTATAGGTCTCTTCATTATCTCTAATAAATTCTACATCCTTAACTGTTGATAGACTCTCTTTTGATGCTCATCTTTAACTCGCAAATGAATCTCACTTTGCACTGGGTGTACCAGGCAACCCCAATTTTTACATGCAACCCTTACAACACCTTGCGTGTAATTCCCTTTACTTGCACAAAATACAATTTTTGCTCAACACCTATTTTTCGCGCAACCTCTTCTTTTTACATGCAACCTCTGCACTCCCTTGCACAAAATTCTCTTCTTTTTCACGAAATCCACTTCTCACATAACACCACATTGATACGCAACTACCAATTTTATGCACAAACTTGTTGTTTATGTGAAAATCCTTTGCGTCCTCCAATTTTACATGCCAGATCTCAGATACTCTCTATGTCTTGAGTTAAACCGAATTAAGGGGGGTTACTTTATATTTATAAGCAAAATAGAACCCACACAAAAAACCCTTCTTCCACGCGTAATCCTCATTGAGTGCAAAAAACTCATCTTCAACGCAACATAGTTTTTCACGCACTGCTCCAATATTTCACGCACCTCATGCCTTTTCTGATTTTCGAGCTTCTGATTGCGAAACACCTCTTGTGAAAAACACACCAATAATTTATTTCACGCACCCAATAATATTTCGCTCACTCGTTTTTTTTTTCGTGCACCATGAAACTATTTCTCGCACCACTTTCTTTTTTAATGCACCACACTGATATTTCATGCAACACATTGTTTTTCACGCACCACATTCCTTTTTCGCACACCATGTTGATATTTCGCACAACACTTTATTTTTTCATGAACCACACTAATATTTTGCACAACGTTTTATTTTTCTCCCATCACTCAAATTTTGCGCACACCTCCCTTTGGAAAAAATGCATATCTCAATTTTCTGATTTTCAGGTTCAAAAATTTGGCAAACACTGGAAAATGGCACCCCTTGTATCTTGATATTTTTGTACCACCTCCAGATCGTCCATTCCATTATTGAGGTTATTCAATCAAACATGAATAGACAACAACATCTTTGATCCCGAAAAATCACCATGTAAACCTCTTTGTCAACAAATTATACATCATGGTCTCTTTTGTGAACAATCACAACATGGAGGCCCACTTTATCAAAAAACACAATCAACTTAAAAATGATTCAATGATTCCTTGAGGGTTTTTTCTCAACAATATCCTCTTTGGGATTGTTGACAACTCTTCTCATAAAAATTCTGTTCACTTTGATACCGCATTAACACTTCTTCCAATTTATAACACCATTCGCTTCTTGCGATACTGATAGCGATCAAAAATTCACTCAACACATACTCTAAGCCCACATGAGCAATGCTCGACATGAGAAACTAGATTAAATGAAAATTTCATCAGTGAATCACTTCATTTATGACACCAACCATTGAAACTTGACTAATACAAATTTGAAAACTGTTTTCAATTGATGATACCATTCTGAAAACCAATTGTTGATAGCTGGAATCCTTCTGACAGCATTCCAACAACACTCTTCTTCTATTATCATGATCCTAATCTACCGTGATATCTATTCTTCGATCGATCACTTCTAGCATTGTAAGATTTAATACTCTCCCCCTGTCTCATTTCTCTCCCCCTATCTTACTACAACACCTCATTGCTCTCCCCTTATCTCACTAATCCACCTGGAAGCTTCTCCCCATGTCTTTGACTAAGATATCCATAGTTTCTCCCACTAGAGGAGTCTCTATTTCTCCCCCTTTTTCAACGAACCTAAATGTCACTCCTTTGTGGTCTGCAACAGAGTAGAGAAATCAAATCAGCACATTATGGAAAAACACACCATTCCTCGAGGAGGGGGGGGGGGGTCCCACAACCACACTATTTCATGTGTGGGGAGTCGAATGAACACGCAGAGCCATTCAATGCCTCTCAGAAGCTTCCTTGTGTAATGCCTTTATAATAATGTCTGAAACCTGTAGCTCTGTAGGCACATACTCCAACTTCACGATTCCCTGCTCAACCTTCTCCTTGATAAAATGATACTTTATCTCAATGTTCTTTGTCCTTGATTGATGGATGGTATTTTTTCTGAGATTTATATCACTTGAGTTGTCACACTAGATTCTGTTCAGAGACTTCACTTCGACTCCCATATCATCAAGTTGCTACTTCATCCACAATAACTATGTGCATACTTGAGTGGCCAAAATATACTTAGCTTCTACAGTGCTCAATGAAATGAAATACTTCTTCTTATTTAGCCAATAAAAACACAAGACACCAAGATATAATGAACCTCCTGACATTGATTTCCTATCATCCGCGGAACCAGCCCAATCTGCATTAGTATATACCAATAATTCTGACTGAGATTTTTCACTATATATCAGGTCAAAATCCACCGTGCCCATGATATACCAAAGTATTCATTTCACTAAAAGATTTTGTATATCCTTGGGATTACTCTGATATCTTGCTTCTTGGAATGTGGAAAATAAAATATCAGGTCGTGTCATAATTATGTAAAATAAAATTTTAATGATTTTCCTATATTCTGTGATATTAACTGCCTTGCCATCCTCATCTTTGGATTGTTTCATCTAGGTAGCAACCGAAGTTTTCATCTCCTTGGAATTTTACATTCCAAATCTTATAAAAAACTCCTTTGAATATTTTGATTGAGAAATGAATGTTCCATTCCTTCCTTGTGTCACCTATAGACCAAGGAAAAATGATTTCTCTCAAATCATTGACATTTCAAACTCACTTTTCATGAATTCGGAAAATTGTCTACACTGAGCATCATCTGATCTACCAAATATTATGTCGTCGACATAAACCAAGACCATCATACATTGATTACTATTGTTGTTGAAATAGAGATTTTAATAAACATCCCCACACTGGAATCCATGCTTCTTCAAGTAATGATCAAGTCTTGAGTACCATGCTCTTGGTGCTTATTTCATCCCTTAAAATTACTTCTTTATAATGAAAACCTTTTTATCATCCTCATGAATGAGGAAACCATCTGGTTTCTCGATATACAATTATTCCTTTAGAACCCCATTCAAAAATGTAGATTTGAAATCCATCTGGAAAACATTGAACTTCTATTGCACTGCAATGGCTAGGAATAATCTGATTGTCTCTAGTCTTGCAATCGGTGCAAATGTCTCATCAACATCTATTCCCTATACCTGGGAGTATCCATTGCACACCAATCATTCTTTTTTTCAAATCACTGTTCCATCTTCATTCATTTTACTGTGATTGATCCATTTAGCCACGATGAAATTCTTATCTGCAGGCCTTGAAAAAATCTCTCATGTCTGATTCTTCTCAATCTGATCAAGCTTTATATTCATTGCCCGAACCTAGTTTTCATCTTCATCTGCATCAGCGAAGCATTTCAGCTCAACCTGAGATAGGAATGATTTCTGCTGTAGTGATTTCATTCTTCTTGTCAGAACTAGTGCCGACTGATCACCAATGATATTATTCCTCTCAATTTCATCTTGACCCCTTGGCTTTTGTGCAGATACGGATTTTATTTCCTCATGCTCATCACTAGTATCTTCTTCTGAATCAACATCATCCACTTCTACTCCCTCTGTGTTTCTTTCATCCTCATCACTCTCATCAGAAAATTGTTCACTGCGCTATTGAATGATCTTCTCATTCTCCACTATAGTGACATCACTTCTCTCATCTACATTTCCCAGCCTTCTATTAAAGAATTTATATGCCTTACTTTTTCCAGAGTAGCCATGGAATATCCTTTCATCTACTCATGACTGATATTTCTTATGTTTTTCTTTATTGAGGATAATGCACTTACTTCCAAATATTCAAAAGTATTTCAATATTGGATTCTTTCCATACCACATCTTGTATGGAGTATTTCCTTCCTTTAGACAAAACAGAGCCCTATTGGAAATGTACACCGATGTCAAAACTGCTTCCTTCCAATATTTCTCTGGTAGATCTTTTTCTATGAGCAACGTTAAGGCCGTGTTGTTGATGATCTGATTTATCCTTTCAACCACTCCATTCTTGTTGTGGAGTTTTCACTGAGGAAACTTGATTCCTTATCCCGTATTTCTTGATATAGTCTTCCACCTAACTATTTCTAAATTCTATACCATTATCAGTACGAGACATCAGAACTTTCATTCCAAGAATCTTTTTTCACTTTCTTCAGTACAATTTTAAGTAGTTGAAAACATCAGACTTATGGGAAATAACAAATACCCATGCCATTCTGCTATATTAATCAATGAAAAGAACATATTACCTCTTTCCATCAATTTCTCTTTGTGTGATAGTCCCACATACATCAGCATGCACCAATTCGAGAACTCTTGTTGACCTATTTTCCTTTGCCTTATATGTATTTCTGATGATATTCCCTTGTTGAAATGCATCACACATATGAGTATGATCACATGATAGTTTAGGGAGGTCTCTTGCTACATCACTCATTACTAGATCTTCCAGGGATGGTTGGCATAGATGACCAAGTCGTTTATGCCACAACATGTTTTCTTCCTCTCTGGACAGAAAACACATATCTTCTTCTCCACTTACCAGGTAGAGATTTCGCTATGTTCTTTATCCCTGTACAACCACTACCTCTTCTATTCCTTTTATGAAACATATCTTCTTAGTAAACATTATAGAATATCCAGAAACACATAGTTGATTGACACTGAGCAGATTGTGACTGAGGCCTTCTAATAATAAGACATCATCATGTCTTATCTCTTTTCCCCCAAACTTGGCTTTTCCGGAGCCAATAATCTTCAGGACTTTATCGTTTCCAAACATGAAAACTCTTTCTTTGTCATATTTTATTCCTGTAACAAGATCCTTATTACCTGTCATGTGAGATGTGCAACCACTATCAAGGATCCACACACCAGAGCGATCTGATGCATTAAGGGAAATTTCTGCCACCATGGCCTTCTCATCCTTCTTCTTCATGATCAATATTTTTTCCTTCACACTCATCATGGTTTAAGACTTCTGTTCTTTCTTGGATTATGATATAACATCTCCATCTTGCAAAGGTGAAAATATATTTTGCGTTTTCAACTCACCTGTTGGTTCATTGATCTGCTGCTTGTGAATATTTTGGTTATGCTTTGGCACTTTCCTCTGTATGGTCAAAGTGAAGCACCTAGCCATGTGAGAAAATCCTCCACACCAAAAATAGTGTTCTTCAAAGAATGTTCTAGAGAACCATTCTCTATTTGGATACCACCTTTGTTCTTATGATCTTCGATATCTCTTGGCTATGGAACACACATAATATGAATGTCTCATCTTTCCACAACAATAACACCTAATGTAAGGTGCATTCCTTCATGTCACTTATGCACTGTGAGATTCTCCTTGGGAAATTTGAATATTCTAATTTTTCTTTGTCCCCAAATCATCCTTCAATCTCAGAATGGGTGCTTGCGGTCTGAATTCAATTTTCAGAGCTTTTTGTTTTCGATAAATCCCTCCATAGTCCTTAGCATCTAAACATAATTGATTCTTCCTTTTAACTAAACCAATATTCTACACTTTAAACTTCTCAGTTTTCTAAGTGATCTGATTTCCTGATGTCCCAATAGGAGTCAAAAGTTTTTCTTGATCCTTATCATTTTTCTGAAAACCGAAAACTTCTCCTTCATGTTCTTCAATATAAATGATTTGATCTTTTCTTGTGTTATTCATGCCATGAATCTCACTTTTCTTCTCTTAAATCTTGATTTTATACTTACTAAATGATTTTGAGTCCTCTGTTGTAGATTACTTGAGTTTCTCAATTTCTTCCATCAACTCAGACTTCTCTTCTTCTTGCTACTATATATAGAGTTTTTCATCACAAACTACTTCGTTGGATTTCTTTGTTTTGGATCTCCAAACATTTATCTCTTCAAGAGTAGACTCTAACTAAGCTTTCATATCTATTCTTCCTTCAACTTCTTCTTCTTCATCAATTTTGGTTTCTTCCTCTTTCTGAGTACTGTTGACAACTGCCACCATAGCATTTTATACATGGTCTTTGTAGTTCTCTATCTCTTCAACCTCCTCAGCCTCAGACTCATCTGAACTATCACATTCTTTTGAAAGGATATTTTTCTTCTTAAAGAATTTTCTCATGAACTGTTTCTTGCCTTTCCCATAGGCTGAAGACTTCTGCTTGGAAATCACAATTTCATCAACATCATCATCTTCTTGGAACATTTTGGGTAATCTTGCCACAATATTTCCAACCTTTCCACATCGAAAACAAGAAAGTGGATGTTTTCCTTTAAACATTGCTTTTACTCATTGAAGGTTTGAGAAGAGGAATGACATCACCTCATCTGTCTCTTCTTCTTCTTGAAAATCTTTAATGGTGAGCTTCTTCAGGGCCTTAAATGCCACCTCTTTGGATTTCCCCTTTTCCACAGCATCATTATCATCATTTCTCATTTTATACATGACAAGCGTGTTGTGCACGTTATCCAATGTCATCTCTTTTGGGTCTTTATCTTCCAAAACTGAAACTTTTAGATTGAAATGAGGTGGAAGTTTCCTCAAGATGCGCTTCATAATCATTATGTATTCAATAACTTCTCCAGGACCTCAGCTGTCTTCTACTACAACATTTACCCTATCAAAGAATGCATCTACAGATTCATTCGGGGTCATTCTCATATCTTCATACTTGTTCCACAACACTTGCAGCTTTTCTTCTCTAAATTTTTTGTTTTCATCATACATATTTAAAAGGTTTTCCCACATGTCAAGTGATTTTTTGCATAACATCACCTTTGTATAGATAGCATTGGATATGGCTCCCCCTAAAACACTTATTTCCATGGAATCACCATCTAATTCTCTTCGCTCAGCTTCCGATAATGTACCATCGTTAATATCGGTAGTTATACCATGAATTGCTGCTGTAAACACATCCATACCAAAATATCAGAAGTAGCGTTTCTTCCGATTCTTCCATAGTTAGAAATTTTTCCCATCTATGATCAGAATCCCTTTGTGAGTGGTGACCTCCATTTGAGAGAGAAACAATGAAATCAACCATTCCCTATGATAAAAATTGTAAGGTCCACAAGTCTAGATACCTTGAGGGGGGGGGAGGGTGAATTAGGGTATGAAGGGTTAAAACAACATCCCCTTTTGATCTTGTTTTGATGTTAGACAAAACCATATTCTCTCTCCTTCCCGTTGCATAGTATAAATAAAACATAAAGCATATACATGACACATAAATTTTTACTTGGTTCACCGTCACTAGGCTACGTCCAAGGAGCATGCACCGGTGTTGTGCTGATGTATCAATTCCACTATAATCACACTGCTGATTACAAGTTCGGAGCGGACTCACTATCCCTCTTGGTTTACAACCAATCACAATTTGAGAACTCCCTACTCTCTCAAATGAAGTGATCTCACTGCTCCAGAAGATCCAAACATAGTTTATAGACCTATAGGTATTTTCATTATCTCTAATGAATTCTGCATCCTTAACTATTGATAGATGCTCTTTTGATGCTCAACTTTCACTCACAGATGAATCTCATTTTGCACCGGGTGTACTGGGCAAACCCAATTTTTATGTACAGCCCTTGTTGCACCTTGTGTGTAATTCCCTTGAATTGCGGGAAAAAATTGTTTGTGAAACATCTCTTTTTCGTGAAACCTCTTCTTTTTACACACAACCTCTACACTGCCTTGCATAAAATTCGCTACTTTTTTGAAAAATCAACTTTTCGTGCAACACCACATTTACGCGCAACTACAAATTTTACATGCAAACTCGTTGTTTATGCGCAAATCCTTTGCGTCCTCCAATTTCATGCGCTAGATCTCAGATCTCTAAGTCTTGAGAAACACTGAATGAAGGGGGTCACTTCATATTTGTAGTAAAAATCGGCACCATGCGAAAAACCCTTCTTCCATGCATAATCCTTATTGAGCGTGAAAAACACATCTTCATGCAACATAGTTTTTCATGCACTCCTCCAATATTTCATGCACCTAATGCCTTTGCCAATTTTCGAGCTTCTGATCACGGATCACCTCTTGTATGAAAAACACCAATTCTTTATTTCGTGCACCCACTAATATTTTGTGCACTATTTTTATTTTTCACACACCACGAAACTGTTTCGCACACCACTTTCTTTTTTTGCACACCACACTGATATTTCACGCAACACTATTTTTCACGCACCACTTTCCTTTTTCACACACCACGCTGATATTTCAGGAAACACATTATTTTTTCATGAACCATGATGATATTTTGCACAACATTTTTTTCACGCACCACTCAAATTTTTCACACACCTCCCTTTGCAAAAAACGCAACTCTCAATTTTCCGATTTTCAGGACCAAAAATTTGGCAAACACTGGAAAATGACGCCACCTTGTTTCATGATATTTTTGTACCACCTCCAGATCGTCCATTCCATTGTTGAGGTTCTTTAATCAATCATGAAGATCCAACAACATCTCTTGAGCATGAAAAATCACCATGTAAACCTCTTTGTCAACAAATTATACATCGTGGTCTTCTTTGAGAATAATCACAACACGAAGGCCCGCTTTGTCGACAAACACAATCATCTCAAAAATGCTTCAATGACGCCTTGAGGTATTTTTTCACAACAAGAAAAATATATGTTTTTACTTTTAAAATAATGTTATTTTAGATTTGTTTGATTTATTTTACAAAGCCTTAATGGACCATCCAATACTTATGAAACATTTTATTATTTTAAAATGATTTCCATGAGAGTGTGACTCACATCCTCATAAGCAAGCCTAATATTTTAATAAGTTCATCCATTTTCTTTATAAAATTATGTTTTACACTCCCCTTTGGAAAATAAACATGGGAAAAAACCATGGTATGGTTTGTGGTTTTGATTATTTTAATGTCTAGTGTCCAAAACCTTATTAATAAAGAAATCCCTATCTTTTCCTATATAAAACCATCCAAGATCCCACTTCTCTTCACTAAAAGTATTTGGAGCTCAAACAACCTCTTAAATCAACTCTCTTTAATCCTTACAAGGTTCCAAAAGCTCCCAATAAACCTCTCTGAAGCCTCTCCCAAGCCTTTGGGATCACACTTCCTTGTAAGGGATTTATTCGTCTCTGATTTTCTTTCGAGTTTCTTTATGTTACTATAACCTTGTATTTTCTAACACAAATTTTGGGGGTATGATTTCTAACCTTCCATATAATTCCCTCCTAATGTTTTAATGATGATATAAACCTTTATCTATTATTAATTCCTCCCATTCACACTCATTACCATGCCAAAATTCTATAAGGGATTTCTCTCTCCTCATTTACATTCAAGCAATTATTTTGTTTTATTAATCTAATTTTTTTTACATATGCTAGGAAATGTATCTATATAACTCCCTTACACTACATTTCAAGTACATATTATGAGACACCCCTTTATCTCTCATCAACAATTTTTATGAGTACATAGGTCATACCATTATGCTGCCAAAATTGAACCGTGATTTTCCCAGCCAAATTAATTATGTAGTGAATACCATACCCATTTATCTATCAGTGGTATTCACCTTTATGCACATTTTATTATTGATTATAGAGTTTCATGTATTAATTCCAAATTACATTATCTTGGAAGAAATGATGGTGTTTAATGAATCCATGTTATATGATCTATGTGGCACACTTATGCATGTAATGAAATGATTTAGAAGGGAGCACCATGATAGGGATCCAATGCATTGGGTAAAGATTAGTGTCATGACACGTCATGTTCAAAGAGGGTTTACGCATTATAAATCAAGTTCAATGAGAGTTTTTTCATGTTCTATGTGTAATTATCCTTGTCTCTTGCTAATATCATGTTAAAAGTTGTTGCCACATTCCCATGTTATGATAATCATGCTATATCGTGCTTTTATGTTCATGTTTCTCATGTTCTCCATTGATATACCTATTGCCTAACATGTAATATATTCTTAATTTGATGCCTTATTTACTACCTTACTGGGATTTATATCTCCCCCTTTTCACATTTATGTCCTCCAGTTATCCCATGAGTATGAGAAAATGTTGTGGTCATGTAAAGGAATTTTTCAATAAAGATGTTGTGTTTTATGTTCTATGTTTTTATGTAACATTCCTAATTTCCGATGAAACTATTTATATTGATATTCTATGTTGTATAAAGTGAATATTTAATGTAATAAATTTTGATTATGTGTGAAATAAAGAGCAGGGTTGTTATAAATGACCTAAAATAAGATGGGATTGGGTAGTCTGACAAAAAAGGTCATTATAGGTACTTTTAGTGGATCAATTAAATAAATAAATAATTAATTAATTTGAACTAAAGAGTTTCAACTTCAAAAAAATTTGTGATGGGGAATTATATATGGTTAGATTCATAAATCATGGGAGGATTCTAAATTAGTATACTTTATTCTATTGGTATATAGACTTCAAACGAAGAAGAATCTCTGGATCAGAGAATATGAGAGTGTTGCGAACATAACACCTTCTTCCATTCATATGAAAGTACCTTATTTGATGAAAAATGATATGATATCCAGGTAAAAATCAACAATTAATTTATTATTCCATTGTTTATTAAATTTATTGATCAATATCCTCTAATTAGATTAGATATATTCTGGTTGTTTCTTTTTTATGCTATCACGTATTGAAATTCAATTGGTTATTATTGTTTTATTACCATAGATATACTCATTCTAGATCATTATCATAACCCTTCTCTAGAATAAATTAAAATTTTATTGGGGTGTTTTCTCCCTTATTTCCACATGTTCTTCTCCTATTTGGACATGCAGACCCTATTCAACATATTTGTGTTGTACTAATCCCAATCGAACCCCTGAATTCATGAAAGATTCTTTCGAAAGGGATAGAACAGAAAACCGAAAATGTTTTCAGATAAATTAAATTTTGGTGTGATTTTTTTAATTTTTTTTTCAATTAATCAATTATAGGTGATATTGATGCATGAAAATTGACTTTTTTTCATTCATGATAAATCAAGAACTGATTTCTGAGAAATTATGGCTAGAAAAAATGAATAGGGTGATTCCCCATCAATTTTAGGAGGAATGTATGTGAGATCTAAATCATCAATGGATGGATTTGGAATGAAAAAAATATATGAGAATCTATAAAAAATGTAACTACACACCATGAACCATGATGATGATATGGAATGTAGTCTCCATGATAAAAATACTAGGGTTTTTAAAATTTATAATGGTGGAATGCCTTGTAGACTCAATACACACCGTGTACCTCTTCCCCATGTGGAAGATCCATGTGGTGGAGAACAGAACCATGATCATACAATGTTCCTGTGTACATGGACATGGCCAGAGGCATGAGAGGCATCCCAAACAAAGTGATACATTGTTTACCAATGGACACATATAAGTCTTGAGTACACTTACAGGGCCAATGTGCATAATATGGGACCCTAAGTGGTTTGAAAACACTATGTAGCCTACCTACACACCATGTATCCTACCTACACATCGTGTATCCTACATACATATCGTGTATCGTACCTACACGCTATGTATCATACCTACACAGCATGTAGTGATTCATTTTTTATGTGAATCATGTAACTCAAGGGGAATGACTCAACATTTGAGTGGGACAACATGAAGTGTGGGTCCCCCCAAATGTTGTGTACAACTTGGTTCCTTTTGTGGAAACATATAACTCTCATATATCTTTTTTATATACTCAGTTTTTGTATGAAAGTAGAATATATTGATTTTTTGTGTGTATAATGTGATGGTTTCCCTTGTTGTGGATTTTGAGATAAAATATGATATTTTAGTGCCTGGATCTTTTTTGGAAATGCTAGCCAACCACAGTGATCACACAGTGTCACCAGATGAATTTTGAGTGGGACCATCCAGTTGGGCTGTTCATGGTTATTTGATAAATTGATTTTAAACTTACATATAATATGGGAATGGGTCCCTTACATCCATCTAATGAGGATCACTCTAGATGTTCTTGTAATGGGTCCTTTATAGACTTATAGAGTGGAATCCTCTAGCTGGGCTAGGCATGTATCCTCTACCATCACAGTGGAACCTCTTTTTTGGAACATGGAATGAGTCCTCTATCAATATATAAATAGGAACACTACTTATAGATTTTTCATGGCTCCTCTAACATCAATTTGGAACCCTCCTCCCAGCACAGAGCATGGGTTGTTTATCGACCACTATAGTGGAACCCTCTAGCTGAGTTAAGACATTGGTCCTCTATCATCATAGTGGAACACTCCTACTAGATAGGGAAGGTGTAGTCTATCTACTATCAGTGTAGAAACCTCTTATTGGCATAAGTCATGGGCTCTCTATTGACCACAAGAGTGGAACCCTCCTATAGAGTCAACAAATTTTCCCTCTAGCATCAGAGTGGAACCGTCTTACTAGTAAGAGTGTGGAACCATTATCGACTATTAGAGTGGAACCTTCATATTGTTCTCTGTCATGGGTCATCTACCTAAATATTTGTCACCCTCAAATGCGTGGTAAAATGATGAGTCATTTCTTATCTCTATGGTTTTTTCTAGGCTGATGCATCAAATTCTGGGCATCATTGTGGGACTTCAACAACTATTGAAGAATATTTTCCTTGGCATAGCTATTAGAAGGAGGTACCCATTCAATCTCATTTTGTCTTATTTTTCTATGAATGTATATGTATATAGATTCCTTTATATTTGGTTACTATCATGCCATCAGTTGCGAGGACACACTGGGCATGCAACATGATTTTCATGTTTAGCTTCTCATGGATGGATGGGGATACTCTCCAACTATGGGTGAAAATGAACCTATATGATGTCTAACAACACATCGTATTAATCCCTTTGTTATTTAATGAGGTTACTCTATATTTCTTGGTTTGGTTTGAGCTGAATCATGTTTCCAATATACTATATATTCATATTGTATCTCTTACTTCATCCCCTTATTGATTTCAAGGCTTCGTAAATGTTATGTATATACTCACCCCTTCATGGGATTTTCCCACATGTGTCATGTCTTATTCAGACAACAGACAAGTCAGTGGTGATTTCAGATTAGCATAGGTATTGATGTTTCTTCAGACATTGTATGGTTGTTGTAGATTATAGATCTAGAGCTAGGTACTCTTACAAGTTTACATTACAATTTTTTCATGTTTGGAAATATTTCTTGTTGGGCATCCATTTTTCACCCTTACAGTTCAGTTTTAACTATCATACTACACCCTAGAGGAATTTCATGCATGGTATACAACCTAATTATTGGATATTTTTTATTTTTTTTTGTTCTTAGGTTATTAATTGAGATGTTCGTGTGGGTTCTTAAAAAAACATTAGTCAATAGACTCCCATTTTTTATATGTCTTTCAGTGCATGTTTCAGCCCAAGTCCTATAGAGGCGAGCTGGTGTCTATTTCAGATTGATCCCCATTTTGGGTTGGGTCTTTATAGATAGGTATTAGAGCAGTTAATTCCTTAGTATGTCATTTGAAGTAGTCCCTTATGAGGATTGGGTTAGGATTTAGGGAAATAACCTCAATGTTTCTCAAGTGATACTCTCATACTAGGGAATGCAATGATGGTACATGAGGGCCAATATATCTTTTCACCAGGACCTTGATTACCTACTTGCATACTTATGATATTTATAGATTTATTATAGTTATCAATGGTACATGGGTCATATAGGCTTGATTCTTTAAATTTAATTCTTGAGTAATCTCCCCATTATTATATATATGTGTGTGTGTGTGTGTTTGTGCTCATTTTATAGTGGTATATATCGATCAATTTTGGGATTCCGCCTCAAAGATATCCTTCTAATTTAATGATTTGGGGATCATGAAGAAGATATGATGACTGAAAATGCCTCGGATTTGGGTTTATTATGTCAGATCAATCCAACCAAGTTGGAAGGGAGTAGAACCGATGCATGTTGAGAAGCAATTGATACTAGTATAGTAGGTTGAAGATGCACAATGTATTATCAGAACCCATGACATCCAGCTCTAGAGGTCATTGAGTTTCAATAATCGGCCAGTTTCTCATGTACTATAGGGATGGATTGACTCATTGATCAAAGGTTTCATAATTATGTGGATCCTGATTGATTATATATTTTCACTCCCATTCAATTTTCCCCAATGTATAATAGTTAGATCTGGTGGTACCAGTAGTTGACACAACTTTATTGAGTAAAGATTGTTTTATTTAGAGACAAAAAATTTATAGGTATCTTGTTGATCTAGTCTTCTTTATCAGGTAGTTGAGGTAAGGCATTATCATGAGGAATACACATCTCGCTCAAATAGGATCCCATTCGATGGTGTTCATCATGGTGAGACCTCTATGGGGAAATTATGGATTTATGTAGATACCTTTGACTGAGATGTTTAGAGTGACTTCAAACATGCATGGAAGATGGAAACTTTCCCCACACATATAATTCCTTGTGAATCTATCTAAAAGTGTGATGTTGAGTCAGTTCCACCAAAATAAGGTAGTGTCAATGTTTGGTGGATGACTCCCCTTGACATGTGTGTATGGGGAATGTTAGTGATATGGAGTTATAGAGAAGGCCCTGGTGGAGGAGGGGAAGAAATAAATGTAAGGGATGATCCCTTGTCTTATGGGTATAATTCTAGAGAGTCTCTAGTGTGGTTAGAGATAAGACTAATGTAACTACTATTCTAGATATATTTGGTAGGAAATATTGAAAAAAAAACTTCCATACGCATACCCCTTGTCCGAGATCTAGAGATAAAGTGGAGCCCATATTTTTCTCATCCCTTGTGTTGGAAGCAACAATAGAGAGGATCAGTGGTCCCAATTTTCTGCCAATGTAGTGGCTTTACTCTGCAAGGAGAGAATGTGTCACAGAAAATATTTTCTATTGTTTTAGTGAGACCATATAATGTTTTCATTAGTTTGGATTGGTTATTGAACATAGATGATAAGATGTTCTCTACCAGTGAGTGTGGTAGAGATTTGGTGTTATCATTTATGTTTTTCTCTATGAGGTGGGTTGATTTTCAAAAAATAATAGATGAGATTATTAAGGGGGAGTTTAAAAATGATTTATTAGTGGATTAGTATTACCCATAGATTAATGAATTTTATGAGCTATCATTTCTATAAAAAATGGTGGGTTATGATGATGTGCCGAATTTACCTCCCCACTGTTAGATAGACCTATAAATAGAATTACACTAGGGATGAATAATGTCTATGGCAGCAAATCAAATGAACCCACATAGGGGGTTCAAGATAACACAATGTGATTGGATGTTCTATAGATGTAGGGATTTTTAGGTACACATTTATTCAACTAGGAAAACCTGTGTTTTTCATTAAAAATGAAAATGAGAGCTTACAGATTTGCATGGGTTATTATTTCTTGAACTATGACATGATAATGAAAAATAAACCTTTACCAATGATTGGTGGTCTCATTGACTAGTTTGAGGCAAGAAATTTTCCTAAAATATTGATCTCTTTTCTAGATACCACAACTAGAGGGTTTGCGAGGATATTCCAAATCAGTCATTCAGATGTATGTGCAGAACTATGAGGTCTTAGTGTGTGTGAAACATTTCTCTACAATGTATATTTATAAGATATATTAGGTCATTTAGCCATAAATGGAGTAGTTTTTGGTTTTACTCATAAACAACATACTCATATAATCTGCACTAGAAAAGGATATAGAAGGGAATTAGAGGATGGCTTTAGATTTTCATAGTGAGCGCATGCTTGGTGGAAACATATCAATGTTACAAATTTATATTCATGAGGTTCACATTATAGGACTGTAATATCTATGAAATGATTATATATTGACCCATTAATGATATATGTAGTACTTTCTTGGGAGACACCCATGATAGATTCCATGGTGGAGAGATTTCTTGGCATGGAGTGGTACTATAGGAGGTTTTTGGCATCCTTCACTTGAATTTCAAACCCTTTAACCATCTTGATGTGTAGGGGGAATACAATTACATATAATGAAGAACTCCAGAGGTCTATCAAGGATTTGAGGTTGTGGATGACATGTGCTCTAGTGTTCAGACTACCAAATGTGGGTGTCGAGATCATAGTGTATCATGATGCCTCAAGAGCTTGGCTAGGCGGTGTGTTGATGTTGTTGTAGGCTGTTATCACATACAGGTTGAGGTAGATGTGATTTGATGAGCATAACTATGTGACTAATTAACTAGATATGGAAGTGGTAGCCATAACCCTTAGGATGGGAAAGAAATACCTTCTATGAGAGAGATTTTTGGTTTACAAATACCCTCAGTGTGTTAGGTACATTTTCATGTTGAGAGACTTAAACATAATACCATATCACTGATTGACATTTCTATAGGACTATGACTTCAAGATTGTATATACCATGGCCAACATAAACATGGTAGAAGATGCAATTAGAAGGATATCCATTTATCTTATATTTCAGAAGGCTTTGTAGTTTTTGTATTCTTTGTAGCTGGCCCTAGTGGAGAATGAGGCAACATCTATTCAACAGTTGGTGGTGTTGAATCCTTGTCATCTTGATCATGTGATATATTTCCATCTAGGAGACACATAATGTGAGGTCTTTCATTATAGATATCTACATGGGATTCACCATATGAATGTTCTAGAGGAGGGAATCACATAATCTATTTCCTAGGATGCACAATGGACCATGTCATGATGAGGGATGTTAGTCCCATATTATTTAAACAACCAAATATCGGTTAAATCAGGGTATGAAAGATTAAAACAAATTCCTCATTAAATATTTATTTTTTGTATGAAAAAACAATATTCTATGACTTTCCTGTAGAAATTTATGAACATAATATTAAATCATGCAGTATACACATAAATTTTACATGGTTCACCCTCCCTAGGATATGACTAATAATAATACAAGTAAAATATGATATTGTACCAAATTCACTAAAAGTGAAATTTTGTTACATAGTTCTGAGAATACTCACTATCCCTTCTTGTTTACAACAAATCACAAATTGAAATCTCACTGATCTCTCAACCAAAGTGTTCTCACTGGTTCTTCATAAAAATTCTCCATTACTTTCTTGAATCAAAATATTTTACACAACATTTAATTCATCATCATGTTACTATTTCATACAATTGATAAATTTCCCTATACCAAATAGTTACATGTAAAATACTCTCTTTCCCATACCATATGGATTTATATCATGCAACCCTAACAATATCTGTAAAACATTGTAATTTAAGTTCCTAACTCCAAAACACAATACACTATTGTAAAAAAAAACTTCTTGTGCAGATGTTTAATGCCTTTTTTTATAATTAACATTACAAGAAATCACTCCTCCATGCAACTCTTACACGATTTAGAGCTCAGATTTTCCCAAATGTTTGAGCTACTGAATGAGGGGGGTAGCATCATATTATACACATTTCTGACCATGCACGCAAGTTTCTTGTATGCCGAACACATTGAAAACAACATTTCCCAGAGTATGGAAAACCATATTTTTTGTCCCTTTGGGTGTGTAATCCTCTTTTGTGTAGATCAGTTCATCTTTATTTCAAAAGTGTACAAAACTCATCTTTCATAGAAAAACAAATCTTTCACTCGCATATCTTCTTTTCCATGTTTTTATGTGGTGATCTTGAAACATGCCTTTGACATAAAATTACAAGCTACCGTCAATATTTCATAAAACTCACTTTTCCAAACACACCATCATCCATTCTCAAGATTTCGGACACAACAATATGACAAACATTCGAAAAAAAATTCCACCTTTCATACATGTTTTTGTACCACCTCCATATCTTCCATTCCATTTTTCATGGAAATTTTCAACATTTCTTTTAGAAAATCTATCCATAAATCCATAACTAAAATATGGAAACACTCATTTTCAACAAACACAATCACTAAAAAATAGCACAATGTTACCTTAAGGGGGTTTTCCCAACAAGATATTAGGTGATGTGAGAGTTTAACAATTATAACCTACATATAAACCCTATTATGGGGATCATGTATGGATAGCATCAGTAGTGGTTTTGGAGTTCTGACATTAGATGAATCATAGATGATTTCATATCTCAGTGCCTCACATATTGGTAGGTAATGGCTGAGCACCATGTTCCTGTTGGTTTGTTGTAGCCTCTTGGGATCTAGAAGTGGATGTGGGATGGAATATCTAATGAATTTTTTAAAGGGATTCCATGGAAAATGAAATAAAATGATACCATATGGGTTAGAGTGGACTGACTCAATAATTCATCACACTTCCTTGTAATTAGGGAATAGATTTTGATGAATTTTTTGGGTTAGTTAACACTTGTGAGATCATTAACCATCATGGGTTTCACTCGACTATTTTATTTGATCATGACACCCTTTTTTCATCATATTTATAGAGAGGCATAAAAAATGAATTCATAAACCATATTAGGATGAGTATAAACTTTCACACCCAAAAAGATGGGAAAACTAAGCTCAATAACCTAGTGTTGGAGGATATGGTTAGGGATTGTGTGATAAAAATTGTCTAGAGCTAGGGGGATCAAATTTCCTTAGTAAATTTTACATAAAACAAAAACCACCACCCTAATATAGACATGTCTCATTTTTATTACATTTATGGGAGACCCATCATGACATGCTTCTGATGGAAAGATATTGGAGGGATATGTTTATTGGGTCCATAGTTGGTACATTATATGATGAAGAACATCCAATTCATCTGTGAGGGGATGCAGATTTCTGAATATATCCAAAAATATTATGTTTATCGCCATCATAGTCCTTTTTTATTTGAATATAGTGATAATTTTTTTCTAAGATTCTCTCAATGATGAAGATTGATGAGGTTTTATTGGCTAGGCATTCTATCCCTTAGGTTTATTCAGTCGTTCGAGATCTTGCAGAGGGTTGGTGAGGTTTCTTTCCGCTTTAATTAACCCCCACAGATAGAGCAGGAGCACAATATCTGCATGTGTCACAGTGGAGTATATATGTTTATGACCTCATGAATTCCATTGATTGGGGAATGATGGAAATCGTTGATGGATCCACCTTTGTAGAGCAGTTGGTGGGGTTTGATGATCAACATGAGAGGACCCTGCGTTGATGGACTATCCCCATGGTTTGCATATTATTAAGGTATATAAATGTGAAAGAGAGCTACTGGGATCCTGATATCCAAATTCATGATCTATATACCATGTTATTTTATTACTATTTATTTTTATGAGAAAATGGATTAATGTAATGAATGATGTATGGACCCATGTTTTTCTATTTAATACTTTGAAGTATTTCTATATATATTCAAAGCAAGATGTTGTGATGACGTACGAATTTGATTCCCAGGGTGCCAAGAAAAATATTTTTAAAAAATATTAAAGATATTTTTAACTATATATAGGAAATTTATTAAAAAAACTTGATTTATCTTAAACAAAAGCATGAATTTGAAATATGAGACCATGGTTGAATTTTTAATGTGATTTTTATCCTCAGTGCAACCTAAAACAATTCGACACTAGGTGTTCAGTTAAAATAAACATTGGTGGTACATTTAGTTGATTATCAAATTAGTAAATTAATTAAATTGAACTACATTGTTTTTTATAAAAATTAATCTCAATGGATAATTCTCCTGTATTAGCCTCATATACCCAAGTAGGATTCTATAGTTTTCTTTATTATTCCATTGGAAAATATTATTTCAGTGTCGAAAAATATATCTATCAAATCCAATTAGTGTGTAGAAAATATAATGACTTATTTAATTAATTAAATGGAACATTATTTTACTAAAAATGATCCAATCTCCAGGTAAGACTCATCAATTATATTTTAATTCTATAGTGGAAGAAATAAATTGAGAAAGATAATCTTCTTAACTTTAATTTACAACAATTGTGGACATTTGATGTCCACAGGTATTGAAATTAAATTTTTTATTTCTCTATTATAACTTTATATATCCATATTTTTTATCATTGTCCACGAATTCTTGGAAATGATCGATTAAAACATTTTTGTGGCTCTATTTTCCACTAGTTGTTTGCGCGTTTCACTGATTGGACCATACAATCTTAGTTCAACAATGTCAAATGGTACTGAGCCTTATCAGATCCTTAGATTCATGATGCATTCATGTATAAGGGAAGAATTTACAAACAAAGGATGTTATTGGATATATTGTTGTGTAATGTCCCAAAAATTTCAAATAAATTGTTATTCTTAATTTCATTGGGATTTTATGAGTGCACAGTTTCTGACGACACCTGATTCCAAGGCCCAGTGTGCCTGGAATCAATTTCAAAATTTTAGCTCGGGTACGTTCAGTAAACGAACGAGCGAGTTTTCCAATATTTTGAACCGGTTCTCGGAATAGAAAACCGAGGGCACCGATGAACGCGTAGTGCCGGTAATTACTTAAGAGGACTTTTACCGTAGATGCGTTTTCACGGAGAAGAAGTTGAATTTTGGGGTTTAAATAAGAAGTATATAAAATTGTGTGTACAATTTTATTTTATTATTCTTGGAAGTTAAACTCTCCCATGGGAAGTTGTTGGTGGGGCCCACAACCACCCAACTTCCCATGCGTGGTTATGTGGGGGGTGGGTCCCACACGATCCCAACTATTCATCTCCCATAACCCCCTGAAAACCCCCCTTATTTATTTTGTTAACTCCTCTTAAATGTGAGTCCACTCAGCTTCTACACTCTCCCTCTTTAACACTTTCCAACCCATTAATTTAATAAATTCATCCACTTCAATTAAATTTATTAAGTGTTTGGAATTTTGGAATTTAAATTGCTTGTGTTAATAAAATAATAGTATTAGTCTATTATTTTACTTTAGCACATGTTGGGTTTGGAGAAATTGGTGGGATCACTTGTGTAAAAAGGATAAGGAAGTTCCTCCTTCAATGAACATCATCCTCCCGCAAAGAACATCATCTCTTCGACGAAGAACGTCGTAACCACAAAGAGAGATGACATTCCTTTCCTTCTTCTGTCCGCAACTAGTGTGGAGACACCGTTCCCTCCTTGGACGCACACCAACATTGACTTCGAAACCACAACCTGCGATGCCATCTTCTGCGACACCGACGTATGACATCAATTTTGAGGTATTAGAATTTTTATTATCTCACATTTGAGGGGTTTTATCTCATGAGAATGAGCGTTTATTTATATGACGTTAGTATAATTTATTATTGAATAAATTATAACCTTATCATTTTTGAAAGCATATGTTTGATTTATTTCCAATTGATAATGCCTAAGGCGGAGGGCACGGGAAGATGAACAAGATTGGACACTCCGCAAATTGTTTGAATATGCGCAGACTGATGGGTGATGATGTACGAGACAAAACGGCATTTGGAAGCCGTCATAGTGAAGAACAAGTCCCGGGAGAGCTGCTGGCGCAGACGGTGGAAAAAACGGACAACCGGACCGCATTCGGTGGTCTGCGTAAGATGTTGCCGGTGCACCTCGCTGGCACGGCAGTTCCGGAAACAGGAGGCGACGACACCCAAGTGCGCCGCCAGTGTCAATCAGCGGTGAGGGGCAGCGCCCCCCGCTCAGCGGCGCAACGCTCAGCTGCTTGGCCGAGCCGCAACCGGCCACTTGGTCGGGCCGCCAGCCACAGACCTGGCCGCCAGCGCCGGGCCGGGCCACACCGGCTGGGTCGGGCCTTGCCCAACCGGGCCGGACCTAGACCTGGGTCAGGTCGACCCGGTTCGGGCCGACCCAGGGTGTATTGGTCTGGGTCAGACCAGGCCCAGACCCCCAATTTTCGGACCAGGTTCGTTCAAACGCCCATATCATGGGCTACAGACCTTCGATCGACGCACCGTCAGTTGCATAAGAATACTTGGATCGAGAAGGTCATTTCGGTATATTACACTAAATATTTTGTCAAGGTTTGGGTATGTCCGGGTTGGTTCATACTCAAAAATAACTGGGCCCTCGAAGCGAAAATGGTTATAACTTGGGCTCTGGACGTCTGATTGACGTTCCGTCGACTTTGTTGGATTCCTTTTGGTGAGATAGATATTTTGGTATACTTCACTTAATTTTTGGACATAGTTGGAGTATGGCCAGGTTGGATTGTACCCAAAATCCAACCGGGCCCCTGGAACGGAAAAGCCGATAAATTTCAGACCGGACGTCTGTTTGATGAATCGTCAGTGGTGTTGGTAATCTCATTGAGAAAAGGTTCCTTTGAGTATACCCTATGAGGGTTTGGGGTACAGTTGAGATACAATTGGGTTGGTTCGTACACGAAACCAACCGGGACCCCAGGATGAAAAGGCTAATAACTCACAGACCGGGCGTCCGATTGCCGTGCCGTCTGTTGCGTTGAGAACCCTGTGTCGAGGCGGTTCTTTGAGATATTTCTTTGTGGGAAGTAGTGACACCTAGAGTGTCTACTAGTGGCTTGTGGAGAGGATCCTCCTGGAGATGAGTATACGGAGTACGGTGACCTTGTAGCTGGCTGAGACCTGATGACTGCTTCTCCAATTCGATTCGGAGTGACTTGTATAGACCAGTGGGGAGCGCTACTTTGTGAGGTGGCAGACCCATGGCGGAGAACCACTACTTTGGGAGGAGGTAGACCCACGATACTCGATAGGAGGAGTACCTCTGGAGGCTATGAGGGGGAGCACTACTGTATGAGGTGGCATACCCATGGCGGGGAGCACTTCTTTGTGAGGTGGCAGACCTGCAGTACTCGACAAGAGGAGTACCTCAGCAGTATATGGTTTTTGAGTGGAACCTTGGAGTCGTGGTAGGACTACTGCGCTTGACAGAGGAGGAGTTCTCCAGCAGCCATGTTTTCGTCACTGAGAATAAATACACTGGTTTGAGCTGATACTTTGACCTTTGTGTTTACCACATGATTGAGATGGGATATTTGATAACATAGTTATATGTATGGTCATATACCTATGTAAGGGTTATCTATTGAGATCCTTCATTGTGGTTAACCTTGTTGGATTTAGTGAGACCTTTAGGGTCTTGGGGTCCCTACTGAGTATCGTTATACTCACACCTGCATGGGTTATGCCCGCACCTCGTTGTGTTGGATGCAGACGATGGACAGTGCTGCCGGAGGCCGAGTGTTTGAGGACTGAACGACACCTAGAGGTGGACCTCATGGCGAGTCGGTACCCGGAGGTGGACTTCACGACGTGATAGTACATAGAGGAGGATTTCAGGGGAGAGCGTTGAGGAGGCTATCTGTACTTATCCTTTAGGTAGGATCCGTGGTGGACGACCCATGAGCTAGTTCTATCTTCTAGCTATTTGTCTTTACTGTTGTACTTCCGTTCAGTTGTAGCTATAATTTTCAGTTGGGTTTGTATTCTGGCCCATTTACTTTTCATCACTTTCTTTTCTACTTTGTGTATTACTTCCTCTTATACTCTGGTTGGTTGTGTTTATGTTTTATAAAGGTAATGCCTTTCTAGTTATCGGGATTTACGCCTTTGGTTCTAGTCGCAAGGCCCTAGCCTAAGGAAGGTGGGCTTGGAGTAGTCACGACATGTGCCCCGAGGACGGGTCGTGACAAATTGCTATCAGAGGAGTCAGTTCTATCGCAGAACTCAGGACTCTAATAATTCTTTTCTGTGAAGCAATAGTGTTGAGGGTACTGAGTGTGGTCTTCAGTTCAGGGAGTCCAGTGTTGGTGCGGCGGCTGACGTATCCATACACGAGGACCCTGACTTCTGATTTCTGGCTCAGTGCATGAAAATACAGATTGCATGTGTGTTTCCAAATGTTTTCTTTAAGTCAGCTCAAACTAGGTCATCTCACCTGGTATAAATCATTTGACCGTGTCACATCTATTCAGGATGTCTCCATGCAGACAATTAGTTGAAGTTTTGAGATAGTATACGATGATGGCCCACCGAGTGACGAGACATCAGTGCAGGGCCCTCTTTCTATGTGGGCACCTTCGGGTGGTCTCCTAGCAGCATCACCACCCATTAGGAAGCATATTCCACCAGCCGTAATAGTGGATGGTTCATGCTGACAGAGCGAATTGCACAAGTTACAGCAGTAGAGGCCTCCAATGTTATGAGGTGAGATAGATTCCCAGGTAGTAGTGCACTGGATGGAGGTGATTGCTAGATTTTTCCACTTTGTTGAGACACCAGTAGAGTGGATGGGGGGCTTAGCTTCTAGTGTTTTCCAGTGAGTGACCATGAGGTTAGTACGCATAGTAATGAGGCTTCGGTACGTGGACCGATGCCTGAGATCGTACCTTCGGGTAGTGTGCCAGCTATATCACAACCTATTGGTCAACAGTTACAACCATCCGTATTGGTATATGACACATGTAGGCTTAGTACCTTACACGTGATTCAGTATCAGATATCCCTCAAGTTCTTAGGCAAGCCTGACTCATGGGTAGCTGAGAACTGGATTGAGGAGGTGGTTGAGAGTTTTCTAGAGCTTGTACAGCTTCGACAGGATGACATGTCGGTAGCTGAGTATTCATCGGGGCGTACCAAACCATTCCTGGTACTCGATGAATACGATGCGATCAGTGCTTCAAGGATAGAACTTTTGAGCGAAGTGTGTCTAAAAGACAACTGAGCCATCACTTTTCCTCTATGAATTTCTACTTATTCTAGGGTTCTAGAGAGATCCTCTGTGCTTGAGAAATATTTGGCTGAGTGGATACATCCATTGAAGATTAGTAGTGGGAAATCCGGAAACTGGTGCCAGTATCAGAGACTTGGGCATGTAAAATCTTTCACGAAGAGGAAGTGTTAAGGACAGATGAATCTGCAGAGCAGCAGACGTGCAAGCATATCTGGGAGAGCAACATGTGGTGGTGTACATTTTGACATGTTACAACCACCCGCCATTGTAGTCCCCACTAGGCTCATGGAGCAGGAGGGCAGGGGAAGAGAGTAGCTGCATGCGGTCAAGGAGTGTTACCCAGGGGCTATAGGAATGATTCGAGGTATGGTCTGTGTCTACTATGGGATTCCTTATCAATAGACATAGATACCAATCATTCCCATCCTTCCAAAAATCTTTTCCCAGATCTAGAGTTTCCGGTTAAGCCGTTGACTTGATCCTTACGTCTAGAGATACCTTTGGGTGGAGACTCGATAATCACACTTACGCTGATGGTGTGATCTGACCCTTGAGGAGAGAGTTTCGGTTTGAACCTCTTGGTGGAAGCGTCGAGGCCTTACGACGTTAGTTTGAGTATGGACTTTGCAACTACAGTTCATACAAAAATTGACGGTATTAGGCAAAAAGGTTGTAATTTATCTACAACGTTGGGATAGGGTTTTACTTAGTGAGTGAAAAGGAACCCCTGGAAGCACATGATAGAAACATGCATAAGTGGGTGCAGTCGATCACTCATGAGTTGACCAGACTTAGTTTTGAGCCAGAATTTTCTAGAGTTGTTGCACTGCTTTTACCATTGGTGAAGAAGGGGAAAACCCTTCGTGTGGTCAGGGATATGCCAACAGAGCTTTTCAGGAGATGAGGTAAAGGATGAGTAGTGCGCTCATTTTGAGGTTACCAGAGAAGGTGAGAATCAACCAGGAGCAGATGAGGACTAGACTGAGAAGACAAAAATCCTATGTTGATAGGAGATGCGACCACTGGAGTTTGAGAGTGACAACCACATATTCTTACTGTTCTCATCTCGACGGGGTCAATAGAGATTTGGCCAGGGTGGCAGGTTATCTCCACGATTCATAGGACCTTTCCATGTACCCAGTAGAGTAGGTGAGGTGACTTATCACCTGGCCTTTCCACCTCAGTTTCATCGGGTGGACGTCGTCTTCCATGTATCTCAGCTGAGGAGATACATGCACGACCCGACACATATCATTGATCACGGGGAGCTGGACATCGATGATGGGGAAACTTTTGTGGAGGTCCCGGTGGAGATCAAGGATCGATAGGAGCGGGTCCTACGTGGATGGTCGATTCCTTTGGTGCGAATTCATTGGAAGCATGTGAACCTCCATGAGAGTACATGAGAGCAGGATGATCAGATGCGTGCACAGTACCCTCATATGTTTCTATAGTTTGTGATGTAGCTTTACTTGGATGTAAATCCTTGAGGTGGGAGTAATGTAATGATCCGAAAATTTCAAGGAAATATTTTTTCTTAATTTATTTGGGATTTTACAAGTGCGCAGTTTCTGACAGCACTAGATTCTGAGGCCCGGTGTGCCCGGAATCAATTTTAGAAGTTTATATCGGGTACGTTCAGTAAATGAACGACCGGGTTTTCCTATCATTTGAACATGTCCTCAGAATTGAAAACCGAGGGCACCGATGAACTCGCTGCGCCTGTAATTTCTTAAGAGGACTTTTACCGTAGATGCGTTTGCACAGGAGTAGAAGTTAAATATTGTTGTTTAAATAATAAGTAAATAAAATTGTGTGTACAATTTTATTTTATTATCCTTGGATGTTAAACTCTCCCATGGGAAGTTGTTGGTGGGGCCCACTACCACCCAACTTCCCATGTGTGGTTATGTGGGATCTGGGGCCCACACGCGCCCAAATATTCATCCCCTATAACCCCCCTTAAAACTCCATTCTTTATTTTGTTAACTCCTCTTAAATGTGAGTCCACTCACCTTCTCCACTCTCCCTCTTTAACAATTGCCAACCCATTAATTTAATAAATTCAACCAATTCAATAAATTTGATTAAGTGTTTGGAAATTGTGAATTTAAATTGCTTGTGTTAATAAAATAATAGCATTAGTCTGTTATTTTACTTTAGCACATGTTGGGTTGGGAGAAATTGGTGGGAGCACTTGTGTAAAAAGGAGAAGGAAGTTCCTCTTTCGAAGACCATCATCCTCCTACGAAGAACGTCATCTCTTCGACGAAGAACGTCTTCACCACAAAGACCGACGACGTCCATTTCCTTCTTCTCTCTGAAACTAGTGTGGAGATGTCTTTCCCTCCATGGACGCACACCAATGTTGAATTCGAAACCACACCCCGCGACGCCGTCTTCCGCGACGCCGACCTGCACTATCAATTTAGTGGTAGGGGAATTTTGTTTATCTCTCATTTGATGGGTTTTATCTCATGGACATGAGAGTTTATTTATATGATGTTAGTATAATTTATTATTGAATAAATTATAACCTTATTATTGTTGAAAGCATATGTTTGATTTATTGCCAATTGATAACGCCTAACGCGGTGGGCACGGGCTAACAAACAAGCCTGGACCCTCCACAGATTGTTTGACTATGCACGGATTGACGGGTGATGATGTACGAGACCAAAAAGGCATTTGGAATCCATTGCAGTGAAGAAAAAGTCCCGGGAGAGCCGATGGCGTAGACGGTGGGAAAAACGGACCACTGGAGCGCGTCTGGTGGTCCGCGGAAGATGCTGCAAGCGCTTCTCGCCGGCACGGCGGTGCTAGAGAGAGGAGGTGGGGGCCAGCGGTGACTGGACATCCGAAGGCGACGGCGCCCCAATGCACCGCCGGTGTCGATCAGCTTTGAGGGGAAGCACCCCCGACTCCACGGCGCAACGCTACACCGCTTGGCCGAGCCGCAACCGGCCGCTAGGCCGGGCCGCCAGCCCCAGATCGGGCCGCTAGTGCCGGGCCGGGCCACGCCGACTGTGCTGGGCCACGCCGAAGAGGCCAGGCTGAGCCACACCCAACCGGGCTAGACCCGGACCCAGGTCGGGTCGCCCCGGTTCGGGCCGACCCAGAGGGTATTGAGCCGGGTCGGACCGGGCCCAGACCCACTATATTCGGACCAAGTTCGTTGAAACCCCCATATCTTGGGCTACGGACCTTCGATAGATGAAACGAAAGTTGCGTAGAGATCCATGGATCGAGAAGGTCGTTTCAGTATATTTCAATAAAGCTTTCGGCAAGGTATGTGTATAGTCGGGTTGGTTCAAACCCTAAACCAACCGGGCCCTCCGAGCGGAAATGGTTATAACTTGAGATCTGGACGTCCGATTGACGTGCTGTCGACTTTGTTGGATTACTTGTGGTGAGACAGATCATTTGGTATACTTCACCTCAGTTTTGGACGCAGTTGGAGTATGGTCGGGTTGGATTGTACCCGAAATCCAACCGAGCCCCTGGAACGGAAAAGCCGATAACTTTCAGACCGGACGTCTGTTTGATGAACCATCAGCGGCGTTGGTATTCTCATTGAGAAATGGTCCCTTTGAGTATACCCTATGAGAGTTCGGGGTACAGTTGAGATACAGTTGGTTTGGTTCGTACAGAAAACTAACCGGGCTCCCGGGACGAAAAGGCTAATAACTCATAGACCGGGCGTCCGATTGACGCGCCTTCTGTTGTGTTGAGACCCCTGTGTCGAGGCGGTTCTTTGAAATATTTCTTTGTGGGACTTAGTGACACTTGGAGTGTCAACTATTGGATCATGGAGTAGATCCTTCCGGAGACGAGCATACGGAGTACAGTGACCTTGTAGCTGTCTGAGACTTGATGACTTCTTGTCCGATTCGATTCAGAGTGACTTGTATAGCCCAGTGGGGAGCACTAATTTTTGTGTTGGATGTCCCATGGCGGAGGATCACTACATTGGGAGGAGACAGACCCTTGGTACTCTATAGGAGGAGTACCTCTGTAGGCTATGAGGGGGAGCACTACTGTGTGACGTGGCAGACCCATGGCAGGGAGCACTACTTTGTGAGGTGGCAGACCTGCAGTACTCGATAGGAGGAGTACCTCAACAGTTTAAGGTTTGTGAGTGGCACCTCGCATTCGTGGCAGGACTACTACGCACGACCAAGGAGGAGATCTCCAGCAGCCATGTTTTCATCACCGAGAATAAAAACTGTGGTTTGAGATGTGTCTTTGACCTTTATGTTTACATCATGATTAAGATGGGATATTTGATAACATTTATATATGTATGGGAATATACCTATGTAAGGGTTATCTATTGAGATCCTTCATTGTGGTTAACCTTGTTGGATTTAGTGAGACCTTGAGGGTCTCTAGGTCCCTACTGAGTATCGTTATACTCACCCCTGCATGGGCTATGCCCACACCTTGTTGTGTTGGATGTAGATGAAGGACAGCGCTGCCGGAGGCCGAGTGTTCGAGGACTGGATGACACCTGGAGGTGGACCTCACGATGAGTCGGTACCTAGAGGTGGACTTCACAACGAGATGGTACTAGGAGGAGGATGTCTGGTGAGAGTGTTGAGGAGGCTCTCTGTACCTATCCTTCAGGTAAGATCTGTTGTGGAAGACCTAGGAGCTGCTTCTATCTTTCAGCTGTTTGTCATTTCTGTTGTACTTCTGTTCAGTTGTAGTTGTACTTTTTAGTTGGGTTTTTATTCTGGCCAATTTACTTTTCAGCACTTTCTTTTGTACTTTGTGTATTACTTCCACTTGTACTCTGGTTGGTTGTGTTTATGTTTTATAAAGGGAATTCCTTCCTAGTTATTGGGATTTACGCCTTTGGTGCTAGTCGCCATACCCTGGCCTAAGGAAGGTGGGCTTGGGGTAGTCCCATCATGGGCCCCGAGGGCGGGTTGTGACAAATTGGTATCTGAGGAGGTGATTCTACCGCAGAACTCGGGACTATGATAATTCTTTTCTGTGAAGCAATAGTGTTGAGGGTACCAAGTGTGGTCTTCAGTTCAGGGAGTCCAGTGTCGGTGCGGCGATCGACGTATCCATACACCAAGACCCTGACTTCTAATTTCTGGCTCAGTGCATGAAAATACTGATTTCATGTGTGTTTCCAAAATTTTTCTTTAAGTTAGTTCAAACCAGGTCATCTCACCAGGTATAAATTGTTTAACCGTGTCACATATATTCAGGATGTCTCCACGCAGACAATCAGTTGAAGTTCTGAGATAGTATATGATGAAGGACCACCGAGCAACGATACTTCGATGTAGGGCCCTCTTTCTATGTGGGAACCTTCAGGTTGTGTACCAGCATCACCACCACCCGTTAGGAAGAAGATGCCACCAGCCGTAATAGTGGATGTTGCATGCTAATAGAGCACGTTGCACAAGTTCCAGCAGTAGAGGCCTCTGATGTTATGAGGCGAGACAGATTCCTAGGTAGTAGTGGACTGGATGGAGGCGATTGCTAGAGTTTTTCACCTAGTTGAGACACCAGTAGAGTGGATAGTGGACTTATCTTCTAGTGTTTCCCAATGAGTGACCATGAGGTTGGTCCGCATAGTAATGAGGCTTCGGTACGTGGACCGATTCTTGAGATAGTACCTTCGAGTAGTGTGCCAGCTATATCACTACCTATTGATCAGTAGTTACAACTGGCGGTACCGATAGATGACACATGTAGGCTTAGTACCTTACATGTGATTTAGTATCAGATATCCTTCAATTTCCGAGGTGAGCCTGACTCATGGGAGGCTAAGAACTGGCTTGATGAGATGGTTGAGAGTTTTCTAGAGCTTGTACAGCTTCGACAGGATGACATGTCGGTAGCTGAGTATTCATCAGGGCATACCAAACCATTTCTGGTACTCGATGAATACGATGCGATCGATGATTCAATTCTCGGACTTCTGAGCGAGGTGTGTCTAAAAGACATCAGTGCCATAAATTTTCCTCTATACATTCCTACATATTCTAGGGTTCTAGAGAGAACATTTGTGGTTGAGAATTCTTTGGCTGAGTGGATACAGCCGGTGAAGATTAGCAGTGGGAAAATAGGAAACTGGTGCCAGTCTTGGAGACTTGACCATGTAAAATGTTTCAAGAAGAGGAAGTGTTAAGGACAGATGAATCTGTAGAGCAGCAGACATGGAAGCAGAGATGGGAGAACAACATGTGGTGGTGTACATTTCGACATGTTACAACCACCCACCTTTGTAGTCCCCACCAGGATTAGGGAGAAGGAGGGCAGGGGAAGAGAGTTGCTGCATGCGGTCAAGGAGTGTGTCCCAGGGGATCTAGGAATGATTTAAGGTATGGTTTTTGTCTACTATGGGCTGCCTTATCAATAGACATAGATACCAATCATTCCCTTCCTTCCACAAATCTTTTCCTAGAATTAGAGTTTCCGGTTAAGCCGTTGACTTGATCCTCACGTCTGGAGATACCTTTTGAAGGAGACTCGATATCAACACTTACACCGATGGTGTGATCTGACCCTTGATGCGAGAGTTTCGGTTGGAACCTCTTGGTGGCAGTGTTGAGGCCTTACGACGTTAGTTTGAGTATGGACGGGGCAACTACAGTTCATACACAAATTGAAGGTATTAGCCAAAAATTGTGTAGATTATCTACAATGTTGGGATGGGGTTTTCCTTGGTCGGCGAAAAGGAACCCCAGGTAGCACAGGATAGAAACATGAATAAGTGGGTGCAGTCGATCACTCATGAGATGACCAGACATAGTTTTTGAGACAGACTTCTCCAGAGTTGTTGCACCACTTTTAGCCTTGGCAAAGAAGGGAAAAACCCTTTGTGTGGTCAGGGATATGCCAACAGAGCTTTTAAGGATCTGAGGTAGAGGTTGACCAGTGTGCTCATTTTGAGGCTATCGAAGAAGGTGCAAATCAACTAAGAGCGTATGAGGACTACACTGAGTAGACAAAAATCCTATGCTGATAGGAGACGAGACCACTGGAGTTCGAGGGTGACAACCACGTCTTCTTACGGGTCTCATCTCGATGGTGTCAATGGAGATTTGGCTAGGGTGGCAGGTTATCTCTATGATTCATCGGACCTTTCCAGGTCCCCAATAGAGTAGGCGAGGTGACTTACCACCTGGCCTTTCCACCTCAGTTGCACCTGGTGCACGACGTCTTCCACATATCTCAGCTGAGGAGATACATGAATGACCCAACACATATCATTGATCACGGGGAGATGGACATCGATGACGGGGAAACTTTTGCGGAGGTCCCGGTGGAGATCAATGATCGACATGAGTGGGTCCTATGTGGACAGTCTATTTCTCTAGTGCGCATTCGTTGGAAGCATGAGAACCTCTAGGAGAGCACATGTGAGTGGGAGGCTCAGATGCATGGATAGTACCCTCATTTGTTTCCCTAGTTTGTTATGTAGCTTTATGGGGACATAAATCCATGAGGTGGGAGTAATGTAAAGACCCAAAAATTTCAAGGAAATTTATTTGTGATTTTATAAGTGTGAAGCTTCTGACAACACTTGATTCCGAGGCCCGGTGTGCCCAGAATCAATTTCCAAAGTTTAGCTCAGGTATGTTTGGTAAACGAATGAGCGGGGTTTCCTATCTTTTGAACCGGTGCTTAGAATTGAAAATCGAGGGAATCGAGTAATTCGTTGTGCCAGTAATTTCTTAGGAGGACTTTTACTGTAGATGTGTTTGCATGTGAGAAGAATTTAAATTTTGGGGTTTAAATAAGAAGTAAATAAAACTGTGTGTACAATTTTATTTTATTATCCTTGGAAGTTAAACTCTCCCATGGGAAGTTGTTGGTGGGGCCCAAAATCACCCAACTTCCTATGTGTGGTTATATGGGAGCTGGGGCCCACACGAGCCCAACTATTCATCTTCCATAACCCCCTTAAAACCCCCTTCATTATTTTGTTAACTGATCTTAAATGTGAGTCCACTCACCTTCTCCACTCTCCCTCTATAACAATTGCCAACCCATTAATTTAAGAAATTCAACCACTTCAATTAATTTGATTATGTGTTAAGGCCAATAGGGGCCTATATACCCTGAGAGGGGGGGGGGTGAATCAGGGTATGGATATTCTTTTTTAATGTTCTTTATGCCCCACTGGATCTTGACCTCTTTGTTACACAGGTCAGTTTGTTTGCACTTGTGTCGTTACTGTGATCACTTGTCTCCTTTACCTGATGATGATGATTTGAATGCAATGTAGGGAAGTAAGAAGGCAGACACAAATATTTTTACATGGTTCACCGCTAAGGGCTACATCCAAGGAGCATACGCCGACAAGTTGCCGGTCGTACCAAGTCCACTAAACTTCACTAGCTGTGGATTACAATGTTCGGGCTAGATCACTTCTATTCCCAGGCTCACTGCCTATACAATGTTTAGGGTCATCTCACTGCTTTCCCAAGGGTCACTCCCTGTTTCTCTCTCTCTGGCTCACTGCCGGTGGAGAGGATCACCTACTTCCTCTTCCTAAGCTCACTGCTCCAGAAGGGAATCCAATCACAGTTTATAGACCTGTAGGTCTCTTAATTTCCATTAAGGAATGCATCTTTCTCTGTATTTAGATGCTCTGTTGAAGTTCAAATTTCACCCATAGATGAATACCACTTTGCCTCTGAACACTGGGCAATTCCGTTTGGAAACACCTTCGCAAAGCACCCTACTATGCGAGAATCCAAATTTCGCGAAGCTCAAACAAGCCTTCGCGAATATCCTGTCTTATCACGAAGCACACTCGCGAAGCACCTTCGCGAAGCACTCTCGTGATGCTCAAGCCGTCGCAAAGCAACGACCCTCGCGAAGCTAAGTAAGCCAATGCGGAGCTCGCAGGTTTCACGGAGCTACCATAGCCACCGCGAAGCACATCTATCGCGAAGCACACTAGCTCCGCGAACCACCTTCGCAAATCGAGAGCGAATGATCTTCTATGAAAATGCTCTCTCTACTTCGCCCGAAGGGGTCAACCTCTATTTATAGGCGATTCCACCGACCCTCATCCCTTCCGTGCGAAGTCAATGCCACGTCATCTCAAATCGCGAAGCTCCAAAGTTTCTGCTGGAATTCTGTCCAAATCGAGAAGCTCCACGACAATCTTCCGTTCACGGAGCTTGACGCAGTCACGAAGAATCACTGTCAACATACCTTCGCGACTTCGCCGCGAAGCTCCCTCGCGAAGCCCAACATTCCTTCGCGCCTTCGCCGCGAAGCTCACTCGCAAAGCCCTTCACCGCCGCGATGCGCTTCTGCCTCTGCCGTTCGCGAAGCTTGAGGTAATCCTGAAGCATCACCGCCTCCATTATTCTGGTCTTCGCGATTTCCAAACCATGCATCCTATCTTCGCGAAATTCATGCCTTTTCCATATGAAATTATGCTTTTCATCAGCGCCACCTTGTACTGATCTTTTGTACCGTCTCCAGATCGTCCTTTCCTTTGTCATAGTTCTTTGTCAATATGGAATGTCAACAACTTCTCGGGAACTCGACAATTCTCCATGGAAACCTGCTTTGTCAACAAACACAATCAACCCAAAAATACTGCAAGGTTACCTTGAGTGATTTTTTCCCAACAATATCCCCCTTTGGGTTTGTTGACAACTCTTCCCAAATCTGCTCAGAAAGATTTTCTGCACATTGATATCTCACTGAGTCTTCTTCCAGCCGCTACCACCATTCGCCTCTTGAGATTCTGATAGCATTCAAGGATTCACTTAACACGTACTCTAAGCCCACATGAGCAATTCTCGGCGTGAGAAACAAGAGTAGTATGAAATATTCATCAATGAATCACTTCATGTCAGACCCCAATTTTCGATTCTAACCTGATACCAATTCTTAAATTGACACCAATTGTTGAACCACACTGATACCAATTGGTGAATTATTAAGTTGATACCAATTGTTGATAGCTGGACACCATCTCCCACCATTCCAACACCACTGTTCTGCTTTTATCACGATCCCCAGCTGTCGTGATATCTATGCATTGATCGATCACTTCTAGCATCATCAGATTTAAAAAGCTCTCCCCCTTTCTCATTGTTCCCCCTATCTGGCTGCTCCACTGTCAGCTTCTCCCCGTATCAATTATGATTTATCAACTCTCCGCACTATCTCCCCCTTGAACACTCCCCCTTTAACAAACACTTTTCTCCACCTTTGTCAACGAACCCAAAGGTCATTCTTTTGCAGTCTGTAACAGAGTAGAGAACACATTAGCACAGTAGGGAAAACACATCATACCTCGGGGAGAGGGGGGTGGAAGGGTCCCACATCCACACTATTTCAAGTGCGGGGAATCGAATGAACTCCCAGATCCAGTCGATGCCTCTCAAAAGATTCCTTGGGTAAGGCCTTTGTCAGAATGTATACAACCTGTAGCTCTGTAGGCACATACTCCAACTACACGATTCCCTGCTCAACCTTGTCCTTGATAAAATGATACTTGATCTCAATGTTCTTTGTCCTTGAATGATGGACGAGATTTTTGCTAAGATTTATAGCACTTCAGTTGTCGCACTAGATTCCGATCGGAGACTCCACTTCAACTCCCATATCTTCAAGCTACTTCTTCGTCCACAATAACTGTGTGCATGCTTGAGTGGACGCAATATACTCAGCTTCTGCGGTGCTCAATGAAATGCAATATTTACATCCATCTGGAACTCTTTGAACTTTATTTGCCCTGCAATGGCTAGGAATAATCTGATTGTCTCCTGCCTTTCAATCGGTGAAAATGTCTCATCACCATATATTCCCTCTATCTGGGAGTCTCCTTTGCACATCAGTCGTGCTTTGTTCCGAATCACTATGCCATATTCATTCATCTTGTCTTAAAAGACCCATTTAGTACTGATGACGTTTTTATCTGCTGGCCTCGAAACAATCTCCCACATCTGGTTCTTCGCAATCTGATCAACCATTTTATTCATAGCATGAACCCAGTTTTCAACGTCAGCTGCATCAGCAAAGCATTTCAGCTCTACTTGAGGTAGGAAAGATGTCTGCTGCAGTGAATTCATTATTCTTGTTTGAACAGGAGCTACCTGATCACTAATGATATTCTGTCTATCAATTTCAGCTCATCTCTTTGGCTTCCTTGTAGGCACAAACTAGACACTTTCATGTTCATCATTGGTGTCTTCTTCTGAATCAGCATAAGCCACCTCTGCTCTCCCTGTGTTTCTTTCTTCCTCAAAACTTCCATCAGAAAGTTGTTCACTGACTTATTTTTCAGTGGCTTCATTTCTTTCAGCTATGTTTCTCAGATTTTTGTTGAGATGCCTTTGATTTTCTCTTGCAGCTTCTTGGTATCCAGAAAACAGTCAGCTGATACCATATTGTTAGAGCAAATAGATAAGCATGAAATGCATTGTTATTATTGCTTTTCCCTGTGTTTCTTTCTTCCCTCAATAGGAAACACCTGATCCGAGTCATCCAACTATTGCATTGATGGCTCTTGAATCTGATTTGGATATAGAATGCTCCCCCTGTGTTATGAAACTCTTCCAGTTGTTAGGCCCAACAGTTTAGACCCATAACACATATTTTCCTACTGCATCATTTGTTCTCATCTTCCACTCAGATTTGAGCCATTAACAAAATCTCTAAGCCTACTAAGTTGAAACTCGGTGTAGGAAACAAGAGACAAAGTTAACAACACAATCAGATTCTATTGTGCTATGTTGCTCCCTTTCTTCTTCAACTCTGGTACCTGATTTGGATCAATTGAAACTGTAGAGCACATCACATATCCACTTCGCATCCTTAGATGCCACTTCCCCTTGGATCATATCTCCCTATAATCTGAAACACATGAATCATTAGTTAATAGCATTTTTATACATAGGGAGAGGGGAGTTTCTTCTGAACTCCTCAAGATGAGGATTGTGATTGATCCTGATGGGTCAACCATTTTATTCTTTCTTGGAGGGCATCACACTCCTTTCTTGCTTCCTCCAGCTGCCTAGCAAACATCAACTGTTCTGGCCATATGACTAGGTATTCATTGCCTACATTCTGAGCCTTTTTCTGATATGTAGATTCTACAGGCTTGGCCTTGCTCACCATTTGGGGTTTAAACCCACTAGTACACATTTCCTTCTTTGATTTTCCACCAAAATTCCATTTTCCTTGATTATTTCTTTGAGTAGGAATTTCTTTTCTTTCCATCGTCCCTTGCTTTTTCCACCATTGCAAGGATCTTGCACCTTCCTCCACTTTTCTCTGTGAAACACGACATGTAAATTTTTCAATACGTTCTTTGTTCATATTTCTTTTATCAGATGTATGAGTCACCACCCTATTTTTCATTGGTGGTGGGTCCTCCACTGAACATCCATTCTTCTTACTCTTAGCTGTAGTGTTTCCTCCCTTTTTCTTCCAGATTTGATCATGTTCTTTCTTAGGGGGTGGTTGTGAGTGTGATAGATGATGTGGCTGATACACCTTTCGTTCAGCTCTATATGATTCCCCTGAGGCTCTAATCCTATTCTCAAACTTACCACATTGTCTCCCAGTGTAGAATTTCTCATTATGCATTACTGGGGATGAGAATCTCCTTTCGAGTCCCTTTCCATTTCTTGCATTCTTCTTGCTGCAATGTCTTGACAAATGCCCATAATTAGAACATATAAAACATTTTCTATTAAAGGAATACCTCATTTCATCACTTCTCTGCTGAGATGTTGATGCAACTTGTTTTCTTCTTCTGGCATCAATCTCTTGAGCTTCCTGACACATACTCTTGGTGTGTCCCATCCTTCCACAGTAATAGCATCTGATAAATGTTCTCCTCTGAGAAACACTTCTCTTTGATTTATCATGATTATTCTTCTTATTCTCAGATTTAGTAATGTCTCTATTTTCACAGCCTGAAATGTATTCCAGAGCCTCTGAACAGAAGCTTGATGTGTGGCCCTGAATCCCACAGAAATAGCACATGTCATCACTACATTTTATATCTGTCCTTTTAGGCCTATCTCCAGCACCTATAGGATTTCTTTCCCATCTGGAACTGTTCACATATCTCTTTCTATCTTGCATGGGAGGGGATTCATCAAATCCGATACCAGCTTTTCCGAAACTTGCTGGTCTTTGAGCTGAGAAAATATTCTGTTGTTTCTCTTCAGAAATAGCATACCTATTCTTCATTTTATCATCACTTGTCGAAGGATGATCAAATAGAAAGTGTAAGGAATCCTTCAGTTTTGGTATTCCTTTAGCATTGGATTTCTCCACATCCTTCTTTACTGATTCTTGCTCCTCTTCCAACTTTTTAATCTTCATCTTTCTTGATTCAAGTTGGACATCCAGTTCTTTCTTGAGAAGCTTCCCACTACTCACCTCATCTTCTAGTTCCTGTGTGAGCCTTTTCACCATTGCACTTTGCTTCACTACTTTTAATTTTTCCTCAGAAACAGTTTTAGAGACAGATTCACTCTCTTGTTGTAGGCATCGATTCTTCTGAACTTCTTTAGACAACTGTGCTACTAGATCATCATTTCTAGATTTTAGATTCTGTACTTCATCTGAATTTTTATTCTCTTCATAATCATCAGCCTTTTGTTTTACTTTCATTTTAGTCATCTTTTGTAGTTCATTGGCATGAGAATCATTCTTCTCTGTTAGGTCAGTAACTATGTCAATAAGCCTTTGATTTAAGCCTCTTAGCTTGTTGAACTCAATCTCCATTACTTTGATCCTGATATCTTTGGATTTGACTTCTTCAGTGTTTCCAACATCAATTGGAATATCAGGTTCTTCGATGCACTTGACTTGATCTTTCACTTTTCTATTCAAGCCATCGATCTCCCTTTTCTGTTCTTCAATCTTAATCTTATACTCACAAACTGATTATGAGTTCTCTGGTGCTGATAACTTGATTTTCTCAATTTTATCCATCAACTCAGACTTCTCTTCTTCCTGCTGCTGCATATAGACTTTGGCATCACAAAACACTTTGTTAGCTTTCTTGGTTTTGGCTCTCCAAACATCTATCTCTTCGAGAGCATCCTCTAACTCAGCTTTCATATCTATTATTCCTTCAATTATTTCTTCTTCATCATCACTTGTTTCAATATCAATTTGAAGTTCACGTACTTCACTCATTCCTGCATCATGCTTGAGTGAATCAATCTTTTCCCTGTCAGATTCATCCAGACCTTCCTTCAGCAAATTGTTTGATTATTTTAATTGAATCACACTTTTTCCATAAACACTTCCACACTGAGGAATACCACCTGACTTCTACTTCTTCTTGGATGTTTTTCCCTTTGCCATGGCTCACCGAGATAAGAGAAAACTGATTCTTTAAACACACAGATCGACAACACCAAGTCAGAGCAAACAAATATTGTAAAAGCAACCTATCCCTTTGATACCAATTGTTAAGGCCAATAGGGGCCTATATACCCTGAGAGGGGGGGGGGGGTGAATCAGGGTATGGATATTCTTTTTCAAATTTCTTTATGCCCCACTGGATCTTGACCTCTTTGTTACACGGGTCACTTTGTTTGCACTTGTGTGGTTACTGTGATCACTTGTCTCCTTTACCTGATGATGATGCTTTGAATGCAATGCAGAGAAGTAAGCAGACAGACAGAGAGATTTTTACTTGGTTCACCGCTAAGGGCTACATCCAAGGAGCATACGCCGACAAGTTTCCGGTCGTACCAAGTCCACTAAACTTCACTAGCTGTGGATTACAATGTTCGAGCTAGATCACTTCTATGCCCAGGCTCACTACCTATACAATGTTTAGGGTCATCTCACTACTTTCCCAAGGGTCACTCCCTATTTCTCTCTCTCTGGCTCACTGCCGGTGGAGAGGATCACCTACTTCCTCTTCCTAAGCTCACTGCTCCAGAAGGGAATCCAATCACAGTTTATAGACCTGTAGGTATCTTCATTTCCATTAAGGAATGCATCTTTCTCTGTATTTAGATGCTCTTTTGAAGTTCAACTTTCACCCGTAGATGAATACCACTTTGCCTCTGAACACTGGGCAATTCCTTTTGGAAACACCTTCGTAATGCACCCTACTATGCAAGGCTCCCAATTTCGCGAAGCTCAAACAATCCTTCGCGAAGCTCCTGTCTTTTCGTTAAGCTCACTCGCGAAGAACCCTCGCGAAGCACTCTTGCGATGCTCAAGCCGTCGCAAAGCAACGACCCTCGCTAAGCTAAGTAAGCCAACATGGAGCTCGCAGGTTTCGCGGAGCTACAATAGCCGCCGTGAAGCACCTCTTTCGTGAAGCACACTGGCTCCGCGAACCACCTTCGCAAATCGAGATCGAATGATCTTCTATGAAAATGATCTCTCTACTTCGCTCGAAGGGGTCAACCTCTATTTATAGGGGATTCCACTGACCCTCGTCCCATCCGCGCGAAGTCAATGCCATGTCATCTCAAATCGGGAAGCTCCAAAGTTTCTGCCGGAATTCTGTCCAAATTGCGAAGCTCCACGGAAATCTTCCGTTCACGGAGCTTGACGTAGTCGCGAAGAATCACCATCAACATACCTTCGCGACTTCGCCGTGAAGCTCCCTCGCGAAGCCCAACATTCCTTCGCGCCTTCGCCGCGAATCTCACTCGCAAAGCCCTTCACCGCCGCGATGCGCTTCAGCCTCTACCGTTCGCGAATCTTGACGTAATCGCGAAGCATCACCGCCTCCATTCTTCTGGTCTTCGCGATTTCCAAACCATGCATCCTATCTTCGCGAAATTCATGCCTTTTCCATATGAAATTATGCTCTTCATGGAAATCCTCTTTTCGCGATGCTCACCAAACTCCAAATTTTGGACCCCAAAAATTTGGCAAACACTGGGAAACAGTGCCACCTTGTGCTGCTCTTTTGTACCGTCTCCAGATCGTCCTTTCCTTTGTCATAGTTCATTGTCAACATGGAATGTCAACAACTTCTCGGGAGCTCGACAATTCTCCATGGAAACCTTCTTTGTCAACAAACACAATCAACCCAAAAATACTACAATGTTACCTTGAGGGATTTTTGCCCAACATTATGTGTTTTGAATTTTGGAATTTAAATTGCATGTGTTAATAAAATAACATCATTAGTCTATTATATTACTTTATCACATGTTGGGTTGGGAGAAATTGGTGGGAGCACTTGTGTAAAATGGAGAAGGAAGTTTCTCTTTCAAAGAACATCATCCTTCCACGAATAACGTCATCTCTTCAATGAAGAATGCCATCACCACAAAGAGCGATGACATGCCTTTCCTTCTTATCTCCGCAAGTAGTGTGGAGACGCCGTTCCCCCCTTGGACGCACACAAACGTTGACTTCGAAACCACACCCCATGACACTGTCTTCCGCGACGCCGATGTACGCCATCAATTTTGAGGTAGGGGAATTTTTGTATCTCTCATTTGTGTGGTTTTATCTCAAGAGCATGACCGTTTATTTATATGACATTAGTATAATTTATTCTTGAATAAATTATACCCTTATCATTGTTGAAAGCATATGTTTGACTTATTGCCAATTGATAATGCCGAACGTGGAGGGCACAGGATAACGAACAATCCTGAACCCTCCATAGATTGTATGATGATGCATGGATTGACGGGTGACGATGTATGGGACCGAAACGGTGTTTGGAAGCCGTCACAGTGAAGAACAAGTCCCGGGAGAGCCGCTGGCGCAGATGTTGGGAAAAACGGACCACCGGAGCGCGTTCGGTGGTCCGCGGAAGATGCTACCGGTGCGCCTCATAGGCAGGGAAGTTGGCAGTGGCCGGCCAGCCAGAGGCGGTGGCTCCCCAGCACGTCGCCGGTGTCAAGCAGCGGCGAGGGGCAGTTCCCCCCACTCCACGGTGCAACGCTCGACCGCTTGGTCGAGCCGCAACCAGCCACTGGGCTGGGCCGCCAGCGCTGGGCCGGACCGGGACATGCCCAACCATGCCAGACCCAGACCCAAGTCGGGTCGACCCGGTTTGGGCCGACCCGGGGGGTATTGGGTCGGGTTGGACCGGGCCCGCACCCCCTATTTTCGGACCAAGTTCGTTCAAACACCCATATCTTGGGCTATAGACCTTCGATCGATGCACCGTCAGTTGCATAGGGATCCTTGGACAAAGATGGTCGTTTGCGTATATTACACTCAAGCTTTCTGCAATGTTTGTGTATGGCCAGGTTGGTTCAAACCCGAAACCAACCGGGACCTCGGAGCGAAAATGGTTATAACTTGAGTTCTGGACGTCCGATTAACGTTCCGTCAACTTTGTTGGATTCCTTTGGTTGAGATGGATCTTTTGGTATACTTCACCTGATGTTTGGACGCAGTTGGAGTATGGACGGGTTGGATTGTACCTAAAATCCAACCGGGCCCCTGGAATAGAAAAGACGATAACTTTCAGATCGGACGTCCGTTTGACGAACTGTCAGTGGCATTGGTAATCTCATTGGGAAACAGTACCTTTGAGTATACCCTATGAAAGTTCGGGGAACAATTGAGATACAGTCGGGTTGGTTCGTACACAAAACCAACCGGGCCCCCGGGATGAAAAGTCTAATAACTCACAGACCAGACGTCCGATTGACGTGCCGTCTGTTGCGTTGAGGCCCCTATGTTGAGGCAATTCTTTGAGATATTTCTTCACGGGACTTCATGACACTTGGAGTGTCGACTTGTTGCCCATGGAGTGGATCCTCCTGGAGATGAGCATATGGAGAACGGTGACCTTTTAGCTGGCTGAGACATGGTGACTGATTGTCCGATTCGATTCAGAGTGACTTGTATAGCCCAGTGGGGAGCACTAATTTGTGAGGTGGCAGACCCATAGAGGAGGATCAATACTTTGTGAGGTGGAAGACCCACGGTACTCGACAGGAGGAGTACCTCTATAGGCTCTAAGGGGGAGCACTACTGTGTGAGGTGGCAGACCCATGGTGGGGAACACTAATTTGTGAGGTGGTAGTCCCACGGTACTTGATAGGAGGAGTACCTCAGCAGTCCAAGGTTTGTGAGTGGAACCTCAGAGTCATGGTAGGACTACTGTGCTCGATAGAGGAGGAGTTCTCCAGCAGCCATGTTTTCATCACCGAGAATAAAAACCCTGGTTTGAGCTGAGTCTTTGACCTTTGTTTTTACCTCATGATTGAGACGAGATATTTGATAACTTAGGTATATGTATGGGCATATACCTAAGTAAAGGTTATCTGTTGAGATCCTTCATTGTGGTTAACCTTGTTGGATTTAGTGAGACCTTGAGGGTCTCAGGGTCCCTACTGAGTATCGTTATACTCACCCCTGCACGGGCTATGCCCGCACCTCGTTGTGTTGGATGCAGACGACGGACATCACTGCCAGATGCTGAGTGTTCGAGGATTGGATGACACCTGGAGGTGGACTTCATGACGAGTCGGTACCCATAGGTGGAATTCACGATGAGACGGTACTTGGAGGAGGATGGCAGGCGAGAGTGTTGAGGAGGATATCTGTACCTACCCTTCAGGTTAGATCCGTGGTGGATGACCGAGGAGATGCTTCTATCTTATAGCTGTTTGTCTTTTCTATTGTACTTCTGTTCCATTGTAGCTATACTTTTCAGTTGGGTTTGTATTCTGACCCATTTACTTTTAATCACTTTCTTTTTTACTTTGTGTATTACTTCCGCTTGTACTCTGGTTGGTTGTGTTTATGTTTTATAAAGGCAATTCCTTACCAGTTATCAGGATTTACGCCTTTGGTGATAGTCACCAGCCCCAAGCCTAAGGAAGGTGGGCTTGGGGTATTCACAACATGGTCCCTAAGGATGGGTCGTGACATGTTGGTTTTGGGTGATATTTTTGGTGAAAAACATACAAATTATCAATGATGGAGGAAACAAAGATGTGAGAGGGGTGAGGTATACGTGTGGGTCATATCAAGAACTGATTTATATGAAATGATAGTAGTAATGATTGAATTGATTGATTAAACATTGATTTTATGATTCATGGATGTGTGATCCGGATCATCATAAGTTGCAACTAGAATTGTAGAAACAAATATTAGAATCTTTGAAAAACTTGTATACATGTTGTGTACCCTGATAAACACAAGGTGTCCATCCCCTACACTTTGATGACTTGGGTTTTGGAAACATATAAATATTCCACAACATATATAATAACTTCATAAAATATACCATTTCATCAACTTGATTAGCCATTTGGTAGAGAACATGGTAGGGAACATGCCATGTGCCTGAGTACACAAACACTGCCCGAGACATAGGTGGAACCCCGTGTAAAGAGACACACTATGTACTAAGGAACAAAAATACAACATGAGTTCATGAATATATCGAGGTCAATAAGAAAGTACCTTGAGTTGTTTGGAGACATAGTGTAGCCTCTATACACACCATATAGTGCTACATGGGTTAGATATCCTTGTGCCTCCATAGACATGAACCAGTGATGAAGCGGGACCAGATTTCATGTGGGTCCCCTCTCACACCATTTATCACATGTTTCCTCTAGGTAAACTTCATACTATTTTATATCCTTTGCTTAGACATAGATTTTTGATAGAAAGTATCATATCATAAATTTATTTCAAATTAAAAAATCATGGTTCCCTCTATTGTGTCTTTTGATTTATGATGTGATATTTTTGATCATGGTGCATGTTTAGGAGACGCATTAAGATGAAAATTATCAAGATGGATCACCATAGGATTTTATAGGAAACTTCCTAATGGGATTATCATGGTTCCTTGATGAATGTAGTGGAACTCTCCATGTGAACTGGGCATGGATCATTTAGGGAGTTCTATAGTGGAATCCTCTAGCTAGGAGGGGCATGTGACTTCAATAAACATCTAGTGGGGAACCCTATGGTTGGTATGGGAATGTGTACTCTAGTATTAGAGTGTAAACCTAATATTGGAACATGGAATGGATACTCGATCAACATCTATAGTGGAAACCAAATGCTAAATTGGGCATCAGTCCTCTAGCATAATATTGGAACTCTCCTCTTGGTGTAGGTCATGGATCGTATATCAAACCAAGAGAGTGGATACTTCCTATAGAGTCTAAGAAAGGTTCAAATATAATTAGAGTGGAACCCTAATGATGGGTATAGAATGGGTCATATATTGACAATGAATGTATATCCCTTTTATTGGAATATGGTATGGGTCCCCTATCTACCACAAGAGTGGGCCCATACTGCGGAGTGAGGGAGTGGGTCCTCTAGCATCAATGTTGTAGCCTCCGGTGGGGCAAGGAATAAGTCCACTATAAACTATTAGAGTGGAAACCTCGAGTTGTACTATTTAATGGTTCATATATATATATATATATACCCCAGGATGCGTGGACGAGGGATAAGTCATGGTTGTTTTGGATGTTTTCCATGGGACAGACTCACGAGATGATTGGAATCATTGTGGGATATCTGGAACTATTATATTCTCTTTTACGAGGTTGGGATGTGAGATGGATATATCCACTTTCTATTATTTTCATTTATTTTTTTGAGAATTTATATATATCTATCTATATCAATGGCATTTGATTTAGTTACTCTGCTAACATGGTTTGAGAAGACGTGTGGTGTATGCCACATGATTTTTGTTTATCTTATCATGGTTGGATGAGGTTAATCCTTATCTATTGGTTGAAGAAAATATATGGGTAGTCCATCTACATACCATCTTAAGCCCCATGTTCTTCTTTGAAGTTACACACACACACACACACTCTCTCTCTTGGCATGGGTTGAGGTCATCCTATCTAAGGTCTACTTTTTTTTTCATATTTAATCCCTTACTACGCCCACATTCATCAATTACGGTATCCTAATTGGTATGTATATACTCACCCTTTCATGGGATATTCCCACATGTGTCATGTATTATACAAACAATAGGTAGGAAGGTGATTAAATCTGTGGATCTTAGGGATTCAAGGTGCTTCATACTGCATATAATGGGGATTTCTTGGAGATCAGGAGCAGGGATATCTCAGCAGTTTACTTTCCATTTTTTTCAGGTAGGTACATCATTTTGGATTGGTATACACTTATCTGATTTAATTTTTAGTATACACTTTCATACTCTTATACACCCTATAGGGTTTTCATGATTGGTTTTCATTACAGCTATTGAATCATTTTTTTTATTTTTCTTCTACACATCTACATTTTATGGTTAGTTGATTATGTAAAGGTACAATATGTAATGTACTACCATTTTGGATATGCCTTTTGCTGCTTGTCACCACACCCTTGCCTGTGGAGTTGGGATTGGGGTAGTTGCAGATCCTGCCCAATTTGGGTCAAATCATGAAAATTATAATTGTATTAATGATATTATTTATATTAAAGGTTAGTATCTATACTACATATATGAAATAAGGCATTAATAACTCATATATCTCATAGTAGAGAATGTGAGATGTGAAGCCCTTTCCTCCCAATTCTCTTTAGTTTTGAGTAAATTAACCATCTATATAAAATAATTATAGAATTTTATTCATTAAATACAGAACTATATTAAAATTAATAATAAAATATATGAAATCTTCATAACATCTTACCACCAATAAATTAACTATATTTCATGATTTTCATTGTTTTGTGTGAATTCGTTTCATGGTTTTCATGGTTGGATGATTTCTTTATAATTATGGATTTTTGTTTCAAATTGAAAAAATACACAATAAATGAAATTAAATGGTAACCATGAACTACAATAATTTTAAATGTTCCCGTATATCATTTGGATTTCTTACAATATTATTATTCATTTGATACAATCTTAATGATAAATATTTAGTTTAAATTTTCATTTTTTTGACCATCTGGAAATACTTTCATTTTTATTATTATTATGCAAATATATTAGTTAGAGAACATGAAATATGATATAATATATCTATTAGAATATATTTTAGCTAGAATAATACTTTTATGGACAATCTTGATGTCAATAATGGAAAAAAAATTCATCACTAACAGAGACAATTAACCATCATAATTCATACAATAGTTTTGTTTAATAGAATAAGAGGATGTAATAAAGGATATGGATATAACAAATTCCATTAAAAATGTAATTTTATAGTATTTATATTATTTTTTAGTAATTATTCCTTGATAAATGAAGGTTGTGAGGATATGGTAGAAGATGAAAAGAAAAATAACATAGGTTGTCCGAGAAAATTTCTATTTGAATATCACCTCCTTGAAAAACCTATTAAGGATCATGGAAATGGTATTTTGGGGATTATTTAAGCATTTTTATGTTAGGATATTGTAGATGAGAGTTATAAAAAATTATTTTGAGATTACCAATGCATTTTAGGAGAAATGTGGTGGTGAGGACTTGTATTTATACCTAAGGAGAGGTGGTATTATTTAATTAAAAAAATATTATTTTATATTTATAGACATAAAAATTGAGGTAGATTTATTTATAATGAATTAGATTGATAAATAATGTTATAAATTTTGTTTTTCGTCAATAAACACATCAACCACAAATTTAATTGTGTAGTTTTTAAGTATTTTATGCTTTTACTTTTTAGAATTAAAGAATTTCAATATTTTACCACTACCACTATAAATTTATTTTACCATGGTGACATTATTATGAATAAAAAATTTCCATAAAATCTAATTTAGAGCTCTTAATTCCAATTAAGGAGTCTATTTTTCAAAATTCAACTCACAGAATTGTTAAACTGATATAAAAAATTATTCTCACAGATGTGGTGACAAAGCTAGTTTTTAAAGAGAAAATGTTCAGATGATGGAAATGTATTTATATAAATATTAAATGTTAATTTTTTTTAAATGACCAACATTTTATTATAGATTTATTATTGATCTATATTCAATTTAAAAAATATTTAAAATATAACTCTAAATTATAAATTATTTAGATGAATAGTTTGTTTTTGATTAATATTAATTAATTTGAAGTATTCATCAAAGATGAAACTTTTAATAAAATACCATAAATTCAACCTAATATTTTCTTAATATTTCAATATTTTTTTTATTTTATCATATAAAATTTAAAAAAGTTTCAATTTTTTTAAAACTGGTTCGCCAATAAAAGGGACAAATTTCCATTTATAAAATAATACCATTTTATGTTTAATGTTAGATATATTATTATCATAATCTTATTAAATTTTTTAGATGACATAGGAAAAAATAATTGAATATATAATATATAAATTTCCTTAAGATAATTATAAATTAGTGATTAATTTAATTTATTATGTTATAATTACATTGTGGGCATAAAAATATATTTTTATAGAACCACATATTTTACGTTCAATTGGTTTTTATTTTCATATCTATTTAATTATTAACAAATGAATTCATTTTTTTAACATATGTATATAAATTTTCATAATTTAGTAAATCTCATATGTTTATACTATTCTAATGAGTATGTGACAATGTTTGAAATAAATTAACACTATTTTCGAGTTTTTTTAGCTTGGTGTTTTTTGAAAAGTAAGATTTCAAAGAGATTAAATTTATTTCCAATGAAAGAAATATCATAAAATCATGGTGTGTAACATTTTACCCCCTTATAATGAATTTTTCACATAAAATTCATTACTCTGATTTAAACAAACGGGGATACATTTTCCTCAATACATTCAATATTTCCCACATATGTTCCTAAAATTAGTTCTTTTATTAGTAACCTTTTACTAGTTGAGTGGTATTTTTTCATAGATATTTATCTATATAATCCAAAATATCTACTTTTTGATATATGGATGCCATCATGATCTTGAGAGAGAGATTTAAAGGAAGATACAATAAATGAGATTACATCCCTATATGATCAATGAGTTTAAAAAATTTACATGCATATAGATTTAAAATTGAACTTCAGACACAAAAAGTGGATACTAGAAAATTTTTTATGGTAAACCCACACCATAAAATGTTTTAACAAATTTTTTCTTAAACAAAAGAAAAATAAAAGGTGAATATCAACACAATACAAGGATTCCAATTATCATAAAGTGAAAAGGGACATGGAATATTATTCCAACTATTATGTTCCTATGGATAATGATATATAACATGGTCCATAGACTGTTAATGACCAATAGACCACAACAAAATTAGTTCGAAAAAAGTTCATTGATATCTTTAAAAATAATGATATTATGTTAACTATTTTTTATCAAAATCATTTCAGAAGTTATAGTTAAATTATTTTATCAGATAAGTACAATATCACTCATTGGTTTTTCATTTATTAGTATTATATTCATTTATTAATCAATTAAATTAATTTAATATTATAATGTAGGAAACTCTAGTGCATCATTTGATCAAAATTGTGATGAAAATTAATTCCTTCTTCCAGTAGTAATCATTAAAAATTGTGATCATAGATTATTAAATACACATAATATTATATAATGCATTTATCAATAATACATCTTTCAAATTTCAATGTATTAAATTTCACAAATGGATACCCTTATGTATCTTCCAAATGATTAAAATCCAAAACATTGGAATGATGGTCACTAAATTATCAAAATCAACATTTCAATAATCACCAAAATAACATTATGTAAGTCATAACTTTCACACACTAAACATGATAAAATCATTATCATATATTCTATTGAAACATGATAATAAGCTAAACTACCCTAAAACATTATTGGAACCATGCATTCTTTCAAAAAATAAGTCTTTCCTCATAAAAAATTCAAAAAAATATACAAAAATAAACAAAATTTTCATAAAATTACTAATCAGATCATAGGTCATCAATAATATATAAATAACTTTGTTAGAAAAAAATGATCATTATTAAAATATTATCCTCTTGAACTACACATATTAAGTGTTATCTTTCCCAAAATCATTTTTTCTACAAGAATAACACATTATGACCTCATTAACGTTTCATGGTAACTAGTAACCTTCATCATATACAATCAAATTCATAAGAAAAAAATAATGTAGAACAATCCTTAGGATGTTTCATTATTACATTGTTCCAAGAAAGTGCTTCTAAAATCATATTCATATATTTCAATACATATACACTAAATCATTCAACATCATTTAAAAACAATTAACATGTATTTTCTTGTCTTATTCACTAACACTTCTTCCATATCAGATGTCATTAATACTATCTTCATCATTATCAATATAACCATCAGCCATCAAATATTTCTAATTCTATTCATTTATTTCCCCCCTAGTATAACGATTTGTATAATTCCTATAAATTACATATTTAAAAAATTTAATTTTCAATTATTACTTAGGAATACCATTATTATCATCCACTTAATTAACTAAACGTTTATCTTTTCTTTTGCAATTACATTCTTGGTGTCCTTCATTTCCACAATGAAAACATCTTCTAGTCCCATTGATACATTCTCCTTCATTACTATTCCAACGTGCTTTAAAAGAGGAAGAATGTACATTCATTCCTCTATGGTCACACTGAAACTCCATATTTCTATTATTATATGGTTCTTGAAACTCCCAAAAGTTGAGGTTATTTAAAATATAATGAGATTTCCAATTAGTAATTATAAAAAGGATTCACCTTACAATCCCTATTTAATTTGGGTTCTTAAAACATTGTAAATTCCATAGTCCCTATGATTGGAAATTAACATTAATCTTACGAGTTCTAGATATTTTATAAAAACAAAAATTCATAGTTTGAGTTACAGTATTCACATTGAGAAACCATATAATCAAGAATAATTACTTATAAAATTTAATTCTATGACACATTAGTTTTAATCAAATGTAATTCATGATCATTACCAAATCTATAATATTATATCATAGACTTACATGTAAGGTTCTTACTATGGTTTTCTTATCCTTGTTTCCAATGGTTAACTAATCCAATATCTTGTAGAAAATATAACAATGCATTAATTTAAATTTATTTTTTTTACATCTAATTATATGAATACTAATTTAATAACCTTTTAAAACCATACCCTAATTGTATGTGTTTAATGACTTTGGAATCATGGAAACAAAAAAATGGGTTCATAAAACAACTACATTGTCTCCATCTAATTCCTTCATAACTAGAACCAATACTAACATGTAAATAATAATAACTTCCAGAATATAATAGGGTAAAATAAACATAATAAAAGAGAAAGCTCAAATGCACAATATGGGTAAACAAGGGATATATCAAACACCACATATGTTAAAAGGAATAAGAACATGATGATCACATTTGAAATTTATACTATGTATATTAAAGATCAAAATTATGAGTCCTTGAATAAATAATAGTTATTCATAAGACATTAATCATATGAAAAAATGATCAATGAGAGAATAACATTGTAATAATAAATGGAATGTGTAATAAAAATAATTTCATAACAATGTTAAAATTTATAAATAGAAACTTGTTCACTCATTATGTTAAGGACATGAAATATGTCCCTTTAAAAATATAACAGACATGTAAATTTGGTACACACATAATAATTTGTATATGTAATCAGTTTCACACATAATCTTGTGAACATGTAACTAGGAAGGCACATAACATATGTGAACATGTAATCATGTTCACCAAAGAAAATTGGAAACATGTAATATTGTTCACACATAACATTTGTGAACATGTAATCATAACACACAAATCATTTCTGAACATGTAATATGATTAAAGCATAAAATTTGTGAACATTTAATAAGGTTAAATAAAAAATGACCATTTAATCAGGTTTTTTCAAATCATTTGTTAACATATAATTGTCTTCATGCATAATATTTTTCAACATGTAATTTGGTTCACACATATCATTTTAGAACATTTAATCAGGTTCAAAAATAACATTTTTACTCATCAGTTATTCATATTTACACAATTAATTGGATGGAGATATAGGTTCAACCAATCTCATAATGAAAATCATATATATGTGTTCAACAAGAATATAAAATATTCATCAAAAAATTATAAATGATGAGAAATGATTTTCATATAAATTTCATCATAAAATATGTCATTAAAAAGTAATAGGGTTCATAAATATTATTCAATCATAATCATAATCAACTATAAAAATAATAAAGAGAGTATCAATAAAAAATATCTATAATAAATCATATGAAAAATAAAATATTTTTATCTTATATTGAAGGTAATTTTGAAAGATCACTTGACATAATTCTTGTTTAAATTAAAATTTCATTTTTAAAAATATTTAAATTTAAAAGCCACACAATTATAAAATAAAACTTTTTAATTGAATATATCATTTTAGTCATGTAAAGTAATCATCAAGGAATTAAGTCATCATAACACTGGGAAAATCCAGTCATTCCTTCTATGACAAATATTCACTCCTTCTTTATTTTTTTGAAGTCATAACGAACCTCTCTTAGAAAATTAAAAAATGAATCCTTTTTAAAAAAAATTGAAAAAATGTATAAAATGATTAAAAAAATATTAAACAATTATAAGTTAATAGTAAAAATATAAATTTTTTTAGAAAAAAATTGCCTTGGAATGAAAAGTGTGTTTTAACGGAAATTTTAAATTGATAATTTTTAAAATAAAATACCATATATATATATATGTCATATTATTAAAGTGAGATTTAATAAAATTAATCAATTATGTGTATTAAATATAAATCCACATAAAAGTATTTGATATAAAACATAATATAATAAAAATTATTCCAACACATAATCATAGCATGACATAATTAATGAATTAGTATGTTATCCCAGTGAATGGAAAATTGGTTAATAATTCCCTTAACACTTTGTAATTATTCAAATTGTATAAATCAAATTGTAATAATTATCAAAATTTATGTAGAATAAATATTATATAATGGGATTCATGATATTATATATATATATTCATTATATTAACCACACACAATAAATAACTGGTGAAATGGAATATATCACAAAATTGAACAATTTAGATGAGAAACCCTTAGCTCAGGATTCTCTATATTTTTTCCTTCATTTACCACCCATATAAATGGTTTGAAGAATGTTATTCACCCCTTACATAACTGCATTCATATTTATAACAACTTATATGATATTTTTATATCAATTTAAAACCCATTCATTTTAAATATTTCATTATTTTAATTATTTCAGATGTGTTCATTTCATATTATTCATGGTTGGTTCAATTGTATATAATTATGGATTTTCTTGTCTAATAAATATAAAATTAATTAATTTAAATGAAATGGAATTAATCCACTTCTTTATTTTTAAATGGAAACACATATAATTTTACTTTATTAAGAGATAAATATCTAATTTTCAAAATGTTAATGATTAATGATTAGTGCTATTTGGTTGTTCTTATGTCCATCATGAAGTAATGTTATTTTATTCAATATTATGTTAATATATTTATCACAAAAAATGAAATATTTTGTAATATACCATTGAAAATTATTTTTAACGCTAATAATACTTTTATATCAATCCATTTAGGTGGTAATGGGAAACAAAAAAATTATTATTCACATATTCAGTAAGCCACCATAAGTCAAACAATAGTTCCATTTATTTGAATAAGTAGTGGTAATAATGGGAAACGATATACGAAATTCAATTATAAACATAAAATTATAGTATTTACATGATTATGGAGTTATTATTCCTTGATTCATGAATGAGGTGAGGAGAATTTTGATGAAAAAAGAAAAATAAGATTGGTGGTTTGAGAAAATAACCTCTTGAACATCACCACCTTGAAGGTCCCCATAAACACCATGGAATAGGTATTTTGTGAGATATGAATCAATTAGACATATTTTGTGTGGGTATTAGAGGTTTTGGTAAATATTGGGATATCTTAAAATATTTTTATTATAAATGGGGTGGTGAGGAGTGGTATTTATACATGAATAATGGTGGTTTTAAATAAATAAATAATGATTATTTTAAATATAAATCAAACTACATTTAGGTGGTATATTTTGAAAGAATTAGATTTATTATTAATTTTTAAATATTGGGTTATGATCTATCAACACGAAAACCTCTCAATTAAATTTGTTATTTTTTCTTATTTAAATCTACTTCCATTTGACATTAACTAGTTTCTTTATTTTTTTATATCACGATAAATCATTTTTTTAACGTGGTAACATTATTATGTCTAAAAATGAAAATTATCTAAAAAATAATTTTTATCTTATAATTAAAAATATGTAATAAATTTTACAAAATTAAATCCATATAATTGGTAAAATGTGATTTAATATTAATCCAAAAGAAAAGACAACAATGCATGTTTTTAAAGAGAAAAAGATCAAAAGATATAAATGTTTTTATGTAAAAAAGTTAATATAAAAATTATTTCAATGGAAAAAATTCTATCACTATATGCATAATTATACTATTTTTGACATTGAAATAAATTTATAATATAATTTATCATTGTATATTTTTTAGATGAAATGGAAATTTTCAAATAAAATTCAGTATTATTCACTATTCATGAAAAAAATGAAATATCATATAAAAATACGAAAAAATTACTCTAAGCTACTTTTTATATTTATATTAATTTTTTTTTTATTTTTGAAAATAAAATTTAGATTTTTTTTCTAAATTTAGGTTTAAAATAAATTCCCCATTAAAAGATGGTAAAATTGCCTTTTAAGAAATTATAGCTTTTTCGAGTTAAAGATGAATTTATTCTTATCTTATGCCTATAAAACATAGTGAATGAATTTTTAAAAAAACATTATTGAATATATTAAAAATAAATTCTATTATGATCTTTCACCGATAGTTAAAATTTTAATTTATTCTGATAAAATTCCTTTTTGAAAATAATTTTTTTTCATAGAGAACACATCCTTTATATTCAAATTAGTATTTTAATTTTATTACTAATTAATTGGTAACCAATTAATTAATTTTATAAACATATATAATCTATTTTTTCATAAATTTTTTAACATTATTCAATCTCACCATTCCAATGACTAGTTGATAAGGACAATGTTAAAATTATAATATTATTGAGTTTGTTTAAGCTCATTGTTTAGTGCATTGTATGCTATTGAAGAGAATAAATTTAATTTAGGAAATAAATACCATATAATATTTGGGGTTTACACATTTATTGGATAAGAGTATGAGGAATTTTATATTCATTATAATTTCATTATGGGCATCGTGTCCAAATTTGGTTACAATGTTATATTTCCTTCAATTCCTGAAAAATTCTCTAGGTGTGGCCATAGGTGATATAGAGTTGTAATTTTGGAAAATTTTCAATGAAAATTACCATGGTCATAGGGTTTCTATGTTGTAATTTAGGATAATTATTGACTTGTAAATTTGTACTATCTTAGGGTTGGTATCAAACTGAGGTGTACCTCATCCAATAAATTGGTGGTGTCATTATTATTCTATAGATGTGGGGTGTATTCCCTCTAGGTTGAGAAGTTTATCTAGAGTTCAACATGTTGATTATAAATTCCCTTTAAATAATGTTGTTATTACTCCCCAATGAGGTTGGGTAATGTCTAATATGATAAGGAATAAGTCCTTATAGCTCCCATTATGGTGTAGTATATAGTTTACATGGTATTTTATGGAGTTCATAATCCACCATAGATAACAATTGAGTATTCTCCATTTATTATAATTGTTTCTCTTATATACCTTTTGAGTTGTAGGCTATTCATTAGTAGAAGGATAAACTAATTAGCATAATCGATATGGATCGTTAGTGAGGCATGAGATAATTCCAATAAGTTTGTAACTCACAATTCTAGTTTACACACTATGAAAAAATTGGTGACTGATTATAGTTATAAAATGGTGATATGATGATTTTGGTATTTATTCATCATATAAATATTTGATGATTGGGGATTTTTTTTGAATGTGGTGCTCTTGGATTCAAACATTGTATACCATACTAGTATATATTAGCTGAGAGGGTATGGATATATCATACTATAATTTTACTCCCTCTCGGAATTATATATGGATAACATGTTTCCCATTTGGTTAAAGGCTGGCAGGGGTGGTGAATTTTGGATTTTTTTGGATGGGATAGGGAACTCCAACATGAAATAGTTTTGATCACCTATTCTTATATTAACTAATTCACATGGTTTGTATGTTTCTATTAAATTGAGGTGTGGGTCTCTCAATTTTATTATGTTGTTGGTTCAAGATAATTATATAAGGATGTTTATATGTGACCTTTCTATCTCAAAAACTAGTTTTAAGAATAGTGATTCACTAGTGAGACCAAGATAGAATAAAAATTTATTGGGAATGTGGTGGCCTTTTCAATATTTATGTATCTCATGAATCGATGAGGATCCATGTTATAATGGGATGTTGCACATTAGATTACTTTGGTATGATGATGTGATTTGGTTTATGGTTCCCTCATTCTGATTGATTGTAATTGACTCACATGATTGTGAATGGATATATGACCTTGGTTTTCCCATGTATTATAGGGTTCCATGAGGCGTCCTTATTGAACATGATAGGTTAAATATTATTTATTTACTGGTTCCCCCTATGGTAATGTGAAGATCTATAAATAATTTAAGCACTAATACCTTCCCTGTAATGTTATATCCCTAATTAAATAGTTCCAGGTAGTTGTGAATTGAATTATAGGATAGTCTACATCAATTTTCAATTTACATTTTAATATCATCTTATTAGATTTTCTTATACTAACCCATAAATGGGTGGAATGCTCACACATTTTGTGTTTATGAATGTGATGCATAGTTTGGTGGTTGATATAGTTTTCTTGTTGATACCATATAGTGATACTTATCAACAATGCACAATATGACATTTGAATGACATGGTGATCCACCTATCAAGTATGTCGATATAGGTTATTTAATTTGAGGGTGTTGGGCCTTATATCCCAAAACCTTTTATACTAGAATTTATATTGTATTTCATCCGGATTATTAGAATTTATGCATGAATGTTTTTATTTAGAATAGTTATATACATCATACTAATTTATATGTATTGGATGGATGGTGACATAATTTTATCACATGTTATATATGACAAGGCATCACATATAAGTATCATTCCCATTTGGTTCTAGTCCATATTATATATACTATTAATGGTGATCTTTGGTGGAACACTCTTCGTACCACTATCACATGAGAGGAATAGGTTTTTAAGGTACCATCAGACTCATATGAATGTTATTTGGACCAAGCAAAAGATTTTGGATATAGGAATCTCACATGTTTTGGGTGGGTATATTTCATTAAACAATTATTTTGGAAATTATGTTTTGCTTTCACAGAATGAAACACAAATATGTTGTGGTGGTTTATGAATTAATATAATAGGAATATGATAATATGATAAATGAAATAGGTATTGGGGAAGTTACTTATAGTGTATATTAATGATAGTACATGCATCATATAAAATTAGTGCATAGCTATCTTGTTGGTGTGATATATCATTTATATAGAAGTTTTTGTCTAATAGGGATGATAATTTCAATTGTGAAAATGATTTCTCTTGGGGTGAAAAATAGAAATTCTATAGATTATTGTATAAATAGGACAAATCATATTAGTTTGAGGTCATGGGTGGTTTTCTCCCAATATTCAAATGGATTGATATATAGAGAATATTATCAACATGAGTGTGGTAATAGGATAAAGATATAAATTACAATGAGTTCCTTATAGGGATGGGTTCGACATACCTCTGATAGTGAATATGCCAAATAATTCATTCATCACTTAATCTATTGTGAAAAAATACTGTTTTCATACTCTTTTAAAAATAGGTTTGTGATCCAATATGATTGGGGTTGGTTACTCTCTTAGGTACATGTTAATTATAGTGTGTGGATACACCATATAAGATTATGGAGATTGATACTCATCCCTATATAAAATGGTACAAATGACCATTTCGAATTGTTTGAGTCCACTATTCAGTTATGAGGTCAGTACTCCATTAACCCCAATGAGGTGTTGGTCAGTCAAACTAATAGGTTTTCTTTAATCCAATACCAGACATGGATAAATTCCTCCATAAGTACACATTGGTCATGTTTATGGGGTAGGACGTTTTCATTGGCCATTTCTATTTATAATCCCCTAGATATTAGAGGTGTGGGTCCCCCATGGGAGGGTTAGGTACACCATCGACTAATGTATATTTCTTATTGAGTATTGTGTCTATAATATGTATTGTGGATTTTAGTTCTCATCCATTGATGTCGAAGAATGAACAATCCTTCATAGGAACATTCGTTTCTTACATACGCATAGGCTAGATACTCCCCCAATCAATATGAGGTATGGGAACCATTAACTATATGTAGTTTTGTAATCCCATAGATGATATGTAATTGGTCCTCTCTCTTTATAGGTTTATGTTCAATATATTATAACGTATGGATATTTTACAGTTGAGTTTTGGTTCTTCCCCTATATTATAGATTGTAGCATATCCTATAAGTGATGTTGGTTACCCAAATGAACAATTTATATACACAATGTGAGGTGAGGGTCACTCAACATTATTTAGTGGTTGGTATGAGTTTGATGGGTGTGAATCATTTTTTTGGAGTGAATCCATATGATGATCCATTAGTTGAGTTCATTGTATCCTGCTGGTTCATTCCATCTATTAGATGATGATTATGATGAGATAAATTATAGGAAGTGGGGATTATCTAGATGTTTTGATAGGGTGTTTCTTCCTCATTCTTCTTAAGGATTCTATTATAAAATTATTTTCCCATAAATTGTACAGAGTTTATAGATGGTGATAATTCTAAATATCTTCTCTTGGTGTTAGATGGATGATATATCAATCCACTTTTTCTCCTTTTATATGTTGACAATCATCACATTAGTAATAGATCTAGTAGTCAGGTGCCTAAATTGGTTAGTTATATAGTTTTATTTTATCACCACACACCTAATGTAACTCAATTTTTAATTTTTTACATTTTTTGAGAAATTTATTTTTATAGCATAAGATCTCACTATCCCCTAATTATTGTGTTATTTTACCTAGAGATAAATATACTATTAGAGTATTTATACCATTACATTATGATTGGATACTTCTACATGAGGCTTCTTGATATCCCAGTTTCTATTGTTATTCTGGGTCATCTTTGTAAAATATTTTTTTTCTATGATCGTGTTATAGATGTGTGAGGCTAAATGATGATGTCATTAGTAAAATATGATCACTTTCTATATGAGATTATAGATAAACTATCATTTTTTGCTTTTTTATTTATTATATGGTTTATGATCCCCTTTAATGTAGATGTGAGACCTAAATACCGAATAGGTCCATTCATCAAAATGCTACAACCAGTTCATTAAATAGTTAACAAGTTCATCTTCATACTTCCTCATTGTTTCGAAGTATCATTCCCACAAATGTAGATAATGTTATGTATTATTAATATTTTTTTCTATGGATTCTCAACATTGATTGATAGACCTATTAATCAATTTTTGTTATGGGAGTGTGATGATGTCCTTTCTTAGTTCATTGGATTATCTAGTTGATGATGTGTAGATGGGTGATAAATGGGTATCCGTGGAGAAATTTTTTCATCATATTGATATTTTTTATGTTTAGATTTATTATTAACATCATAAGAGACATTATATATTTTTATCGACTATTTGAGTTCCATGTTTTAATAGTTGGAGTATCAAATTCCCTATTGAATCATCGATCCATCCATAAAGCAATATATGGTAGATTATATTGGTGGAATATTCTCTAGGGATATGTTTGAGTAGTCAATTCTATTTTTTGGGAATTTTCTATTGTTTAATTCAAATGATCCAAAGGACCATAATAAAATATGGTCTATATTCCTTATATGTTATTTAGAGAGTGTCTAAAAATGGGTATAGTGATCTATGATGTCATTAGAATTGGGACTAGTTATGTACTAATGTGGTGATGATATTAGATATTCTAAGTATCTAACTAACTATTAATATATTATCTCTTCTATTTGGTCACTAAGAAAATATATAAATACACATATGATGGATCTATAGTGGAATCCTGAGATTGGAGTTGAGATATGTTTCAATTCATTCAGTAACTACCGTAGTGGTTGGATGAGGTTATTTAATGTTGATTGTGGAATGAAAATATATGATACATAACCCCTAATATGAGACAAAGTAAGGTGATTTATTATTGAGATCCTTTTATTCTTGGTATCTATAGAATTATGGACATGAAAATGATAAATTATACTGTGAAATGGCGTGTTATCTTCCATCTTGATTATGGATTATAGAATACATGAAGAACCATTACATTTTTTTCTTTTTATGGATTAAATTTCAAAAAGGATTGAAGGATGTAGATATCCTAATTTTACAATGTTGGAAATGTAGCTTTTTTTTTTGTTTTTGATACCTAAGAATTTATGATTTGTATAATATTAATTATACTTAGAAAATAAAATTTTAAATAATTTTTATAGTGAATTTATTATGAGGAAGAGAAATGTAAAAGTGTAATAAAATTTGATTTGATTCTATGGTTTATAGGATTTTTATGAAATTTAATAATTATATAATCAAAATAATATCAATGTTTATGTGTATTTAAATATACCATTATCATACCTATGTGTGTGAATTTTTAATCAAAATTCATGCATTAAATGGGAGATTTTACATAGGCGCGGTATTATGATTGACTGTCTTCTGTGTCACTAATCAGGCTCTTTTGGAATTTTATTTGATTTTTTCTCCCATAATGAGATTCCATTAATACAATTTATATTGATTTTAATTTCAATTATTTTACAGGAGATGACTCAAATAGATAAGGTATCTATGAGTCGATTCCCATTTGAGGAGGCATATAAGAGCCAGATCAGGACACATTTTCCATGGAGCATCATCAATAAATAATATGTGGTATTCATGTTGTGGTTATTTACAAAAATGTAGGACTAATTATCTTTATTTATTCAACATTATTTTTTTTTTATTTTTTTTCCATTTTTTGATATTTCAATTTCTAATGGATAGGAAATTGATGATATAGGGTAACTTTATATCAAAACTACTAGATTAGACTGGTAGAATAATTTATGCACTTGTAAATCCTTATCACATAACATTTATTATAAGGAAACACACTCTGAAATTCATTAGTGTGTCTATTGTTGAAGGATGAGTCCACATAGCATATCCGATGAATTCACACATCATGTAGGACTATTAGGAACACGATTCCCAGTGTACAATTCTAAATAGAAATACATCCCCTGTGAGGTACATTGAGTATAATAATAGTGTTCATGTTAGTCTACATGACATAGATTAATATTTTGTACATCACATGGTAATTCATATGGTAGCAGATTCCATTTGTTTTAGAGTGTATGTCATGTAGTTCAGAACTTCAAGACCAACTATATTTGCAGTATGCATTGACTAAAACTCTAAAAATACATATAATTTATTCCTTGAGGAAAATAGAGTACTTGGATAATTCTTGATAATATAGTGTTGAGATGTTACTAAGTAGAGTGTTTGGGTGTACATTCCTTGTACATCATAGTTCATGTCGTGTATTCTCTCTAAGTCAACTTATCTAATTTTCTCTCACCATGAGATCGATTTGAAAAAATTTGAATTCAGATTTTGTTGTATTTAAATATACGTCTTGATATAGGGGTCATATTTGGTCCTAATATAAATTATAATGATGATTCATGGCTATTTTTGGATCCATTAACTAATGTAATAATGACTGGATCCAGGTAATGATTCATAGCGGGTATGGGGATGGTAAATCCCATGGTATAAATTTGATACCGATTATAGGTAAACTTATACATTTTTGTAGTTTAGTATTATATATAGGTTTATTGACGATAGTGTATTACACAATTCAGAATTATATAGTTTTGAAAAATATTGGTTATGTTAGTCATCAGTGGATATATAATTATAGTAGGGATGTTAAAATTTGTTTATTGAGGAATGTGTAAATAATGGCGTGTATCTTCTTCCCATGCACACTTTGGATGGATTTCATGCTTTTTTTTGGATAATATGTCTTGTATATGATTGTTAACTCCTATTATATTATGAATTAATTATTTTCTGGGTTATCGATGGTTGATGTTCCCATCCATACATATGTCACCCCGTTTGTGGCCATGGGAGATGTAGAGTAGTGATTTTAGATAATTTTATGTTTCCCTTTCATTATATCCTATGTTCTGGTGGAAATGTGGTGTGAGCAATATGAACTTGATATTTGGTACTCTATTAGGCATGGTTTAATGTTGAGGTGTGGGTTGGCATTTACATTAACTGTGTAGGTAATCCCATATAAATTTAGTGTGTGGGTCGAACATGTTGAATAGCTTTACTAGAGGTAATATTGTGCTGTGGTATGTATCAATAGATTTCAGTGTGAGTAATATACAAAAGATGTTGGTAGTGGGTCCTACATGAGAAGGTATAGTTCATTAAATAATAATTTATTGTGCGAGAAATAATTTTCATACAATTTTTGGGGTTAGTATTCAATAATAGATTAGGGCGTATGTTCTTGACATTAAACAATGGTTTCTAATATCACAATTTTGAGGCGTAGGATATCTATTAATTAATGGATAAGGCACTAAACTCTATTGATCTAGATCATCATATAGTTACTAGTTTATTCTTTTGTGTTAGTATCTCCCTTAGTCAATTTTCACAATCCATTATTGTATGAGTCCACATTTATGATTATGGAATTTATGTATGATGATTATGGTATTTGAGAAGCATCAATAGCTCTGATGATCCAGGACACATGGTACACTAGGTTCTCTTGGATTCATATTCATTTCATTGATCTAGTTTAGAAGGGATGGGTGGGAATGGGTAAATTGTAATAATATTTTTGTTCATCAATAATGAATAGTTATGACACCAGAATACCCTTGTTTTTTTTATTAAATGAGATGTATTTTATTTGACATATAGGTTTGGTTAGGTAACATTCAAGTTGAATAGGGTGTAGGTAACCCATCTATGGGGTTTTTAACTCTATTAGTAGGAATGAATCTATTCTGGTGGGTTGAAAGGCTCTGACTCCAATTATTATATTGCTATCAAATCATGATATAATGATGTTCATATGAGGTTCCTATGAAATTATTCATTGATTTGATAATATTAAATCATTAATGAGACCAGAATTGATGTATTGTATGTTGGGAAATTTTTTATGTTAAGGTATAATGTATGTACCGTGATATGAGAATCCTCTTACATGGCATGATATCTTCAGAATTAGATTTCATGGGTACAATATGTTGGTTTGGGTTGTAGTCCAACCATTCACAATATCTTTTTTTTTCACCCGATTTGTTGTATATGGATATAAAGGGGGATTTTTCCACTATGGTGTGAGTTTCATTGAAGAGTCCACATTTCATGAGTTTAGTTGACTATCATGTATCTTTTGGTATTTCTCATGATATTGGTGGTTATTTATTTGGAACTAAATATAGAAAATAATCTATTTCATATGACCTATTATTCTTACTAAATATGGGTGGTTGTATAATTGTAAACATTATTTTCACCTATCCTAATTATATTTACCATATCATTTTTAGAGTCACCCATAAATAACAGCTGTACCCATACATATCACGTCTTTAAAAATAGTATATAGGTTGCTGCATAACTCTATTGACTTGATGATGATGTATCAATAGGATAATGAATCTCCTATGGGGATCTTTTCTGGAAGTTATTAGGTTGGTGTTGGTATGATGTGGTGATCCCTATCCCCTATCAATTATTGTCTAGTATTTGTTTTAATAGTATTAGGGGTTGTATTTTTCACTAGTTTGTACTATAATTTACAATATATACTATTAGGATTCTATTCAAGTGCGGATTCATGTTTTCTTTAATTAGTTATCTATATCTGTATTTAATGTGTATATTTGATAGATGGGTTTTTATTTTTCACATAGTTTTTATGGGATATTGAATTCCATATGTTTATCATTACTTTTTGATGTTTTTAGAAGCCCAATTCATATTAAAGGTGGGATATAATTTGTACACCTTGACTCCCTCTGGTATATGGTAGGGACCATATTGGCCAAATAACCCCACAAAATATTTTATGTATACTAACATATAATTTTTAACATAAAATATTATTATCGGTATAAATTTGAAATCCCAATAGATATTATATTATATTTGTATTAATTAAAAGTACAATTTTTTTTTGAAATATATATATATCTATTGTTAATAAATTTTTGACAAAAACATATGTTTTATTGAGAATTTTATTTGATGCAATATTATCTTAATTTCCAATTTTTTTTAAATAAAAAGTAAATATATTGTTATTAATTATTAGAACCAATAGTTTTTTACAATATATATCTATGAATAAATCATTTAAAAATAATTTACTTATCACATAATTTTAATAGTATACTAAAAAAATTACATTAATAATGTCTAAAATATTTTTATAAATATTAGGAATATTAAACACTCTATTTCATACAAAGTCAAAATAATATTTAAAATATATTTTACTAAATTTAGTTAAATAGGGTATTTTAAAAACAATTAAAAAATGAAATATAATAACATTATTCACATCTAAAAGTCAATAATTTTAAAAAATATAGAAAAAGTAAAAAAGAAAAGTGAAAATAGGTTCTCACATCCATATTCTATTTCACACAATATCTACTCTCTTTCCTGGCCACCTTCAAATCATTGTCACTCACATAGTGGTTTTCTCTACCATCTCTCAAACTCATAGTTTATCACTATCAAACACACCCACATTCACACTCTTGATTAATATACATTTATCACACCTTTATGTACAAATGTTTTTTTAATTTTTCTTCTTTCAACAATACATATAAAGGTTAGGGAGGGGCATGGAAAAACCAATTTTAGTTTCAATCAGCTAATGTTTGGACATATTTTCTATTATGAACCATTAGTTATGCAGTTCTAATCACATAAAATAACTTGTATATAGCGTTCAAATTTAATTGTAGTTATGTTTTCAATGAAATTATGATGATACACATTTTTTAATATTATCATTATTTTATAGGAAATTTTAGAATTTTAATTTCATACATATCCCTAGAACAAAATTTGAACCCATAATTGAATAACATTCTTTTAGAGAATATTAATCCACCTTTAAAGTACCTTTCAATATTTAATATCTAATATAATACTCATAATAGGTTTCCTAGAAGTTTTGTTTCTATTAGTTATTGACATTATATCAAGGTATGAATGTTGAACTTTTTTACATAAAATTAGGGGAAACTCATATGTTGCATAATTATGGTGGAATTGATGTGAATTTGGAAACTTATAATGTGTTCTATCATTATCATGACATGATATACTTGGAAATAATCATTATTGATTGAAAAAGAAGCTGTACAGTCAAACATTATTGTTATTTTTTGGGTTGTGGTCTCAACATATTTTATTCTATTGTTGGTTGTAAATATTTCTCAAAGGATATTGTTAACATGGATCATTATGATCAATCAAATTGATCATGTTTTCTGATAAAGAAAGTGAAAAAAAATATTTGGCAACATATTGGAGGAGAAAAAAATGTGAAATTTTTATCATGTTTTCCCAATTTTTTGATGTGAATGCTGAGTAAATGCCTCCATTATATATTTCATCACTAAAAGATAAAAGCACAATGATAGTCATTGTAAATGTATGAAACCCTTTAAAATAATAGAATTATTGAAAATATATTGGTCACATTGAAAATAAAATTACATTTTATACATGAAAATAACATGTTACACAATGTATTTGACAATGTAGATCACGATACATTTGGGTGACAGCAGGATGAACTTCCCAAACTGAGGAATGAAAATCCTGCATCCCCTCCTCGCGTATGTCTGCTGGCACCCATACACGTCCCTGGAAACACAAGATCAAATCCTCGCCTATGGTCCACCCAGGAATAGGGTCCTCTCCTAACCCGCTTTCTCATAGGAATAGGCCTTTAGAATCTAGTAGTGTCTCCAACAGCATAGGGCATGATCAAAAGCTACAAACTCCAGACCATGCGTTGGGTAATTCCTCTCATGTGGCCTTAACTGCCGAGACCCATATGAAACGACTCCATCTCGCTGCATAAGAATAGCTCCTATCCCAATACGTGAAGTGTCATAGTAGACAGTGTAGCTCTTTCATGGCTCTGGAAAGACTAGTATCGGTGCTGAAGTAAACCTCCCTTTTATCTCTAGAATGGATGACTCACAATAATCTAACCATAATAACATCACTCCCTTCTTAGTCAGAACTGTCATCGGTTCTGCTAAGCGTGAAATGTTATGTATGAAGCGTTTGTAATATCCAGCCATCCCCAAAAAACTCTGCATCTCAAAGGCATTCTTCGGCTTCTCCCAGGAAACTACTACTCTTACTTTTTTTGGGTCCACTGATACTCCTATCTCTGAGATAACGTGACCCAAAAAGTAAATCTTATCCATCCACAAGTTGCATTTTTAGAGTTTAGAATATAACTAATGCTCCCTCAGTGTACTCAAATTTATCTTAAGATGGGTAGCATGGTTTTGTCGAGTGTGAGAGTACACCAAGATATCATCCATGAAAACCACCATGAAAGAATCCAAGTATGGATGGAACACTCAGTTCATCAGTGCCATGAAAAATGCAGGAACACTTGTGAGACTGAACGGCATAACCAAATACTGATATAGACCATACCTGCTCTGGAAATCCGTAAGAGGTATATCAGATGGTATAACGCTCAACGGATGATAACCAGATCTCAAATCAATCTTCGAGAACACCCAGGCTCCTCAAATCTGATCAAAGAGATCATCGATCCTCGACAAGGGGTATCAGTTCTTGACTATCAACTGGTTCATCTTCCGATAGTCCACACATAGCCGGAGGGTACCATATGCCTTCTTCACAAACATGACATGCGAACCACAAGAAGAAGTACTGGGTCAGATGAAACCCTTTTCCTGTAACTCTTCCAACTTCTTCGTGAGCTTCTGTAGCTCAAGTATAGCCATCCTATAAGGCGAAATGGACACCAGTGCCGCTCCAAGGACGAGATCAATAGAAAAGTATATGACATGCTCCTACGGAAAACCTGAAAAGTCCTCTGGAAAGACATCCCTGAAACAATCCACCACTGGAGGAATGTCTAACTATGATGTCCCCTGGTCATCCACATAAAGACTAGAAATCTGGGCTGTAACTGCTCCCAACCCATGATGCTCTGGACCCGCTCTGATCGCCCGTACATCCCACTTGCCCTTATGAAGAGAGGACCCACTATCTAGTGATATGAAACTCACCCTATGGTGATACCAGTCAACGAATGTCATAAGGGAACTATCCAGTCCATTCTAACAATGGAATCATAGCTCTTCATCTCTATGACATAGAGGTCCCATAGGAAGTGACACCCTGCAACATCAAGATGGCACTCTCTACACTGATGTATACTAACCACTCTAGTCCCCAACGGTGTGTCTAGAGTCAAAGTATCGAAATAGTAAAAGATGTAGAGACAAAGGATCTACACAATAGAAATAAATATAAAGCTATGGGAATCCCCTCTATCGAAAATAGAAGAAGATAAAACTAAGGATACTATGATCGTACCTTGAACTGTAGAGGGTCCTGGATCTTGCTCCTGCTGGGTATGATCCACCGCAAAATCCTAACATGTACCACGGCCCTGTGACCCTTCCTGCCCACTCTGAGCTGATCCACCCTGTTGTTGCTAAAAGATAGGTGACTGACCACCCCTGCCTCAACATCCACCTCTACCCGAATAGCTGAAAGAACTCTAGTTCCATGATTGTTGAGAAATTTGTGGTGCTGCTCCTAAATGGGGAGTCATGGATTAACCCTTGTCACCAGCTACTGGTGAGAAAACCAGACATAAGCACTGAAGGTGACCCATCTTGATGCACGATCAGCACTCCACTGGGTCTCTCTGGCACTAAGGCCATGTATGACCAAACCTTTCACACTGATAGCATACCACCTCGCTACCTAAAGATTTGTCTCACAACCTCAGATCACCACGCGTAGACTCCTTATGGTGCTTCCTGCTGTCAACTCGTGAAGCACTATCTCTGGAAGTGGAACTGACCTGGCTCTCATCACTAAAATCTCTCAGATTTTGCTCTATATTCAGTGCCACGTTGAAGATGGAAGCAATGGAAGTCAACCTGAAGATATTCATCAGTGAGTGGATCTCCTGTCTGAGACCATCCTCAAACATCCTTTCCATGAACATCCCATATTCTCCCTCGAGGGGTGTGAAACTCTGATGCTCGGTGAAACAAGAGGATTACTCCATGATAGAAAGAGTACCCTACTTTAGGCTCATGATCTCCCGGGATCGGTCAACCCTCAGGGTCTCCAGATAGAAGTAGTCGTAAAAGACACGCTGAAACTCCTACCACACCATAACCTGCTGATGACCAGCTTGTAAGATCATTCCCCACCACCTCTTGGAGGAGTCTCATAGCCTGTAGGTAGCGAGCCTCACCCTCCTTTCTTGAGGAATATCTAGATGCTCAAAGATCATCCTCATGGCTTCGAGCCATGACTCTGTAGCTTGAGGTCCTCATTCCCCTGAGAAGGTGGATGGATGCTGCTGCTAGAAAACCCACGTCAAGTCTGTCATAGTCAAGTCAGGAGGCGGTGATCCCTGTACGGTCTACATAATTCTCAGAAAGCCTTCCCTAAACTGCCCATCGGCTACCGTAACCGGTTTCACTGCTGGTGCCAAGGCTGGTACAACAGGAGGATCTGCAAGAAGTCCCAGATCAACCATATACAACGTCTGATCACCACCTGGCAGTTGGCATGTAATCAAAGGATGTCTCAGTGCCATGACTCTGAAAGGTCAAATGTACACCATAGATAAACATTAACAAAGACTAAGAATCAAGAGTGTAAGAAGGGATATGGGGAAAGAAATCATTAATGTTTTTTAAAACATGACTACATGGCATGTATAAAAACTAAACGACGTGTTCTTTTAAGCCATTCACATGGGTGTGTACTTCTTCCACCACTGTTCATGTAACTCCCCAACCACATGGCATGTTGTCCCTAGACATGGCTTGTAATTGAACTCTATTCCCCTACCTGAGTGTCCTTACCCAGTTAACCCACACAGTCCTTTTAATCATAGATTAGACTTCATGTATAACCACCACGCGTCATGTACTAGAAAAGGTTTCAACGACCTGTGTTGTTAGTTACACGACCGGCTGCACAACTCACTCTACATGGCGTGTTCCATGGGAACTCGGCGTGTACTTGAAGGATTTCCATAACCCGTACTGTTCGTGACACGACTGGGTACTTAGGATACATGGAATGGCATGTATAAGCAAGACACGATGTGTGTAGCCAAATTTTCATCCATCTGTGTCGTTAGACACATGGGTAGACACACAGTCACCACAACCCAACTTATACTTACCATACACGGTATGTTCCTGAAGATTTGTCACAACCCCATGTTCCTTCTCACATAGTCAGTGACATGGTTCAAAAACTACACGGTGTATATTCAGAAAGTACACACCGTTTATTCTGGGTTTTTCTGGGCAGTAGCTCAGAAACTGCACCGATGCCCAGAAAACACAGAAAACAAGTGTTAAGGTGCCAAATTCCGATCCCTGAGGGCCTATACTCCCCATGAATCAAAGTTTGGAACCTCATACTTATCATATACATGAAAAAAAAACAATGATCTACCATGTTCCGATTCATGAGGGCCCATAACACCTCAAGAATAGAAATTTGGCATTTATTTCAGTTAATATATACACAGACAAAACTCTATCAGACAGAAGGTATTTCTATCAAAGAAACTATCACAACAACATGCATATTTTACACATAATCTATCACAACAACATGAAATCACTAATTCATCCTAGATGGAATGACAAAAATGTATGACATGTGATTTCTAACAAGTGCGTATATGATGCATGAGATGGAATACCCTCATCTAATCAGGTTGTCACAGAATTAGAAACTCAATGTTATCAATAGTAACAAAAAAAATCATGTGAGTCACTCAAGGTGAAATCATATCAACCGTAAAAATCGCAAAACAAGATGGTATTGCAATAAACGAGGTAGATTGGTTTTTCCCTATACACAGGTTAGCTACCCTCATGTACATCTTATTACCAAGTACCTATTTCATTCTATCCCTGTCTATAGGCTCCAAACCGTAAGTCAAGAGAAAAGAATTTGTCTGATACCACATTGTAACGTCCTGGTTCCGGAAGCCACCTAGAGGCATTCCGTACCCGGTTGGTCACATGGCCTCAAGTACATTTCCTTGAATTCCAGAGGCTTCCAACTAGCAGTGAGGGCCTTGGGTGTGATAATGGGGAAACTATACACTATTTGACAGAGTAACACAGTGGAAGAGAACCAACTATAAAATAGCGGAAGAAGTAAATATCCAACAACTGTAAGCAGTGGAAGACTAAAACAACAAACAACCAGAGCACACACACATATATGAATTGATGCATGATAAATATATCTAGGAAAGCATACAAACAAGTCACAATGATGAATAAAATACTAAACCAATGTACAAAAGAAAAAAAAATAAGCAACTCTTCAACAGCGCAAGCCTGGGCTTGGTTTCATGCTCTCCTGCTCCAATGCAATCAAGAACCTGAAGTAGAGGGGCACTTCCCCATATTTATACCAGCAACAATATAATCTGTTTAGTCCCAATAGAATGACCCAAATAGGGTGTGAGACTAAATCCTAGTAGGAAACCACCCAAAGATCTATGCCTAATAGTTAGTGAGTATATGGCAGATAAAAGTACAGTTAACAGTAAATAGTAAATAGGAGAGTACTCAGTATCCAACAATACATAGTTTCTAGCATATATCTTACAAACAAGAAAGCAGCCACTCAAGCAAGTAGAACAAACAGGTAACCTCTGGGTTGTTCTCACAGCCTAACCCCTATGGTTCAACCTACAAGTACTAGCAACCCTCTGGGAGGCACACACAATATCACCACTCTAGTTCAACTAAAGAATAGACTCTATGGGGAAACACTCACCGTCAATTCCCCCTATAGTCACGTATCACATTAAAGGCACTATAGGGAAGCACTCAACATCTCATTCCCCCTGTGGCCCACATCAAGGAACTACAGACACTCTGAGGAAGCACTCAACGTCAATTCCCCTTGTGGTCTTGCATCGTAAATTTAAGACACTCTGGAGAAGCCCTTATGTCCATTCTCACTAAAGTTTACTACAATAGGTTCCCATAACCCTGTGTAAATTCTGCAAGAATCACATCACATAATGGCCAAAGTGATATTCAATAACTACATGGATAACAGTCTATAGCATAACAGAATGGAAGAACAATAGTCACACCACACTACAAACTAGGCATGGAACTGGCAATAGCCTAACAGGAAAAACTAGACCAAACGTTCATAACAGAAAAACATTCATGGGAAACACATCCAAAGCATAGTAAAATTACTCTATTCACAACAATAACCTCTACTCAGGCATATAAGGAATGCAGGATAAAATAGGAGCAAAACAGGAAACACACAATACCCCGTTCAAGGGTATTGGTGGAAGTTGCACAAAATACTCAAAGACTTCCTACAGAAAGGAACAAACCACCTACCATGATGTTAGGATATCGATATACTTGATCAATGAGGCTTAAATATCCTTAGACCTTCATAGATCTACAAAAACGCATTAAAATATCATCCTATGATAACTTATAAAAGAAATGGTATTAGAAAACGATTCTCTAGAAGAAGGAAGAGCTTACCATTGGTGTTCCAATGCAATCAACGAAGGTCGATTCAGAGAAGAGATAGGGGGATCGGGGGCTTAGAGATGATTTGAGGTTGTACAGGATGCCCTTGGTCAACGAAGCTGGAGAAGAAGCATGTTCTGGAGATTAGACCCGACCCTGTCCCGTTTAACGAAAGAAAAAAAGTACACGACATGTACTTTTGGAGTACATGGCGTGTACTAGGCTTTTCCGTACTCCGCATTAAGTGGCCTCCACATCACCCCTACATGGCCGTGTGTGTGGCCCGTACACGGCTAGCACACATCCTTGTGCGACAAGGGAGTACACGACATGTACTTATAAAGTACATGGTGTGTACTTAAAAAATTCCCAGAAACTCTTCTTTTCTAAAAAACATTAGAAAAAGGAAAAACATACCTGAAAAGAAGGTCCGGGTTTTTAAAGATTCAAATTTTCCATAGTTACCATATTAAAGGATGGAATGTCAATTTTGAAATGGTATTCAAGTTATTGTTTATATCAACTATCTACTAAAAATATGATTGAATCTTATGCATACTCAATTCATAATCATAATTTAGGGCTTCATAATTAAGAAAATATTAATTAAAATTCCTTAATGGTAATAATAAAGTTAAAATTAAATAATTTTGGAGATGAAATGAATAATTATAAAAATGTGACGAATGAAATTTAGATATATAATAATTTCAAAGTATGGAAACAAATTAAAGACTTATTAGAATTATTATATGTTTATATTTTTTTATTTAAATGGGTTATTAACTGATGGTGGTAAAATGTATTTTTTTACATTTATTATTTGTTATAATAGATATTTATATTTTTATCATATAAAAATAAAAGATAAATTTTTTATGATATTTTTGATATTTAATGTTGCAGTTGAAAATCAATTAAATAATATGCTTAATTTATTACACTTTGATATAAGTGGTGAATATTGTAAAAATAAATTTAATTAGTTTTTTGTGGAATGTGGTATAATACATTAATTTACTACTCCATATACATATAAAAAAATAGTTGATGTATAAAAATTATTTATTTAGTATAGAAGTAAAATTTTATGCCGAACATATCTAAATTATTATCATATTTATAGGGTAAAGATATATAAAATTTAAATTACAATAATGATTAAGTTATATATATGACAATAAAATTACCTAAATTAGAGATTTAAAATTGAATTAAACCAATTCATTCATATGTTGATGAATGAGAGTGTTTATCATACTCTATATTTATCATTACTAAAGTAACTAAAATCAAACTTAGAGAAACAAATAATGTTTTATGGTCATATAGTGAAATTTAAAGAATATAAAATTATAGACTTTAATTCTAATCTTATTGTTTAATCAAGGGATATATTAATTTTTAGAATAAAATTTATTCAGATAATGTGGAGAAGTTAACTTCCCAAATCCCATGTTTTTATGCTTCACATAGTTCAAAAAAGATACGAAATAATAAATATGAGACATCATTTTAATAAAAATAGAGTTTAATAACTTAAAATGAGAAAAATATAAATATAGATAACTTATTATTACTACGTTTTACTCTTAATTTATATCAAAATAACAACCTTCTAAATAAATAACAGATGGTTTTAACCATCGAAGATGGTCCCAAGATGACTATGTAAGAAATGTTATTTAATGATGTCAATAACCAAAAAATGATAAATTAATAGATAAACTACAATATAAGGTAAAAACTATCTAATTATTTATTTACCTAATTATTCAGATCCTAATAGCATTATATTGGTATTTAATGAAAAGTTTGATTCTAATTATAAAACTAAAAATCTTAATACATGATTACTTATCATTTATTTTTTAATGGAATGTATTTTTTTTTGAAATATGTTTTTTATATCATTGATTACATTAATAAGGCCATTATAAGAATTGGCTTCTATTAATCATTTATTTGTTTTAGAAATTGATTTCTAGACACATTTTTTATTTTTATACATAAATGATGAAATTTATATAAAAAACATGGGTGGTTAAGTTCATAATGAAATGAAAAATTTCTATATAATTTAGTTATATATATTAGTATTCATAAAAAATTACATTTTCAATGAAATAAAAAAATTAGTCAATTATTTTTTTGATAGTTTTTTTATTAATAAATAAATTATGTTTATTTAATCAATTTCAAAAAATTAATATAAAATTATACTATATACTTATGTAGATGATAGGAAAATATTTTCAATTAATGATATTTATTTTAATGAGACAAATAAATATTTTTACTCTATGTTTAAAATTAGGATCATGGAGTATTAGATAATTTTTTTTAAATCTATGTTATTAAGAATATAATCCATTTTCTTTAACTTAGTTGGAATTTTTTAAATAAATTCAATTACCTTTGAAACAAGGAAAAAAATAATCCATTTGATTCTAGTGGAAGACAATTTTTAAAATGAAAAATTATGTAATAATACAAGAATATTCTTATTATAAAGGTTCATTAACGTATGTGAACAATTAGACCTATCTTGAAAATTTTAATATGGGGTGTAATAGGTGTAGATATAATCTCTTTCATTTTATAGTGATTTTTATTTTATAAAAGGATACCAAAATTATATATAGATGATAAAATATTTATCATTATGTTGAAATGAGTATTGTAGTTTATTATAAGGATACACCAATATGAGATTGATTATTACTTTAGGATTATAACACATCAAACCAAGGGTATAAAACATGAATCCCAATATAGTAAAAATATGGTCTCATGCACAACCATATATCACTAGTTCTTCCAAAAGTATTTAGGGGAAAACAAAACTATGGGAATTGATTTTACCTCTAGTAAAAAACCAAAAACCATGCTATCAAATTTAAAATAATCTATATTTTTTTGAACATATATCTATTATTATTTTTTCATGACAAAAAAATACTCAATTATATTTCTATAATTCTCAAGTGAAGTAATTTTTAGTGATTAAATTAAATACCATGTGATATAATTCAATGAGTCATAAAGTTACATTAATGATTTGAAAAGGGATTTGTGAGATCTTCTTTCAATCATCATGACCATGGAAGAACCTTAGAGGAGACAATTAAAGAGTTTACAAGAATTATAGTTGTAATTTACTAGTTTTGGGAAAATTAATACTAATCCGACCATGTGATGTAAGGTACCCTCTAGCCGGGGCCATGTGTCTAGTAGAAGTGGTGTGTAGAAGACCCATCATCTAGTCGGTGGAGTCCCATGGGTGAAGTGATTGTGATGGAAGAACCTACCTCAAAAATCTTGGGTTTATTGTCTTCCTTATAGAGGAAACCATCTAAAAATTAGAGGTATTCATTCTATATGCATCCCCATACAGTCCACTATATACCTGGTGGAGGCTATCATATTTCTAGTGGTGTTGAGATTTGTAGTCTAAGGATCCATTATATATTGTCAAAAATGACATTATGTTTTCCTTTTATGGATTTATTTTACCCGATGAATTACCTAAGGTATCCACACCACATTGAGCTTCTAAAATGAGTCACTTTGATCCTCTGATGTTTTTTCCCAAAATAATCTCATGATCAATTATTTATCTAGTCACATGAAGTCTAATTCTTCTAAATATCAGTCGAATGTTATCTATCTCTCAAGTCACACACCAAACTTCCAAATAAATCATCCTATATTATAATTCATACTTCTATGATAATCATGAGTGTAATTATAATAGGTTTTACTAATAAAAACTTCTTTCTTCTCAACCCCCTTTATATAACACATCTCCATCCAAAAAAGTGAGCGATATGTTCCATTACTAAAAGATTTGATCAAGAGGGTGCTCACAAAATAGAAATTGGAGGGCTGAGTTTATTGATCAATGAGTAGATCAATGTAATTATTCAATAAAAAACATGATTAATGGGGTGGAGGAATAAAGGATCACATGAATTATTATAAGATCTACTTATCTGTTGTGTATGTCCTCTATTTAATTTTCTATATTTAAATACTAAAACATTGATTTATCATTCATTTATAAATTTAGTTCAATATTTTTTGTACATAAATTACATTGATATTATTATTAGAAACTTAAATCATATTTTTCAATTAGGAGTCAATTGATTTATCTCTTTATCGATTATATATTGTTCATATTTGAATATATCACTAGATTTTTTTTAAAATATAAATTTTCCCACTAGTAATTTTATTACACCATAGATTTTAATCAATTAAGTAGTTTTCATTTTGAATTAAAATAAATTGTTTCCAAAATTTTATTTTAATTATCTTTTTTAAATCATAAATGATTTTAGTATTTATTTATTTATGTCATCTTCTTCAAATATTAATTCTAATGTTTTTAAGGCCCCAAATATTACTATTTAAATTATTAGATGTCTAATTTAACTTGTTGTATTTTCTATCCCATTTTTATATTTGTAAATCCTGACTATATTCCCCCAAAATAATTATAGAAAAATGGACACTCAAATATGTAAATATTTATTAACTGAATAACATAGAAATGAATGCCTTTCGTAATAATTTCTATTGAACTGAATTCAATCATGTTACATCTTGAAATCCAACCTTCGAAACATGGAGATTATTATATGTCAAATAAGAAATCATGGAAAATTTAATGAACACTATATTTAATAGGTATCTTCGTGATTTAGAAAGACTCACTATGAATAAAAATGAATCTATTACGAACATATTTATGAGATCTACTAAAATCAACAATGGTTTATTATCCATAGGTGATGAATTATATATATAAATTCATGCAAATAATATTATAAGTGTATTAAATATATAATAGTATCATATATACATAACAATTAAAGAAGATAAATTAGTGTGAAGGATAATGGCTTGGTAACTTTTCAGTACTATTATAACATATGAAATCATGATGAATAATAAAGTGCAAATGGGGATAATTAATCCAAATAAATATTGGAAACCATATTTATTAAGGATACCAGAGATGAAAAATTTTTATGATTGGTTTAGAATATTAGATTCTTAACAAAAAATGATAATTTAATTCTACATTAGGAAATTTTACATAGGTGCCAAAAATTTAAAAATACTGTTTGATCATGAAAAAATGTGATACAAATGTCAAAATAATGTTCACTATATATTGTTGATCCCAATTTAGAAGAACAATCTCAGTGTAACAAAAAAATTATAATGATTATAAAGTAATAATATGGAGTGAAATTGAAAAATTCATGGATTGAACATATTCATCCACTTCAAGTGATTCAATCCAGAAGTTCTTTATGGAAATATTTATATAATAAATTGCGGTTAGTACCCATTTTATTATTTCCTCCCATTATTCTTCTTTGACTAATAATTCTACCTTATCATATTCTTCTTTTTCCTAAAAAAACAAAAATTACGAAGTCCTCAAATTTTAATCAATTAATCATGAAAATGGTTTTCATTAACTCTCTAATATATACCTAGAACATAAAAAGAATAATAAGAAAGTGGTTATAGAAAAATAAAATATCCAAAAAATAAAACGATCATCCCTTCCTGGGAATATAATAAAAGAATAGGAAAATAAAAAATCAACCATAAATCAAAAAACATGAATCCACTATTAAGTAACAAAAAATTACCTTTTAAAAAACAAAAAATGTGAAAAACAATTCATAAAATTTTGTGATGTCATAAACTAGGAATATATTGGATTTTATTTGGTTTTAACAACCATGATGGATCCTATAAAATACAATAAACACTAGTTTTCATAAAGGAGTCTCACTAGATAATTATTGTATTTTTTTATAAAAAATAAGTTATTTATTTACTGAATTTTATTTAAAAAATAAAAAATATGGAAGAAAATGGTTAGTCAATAGATTTTCCAATTTTTCCCAAAGATGTTCATCTATAAAAACCACAATTCTGAAATAATTATAGGCTAACCTAATAATCCCCAAGATTGTTTGGGTAAAAAAATAATGAATAATTTAATTTTTTTAGATATGTTTATTACATTAATAAATGAAATAGAATTATTATACCTTAAAAGTGGTTGATCATGACACATGTGTGGTGAAATATAAAAATTAAATTCAATAAATATAAATTATGGGGGAAACATTTCATTAAATTATAACTTTAGGAGTAATATCATATGTGAAGGCACCATTTGTTTTTCTAACTCATTCCTCAAACAATTGTTTTATTTGAAAAATGATTTTTACTCAATTCATTAAGAGTTTATCAATTATGTGATAAAAGTTTTAAAGTATGTCTTTTGATATGATATTCAAAGTGATTTTTTAAATAAAAAACTATTATTTACACTTTGAATATTTCTAAATTTACAAATAATCAATTTAAAATAAATTACATGGAAAAAAATAAAATGTTTGTGTGCAAATGAGACTTAGTCATGGATTTGGAATAAATGACTAATTCATTTTAGAAAGTAATTTAATTAAAAGTCAATCATTATTAATAGTTATTAGATATTAAAATATATCTTTTCCAATATGACATCGTTTTTGAAGAATGATAATATGGTAAACAACAAAAATCCTCTGTAAAATTTATTACTGGTGTGTTGTCTTCAAAATATCTCCAAAAATTTCATAATGAGTATTTTGGTTCTTCTTAAATACAATGTTTATGAAGAAAATAATATATTCCATAATTTTTTTAAATCTTAATAATCCTCACATTGTAATATTTTATATCTACTAAAATTTATTTGTGTAATTCCTTCATTGTGTTTTCAAAAGTGATTGAAAATGAAAAATATTTTAAAATTATATAATTTTTAAGTGATCAAAGAAATTAATTTGTTATTAAAAAATTTATTTAGATTCCTTCTTCCAAAGACTATAATAATTATTTTTCTTCTAATTAAACATTTCAACAAAATAGAGAATTATATATGATAATTGAAACCATCAATTGAAGCACATAATGTCTATGAAATGAAATTTATTTTCCAATTTTTTTGGGAATATTCAATAAGTACATTATGATACATAATTATTTCTGATCTTTTAAACAATTTCTTTAGAAAACCCAATATAAAAGATATTTTAATAATAACACAAATTTTAGTTTTTCAAAAAAAATTGCAAATTATTTATTTCATAAAAAATGAAAATCAGAAAAAAAAATATTGTAAATCCAATGATGGTATAATTATTGGATACTATAACAAAAGAAGATCATGCCTTATCTTTGAAAAAAGAATAAAATGGTTGAATAATCTATCCATGTTGTATTTTATGAATTTTTTACAACACATATTTTTATATGTTTTCAAAGATGTCATTTAAAATGAAAATATTCAAAATAATACATTTTAATAATAATAATAATATCCCTAAAAATATCCTCCTAATGGGTTATTAAAATTAAAATAAAACCCACTTGAAAACATATGCAATGATTTAAAATTTAGAACTCATAATAGTATATCGATTTTAAATTAGCTTGAAAACATTTCAATTAACTAAAACATGAACCCAAAAACTATAAAAATGGTAGTAATGATTAAAATTGGGATCTTTCCATGCACATGGAAAAAATAAATCCACTAAAGATGATTTATGGCATCCCATTGATAGATCTATTGATCATTTTGTAATATGACCTAAATGCATCCTTAAAAATAATCTTTAATAATCAGGTAATATCACTTGTAAAAATACATTTTTATTTACAAAAGGTTATAAATAAAAACAATGAATAAACCATATTAATACCATTGGACATATTCTGAGGATGGAAATCATTAAAATATTATTTTAATTTACCACACAATATAATTTCAAAATCTTTCAAATAGATCTCAAAATTTATTTTTTATATGGTTTTATTTTTTAATATATTTTATTTCGAACAAAAACATTGTTTTGAAAATCCTCATTTTTGAAATTTGATTTTTAGTGATACGAAATCCCTTTATCATTCATAAAAAAATGAAATATTAGTATGAAATCATATCATATTATCATCTATCTAGTGATTTTACCATAAGGAAATCTTATTCCACGTTATTTTTAAAGTAAATCTCACTTTAGTTATTACTCAATCAATTTTTTTATTGTTGTGATTTTTGGCCCTACAAATGAATCTATCTATTTTTAAATTTATTTTTTAATGAAATTTGATTTTATATGATCATTAGGGAGGATCTCCAATCCTTACTCAATATTTAAATTTTCTAAAAAAATGATGGAATCCTTCTATTCTAAAGAAAATACAAAAATGAACTACTAAATTGATCTAAAATTGTTAAGGATTTGGAAATTATTTATCTCAATAGTACAACATGTAATCACATATTTGATGAAGATAGTAAAACTACCAATAACATGATTTATTGATGTAGTATTAGTTTTTTTTACTTTACCTTATTATGATCAAGACAAAAATAATGTAAAGTGTTTTTCTACATGTTCATCATTTGTCAAATCCAAAGGAAACACATTTCAATTTTGTTAAATAGAGATTCTAATAAAAAAAATCCATAAATCCCTTTTTTCTATTGTTTGGATGGGACTTATTTCTAATTAATTTCATCATCTAATTCTGGATATTAGAGGATTATATCTAGATAGTAAAATTACCAAATGATAATTTCTTATAAGAAGGAAATTCGTTGTCTCACGGGGTAGTTAAAAGTATCACTAAATTGAATATTTTACTTATGATGATGAATACATAGACATTGGGTGTGTTTTTTTTCATATTCCATAGATGAAATACAATCTCTTATATTTGGGAAAAATATTTTTCTATATCCCTATAATATTAAATTATACCAATTCCATCATTATCAAAAAAAATATCCTTTCCATCACTCCCACACTAAGAAAATTTTCCTTTAGAACTATTACATAAGTGATTACATCTAGAAATTTGATATCTTATGGTAATTTTTGCATTGAAATTTCATCATGATGATATTTTCATCGAACCATTATCCCATTATTACTTGATATTTATTAAAGGTGAATTAGTGAAGGTTTTATTCAGACAAATTTCACTTTTAATATGTATATACTGTGTTTTAATATTAAATTATTTATTTTTAAAATATTTATATATTGTTTTTTATAAATTTTTACATTATATTTCTAAGGATCCCGTTAACTAAAATTTGTTATCATTATTGGGGGATCCATATCACATTATTTTCTTGTTTTTAATTATAAATTTATCATAATATATATATCTAAAAATAATCATTTTTCAAAATAATTTCAATTATTTATAAATTTAAAAATTATATCTTTCAATGTAAATACATTTAATTGTATTATTACTATATTTTATAAAAATCCACCTTCGATACTTTTTAATTTTCAAATTTTTATCAAATTAAAGTTAAAAACTTATAAAAGTATTTTTTTATTTACACTTTTTAAAATATAATCTCTTTATATCTCTTTATGAAATATTATTGGTGATTTGAAATATTATATATACATTCCTCTATAACTAAATTAATGAGATGTAACACTGAAAATGGAAATTAAACAAATATTTCAAGGATTATTTTCACATAAAGGAAACATATCCAATATATTTCAATAAATAAATAAGTCAATTTTAGTAAAATAATTTTTTAGTAAACTTCAACATAGAAAATGTGTCTGAAGATTAATTTAATTTATTCTATTTTTATATTCTTATATCTCTTTGTTTGTTCTTCTTTTTTATCCCCTATCATCATTTTAATTTTATACCCTTTTTTTCTTTCCTCTCTCACTCATTCTAACAAAGATATTATTTTAAGAGATTAGAAGTTGAAAAATATTTAAAATCATTCACTCCTAAACATTTTACAAATTTTTTTTATTTTAGATATCAATAAGGATATATTCAAAATCCTTATTATATTTGTCTTTCCTCTCCCTGTTTTTCACTTTTTTTATTTTTTTATTTTTGTTTATAACAAAGGAGGCGAATGTTTGAAATAATTGAGAAGCATTTGTATTTTTAAAAATGGGAAATTTTGCTACAAAAATATTTTCAAAAATAATGAATTCATTATAAACCATTGTTTTCATCATTCTTGCTGTCTAGTAGTTAATAATTGTTAAAATCTGAATATTTTAAAATTCATCTTCATTTTTTTAATATAATTATTAATGTGATTAATTATTAATCACTTTCGATTTCATATTATTATTTTAATTACAATTTTATATACATTACTCTTTATTTATGCTTACTTTATCATTCTATGTATAGTTTTTGTGATAAAAATAAGGGGAATATTATTGTATATATATCTCTCATGATGTTTTAATGATCAGAAACACACACCTATGTTTCCAAAATTCTCTATTTATGTTAATTTTATTGTTTTTAATAAATAAAATGTGATGGAATATATTTAATCCTTAATTTACCTTCAATACTCGAAAAAGGCTGGGACCAATATAATTTCAACCTTCAGACACCTTAAAAAATTAAGAGATATAGAGGATAATTTTGATATAAATATAGTTTTATTTTAATAGTTTGGTGGAAGTTAATTCTATAATGGAAATCTAGTGCAAGGAACTGGTCAACTAATTCCATGTGTCCAAAAGTAGTTTTATATAGGAAAGTCATGGTGCAGCTGGTGGAGACCCATTGTTGAATATCTGGTGATTGAAAAATCACCCACACTACTAATACTTCATCTACTTATTTTTGGATGTATTTTTTTAATTGGCAGCCACTAGTGGGCCACTAGCTACCTGGTAGAGCCTACTAGGTATTCAGTGGTGTTAGGGATGATAGTATTATGATGCATTAAATGTTGTTAAAATTATTTATTGTTATCATTAAAAATATTGAATACAATAAATGAATTCGAGAATGTTTCCAAACATAATGGTGTATACAAAATCAGCCACATGTCCCCTTGTAAGAAAAACTTTCTCCAAAAAAAACTCTAAACATCAATGTATTACTGAATCCCTAGAATTATAAATCATAAAATATTTTATTCCAAATATAAAAATTTCTTAAATATGTCCAAAATCATATAAAATAGATAATACCCTATTTTACATCATCCATCTTTGATAATATTCACTATCATTTAATATATTCTTCTAAATTAAACCACTCTATTATAAACCACCTTTCTCTAATAGATCACACTCTACAAAAGTGAGTGATGAATTTCTGGGCTACCACAGAAGCTCAAGAGGGTTCTAATAACACATAATTTTGAGATCCATGTTTCTTTATCACCAACAAGATTGATGAATTCACACAATATACATACCGAGAAAATGGGTCATGATGTAGGGGGTCTTATTGACCATTAGTTAAACATATTATCAATTTTGATAGTCCTATATTTAATTTTATGCATTACATCATTTGAACTTGAGTTCACATACTTGTATTTAAACCCCACCTACCAATTTCAATATTTCTCCAATTGATAAATAAAATAATCTAAAATACAATTTTTGAATGGAAAAATAATATTTTATAAGAAACAAAGAAAATATAGTGAATAGAATAATATGAAATTAATAAGTTTCTAATATTAACTAATTGATAGAACCAATTGCAACAATCAACTCCACTATAATTCAAATGTGGAAATAATCCATAACCAACAATAATAATATTTTTCCCATTTTCTTGTATCTTAATTAATAATTTTATAAATTTCCATAAATTTATATATTTAATGGTAGTATAAACACATTATAATTTCAACAAGACTACAATTCTCTTCCGTTAATATTTTATTTCAAATATATTGATAATAAATTGTGATAAATGAAACCCTTATTTTAATATATTTTTATTTTTTAAATTTTTTTATGTAAAAACATTCTATATTATGAATTCCTGAATTCACCCAAACATTCCATCAAATCTAAACTCTTCCAATTCTATAATAACTTTGTTTTCCTAAAAAAAATAACATGATAGGTATCATCCCCCAACCGCAATTCTAAAAAATTATCTTCCATCAAAATAATTTTGAAAATTCATATTTTCGAAAATAAATTTTAAAATTATTAATTTTCAATATGGAATAAAAAAATCCCTTTCCCCCAAATAACCACCCCTGATATGTATTTTCAAATATAATAATTATAGGATCCAAAATTTTCATTTTACATTCCTAGATATTTTTTGGGATCTATCAATAATCATTAAAATATTATAGCATTACCTATAACAAGTTTCACTTTTATCTAATTGTTACAACAACCATTTAATTATTTAATTAATTTTCTGTATGACACCCATCCACATTGATATAGACTAGTTTTTTAATAAACAATCAATAAGTAAAACATTAAATAATATACATAGTTAAATTTTCTGACCCATAATGCTGGGGAATTAACAAAATCCTTTATGTTGGGGAGACCTCATGTGATTGGTCTCAATCTCCCAGTGGTGGTTCTTGTTTTCAAAATAGCGTGGTTTGTTTTGTTTTCCATATGGAAAGAGTTGATTTATATTTGACACAATTCTTAATTCCATATAATACTAGGTAAAACCATGATGTATCATGATTTGAGACATTGGTGTTGGTTGCTAGGGATGAGGTGGTCGATTGCAGTATTTGACATGTCAAAGAATTATTGAGGAACATAAGAGACATGCTAGTTTGTTTCCAATTTTAGCAATTCCATTATGGAAATGGGATGATATTTCCATGGATTTTGTCATTAGTTTACCATATTAATCTATTGAGAAGGATATGATTTGGGTGATCATTTATTATCTCATGAAATCGTCATATTTTTTTAACAATCAACAATAATAAGAAATTTGATTAGCTTGAGGACTTGTATGTTTGAATGATTGTGATACATAATGGGGTTCTCTCAGTGGTTGTTTCAGATAGGGACCTGATTTTCACACCCATGTCTTTGAATGTATTATAAGATGAAATGGGTTCCTAGTAGAAATTAATCATTGGATATCATCCCATATGGACGGATAAACAGAGAGAGCTATCCAGGATCTTGAGGATATGATTCGGGCTAGTATGCTTGAATTTGGTTGTTCTAAGGAAGTTCATTAAAAATTAGTTGAGTTTTCTTATAAAAATATTTAAAAAAACTAAATAAAAATTGAACCCTTTAAGTATTTTTATGGGAAGTCAAGTAGATATCCCTTGTGTTAGGCAGTGTTAGGAGATGGGTACTTAGTTGGGCTGAGTCTTCTTCAAGAGATGGTATATGGTACATTTGATCTAGAAGAAATTAGCCAGAGCACATAGTCATTAAAAATATTTTGTGGACTATGTTCACCAACCAATAGAGTTTTAGGTGGGTGATTTTGTATTTATTAGAGTTTTAACATTCTTGGGACACCATAGATTGGTTTTGTAGGGAATGATGGCACCGAATTTTGTGAGAAACTTTTGATAAATTTGGATGATTTGGAAAGGTGTACTATCAGTTGTACATACAATCTCTTTTGAGGTCCATCCACAATGTGAATCATGTTTTCCATTAGAAGAGGTATCAGAAATATGATTTCTGTGTGATTTAATGGGAGGATGTTGATCTTGAGGTTTTAATAACTGTAATTGAGAAACCAAATCAGATTATAGATCATATAGGGAAGATACTATACAATAAAGATATTCCTTTGCTCACTATACTGTGACTGTGAAGATGGGATAACGATGATATATGTGAGAATTAATTTTTTATGAGGCTGTCGAGGCCATCAAATATTTTCAATCCATGATATTGAGGACATTTATGGTAATGAAATAATTTATTATGGGGATATTATAACACCACATTACATTCCTTCTTGTATTCCTTATATATTTATGGTTTCCATTTTTGTTTTGGTGTATTGTAGTGTTCTATAAAATTGAGATACATTTTTTTGGTAAAAATGATTTAAATAATATGGATGTATGGTTTTTTGAATTAATGGATTCCATGTATAAAGGTGTAAAGGACTTTAGAAGGTGTTTTTTGGGAACATATAACCTTAAATACTGGTTGAATGTCTTTTTTTAGAAATCAAGGAAGATCAATTCTAGTTGGAATCATTCATATCATGAATGGGTTACATGATGTGATTATGTTATGGTGTATATTTTATGATTCTCATGTAGGGAGTGAAAATATTACAGGCCATGAAACCAATAAATGATGTGAAAATTCTTATCATGATTTTATTTAATATTAGGTCGATCCTTTTTCATTTAATTTTTAATTTGTGAAATTTTTTACAATGAAAGGGATTCATGATGTTAATTCCTTAGGTCAGGTAGTCTTAGATGTTGTATATGCATGATTCTTTATTTACTCAGTGTGTGGTCTTCCCTAATGAGCCCTAATGTAATTTTTTTTACATTAGTTGATCCCCCTTCAGGTTTAGAATTTTATTCATGTGGTGGTTGTAGCACATTTCCACAGTAACCATTCATTCTACTTTTTCATTTACTTTGGTAATGAAAATAGTGGAAGATATTTTTTTGTTTCAGATTCATATTCATTTTGTTATTTATATTTATCCTTTGTTGATTAATATCATGCCTTTTTAAATGGTTTATCCATGGTTTCTCAAAATCCATTTTCGAAGGTAGATAGTTTTCTATTATGCATGAGGTGGGTGGATTTATGAAAGTTTAGATACTTATTGAAAGTATATATGATCTCTTTGACATATTTGTTTGGTTTATTAGAATGTTTTTTCTTTTGTGAATTTTTTTTAAATAAATTAAAAAAATGGATTGGTAATGGTTTGAAACAAACATGGGACATTGTAAACCATTTTTTCATTGGGAAAATGATATTGGTGACCCTATTGTCTGTGGAACCACTAGGCGTTAATTTTTTGATGTCAAAATACTATAATATCACTCGATATTCATTTGAACCAACACATGTGTAGTTCAGAAAACCATTATGTCAAGTAATAACTCCCATTGGCTATGGTCTGAATGTTGTGCCTTTTTTATACCTGTTTATCACATGATGGTTTAATTCATAGATATTTTCTCACATGTTTAATTTACATGTTTTTCTTTCATACTGGGTATATTTTTGGATTTGGTGAAGATGGTATGGATTTAAGGGAAATAGTGGAAATTTTAAGAAATGGTTTTATTTATGAATATACTTTAAAAACTAGATTTTCTTTTCTAATCTAGAACATGTTCATTCAATATATTATAAATTTTATAGATTTTTTTGGTATCCTATTGAGATCTATACTCACAACCTAATTTTTACCTTTTTTGGTATTATAAATTTTTTGAAAGACATTGGGAAAGGTAAGAGAATCATGTAGCATTCTAGGTTCTCATGTAATTTTTTCCTTGGTGGATGTATGGTTTGGAGGTTATTTTTGGTCACATAGACACATTTAGATATCTTATTTTTATACTATTAGGGTTTAGTATATTTTTATTAGGTTGTATGGATATTGTAGTATCTTTCTCATCCACATTGTACTTTGTTATTATGTGTTGTTTCGGTTATATTGAAGACATATTTCTATTATTTTTTTTACCTCACCATATGGAAGCATTCTTGGGTGGATGGTTAGTTGAATTAGGTTGGTTTATTACATCATGATATCATGAAGTTAATATACATTGTTACTATATAATACTCTCTTGGTGTATAACTAAATGAAAACATCCTAGTCGTATGATGTAAAACTACAACATAACACCCTTATCACATGATATAATATTCCACAATGTTTGGTAATACCTTCAACATGTAATCTCTCTATCGAGAAAGGGTTAATCTTAAAATTCCATCTTGTTTATCTCATTGAGAAAGAATCCTAAGGGAATAGAGGTTTTTTTTAATTACCATGATTATCATGATTTTGAAAAACAACGATTAAAGGCATGGATCTCATTCCTGATCATACGATTGTAAAATTTATGACATATAGACTCCATATAAAACCACTCAAGTTTTTTTAGGGTGTATGTGTGACATGTTCTCCTAACAAGAGATCCAAATTAGTGTAATAAGTTCTTATTACATGTTCCCTTTACTCCATTTATTGGAAAGAACCAAAAAAAATTCCCCTATCAAGCACATGAGTTAGATATATACAAGAAATATAATAATCATGTGTGTCATGATTCATGACCTCACATGATATATAGTTACACATGGTCCTTCTATCTTGATCCCAACCATAAATTTCAATCAAACCCTCTATTATATCATATTATATAAATTTACACTCATTAACATTGGGTTTTATCCATCAATAACACAATGAGGAGAGGTAGTTTTATTTTGAAAATTATCAATATCTATGTGAAGTAATGAATGTTTCTTTCATATAATCTAGATCAATGAAGGAACCCCATAATATTTACTATGTATAAATTTATTCCTTCCCTCAAAGGATATGTAGTGATTCTCAACCCACATATCATGGATCCAACCAAAACTCCCCCACATTTTCCATATTTTACCTCCTTATTTGAGATTCAGGTTTATGTTAGAGTGAAAAATTGATGATTTTTTACTCATATATCAGTTTTCATCAATGAAAAATTGGCTCCATGAAATTGATATCATTTTAGAACAACAATAAAATATGTATCCCTTTCCCTTATAGTATAATGTTAAACTACAAAGATCACATCAATTAAATATGAAAACTGCATAGAAAATCCCTAGAAACAAAACATTAAACTATTTAGTGGATTTTCTAACCTATACAACTCTAAAATGTTTGGATTTAGTCCTTATCATATAAAATTAAACTATATATCATCACCATCCTATTTTTAGGATGTTTAACTAAGTAAAAAGTGGTATAAATTGAATGGACACTCAAGTAGTTTGATATTTTCTATTTATGAGACTCATTCCACATAAATATGATCTGATACATGTAGGAATACATGGTTTAGGGTTTTATCTATCATTCAACCAACATTAGGGTTAAATTCTCCCATATCTTCAGAATAATGCAAGGATTGATTCTTTTGTATATTTTATATTTATTAATGTTTGAATTTATTAGAACAGGATTCTCCATAAATTTTAATATCATTCAACCTATTTTTGATTATGTACTACCTTGGATGACCATAAACTAATTTTATGTCTCTATTACATCCGGAATAATTTCCCTTATATAAAATCCAGTTCTAAATAAAAACCTACCGTATGATTCTCCATCAATATAACTATATTGTAAAAAAAATCTCTCCAATGAATGATCTATCATTATATATAATCCTTAATCCTTTGGTATATATAATTGATCCATTATCATAGAATAAAAAAAATTCCATCATATATTCAGAACAATGTGTGGTCTGATTTCTGTCCTAAAATGATATTTAGTGATTATTGGATCTTATATAAAAATAACACATTCAAATTCTATTCCCATACACATCGATTTTATATTAATGGGGCCTTACATTATTTAAATTCTGTTTTATCATTTTTCTGGTTATTTAAGATGAACCACTTAATTTAGTCAATGCACTATGTTTGTAAACTATGTGCATCACATTTTGAGATGGTATATACTATCATTGATCCTCTAAATCATAAGAAAACTTAATGAGAACTTGTTAGTAATATTATCATTCTCCCTCTATTCAATGTTGTGTGATATTAAAATCCAAGAAATATATTGGTCAATTATTTGTGACCATAAATATAAAAAATGATCAACTTGATGTGAATTTAAAACCTAATAATTTTTTTGGTAGAATCTATGGGTATTTAAACCTTAGAGATCATTGTTTCATTATTTTTGGTGCCACTGGTCCATGAAAAAGTTTGATAATGACCTCAATTCACCCTCATATCATTCATATTTAGGCTAGGAATATGTTTATTAAACAATGATATAACCTTAATAGTTCTTGAACCCTCCATGTTTATACTTCCCCAAATCACATTTCCGACTTTCCTAAGTTCTTTAATTTCCATAGATCTCTCTTGGTCATGAGGGATGACCATATATAACTTCAAATGGAACTTTCACTTTGTAATTATTTTCTTCCACCATTCATTTCCCTTACAAATAAAGGAATCCACCATCCAAAAGAGAAGATATTGTAATCTATTTATTCCATTGAAACATTATAGAAAATAAATTAAATTCAAATATGATCAGTGGCCATCCTTGATATGTTCCAAACAATAGATTTCTGATTCAAGTACCATATTTTGTGATTTCTACATTCAAAAACTATGATATTAATATTTATTTTAAAGAATTAATTTTTTTTACTGTATGGCCTCGGGGCACCTTGAGAGGGGAGGGGTGAATTAGGGTGTCAACTATTTCTTTTAAAGTGATGGATCTTGTTTTAATATTAGTAGGAACTCATTAAACCACAACGATGGATATGATCAGTAATCAAACATTCACATGAAAAGATATGACACAACACTTTTACTTGGTTCACCACTAAGGGAACTTCCAAGGAGCATACACCAATAGTGTGTCAATCGTACCAAAATCCCCAAATCTTCACTAGCTATGGAATGAGAAGGGTTCATCATAGACACTTTGTTATTGGATCACTACCTTTACAAAGTTTTAGGGATTTCTCACCACATCCCTTAGAACACTTATTCAAACTCCCCCTTGCTCACTACTCTAAGAGAGGTAAAACTCATTTTATCGACTTGAAGGTCTCTTAAATGATTTGGAATTAAAGTATTTATAATTGACTTAGCATGGGACCCTGCATGCATTATAGACCTGAATTGATGGACTTGAAAGAACTGAATGAGCAAACTTAATATCAAAAGACTGATAGAAGATCCACGATGCACATGCACACAACACATAATCTTGCACACATGATTTGGTATATTTTGTGAAAGATGACATTCAAGGAACCATTTTTTTCTCCGTAACCTAGATCTTTCCTACAACCAGTCCAAGATGTTCACTTTGTCTTTTTGTTCTAAGGAAACATATTTAGAAAAAGATTAACTCCCTCCAAATCTTTCACATGTAAATCTTTTGCATGGAAGAACATCCATATCGTTATTGAAAATTCATAAGTCTTCCATGGGGGTAACTGTCTCTTTATAGGCCTCAACAAAACTATACACAAGCTTCCGGAACATCTTCTTTTGGGGCACATAAGTTTATTTCTGAGTGCGTGAAACTCCTTTTGACATTGTATTGGGAACATAATATTCTTTCATGAAATATCATCTTTCAGGCACTTCATACCTTTTCCATTTTTTTGATGTTCTAATCCTAAAACATTCCTTGCATGAAAGTTTCCAAATCACCTTCAATATTTTGTGAAAAAACCAATCCTTCGCACACATTTCAGATGCTTCATACACCATCCATTACCATAAACACCTTTCTCCATGTTCTGATTTTATGGCCCAAAAATTTGGAAAACACTGGGAAATGATGCCACCTTCAATACTATTGTCTATTTGAACTATAAGATCCTTTTCCTTGTATACTACTTGATCTTCCATTGAAATATATACAACAAGAAATAAAAACCATGATCAACCCAGTGCATATTGAGAATAAACACAAACTGAATTCTCATTTCAGCAATGACCATCCTTGATTAAATAAATCACCCCCTTTGGGATTGTTGGCCATCTATAGATAAATTCAACAAATCCCCAACCACAATCAAAACCTGATATGCATGAATCAACTAATCCAAAAATCTATGTCTATGTGAGCAATGCTCAGTGTAGAAAACAAAAGGGAAAACATGAATTAGGTTCTCATGTTTTGGAATGATTAATTATTTCCACCCTTCACATTTTCTCCTTTGTAACTCATTGAATTTCTATTTTCTCTAATCTCTTGCAACCATCCCACAACCATAAAAACTATTTCGACCTTATCATTGAATTTATGAATTTATCCCCCATTGGAAATAATCCCAAAGACCAGTATTTGAACATTGTAGAGCTCAGAATATACTCCACCTAGATCATATCTCTCCCATAAACCTGCATTACTTACTCAAAAAGATTAAAACAATTATCACAATTGGGGAGATGGAAATTTTCATGACCTCCTTAGGCACTAGGAGGTGGTTGAACACCGAGGTTCAACCAATGTTTCTCAAACACAACCACTTTTATTGGCTTGGTCAGAATATTGGCCACTTTCTCATCAGTTCCTACATGACACATTCTAATCACAACTTTTTCAACCTTTTATTTATTAAATGATATCTGATTTCAATATTCATTATACAAGAATGCTGAACAAGAATCTTCATAAGATTAATCACGCTCTTGTTATCACAATGAATCACTATTGGTTGTTTCACCTCTTAACCAATATCAGTCAGTTTCTACTTCATCCAAAGTAATTGAGTGCATGCCTTTGTAGCAAATATATATTTTTCTTCAGCAGTACTAAGAGAAGTACTTTCCTATTTCTTTCTCAACCAGCCACACATTTATTCCCAATATAGAATGCTCCACCACTGGTGGATTTTCTGTCCACTATGTCTCCCACTCAGTCAACATCAGAGAATGTAGATAGTTCATTATCTTTTCCTGTATCAATTTATAACCCCTAATTATGAGTACCTTAAAAATACCTCATGATTCTTTTAACTATTTCCATATGTTCTTCCTTTGGAATACTTTGAAAACGGGCCACCAAGAATGTTGTAAAGACAATATCTATCCATGTTGATTTTAGTTATAGTAGGCTTCCAATTATCCTCCTATACATGGTTGGATAAATAGAAGTCCCATCCTCATGCATTCCATGTTTGGTTCCAACCGCAATAAGAGTTTTCATTGGTTTGAAGTCATGTATATTAAATTTCTCCAGCATAACTTTTACATATCTTTCCTGAGAAATGAAAGTGTTTTCCATCTTCTGTATCACCAGAATACCCAAGAAGTAGTTGAGCTCAACAATCATATGCATTTCCAATTATTATTTTATGTGTTTGGAAAATTCATCCACTAATCCCTGCCTGCTTCCACCAAAAATAATATCATCAACGTACACAAGTACCATGAACTGATATTTTAGTGAAATCTTTACGTAGAGATTTCGATCCACTCTTCCTCTTATAAATTCAATCTTACATTTGTATGAATACAGCCATTAATACCATGATATTGGGACATGTTTCCGACCATAGAGTGCTTTATTTAATATTAAAAACATCATTTCATCATTTAAAAGCAAGAAACCCACCAGTTGTTCAATGTAGACTTCTTCATTAAGAACACCATTGAATAATGCTATCATGAAATCCATTTGATACACTTTATATCCTCTTAGGATTTCCAAGGAATGAAATAGAAAAATTGAATCCAGTCTATCCACTAGAGAAAATGTTTCATCAACATCGATGCATTCAATCTATGAGCATCCTTGACACACTAGTCTCACCTTGTTTCTAATCACATTTCCATTCTCATATAATTTATTTTTGAAAATCCACTTTGTACCAATAATATTTTTGTTTTTGAGTCTCTTATCTAGATCCCTTTTTTCATTCTTTTCAATTGGATCTAGCTCTTCGTTCACATATTTAACCCCTGATTCATTCTTTGCAGCTTCTTTAAATGAGGATGGTTCCATAATTGATAGGAATTCTGATTGACCATTGTTCATCATTCTCATTATCTATGTGGGTGGAGTCCAATCCCCAATGATGTTGTATTGATCAATCTCTTCTCTTGAATTTTTTCTATGAGGTTCAACTGAATTCTCTCCATCCATGTTTTCCTCTTCTGATACTTCTTTAGACTCACCATCATGTTGAGGCTCCTGAATGTGTTTCACTTCTTCTTATTCTATATATGCATTTAAACTTATTCTATGTCCTATGTCTTCTTCATCTTCAATCACATAAGTATAATATCCCATTATAGTATTTGTGATCATCTCTTCAAATATATTTACATCACTTATTTCCTCAATTTTTCTGAGATGCTTGTTGAAGAATTTGTAAGATTTTTTATTTATTGAATATCTAAAGAATATTCATTCATCTTCCACATCAACATATATTCCTTGGTTTCCTTATTTGTTTAAGATGAAGAATTTACTTCTGAAAATAAAAAAAATACTTCAATGAGGGATTCCTTCCATGAAAAAACTCATGCATTCTTTTTGTTTCTCAAATATACAACCCTATTCTGTTTTGAATATAAACTACATATTGAACAACCTCTTTCCAATAATGTTGTGGGATACGAATCTCAACCAGTATAGTTATGGACATATTGTTCACTAGTTGATTATAATGATCAACAACTCCATTTTTCTATGGGGTTATCACATCGGCCAACTAATTTTGAAATCCATGCTTTTCCAGGTAATCTTCAAACTCAAAAGATGTGTATTCCCCTCCATTTTTAGATCACAGATCTTTGGTTGTCTGACCAGTATAATTCTCGGCAATTTGGTGATATGATTTCATACAATCAAGAACTTTCCATTTCTTGTGTATGACCATCACACAATACATTTTAATATAGTCATCAATTAAAAAAACAAATCAACTTTCTCTAAGTATTCCATCAACATTTATCAAGCCACATACATCCATATGGATGAGATTAAGAAGATTTGATGCCCCTTTCTTCTTTGGTCGATAGGAACTGTAGACAAGCTTCCCATGCATGCAAGCACCACAAGATTTTTCCTAGTCACACATCAGGTTGGGAATATCCAAGAATATCTTAATCCTTGATAACTTCTCCATGTCTTTCTAATTAATGTTCCCCAATATCCGATGCCACAAGTTTATTCTACTTCAACGGTCATGTAGAAAATGTGTTCCTTATTGTCAATCAAATAGAAGTTACCTTCTTTTCTACTTCCATTCATAAGAGAATGACCTATCATTAATCATATATTGCAACCCTTCAGATTTAATTTAACAATAATAACTGAGTGATAGATCTTACCCACACTATGGAGATTATGATGTAAACTTTCCATGTAATGAACATCTATTTTCTTCATCTCTTTATTAGTAAGTTAAGTTCTTCCACTGCCTTTGATCTTCAGTGAACCATCATTACTGAACCTCACCATTCCATAAACCCTTTTCTTAACATTTTTTAATAGGTCATCATTACTCGCCATGTGATATGAGCATCCACTATCAAGATTCCTTGTACTGCTGCTATTGGTTTCTTTGAGTGATACTTCTGTAAGGTTGGATTTCTCAATTTTCCTCTTTTCTTTCTATGAGATATAGGATTGAGAATAAGAAAGTGATGGACTTTATATTATCTATTCCACGTAAGTGGGTTCTTCATACTCATACTCTTCTTCCCAAAGAGAAAACCAGCTTGAAATAGCCACACCATCTGGTTGTCAAATATTGACCTATCTTTGAGAATTGTATGAATTTCTTCTGTCATTCCTCTGCCTACAATACATTTCTTGGTGACCAAAGTTAGAAAAATGAAAACAATACCTATATAAATTATTTCTTTTATAAGAATTAGGATATGAGTTTGTTCTCATTTTTTGAGAACATATATCTTCCCCATTCAAATATCTCCTTTCCTTTTTTTCAATATGACATGGTATGGCTCAGATATTCAAAAAATTGACATTTCATACATGGAAATGTTTTTCATTTGGATTAGTCCTCATTTATCCTCCCTAGTCACCTTGATTGCTGCCAATAAAATTTGGATACCTGAGGAATGTCTTCAGTTCTTCTTTTTCATTGAATCGAGGGGTTATTTTTCATTATTTCATGCAACTTTTCAACATGACCGATTTTTAGATTGCCTTTATTTTGGACAACATTATTTACAATATTCAATTGTAGAGACCCGAAGCCTGACGTACATTGACATTACATTACTTTTGCGGAATACTTAGTACATTACAAAAACACACACACAAGGACCGTAATAGTTTAGTGTCTTTGGAAACTCGGACTATAATCTTCTAATCGTGGTGAAAGATCTTCAAAATCTCCCATAAAGATCTTCCTTTTTTTTACCTAAAACCTTTCTTTATATCCTGGGGAAAAGAAAACATAAAAGGGTGAGCTCAAATTCTCAGTAAGGGTAAACAAAATAAATATCAATCACATCATATTCATAAGAACATAACATTTTGGAAATCATAACCTGCAAAAGAGAGCATAATTTCATAATCATGGGATAAATCATGGCAGTGAAAAAGTAATCCAAATAATCATAACTTAAAACATGAAACTTTGTGGCATACACACATAATCATAGAGAATCATTTCTTGTTAGTCAAGACTAATTGCCAAGACTATCTTAGTGGACAAAGTCCCTTTCTGAATCGAGTAACCCTCGTTTCAGTCCTGTTTCACTGAACCGGTAAAACCTACCGTTCCAGCCCTGTCTATCTCATGAGATATAAAATCTTTACCCAATGCATTGGAGGGAGATATAGGTCCCACCCATCTTATAATGAATCCTTTCTTATGTGTGCCACATAATCATAAATCATAATTCATCGCATAACCCATGTAATAAAAATGGGATTCTTAAACAACATGACATCATAAAACAATTCATATAAGATAAAGGAATTCATAAAAATGTTTCCATCACAACATAATCAATATCCATGTAACAATAGGGATAAAAACAGAACCCTTTTATTATCTTAGATGGAAAATAATTTTGAAAATCACTTGAACTCCATTCTTGAGGAAAATATCCTTTCTTCTTCAAAAACATTTTTCCTTTCATAACATGTCATACAAGTTTAAAATAAAAGAATTTGATTAAAAATAAACTTTAAAACTTGTAAAGGAAGCTTCTTGGAAATAATGTTTTAAAAATCCATTCATGCCGTATAAGTTAAAAAAAACATTCTTCTCGTTCTTTTGTCGGAAAAGTCAAAAAGTACCTCGTACGGAAAACGACAAAAGATTCCTTTCATTTCTTTTACTAAAAACTCAACAAAGGGTAAAATTGGATTTAAACAATTGTAGTTGGATGGAAATAATATTACATATTTATGAAACAAGGATGTGGATGATAAAATACACCCCAGTAAATACTTACGAATAAAAAATCTCGGATAAAAATGAGATTGTGATATTTCCCTTACCTTAGGTCCGATTTGCTTTGTACGTGTCTGAAGCTCCTGTATAATGGTTTAAATAATGTCATTGACTTATTACAGAATCATATTCATTGTTATGATATCATATATGGTTAACTTATGACATTATATTACCCGTTCTTTTGTAAATTCGATGTTAAAGAAGCGTTTTGGGTAAAATCGTTTCTTTTATCGTAGGTGTTTTGACTTGTTGTTCTTGACATTATTATTACTTATATCATGATTTACTTACTTCCAGAATATAAAATATGATTTATATATCATATATATTCAGTGTATATATATATATATATATAATAGATAGATAAATGAAATGAAAAGCACCGCTCATGGAGACGGTAGTCCGTACGTACGCATGAACGCTGTTTTCCTTTCCCTATTGTCTTGAATGGAAGTAAGTAGATGACATACATATATATATATACATAAATCCAGTAGCTTTATAATGTCATATATTTCATTATTATTTCTTATATATACTTTATAATCATTCTTAAATGGTTAACATGGATAATGAATCTCATCGCGTCGTGGAGACAGTATTCCGTACGTACGCACGAGCGATGATATCATTTCCATAAATATTGAATTGAATTGGAGTGGATTATACAATATATCAGAATCAATATGATGTTTTAATAACTATTTATAGTTATTCTTTACACCATTATACCCATCCATGTAAGGTGGTGGTGGAAAATAGATTACACCACGGCGTGGAGACGGTATTCCGTACGTACGCACGCGCGGTGATTTCTTTTTCCGTAGGATAGATAGATGGTGAAATAGGGTTGTTTCATACTTATAATAACATATCAGTATATGAGTGATACTTATGTTATTACTTAATAATGAAACAACCTAAGAAGAAGAAGTGGAAGAAGAAATAAAGATGAAAGAATTGGTAACGGTAATTACCTCTTCTTTGAAGTGCCTTTTGGAGACCTCCTCTTAGGGAACTAAAATTGGTCTTTGAGGAAGACCAGAACCTCTAGGATGTTTCTAGGGAAGTGGAGAAGAGATTTTGGCAGGGGTTGGACGAGCTTGAGTGCTCAAATTGGTGTGAGGAGGAGGGGGAGGAGGTGTCCTTTTATAAGGGAGGAGAGGGGCACCTTAGGAATATCTCAAAATATTATTTTATATTAAAGTCAAAATCGGTTTATAATGGTTCCAAAGGGTCTTATTTCGAAGCTAAAGTGGGGCTGGGTCGAAATCCTATCAACCAATAGGATTTAGACAAGTTTAGGTTCATATTTTAACCTTATCAATTAGATTTAACTCTAAGTTAAATAATTTAACTTTTACCGTGTCTTTTTGTTTTCTTTCACTATATGGTTAATAAACTTACTATAACATGCCAAACGAACCCCAAATTGTTTATTATTAATATATATATCCTTATCTAAGTCATTTAGCCGAACCTTAGATTTTTAGGAATAAAATAACAATTAATAATATAATATTTGATTTAAAAACTATTTTGTGTCAATTTTGACACTATTTGATATATGATTTTTGTGAAAGTCATAACAGAATTATATGTTCGAACCAAGTTGATTAAATCAACACTAATATATCATAGTAACCTATAAAATTAGTGGAATTCATAAAAAGTCTCAAATTACATTCATTTGAGAATTTATAACATCAATTAATGTAATATTTCCTTAAAAGGGTAATTACTGCATCATCGTTGTGTCATAAATAAATTAATTTATTTAAAGTCTAAAAATTATAAATAAAATATAATTATATAGGAAAGATTTTTATCTTTCTAATGAATATTTATAGTCGAATTTATCTTATCTATAACCCCATATTAAAAATGTTTTAGTGAATAAACTTTGATTTTAACTCTTTTAACTCTTCTTTGAATTAAATAATAATAAATGTCCTAATCTAATCCAAGTGGGCCTAAATGATAATATTTTACACATAAGGTTGTTTTTGGTCGAGATACACTTGTCCAATAGAATTAGGACATGTGTTAGGGTAATATTAATATCATTCTTACCCTTAATTACCCTATTTACTTTTAACCGTGGTAAATAAAAGAAAAAGGTTACTATTCACCAAAAATTATTTTCATCTCATTGAACCACATTTTACTTACTGACATCAACCGTGTCTCTCGGATTTTTGAAATTCCATTCATAGAAGCGGTAAAATTAAGTTTTATGAAAAATTCAGTTTTTTAACTACCACTTAGTAGTTTCACTATTCATCAAAAAATGAAGGTTTTCAGAAAAATGCCAAAATTTCATCCTAAGCTATATTTCATATTCCGAATTCAAAAATGAAATTTGTTTTAACAAATTCATAACATAGAAGTTGCATTAATTAATTTTATAATTAAATCCCGCTGTTAAAATAAATAGCGTGTTTTTAGGAAACAAAATATATCAAAAGATTGACACTTGATTATGTCTGGTTTAAATGTGAAATTACAATCAATGACCAACATTGTATTAAATTGTAAAAATATATTCTAAATATACTTTAAAACCACTCAAATTAATAATTTATCTCTATTAATTATTTCGATTAAAAAAGTTGTTTTTAATTATAATTTAGTAATTTTCACTATTCATCAGAATATGGAAGTTATCTGAAATGTACCAAAATTTCACCTTAGGATAAATTCGATACTCCGAATCCAAAAATGAAGTCCATTTTGAGAGCTAAAATTTCTAAAATTTAAAAAGTGGTTATTACTATTCTTAACGGCTAGTTTTAATAATATCTTAATAGCATATCGTTGTTTAGCGAAACATGGTGTTGCGTACGACACACGCTATCGTGGAAGGTCGCGATTGCGTGTAATGGAAGGAAAGTCAAGGATGCGTTTTGTGAAAGATCCTTTTGGTGTATCATACAACACAATACAATAATAAAATTAAAAAGAATTTTTTTCATAAAATCTTGGGCTGTTACATTCTACCCCCCTTAAAATGAATTTCGCCCTCGAAATTCATCGTGGTTATAAATGGTTTACTATTCGAAAGTTTCTTTAATAGAAACCCACATCGTAAAAAGAAATACCAAAACATGGCTTTAAAAACTAAAGTATGAAATGTAACGATTACCCAAAAAAAACTAATCACTGGGTTTCCACATAGGTGAAAATATGGATATGGAAGAGAAATCTAACCATCATGTTCTGATGGAGAGTGGTAGAGAACATGGCTATGGAAATGCCAATAATCACAAATCCATAAATTTGTGACGATCTAAGGTACCATCCGATTCATCAGGTATAAGATCACTAGGACAACATTTTTGGTTTTCAAGATCATTTCCCTAAAGTTGAAAATTTGAATTGGAATAAATACTTTCTTTATTTTGGTACAATCTCACTATTGTTCGTTCCTAGAACAATTTCCACTTCATCTCTTAAATAAATGAAGTTGAATTTGTTATTCATGAAGTGTTAGCAGATCATGTGATAGAATGACGGGTCATTCCATCTGTCTCAAACAAAAGGTTAGCAAAAATTATATACATAAGTGAATCTATAGTGAGATTAATCACATATGGTTCCTAAAATGGACTTATACTTCATATATAATACTTCTTAATATAATAAAACTAGTTTCTACTAAACAGGGACTTCCTGTAGGCCAGTGGTAGGCGATAAAGGCCAGTCGCACTTCGGTTGTGGGTTCGATTCCCACAGCCTTGTCCGAAGCGATGGGCTGTCGCCCGTCCTGCAGGTTGTCCTTTTTCTAAAACTACATTACTATAACATCCTATCAATAATATCAAAAGAAGAACTTCTTTAGGCTTATCCATAATACTGCAGTCCACTTTCATAACATAGTGAAAATGATTACTAGAGATTTAATACCATCGTTGATCCCCATATATCATAAGATATATCTTGTTGGACATATTCCAAACATTCAAAGGCCTTAATCTTGTACACTCTTGAATACCCATTGAACCTTAGTGAAAACTTGAATGCAGTTAAAAGTTAACACTTTCCACATACCAAAATCCTCAAAATTATATATACTCAAACCATGATATCACTTAGTCCTTATATCAATCATGAGCTCATGAATACTGTTAAACATTTCGTTTTCTCGTTTTCCCTTCATTATGCGCATAATATCTCAATCACTTTGAATACCACCTTAGACCAATACATAAATATTCCAATATTCCATGATACAACATTATTTTGGAATCCCATTACATAAAAACTTAATCATTCCCCCACATCGTTGTCATATTCAACATTGCCAATAGTGATCGCATGTGACTTCCCTTTGTCCTTTTCCTTAAGCGGTTGCTCATGTCGATCATCACTAACCCTTGGATTAGGGCATTTATTGGCATAATGTCCCATCTCCTTGCACTTGAAGCATTGAAGTGTTGGTTGTGCGTTCTCTGCAGTGTTTTCTTTATTCACTTCATTAGAATCCCTTTTTCCATTACTTCGACACTCAGCTGCTCGATGACCTTCTTTTCCACACTTAAAACATTTTCTAGTCCCTTTAAGACAATCTCCACCATGCTTCTTTCCACACTTTGTGCATAAGGAAACATTCATCTTCTTTTCACCATTATTCTGAGATTTCTCCTTGAACTCCATCTTTCGTTTCTTGTCAAAACCATGAGATGGATATGTAACACCAACTTCCATTTCTACCTTGATAGCACAACACACAATTTCTTCATAGCTACTGAAGTCTCTTATAGCTAATGCCCTTCGAAGACTTGGTTTTAAGCCACTGAAAAATCGATCAACTTTACTTTCAGGTTGGATGATAATGCCAGATGCATACCTTGCAAGTCTTGTAAAATTCGCTTCGTATATACCAACAGATTCATCATCCTTTTGTTTTAGTTCAAGAAACTCCTTCTCCATCTTCGTTCGAAGAATACGAGGGAGGTACTTACTGAAAAACAAGTTCTTGAACTCGTCCCATTCCATGGAATAAATTTCGTCTCTTTGCCTCGTATTCTTGATAAGATTCCACCATTGATCAGCTTCACCTTCCAAACGATATACTGCTAAGATGAATTTATCATGTTCAGAACATTGAAGAACTGAAAATATCTTTTCAGTAGTACTAATCCATTGTTCAACAACTAATGGATCAGTAGACCCACTGAAAGAAGGCGGACGCTGCCTCATGAAGGATTCAACAGAATGTTTCTCCTTCCTTTGCTCGTTTGGAAGTCCTGCATAATTCATAGCTTGAGAAAGTTGTGTGAGCATGGCTACAAGATTTTGCATTCCAGCTCCCATATCGTTTGGTTGCTCAGGGGTACAATCATTGCATTGTCCATTGCATTGATCAACACGGTTCCTTCGGGTTCCAGCCATCGTCTAAAATCCCAAAAGAATAGTGTGAGAGGCAAAAATCATGCTAGGGAAAACAACATAATAAAGGGGTAGTACCCTCAGTATCTAACATCTTAGGTTAAATTCTAAGATCGTTAGAGAAATTCTAGGACTATAACCTATACGTATACTTAACCTTAGAGACATCCCTAGACATACCTTAGAAATATCTCTAGGGATCTCACTAACGTTTTCGCATCCTAGTTTCCAAAGGTTGACTAAACCTTTCCTCTGATACCAACTGTAGAGACCCGAAGCCTGACGTACATTGACATTACATTACTTTTTCGGAATACTTAGTACATTACAAAAACACACACACAAGGACCGTAATAGTTTAGTGTCTTTGGAAACTCGGACTATAATCTTCTAATCGTGGTGAAAGATCTTCAAAATCTCCCATAAAGATCTTCCTTTTTTTTACCTAAAACCTTTCTTTATATCCTGGGGAAAAGAAAACATAAAAGGGTGAGCTCAAATGCTCAGTAAGGGTAAAAAAAATAAATATCAATCACATCATATTCATAAGAACATGACATTTTGGAAATCATAACCTGCAAAAGAGAGCATAATTTCATAATCATGGGATAAATCATGGCAGTGAAAAAGTAATCCCAATAATCATAACTTAAAACATGAAACTTTGTGGCATACACACATAATCATAGAGAATCATTTCTTGTTAGTCAAGACTAATTGCCAAGACTATCTTAGTGGACAAAGTCCCTTTCTGAATCGAGTAACCCTCGTTTCAGTCCTGTTTCACTGAACCGGTAAAACCTACCGTTCCAGCCCTGTCTATCTCATGAGATATAAAATCTTTACCCAATGCATTGGAGGGAGATATAGGTCCCACCCATCTTATAATGAATCCTTTCTTATGTGTGCCACATAATCATAAATCATAATTCATCGCATAACCCATGTAATAAAAATGGGATTCTTAAACAACATGACATCATAAAACAATTCATATAAGATAAAGGAATTCATAAAAATGTTTCCATCACAACATAATCAATATCCATGTAACAATAGGGATAAAAACAGAACCCTTTTATTATCTTAGATGGAAAATAATTTTGAAAATCACTTGAACTCCATTCTTGAGGAAAATATCCTTTCTTCTTCAAAAACATTTTTCCTTTCATAACATGTCATACAACTTTAAAATAAAAGAATTTGATTAAAAATAAACTTGAAAACTTGTAAAGGAAGCTTCTTGGAAATAATGTTTTAAAAATCCATTCATGCCGTAGAAGTTAAAAAAAACATTCTTCTCGTTCTTTTGTCGGAAAAGTCAAAAAGTACCTCGTACGGAAAACGACAAAAGATTCCTTTCATTTCTTTTACTAAAAACTCAACAAAGGGTAAAATTGGATTTAAAAAATTGTAGTTGGATGGAAATAATATTACATATTTATGAAACAAGGATGTGGATGATAAAATACAACCCAGTAAATACTTACGAATAAACAATCTCGGATAAAAATGAGATTGTGATATTTCCCTTACCTTAGGTCCGATTTGCTTTGTACGTGTCCAAAGCTCCTTTATAATGGTTTAAATAATGTCATTGACTTATTACAGAATCATATTCATTGTTATGATATCATATATGGTTAACTTATGACATTATATTACCCGTTCTTTTGTAAATTCCATGTTAAAGAAGCGTTTTGGGTAAAATCGTTTCTTTTATCGTAGGTGTTTTGACTTGTTGTTCTTGACATTATTATTACTTATATCATGATTTACTTACTTCCAGAATATAAAATATGATTTATATATCATATATATTCAGTATATATATATATATATATAATAGATAGATAAATGAAATGAAAATCACCGTTCATGGAGACGGTAGTCCGTACGTACGCATGAGCGCTGTTTTCCTTTCCCTATTGTCTTGAATGGAAGTAAGTAGATGACATACATATATATATATACATAAATCCAGTAGCTTTATAATGTCATATATTTCATTATTATTTCTTATATATACTTTATAATCATTCTTAAATGGTTAACATGGAGAATGAATCTCATCGCGTCGTGGAGACGGTATTCCGTACGTACGCACGAGCGATGATATCATTTACATAAATATTGAATTGAATTGGAGTGGATTATACAATATATCAGAATCAATATGATGTTTTAATAACTATGTATAGTTATTCTTTACACCATTATACCCATCCATGTAAGGTGGTGGTGGAAAATAGATTACACCACGGCGTGGAGACGGTATTCCGTACGTACGCACGCGCGGTGATTTGTTTTTCCGTAGGATAGATAGATGGTGAAATAGGGTTGTTTCATACTTATAATAACATATCAGTATATGAGTGATACTTATGTTATTACTTCATAATGAAACAACCTAAGAAGAAGAAGTGGAAGAAGAAATAAAGATGAAAGAATTGGTAACGGTAATTACCTCTTCTTTGAAGCGCCTTTTGGAGACCTCCTCTTAGGGAACTAAAATTGGTCTCTGAGGAAGACCAGAACCTCTAGGATGTTTCTAGGGAAGTGGAGAAGAGATTTTGGCAGGGGTTTGCCGAGCTTGAGTGCTCAAATTGGTGTGAGGAGGAGGGGGAGGAGGTGTCCTTTTATAAGGGGGGAGAGGGGCACCTTAGGAATATCTCAAAATATTATTTTATATTAAAGTCAAAATCGGTTTATAATGGTTCCAAAGGGTATTATTTCGAAGCTAAAGTGGGGATGGGTCGAAATCCTATCAACCAATAGGATTTAGACAAGTTTAGGTTCTTATTTTAACCTTATCAATTAGATTTAACTCTAAGTTAAATAATTTAACTTTTACCGTGTCTTTTTGTTTTCTTTCACTATATGGTTAATAAACTTACTATAACATGCCAAACGAACCCCAAATTGTTTATTATTAATATATATATCCTTATCTAAGTCCTTTGGCCGAACCTTAGATTTTTAGGAATAAAATAACAATTAATAATATAATATTTGATTTAAAAACTATTTTGTGTCAATTTTGACACTATTTGATATATGATTTTTGTGAAAGTCATAACAGAATTATATGTTCGAACCAAGTTGATTAAATCAACACTAATATATCATAGTAACCTATAAAATTAGTGGAATTCATAAAAAGTCTCAAATTACATTCATTTGAGAATTTATAACATCAATTAATGTAATATTTCCTTAAAAGGGTAATTACTGCATCATCATTGTGTCATAAATAAATTAATTTATTTAAAGTCTAAAAATTATAAATAAAATATAATTATATAGGAAAGATTTTTATCTTTCTAATGAATATTTATAGTCGAATTTATCTTATGTATAACCCCATATTAAAAATGTTTTAGTGAATAAACTTCGATTTTAACTCTTTTAACTCTTCTTTGAATTAAATAATAATAAATGTCCTAATCTAATCCAAGTGGGCCTAAATGATAATATTTTACACATAAGGTTGTTTTTGGTCGAGATACACTTGTCCAATAGAATTAGGACATGTGTTAGGGTAATATTAATATCATTCTTACCCTTAATTACCCTATTTACTTTTAACCGTGGTAAATAAAAGAAAAAGGTTACTATTCACCAAAAATTATTTTCATCTCATTGAACCACATTTTACTTACTGACATCAACCGTGTCTCTTGGATTTTTGAAATTCCATTCATAGAAGCGGTAAAATTAAGTTTTATGAAAAATTCAGTTTTTTAACTACCACTTAGTAGTTTCACTATTCATCAAAAAATGAAGGTTTTTAGAAAAATGCCAAAATTTCATCCTAAGCTATATTTCATATTCCGAATTCAAAAATGAAATTTGTTTTAACAAATTCATAACATAGAAGTTGCATTAATTAATTTTATAATTAAATCCCGCTGTTAAAATAAATAGCGTGTTTTTAGGAAACAAAATATATCAAAAGATTGACACTTCATTATGTCTGGTTTAAATGTGAAATTACAACCAATGACCAACATTGTATTAAATTGTAAAAATATATTCTAAATATACTTTAAAACCACTCAAATTAATAATTTATCTCTATTAATTATTTCGATTAAAAAAGTTGTTTTTAATTATAATTTAGTAATTTTCACTATTCATCAGAATATGGAAGTTATCCGAAATGTACCAAAATTTCACCTTAGGATAAATTCGATACTCCGAATCCAAAAATGAAGTCCATTTTGAGAGCTAAAATTTCTAAATTTTAAAAAGTGGTTATTACTATTCTTAACGGCTAGTTTTAATAATATCTTAATAGCATATCGTTGTTTAGCGAAACTTGGTGTTGCGTACAACACACGCTATCGTGGAAGGTCGCGATTGCGTGTAATGGAAGGAAAGTCAAGGATGCGTTTTGTGAAAGATACTTTTGGTGTATCAAACAACACAATACAATAATAAAATTAAAAAGAATATTTTTCATAAAATCTTGGGCTGTTACATCAATGCTTCAGAATCATAATCAATTCCACTATTTCCCATACATGCGAGTCTTTGATCATTAAAAACCATTTCAACTTCTTCAAAACCATGAATAGATATCACAAAAAATTCAACATCTGATAATTTTCCAAATTTTATTTTATTCTCTTCTTATTTTGAATTTGATCATCTTTCTATTTTATTTATATGAGTGATAGATTCTTCTTTTGGTATCTCAATAGTTTTCAAAATTTACTCAAATATCAAGGTAAGGTCATTAATGAACTTTTCCTGTTATTCAATTTTGAGTTTTAGTTTTACTACATCATCTGTGTTTTCAAGGATTGATGATTGTACATTAATAAGTTACTCTAGTCATTAAATCTCAGCTTTAAGCTGGTCAACGTATTCTAATGATTCATTAACAATTTCTTTCCACTTATTATATCTCATACATTTATTCTCAAGCTTACCAAAAAAATCCTTATGTTGAATCTTGGGATTTTCATCTGTGGACAACTAATTATCTCCAGCTTTAATTTTTAATGGTTCTGATTTTTCAATTATAGCCATCATAGAAAGCATAGTTTCCAGATTTAAATTACACTTCTTCTTCCTCAATGAATTCACTGTGATCATCATCTTATTCATAGAAAAGACAATTCCGTTGTAGTTTATTTCCATATTTGAAGTCTCCCTTTTTAAAATATTTTTTCCAGGCTTCTGAGTATCTCCAAATTCACTCTCTTCATCATCAAACATACTTGTGAATCGAGAGGCAATGTTCCCAACTCTGCCATAATGAAAAATTCTTGTGGTAGCTTGCCTTCAAATTTATCTTTTCCCATATTTAATTTCTTATCAATAAGAGAGAGAATTTATTTTTCCTCATCATTTTCATCAAAACTATCTCTTGAAATATACTATTTTCCATGGATTTGAATGCCATTTTTTTCTTACATGAGTCATTGCATCTTCTGGTTTGACTCTCATTTCATATGCCACCAGGCTGCTTAGCAGATCATCCAGAGAGAGTTTAGAGAGGTCCCTTTCATCAAGAGATTATACCTATGAATTGTAAAGAGGGGGAAGTATTCTAAAGATTTTCATTACAATATCAATGTCTTTTATCTCTTCTTCAAGCCCTCTAATTTCTCCTACAACTTCAGTAATTCAAATAATGAAGGAATCTATATTTTCATGAGGGTAAATCTTCAGATCATCAAACCTATTTTAAAAAACATTGAGTTTCTCCTCCGACACATTACTTTATCCTTCATAAATATTTTCGACTTTTCCACATAGAATTTGTTGAGGTTTATCTAATTACCTTCAGATAGATCTGATCAGAAAGTCATGCAGTGAGAGCATTCTGTTCTTTAGCATCCTCATTAAACTTTTTTCTATCTGTATTAGTCATGGATAACCCTATTGGATCAGAGACTTGAATTTGTTACAAAGTAGAAAAAAGGACATCCATTCCAAGAGATATTAGATGTGATATCATATTTTTCTTAAAAATCTAAAAGTTACTTCCATTGAATAAGGGAACTCCCTGGATGATTAATGAATTCTCTATGAGAATAAAGAAAGGCCAGATTTTACACCAGCTACCTCTCTCTAATAAAACATATAAGGCCATAGAGAACCCTGAGAGGTGAAGGGTGAATCAGGGTGTCAAAATTTTCTTTTAAATTGATGGTACTTATTCCCACGTTGGTAGTAAATCATTAAACATGTATGATGGATATGATCAGTAATCAAACATTCACATACAAAGAGACGACACATCACTTTTACATGGTTGACCAATAAGGGCTACGTTCAAGAAGCATACGCCGCCAGTGTGTTAGTTATAACAAAATACACTATCTTCACTGGTTTTGGATTACAAAGGTTAGGTCCCAACCATTAAATTCCATGCTCAAAACATTTACAAGGTTTTAGGGATCACTCACTACATCCCTCAGAACACTTCTGATGACTCTCCCTTCCTCACTACTCTGAGGGAGATCAAAATCAATTTATTGACTTGAAGGTTTCTTCAATTATTTCACATTAAATAATTTATACCTAACTTACCACATGACCCTTATAGAATTTGAGACCTGAATTAATGAACTTGAAAGCACTGAACTAGAAAACCAAATATCAAAATATTGATAGAAGCTCCACGATGAACATGCACGCAACACCTTATCTCGCGCACAAGATTTAGGATTTTTTATGCAAGATGACTTTCACACGACCCTCTTTCTTACACAACCCATATATTTTTCGAAAATACTATAAGATGTTCACTTTATCTTTTTATACTAAATGAAAATATTGTGCGCAAGACTAACTCCCTCCAAATATTTCATACCAAAATTTTTCATGTGGTAGACCACCCAGATCTTCGGTGAAAATTCATATTTCTTCCATGGGTGTATCAACCTATTTGTAGGCCTCAATGACTATGTGTGAATATTACCAAGGCATCTTCTTTGGTGCATTTATTTTTCCTTCCAAGCACACAAAACTCCTATTGGCGTCACTTTGGGAATGTAAGATTCTTGTGCACAACCTCATATTTCATGCACTTCATCCCTTTTCAATTTTTCGATGTTCTAAACATAAATCATGCCTTGCATGAATGTTTCCAAATCACCGTCAATATTGTGCACTAAAACCAATATTTCGGACACATTCCATATCTTTCACGCACCATCCTTTACCAAAATCACCATTATCCATTTTCCAATTTGAGGCCCAAAAGTTAGAAACCCCTAGGAAATGATGCCACCATAAATACTATTCTCTTCTTAAACTGTAATACCCCTATACGTGTAGACTTCTTGATGTTTCATTGAAGGATTAACAACAAAAAACAAAAACCCTGATCAAACCTATATAGATTGGCAACAAACGCAAAACAAATTCAAATTTTCAACAATGGCCATACTTGGTTCCAATATATAATTCTTTATCACAACTAATTGTAGAATAATAACTCTAACATCTCATGTCCTTGTTGAATGACTATAAACTACAAAACCCTTTTGTCAAATTTTTATGATATTAAAATACAATAATCATTTAGTCAATCACAAATGACTTTAAAATATTTTGGGTGGTCCACCGAGCATGAACATAGATTACATGGACGAAGTTAAGTCAATATGACCCTAATTAATGATTTCACTCTCCTATTTAATAACTCAATCTACATAGTTTTCCATTTTCATTTCTAATAGTTTCAGTAGTTTATGGTATTACTAGACAATCATCATGTTATGATTCACATAAAATATGATATAATTTGAAACCTTCATCATAATTAGGTATGGATTCATTCACATGCCGATGGGATACATAGTAACACCCAGATAACATATCATAGGCCCAAACAAAAATTTAATCAGGGTCTGACCCTTCCAAATGTATGGTCACCTCATTCATGTAAATTTGTTCGATATAAAACTCTATATTAAGTTGACAAGTAATTTATTAAGGACATTTTTGGTGCTATTATTTCTACCAGGAGATATGCAATGACACTTGGATCTCCTATCCAAGGCCCATATTAAAATTTACATCTTATTTTTTTGTCCATGAACCACACCCTTAAAAATTTTGAATCCGTTTTTGAAATGTTCTATATTAGTAGTAGGATATCTATTTCATAACAGGTTTTTCACTACCTTCAAACTATACAGACTACCTCACATTTTGGTCATTGATGATTTTTCCTTAAATGCATCCAATCATGGACCATGTTAAGATGACTTAAACCCATGACATACTTGTTCAAAGATGAGATACCTTAAACCACAACATTACAAGGTCAATGATAAGTGACCTTAAACCCCGACCATAATTGTTCAAATATGAGTGACTTTAAACTCTAAACATATTTACTCAAAGCTAAGTGACCATAAAACATATCCATACTTGATCAAATATGCAAAATAATAAACCCCTTCCATAATTGTTGAATGGTGGGAAACATTAAACTCCAAGAATACTTTGTCAATGTTAGGTGTTCATAAACCCAAAACATACATTGTAAATTTTTTTAGCCTTAAAAAATAGATATATAGTCTAATAATCATTGTATTAAATTAAATTTACATACCCCTCATGTTATTTACATTATTAGTGTCCATATGTTAATTCTTATTGGGTATTCTTTTCAAATGTTTCTATATGGACTACCACAAATTTTGATTGATGTTGTTTAGTCATAATAAAAAACTATGTTGTTTTGACTCTAATGAACATAAGCTGCCCAAAGAAAAAATTTGTAGTACTCGCTGGGTTGAAAATCCTTAGAGCGAGGTGAAGGAAAAAGTTGGGTCATTACTCGATATACATTCATCTCACATGATGTCAGAATAATTGAGCACTGGAAATGTGGAAGAAAACTTGTCTTATTATAAACATATAATTGGAAACCAATGAAAAATATATGTTTCAACCTATTGTGATTATCTCATTAGTGTCTCTGGAAAAAATTAGTGTAAATAAAGAAAACAAGGCCATTGAGGTCTATTATATGATTCCATAAAATGTCAAGTTATGATCACTAAGTCTCTATACATTGATAAAAACTAGAATATTTTCTTATCCACCAATACATTGGTTTAGAGGGTCCTTGAAAACACTTGAAGAAGTGATATTATGGTAGATGAGCCTTTTAGAAAATTGGATTCCTCATTTAACATCTACCCCATCTTTGATCCTCAATCACTTTGAGTCATTCATCAACCACATATGGATGGACTAACTCAACTGTACGGTGATGGTACATATAACTATTCCCTTCCTTGAGCACATATCTATGTGGGAACCATCATCCATATCTAATTGAAAAAACTCTAGGATGCAGTGATAGTACATATATATATCCATCTCTTAGAACATGGCCATAAGGAAACCATTTTTGACATCTAAGTGGACCAAATATTATTTAAGATGATGGTACATATTCTTGTACCTATCCATGAGCACACATATAGAAGGAAATCACCAAAAATCACATACTTAAGAAACAAAATTGACTTAATCCATTTGAGATCAATATTAAAATGTATTCAATCTATATTGATATTGATATTTGAGGGTTTCATAGGTCACTATGAATTTATAGTTACAATGATACAATGGTCACAACATTAATAGAATATCAGAATTTTTTTTGATTCATTTTCAAAAATAGAATAAGAAATAAATACACAAATTGGATTCACTCTTCACTACTGTAATGGTTGTGACCTCTCTCATCCATTACATTGCTGAAATATGGTGTTTTAGGTGTTTTGGGAGGTCAAGGTGACTTATTCCAAACAATTTTGCAAATTTCCAGTTTTGTGACTGTGATTATAGGATGTGAACTGTGTCATCAACTAGTCATCTATCAGTAGTTCATTTGTCAGTAGGTTGGGTCATCTATCGGTGAGTCATATGTCAGTGAGTCATTTATTGGTGATTCATCTATTGGTGAGTCATCTGTCAGTGTGTCAACTGTCAGTTAGTCGTGTCAATGATTCATAATGGTGACTCATGTCGGTGAAACATATGTGAATAGTTCCATCGATGGGACATCTATGAACAATTTTATCGGTGAGATAGATGTGAATAATGTTCCCAACTTCCTAAAGTTTCACCCGCATGACATTATCTTTGATAAAAAAACACTTTTAAAGCCTTGTTTTATGGTATTTATTGTTAAATCAAATCCCATAACTTCTATATAAAATTTATTAATGGTCCTGGTACCTTTTATCCTTCAAAACATGTAATCATGACCAGATCCACTGTAACATCCCAGGTAAATAAAGAATATGACATAGTCATATTTATTAATATTTTAATTTTAAAGGGGTTTCTATGTTCGATAGCGTACCCGATACGCAACGATGAGTTTCTTTGAAAACTTACGTTGCACACAAGTAATAAAATAATATTATTTTAAATGTTAGTTAAAAAGTAGCCGTTGTACTGGCGGGAATGGATAGAAATAACTAAAATATGATTAGATATGTTTTTAAATGTTTATACATTTACCCAATAAAAGATAAAGGCTTAAAATACGGAAAGAGTTCAATTTTAGGGCATATATACTCTAATTTTCACTAAAGGTTCACTTATCACCTTTTAATGGTGAACCGTCATTAAATATAGTTTTGATCACTCTTATACATCTTTTGGACCAAATAAAACTCTTCTTTAGAATCGGGACATCAAAATTTACTTTGTGTAAATTTTTGGTACCTTTCTGATAAAGTTCATTTTTTTATGAATAGTGTAAAATGTTGTATTTTAATTCAAAACCTCTTTTTAATCTAAATTATTTATATGATTAGATTATTATTTTAATTGGTTTTAAAGTGAAATTAGAAAATATTTTTACCAGTTAATCCAATGGTGGTCATTGGAATCAATTTCACTTTGAAATTGGACTTAAACTGGTGTCAATCTTTTGATACTTATTGTTTCACAAAAACACGCTATTTGTCATGACAGCGGGAATTAATTATTAAATTAATTAATTTGACTTATATGTTTTGAATTTTTTAAAATAGACTTCATTTTTGAATTTGTAATATCAAATATAGCTTAGGGTGAATTTTTGGCAATTTTCTGAAAAACGACAATTTTTGATGAATAGTGAAACCACTAAGTGGTACTTATAAAGACTGATTTTCCATTTAAATGAAATTTTGCCATCATTGTGTTTTGAATTTTAAAAATCCGATATACATGGTTGTCATTAAGAAGTAAAATGTGGTTCAATGAGATTAAAATAATTTTTTGGTGAATAGTAACTTATTAAGTTTTTAATCGCGATGAGAGGTAATTAGTGTAGTTTAAGGTAAAAATGATATTATAAGAATGTGAAAACACCATGACACTTGTCCTACACCTATTGGGTGAGTCATGGCCGACCAAGACAAGCCATGGGCCAACTTGGGGACCCCATGGAGCCACTTTAGTTGGAAAATGACAATAATATATTTTTATTTAATGTTAAAATTAAATTGACACAAACATGAGTGGTTTTACTAAAACAATTTTTAAGTAGGGTTATACAAGTCCAAATTTTGATTATAAATAGTAATTGGAAATATAAAAAGATTTCCTACATCATAGTAATTTGTTTATAATTTTTAGACATTAAATAAAATAAATTATTTATGACATAATAATGATGCAGCGATGACATCATTATTCGACGATTTAAATAAAATGGAAGGATAATGTAAAATCTATGAACTACACATGTCAAAAACTAATTGGATGAGTGGATTTCAAACTCTTATCACCTTATCCACGAATTATATCAATGTGGGACCTTTTAAAACCGAAACACATTTTCAAATAAAGTAATATTTCTTTACTTTCCAAAAGTGCCCCTCCTCTCCTCTTATAAAAGGCCCCCACCTCTACCTCATTTCACACACACCTCAAGCCTTTGGCTCGGCCAACCCCTTCCCATTTACTCTCTCCACATCCCTCTCCTCATCCTATAGGATTCCCTTTGGGAAGAATCCTTTCAAAGGAATCCTTTAGGCTCAAATCAAAAGGGAGTTACACTTTTAAAGGTAATTCATTCTCTCTTGTTCATTTGTTTTATTTTGCTTCTCCAACCCTCTAAACTCTTTTTATTTACTTCTTTTGTAACAACACCAGTATCTTCAATATACTAGGATGTTGTTATAATATTTATTTGAGCTACACTCTCACACAACTACATCAAATGGTTAAAGAACATACGGTTTCCGTGGATGGCGAAATACTGCCTCCCGAAACGATGATTGTTCAATACTCATTTAACACCCTCAAAGGTGGCCATTATGATGTCACTATTTTTATATATGATATATAATATGTTTATGTCTTCTTTAAGCTTCTGTATTTTTCATTTTTGGCATACCTTTATGGTTTCCATTATGGGTAAACACGATATCTTCATTTAAGGAAGTGCGGACTACCGCCCCCTCAAAGTGATGTGATTCGTTAATGCCAAATGTGGGACGTGTAAAGGATGGATTTAAAGTTATTATATATTATGTTATACTGGAATTATAATATACCTCTATATCATTATTATTTCTTTCCATTAAAGTATGAGATAGAAATGAAAGTAGCGTTCATGCGTACGTACGGCTTACCGTCTCCATGAACGGTGCATTTCATTTCTTATCCCCAAATGTAATGTACTATTAAAATTACATGTATATAATGTATATATATAATTAATGATATATCTAAATGATGAATATAATTCTGGAATTAAAATATACATACCTCTCATTTAGTTTTAATTCCATTAATATGACAAAGAAATGAAAGTAGCGTTCATGCGTACGTACGGCTTACCGTCTCCATTAACGGTGCATTTCATTTCTTACCTCTAAATGATTATGTAATATTATAAATACATGTATATGCTGGATATATATGATATATATGATATCCAAATTAGTAATGTCATTCTGGATATAAATAACCTTTGACCACACAAACAACATGTAATTGTAAGAAGTCCACTTTCGACTTAAGAACCAAATATCGACAAAACAAACATTATTAACTTAAATGGTTAAATAAAGTTTATAACATGGAAATAAGTGATATAAAAGGGATAATGAACTTTAAAAAGGTTCTTAATCAAGTATAAATTAACTCAAGTTTATTATTCAGGACGTTAAAGAACGATCGAGTCAAGTCGGACCCGAGGTAAGGGACTTCGTCTCAATCTCCTTTCATTGAGGCATATTTCATTTTATACACAACTTTCTTTTATACGGTGTATAAACTTCGTTGAATTTTACTTTTATACAAAAGGAATCTTTTTCTACAAAGCGTTTTACTAAACGACAAAAAGGAATGTTTTTTTAACGTACGCGGTGACAATGACCTTTTCCGCCGCCGCGAGTATTATTTGATCTTTGGCTTCCTCAACAAGCCTTAATGTTTTTAAAATAAAATAAATACCATATACTCTTTTATGTATTTTGGTATTGAAAATGGTTTTGATAAAGGATTCTATTATGTCAATATATTTATGTTATATTATGATTGAAATGTGGAAATGTTATCATTCCTTTATATTGGTTTTATTTTTTATGATTTTATATTGGTACTTGGAAATTTTAACGGGTGGTTACATTATAAACCATATGACGGGTGGTGCCGTGAATACCAGGACGGGTGGTTACGTTATAACCTCTAATGCATTGGGTATGGAAGTCGGCCGTATGGCTATTCCATTAAGTATGTATGGAAATTGGCCGTATGGCTATTCCATTAAGTGATATGTGTGGAAGTCAACCGTATGGTTATTCCACTTAAGTATGTTTATGTCCCAAGATACCTTTATATATTTTATGTGTTCTTTATATGGGTTTTATGGTAATCCTTTGGTTACAAAAAGGTAAGTAATGATACTTTATTCAGCGAAGAGTTTTTACTACTTCATGAAGGTGAAGGTATTACATTGATAGAGTATACATGTTTTACTTGATGTTTGAAAAAGTAATAGTTTTCATTCTTTTTGTATCCCTTACTGAGCTTTTTATGCTCACCCCAAGTTTTTCGAAATGTTTTTCACAGGACTTAAGGTGGAATAAGGTCAAGGATGGGATCAAGGGAATTTCATGCTATCTAAAACATGGAATCTAGACATCTTTCTTTTTAAGAGTTTTTATTTTATAGAGACTTAGTAGAAGTGTCTACTTTGTAATCTTTTAAGATGTAATAGTTATGTTCTAATTCTCTAAAACTCTAAACCTGAAAAGATCCTCAATGTGAATTATTCATTTAATTCAATATTAAGTAAGGTTTAAGGCTGGGACCTTATAGTTGGTATCAAAGGACGGTTTAGACAACTTTAGGAGTTAGAAAAGTGTTAAATTATAATATGATTGAAATGATATAGCATTTACGGATTACCATGTTGCTTGGCCTAAGATATTTCTGTGTTCAGAATGGTTTTCCGCAGAGGAAACAAAGCAGCTATGTTGGGACGACATCAGGAGGAAGATAACCTTCCAAATCAGCAACATGAGATGGTCGGAATCGGAACTGAACAGTTTGTTGCAGTGATGGCACAGTTGACTCAGGCTATAAATGGTGGTGGTATCCATGCACGAGATCAACCGGATCAACCGTAGAGGAACATGTCAGTGGTGGAACATTTCATGAGGCAACATCCCCCATCATTCAGAGGATCATCTGACCCTGTACAAGCTGAAGGGTGGATTAAGGCACTGGAGAAGATTTTTGATGTCATGGGGTGTTCAGAACATCAATAGGTTAGTCTTGCTGTTTACCGTTTTGAAGGTGAGGCTGATCAGTGGTGGTCGATGGTGAACGATATAAGGGATAGTGATGAGATTGAGGATCTTCACTGGGACGAATTCAAAGGTATGTTTCTTGAGAAGTATTTTCCTAAGGCTGTTCGACTTAGGATGGAAAAGCAATTCATGGAATTGAGGCAAGAGGAAGACTCAGTGGCTGCCTATGAAGAAAGGTTCACTCGATTGGCAAGGTATGCTCCAAATTTTATCCGGGACCTTGATAGTAAAATCAATCATTTTTACTCAGGATTAAAGCCAAAGTATCGAAGGGCATTAGCTTCTCATGAGTTTAAAAGTTATGAAAATCTTGTTTGATGTGCTGAGAAGGTGGAAATGGAGTTTTCCGATGACCACGTTTTCTATAACAACCAGCAGAAGAAGAGGCCGAGGTGGCAGGAGAAAGGTAAGAATTCTTAAAAAAAGTCTGATGGTAAGAGAACTAAGTTTCCAGTTTGTGATAAATGTGGCAAAAGGCATGCTGGGGAATGTGTTCTGAATTCTGGGAAGTGCTACCGATGTGGTAAGATGGGACATAAGGCTCGTGATTGCACTTAAAAGAATCAAGGTGAAGGTAAGAAGAAACTTGATTTACAGTTAGTGAAATGTTATAAGTGCAATGAGATGGGTCACTATGCAAATGAGTGTCCGACAAAGAGCTTGAGTGATGGGAAGCAGTTAGACTACAAGCAGAAAGGGGTGGCGAAATCCTTTGCAACAACTTCAGCAGATGTTGGGCCATCGAATGAAGTGGTATCAGCTCCAGGGAGCTCAGTATTTTTCGAAGATTGACTTGAGGTCGGGGTACCATCAGTTGAATGTAAAAGAAGCAGACGTTCCGAAGACTGCGTTCCGAACTATATATGGCCATTATGAATTTGTAGTTATGCATTTTGGGTTAACCAATGCACCTGCTGTATTCATGGACCTTATGAATAAAATTTTCCATGAGTTCTTGGATAAGTTTGTGTTTGTGTTTTGAGGTTTGGGAAGAGGTTATGTGTGCCTTGTGATTCACAGTTGAAGAATGAGTTGTTATGTGAGGCTCATAGTTCCCTGTTTTCAGTTCATCCTGGCAGTACTAAGATGTACAGAGATCTGCGGGAGTATTACTAGTGGGATGGAATGAAAAGAGATATTTCTGATTTTACTGTGAAGTGTTTGACATGTCAATAGGTTAAAGCAGAGCAGCAGTTACCGAAAGGGATGCTTCAGCCTTTACCAGTGCCAGAGTGGAAATGGGAAAACATATCCATGGACTTTGTTGTGGGATTACCGAGGACATCTCGAGGTAATAATGCAATCTGGGTTATTGTTGATCGCTTGACCAAATCTGCTCATTTCCTTTCTATACGAGATACTTTCTCTCTTGATCAACTTTCCCGTCTGTATCTTAAAGAGATAGTCAGGTTACATGGAGTTCCTCTCTCCATTGTATCGGATCATGATCCCAGGTTTACTTCTAACTTTTGGAAAGGCCTTCAGAAGTCGTTGGGTACTGAATTAAATTTTAGTACAGCTTTTCATCCTCAATCAGATGGGCAGTCAGAACGAACAATTCAGACATTGGAGGATATGCTACGAGCTTGATCTATGGATTATTAGGGAAGTTGGGACCAACATCTTTCTTTGGTTGAATTTTCTTATAATAACAGTTTTCATTCCAGAATACAGATGGCACCATTTGAGGCATTATATGGGAAGCGGTGTCGAACTCCAGCACTTTGGAATGAAGTGGGTGAAAGGAAGCTGATGGGACCAGAATTGGTAGAAGAGATGGCAGAAAAAGTTCAGTTGATTCAGAAAACACATGAGAACAGCTCAGAGCAGGCAGAAGAGTTATGCGGATAACCGGAGGAAGGATCTATCTTTTGAGGTAGGTGATCATGCTTTTCTCAAGGTTTCTCCTTGGAAAAGTGTGATGAGATCTGGTAAGAAAGGAAAGTTGAGTCCAAGGTTCATTGGACCATACGAAATTCTGGAAAGAGTTGGATCAGTTGCATACCGAGTGGCTTTACCTCCAAGTTTATCTCAGGTACACAATGTTTTTCACGTTTCGATGTTGAGAAAGTATATGCCAGATCCATCTCATGTTTTGAGTCCAGAGGTAGTTCAGCTGGAAGAGAACCTATCTTATGAAGAAAAACCAGTCCAGATTCTTGACCATAGGGAGCAGGTGTTACGGAATAAGGTGATTCATCAGGTAAAGGTTTTGTGGAAAAACCATGTGATTGAAGAGGCAACGTGGGAATCTGAAAATGATATGAGGGATAAATACCCCCACTTATTTTGATAAGTGAATAAAATTGCGAGGACGCAATTCCCAAAAGGGGGGAAGGATGTAACATCCCAGGTAAATAAAGAATATGACATAGTCATATTTATTAATATTTAAATTTTAAAGGGGTTCCTATGTTCGATAGCGTACCCGATACACAACGATGAGTTTCTTTGAAAACTTACGTTGCACACAAGTAATAAAATAATATTATTTTAAATGTTAGTTTACAAGTAGCCGTTGTACTGGCGGGAATGGATAGAAATAACTAAAATATGATTAGATATGTTTTTAAATGTTTATACATTTACCCAATAAAAGATAAAGGCTTAAAATACGGAAAGAGTTCAATTTTAGGGCATATATACTCAAATTTTCACTAAAGGTTCACTTATCACCTTTTAATGGTGAACCATCATTAAATATAGTTTTGATCACTCTTATAAATTCTTTTGGACCAAATAAAACTCTTCTTTAGAATCAGGACATCAAAATTTACTTTGTGTAAATTTTTGGTACCTTTCTGATAAAGTTCATTTTTTTATGAATAGTGTAAAATGTTGTATTTTAATTCAAAACCTCTTTTTAATCTAAATTATTTATATGATTAGATTATTATTTTAATTGGTATTAAAGTGAAATTAGAAAATATTTTTACCATTTAATCCAATGGTGGTCATTGTAATCAATTTCACTTTGAAATTGGACTTAAACTGGTGTCAATCTTTTGATACTTATTGTTTCACAAAAACACGCTATTTGTCATGAAAGCGGGAATTAATTATTAAATTAATTAATTTGACTTATATGTTTTGAATTTTGTAAAATGGACTTCATTTTTGAATTCGTAATATCAAATATAGCTTAGGGTGATTTTTTGGTAATTTTCTGAAAAACTTCAATTTTTGATGAATAGCGAAACCACTAAGTGGTGCTTATAAAGACTGATTTTCCATTTAAATGAAATTTTTCCATCATTGTGTTTTGAATTTTAAAAATCCGACATACATGGTTGTCATTAAGAAGTAAAATGTGGTTCAATGAGATTAAAATAATTTTTTGGTGAATAGTAACTTATTAAGTTTTTAATCGCGATTAGATGTAATTAGTGTAGTTTAAGGTAAAAATGATATTATAAGAATGTGAAAACACCATGAAACTTGTCCTAAACCTATTGGGTGAGTCATGGCCGACCAATACAAGCCATGGGCCAACATGGGGACCCCATGGAGCCACTTTAGTTGGAAAATGACAATAATATATTTTTATTTAATGTTAAAATTAAATTGACACAAACATGAGTGGTTTTACTAAAACAATGTTTAAGTAGGGTTATACAAGTCCAAATTTTGATTATAAATCGTCATTGGAAAGATAAAAAGATTTCCTACATCATAGTAATTTTTTTATAATTTTTAGACATTAAATAAAATAAATTATTTATGACATAATAATGATGCAGCGATGACATCATTATTTGACGATTTAAATAAAATGGAAAGATAATGTAAAATCTATGAACTACACATGTCCAAAACCAATTGGATGAGTGTATTTAGAACCCTTATCACCTTATACACGAATTATATCAATGTGGGACCTTTTAAAACCGAAACACATTTTCAAATAAAGTAATATTTCTTTACATTCCAAAAGTGCCCCTCCTCTCCTCTTATAAAAGGCCCCCACCTCTACCTCATTTCACACACACCTCAAGCCTTTGGCTCGGCCAACCCCTGCCCATTTACTCTCTACACATACCTCTCCTCATCCTATAGGATTACCTTTGGGAATAATCCTTTCAAAGGAAGCCTTTAGGCTCAAATCAAAATGGAGTTACACTTTTAAAGGTAATTCATTCTCTCTTGTTCATTTGTTTTATTTTGCTTCTCCAACCCTCTAAACTCTTTTTATTTACTTCTTTTGTAACAACACCAGTATCTTCAATATACTAGGATGTTTTTATAATATTTATTTGAGCTACACTCTCACACAACTACATAAAATGGTTAAAGAACATACGGTTTCCGTGGATGGCGAAACACTGCCTCCCGAAACGATGATTGTTCAATACTCATTTAACACCTTCAATGGTGGCCATTATGATGTCACTATTTTTATATATGATATATAATATGTTTATGTCTTCTTTAAGCTTCTGTATTTTTCATTTTTGGCATACCTTTATGGTTTCCATTATGGGTAAACACGATATCTTCATTTAAGGAAGTGCGGACTACCGCCCCCTCAAAGTGATGTGATTCGTTAATGCCATATGTGGGACGTGTAAAGGATGGATTTAAAGTTATTATATATGATGTTATACTGGAATTATAATATACCTCTATATCATTATTATTTCTTTCCATTAAAGTATGAGATAGAAATGAAAGTAGCGTTCATGCGTACGTACGGCTTACCATCTCCATGAACGGTGCATTTCATTTCTTATCCCCAAATGTAATGTACTATTAAAATTACATGTATATAATGTATATATATAATTAATGATATATCTAAATGATGAATATAATTCTGGAATTAAAATATACATACCTCTCATTTAGTTTTAATTCCATTAATATGACAATGAAATGAAAGTAGCGTTCATGCGTACGTACGGCTTACCGTCTCCATGAACGGTGCATTTCATTTCTTACCTCTAAATGATTATGTAATATTATAAATACATGTATATGCTGGATATATATGATATATATGATATCAAAATTAGTAATGTCATTCTGGATATAAATAACCTTTGACCACACGAACAACATGTAATTGTAAGAAGTCCACTTTCGACTTAAGAACCAAATATCGACAAAACAAACATTATTTACTTAAATGGTTAAATAAAGTTTATAACATGGAAATAAGTGATATAAAAGGAAAAATGAACTTTAAAAAGGTTCTTAATCAAGTATAAATTAACTCAAGTTTATTATTCAGGACGTTAAAGAACGATCGAGTCAAGTCGGACCTATAACGACCCATACTTTACATACATTTTTAATACTTCAAAAATTGAAGCACACTTATTACAACATATGATAAAACCACAAAGGACCGTATAGGTATAGTGTCTTTAGAAACTGGGAAACATAAAAAACTGGTTCATAAATCTTCTACAGTGTCTCCCATTTATTTCATCATATCTAGGGTCCCTTTTAGCATATTCTACTTAATATCCATCTTCCTGACCTAGGGAAAAGAAAACATAAAAGGGTGAGCTCAAATGCTCAGCAAGGGAAAATAAAGGAAATAAAAATCATATCATATCTTTTTGAAAATCAAAACCTGCAAAAGAGATCATAATATCTTAACATGGAATAAATCATAGAAGTGAAAATGAGATCCCCATAAAACTTGAAACTTTGTGGCATGCACACATAATCATGGAAAATCATTTCTTGTTAGTCATGACTCATTGCCAAGACTATCTTAGTGGACAAAGTCCCTTTCTGAACCGAGTTTACTCCTCGTTTCAGTCCTGTATCACTGAACCGAAATAACCTTCCATTCCAGCCATGTCTATCTCATGAGATATAAAAATCATTACCCAATGCATTGGAGGGAGATATAGGTCCCACCCATCTTATAATGAATCCTTTCTTATGTGTGCCACATAATCATAAACCATACATCATAGCGTAACCCATGTAATAAAAATGGAATTCTTAAACAACATGACATCATAAAACAATTCATATAAGATAAAGGAATTCATAAAAATATTTCCATCACAACATAATCAAACCAATGTAATAATAGGGATAAAAACAGAACCCTTTTATTATCTTAGATGGAAAATAATTTTGATAAAATACTTGAAATCCATTCTTGAGGAAAATATCCTTTCTACTTCAAAAAAATTTTCCTTTCATAACATGTCTTACAATTTAAAACTAAAAGAAGTTGATTAAAAATAAACTTGAAAACTTATAAAGTAAGATTCTTGGAAATATGGTTTTAAAAATCCATTCATTCCGTATAAGTTAAAAAAAACATTCTTCGTACTTTTGTCGGAAAAGTCAAAAAGTACCTCGTACGACAAAAGATTCCTTTCATACATATTACTAAAAACTCACTGAAGGGTAAAAATGGATTTAAAAAATTTTAGGTGGATGGAAATAATATTACATTTTGATTAAACATGGATGTGGATGATAAAATACACCCTAGTAAATACTTACAAATAAACAATCTCGGCTAAAAATGAGATTGTGATATTTCCCTTACCTTAGGTCCGATTTGCTTTGTTCGTGTCCGAAGCTCCTGTATAATGGTTTAAATAATGTTATTGACTTATTCCAGAATCATACATATTGATATGATATCATATATGGTCATATTATTAGCTTCTTGTTAGTAATATTTCATTGTTACTTGTTACTCGGGTCTTTATAACTTTTTGTTCTTATGCGTGTTTTGTCGAATAAATTCTTATTCTTATCTTTAGGTTATAGATAATTCATTTCCAGAATGGTATTAGTGTAGTATATACCATATTCATTCATTCAATTCATTTATTTAGTCATTATGAAATGAAGATCATGTAGAACGAGTCGCATCACATCGTGGAGACGGTATTCCGTACGTACGCACGAGTGATGATATCGTTCCTATGATCGTGGAATTGTATTGGAGTATATATATATTATTTCAGTATCAATATTACTTCATAATAATCATATATAGTTACTCATTACACCATTATACCCATCCTTGTAAGGTGATGGTGGAAAATAGATTACACCACGGCGTGGAGACGGTATTCCGTACGTACGCACGCGCGGTGATTTCATTTTTCCGTAGGATGGATAGAAGATTAATTAGGGTTGTTTCATATTTATAATAACATATCAGTATGTAGGTAATACTTATGTTATTACTTTATCATTAAACAACTAAAGAAGAAGAAGTTGAAGAAGAAAGAAATTGAAAAGATCGGTAATGGATATTACCTCTTCTTTGGAACGCCTCTTTGAATCCTCCACTTAAGGAACTAAGATTGGTCTTTGGAGAAGACCAGGACCTCTAGGATTATTCTAGGGAAGTGGAGAGGAGAAAATGGCAGGGGTTGGCCGAGCTTGAGTGCTCAAATTGGTGTGAGGAGGAGGGGGAGGAGGTGCCCTTTTATAAGGGAGGAGAGGGGCACCTTAAGAATATCTCAAAATATTATTTTATATTAAAGTCAAAATCGGTTTATAATGGTTCCAAAGGGTCTTATTTCGAAGCTAAAGTGGGGATGGGTCGAAATCCTATCAACCAATAGGATTTAGACAAGTTTAGGGTATTATTTTAACCTTATCAATTAGATTTAACTCTAAGTTAATTAATTTAACTTTTACCGTGTCTTTTTGTTTTTTTTCACTATATGGTTAATACACTTACTATAACATGCCAAAAGAACCCCAAATTGTTTATTATTAATATATATATCCTTATCTAAGTCATTTGGCCGAACCTTAGATTTTTAGGAATAAAATAACAATTAATAATATAATATTTGATTTAAAAACTATTTTTTGATCAATTTTGACACTATTTGATATATGATTTTTGTGAAAGTCATAACAGAATTATATGTTCAAACCAAGTTGATTAAATCAACAATAATATATCATAGTAACCTATAAAATTAGTGGAATTCATAAAAAGTCTCAAATTATATTTATTTTGGTGTTTATAACATCAATTATGTCAATATTTCATTAATAAGATAATTACTGCATCATCATTGTGTCATAAATAAATTAAATTATTTAATGTCTAAAAATTACAAATAAAATACAATTATGTAGGAAATCTTTTTAGCTTTCTAATTAATATTTATAGTCGAATTTATCTTATGTATAACCCCATATTAAAAATGATTTACTTATTAAACTTTGATTTTAACTATTTTAACCCTTCTTTAAATAAATTAATAATAAATGTCCTAATCTAATCCAAGTGGGCCTAAATGGTCATATTTTATTCCTAAGTTTGTTTTTGGTCGAATTACACTTGTCCAATAGAATTAGGACATGTGTTAGGGTAATAGTAATATCATATTTACCCTTAGTTACCCTATTTACTATTAACCGCGGTAAAAAAAGTAAAAAGTTACTATTCACCAAAAAATTATTTTTATCTCATTGAACCACATTTTACTTACTGATATCAACCGTGTCTGTAGGATTTTTGAAATTCCATTCACAGAAGCGGTAAAATTAAGTTTTATACAAAATTCAGTTTTTAACCTACCACTTAGTGGTTTCACTATTTATCAAAAATTGAAAGTTTTCAGAAAAATACCAAAATTTCACCCTAGGCTAATTTCGATATTCTGAGTCCAAAAATGAAGTCCATTTTGAAAAATAAAATTTATAAAATTTCAAAAAGTGGTTATTACTTTTCATAACGGCTAGTTTTAATAGCATATTGTTGTTTAGTGAAACTCGGTATTGCGTACGACGCAAGCTATCGAGGAAGGTCGCGATTGCGTGTAAAGCAAGCCAAGAAAGTGTTGTGTAGAAAAAGATTCCTTTGATGATTTATATAACATAAAAGTCTCGGGTGTTACATTCTACCCCCCTTAAAAAGAATTTCGCCCTCGAAATTCTTCACTTTGTAACAAACAGATGAGGATAATTCTCCCTCATCATATCCTCAAGCTCCCATGTAGACTCTTCAAGTTGGTGGTTCCTCCATAAAACCTTCACCAAGCGAGTGGTCTTGTTTCGTAGGACTTTTTCGCTACGATCCAGAATCTCTATCGGCTGTTCTTCATAAGAAAGATCTTGCTCCAGCGGTACAACTTCTGAGCTGAGTACATGTGAAGGATCTGGTATGTACTTTCTCAGGAGAGATACGTGGAACACATCGTGAACTTGAGAGAGATTCGGTGGAAGCGCCAATCGGTAAGCTACCTTCCCAACACGATCCAGTATTTCGAAAGGACCGATATATCTAGGGCTCAACTTCCCCTTCTTTCAAATCTCATAACCCTCTTCCAGGGAGATATTCGTAAGAACACTTTATCACCCACTTCAAACTCTAGGTCTTTTCTTCGGTTGTCGGCATAACTTTTCTGTCGACTCTGAGCTGCTCTTATGTGTTATTGAATAGATCTAACCTTTTCTGCCATTTCATCAACGAGATCAGGTCCTAATAGCTTTCTTTCCCCAACTTCATCCCATCAAGTTGGAGTCCTGCATTTCTTTCCATAGAGAGCTTCATAAGGAGCCATCTGAATACTGGAGTGAAAGCTATTATTATAAGAAAATTCCACCAAAGGTAGGTGTTGATCCCAACCTCCTTTGAAATCCATAGAGCAAGCTCTCAACATATCTTCTAGGGTTTGAATTGTTCTCTCAGACTGACCGTCTGTCTGGGGATGATAAGCCGTGCTGAAACTCAACTCTGTATCCAGAGTATGCTGAAGACTTCGCCAGAACTTCGAGGTAAATCTCGGATCCCGATCAGATATAATAGAAAGTGGTACTCCATGCAATCTGACCACTTCCTTTACATATATCCTGGCAAGCTGATCTAGAGATAAATCCTCTCTAATAGGAATGAAGTGTGCAGACTTTGTAAGATGATCAACTATGACCCAGATAGCATTATTGCCTTTGGATGTTTTAGGAAGTCCTGTGATAAAGTCCATAGTGATGTTTTCCCATTTCCATTCGGGTATGGGTAATGGTTGTAACATCCCCTTAGACTTCTGTCTCTCAGCTTTAACTTGTTGACAAACCAAGCATCGAGAGACATATTCAGCAACATCTCTTTTCATGCCATCCCACCAGAAGTACTCTTTCAGGTCCCTATACATCTTCGTGCTTCCAGGATGAATAGAGAATGAAGAACTATGAGCCTCATCCAGCAGCTCCTTCTTTAATTCGGGGATGGGAGGAACACAAACCCGATTCCTGAACTTTATTATCCCATCACAATCAAGGTTGAATTCAGGAACATTTCTCACCTTCTTTTGTAACTCGGCATCTTCTTTCTGTGCCTCTTTAATCTTCACATGTTTAGATGGTTGAACATTCATTTGAGAAAGATAAGATTTTTCCCCTTCCATTATAATTCCAAGATCCATCCTTTGTAAATCCATAAATATTGGATCTTTTGTGATCCTCATCATGGATAAACTAGCATGGTCTTGTCGACTTAATGCATCTGCCACCTTGTTTGCTTTCCCAGGGTGGTAATGGATTGAGCAGTCATAATCCTTAATCAGCTCCAACCATCTTCTTTGGTGCATATTCAGCTCCTTTTGTGTGAAAATATACTTTAAACTTTTATGATCAGTATAAATATCACACCTTTCACCATAAAGGTAATGCCTCCAAATCTTTAATGCAAAGATTACCGCAGCCAACTCCAAATCATGTGTTGGGTAATTTTGCTCATGGATTTTCAACTGTAGTGAGGCATAAGCTATCACCATATCATTTTGCATAAGAACACACCCCAATCCCTTCTTGGATGCATCACTGTAGATCACAAACCTTTCTCCACTACAAGGCAGTGTGAGCACAGGTGCACTGGATAACCTTCTTTTCAACTCCTTGAAATTCTCTTCACATTCCTCTGTCCAGACAAACTTAACTCCTTTCCGAGTCAACTTGGTGAGTGGATTAGATAATCGTGAAAAATCTTTTACAAAAGGTCGATAATATCCAGCCAAACCAAGAAAACTTCGGATCTCAGTTACTATTGTTGGTCTTGACCATCTTTCGATAACCTCTGTTTTTGCTAGATCCATAGATATCCCCTCTTTTGAGATTATGTGACCCAAAAATGCAACTTTTTGAAGCCAAAATTCACACTTGGTAAATTTGGCATAAAGCTTCTCCTTTCTCAGGGTCTTCAATATAATTCTCAAGTGATCTTCATGCTCTTCCTTGCTCTTTGAATAGACAAGAATATCGTCTATAAAGACTACCACAAATTGATCAAGATAGTCTCTAAAGACTCTATTCATTAGATCCATGAAGATAGCAGGGGCATTAGTAAGACCAAATGGAATCACTATAAATTCATAGTGTCCATACCTTGTACGAAAAGACGTCTTTGGTATATCCTCCCTTTTGACCCTTAATTGATGATACCCTGAACGAAGATCAATATTGGAAAAGTATTGAGCTCCGCGTAGTTGGTCAAATAAGTCATCAATGCGTGGGAGAGGATATTTGTTCTTGATAGTGATCTTGTTAAGTTCTCGATAATCAATGCAGAGTCTCATTGATCCATCTTTCTTCCTAACAAATAGAACAGGTGCTCCCCAAGGTGACGCACTAGGGCGTATGAATCCCTTATCAAGATTCTCTTGGAGTTGCTTCTTCAATTCCTGCAACTCAATTGGGGCCATTCTATAAGGTGTCTTTGAAATAGGCAAAGCACCCGGTACGAGTTATATTGAAAACTCAACTTCACGATTTGGTGGAAGACCTGGTAATTCCTCCGGAAAGACATCATCAAACTCCCGTACAATGGGCATATTCTTAATCGTGAGTTTCTCACCAACCATTTGAGATAAATAACCTTCATTTAGTGGAATCAATACCCATAAGATGAAAGAAATTTCCACTGGAAGGTTATGTTCATCCTTGCATTGATAGACGATCGTAGATTGATCTGGAATATGAAATGTGACTTCCCTTCTTTGGCAATTGATATGAGCTCCATGTAGAGAAAGTCAATCCATGCCAAGAATCACATCAAATTCCACTAAAGGAAGGATCACAAGATTTGCAGGAAGCACTTTCCCACAGACTTCGATCGGAGAAGAATTATAAACTTTTGATGTGATTGATGTGCCATTAGGTGTTGTCACAGCTAACTCAACATCTAATTGTTGAGGTAATACGGTGATACCCTTAGAAAATTTTTCATAAATAAAAGAGTGGGTGGATCCAGAATCAAATAAAACATTTTCTACTTTAGAGTGGATGGTAAGTGTTCCTTTCACCACATCGTTATCGTACTCCACATCGCTGATAGAAATTGCATGTGACTTTCCTTTGTCTTTAGCCTTAAGAGTTTGTTGACGTCGACCATCATCATCAACCCTTGGATTTGGGCATTGATTGGCATAATGCCCCATCTCCTTGCACTTGAAACATTGAAGTGTAGTAGGTTCATTCTGTGTATCCCTTCCTTTGTTTGCGTCATTAGACATCTTCTTCCCATTATCACGACATTCAAATGCCCGATGACCTTATTTTCCACATTTAAAACATTTACTTGTCCCTTTAAGACAACTCCCTCCATGTTTCTTTCCACACTTTGAGCATAAGGAAAAGATCATCTTCTTTTCCGTGTGCTCTTTAGATTTTTCTTTGAATTCCATCTTCCTCTTCTTATCAAACCCATGTGACTGATGGGTTACTCCAATCTCCATCTCGACTTTGAGAGCACATCGAACGATTTCCTCGTAGCTATTGAAGTCCCTTATGGCTAACGCCCTTCGAAGACTTGGTTTTAAGCCACTAAAGAATCGATCGATCATACTCTCAGGTTGGATAATAATACCAGAAGCGTACCTTGCAAGTCTGGTAAAATTTGCTTCATAGGTACCAACAGATTCATCATCCCTTTGCTTCAGTTCAAGAAACTCTTTCTCCATCTTTGTTCGGAGAATACAAGGGAAGTACTTATTGAAAAATAAGTTCTTGAACTCGTCCCATTCCATAGACTCAATTTCATCCCTTTGCCTCGTATTCTTAACAAGATTCCACCATTGATCCGCATCTCCTTCCAAACGATACACTGCTAGGATGACTTTATCATGATCAGAACATTGAAGAACTGAAAATATCTTTTCAGTAGTACTAATCCATTGTTCAGCAACTAATGGATCAGTAGACCCGCTGAAAGAAGGTGGACGCTGCCTCATGAAGGATTCAACAGAATGTTGCTCCCTCCTTTGCTCGTTTGGAAATCCTGCATGATTCATAGCTTGAGAAAGTTGTGTGAGCATGGCTACAAGATTTTGCATTCCAGCTCCCATATCGTTTGGTTGCTCAGGGGGAAAATCATTGCATTGCCCATCGCATTCCGCATTGACACGGTTCCTTCGGGTTCCAGCCATTGACTAAAAGCAAGAAGAATAGTGTGAGCAACACTAATTATAATAGGAAACCACATAATTCAAGAATAAAATTTTCATGCTTATGGTCTTATCCTAGGTTATTCATGGCCATTTCTAAGATTGTGTTCTATGCTTAGACTTATCCTTAGGGTTCTTACTAAGGCTTTCACATCCTAGTTTCCAAAGGTTGACTATACCTTTCCTCTGATACCAACTATAACGGTCTGGAATTACATCCAGTGGACTATAGTTGATACCTATCAGGGCACTCCATGGGCGGCTACACCCCCTGGGCAGGACACACCACCATCCCCAGTGGCAGCCATTTCCACATGAAGCCCTTGGGCGGAGAGCCATGCTTCGTCCAACGCTCACATGTGAGAGTTACCAAGGATCGGATACATTCCTACCTCCTTTGCCTCTGATACCAACTATAACGACCCATACTTTACATACATTTTTAATACTTCAAAAATTGAAGCACACTTATTACAACATATGATAAAACCACAAAGGACCGTATTGGTATAGTGTCTTTAGAAACTGGGAAACATAAACAACTGGTTCATAAATCTTCTACAGTGTCTCCCATTTATTTCATCATATCTAGGGTCCCTTTTAGCATATTCTACTTAATATCCATCTTCCTGACCTGGGGAAAAGAAAACATAAAAGGGTGAGCTCAAATGCTCAGCAAGGGAAAATAAAGGAAATAAAAATCATATCATATCTTTTTGAAAACCAAAACCTGCAAAAGAGATCATAATATCTTAACATGGAATAAATCATAGAAGTGAAAATGAGATCCCCATAAAACTTGAAACTTTTTGGCATGCACACATAATCATGGAAAATCATTTCTTGTTAGTCATGACTCATTGCCAAGACTATCTTAGTGGACAAAGTCCCTTTCTGAACCGAGTTCACTCCTCGTTTCAGTCCTGTATCACTGAACCGAAATAACCTTCCGTTCCAGCCATGTCTATCTCATGAGATATAAAAATCTTTACCTAATGCATTGGAGGGAGATATAGGTCCCACCCATCTTATAATTAATCCTTTCTTATGTGTGCCACATAATCATATACCATACATCATAGCGTAACCCATGTAATAAAAATGGAATTCTTAAACAACATGACATCATAAAACAATTCATATAAGATAAAGGAATTCATAAAAATATTTCCATCACAACATAATCAAACCAATGTAATAATAGGGATAAAAACAGAACCCTTTTATTATCTTAGATGGAAAATAATTTTGATAAAATACTTGAAATCCATTCTTGAGGAAAATATCCTTTCTACTTCAAAAACATTTTCCTTTCTTAACATGTCTTACAATTTAAAACTAAAAGAAGTTGATTAAAAATAAACTTGAAAACTTATAAAGTAAGATTCTTGGAAATATGGTTTTAAAAATCCATTCATGCCGTATAAGTTAAAAAAAACATTCTTCGTACTTTTGTCGGAAAAGTCAAAAAGTACCTCGTACGACAAAAGATTCCTTTCATACATATTACTAAAAACTCACTGAAGGGTAAAAATGGATTTAAAAAATTTTAGGTGGATGGAAATAATATTACATTTTGATGAAACATGGATGTGGATGATAAAATACACCCTAGTAAATACTTACAAATAAACAATCTCGGCTAAAAATGAGATTGTGATATTTCCCTTACCTTAGGTCCGATTTGCTTTGTTCGTGTCCGAAGCTCCTGTATAATGGTTTAAATAATGTTATTGACTTATTCCAGAATTATACATATTGATATGATATCATATATGGTCATATTATTAGCTTCTTGTTAGTAATATTTCATTGTTACTTGTTACTCGGGTCTTTATAACTTTTTGTTCTTATGCGTGTTTTGTCGAATAAATTCTTATTCTTATCTTTAGGTTATAGATAATTCATTTCCAGAATGGTATTAGTGTAGTATATACCATATTCATTCATTCAATTCATTTATATAGTCATTATGAAATGAAGATCATGTAGAACGAGTCGCATCACATCGTGGAGACGGTATTCCGTACGTACGCACGAGTGATGATATCGTTCCTATGATCATGGAATTGTATTGGAGTATATATATATTATTTCAGTATCAATATTACTTCATAATAATCATATATAGTTACTCATTACACCATTATACCCATCCTTGTAAGGTGATGGTGGAAAATAGATTACACCACGGCGTGGAGACGGTATTCCGTACGTACGCACGCGCGGTGATTTCATTTTTCCGTAGGATGGATAGAAGATTAATTAGGGTTGTTTCATATTTATAATAACATATCAGTATGTAGGTAATACTTATGTTATTACTTTATCATGAAACAACTAAAGAAGAATAAGTTGAAGAAGAAAGAAATTGAAAAGATCGGTAATGGATATTACCTCTTCTTTGGAACGCCTCTTTGAATCCTCCACTTAAGGAACTAAGATTGGTCTTTGGAGAAGACCAGGACCTCTAGGATTATTCTAGGGAAGTGGAGCGGAGAAAATGGCAGGGGTTGGGCGAGCTTGAGTGCTCAAATTGGTGTGAGGAGGTGGGGGAGGAGGTGCCCTTTTATAAGGGAGGAGAGGGGCACCTTAAGAATATCTCAAAATATTATTTTATATTAAAGTCAAAATCGGTTTATAATGGTTCCAAAGGGTCTTATTTCGAAGCTAAAGTGGGGATGGGTAGAAATCCTATCAACCAATAGGATTTAGACAAGTTTAGGGTATTATTTTAACCTTATCAATTAGATTTAACTCTAAGTTAATTAATTTAACTTTTACCGTGTCTTTTTGTTTTTTTTTCACTATATGGTTAATACACTTACTATAACATGCCAAACGAACCCCAAATTGTTTATTATTAATATATATATCCTTATCTAAGTCATTTGGCCGAACCTTAGATTTTTAGGAATAAAATAACAATTAATAATATAATATTTGATTTAAAAACTATTTTGTGTCAATTTTGACACTATTTGATATATTATTTTTGTGAAAGTCATAACAGAATTATATGTTCGAACCAAGTTGATTAAATCAACACTAATATATCATAGTAACCTAGAAAATTAGTATAATTCATAAAAAGTCTCAAATTATATTTATTTTGGTGCTTATAACATCAATTATGTCAATATTTCATTAATAAGATAATTACTGCATCATCATTGTGTCATAAATAAATTAAATTATTTAATGTCTAAAAATTACAAATAAAATACAATTATGTAGGAAATCTTTTTATATTTCTAATGAATATTTATAGTCGAATTTATCTTATTTATAACCCCATATTAAAAATGATTTACTTATTAAACTTTGATTTTAACTATTTTAACCCTTCTTTAAATAAATTAATAATAAATGTCCTAATCTAATCCAAGTGGGCCTAAATGGTCATATTTTATTCCTAAGTTTGTTTTCGGTCGAATTACACTTGTCCAATAGAATTAGGACATGTGTTAGGGTAATAGTAATATCATATTTACCCTTAGTTACCCTATTTACTATTAACCGCGGTAAAAAAAGTAAAAAGGTACTATTCACCAAAAAATTATTTTTATCTCATTGAACCACATTTTACTTACTGATATCAACCGTGTCTGTAGGATTTTTGAAATTCCATTCACAGAAGCGGTAAAATTAAGTTTTATGCAAAATTCAGTTTTTAACCTACCACTTAGTGGTTTCACTATTTATCAAAAATTGAAAGTTTTCAGAAAAATACCAAAATTTCACCCTAGGCTAATTTCGATATTCTGAGTCCAAAAATGAAGTCCATTTTGAAAAATAAAATTTATAAAATTTCAAAAAGTGGTTATTACTATTCATAACGGCTAGTTTTAATAGCATATTGTTGTTTAGTGAAACTCGGTATTGCGTACGACGCAAGCTATCGAGGAAGGTCGCGATTGCGTGTAAAGCAAGCCAAGCAAGTGTTGTGTAGAAAAAGATTCCTTTGATGATTTATATAACATAAAAGTCTCGGGTGTTACATTCTACCCCCCTTAAAAAGAATTTCGCCCTCGAAATTCTTCACTTTGTAACAAACAGATGAGGATAATTCTCCCTCATCATATCCTCAAGCTCCCATGTAGACTCTTCAAGTTGGTGGTTCCTCCATAAAACCTTCACCAAGCGAGTGGTTTTGTTTCGTAGGACTTTTTCGCTACGATCCAGAATCTCTATCGGCTGTTCTTCATAAGAAAGATCTTGCTCCAGCGGTACAACTTCTGAGCTGAGTACATGTGAAGGATCTGGTATGTACTTTCTCAGGAGAGATACGTGGAACACATCGTGAACTTGAGAGAGATTCGGTGGAAGCGCCAATCGGTAAGCTACCTTCCCAACATGATCCAGTATTTCGAAAGGATCGATATATCTAGGGCTCAACTTCCCCTTCTTTCCAAATCTCATAACCCTCTTCCAGGGAGATATTCGTAAGAACACTTTATCACCCACTTCAAACTCTAGGTCTTTTCTTCGGTTGTCGGCATAACTTTTCTGTCGACTCTGAGCTGCTCTTATGTGTTGTTGAATAGATCTAACCTTTTCTGCCATTTCATCAACGAGATCAGGTCCTAATAGCTTTCTTTCCCCAACTTCATCCCATCAAGTTGGAGTCCTGCATTTCTTTCCATAGAGAGCTTCATAAGGAGCCATCTGAATACTAGAGTGAAAGCTATTATTATAAGAAAATTCCACCAAAGGTAGGTGTTGATCCCAACCTCCTTTGAAATCCATAGAGCAAGCTCTCAACATATCTTCTAGGGTTTGAATTGTTCTCTCAGACTGACCGTCTGTCTGGGGATGATAAGCAGTGCTGAAACTCAACTCTGTATCCAGAGTATGCTGAAGACTTCGCCAGAACTTCGAGGTAAATCTCGGATCCCGATCAGATATAATAGAAAGTGGTACTCCATGCAATCTGACCACTTCCTTTACATATATCCTGGCAAGCTGATCTAGAGAGAAATCCTCTCTAATAGGAATGAAGTGTGCAGACTTTGTAAGATGATCAACTATGACCCAGATAGCATTATTGTCTTTGGATGTTTTAGGAAGTCCTGTGATAAAGTCCATAGTGATGTTTTCCCATTTCCATTCGGGTATGGGTAATGGTTGTAACATCCCCTTAGACTTCTGTCTCTCAGCTTTAACTTGTTGACAAACCAAGCATCGAGAGACATATTCAGCAACATCTCTTTTCATGCCATCCCACCAGAAGTACTCTTTCAGGTCCCTATACATCTTCGTGCTTCCAGGATGAATAGAGAATGAAGAACTATGAGCCTCATCCAGCAGCTCCTTCTTTAATTCGGGGATGGGAGGAACACAAACCCGATTCCTGAACTTTATTATCCCATCACAATCAAGGTTGAATTCAGGAACATTTCTCACCTTCTTTTGTAACTCGTCATCTTCTTTCTGTGCCTCTTTAATCTTCACATGTATAGATGGTTGAACATTCATTTGAGAAAGATAAGATTTTTCCCCTTCCATTATAATTCCAAGATCCATCCTTTGTAAATCCATAAATATTGGATCTTTTGTGATCCTCATCATGGATAAACTAGCATGGTCTTGTCGACTTAATGCATCTGCCACCTTGTTTGCTTTCCCAGGGTGGTAATGGATTGAGCAGTCATAATCCTTAATCAGCTCCAACCATCTTCTTTGGCGCATATTCAGCTCCTTTTGTGTGAAAATATACTTTAAACTTTTATGATCAGTATAAATATCACACCTTTCTCCATAAAGGTAATGCCTCCAAATCTTTAATTCAAAGATTACCGCAGCCAACTCCAAATCATGTGTTGGGTAATTTTGCTCATGGATTTTCAACTGTCGTGAGGCATAAGCTATCACCATATCATTTTGCATAAGAACACACCCCAATCCCTTCTTGGATGCATCACTGTAGATCACAAACCTTTCTCTACTACAAGGCAGTGTGAGCACAGGTGCACTGGATAACCTTCTTTTCAACTCCTTGAAATTCTCTTCACATTCCTCTGTCCAGACAAACTTAACTCCTTTCCGAGTCAACTTGGTGAGTGGATTAGATAATCGTGAAAAATCTTTTACAAAACGTCGATAATATCCAGCCAAACCAAGAAAACTTCGGATCTCAGTTACTGTTGTTGGTCTTGACCATCTTTCGATAACCTCTGTTTTTGCTGGATCCATAGATATCCCCTCTTTTGAGATTATGTGACCCAAAAATGCAACTTTTTGAAGCCAAAATTCACACTTGGTAAATTTGGCATAAAGCTTCTCCTTTCTCAGGGTCTTCAATATAATTCTCAAGTGATCTTCATGCTCTTCCTTGCTCTTTGAATAGACAAGAATATCGTCTATAAAGACTACCACAAATTGATCAATATATTCTCTAAAGACTCTATTCATTAGATCCATGAATATAGCAGGGGAATTAGTAAGACCAAATGGCATCACTATAAATTCATAGTGTCCATACCTTGTACGGAAAGCCGTCTTTGGTATATCCTCCCTTTTGACCCTTAATTGATGATACCCTGAACGAAGATCAATCTTGGAAAAGTATTGAGCTCCGCGTAGTTGGTCAAATAAGTCATCAATGCGTGGGAGAGGATATTTGTTCTTGATAGTGATCTTGTTAAGTTCTCGATAATCAATGCAGAGTCTCATTGATCCATCTTTCTTCCTAACAAATAGAACAGGTGCTCCCCAAGCTGACGCACTAGGGCGTATGAATCCCTTATCAAGATTCTCTTGGAGTTGCTTCTTCAATTCCTGCAACTCAATTGGCGCCATTCTATAAGGTGTCTTTGAAATAGGCAAAGCACCCGGTACGAGTTCTATTGAAAACTCAACTTCACGATTTGGTGGAAGACCTGGTAATTCCTCCGGAAAGACATCATCAAACTCCCGTACAATGGGCATATTCTTAATCGTGAGTTTCTCACCAACCATTTGAGATAAATAACCTTCATTTAGTGGAATCAATACCCATAAGATGGAAGAAATTTCCACTGGAAGGTTATGTTCATCCTTGCATTGATAGACGATCGTAGATTGATCTGGAATATGAAATGTGACTTCCCTTCTTTGGCAATTGATATGAGCTCCATGTAGAGAAAGTCAATCCATGCCAAGAATCACATCAAATTCCACTAAAGGAAGGATCACAAGATTTGCAGGAAGCACTTTCCCACAAACTTCGATCGGAGAAGAATTATAAACTTTTGATGTGATTGATGTGCCATTAGGTGTTGTCACAGCTAACTCAACATCTAATTGTTGAGGTAATACGGTGATACCCTTAGAAAATTTTTCATAAATAAAAGAGTGGGTGGATCCAGAATCAAATAAAACATTTTCTACTTTAGAGTGGATGGTAAGTGTACCTTTCACCACATCGTTATCGTACTCCACATCGCTGATAGAAATTGCATGTGACTTTCCTTTGTCTTTAGACTTAAGAGTTTGTTGACGTCGACCATCATCATCAACCCTTGGATTTGGGCATTGATTGGCATAATGCCCCATCTCCTTGCACTTGAAACATTGAAGTGTAGTAGGTTCATTCTATGTATCCCTTCCTTTGTTTGCGTCATTAGACATCTTCTTCCCATTATCACGGCATTCAAATGCCCGATGACCTTCTTTTCCACATTTAAAACATTTACTTGTCCCTTTAAGACAACTCCCTCCATGTTTCTTTCCACACTTTGAGCATAAGGAAAAGCTCATCTTCTTTTCCGTGTGCTCTTTAGATTTTTCTTTGAATTCCATCTTCCTCTTCTTATCAAACCCATGTGACTGATGGGTTACTCCAATCTCCATCTCGACTTTGAGAGCACATCGAACGATTTCCTCGTAGCTATTGAAGTCCCTTATGGCTAACGCCCTTCGAAGACTTGGTTTTAAGCCACTAAAGAATCGATCGATCTTACTCTCAGGTTGGATAATAATACCAGAAGCGTACCTTGCAAGTCTGGTAAAATTTGCTTCATAGGTACCAACAGATTCATCATCCCTTTGCTTCAGTTCAAGAAACTCTTTCTCCATCTTTGTTCGGAGAATACGAGGGAAGTACTTATTGAAAAATAAGTTCTTGAACTCGTCCCATTCCATAGACTCAATTTCATCCCTTTGCCTCGTATTCTTAACAAGATTCCACCATTGATCCGCATCTCCTTCCAAACGATACACTGCTAGGATGACTTTATCATGCTCAAAACATTGAAGAACTGAAAATATCTTTTCAGTAGTACTAATCCATTGTTCAGCAACTAATGGATCAGTAGACCCGCTGAAAGAAGGTGGACGCTGCCTCATGAAGGATTCAACAGAATGTTGCTCCCTCCTTTGCTCGTTTGGAAATCCTGCATGATTCATAGCTTGAGAAAGTTGTGTGAGCATGGCTACAAGATTTTGCATTCCAGCTCCCATATCGTTTGGTTGCTCAGGGGGACAATCATTGCATTGCCCATCGCATTCCGCATTAACACGGTTCCTTCGGGTTCCAGCCATTGACTAAAAGCAAGAAGAATAGTGTGAGCAACACTAATTATAATAGGAAACCACATAATTCAAGAATAAAATTTTCATGCTTATGGTCTTATCCTAGGTTATTCATGGCCATTTATAAGATTGTGTTCTATGCTTAGACTTATCCTTAGGGTTCTTACTAAGGCTTTCACATCCTAGTTTCCAAAGGTTGACTATACCTTTCCTCTGATACCAACTATAACGGTCTGGAATTACATCCAGTGGACTATAGTTGATACCTATCAGGGCACTCCATGGGCGGCTACACCCCCTGGGCAGGACACACCACCATCCCCAGTGGCAGCCATTTCCACATGAAGCCCTTGGGCAGAGAGCCATGCTTCGTCCAACGCTCACATGTGAGAGTTACCAAGGATCGGATACATTCCTACCTCCTTTGCCTCTGATACCAACTATAACGACCCATACTTTACATACATTTTTAATACTTCAAAAATTGAAGCACACTTATTACAACATATGATAAAACCACAAAGGACCATATAGTTATAGTGTCTTTAGAAACTGGGAAACATAAACAACTGGTTCATAAATCTTCTACAGTGTCTCCCATTTATTTCATCATATCTAGGGTCCCTTTTAGAATATTCTACTTAATATCCATCTTCCTGACCTGGGGAAAAGAAAACATAAAAGGGTGAGCTCAAATGCTCAGCAAGGGAAAATAAAGGAAATAAAAATCATATCATATCTTTTTGAAAATCAAAACCTGCAAAAGAGATCATAATATCTTAACATGGAATAAATCATAGAAGTGAAAATGAGATCCCCATAAAACTTCAAACTTTTTGGCATGCACACATAATCATGGAAAATCATTTCTTGTTAGTCATGACTCATTGCCAAGACTATCTTAGTGGACAAAGTCCCTTTCTGAACCGAGTTCACTCCTCATTTCAGTCCTGTATCACTGAACCGAAATAACCTTCCGTTCCAGCCATGTCTATCTCATGAGATATAAAAATCTTTACCCAATGCATTGGAGGGAGATATAGGTCCCACCCATCTTATAATGAATCCTTTCTTATGTGTGCCACATAATCATAAACCATACATCATAGCGTAACCCATGTAATAAAAATGGAATTCTTAAACAACATGACATCATAAAACAATTCATATAAGATAAAGGAATTCATAAAAATATTTCCATCACAACATAATCAAACCAATGTAATAATAGGGATAAAAACAGAACCCTTTTATTATCTTAGATGGAAAATAATTTTGATAAAATACTTGAAATCCATTCTTGAGGAAAATATCCTTTCTACTTCAAAAACATTTTCCTTTCTTAACATGTCTTACAATTTAAAACTAAAAGAAGTTGATTAAAAATAAACTTGAAAACTTATAAAGGAAGATTCTTGGAAATATGGTTTTAAAAATCCATTCATGCCGTATAAGTTAAAAAAAACATTCTTCGTACTTTTGTCGGAAAAGTCAAAAAGTACCTCGTACGACAAAAGATTCCTTTCATACATATTACTAAAAACTCACCGAAGGGGAAAAATGGATTTAAACAATTGTAGGTGGATGGAAATAATATTACATTTTGATGAAACATGGATGTGGATGATAAAATACACCCCAGTAAATACTTACGAATAAACAATCTCGGATAAAAATGAGATTATGATATTTCCCTTACCTTAGGTCCGATTTGCTTTGTTCGTGTCCGAAGATCCTGTATAATGGTTTAAATAATGTTATTGACTTATTCCAGAATCATACATATTGATATGATATCATATATGGTCATATTATTAGCTTCTTGTTAGTAATATTTCATTGTTACTTGTTACTCGGGTCTTTATAACCTTTTGTTCTTATGCGTGTTTTGTCGAATAAATTCTTATTCTTATCTTTAGGTTATAGATAATTCATTTCCAGAATGGTATTAGTGTATTATATACCATATTCATTCATTAAATTCATTTATATAATCATTATGAAATGAAGATCATGTAGAACGATTCGCATCACATCGTGGAGACGGTATTCCGTACGTACGCACGAGTGATGATATCGTTCCTATGATCGTGGAATTGTATTGGAGTATATATATATTATTTAAGTATCAATATTACTTCATAATAATCATATATAGTTACTCATTACACCATTATACCCATCCTTGTAAGGTGATGGTGGAAAATAGATTACACCACAGCGTGGAGACGGTATTCCGTACGTACGCACGTGCGGTGATTTCATTTTTCCGTAGGATGGATAGAAGATTAATTAGGGTTGTTTCATATTTATAATAACATATCAGTATGTAAGTAATACTGATGTTATTACTTTATCATGAAACAACTAAAGAAGAAGAAGTTGAAGAAGAAAGAAATTGAAAAGATCGGTAATGGATATTACCTCTTCTTTGGAACGCCTCTTTGAATCCTCCACTTAAGGAACTAAGATTGGTCTTTGGAGAAGACCAGGACCTCTAGGATTATTATAGGGAAGTGGAGAGGAGAAAATGGCAGGGGTTGGCCGAGCTTGAGTGCTCAAATTGGTGTGAGGAGGAGGGGGAGGAGGTGCCCTTTTATAAGGGAGGAGAGGGGCACCTTAGGAATATCTCAAAATATTATTTTATATTAAAGTCAAAATCGGTTTATAATGGTTCCAAAGGGTCTTATTTCGAAGCTAAAGTGGGGATGGGTCGAAATCCTATCAACCAATAGGATTTAGACAGTTTTAGGGTATTATTTTAACCTTATCAATTAGATTTAACTCTAAGTTAATTAATTTAACTTTTACCGTGTCTTTTTGTTTTCTTTCACTATATGGTTAATACACTTACTATAACATGCCAAACTAACCCCAAATTGTTTATTATTAATATATATATCCTTATCTAAGTCATTTGGCCGAACCTTATATTTTTAGGAATAAAATAACAATTAATAATATAATATTTGATTTAAAAACTATTTTGTGTCAATTTTGACACTATTTGATATATGATTTTTTTGAAAGTCATAACAGAATTATATGTTCGAACCAAGTTGATTAAATCAACACTAATATATCATAGGAACTTTTAAAATTAGTGGAATTCATAAAAAGTCTCAAATTATATTTATTTTGGTGTTTATAACATCAATTATGTCAATATTTCATTAATAAGATAATTACTGCATCATCATTGTGTCATAAATAAATTAAATTATTTAATGTCTAAAAATTACAAATAAAATACCATTATGTAGGAAATCTTTTTATCTTTCTAATGAATATTTATAGTCGAATTTATCTTATGTATAACCCCATATTAAAAATGATTTACTTATTAAACTTTGATTTTAACTATTTTAACCCTTCTTTAAATAAATTAATAATAAATGTCCTAATCTAATCCAAGTGGGCCTAAATGGTCATATTTTATTCCTAAGTTTGTTTTTAGTCGAATTACACTTGTCCAATAGAATTAGGACATGTTTTAGGTTAATAGTAATATCATATTTACCCTTAGTTACCCTATTTACTATTAACCGCGGTAAAAAAAGTAAAAAGTTACTATTCACCAAAAAATTATTTTTATCTCATTGAACCACATTTTACTTACTGATATCAACCGTGTCTGTCGGATTTTTGAAATTCCATTCACAGAAGCGGTAAAATTAAGTTTTTTGCAAAATTCAGTTTTTAACCTACCACTTAGTGGTTTCACTATTCATCAAAAATTGAAAGTTTTCAGAAAAATACCAAAATTTCACCCTAGGCTAATTTCGATATTCTGAGTCCAAAAATGAAGTCCATTTTGAAAAATAAAATTTATAAAATTTCAAAAAGTGGTTATTACTATTCATAACGGCTAGTTTTAATAGCATCTTGTTGTTTAGTGAAACTCGGTATTGCGTACGACGCAAGCTATCGAGGAAGGTCGCGATTGCGTGTAAAGCAAGCCAAGCAAGTGTTGTGTAGAAAAAGATTCCATTGATGATTTATATAACATAAAAGTCTCGGGTGTTACAGGACCCGAGGTAAGGGACTTCGTCTCAATCTTCTTTCATTGAGGCATATTTCGTTTTATACACAACTTTCTTTTATACGGTGTATAAACTCCTTTGACTTTTACTTTTATACAAAAGAAATCTTTTTCTACGAAGAGTTTTACTAAATGACAAAAAAAATGTTTTTTTAACGTACGCGGTGACAACGACCTTTTCCGCCGCCGCGAGTATTATTTGATCTTTGGCTTCCTCAAAAAGCCGTAATGTTTTTAAAATAAAATAAATACCATATACTCTTTTATGTATTTTGGTATTGAAAATGGTTTTGATAAAGGATTCTATTATGTCAATATATTTATGTTATATTATGATTGAAATGTGGAAATGTTATCATTCCTTTATATTGGTTTTATGTTTTATGATTTTATATTGGTACTTGGACATTTTAACGGGTGGTTACGTTATAAACCATATGACGGGTGGTGTCGTGAATACCAGGACGGGTGGTTACGTTATAACCTTCAATGCATTGGGTATGGAAGTCGGCCGTATGGCTATTCCATTAAGTATGTATGGAAATTGGCCGTATGGCTATTCCATTAAGTGATATGTGTGGAAGTCAACCGTATGGTTATTCCACTTAAGTATGTTTATGTCCCAAGATACCTTTATATATTTTATGTGTTCTTTATATGGGTTTTATGGTAATCCTTTGGTTACAAAAAGGTAAGTAATGATACTTTATTCAGCGAAGAGTTTTTACTACTTCATGAAGGTGAAGGTATTACTTTGATAGAGTATACATGTTTTACTTGATGTTTGAAAAAGTAATAGTTTTCATTCTTTTTGTATCCCTTACTGAGCTTTTTTATGCTCACCCCAAGTTTTTTGAAATGTTTTTCACAGGACTTAAAGTGGAATAAGGTCAAGGATGGGATCAAGGGAATTTCATGCTATCTAAAACATGGAATCTAGACATCTTTCTTTTTAAGAGTTTTTATTTTATGCAGACTTAGTAGAAGTGTCTACTTTGTAATCTTTTAAGATGTAATAGTTATGTTCTAATTCTCTAAAACTCTAAACCTGAAAAGATCCTCAATGTGAATTATTCATTTAATTCAATATTAAGTAAGGTTTATGGCTGGGACCTTATATCCACCTTTAATGTAAAATCTAAACCATATCTAAAATGATGTCCGGTTTAGACTTTCAAAAGGACAAGATACCTTCCTCAATTTTTCTTCCTTATCATTTTCCCTTGGTATAGGATTCTTAGAGTTATTCCTCCCATAGGTGTCATGTGATCAAACTATAATCCCTAGATCATGTTTCCCTTGGAGTTTCCAATTTCATGCACACCCCCTATTTTAGTTTAACTAGGGAGTGTTGATCACTTCTTCTTCCAGGTTGGTTTTCTATCATCTCTCTAATTTTTGAATTATGTGGGGTGGGTGTATGAATGTTTCCATTGTGAAGACAAAATAATACCAAATTAATAAATATAATTGGATCATTTAATGATCAATATGTGGGGCTAGGAAAATTGATACATGTTTTTCCTGTTATTATAGATATTGTGATTGTATGGGATATATTCCTACTGAAAATTGTGGTCATTGGTGGTCCTTAGATAGACACAGAATGTTTATAAATTCATGTTTATCTACTTATAATTAAAAAATCCATGGAATATGTTAACCATGTATATTCAATGAAAATAAATGGATTCCCTGAGAATATATGGTTTTAGTGATGTCACCCAAAATAAAGTGGAATTGAATAATGGGTGCCTAGAAAAATCCAAAGGTTTTTTCTAATCTATTGTGTGTTGTAACATGGTTGTGGACATGATTTAATTATGTGGGTTGGTTCTAATGATATATTGGATGGAATATGGTTGTGTTATGATGTTTTTGGGGTAATTGGATGAGATGTGGTTGTGTAGTGGAGTTGTGATGGTTGTAATATTACAATGGTACAATTTGGATGTGAAAAGAGGGGTGCTGTTGTGCATTGGTGATGATGTGGGTTTACTGGTAAGCGTGTAAAGGGTTTTTGTGTGGTTATTTATTCTCTATATTGGTTATCATATTGTGTGAATTTATTATAGTTTCATGGAATGTATGGAAATAAATGGAATATCCTTTTCTTGGGAAGAATCTAGAAAAATAGTTTATTTGAAATAGAATGTCGAATGTTAATAAATAATAAATAAATGAAAACATGATCGAATTAGATGACTCAATGTGTTTTTAATATGTTATTACTCAATATTTGAGAAACATGTTAAGTAGATAACCATGGATTAAATGTGTAATGTGACATGTGGCTTGTGTTTTTCTTCTTGGGTGTGGTTCTTATGCTATGTGGTTGGTTTTGTAATATCTACACAAGTAATAATGGAATTAATAATATATTTTAATGACATTAAATGGATGTGTTAAATGTGGAAATTGATTATGGGTTCTATTTTTTCACTTATTAATGATTATATATAAAAAACAGGTCTGGAAAATGAAATGGGTTTTGTTGTTAGTTTTATGTAGTTGTGCATTTAGGGGTAGCAGAAAATGGTGGTTTTGTTAGCTAGTTGTTCATTTGGAAAACCCCTAGGTTGGGATGAGTGTTTGATAATTATATATATACTTTTAATTCTTGTGATTTCTATTAGAACTCCACTCATGTGAGCATTATGTGTCGAACAGACCCACTGTTATGGGGGAGGGTGAATTTCCAAACATCTCAGTTGGAGGATGGATGATTGGTTATTGTCTCATACCTACTCCCTCATCAACGCATTGACCACCTAAGACTCTTCGAGAAGCCTATAATGGATTTTGGACCCTTACTCAGTGTATGGGTTATAATGTCTTGAAGAATAATACCCGATGTATGATACACATTATCTTTGTGAGGTATGATTCTTAGGTTTCTACAGGATGTGATTTGTTTTTCTTCCCCAAGTGTCTTTGGGATGAGGTTTTAGTTTGTGGAACATCTGTCTAGGGGAGGTATGTGATGTGGTTGAGGCCTAAGTGTTTAAGGGTTGGATGTGATGTGGTTGTGGCCCAGGTTTTTGCAAGTGGGATGTGGCGATCTTCATATGCCCATGTTGCAGGACTAACTTTTGTGGCCCAAGTGTGTGAGGGTGGTTTGGGATAGTGGGTCTTGTGGATGAGTGTGGTAGTGTCAGGACATTCTCAATTAGGGTATGAGTTGTTAACCAGAGGGAAGTTGTGTAATGTACCCAAGTATTGATGTGCTTATTATAATACTATACTTGACCTGTATTATTTGGTGATTGTTCCTTGGATTGGTTGGGATAGTTAGTATTCCACGTTAGGTGGTATTGGTTTCTATTGTTTTCTCACAAGAAAATTAGTATGATTCTCCCACATGTGAATGAGAGACATTATATTTCCTATTGAGTATACATTTATTCTCACCCTAAATATATAAAAACAATTTTATGGTTTCCTGGAGGACATTGTGGACCATGATAAACATTTATGGTTCTAACCTTTAGAGCTTTTACTTTGTCTCTACATTAGATTTTATTTATTTAGTCGTTCATTTGGATACTTTTATATGTATTAGTTTTGATTATACATGCATTATGGGATGGTTGGGATTTAATTTATATTTATGTTATGTAGTTATTTTTGGTTGATTCATCATATCTCCTGATCTTATTTTCGTATAAAGGGAATGTCACCCATATTGTGAGATCTTTATACCCTTGGTTCTAGTCAGCAACACAGGTCCCACTTAAGGTGGGAATAAGGGTTCATTATCTTCCTTTCTCTATTTCTCGCTCAGTAGGGGTATCCTTGGAAAGATGGGGTCTAGTCAAAATGGTATCAGAGGTGATGGTTGAGATATAGGGTGGTGTTGGGAGTTAGGAGCAGTGAGGATTTCATGGGATGTTAGGGAAATGGTGTTAGGTGATCCTGGTGTGCAACATAGGTAATGGAAGACTGTCTAGGACAAATGATTTTTGGGCCCCCCATGATCTGATGCAAGGACTCTGAGCCTACCGAACGAACATGTGAGGTGGCACTACTTGTAGGGTAGATACCCAAGAGAGTTAATGCATCATAATATCTTGTTTTATTATTTGCGTTGGTTGATTTTGTGAAGTTAAAATAAATTAATTGAACCATTAAATTTTATGTGTGTTTCTTTAACTTTCTATCATGGTATTATTGTTAATGAATTGTTTATTTTTGACGAATCATTCATATAACTGAAAGAAAATAGTAATATGATGGTTAATCAGCTTGAATTGTTTGATTAAAACCTCCTTGAGAATTTATGGTGTTGTTTCCTCTCCTATTATTGCATGATTCTTGATAAATTTGATTTTTCTTCCCTTGATAGAAATGTATGACATGAAATCTAGTTTTCCCAATGTTTGAAATTGTCATAGGGGCATGGTTAGTGTATTTGTTTCTTGAACAACTGTTTAAATTTTGGAAACCCTTATCAAACATTTATCCTTGATTTATATCACACACAATCACGATAAAATAAACTATTTTAAAGCCAATCTTATATGTATTAATGTTCCCATGTTAGTAAATATTACATGAATTGATTTAAATTTGTAATTTATCATAAGCATGTGTTGATGAATTGTTGTAAAATGTGGCATTAGACATTTAAAATATTAAATTCTTGAGAATTACTATATTAGTCATTGATAATTACATTTAATTCCGAAAATATGATAAAGATAACATTCTCTTTGTTTGGAATGATTATACTTCTACAGTATTATTATAATTATATTTTGATAGAATGTGTTAGGGTAGAAATTATTTTGACATTAAATTAATTACTTTTAAAATGAGAAGCACTCTTTGTGGTAATTTGTTGAGATGTAATCCTATTTGAATGTTTAAAATTATTATTTTACAACTGATAGTAATTTTGAATTAATTAAATAACCTTACCTCAAATGTTAATTCATGAGTAGATGTTATGGGATTAATGTACAATGTTGAAATCATATTTTGGTAACTATGAAAATTCTAATATGAAGGATCTAATCATGTATCATGATTAATATGATATTTAAGTAGAAACATGTTATAATTATTTCATTAAAATAGAATATTTTACTAAACTATGAAATGATTTATGTAATGTTTAGTCCGAGCACTATAAAGCATGGAACATTACAATACAACATGTGTAGTTTTAGTTTTTTTGATTGAAATCATGTTTTACATAGATATTCATGACACCATGTTGTTTATGTAATGTAGTATTTGTATTGAACATGGTATATGATATAACATGTGTATAGTTCTTTCTTAAAAATGGAATAATTTTAGAACTATTTAAAATAAGAGGCAAACTATTTCAATAGAAATAATCTCATAATGTTGAGTGTTGTTTGAAATTGCATTGTTATCATTGAATTGAAGTGTTGATTTTCCCTACTAAAAATGGTAGTTTTTGGAACCTTGTTCCTCAAATATAACTTTTGATTACTAAACCACTTTGATGAGAAGTGTGAAACCATAGTAAACATAACAAAATGCCATTATGTACTGAAATAACTCAAAAATTTATTAAAAAAAAAGAATGATATTATTTGAATTAAAAACTATATATAATTCATAGTGTAGAGTACTTACCTGGATATCTGGATCATCACTGATAAAATCTTCAATGTGATAAGAAATTTTCTCCATTTTCTATACAAATTCCTATAATTTTATTTTATGTTTATTTAATCCATAAGAAAATATTTTGTCTTTCTTATCTATACATGCCTCTTGATCCTCATTTCCATCAACTTTCACCCTTATTTCATAAATTATTGATACCTCCAATTTTGTGGCATTGACGTTGGAATCTTGTTTGAGGTGTGATTGTTGTAGACAATGAGACCCTTAGTATGATAATTGTTTTAAACTAAACTTTTATTAAAAGGATAATTACATTTATATGGATAATGAATGGATTCCTAATTAGTAATTTTAAATTTTGTGAAAGTACCCATGACCAATGATTAAATGAAGTAATATAAACTGATCGATAATTATGGTGGATGCTATATGTTTTACTATGTGTAATTGTTATTGAAGTAATTGTTTTTGTGACATGTTGTTTAAAAACATTCAAGTATACTAAAAGGTGAAACCTAATACCTATATGAGTTTTGTTGTACCTTTATGCAATGAAAACCATGAGGGTGAGTTAGTGCCACCCAGATTAGATAATATATCTATGTGGGAGAAGTGATTTTTCAATTTCTGTTCTTGGGGCCTTGATTGTGATGATAATTGTGATAGTAGGTTGGGGATGTGTGGAGGATGATATGGAGAATGTTGTTATATGAAAGTGGTATTTTCGTGATGATTGTACTATGGTGCGGTGATGTGGTTATGTGAAATTTATGGTAAACTATTATTTGTTGGCATGTTTGGCCAATGGTAGTGTTGTACAGTTATTGTGATGTGCGATGGCAAGGATGATTGGTTGTTGAACTAAGAAGGTGTTTGTTGTGTTTTACTATGTTGTGATTATGTTGATGGAATCACTCACCTCTCATTAAAAATATTAATCACTTAAGGATGGTAAAAAAATAAATTCGTTGTTATGGTGGTCAAGAAATCAATAACGATTTTCTTGCCTCCCATGCCTAAATGTTTTTTAATGGATGTTAGAGAAATGTTTGACTAATACCATATTGGTTGAGATTTTTGGGTATTATCTTATGCTTACAACATGTGATATGACCTAAAAAATATAATAATAGGGGAATTATTTCCCACATCATGACACATTATATTACGACATGTTTTACAACTGTGTTGGCGAGTCAGGACAATATCATAATGCGGTGGATGGGTTACTTTGATTTGTATGATTTTGGTAGCCCTATATATATTAATATATATTTTCATGTGGGTAGAGGAATTCTATTTGAAACTCTTGGACGTAAGAACTTTCACCAATGAAAAAATAGAAATCGGAATGTTAAACCCTTATTGTTTCTACAAAATTATGTTTTTGATAATTAATTTCATGTGAAAAACATAGAAAATTTTCTTAAAAAACATAGATGAGGTGGTTTCATTAGAAAATCATGTCATATTTATGATGCATTCCATATTTTAATTCGATTTTTTAAATTTTATGATATTTGAAAAGAACATGATAGAGTTCTGTTAGTAAAATAATTTAATTTTTGTGAAAGCATGATACCATCCAATTTTCTTTAGTTTTCCTGGATAACATGTTGAAGAAAACGTGATTTTACAATATTTTCTGAAAGTGTTTTCACAAAGAGTATTTTGATGAAAACAATGGTACAAAAAGGATTTCAAAGATGGGTTTGATTTAAAATGGTTTAGTAATGTGTTTTATATAGCTTGTCTATGTTGTTAAAAATTGTTACTTGGGATTGGGATTCTGTTTCTCCATGATATGTCAAGCATAATATGTTTTAACTATTTTGAATTTAAATTTTATAGATTTAAAAATATGGAAAATGCATGTATATATATATTTTCAATGTAATTATTAAGTAAATTTGATGGTATAAAGGATATACCAATGATTTCTAGGATCTAAAAGAATCAATTCCATTTGAAATAATGTGAAGAAATGGTTTTTTGAATGTTCTCCCATCCTTGATGTTTTTGTGTTTGTTTGATTGTTATGCGTTGCGTATGGAAATTTTATAACTATATATGTGACTATGTCCTTGTCTGAGAGGTATCTCCCATGATGGATGGTTTTAGAGTGACTATTGTGTTATATATATATATTTATATCCTTGATAGGTATCTTTTAGGGTGGTTGTTCGAACCCCTTTTTCCCTTTGGGGGTTGGTTTTGAATTCTCAAGTGTGTGAATAGTTTTCAAGGAATCTGATTTAATGTCTAAGACATATCAGGTATATTACTCTACTAAAATCTTGGTCTTGAGGGGTTTTAGGACGTTAAGGTGACTAATTACCAACACTTTTCCAAATTTCCATTTTTGTGAATAGTGTTTCCATGATGTGAATAATGTCATCGCTGAGTCATCTTTCAGTAGGTCATCTATCAGTAGGTCATCTGTTGGTGAGACATATATCTGTGATTCATATGTTAGTATGTAATCCATCGGTGAGTTATGTTGGTGAGTCAAATTGGTGGCTCTCATGGGTGAGAATGATGTGATCTGTTCCATCATTGAGACTTATCTGAACCGTGTCATCGGTGAGACAGATGTGAATAGTGTTTCTAGAATCCTATAGTTTCACCTGTTTGATGTTATCATTGACATAAAACACATTCAATGCCATTTTTTAAAGTATTTAAGGCTTATTCAAATCTCATAACTCCAATCTAAATTTTTCTAAGTGTCCTGGTGCCTTTGCTCAGTCAAAATTAGTAATCTTGACTTGAGCTGTCTTTAATTGAAAATCTAAACCGTATCTAATCGGATGCTCCATTTAGATTTTTAAAAGGTTGAGATACCATATTACCTTGTTCTTATTTCTTATTTTTACTTGGTATGGGACACCCAGAGTTCATTCTCTGATAGGTGTCATGCAATCAAACTCTATTCCTAATATTTTGTTTACCTTGGAGTTTCATGTTTCATGTGCACCCCCTATTTTAGTGCAACAATGAAGTGTTGATCACTATTTCTTCCATGTAGGTCTTCCATCATGTCTCTTATTTGTGTATCATGTAGCGTGTGTATATGAATATATCATTTTTGACGATAGAAAAATACCAAATTAATAAATATAATTGAATCAGTTTAATATCAACATCTGGGATGAGAAAATTTATATATGTTCTGCTTATTATTATTGATATTGTGATTGTATGGGATATATGCCTACTAAAAATCATGGCTATTGGTGTTCTTTGGTTGTGCGCAGAATGTTTATGAATGTATGTTTGTCTACTTATCATTTAAAAAATTCATGGAATATGTTAACGATAAATATTAAGTGAATATAAATGGATGCCCTAGGAATATATGGTTTATGTGAAATAAACCTAAATACAGTGGAATTGAATAGGGGGTTCCCAGATAAATCCAAAGGTATTTTTTTCTATATTGTGTGTTATAACATGTTTTTGAACATGATTGAGTGATGTTTGTTGGTTCTAATGATATGTTGGATGAAAAATGGACCTATTCTGACATGTGTGAGGGGAATTGGATGAGATGTGGCTGTATAGTGGGGATTTGATGATTGTTATGATATAGTTGTACATCAGGGCTATGAAAAGGGGGGTGGTTGTGAATGGGTGGTGATGTAGGTTTACTGGTAATAGATTAATGGTTTTTTGTGGGGTGCTTATTTTTTGTGAGTTTGTTATTATATTGTGTAAATTTATTCATGTTTCCACGAAAGTATGGAACTAAAATGGAATATCCTTTTGTTGGAATGAATCTGGAAGATTGGTTTATTTGAAACGGTATGTTTAGATTGAATAGAGTTTTAATATATTAAAATAGGATGAAATTAAATGAATCAATTTTTTGTTAATATAGTATTACTCAATATTTTTGAAATATGTTAATTAGAAAAAGGTGGATTAATTATGTATTGTGACTTGTATCTTGTGTTATGATTGAATGATGTGGTGATTATTCTATGTGGATGGATATATTATATCTACCCAAGTAATAATGGAATTAATAATATATTTTAATGAATTAAAATTTATATGTAAAATGTGAAAATAGATGATGGGTTGTACTATTTCACTTGTTAATGTATACATATAAAAAAACTGGATTGGAATGTGAATTGAGTTTTGTGGTTGGTTGTGTGTGGTTGTGCATTTATGGGTAACAGAAATGGGTGGTTTTGTTGGATGGTTGTTCATTTTTAAAACCCATAGGTTGGAATAACTATTAGATACCTAGATATATACTTATAGTTTCATGATATTTATATAAGCATCCCAACCGTGTTGAACACCCCCATTGTTATGGGGTAGGGTGTCTTTCCCAACATCCCAGTGGGTGGATGGATGAATGGTTATTGGCTATTCTATTCTCCCTATACTAGGAATTTATTGCCCAAAAATATTCATATAGGATGTGATGTCTTTAGGAAGCTTACTCATTGTATGGGATGTAATGGATTGAATTATAATTCCTGAAGTATGATACATGGTATATGGGTGAGATATGTCTCTCAGGTGTCTTCTAGATGAGATGTGTTGTTAATTCCTAGGTTTCTTTAGGATGAAGTTTTAGTTTGTGGACCAAGTGTCTAGGAGTAGGATTTGATGTGGTTGAGGCCCATGTGTTTTCAAGTTGGATGTGATGTGGTTGTGGCCTAGGTGTTTGCGGGCGGAATGTAGTGAGCTTTGTATACCCAGGTTGTTGGACGAGCTGTGAGGCATAGGTGTGTGTGGGTGGGTAGTGATAGTGGGTCTTGAGGAAGAGTGAGGTAGTGTTAGGAAGTTTGTTGTTAGGGTATGATTAGTTAACCAGTGGGAAGTGGTTAGTGGTTCCCAAATATAGATTTGCTTATTATACTAATATACATGATATGCATTATTTTGTGGCAGTGCCTTGGTGAGGTTGGGAGGGTTCGTATTCAATGTAAGGTGTTTTTGGTTTCTACTATTTTATCATAGGGGCCTTAATATACATCTCCCACTTCTGCACAATAGACTTTGTCTTTCTTAATGTGTATACTTATCTACTCACCCTACATATATGAAATCAGTATTTAGGTTTCAAGTAGGACTTTGGGGACCATTTTGGAAATTTCTTGATTGGACATTTGGAGTTTTTGTTGTGTCACTACCTTAGCTTTTATTTATTCGGTCTTTCATTTGTAGAATTTTATATGTAAGTGTTTAGATTATACATGAAATGTGGGATAGTTTGGTTTTATTTTATATTTATGCAATGAAGTTCTTTCGGGTGATTGATCCTCACTCCCAATAATATTTTCAAAGAAAGGGTACTGCCTTTGATATTGTGAGACCTTTGCACCCATGGTGAATGTCTCCAACTCGGGGCCTAATGGAAGTGGGATTGAGGTGTCATTATCTCCCTTTCTTCATTTTCCACCTAGGATGGGTATCCTTGGTGGGATGTGGTCGTGGAAATGATAGTGATTTAATAAAAAATTAATTCTATAAATTATATATTTAATTAATGGATTTAAAGGCTTCATAGACATTGTAATGAAACATGGGAAATTATGATTTCTTGGATTATTCATCAGAACAATGTCTCTCTACCTTAATAACCACCATTTTCTCCTTATTTTGGCATTACTAAGGAAATTTTAGCATCACTAAAATATTACCTTAGTTACATTTATATATTTTTAATGTAATATAACATGAAATGCCTCCTCTTTAGTCAAAAATTATTTATTTGTTTCAATATCTGCATAAGTGCATTCTCATTAAAGAACCATAGACATATGTTTAGTATATCAGGAAATTAATTAAACCTCAGAAGGAAATTCCAGGGTTTTTTTCATACTCTTTTTCTTGGATAATTTTACTTATGGATAGATGGATATATTGATAATTAAAGCCCAAAAATTCAAGAACCAAAAATAGATAATGAAATATATGTATCATAATAACAAAATAATAAATAAGAGACTCAAATATTTATATCCATCTACCCGTCCATTCTTGTTTCAAGGATATAAAGTTGATGTTGTGGGACTAAAATTCTCATTCAATATCACTCCTAGAAAATGTAATATATTTTGTGACTAATTCACTCAGTGAAAATATCATGTCCCACACATTCAGGCTCATTGTAATTAATGAATACTTGACCTCTGTGTGCTATAGATGATGGAATAAAATGGTGTACAGTTTTATGGTCGAATTTCCAAATAGTTTTGGTATTATTTTGGGTGGTATGAAATGGATGTATTAATCAGTTAATATAATTCCCAATGGAAGGAAATATGGAAACTCACCCCTCCTATTGATGTTATAGTCCCCACATGAGCATCTCCTATAATAGGTTCTTCCTCACTTGTAACTGTAGGATCTTCAATAAATAATTTTGTCCCATCCCTATGTGCCACTGAAAGTTTCTATCCTCCTAATGTGTTGTGGTTGGACATCAGGTCTTGACTACTCCCCCAAACGATCATGTTGTCAGTACCTTTGGTAGGTTTTTCTGAGATGGGTGACTCATTGAATGGATTCTATAATTACAAAGCATTAAACTGTATATAATCGTATTTAATATCAATAATTATAATTTCTCTCACATTGAATATATTTTTATATTTAAATTATTAAATAATTAGTTCATAACTCAGAATATGAAAACCATAAAATAAAGTGGAAAATTCTGATCAGTATCCATTTTTTGTATACAATAAAACTTTTAAAATAATGCATGAATTCATTTAATGAAAAAATACATGACTTTGAACATGACTTTTTTCCTTTCATAAACCCATCCTTAAAACCCGTGAATTTTTTTTAAAAACATTATATTAGCATAAATCGTCAATATATGATATAAAAAGAAAATAAATTATTAGTTCAGTAAAAACAAAAAAAACTAACAAATTTTACCTTCATCATCATTTTTATTTGAGAATATTAAATAAAAAATTTCACCTGAATAAAATAAACATCTTTCTCATGGAATTTCATTAAAACACATATAAATCTATAACACCTCTTTTGTTAAATTACACAAACATATTCATTAAATATATTCAATACCCTTTTAATTGGAATTTCCATATGACTAACTTCACAAAATTTCACTCTTACAAATGGAATAATCATATGAAAGGCTTCTATAATAAATGAATTAGAGATCTATAATGTGTATAAACCATTATATAAGATATATCAAGCTTAATCATGAGTGATAATGTGTCTCAATACTTCAAATAATCTATATCAAGATCACTTGTTTTTCATGATCTATAATGGGGCTCAACCTTTCATATAAGTTGTATCAGTCCCACCTATGAGCTATAATGAGGATAAAACCATCATATAATCTGTATCAAGATCACATGATTCATAAAATTCTCATGTACCATTTGAAGATAAAAACACTCACATCAAAAAATGGTATAGAAACACATTTTAAATCCCAATGAAAGCACATATGTAAAAAATAATCGTTTCTTTTGAGAACCCATTTTCAATACCCAAAAACCCTTTTATATGAAAAAAAATTTTCAAGACCAAAATATTAAAATAAAATGAAATAGTGTTTTTCCTATAATAAAAAAATGTACGATTTCATGCTAATGTAGAAATCAAATCACATCCATGATAAATTGAAAGGCAGTTATTACTCCAATTTTAAAAAAGAAAATTTCATTTTTTTTCTCAAAACGTTCCATTTATGATACATAAAAAGTTTACTTTTGAAAAAAATTTAATGAAATTAAAATTAGACATAAAATTTCCTTTAAAATCCTTTTATATCTATATAAATTAATATGTAAAATAATATGAGGAATATTGATGTGGAGAAAAGTATTTGGACACAAAATCATTAATCATTCAAAGTGTCCAATACAAATTAAATGTTAAATCATTATACCCATGAATGATAAACATTTATAAAAATAATAAATAAAACAATAATGGAATTTTCTTTGATATAGAGTGTAAAATTGGATTTTTATTCACCTTATAAAAATTAAAGGTTTATATCATCAAGAAATGGGTCAATGAATAATGATTGAGGAGAAATTTTTTACCTTGAGTCTGACATGTTAAATGTGTCTCAATATTTAAGAATATTAAATTTATTTTAATTATTTACTATCTTTATAAACATTTAATTTTTATAATTACCTTTATTTCAATTATTACTATGTTTTATAAAACTACATAATCAATTATGTTTATGTTATTTTTTTTGATCATATTCGAATTATGTGTCAAAAATGATATTGGTAGGAAAACTATGTTCAAGGGGTCATTAATAAAACATCTATATAATAATAATCATTATGTAATTATCATATTTATAAATAAATTATAATTTTTTGAATAATCATGGATGATGGTTTTGAAAAATGAACCAATGTTACAATCATGGTAATGGTATGTCATATGTATGCATGTGTAATATTCCCATTTTTCAATGACCAATATGGAAAGAAGGTAAATAATATATATAAATATATATATAATTAAAATTATTTAATATATATAACATTATTTAATCATATATAATTATATACATAATTATTTTTATGTAAAATAAATTTCATCGCTTCAAGGAGGGTATAGTCCAGACATCCAGAAATGACGTTAATCCGTGCGTGAAAAGGAAAAAAATAAAAGGAAATATTATATTTCTTAAATTGAAGATATTTCAGGAATATAATATATTAATAATTTATATCACATATGTCTATTAAAAAATCCTTAAAACATTAAATTTTATGTGTGAACGTGTCACATTGATTTGATAATGCAGTAGTCCACAAATTCACAAACAATGTTTTAACATTTTCACAAAATGGAAAGCATGAATGTATGTTTTATATAAAAATATAGAATTATTAATACAATATAAATATCATATATATAATATAAAAATGGTATGTACATAATTATTCCCAGCAATGAAATGTGGTAATCAAAAATAAAATTACATTGTTTCATGAGGTGATAGATCACTATACACACGAACAATGATTTGATTACCCATTTTATGGATCTTTTTTTATGTTTATATATAAACCATAAATTAAAAACATAAAATTATATTTAAGAAAGTTATGTTATTATATAAGTATGGAAGAAAAGTAATTTAATGTGTTTTGGAAATAAAAAAATAAAAACCGATCATTGAAGAATATTACATCATTTTCAGGTATCACATTTTTTGTTTGGACAAAAAACTTCCTTCTATATCATTATTTACAATGTTATCCTCATGGGATTATGGGAGATGTTTTGAGTTGATTTTTTAATGTTTTGTATGATCCAAAAGGATTTATATTTGTGACATGAGGAGATGAGTGAATGCCATTTTATAGAGGAGGATTAAAATTATTTTAAATTCAAAAAGATAAACATTATTTGGAGGCCTCTCATACTTCATGTTGTTCAAATATGAAAAATTATGTCATGAATTTTATTTAATGATGAGAAAAATTTAATCAACACAAAAATAAAATCACTTTTTTCATTTCATCATTATTCATTAAGTTTCCACATTTTTTCATTATGGATTTTCATTTATTTATCTAGTTTTATAATGTATCCAGATAGTCTATTAAGAAGAAACTAATGTGAGAATATTATGAAATTTACATCAACTTATTATAAAATATTACATAAAATATATAAAATAAAAAACACATATGTTATGGGAATTAGTTTTAAAAGAAAGGCATCTAACGTGCAGAAACACTACTTTAACCCTAATTATGCTAAAAATAATTTTACTATTTATGGGTAATCATGTTCATTATAAAAGATAAATTTCCACATTAATGGACCATATTTTTTTATTTATTACCACTTAAAAATAACTTGGATGATGATAAAATTTTAATCACTTTTAGATAATTTAATGAAATATCAATTAATTTATTTAATTTTTAACTTAATAATCAAGGCATTGGAACTTCATAATATTTTAATGTAATTATATCATTTGAAAAATTTAAATATAAATTATTATAATAATAATAATTCATTTATATTACAAAATAATATATATATATAACTAAACATATTTATCTTCTTTTATACTCAATTTCATTATAAGTGTTAAAGTCAATAAAGGTTCCTTTTTCCCATAAATAAATTATTATATATTCCAAATTCATGAAATAGTATCCAAATAACTCATAAAAATATATCTATATGTGTTTAAGGTTAGAATATATACCTAAAATGGGTGTTACATAAGGTTTGATTCATTTATACAACTTACATTCTACGTTTAGTCATTAAGTAAGCTTTCTCTTACCTTAATCACTGTAATTAATTTTAATTGCTTCCACTAATAATTTTTGTCTAAATTTATTGATGAAATAATTAATCCAAAAATTTCCTACTAATTCCAAATATGTATATCCTTATTTTGAAATTTAATTCCCATTAGTGGATAAAATTTATTTAAAATTAATATTACTGATGCTGAGAGATAGTTGGGTATTAATGTGAAATTTTCCAAATATTGAAATGTTTTTATATCAAATATCATTGTGAAATTGAATCTTTTGATCTAAATTGGATTTATTGATGAGAAATTGAACTATTTATACTATAAAACCAAATAATAATAAATTTTAACTATACAAATAAATTATTTGAAAAAGAAGGTTTCAATTAAAATGAAGTAATTTTTACTATTCATTAAAAATAAATCTTCTTAGAAAAATAAAAAAAATAAATAATAAATAATAAATAAAAATTAATATTCTTATTTGAAAAAAAGAAGAATTAATTTTTCCCAAAAAATTTTAATTGATTCAATATTTTTTAAAAAGTATATCATTAGAAGTAGGTAAAACTTGTTTTTAGAAAAAAAAAATTTTAAGCATAAAACTAGATTAATTATTATTATTTTCATATCAAATACATTTAATTAAAGTAATTTTTTATAAAATTATGTAAAACTAATATAGTTAGTCTTATTAACACCCACCAGTATAACTTCCTTATGATATTTTAGAAATTAAATAATATATCAACAATATGTTATTGTTTGATAAGACTCGACTGTGTGGGTAACATAATTATCGAAGAAACATAATGCTATATGAAATTCAAGATAAAAATGGTGTTGTTTAGAAAAAATATAAACTATTAATTTCTTGTAACTAATTTTTTTTCGTAATTTAAATAAATTTTTATTAATATATTTCCTAAAATCTCGGGATGTTACATCATACCCCCTTAAAAAAATTATCCTTGAAATTTTAACATTATATCGGCAAACAATGGTTGGACATTTGAAAATAACATTTTCGAAAAGACCATATTATTAAATTATTAGAATTATTTTATTAGCATAGAATATAAGAAAATATACATAATTTATATATTTCAATTAGAAAAATTGCATCATCATAACATTCCGATAAATATGATGAACAACCACAAAAATATTCATAACCCTCAAATATCAAATAAACCCTAATGGTTGACAATACCTTAAAAATCATGTCCAAAATTAGAATCACACTTCTCATTAAACTAAATCTTTATAATAATAATGTTTTTAAACATTAAATTTGATTTATTTTTATATTATGACAATAAAATTTATTGGGTGAATGTTAAATAAAATTACTAAAATGTGAAAATTAATATTGTTAGTCTTATTAACACCCTAATATATAACTTATGTGCTATAACATGCATATTAAATAATATTCTCAACATTATATTTTTGTTCTATAAGATTCAACCTTGTGTGTATCAAAAGTAATTGATGAAACTAGATGTTACTTGCATTAAATGATAAATTGGGTGCTGCATATAATGAAATATAAACATTTTAGTATTTTTAACTCATAACATCAAATAATATAAATAAATTTCAAATAATATGTTGCATTAATTATTGAGATGTTACATATGATCATGGTCTAGTAACGGAATGTGCGGTGTGGTTTCTACTATTTATCATTGGTTCACTGATGATTCTAGAAAAATGAATAGTTTTATAAAAAATAAGTTTTTATTGGGGGTGATTAGGCAATTAAAGAGTACTAAAATCCATCCAGATCCTAATCAACATCAATAAAATAAGTGAGAGAGTTAGAGGTGTCTGTGGTGTCTATGATATCTTTCATCATCTATGTGACCATAGAATGAACAAAGAACACTATTCTGAGGGGTGTGATTCAAATGGTGTCACATAACACCAAAATCAAATTTAGTGATTATTCATGAACCATATCCCCCACCACTAATGGGGGTGGGTCAAACAATACCTTCCAGTGTTAACTTCATCTTAGATGTGGTAGTGCTAGAAGTATAATTATTAGAGTCTCCCTAGATCCACCTTATTAGTATCATTCATAATCATCTGAATCATTCCAAAGGATTGATATCATAAACCCAATAATACCTAATGTCATCAATTAGGTTCAAATTCATATATATGTGAATGAAATTAAGAATCATAATGAAGATAATGTCCTTTTTTAAGAATAATCATTTTGGTTAGTGTCTTGGACCTTCATTGGAACTCAATTTCTGATAAAAAAGGATCTATACTTGTTAATAGCTTGATCGACATCGGTGGGGTGATGTCCATATGTTCTAACTCTTGAATCAACAAATTCTAAGGTGGAAGTTCCTCTTCATCATCATAGGGAACTGTATCCTCTGCATTAAATTTTTGGGATCCCCTAACAATATAATATGTAGAATCATCAATATAAATTCTCCTACCTATTTAATATATAATAAAAAATATGTTAAATATGTTTATGTAATGTTACAATACCATGGTAAAAAGGTTGGACTAAAATCTACAATATTAATGAATATATCTCTTTCCTCATCCAATGACTCATTGAGAAATCCATATAAAATTCATCAGTCCCTTAGGTCATTCCCTAACAATGAATAGGGACCCTCTCATCAATAGTTGTGATCCATATTTCATCTCTTGGAAATACTTTTCCTCATCCGAGTAGTTAGAGTAAAAACTGAATTCTTTTTGTGACATCACATTCCCAAATTATGTAATATGGAAAACACCTTCAAGGAAAACCCATAGGTATCAAATTTCTATTTTGGAGGGACATTGTTTTAAAAATAAATTAACATCTTGGTATACATCCACTAAGATAACATTCTATGGATTATATTTTCCCATAATAATGACTTAATCTCATTTAATATCAACTAATATCTAGACTATTCATGTTCTATGGAAGTACTTATTCATACTCTCTAACTCAATAACCATACTCCAAAATCCTTTCATGGTGTTTCCTCATATGGAGGTTGGTGGGAATCCTCTTGTGGTGATCGGTAAATCGTTCCAGATGTTCATTAGTGACTCCTCACTTATAGAACATATTTTTTACCAATTTTCCTCTCTCATAGACATTATCTACACTAATAATTGGTACACTGATGTCACTCAAGAGCCATCTCGCTTATATTTGGTGTCACTCTACTCTAGAATTCATTAGTTGATCTAATGTATGAATCTATATACACTAAATGTAACTAGAGAAACTATAATTTCTATAATACTCATAAGTGATATAATAATCTATCTAAGCTTCCATTATGTAGTCTCGAACAAATGTTTTGTATAAAAAAACATCATATCCACCACTTTCTTTGAAATTTATTTTACCAATGTGGGGGTTCATCACATGGAATGAATTAGAATTCCAAAATAAATATCAATAGATTAAGGGCCATATCAATGATTCCTTGTCCCAAAAACTTTTTTTGTGATAGAGTTCCATGTGAACAAAGGTTCACCTATCTATATTCTAATGAATTTTGACTAGAAGGGATTGCCTATCCAAAATAATGGTCGAACTATTACATTGAATTAGAGTGAAATATATATTGGAAAAATAAATAAATTTTACCCATAAAAATATTATACTATTAATAAAATAATTGACACAATGTTATAGTAAAATTTTCTATATATAAGAATACATAATAACATTCATGATATCATACAATACTGATCACCCACTAGTTCAATATCATATATAGAATAAAAAATACAATGAATATAGATATCTATCCTTTTTCCATCCACAGGATTCAATACATCCCAGTATATACAACCCATTGATGTTATTTAGTTCTATTAACCACAAATCTTATTCTCATCCTAAAAGATGACATTAGTTCATCACACACACATTGGTGGTCTTTTATTATATTAGAAAAAAATATCAGCTATTTCTCAACAAGAACCCCAAGCATACATCATCATATACTTGTATACATGATGAAAATAAAACATACAACATAGTTTTGTGGACGTCGTGTTATATGTAGAACACTAGGATTCATAGGATGTTTGATCACCATGTGCTTCTCAGGCCACCATGACACCTAACCATACCTACTTCGGAGTTGAGACATAATCCACCTCATAACCACATGTCATCATCTTCTTAAACCATCTTATACTTGAGGACTTGTAATAAGGAATCATGTATGTCCTCACCACTACCCAAAGTGGTGGGGTTGGTTCATAGGACAAGAATACCATCCAACCACTCTCATTAGAATGTTCACATGTCAAAGGATTGACTTATACCAACTCACTCAAGTTAGGATATATTATTCAATCCAACTATCACATATTACCCTAGAACACATCTACCTCATCAAGGTTCCATCATTAAATTTCAAATCTGAAGACATTATGGAACCCATGAAACTCATGGAATTAAAATAATCTTATCCTATTCCATCATGCCCATTTCATGGACTCTATCTCAGTCATGAATGCCCTCCATTTTTAACTAAATGAAAGAGAATCGCAAACAGGTACCAAATCATAGTATCTCACTCATGGTTGGAATGGATTTCATATACATATCAAGGACTCCACCTCACTTTTGTAGATACACCTGTGTAATATTACATATAGGGGGGAAAGGTCTCAAGATCACCCCCTGCACTGTGAACCATCATACAACACAACAAACAAACAAATGTAATAAAAAACACGGTTGAATCCCATAACACAGTTCATCTCTTATAAGAATACCCCTCTTCTATCATCTCACATCACAAAAAAACTCATCTCATATGTCTCGAAATCCACTAGGGTACTCTAGAACTATCTTAATCTCTTTTCATCAATAACGACATGCAATTTTTACCATTCATTGACCTAACTACCCATAGGATTCTACTAACATAGACCTCAATAGGTTGGTCCGCATTCTTATAGAGAAAAAATCTGATCATAGCAAGTCCCTCTCTATAGGTATTATTCTAATATTTCAGAATTTAATCCATTTCAAAATCAGATTCCAGGACCCAAAAAAATCCCACATCTCACAATGGGTTTCATCTCACATCTATTAAGGAAGATCTAAAAGCTTGTCACCTATAAAGAACCATATATACCACACCACCTCTCATCTTGTTGGACTCAACCCTCTCACTTTTATCACTATGTCTCAACTCAATGTTAGATGGTTTTCTCTTAACCAGTTACAGATGTATGGTACCATCATCCCACAATTCATCACTACGCCCAAGCATCTCTCACCTTATCAACTAGGATACAAGTAACTATCAAAGGATATGAATGTGAAAATTCAATCCTTGATATCTACACATGGCCTCACATCAACATAGATGATATCCTATCCCCTTGGCGATGTAGTCTTCAGGTGATAAAAACTACCTAAAGTTCTAAAATGAACTTATCATGAGCATAAATGGTAAAAAAAAATCCTATATCATCTACCCATGTCACTATTATTCTTTAACTACCATACATAGACCCATTAAAAATGCATACAATCAGAAATAATGAAAAAGAAGCATATAATTTTTTATTAAAGGGACCACATTCCCCTAAATAATAGTTGGGATCATAGAAAAGCTATGCTGTGCCTAATCCAAACCTATCCAATCTCATAACAATACATGACCACATACATCATGCAAAACATAATAAATAATTACTTATAACAATTTATTATTTATTATTTTATTTAAACCATATTGGCATATTTGATTAAAAACATATGGGGCACCGCCATCACACTAAATATACTTCCAATGTCTTCCGATCAACCTCCCATGAAATCCTATATATAAAATTAGAAATGGAATCCCTTGTCTTAGATAATTTCTCTACGATTTAGTGAAATCATTACTGACACTATAAAAAAATTAATTCAAAAAATTGGATCCTATAAATGGGACTAAGAATATAGATGAAAACAGACTATCCTTTATCTTATCACAATTGAAACACACCAAGAAACAACACCATTAAAGGAGGTAAAAGGGATTGTAAGTGAATGGGAGAACTAACAATAAATGGAATCTCATTAAACCCCAACTAGCTAAAATAAAAATATACCAAAACATTAAATGAAAAAAAATCCCACATCTATAAAGAGAAACACATGAACCATTGACAGTGTAAACAAGGCGGTTCATTGTGTGAACACTCTTCAAAAAATATATTCATGATTTGAACCAGAGGTTCAAAGCCAAAAATATTCATTTAGACGGTCTCTTCCCTCAGATAATTCTGTTCTCAATGTTATCCAAGGTTCATGGCATTACTGTGTGGGTAAATGTCCCGAGCCATCTATGTAAAGGTCACCGTCACATCATGCATTCCCCATTCACTATGTGAACAAAAAGTGTATGGTTACGTAATCAAATAATTAAGGGTCTCATTCATGATTTTAGTTCCCTACATAAGGTTCTTGTCCCTTTGAATCACCATTCATGGTCTCAATTGATTACACTCAACAAACTTTACACAATGAAGCTCTTATTCACAACATGAAAGGCTTCCATTACTGAAATATCATCTCTCAGGTCACCCTAACCTTATCTAACTCTCACAAAATAGATATCTGAGTCTCATTAACTATCCAAAACCACCTCTTACATATTTTTAAACACATTTATTTTTGATAAAAATCCCAATTCAGGTAATGATCCAAAATCCATATATAAAATTGGAACTACCAACAAAATGAAGAAACCTAAAAATATACAGTGTAGTGAAAAATACCCACTATAATAATTTTTTCTATTGTCCTGGCCTTGGTTCCACACACCGATGAACCTAGCTAGTTTACTATGTGACCACGGGTGAACCTCCTCAAACATTTGAGGCTATCGACTAGTAGTAGGAATCTGATAACAGTCATCCGATGACTATACCCTATTAACCAGAGTAATACATTAGAGACAATACATAAACAATGTACAAATGATATAACCATAACCAGAACAATATCATGTGTCTCACGATGAACAAAATAGGAAATAAAATATCAAAAACTAAATAGTAGATAGGTCATGCTAAATACATTTCATGTGTTATTATGAAAAAAATTGAATAAATACATTGAAAACACCCAAGAGGTTCCCGAATCTATTTCTAGTTCTCAAATCCATGATCCATCACATATCATCCATATAACATAGCTCCATTACCATTATAATTTCTTGAAAATAAGAAACCTATTTAGGTAAAAATCTAGAAGAATGTGTAGGGTGTGAGTACAAATCAATATGCCACCACCCACAACATCTAAAACAATATCTAGCCAATAATAATGTATGTAGTTGTATAAATAATGAAAATAAAAAATAAAGTAAAATAGTTTACATTAAATCATGTACTCTTTATTTAACCTCATAGACCCTTAGGTTCTCAAGGACACCTAAACTATCAAAAACTACTTCAGCCCATGTCAATGTCTAAACCATATCAGATATTCATTTAAAACATTAATCTATCATATAATATTTAATTATTTATTTCATAATTAATTATGATGGAAAATTGGAACCATATTATAATGATAATCTTATTGGTGTAGAATATCATGTCTACCACCATATTTGTATTTGGAGAAACAGTCCATGTGCCAAAAAATTTGGGTATTTATAGCAAAATTCCATGTCCCATAAAGCTAGATTTTCATGCATGCCTTTTTTCCTAGTACGTCATGGCATAGCCCCATGGGTGTTTGGAACATCATTATATACCCCACACTCTATTTATCAATCAAACACATGTGTTATAATTTCACGACAATTATGATTAATCACCATTAATTATCTCATAACATTTAATAGTCACCACATATATTAGTTAATTTTCATTTAATTAATTTGTTTTACGAAATTCCACTATTACAAAAATCCACATTAATTAATTCAACAATCAGTTAATCAAATCCATAATTGAAATATTCAAATAAATAATTCAATAATAAATAATTTTAATCTTTAAAATTTCGATATTCTAGTAATTATGACAACAAATAATAATCCCAATAACACAATAATGATATCTCATAATTAAATCTATAATTAATTATCCAAATTACACAATCAGAAAATCTCAACAATTCTGTGCATAATTAATTAACAAAATTTCACAGTCATAATATTCAATTAATTAATTTATTAATTAACTAATAAAAATAAATTTCATTAATAAATTTTACAATTAATTAATCATATCAATTACATTAATTAACTCAAAAATTAATCAATCTAATTCCAATTTCAAATAAACTAATTAAATAAAAATATTATTCAATCATTTATCTAAACTCTTATTTAAATACTTAAACAAATTAATTAATTAAATTTAGAAAATTAATTTACTAAAAAATATTATAAATTATAAAATTTAATACACATAATCGAAATCAGGACAATGGAAATTGAATAATAGACAACAAACCTTAAAATTTGTGATGCACACTCACCAATGGAAAATCAAAAATTTGAGAAGAATATCCCTAGTTAAGAGAAAAAGGAAATCATTTTTAAATTATGAGATTCAATAATTTTATGGATTAGATATAATAAAACCTGAATCTTGATCTATAAAATCAATGGAATAAATCCATTCATGGATGGGAGAAGAACAAGAAAGAGACATTAAACCATTCAGGATGTGATTCACCTAACATGGTATGTTTAGATAATCAATATGGGACTCTGTGAGGGCCCAGTCAAGGTAATGTACCCACTGAGAGGGGGGGGGGTGAATCAGTGGTACTTCTTTCTTACCCTTTTCTTTTATGTTCCCTTAAAAGAGAACAACCTTTGTATCCTGTTAAAGATAAACTTCCATGCTGAGAAACAATCAAGCACACATCCCAAAGAACACAAGTATTTACAAGGTTCACTATTAAACAAGAATAGCTACATCCTTAGTATGGTTGGAAACAATCCAGCACCATACAATCCAATAAGAAAACAATCCTTGGATTACAACTCGTAGTATAAACCCTTAAACTCTTGAAGCACTTGGAAAAAAATCCGCAAGCACGTGTCCACCCTTTATCACAATAGGGTAAAGGTTCATTTTTTTGTAACAACTTATGTTACTTGCACTTCATTTGAGTTAAAAAAGTGTAAGAAAAATCTTCTCAAATATTCACTTCCTTACCCAGAAGAGAGGTAAGGAAACCTTGGACTTAATATAGATCAAATGCATTCTGAACTTCCATTCCTATTTCCCATTCCGATTTCTCCATTCCAAATTTCCATTCTAAAATCTCCAATCCGAACTTCTACTTCCGTCTGAGAAGCTTAGTACAATAACAAACCGGTACTGAAATGCCTTTCTGAAACGTAACTCCGAATTCTCCACTCCAAAATTCCCACTCCAGATTCTTCTTCACACAAGATTCTTCTTCACTCATAATTCTTCAATCTGAATTCTTACTCTGGATAATTCACTCTGAAATCTTCAATGAGAGAAACTTGATCTGATAACAAACCAGTACCAAATTCTCGTAACGATTGAACTTCAACGAAACTCTGTCAGCAACACCCTTCTTCACTACGAACTTCTTCTATCTAGATTATCAGAGCATCTCTCTCTGGATTTTCATCAATCACAAACTTAGCACCTTGATCCCCTTTTATAGGTGCTCCAGATTATGCTTAGGTGGGAAACCAAATATTTTCCCGCTTTACCAAATTTAATCAAATCTCAATTACTCCTGAAATCTTAGAGAAATTAAAGACTTTGTCAACGCTTATGGATTATTCTCAGATCTTCTTCCACTTCACTTGATTAGAGTTCTAGCCCATTTCCGAATCTGTCTCTGTTACACCAGTTTCTTGGTATCACATTTCCGGATTGGTGCTTCTGAATTATCGGCATCAAAAACTCGGATCCACTTGATTCTTTAGCATCACCTCAACTCTCGGCATGGCTCTCAACAGCTTCTTTGGTATGAAATCATTCTGAATCACGATCATCTCTTCATCAAATCATGGTACAAAACTCTTCATATCTTCCTCGTCATGACTCCGCACTTCTAATTATGAACTTCAGGTTCAAGAAGATGACTCCGAACTCCGTCACTCCCAACATTCGACAAAGAAGGTCGACTCCGAACTTTCTCTTCAGCTAGTTGACTCCGAACTTCTGTCACAACATGACAACTCCGATCATCCTGCTAGGAACTTCTCGTTATGAACTTCTGATTCCGCAAAGTCAACTCTGAAATTCTGACGAGTCGACTCCGAACACTTTTATAGCAAGTCGACTCCGGACATCTGATTCAGTGATGTCAACTCCAAACTTCTGTCGCTCCGAACTTCTGACTCGGAAGGTCGACTCTGAATATTCTTACTACAAACTCCTCGTTACGAAGATCTCATTACAAACTTCTTCTTCTTCAGGACATCGACTCTGAACTTCTTCATTACAAACTTCTTCACTACGATATTTCTCGGTACGAACTTCTCAGTCATATCTTCTCAGTAAGAACTTCCTTGATATGCACTTCTCAGTCAGGAGGTTAAGTGCACTCCGAATTCTTGACATTTGTAATGGATTCTCTAGATTGTCAGCATCACTTGAAGTTATGAACTTCTGGTAGAATTTCCAGTGAGTCACTCCGGGCTTCTGACTTAAGAAATTCTCACAACGGACTTCCTCTTCAACAAGTCACTCCAAGAATCTTCATTACGAACTCCTGACTCAGGAAGTCGACTCAGAACTTCCAACAATGAACTTCTTCAAGTCAGCTCCGTATCTTCTTCAAGTCGACTCCGAACTTTCTCTCATACAACCTTCTCGTTACGAACAACTCGGTACGATCTTCTGAATACGATCCTTCATAAAGCTACTCCGAACTTCTGACTTCTCGTAACTCCTTCACCAGATTCCTTCTCAAACCACCTTTTTCTTTAACTTGAATACCTGATATACTCACAAAATTAGAGTTACGAAATAGAAAAGAATCATCACAATATGTGTCTTCAGATCTCCATCAGCCAGCGTTTAGGGAAATACAATTTCTTGGATCTGAACTTAACCCATCCAGATTCCGAATGTTCAACATGCACTAGGTTCCAAACTTCTCGATTCCCAGACATCGAACCCTTTTGAACACCATGTTCCAAACATTCAACTTCCAGCTTCAACCAACAAGTTCCGGATTCTCGGTTCCAGATTCATGGTTCCGAACATCCAACTTCCTTACACTTCCATTATATGAATTCACCAAGTTGCCTTTCCTTTGAGAAACCTTCCTCAACAACAAATCTTTTATGAAAACTTTTTCAACAACAAAAGACAACCTTAAGCAAACCATCTCTTCCTTTAACTTCCTTTACCTTGGTCCCAACAATCCCTCCCTTTGGATTTTGTTGTCAACCAAGTTTTCATAAATCACCATACTTCAAAAACCTCATGCAATGGATTACTTATCAATAATTCTAAGCCTACATGAGCTAACTAATTATAGGAAACAAGAATCATTGACAACAAAACCATGCTGTCCATTGGTCGTGAAACATGACATCTTCAACATCTTCGTTCTCTAACAACATCATTTTCCCTGAAAGCAAATTCAAGAACTTTCCTACAACCACTCCAAAAAATGCTTAGAAAAGTTCGCACACACAAACATTGCTAAATTCACAGCTTACCCACAACTCTCTACTTAAGCAATAGATTTATGATTACAAAACAACTTCTCCCCCTTGAAAAAATAATCGAAAGGTAAGAAGAGATAGCGGAAGGAAAAACATACCTTATCCATGAAGAGAAAGAGGTTGAACACCCATGTGCAACCTCAATCTTGAGAATGTTTCCTTCGGTAAAGGCTTCATGAAGATATCATCATATTGTTCCGCAGATGTAACATATTTATGTTTAAGTTCATTATTCTCCACATTCTCTTTAATGAAATGATATTTGATATCAATATTCTTCGAACGTGAATGTTGGAATGGATTTTTGGTAAGATTAATTGTGCTTTGATTATCACAGCCCAAGAGCAAGGGAAAATTCACTTCAACAAGCAAATCATCCAACTATGTCTTCATCCATATAAGTTGGGTGGTAGCCATTGTTGCAACAACATATTTAGCTTTAACCGTACTAAGTGTAACCGAATTCTGCTTCTTCGAATGCCAGCCAACACAACTTTTTCGCATAAAGAAAACTCCACCAGATGTGGATCTCTTATCATCAACATTTCCTTCCCAATCCGCATCTGAATAACCAAACATATCAATGTGGTTGGACCCACTATACTTGATTCCAAAATCTTCCGTGCCTTTTATGTACCTCAGAATTCTTTTTGCAGCAACAAGATGTGATTCTTTAGGATCACTCTGGAATCTTGCACATAAGATCACTGCAAACACATTGTCTAGTCTTGAAGCAGTTAAGTATAACAAACTTCCAATCAGCTTTCAGTATTCTTTCCGATCAACTTCTTTACCTTCACCATATTTGCTTAGCTTTTTTCCCACTGAGGTAGGAGTTGATATAGGTTTTGAGTTTTCCATTCTGAACTTCTGAAGAAGTTTTTTAGCATACTTTTCTTGGGAAAGAAAAATGGATTCTTTTTATTGCATGATTTGTAACCCATGAAAGTATCTCATTTCCCCCAACATGGACATTTAAAAAACATTCTTCATTTCATTAGAAAATCTTTCACAACTTCTTTCATCATTCCCAGTAAATATAATGTCATCAACATAAACAATCACAATAAGAGAAAGATATTGACTTTCCTTGTTTTAAAGATTTTTGTCAACTCTTCCTTTCATAAAGTTCATTTCCTTTAAGCAGGTATCCAGTTTGGAGTACCATGCTAATGGATCTTGCTTAATTCTATACAAGGATTTCTTCAACTTGCACACATACGTTTCATTATCCCCAACAACAAACCCCCAAGGTTTCTCAATGTAAACTTCTTCCTTGAGATCGCTATTAAGGAAATCGGATTTAACATCCATCTGAAATATTTTGAAGCCTCGTTGTGCAGCAATAGAAAGAAAGATTCTTATAGTTTCTAATCTAGCTACTGGAGAAAATGTTTCTTCAAAATCAATTCCTTCAATCTGTGAGTAGCCTTTACAAACCAATCATTCTTTGTTTCTAACAACTTCACCTTCTTCATTCAGCTTGTTCTGGAAGACCCATTTGGTGCCAATAATGTTCTTGCTTTCAGGATTGGGTACGAGTTCCCATGTATCATTTTTTTCAATCTAATACAATTCTTCATTCCTGGATTGAACCCATTCCTAATGTTCAAAGGATTGTTTATCATCTTTTGGTTCATCTTTGGAATACAAGGAAGTATGTGATATGGACTTGCTTTCTCTTCTTGTTTGAACCGTGTGATGTTGACCACCAATGATATTCTAAGCTTGAACTTGTTTTATTATCCTTGGATAAGTTTTTCCTAAACCTTCCTCATCACTTGATATGGCTGAATCCGATTCTTCATTTTGATTAAGGTTACAATTCATTGCATCCTTATCAGAATCGTCAACCTCATCTTCCTCATCTTTCTTGTCATCCTAGACATGCTTATCTTTTCCTGGAGCTTCAATAACACTGACAACAACTGTATCCACGATTCTTCATGTTTCTTTGTTAAAGCATCTGTAACCTCTTCCTTCAGGTGCGTATCCATGAAAAGTTCCATCTTCTCCTTTCTGCTCGAATTTTCCACTGCTTACACCTTTCTTATTTATAACACATGGGCTCCGAAAAACTCTAACATGCTTCATACTTGGGGTAATGACATAGAAAAGTTCATATGAAGTTTTGTTAGACTAAGGCTTGTAAAAACATCGATTTTGAATATAAACAGCTGTACCTGTACCTTGCCTCCAAAAGTAATGAGAAAGTCCATGTTCAAGTAACATGGTTCTTCCCATTTCCACCAAGCTTCTGTTTTTACTTTCAGCAACACCATTTTGTTGAGGTGTGTATGGTTCACTGTATTCATGTTGAATCCCATGCTTCTCAAGATAGTCTTCAAATTATTTACTTATGTACTCACCACCATTATCTGTTCTCAATTTCCTCACAGAGTACTCATATTCTTTCTCAGCTTTCCTTCTGAAGCTTTTAAACATATTCAGGGCCTCTGACTTGTGATTCATAAAAATAACACATGTAATGCGAGTAAAATCATCAATGAAAGTAATGAAGTACCTATCTACTGTTTTTGATTGTTTGCTCATCGGCCCAAAAATATCAGAATGTATTAGCTCAAGAGGTTACTTATGGAAAATTTCAACTTTCTTATGCACAAAATTTGTAATCTTTTCATTATGATAGGTAGTGCAACACCAATCTCTTATTCTAAGCAAAATTTTTCCGCTGGAATTCTGATTTTGCTTGCATTTCCCCAATGTTAGACATTGATTTCTCTGCAACTTCAGAGTTCCCAGCAACGTTGGTCTTGGACACATAAGTGACTTTCTCAGCTTTCTTCTTTACAGCAACAACTTTTTACTTCTGTTGAATTTTCTTAGAGTTGGCTTGTCGGGAGCATTCACCTACACAAGTAGTTGAGTTTTGAAAACATAAGTTTCTTGACTCAACTTCTGAGAGATTCTTTTGAAAAACCTCTAATTCTTCTTCTTTTTCTTTCAGCTTAACTATCATGTGCTCCTTTTGGTTTCTTTCATCTTCAAGGGACTTCTTCATACTTTAAAGTTCTTCGTTAACGTTAGCTTGGTTGCATGCTGAGGAACATTGTTCTTCCATCTTTTGGTTTTGCTTCTCCAGCCTTCTACTATTCCTTAAAAATTCTTTTAGTTCTTCTTTCAGATGCATCTCAAGCTGAGTTTCTTCTTCTTCTGAGCTGTTAGTTCTGAAATCTTTATCATTCACTATTGCAATGAAGGTATTTTCTACACCATACTCAACTGATTTTTTGGATTTAGCATCACTTTCTTCATCTTCTTCATTTACAGAAACAAGACTTTTCTTCTTAGATTTGAAGAACTTCTTGCCTTTCCCTGACTTTCTTTCACCACCCATTTTCTTCCACAACTTTCTTGACTTTCTTTCTTCTTCCTCACTATCTTCATTATTCTTCCTTTGAGGACAGTTAGCCGCAAAATGGCCAATGCCACCTCAATCGAAATACTTCAAGAGAAGTTTTCCCTTATATTTACCTATGCCTCTTTTAACATTCTTTGAAAACAAGGATGAAATATCATTAAGATTTTTACATACCTCGCATTCAGAGTCAGAGTCACCATCACTTTCTTCAACAAGAATATTCTTAGACTTTTCCTTCATTATGGATTTGAAAGATAATTCCCTGTCAGCCTTCTTCTTGTTCTTCATCGCCTTTTCCCTTCTCATCATGTAAGTAATGAGTGTGCTATGAAAATCATCGAGAGATAGAGTTTCCGAGTCTCCGTCTTCTAATGAGGAAACCTTGGAATCAAATTTTTCACGAAGAATCCTCAAGATCTTTTCCAGCACAGTAGAATCTATCAGCTCTTCTCCAAGACATCTGATGGTACTAACAATATTATTTACCCTGGTGAAGAAATCCCCAATAGATTCCTTCTCTCCCATCTTCAGATTTTCATAAATCAATCTCCAGATTTAAAGTTTTTCCTTCATGACTTTTTTATTTCCTTTGTATATGTTTTGCAATTTGTCCCATATACCTTTGGCTGTGGTCACACCTTTTACCCTCACTAACTCACTTTTAGAATGTAAGGAAAGTATTGAATTCTTGGATCTTCCATCATTCTCAATAAACTTCTTGTCAATATGTGTAAGTGGAATATTGTCTTCAATGGGGGGAAACCCAACTGTTGTAGCTTCAAGAACTTCATAACTGATAGACATGAGATACGACAACATTCTATCCTTCCAGATGTGATAATTCATCCCATCGAATACTAGAATTCCTTTACTGTTCACTCAATTCAGATTCTCCTTCAGCAAGGAAAACAAAGGAACCTTCCCTCTGATACCACTTGTGAGGACCCAGTCGAGGTAATGTACCAACTGAGAGGGGGGCTGAATCAGTGGTAATTCTTTCTTACCCTTTTCTTTTATGTTCCATTAAAAGAGAACAACCTTTTTATCCTGTTAAAGATAAACTTCCCTGCTGAGAAACAATCAAGCACACATCCAAAAGAACACAGGTATTTACAAGGTTCACTATTCAACAAGAATAGCTACGTCCATGGTATGGTTGGAAACAATCCAACACCATACAATCCACTATGAAAACAATCCTTGGATTACAACATGTAGGATATACCCTTACACTCGTGAAGCACTTATAAAACAATCCAAAATCACATGTGAACCCTTTAGCACAATAGGGTAAAGGTTCTGTTCTTTTTTAACAACTTATGTTACCTGCACTTCTTTTGAGTTAAACAAGTGTAAGAAAAATCATCTCAAATCTTCACTTCCGTACCCAGAATAGAGGTAAGGAAACCTTGGAATTAATATAGATCAAATGCAGTCTGAACTTCCATTCCGATTTCCCATTCCAATTTCTCCATTCCGAATTTCCATTCTGAAATCTCCAATTCGAAATTATACTTCAGTCTGAGAAACTCAGTACGATAACAAACCGGTACTGAAACCCCGTTTTGAAATGTCACTCTGAATTCTCCACTCCGAACATCCCGCTCCGGATTCTTCTTCACACCAAATTATTCTTCACTCAGAATTCTTCAATCCGAATTCTTACTCCGGATACTTCACTCTGAAATCTTCGATCAGAGAAAATTGATTTGATAACAAACTAGTACCAAATTCTCGTTACGATTGAACTTCAATGAAACTCTATTGGCAACAACCTTCTTCACTCCAAACTTCTTCTCACTAGATTATCAGAGCTTCTCTCTCTAGATTTAATCAATAAAAAACTTAGCACCTTGATCCCCTTTTATAGGTGCTCCAGATTAAGCTTAGGCAAGAAACCAAATATTTTCCCGCTTAATCAAATTCAATCAAATCTCAATTACTCCTGAAATTTCAAAGAAATTAAAGACTTTGTCAACACTTCTAGATTCTTCTCGAATCTTCTTCCACTTCACTTGATTAGAGTCCTGGCCCATTTCCAGATCTGTCTTTGCTACACCAGTTTCTCGGTATGACATTTCTAGATCGGCGCTTCTGACTTCCCGGCATCACAAACTCAGATCCACTTGAGTCTTTAGCATCACCTCAACTCTCGGCATGGCTCTCAATAGCTTCTTTGGTATGACATCATTCTGAATCACGATCAGCTCTTCATAAAATCATTGTACAACACTCTTCATAGCTTCCTCGTCATGACTCCACACTTCTGATTACAGACATCAGGTTCAGGAAGATGACTCTGAACTCCGTCACTCAGAACTTTCGACAAAGCAGGTCGACTCTGAACTTTCTCTTTAGCAAGTCGACTTCGAACTTCGTTCACAGCATGCCGACACCAATCTTCCGGCTACAAACTTCTCGTTACGAACTTCTAATTCTGCAAAGCCAAATCTGAACGACTGAGGAGTTGACTACGAACACATTTATAGCAAGTCGACTCCGGACATATGATTCAGTGATGTCAAATCCAAACTTCTATCGCTCCTAACTTCTAACTCGGTAGGTCGACTCTGAATCTTATGACTACAAACTCTTCATTACGATGTTCTCATTATGAACTTCTTCTTCAAAACATCGACTACAAACTTCTTCATTACGAACTTCTTCACTACGACCTTTCTCGGTACAAACTTCTCAGTCAGATCTTCTGAGTATGAACTTCCTTGATATGCACTTCTCAGTCAGGAGGTTAAGTCCACTCCGAACTCCTGACTTTCATAATGGCTTCTCAAGATTCTCAGCATCACATCACGTTACAAACTTCTCCTTGACTTTATATTGAGTCACTCTAGACTTCTAACTTAAGAACTTCTTTCAATGGACTTTCTCTTCAACAAGTCACTCCAAGAATCTTCATTACGAACTCCTTACTCAGGAAGTCGACTTCGAACTACCAACACTGAACTTCTTCAAGTCAGCTCTGTATCTTCTTCAAGTCGACTCCGAACTTTCTATCTTACAACCTTCTTGTTACAAACAACTCGGTACGATCTTCTGAATACAAACCTTCAGCAAGCTACTCCGAACTTCTGACATCCCGTAATGCCTTCACCAGATTCCTTCTCGAACCACCTTTTGCTTGTAATGTAAATACCTGATATACTCACAAAATTAGAGTTACAAAATAGAAAAGCATAGTCACAATATGTGTCTTCAAATCTCCATCATCCAATGTTAAGGAAATGCAATTTCCTGGATCAAAACATCACCCATTTAGATTCCGAATGTTCAACATGAACCAGGTTCCAAACTTCTCGATTCCTAGACTTCGAACCCCTTTGAACACCAGGTTCCGAAATTTCAACTTCCAGCTTCAACCAACAGGTTCCAGATTCTCGGTTCCGGATTCTTGGTTCCGATAATCCAACTTCCTTACACTCTCAGCATACGAATTCACAAAGTTTCCATTCCTTTGAGAAACCTTCCTCAACAAAAAATCTTTTATGAAAACTTCTTCAACAACAAAAGACAACCTTAAGCAAACAATCTATTCCTTTAAATTCCTTCAGCATGGTCCCAACAGACTCAAATAAAGATAAAAGTGGGATAGAGGGCCTTGGATTACATTCTAAAGCCTCTATAAATGATGTAGAATGTTTAGGGTCATGTTATGGATGATTAAGGGTTAATATGAGGGGTTGGGGAAATTTGAAACAAATTTTTGGGTTAAATAAAAACTCCTACAAGGTTTCTTGGGTAGGGGTGCATGGTTTTCCAAACTATGAACTATAACTACATGCCTAATATGGGGGGGGGGGGGTTATGGTTTATTCAATGTGGGAGCATGGTTTTTAAAACCATGTACTAGCCGTTCAATCTCTCTATGTGACATGTTTCATGGTTTTCTAATCTAGGGAACATGGTATGGTCTAATTGTGTGCCAACAATGCACTACCCTTCATCATTCTAATTTTCTAAAATTTTCACCCAAACACACCCAAGATAAAACCGAAATAATATATACTCCAAAATAGGGAAAATAATACCCCAAAAAGAATCCTGATAAATCTCTAAATTTTTTTGGGATATTACAATCTCCCAACCTTATATCAGCTCATCCCCAAATTGTACTCCAAAACAAATTTATGATTTTGAGAAAAATCAGTGGGCCACTAAGCCCACACATCCACATCATACTTTAATGATTCTTCCTGAACAAAGATATGTTCCACTATACATGAACAATCGACATTGGATTACCCCACAACACATTCTCATTGTGATCCGAAACATGTATTAGATGTTCCTCAATGGAAGAACCTTTCTCAAGCTTAGCTTCTTCCACATTGATCATATGAGAAGGGTTGGGGTGAAACAACTGATGTTTTACCACATGGAAAATGTCATTCATAATACTCTATCACTATGGAAGAGAGAATCAACGCCCCACTGACATGATTCTCTCTAGAACCTCAAATTGTCCAATAATCCCCGGCTGCAACATGCCCCATCTCTGTATCCTATGGTGGAACAATCTAGGTGAATCCTTATAGAATACATGATCACCTTATAAATCTCTAAGGTTCATTGATGTCTAACCGCATACGACATGTGTCTACTCTAAGTTGTATCCAAACACTTTTGAATCAAATAAACCTTTTCGGATGTCTCCTGTATGAGAATCTCTCCCAAAAACACAGAATCACCCACCTCCATCCATCATAGAGGTGGCCTGCATGGATAATAAATAGCCTTTTATGGTTTCATCTAAATAGATTCCTTATTACTATTATTATAGGTGAACTAATCAGGTGATATATTTTTTTCACAAGACGCACTAAATTCATGAAAACACACTCACAACATATCCTAGAGAACCTGTATAATATGTGCGACTACCAATCTATATTTTCGAGAAATTTCATACTCAATAAAACCATTCTACCAAGTGCCTTTTAAAATCACTACCAGAAGCATGATGTATTATGTGAGTTAAATTCTAAGAAATAGTCTAGTGAAATTAGTAAAGATGGAATATCTCTCTAACATACATGTCTCACAACTGATACCAAAGTTATATTCTATTTGATATCCTAAAACACAATATACATATCTTCCAAAAAATCTACCACCCTCTACTCAGCACTAGACCCCTAAAAAACTTCTTTATGAGCTTTCATAATTAAATCATCAGTAGCACTATATCCTTTCGCAAGCATATATGCTAGATAAAATTTTATTGACTACATATTTTCAAACCCTATTCGCTATTGGAGATTAAGATATCATTTTGAAAATATGTATATTATGATCTTATGATCAGTATACACCACAAACTATTCTCCCTATATATAATATCAACAACCCATGAAAGTATAAACAATTGATACCAACTTAATGTCATGGGAAAAGTAATTATTTTCATGTGGACTTAACTGCCATGACTCAGAATCCACAACTCGGTCTCCCTACATAAACACTACTCCAAGACCTATTTCGGTACCATCACAATGCACCATATACTCCTCACCTGGAATAGTATGGATTAAGATTAGTGTCACTGTGAAGCACTTCTTGAACTACTATAATGCATTTTCACATGATCTATTCGAGTAAAAGATTATTCCATTCTTAGTCAATCCAAAAATTGGACATTCCAATCGAGAAAGGTCTTGAATGAACCTATGATAATATAATAATAACCTTATAAATCTACAAATATAGAAAATGATCATGGGTTCTCGCAAGAAATGACTTCCAGAACCTTTTCTAGGTCCACTAACACACCTTACTCTATGTTCATTTGACCCATGATGTGTACCTGATCAATTACAAATTGAAAATTAGATAGATTGGTGTATATATAATTATCTTCTAGTGTACTCAGGAAAATATCAAAAATGATATGCATGATTATCATTATACTTGAATTATATAAAAATGATAGGCATTATTACATCTCAAAATATTTACGAAGTAGACACTTCTACACAGTTTCCATTTTTTACAAAACATGAACTCTTGAAAAAAAGTGTTATGTCTAGTTCCATGTTTAATACAGCATAACTTTTCCTTGATCCCATCCTTGACCCTATTCGACATTATTTCATGTGAAAAACATTTTAAACAATTTGGGATGAGAATAAAAAGCTCAGTAAGGGATACATAAAGAAGTAAAACTGTTAGTTTTTCAAAACAACAAGTATACCATGAATACATTAACATAAGTAATACTTTTCACTTTTATGAAGTAGTAAATACTATTCACTAAATAAAAGATCATTAAATACCCCTTTGTAACCAAAATATTACAATAAAACCCATATAAAGAACACATAACATATAAAGGCAACTTGGGACATAAACATACATAAATGGAATAAACATATGGTCGACTTCCACACATATCACTAAATAGAATAGCCATATTCCTGACTTCCATACCCAATGCATTGGAGGTTATAACGTAACCACCCGTCCTGGTATTCACGGCACCACCCGTCATTTGGTTTATCACGTAACCAACCATAAAATGTTCAAGTATCATCATAACACATAAAATATTTCAAATATAAACATTTCACTAAAAACATTTTATTCTCAATTACAAGAATTATTTTCAAGATATTGAAATAATCAATGATTTTTCCAAAACCATTTAAAAATAGATTTTGGAATCAAAGTTCCCCATACCACTTTGAATATTTTAATGGAATTATAATTTTTAAAACATTAATGTCCATATAAATAAATACTCAAAACCATTTTTAAAACATGGAAATTAATGATAAAAACTCATAATTATAAATCTTTAAAACATTTAAAGTGATATTTTAGTTAATGATTTTTTAAAAAAATGAGAGACTCTTGACTACAAATAATTAAGGAATAACATTTAATCATAACTTTATAATATCATTAATATAAAGGGATTCATGATATAATATGACAAAGGATAATATATACACCATATAAGAGTGAATTGGGGCATAACAACATTGAAGTCTCAATAGAAATGTTAATTGATATGAAATCCCTTATGAAGACGGTTTCATTAAATTAAGGATAAATCAATCACATAATCATGTGTGAAAAATATAAATACACCCAATATAAGTGGATATTATTTGTAAAACAATAAGAGTTAATTCACACATATTCATAGGATTTCATATTCAAGAAGTACATGTTGAACCCAAAGAATTAAAATTGGGTTAAGAGTTTCCCTTAAAAAATTTTGATAACCTAAAAACATTACATTAAAATTAATAAAATGAGTTGACGAGGTAAAAAAAGGCATCTCATCACATAGACATAATGTTTACATCAATAAGGATTCAGAAGAACATATCCCAATATAATAATATTTAAATTAAAAGACATAACAAAAAGAAGTCTTTCAAAAAGAGGAGGGTGAAAGGTTCCCTTACCGATTTGGTAACATACGAAACATACACCACATGAAAGAAGGATCATACAATGAATATGAAAATACTCATAAATTAATTTATATTACCCAAAGAGTACATTCATGGACTGTACATACACCACACAAAAGGAAATAGTGTCAAATATTGCATGAATCTCACGGGAATAAAAAGTGAGATGAAACCCTTTACCACGTTGTAATCAACGAAGTCGTATGACTAAAAGTTAATAACCACCAAATTAATCCCAGAATACCTTGAATATAATGAGAATCATGATAATATATATCAAATGGTAGTACAAAATACACCACATGAAATGAATAAGTTCCAAACATTGGAAATCTCATGGAATTAAAAGTGAGATAAGAAAATCCCTTACCTCTTGTCCGACTTAACCCATTCATTCTTTAATATCCTAAATAATTAACTAAAGTTAATTTATAATTTATTAATAATATTTTATCAAGTTTATTTGTAATTTTATATCACTTACTACCATTTAATAAACATTATGTAATCATTTATGTTAATAACGTTCATTTTGTCGATATTTGGTACATGAGTAAAAAATGAACACCTTATATTTACAAGTTGTCGATGTGGTAAATAGTACATTATATCCAGAATGGTATTCATAATTTAGATATCATATAAATCATATATATCTAGTATATAAATGTATTTATAATATTACATAATATTTGGAGGTAAGAAATGAAATGCACCGTTCATGGAGACGGTAAGCCGTATGTACGCATGAACGCTACTTTCATTTCTATTTCTCATTTTAATGGAATTAAAACATAATGATACATATTATTATTATAATTCCAGAATTTTATCATATATTATATCATTAATTATATCCTTTATACAACCCACATATGGTATGAATGAGTCATATCACTTTGAGGGGGCGGTAGTCCGCACTTCCTCTAATGAGATTATCGCGTTTACCCATAATAAAACCATAAAGGCATGATATAAATGGAAAATACAGAAGCATAAAGAAAATATAAACATAAAATATATCATATATAAATATAGTGACATCATAATGGCCCCCATGAGAGGAGGTTGGAGATATTTGAATAATCATCATTTCGTGAGACGTTAGTTTGCCAGCCACAGAAACATTATGTTGTTCATCCATCTGATGGATGTGTGTGTATGTGTAGTTCTAATCATTCTTATAAAAACATCCCATTATATTGAGGATACTGGTTTTGTTACAAAATAAAGGAATAAAAAAAATTTAGGGGTTGGGGAAATAAAATAAAAGAGAACAATTTAAGAGAAACTGTTACCTTTAATTTGGGTAACTCCCTTTGGTTTTATCCAAAGGACTTCTTGAAGTGCCTTCTACCTAAGATAAGGCTTATAGAAGGAGTAGAGGGATGTAGGGAGCTTAATTGGGCAGATTTTGGAAGATCCAAAAGGCTTTAGAGGTTTGAGGAATTGGTTAGCAATGGTCTCCATTTATAGGGGGCACTTTAGGAAATTGTGATAGTAATATTTTATATATAATTATATTAGGTTTATAATGGTCCAAAAATCATTATAGTCGAAGATAAGATGACTCAAGGTCAAAATAAAATCATCCAATAGGAATTGTACAGGTTTTGGATAATATTTTAATCATTATAATCTTATTTATTTAAATGATTTATTAATGAGGTAAACACTGCATCATGATTGTGGCATAAATAATTTAAATTATTTGATGTCTAAAAATTATGAAAAAAACTACTATCATGTAGGAAATATTTTTAGATTTCTATGTAATATTTATAGTCGAAAATATGACTTATATGACACCATATAAAAATTAATTTACTAAAAGATATTTGCTTTTGTCATTTTCTCCTTTACTTTAAGTTAATTAATCTAAATTGCCATTATCACTCCCAAGTGGCTCAATGGGGTCCCAAAATCGACCCAAAGATGCCCATGGTTGTAAATTACTCAACCAATAAGGTTTGTACAAGTGTGAATGTAATTTTGAATTATTATAATATTCTTTTTTCCTTGAATTAACTTATTTACCTTTAACGACGGTAAATAAAAGTCAAAATTTACTATTCACCAAAAATTATTTTTATCTTAATGAACCAAATTTTATTTAATAATAGAAACCATGTATGTCAGTTTTTTGAAATCCAATTCACAAAAGTGATAAAATTTCATTTAAATGAAAAAGTCAGTGTTTTTAACTACCACCAAGTGGTTTCATTATTCATCAAAAAATGATGTTTTTCAGAAAAATACCAAAAATTCAGCCTAAGATATATTTGATATACCGAATTAAAAAATTATGTCTATTTTTCAAAAATAAATACATATAAGTGGCATTAATTAATTTTAAAATTAATTCCCATTATCAAAAAAATAGCGTGTTTCTAAGAAAAAATAACTATCACAAGATTGATACTTGTTTATGTTCGATTTCAAAGTGAAATTAATTATAATGACTAAAATTGGATTAAATGGTAAAAATATATTTCAATTTCACTTTAAAACCAATTAAAAAGATAATATAACCCCATAAATAATTTATATAAAAAGGCACTTTTGAATTAAAATACAATATTTCTCACTATTCATTAAAAAAATGATATTTATCAGAAAAATTCTAAAAAATTAGCCAAAGTAAAATTTGATGTCGCCATTATAATTAAGGATTTTATTTGGTCAATTAGAATGTATTAAAGAGGCCAAAAATATATTTAAATAGGGTTCTCCATTAAAAGGCGGTAAATCGGCCTTTCAATGTAAATTATGTTTAAAATTAGATTCATTCATATTTAAAACTCTAAAATTTTATTGGATAAATGTAAATACATTTAACAAACATGTATAATCATATTGTAGTTAGTTTTGTTCATTCCCTCTAATAAAACAACTAGGAGTTAACTACCGTTTAAAATAATAATATATTATTAGTGTGCAACGTAAGATTTCAAAGAAACCCGTTGTTGTGTATCAGGTACACTATCGAACATAGAACCCCTTTTAATGTAAAATTAATATTTAATTCAAAAATTAATAAATATGAAAAAGGCATATTCTTTATTTACCTAGAATGTTACATCCTTCCCCCCTTTTTGGGAATCGCGTCCTCACAATTTTAAAATTGGTCTCGGAAACTTTATTGAAAGTCCCTTATCGGAAAAAGAGTCAGTAAAACTATCCCTTTAAAAGAAAGAAAGAGAAGTACAATGGTCACCCAATTTAACCCATAGTAAGATTCCATGAAAACATGGATATGGAGGAGAAAACAGAGGGTCACGTTTTGATAGAGTGTGATAGGAAACATGTTTAGGAGAAAGTTAACCACAAAAAAATCACAAACTTATGATGTGTGTAAATGGTCTTTGATTACCCAGTAGGAAACGTATAGAAAAAAAGTTTTTGTTTTACGTTACTTTTCATAATTTTGAGGAATTCATTTTCTACATAGAATAAAAACATAAGGAAATATACTTACTTTCATGTAGAGTTTCATCTTTTAATAAGTTTCTACCAAAACTAATCATTTCTCTAAACGATGAGCATTCAAAAAGGCATGGTCACATCAAAAGCACAAGAATCATCTTCTAGTTAACCACATAATCCAAAAAAGTAGAACTATATATTTCCCTTGTATTTAGACATCAGCTAAAACAAAAATTGTTAGTACAAGATCAGATAATTACCAAAAGGATAATCCGTTATAAAAATAAATACTACTCTTAATCTCCAAAATTCAACAAAAAGAACCCAATGATCAAGAAAGACCATTAAATAAATAGTTATCCTTAAAATTCATCAATGTAATCCAAACTAAGATTGAAACACAAATCTCTGAAGGATTTAATCACATAGTCTTCCAAGGTAAATCGTAACATTTATCACTAAATAACATCAATTACTCTTAAAGTATCATACTGAAAAGTAATTAACCTAATCACATATCATCCATGATAGGTTAATAATTTACATAGATAACCCAAAATCAACTTATTCCATATTCATAAAATCATCTAACTAAAAAAATTAGTCATACTAACCAGGGACTTCACGTAGTCCAGTGGTAGGCGATAAATTCCAGTCGCACTTTGGTTGTGGGTTCGATTCTAACAGCTTCGTCCGATGCGACAGATTGTTACAGGATTTGTGTGTTGTCCCTTTTCAAAAACTACATAATTTTATAACATTCACAAAAAGAGATAAATTCATCAAAAATAACCATAACATATTTTAACCAAAAAGGTTATCTAATAACATTCGTTTTGCATCCCAAAATATATTAACCTGTAATTTCCTCAAATTCAAGGATCATATAAACCCAAATGGTTCTTTATAACTATATCCACAAAAGAGAATAGAATTATTCCTTGAATAAAATTTTCATATATAAAAAATCATGTTTACACATACTATAAAAAGTCTTTTAATGTAATCCCTTCATCAGAAGAGCCTTAAAACTTTTAAGCATTTGACCATCCTTAATTCTACCATAACTCTTGAATCCCATATATGTTGAATTCTTACTTATTCAACATTATTATTGATCCATTAACCATTCCTTTAAAACTTATTTTGAAATATTTATTTCCTACAAATAAAATCATGAATCATATCCAAAAATTTCAATAATAGGAAAACATATGTTAAGAAATAATCCATACCTTTCTTTGGTCATTGTCAGTTTCTTCATCCTCAATCAGAACGGAATTAGGTATTGCTTAATTTATATTTGTACGATCCTAGTGATCCCATTCCTGAAACTTCTTCATAGGACATGTGTTTTCTTAATGACCATGGTCACCACATTTAAAATAGTCAATTGACCCTTTAGAAAGAACTTCTTTCCCTTTCCTAGAGTCGACAAGATGCTTCCTTTTTCCATGGCAGGTTCTTGCTTTATAACCTTAATTTACACATCTATATCATCTTTCTATCCCTTTCAATCATTTTCCTATGTGTTTCCTTCCACATCTATGACGCATAGGTTTTTGAACATACTTACCTTTATGATTATTACATAAACATCCATAGGGATTTGTTTCTCACATATATGATGTCTTATAAAATTCACTAATGTTCAGATGGTCAATCATGACTCCAGATAGATAGTAGAGAATAACCACAAGAGTTCTTATTGCAGCTCCCATATCGTTTAGTTTCTCATTCAGAAAACAGTAATAGTTTTGTTCACATCCACTGTTACTTTGGTGCCTCCAAGATCCAGCCCTTTACTAAAACCAAAAAGGCCAGTTTGAGTATATTAGTAAAATCTTCATATAATATCTTATGAGGAGGGTAAACACTAATATATACTTATTCATGTTATCTTAAACTCATTCACTTTATAAAAATAACTATGACTCTTTCTAAAATCCTAACCATTATAGTAATGTCACTTATTCTTAAATTGTACCCCAACATCTAAAGTTATATAAACCGACCTCTAATACCAACTATAAGGACCCGAACTTAAACCTTACTTAATAATGAATTAAATGAATAATTCACATTGAGGATCTTTTTAGGTTTAGAGTTTTATAGAATTAGGACATAACTATTACATCTCAAAAGATTTACAAAGTAGACACTACTACGTAGTTTCAATTTTTTTTACAAAACATGAACTCTTGAAAAAAAAGTCATGTCTAGTTCCATGTTAAAGACAACACGACTTTTCCTTGATCTCATCCTTGACCCTATTCTACAATATGTCCTACGAAAAACATTTCAAAAAAATTGGGATGAGCATAAAAATATTAGTAAGGGATACACAAAGAAGGAAAACTATTAGTTTTTCAAAACAACTAGTAAACAATGAATACTTTAACATAAGTAATACATTTCACCTTCATGAATTAGTAAATACTATTCACTGAATAAAAGATCATTACTTACCCTTTTGTAACCAAAATATTACCATAAAACCCATATAATGAACTCATAACATATAATGGTAACTTAGGACATAAACATACATAAATGGAATAACCATACGTTCTACTTCCACACATATCACTAAATGGAATAGCCATACGGCCGACTTCCATACCCAATGCATTGGAGGTTATAACATAAGCACCTGTCCTGGTATTCACAGCACGACCCGTCATTTGGTTTATCACGTAACAACCCCTACAAATGTCCAAGTATCACCATAAAACATAAAATATTGAAAATATTTACATTTCACTAATAACATCTCATTTTCAATTACAAGAAGTAATATCACGATATTGAAATAATCGATCCTTTTTAAAAAACAATTTAAAATGAGATTTTTGAATCAAAGTACCCCATACCACATTGAAGATTTTAATGGAATTATAATTTTTAAAACAATAATGTCCATATAAATAAATACTCAAAACCATTTTTAAAACATGGACATTAAAGATAAATATTTAGAATTATAAATCTTTAAAACATTTAAATTGATATTTTAGTTAAAGAGTTTTTAACAAAATTAGAGACACTTGAATACAAGTAATTGAGGATTAACTTTTAATAATAACTTTATAATATCATTAGGATAAAGGGATTCATGATATAATATGAAAAATGATAGTATATACACTATATAATCATGTATTGGTCCATAACAACAATGAAATATCAATAGAAATGTTGATTGGTATTAAATCCCTTATAAAGACGGTATCCTTAAATTAAGGATAAATCAATCAGATAATTATGTGTGAAAAATATAAATAAACCTAATATAAGGGGATATTAATTGTAAAAAAATAATAGGTCATTCACACATATTCATAGGATTTGATATTCAAGAAGTACAAGTTAAACCCAAATAATTGAAAATGGGTTAAGAGTTTCCCTTGTAAAAATTTGACAGCCTAATGGTATCACATTAAAATTCAGAAAATGGGTTGATGAGATAAAAAAGTCATCTCATCACTTGTAAATAATGTTTAAATCAATAAGGATATAGTGTAACATATCCCAATACAATAAGATTTAAATTAAAAGACATAAAAAAAGAAGTCTTTCAAAAAGAGGAGGGTGAATGGTTCCCTTACCGATTTGGTAACTTAAGAAAATTACACCACATGAAAGAAGGATCATACAAATAATATGTAAATACTCATAAATGAATGTATATTACCCAAAGAGTACAATAATGGGCAGTAAATACACCACAAAAAAGGAAATAGTGGCAAACATTACATGAATCTCACAGGAATAAAAAGTGAGATGAAACCCTTTACCACATTGTAATCAACTAAGTTGTATTTCCAAAAGTTAATAACCATCAAATGAATCACAGAATACTCTGAATATAATGGGAATCACGATAATATATATCAAATGGCAGTACACAATACACCACATGCAATGAATAAATGGCGGACAATGGAAATCTCATGGAATTAAAAGTGAGATAAGAAAATCCCGTACCTCGTGGCTGACATGACCAGTTCGTTCTTTAATATCCTGAATAATAAACTAATGTTAATTTCAACTTTATTAAGAACATTTTTAAAGTCTATTATTCATTTTATATCACTTATTACCATGTTATAAACATTATGTAATTATTTAAGTTAATAACATTCATTTTGTCGATATTTGGTACTTGAGTAAAAAATGAACACCTTATATTTACAAGTTGTCCATCTGGAAAATAGTCCATTATATCCAGAATGGTATTCATGATTTAGATATCATATAAATCATATATATCCATCATATAAATGAATTTATAATAGTACATAACATTTGGAGGTAAGAAATTAAATGCACCATTCATGGAGACGGTAAGCCGTACGTACACATGAACGCTACTTTCATTAATATTTATTATTTCAATAGAATTAAAACATAACGATACATAGTAGTATTATAATTATAGTATTTTATAATATATATTATCATTAATTATATTCTTTATACGTACCACATATTGTATGAATGAGTCATATAACTTTTAGGGGGTGGTAGTCCGCACTTCCTCTAATGAGATTAACGCATTTACCCATAATGGAAACCATAAAGGCATGATATAAATGGAAAATACAGAAGCATATAGAAAACATAATCATAAAATATATCACATATAAATACAGTGACCTCATAATGGCCACCATGAGAGGCAGTTTGAGATATTTGAACAATCATCGTTTCGTGAGGCGCTATTTTTTCATCCATAGTTACTTTATATTCATCATCCATTAGATGGAGGTGTGTGTAAGTGTAGTTCTAATACTTCTTATAACAACATCCTAGTATATTGAAGATACTTATTTTGTTACAAAATAACAGAATAAAAAGAGTTTAGGGGTTGGAGAAGTAAAATAAAAGAAAACAATTTAAGAGAAACTGTTACCTTTAATTTGGGTAACTCCCTTTGGTTTTATCCAAAGGGCTTCTTGAAGTGCCTTCTGACAAAGGTAAGGCTTATAAGAGGAGTATAGGGATGTAGGGAGATTAATTGGGAAGATTTTGGATGGGCCAAAACGCTTGAGAGTTGTGAGGAATTGGTTAGCAATGGTCTCATTTTATAATGGGGGGAGGGGCTCTTTAGTAAAGTGTGAAAAAATTATTTTATTTGATAATTATATTTGGTTTATAATGGACCAAAAATCATTATAGTCGAAGATAAGATGACTCAAGATCGAAATAAAATTATCCAATAATAATTTTACAGATTTTGGATAATATTTTAGTCATTATAATCGTATTTATTTAAATGATTTATTAAAGAGGTAAACACTGCATCATTATTGTGTCATAAATAATTTCAATTATTTGATGTCTATAAATTATGAAAAAAACTACTATCATGTAGTAAATATTTTTTATCTTTATAAATAATATTTATGGTCGAAAATATGACTTATACAACAACATATAAAAATTAATTTACTAAATGATATTTTCTTTTGTCATTTTTTCCTTTACTTTAAGTTAATTAATCTAAATTGTCATTATCACTCCTAAGTGGCTCAATGGAGTCCCAAAATCGACCCCAAGATGCCCATGGTTGTAAATGACTCTACCAATAAGGTTTGGACAAGTGATATGGTAATTTTGAATTATTATAATATTCTTTTTTACCTTGAATTACCTTATCTACCTTTAATCGCGGTAAATAAAAGTCAAATTTACTATTCACCAAAAATTATTTTCATCTTAATGAACCAAATTTTACTTACTAATAACAACCATGTATGATGGATTTTCAAAATTCAAATCACAGAAGTGGTAAAATTTCATTTAAATGAAAAAGTCAGTTTTTTTAACTACTACTAAGTGGTTTCACTATTCATCAAACATTGATGTTTTTCAGAGAAATAACAAAAATTCAGCCTAAGATATATTTGATATTCCAAATTAAAAAATGATGTCTATTTTTACAAATTCAAAACATAGAAGTGGAAGTAATTAATTTTAAAATTAATTCCCATTATCAAAACAAATAGCATGTTTTTAAGAAACAATAACTATCAAAAGATTGATACTTGTTTATGTCAAATTTCAAAGTGAAATTAATTCTAATGACCAACATTGGATTAAATGGTAAAAATATATTTTAACTTCAATTTAAAACCAATTAAAAATATAATATAACCATATAAATAAATTATATTAAAAGGAAATTTTGAATTAAAATATAATATTTTTCACAATTCATTAAAAAAATGAACATTATCAGAAAAATACCAAAAAATTAGCTAGAGTAAAATTTGATGTCTCCATTATAATGAAAGATTTTATTCGGTCAATTAGAATGTAATAAAGTGACCAAAACTATATTTAAAGAGGGTTCTCCATTAAGAGGTGATAAATCAGCCTTTTAATGTAAATTATGCTTAAAATTAGATTCATTCATATTTTAAGCCTCTAAATTTTTATTGGATAAATGTAAAAATATTTAAAAAACATGTATAATCATATTGTAGTTAGTTTTTTTCATTCCTGCTAATAAAACATCAAGGAATTAACTACCGTTTAAAATATTAATAATTTATTAGTGTGCAACATAAGATTTCAAAGAAACCCGTTGTTGCGTATCGGGTACACTATCGAACATAACAACCCTTTTAAAGTAAAATTAATATTTAATTCAAAAATTAATAAATATGAAAAATTCAAATTCTTTATTTACCTGGGATGTTATAAATGATATGGGATACATTTCCTAGAAGCACCACATCCATAGTCTATACTACCACAAATATTAGAACTCCAACTACCAGACTAATATAGTGTAGAAGAACCCCTTTCCACATTTTAATTTTTCCTAGACGATTTATCATTACACGTCTATCATGGGACCAGTTGGAACCCCTATAGATGAAAAATATTTTCATAGGCTCAACACTCTACTGGTGGTTTTGGATAATGTTTACTTATGTTTCCCAACCTACCAAAATAGTTGAAATGCACTTAGGTAAGATCTTATAAAATTGTACCCTACTTTTAGATACTCTGAGTGGTGAAACAATTATGAGAGTTAAAATTTTTCAACCAATATTTTAAACAAAGAAAAATTGATATATTGAAGATAATTTTTTATGATTAGGTAACAATGTTTTATAATTATAAGAAACTAACATTTGTTAAAGGATTATTTTGTAAAATAATATTTGAAGAGTTCGTTTAAGTTAAAAAAATTATGAAGTTGTTAGAGAAAAATAGTGTTCAATATAAAAATAATGTCATAGTGTTATAGAATTTATAACGTAAGAAAGTTCCATATATGTATAATTATAGAAAGTTTGATAGATGAATAAATCCAAAAAAATAAATAATATTAGAATTTTATTGAGATGAAGAAATTTAAAATGGTTAGAAGATAAGAAATCAATTGAGATGAAGAATGATTGAATTTTTAGAAGTTAAGAAACATAACAAAATAAATAATTTTATAATGATTTAATGTTAAAATATTTGTTGAGATGAATAAGGAATGAATGTCATTATATTAGTAGGTCAAATTTTAATAGAAACTTTATTACTGTTATTACAAGATGCAGTGATGTTATTTCATGTTCATAAAAATTAACAGAGAAATAATTATACAAGATTACAGTAGTTGAAGAATATAGAAGTGAAAATTTATAGAGATTCCAATTATCATATTTATGGATGAACGTTTTGTTATAAATTTTTTACTTGGTCACCAGATGAACATTGAATTGGACCTAAATTTTCTAAACTGACATTCTAAAAAATTAATAGTAAGAATTTTTGTCATTTCATGTTTTACAAAGTGTTTATTGGGCAGAAATTTCTAATAATATAGACATTAATAATCGGCAATAATGTTGTAATTTGATGAAATTTTTTCCATTGAATAAACAATACCATTGAAATAACAATATTAGTCGATGAAAAATATGATAATACAGTGAAGTTTCTTGAATATTATGATTAGATGGGGAATGTTTTACAAATTTACAGTGTTTCATTTCTCATATAGTCACAATGTAAAATTTTTTCAGTGTTTTAATGGTTATTTTAAAAAACATTCAATGTTGACATCTGTACATAATTAAAATGATGAAGTTTCATATAGTTTAAAATTCAATGTTTTTATATTGTTACAAAGTTGGTCATTCATGATGTTACAAGGATAAGTATGTAATGTGCTAAAAGTTCGATATTGAAATTTGTAAAAATTTCAACTTTCAGGTTTAATGATTCTAGGTATATAATGTTGTTGTTACAAATTTTGAAGAGAATTTTAGACATTGAGTTTTAAGAAATTATATTAATCTTTGAAACAATGGATCATTCAAGTTGATTCATGAATGGTATTGAATATCTGGGAACCATCAAAATGAAATTACAAAGATCATGAAATTCATAATTTTGAATTTCAATGAGTGGAAATATGAAATTTTTTCCATCCATTTAATATTATAGGTGAAACTATAAATAGGAGTGCTATAGTACATCAAAATTTCCACTGTTCACACGTGAAAAAATTTAATGTGATGCATATTTTTTTAGAATGACTTCCTAACCAAAGGCGAGTTTCATTTTGAAGAAGAAATCTTGATACAGTGTTTTGATCAAAAGAATCATACAGAGGTTAGTTCAGTTACTATAAATAGTAAAACAAATAGATTATCCTTGTATAATTTTTGTGAGAAAGTGAGTTTTTTATAATAAAACATAAATGAAGTTTGTATCAGGCTTATATTTAGAAATTCCACATTAGAAGAAGATTAATAGATACATTTATAATAGATAAATAAATAAGATAGTGGAATTATATATAATCTCTAGGTGAACATTCTTTGAGTAAAATTCACAATATTTTATTTTTTAGCACATATTTTGTAAGAAACATTTTTTAACTGATGTAATTAAAATTATCATACCTATTAAGAGATATAAGTATACCAAATGAATTTTTTAAAATTATTTTTTTCAATTATTTATAATAGTTAATTCCATGGACCCATGCGAGTGGAGATGAAAAGGATGACGCTCCAAACATTTAGGAAATACCTTGTAAATATTAAGTTCCTTTTTTACATTCATTAATTTTTATGCGTGTGAGTTTTTCATAAAAAAATTACAAGGTTGATAACTGTAAAATTTATAGGGTTCAAGTCTCTTGAAGTTGGAATTTTGTAAAAGGCCAACCACTAATTCAACCCCCCATATCAATAGTTCAACAACCATTAGGAACATTAAAATTAATGATGTTATGTTGGAAAGGATTATGATTACTTTTCATTCATCCTCTTTAGATTTACATAAGACCCATATCTTGAGATTAAAATTGCATTGACGTAATGTTTCAAAATTTATATTATGTTTCCTCGAATGTACGATGGGATTAAAATTTCAGCTGCATAAAAATAACCAGATATTCAATAAATGATTACAATCAGTATTAATCAATTATTCAATTCATTTATTTATATATGGAATTATTATAATCATTTGAAATGTTCTAACAAATTTATACTCAACATAAATACATTATCGTTATGTATGCCGACAAGAAAGAGTTGGAAATAGACTTTTGGGAATCTTTATTGAATGATGGGAGCCTATATAAAGGGATGTGATCCCCCATGGAGTAAGTATAATACTGAAAAGACATGTCTGAGCTCCTTATTTCTCTCAGGTTATCCATTAATCATAATGGTGAAAAAATTAACACACCATTTAATTCTAAGGGATCCACTCCTAGTATATAAAGATTCTATTGGATGATTCCATCCTTATGATGGAAATATTATAATGATTTTTAAATAGAGATACCCATAAACAAAACACAGTTGTGTTCAACATTGATGGATCATGATTCATTTTTGATATGCCTATTTATATTATGATTCAATTAATTTCTTGTGGATTTAATGATGATAAATCAAGTATATTTATGTGTTTCATACACTATAATGATAATGTAATGATCCTCTAAAACCTATCAATTGTAGTAGTGAAATAGTTGGAATTGACTCAAAATATTCTTTTACAAATTTTTCAATGAACATGAAGATAAAAAAGAATGATAAGTTGTATCATAATGAAAAATATTACAAGGATTTATTTTTGTTATTAGATCACTTCCTTTATTTTTTTACAATGTCATACTATATAAACGGGTAGTATCAAAATTTAAAATATGATGGAATCCCATAGTTTTTTACTTTAAGATATAATATCAATGGCATCATAATATATGATAGGAACTTGTGTTTCATGAAAACAAATCTTCTAAACATATCAAATATATAATTTATATAATAAATTTCTATTGGATGTTGTGTAAGAGTAATTGATTTTACCATCATAGGATTAAACATATGTTATGTGTGAGTGGTTTATTAATAATCAGCCCTAATATATATCTCATGTATGAAAGGAAAGAGGAATATACATCTTTTGTAGTATTTAATTAGTTGGCCTATGATTTGAAAAACCCTATCCATGATAATTTATGACTTATGAAAAAATTAATAAAAACCATTTTTATATGAAAATGATTATAGTTTATAATTTTTTCAAAATAAAAACTATTAGAAATTCGAAATTTGATATTTTTATTCCTATATAACATATAAAATATTCATGATAATATTTAATTTATAGAAACTAAATTTTTTTATTTATGTATTAATTCAATTTAAATATTCATTTTAATAATTTATTTATAAAACATTAATATTATATATGCATTATGTTAGGATATAAATTGATTCTTATAAATTATCATTCTATTCATTACGTGTTAGGAACCATATTATAAGATTTATCTTTTATATATCTTAACTTATGTTTAAAATTGATGTTATTAGAAATAACTTAGTTGTTGAATATATATTATATGTACTACGTATTAATGTTTTATTTGAATTTTAATCCTAGGTAGAGTTAATTTATGTTGAACATCCCACTATTCTGGTGATATATTCCTTATTCTAGAAACAGAGGGGATGTCTATCAATAGAACTGTGCTTACTCGTGTGAGGATTTATAAATTCATATATTTATAAAAACATAAATTAAGATTCACAAACATTATACATAGGATGAATTTGGATCTGTTTATATAAATTGGACATATATTTCAGGGTTAGTAATATAAACTGTGTGTTGTGTAAATAGTTACACATTTATATTGTTTGAAAATATTAATTTAATAGACTGAGTACATATTCCAAAAACACAATTTTCTGATGAATACATACATAAAGAAAGAAAAAATGATAAAATAACTATTTAAATTGATGTAATAGATATTTATCAAATATACTCATGAAATTTAATAAATTTGGGAGAATTTGAATGATTAGACATCAAACACTACAAGGTATATTCCTTCTAAATCAAACACATGTATATACTAGGATCATTGAAACATGTAGGTACTACCAAATCATAGTGCTTATAGATTACCCTTTTTACGACATGTTAGTAGTGCATAACCCAAAAAATTTCATAAAAAAAATAATTTGAGATTTTCATTAAACATAAATAGGATACCCCAAGAGTTTCCTTAGCATATTAATAAATTTAAGGTTATATCCATATGATGGATTTGGGAAAAAATTTTCCACTCAACCATAAAATAATCATTTTTGATATTTTGGGTACATTTTACACCCTATAAAAATATGTGGAATGATTAATGAAAATGTAGAGTCACTACATAGTCAAATAAGGATCTTGGATCACTAAAGATAATGTTGTATTTGGTCAACAATTTAGTGGGGTTATATCCAATAATTTTCATTGATGAAAATATATTAAACAAGATACTCTTCCATTTTAAGATATATTATCAGTATGGAATATTAACCTTTTATTGATTGGAATCTAAGGATGAGATATGTTCTCAAAGAGAATCATTCTAATCATATTAATTCCAATTTAATGGAAATTAAATTCTCCAACTATGGATCATCAGTATTGGAAACCGAGTAGAAATTAGACATTTGTGATGATAAACATCAAATTATAAACAATTATGAGTTAAATAAAGGTGAAATATATATATGTGTTTGAAATCGGGTATGAGTTTCAATGATGGAGATTTGAACTAATGATCTAGGCCTGCTGAGTGTATTAGATAAAGAATTAATTAATTTTTATTATTTTCCTACCATAAAACAATATTAAATTTCTAAATGTTTTTTAGTTAAGATGGGATTTTCAAATATTATTATGAAAACGTGTTTCCATATATATATATATATATTAATGAAATGTTATATGGAATAATAAATATTTTAAATGAATTATAAGTTTTTGATACAAAAAATCATATCTATAAAATTTTTAATTAGAAGGAATAGTTTGATTCTAAGACCATGTACCATTGGTATTTATTACATAGAAAAAAAATAAAAAAAATTTAAATACTATATATATATTTCAAATCAATTGAATATAAATAATTTAATAACTAAAAATATTGTTCATTATAAAAAATGAACAAAAAACTTTTAGATGAAATGGTTAAAGTGATAGTGAAATATTGGATCTTATACATAGTTATTTATATAGACCACTAATTACATAAGAAGGTAGTGGTTTTAGGTACATTGTTTCATTTTTAACAACATTAGTGCACATTATGATGTGTTTCTAGTGAGACACATGTTTGAAACATTTGAAAATATCAACGATTCTCATAATTATGTTTATAATATACTATGATAAAGTATTAATATTCCTCAAACAACTATGGGTTATGAATACATGAGCTTGTAAATCACATTTCATCTAACATATCATGGAATTGTTTAATATCTAAGACATACTAGAACAATATAGGGGAATGGTATATCCAAGAGGAATAATTATAATATGTTAGAAATGGTTCAATTGATGATGAGTTAATGTTACCTTTTTATTTAATTATAGATATATTATATAGAAACTATTCCATTCCATCTCAAATATGTTCCATCAATAGTAGTCTTAAAGACACCCTATGAGATATCAACTATGAAAAATCCTAATATGTATTTTTTGATTATTTGAGTTATAAATAATACATATGAATTTTGGATTCTGATAAACATTACCCTAAGTCTGATAAATGATTATTTGTTGATTACACCATGTAACTAAATGATATTATTTCTATAAATATAATGCGGAAAAAGGTTTGTTTATACATTTGTTACATTTCAAGAGATATAATATATTATAAAAAGTGTTAGTGTGAGGAAATATGAACTAAGATAATTTTAATAACAAAAAATATGATTTTTTTCAGAGATATACATTGAGTTAGTTTCATAAAGATTTGTGGAAGAATAACAGACTTATGATACATAAGAAAATTTATTTCCTCATTTGATTCATCAAGAGGCCATATGGATTTATTATGTAAATTAATGATGACAATATTTTCATAGAAGATGAAAAAACACCCAAAGGGAGTCCATTTAGATCTATATTTATGAGTGATGATAAAATTCAATGAATTATTAGATAGATTCCTCTTACACTACCAATAATTGAATATGGTGGATTCACTGGAAGGTGGTGAGTCCCACATGGTTTATGTGGGTTTTTCAAAATAAAAATGACATTTCTGGTAGAGTGTCTTCATATAATTATTTCTAGGTTACAAAGGGTTAAAAAAATTCATGGTATTGACTATAATGAATTATTTCCCCTAGTTGTGATGATAAATTCCATTTGATGTTTTCATTTTATATTTGATAATTGTGTTTATGTGATATATCAAATTTATTTTTAAAATTCATTCATAAGTGGGAATTTATTCAATGATGTGTATATAATAGAATTTTATTATTTTGAAGATCCAAATGAGCATGTTATGGTTTCCAAATTGAAACGGTCCATTTATAGATTGAATAAATCACCCTAGAGTTAAAATATATAGTTTTATTAAGTAAAAAATTAGTTTTGTTTCATAATATACATGGTTTATTCATGTTTATAATATTTTATTAATGGGAGTGTTGTTGGGACCAAGCTGAAGGAAGCTGAAGAAAGCTGATGGAAGATTTGCTTTGCTTAAGGTTGTCTTTTGTTGTTGAGGAAGTTTTCATAAAAGAAGTGTTTTTGAGGAAGTTTTCACAATGGAAGGACAACTTGGTGTTTGAATATTTCACATACTGGAAGTCTAAAGAAGTTGGAAGTTCGGAACCGAGAATTCAGAACCTATTGATCGAAGCTAATAATTGACGATTCTGAACCGAGAATACAGAACCTGGTGTTCAAACGAATTCGATGTCTGGGAATTGAGAAGTTCGGAACCGAGAAGTAGATGTTCGGAACCATGATGTTCGGAGTTTGGAATTAGAAGACTCAATAAATGTGATGATTCTTTGCTGTTTTGAAACTCTTATTTGTGAGTACATGCAGGTACCCACATGAAAGAAGATTTTGGTTCGAGAAGGAATTGGGTGAAGTCGTTACAAAAATCATAATTTCGGAGTCTACTTGAAGTTGTTCAGAGTCGACTTGTGAGAAGTCAGAAGCTCGGAGTGACTCAATGAAAATTCTAGAAGATGTTCATATCGAGAAGCGATGTCGAGAATCTGGAGAAGCCATTACGAAAGTTAGGAGTTCAGAGTGGTCTCAACCTCCTGACTGAGAAGTGCGTATTGAGTAAGATCGTATTGAGATGATCATACCCAGAAGATTTGTACTGGGAAGTTTGTAATGCAGAAATTCGTAACGAAGATCATAGTGGAGGAGTTCAGAGTTGACTTCCCATGTCAGAAGTTCGAAACCGACTTGCTGCTCTGACAGAATTTCGGAGTCGGCATGACTGCGACAGAAGATTGCAGTTGATGTATTGAGCTAGAAGATTGGAGTCGACTTGCTTTATCAGATGTTTGAAGTCGACCAGCTAGAAGTTCGTAAAAGAGAAGTTCAGAGTCGATCTGCCGAGTCAGAAAGTTCAGTGTGACAAAGTTTGGAGTTGGCATGCTGAGTCGGAGTTGGCATGCCGAGCCAGATGTTCGGAGTTGAGTTGCTGAATCAAAAGTTTGGAGTGACAACATTCGGAGTCGACTCCCTGGACCTGAAGTTCCTAGCCAGAAGTGCAGAGTCTTGCAGAGTTTTGGTGAAGCTATTTCGAGAATGAAGAGCTTATCATGATTCAAAAATGGTGTCATACCGAAGAAGAAGTGGGGTGCCATGCCGAGATATTAAAGTGAAGCCGAGATCCAGGAAGAGTGGATCCGAGAATGTGATGCCGAGAAGATAGATGAAGTGGATCCGAGAATGAAGTATCAAGAGACATGTGTAAGAATGTCAGATCTGGATATGGCCAGAACTCTAATCATGTAATGTTGAAGAAGATTCGAGAAGAATCCAGAAGCATTGACAAAGTCTTAAATTTCTCCGATATTTCAGGATTAATTGAGATTTGGGCGAAATTGTTTGAGCGGGAAGTATTTTGGTTTCCCGCCAAAGAATATTCTTGGCTACCTATAAATGTAATTTGAGAATTGTTATTAACTTCAATAATTTTATAGGTTAATATGACATACTGTGGTTGGTTATATGAATTTTTTTACTATGTAATAACGCTATTATGAATTTAGAAAAAACAAATTACCAAATAGTGTCAAAATTGACATAAATGATTTTTTTAAAATATTATATTATTAATTTATATTATATTCCTAAAAATCTAAGTATTAGTCAAAATAATTATATAATGATAGGTGTATCATTAGTGAAACACATGGGGTTCTCTTGGAAGTATATAGTAAGTTTATTTACCATATAATGTAAAAATACAAAGAGACACGATAAATATCAAACTATTTAACTAAGAGTTAAATATAAAAGATAAGGTTAATATAGTGACCAAAACCTGTCTAAAACCAATTGGTTGAGTTATTTTCGACCCATCCCATCCTTATCCTTTAAATAATTCAATTTTTATTCATTAGAAAACGAATATTATTTTATTATAAAATAATATTTCTAGCTTTTCCTAAGGTGTCCCTCACCTCTCTTATAAAAGGGAACTCCCCCTTCACTTTAATTCACACCATAAAAGCCATTTTTATTAGCCAAAATCTACCCAAATACCCTCTAAACTGTCCTCCCTTCATCATAGAGGCCTTTCTTTTTTCAAAAAACCTACATAAAGAGCCCTTTTCATCAGATCTAGTGGAAGAACCCGAAGAAGAGGTAAATATTTCATCACCTCTTTCAAGTTCCTTTCTTCTTCCACTTCCTGTTTATTTTCTGTTTCAATTCAAAAATATTAACTCAAGTATCTTCTATATATTGTGATGTTATTATAAATATGGTACAACCATATTCATTAGTCTATCCATCCTTTGAATGACATGTCACCATACGTGCGTACAAATGGCTTACCATCTCCACATGGTGGTGTAATTGTTATTCAATACATAATTATTTGGATGGGTATAATAATGTTGTTTTATTGCTTTAAATAATGAATGTAACATGATAATTATTCTATATATATGATATAACATCCAATTTTATATTATTTTGATATCAAAAGAATGGTATTGTTTCTCGTGCATACGTACGGATTACCGTCTCCATGAACGTGATGAGATTCAATCCCCATCGTATCCATTCAATAATAATTTTAATTAGATGATTAAAAATAATGTTTAATGACATGATATCATTATATATATGAATAAGATACATCCCATCCATAACAAATATGAATCACATAACACAGAATATAATGGAAAACGAATTCATTAAACATGAAACAACAATAATACTAAGATATTATTAACAAAGCAATGTTCAAAGATTATATATGATATCATATTAATGTATATGATCCCTGTGTAATTCAATAACAATTAATTCACCATTATAAAAGAGTTTAATCTACCCTCAACCAAGAAAAATTACAAAGTAAGGGGTTTCTAATCTCACTTTTAATTCCGAGAGATTTCCAATGTTCATAACTAATTTATTTCATGTGGTGTATGTACTACCCATGATTGTATTAATTGTGTAATATAATTTAATTTATGGATATTTTCCTCATCATGGTATGATACTTATTTCTAGGTTTATGTTTCATAAGTTTCCAAATCGATAAGAGAATTTGAAATCTCAATTTTCACTCATTCGGCTTTACGCATACTTCATTAATTATTTTACTCCATGTTTATGTGTGGAATCACTATTAATTTTCTTATGTCATAATTTACACTCCCCTTTATATGGATATATTTTTATACACATAATCACTCCATTGATAAATTCTAATGTCGTCAATATAAACTTGATAAGAGTAATTTTAACTCAATCTCCATTTGTTTAGTTAAACATCCAATTCATTAGTGTTGTTTTTACAAGGATATGCGTGAATGTCCTCTAATTGATTTAACCTAATTTCCCAATCATATTGAGTGTATTTATATTTGTTACACGTAATTATGTCGTTGATTTAACATTAAACTAACGATATGGTCTTTATAAGAGATTTCATCTCAATTAACATTACATTGAGACTTCTATGTTGTTATACACCAAATCACTCTAATATGGTTTATATAATGTAATTTGACATAGTATATCTTGAATAATTTTATTCTCATGATATTATAAAGTTTTTATTTCCTCCATTATTTGTATTCAAGTGTCTCTCTTTTGTGAAGGAACTCTAACTAAAATATCATTTTAAATGTTTTAAAGATTTATTATTCAAAATATTTCTCATTAATGTCCATCTTTTTAAATTGGTTTTAATGATTTATTTATATGGACATTAAAGTTTTAAAATCAAAGCTCATTTTAAATGTTTCAAAGTTGTATGGGATAATTTGATTCAAAAATCTATTTTTAAATGTCTTTTTAACAAATAGCGTGACTTTTAAATGTTTTCAAGAAAAGGTGGATAATTCTCTTAAATAGTTTTGAAGATTATTTTCAAATATGTCGATATCCCTCATTATTCTCGATTGAGGTTAATCTGTTACAATACAATCTTCCATATTGTATAGAATGAGTTATGTTTGACTGTGGATTTTCTATTTTTATACCATTCACGATTTGTGGATAAAGTATTGACATTTCGTATGCTAGTTTTAATACGAATGTTTAGATTATGTTTCACCCATTTAATATGAGGAATTCATTGGACTTAGTAAGTGATGAGTGGAACCTGCTATAGCTCCTCGATGCATCAGTTGCTCTAATGAGACAAACTAGTGTCTTGGAACAAGGCCTTGACAAAATATTATTTTAGTCGTGGCACAAGGTCTTGACTATGTGGTTATGATGTTTGACATTATGCATCAAATCATTATGAGATTATCTATTGATATTTCATGTGGTTATTCGACAAGTAGAATACCCAGGACTATGTTTTATTATGGAATTATTTACTCAGCACATATTCCTAACATAATGTGCTCATGTTTATTATTCAATAAGGCATGTCTTTTCAATTATTCACCATTCCTAATGTTTATGTTATCTTCCACTGTATTTCTTACTCTTACTGAGCATCTAACCTCACCCCTTTTCATGATTCATTTTTCTTGGATATGAAGAAGTTAGTTATGAGTGACTTGCGGGAAAAATCTTGGATGTTTGTATGTTTATATATAAATTAGTGTTGTTTTTCATTTCAAGTTGTAATGTTGAAGTTATTTATGCATCTTGATTCAAAGACAACTAAACTAATCGGTCCTTCGGGACTAGATTCCTTATAATCATTCCAATGTATTAAAATACTGCACCGACTCCTGGATTCTGGTGTTGGGGAGTTATATGGACAGGCCCCCACCCCTTGGACACCACCCCATCACCTGAACAACCCCACCCCCACAGACGGCCCCCACCCCAAGAAACCCCCACCCCCAAGACGACCCCCACCCCCTGGAAAACCCCACCATCCCCACCCCAACCCCCTTGGATATCCCCCAACCCCCTCGGACAGCTCCCCCAACCCCTGGACAGACCCACCTCCCCCCTAGACACCCCCACCCACCCACCTGAACACCCCCAACCCCTTTGACAGCCCCCTAACCACCTGAACATCCCCCACCTTGCAAACTACCCCACCCCCCAAACACCCTATGGACAACCCCCCCACTAGACATCCCCTACCCCTTGGAAAGACCCAACCCCCTAGATAGCTCTCCACCCCCTGGACACCCCCACCCCTTTGGACAACCCCCAACCCTATCAATATAAACATGTTGATAATGTGAGAAATTAGAAAGCGCAAAGAAAGTCAAATTTTTTTGAGATACAACGAAATGTTATTCAGTAGAAAAAAGCCTCAATCAGTGTTATAACTTAGAAGTAGATAATCCCACCTTATTACAATACATGTTGATATAAAACAACACTTGAATGGAAATGTCACATAACACACACTTCACACACACATATTTTTTTCATGGAAAATAATTTTTCAAATTGAATCCTTCATATAGTGTTGATATTCCATTGAAAAAATCAACATGGAAAAAATATGAAAATACATTATTGTTAATCACATCTCTAAAAAAGTTTCAACACATTTCTCATGAGTTAACTCCATATTTATAGGGAACATTGAATCGATATTACACTTTATAATTTAATAAAATATGGTCACCCATTCAACATTATGTGAATCCAAAAAGAAAAACACATTTATCCACAAACCAATTTCCTTTCACATGCATCGTGTACATATTGAAACAATATGCATTAGATAAAATTTTCATTTCAAAATTATTACACTCCATTTACATGAAAACGACGTCCAAAAATAATTAGTGGTATGAGTAATTCTACACATAAAATATTCTTAACATTTTTATGAGCTCCCAATGATTCCAAATAGAATATAATATTCCTTATGAGACTTGAAACACATCATAACCTAAATCACAATGAAATAATGTTATCATGGTATCTTCTATGTGAACATCCAATGATTTATATCTAAAAACACTACAATGATAACTATTTTTATGTTTTGAGAAAACTAAAATCAATCATATATGACAGATGAATGAAACAATATGAAATGATAAAAATTGAATCAACAAAACTCAAACTAAATAATGAATCAATTAGTCATACTAGGAGACTATTTGGGACATACTGCTAAAGAATAACAAAAACTTTGAAGGGGATGCTCGACCAGAGTATATCCTCGATCTAGGCGGGATGCCCAACCACCAGAGGGGATGCTCGACCAGCTTGACCTAGGGGGATTCACATTGGGTGATGGAATGCTTTACCTAGTGGGGATTAGCGTCCGGTGAGGGAAATATCGACCTAGGGGGGATGTGTGACCTCAGAGTGGATTCTCTACTAGAGGAGGATAGGGAGGGAGATGCGTGAGTGACGATGAGTGGTGAGAGGCAAGCGATGAGTGGAAAGTGGTGAGGGGGAGTTCGAATGGGAGGAGGAGAGCGCATGGTGAGCTGCGAGCAGTGGCGAGGAGGAGTCAGGAAGGGAGTGGTGGTGAGGGGGAGTCGGGATAGGAGCGATGTTGATGGGGAGTCAAGATGGAGAGGAGCATTTCGCGATGGACATGTGGGGGCATGACGTGAGGGGAAGTCGGGATGAGAGGAGGGTCTCATTTTATGTAGTTTTATCCCAATAGTTCATAAGAACAGTTGGTATAACCTCTTTATTCCAATGGTTTTTGCGAACTGTTGGGAAATAACTATTGGTATAGGTGGTATTTCCACCTGTGTAATTCCTTAAAATAAATATTTATAAAACATTGTTTTTATTCATTATGATAATTCATTATTTTTTCATAGAAATTAAAAATTACTAGATGAATATAAAATTTTCATTATATTTTTGTGAATTTATTTTTAAATATAATACTTTGAAATTGGAATATTTAATTTATTATGATATAAATACTTAATATATAGAAATATAGTAATTAAAATTTAATATTTTTAATATTTATATATTTTATAAATATTTCTTTAAAATTTATTAATATATAATAACCATTCATTTAATTTTATCATTCCAATTATATTAAAATAATTATTTTAATGTTATAAAAACATTTCAATAAGGTCATTTTTTAATATAGAAAATTTAATAAAATTCATAAAAACATAAAAATATTATTTTTTAAAAAATATGTTTATTAAATTAATAATTAAATTTTAATATGATCGTATCTCATACTTGAAGAACTCTTCAATAACACTGTATAATCATTAAGGGTTAGAAAGGGGATTGTTGTAGTCACAAGTAGTGATTACATGAGAAAGTATCTCATCGTGATTTCTACTCAAATATTACACTCTTTCATAGTATTATGATCATGCTATAATTATTAATGATTACCTTCACATTGTTCTAGGTAATCGACTTATGATTAAACCTCTTTATGAATATTGAAAAAATGAGGCATATATGGAATAAAAAACTACTAGATATAATGATTTATCGATTTCTATAACTGTAAAATTTTAGTGTAAAATTATGAAAGCATAGTATAGATCATGTTAGTTAGAATTCAAGAACATATAAAAAATAAAAACAACGTTGAAGTAGAAAACTATAATAAAAACACATATACATAATAGAATTTGAAAACTAGAAGCACTGGTTAACAAATCAACTACTCCTACAAGAACAGTATAATGAAAAATTTTAACCCAAAAAACTAATTGGAATTATAATCTTAAATCATGTTATACTTTAATTTTCCTATTTAAAAGTTTTTCCTTTAATACATGGAAATACCTAAATTAAGTTTTTTCAATGTTGTCCTACAATCCAACTAGAATCTCAAATATTTCTTCATCCTTGAATCCCACAATCTACCTAATTAGTATAAAACCCCACTTCTACAATATGAATGACTATCTCTTTATTTCCTAAGAAATCAATTGACAAAATCAATTAGTATCAAAATTATTAATAATTTGAATGTTCAATGTGAATTATTAATAATTTCAAACATCTAATTACTCTAATTTTGAATTTATTCCATTAAATATTTATATCTATGAATTTTCATTAAGAGTCGACAACGTTTTTTGATTCCAAAGGAACATGATTTTAATATTCTAGTAATATTAATATATATTAAATCAAACATTCACAGCATATTAAAATAAATAGTTTTCATATTTTTTGAGACCTCAAATGTGAAATTGGAAACCATGAGTTATTCCAGAATGTTGGTTTTATCAAATCTGTGACATGAAGTTGGTCAACATTGGATGTTTGTTCGAGGATGCTATTGGAGGGTGAATTATAAGAATTAAATAATTAATTTATTTAATATTACCACAACTAAACCTCCATTATTAATATGATATTATGGAAAATACTCAGAGTTAGATGGAATAACCTAAAATATTAGATTGGTGGAGGGGCCTTTCATCATTATAGAATCGCGATTAAAGATCAACGGTGGACTGATCGAGTTGAATCATGAGATAGATGGTTAATGTTGTGGGAATTTGTTTATCATTTATAGAGGATATATTATTCCCCAAGTGTCAATTTAACACAATGTATAACTCATTATTTTGTTTTTTATGCCATTGTTGACTATTTACCAGTCATTATAAAAAATATTTTTTATTTATCATGACTTCCATGAATCATAAGGAATCTAATATAAATCCTAATGAGATCTTGATTTATGGTTTTTTATGAAAATAATTACCACTTATTTCCACACATTATAATTATTGGATGGGATCACATCTTCCAAAGAAGTGTATCACACCATTCTTGTGTATTTTTCACACTTTACATCACGTTCATGAATAATTTCACACAAGGTTAGGATTGAACATTTCAAAATTGTATTCAAAGGTGAATGATCCCACATATTTGAGGTAGATGAGTAAAGTACACACACACACACATATATATATATATATCATTGTTTTTAGGAAGGAATGGGATGAAATGTTGGTCATGGGTGATTTTGAAATGGATTAGGGAGAAGATTATGGTTTTTTAACCCAGAGAGAGTAGAGGCTGTGGTGAATCATGATGGGGATGAACAATACAGGGTTTGGGTGGATATAATATAGACAGTTGCGACAGAATATGCATATTCAGGCATAGAAATACACTCTATAGTGAGAATCATGGATGAATCAATAGTAGTGAATGTGTGGGAGAGACACGTTAATAATTAATTGTTTCCATAAAAACCAAACATAAATGGATTATATTCCAGGACAACACACTTTTTAATCCTATGGTAGTGGTTTATACTGTTTTATATGAATATAAGTATCACACACCATGTATAACAGATTCAATAAATGTGACCTAGTGCTGGTGGGTCAACCTATACCCCACACAGGGTTACCCATGCATGAACACCAACAGGTTCATAGACACAACCAAAGTATATCAGAAGGACTGTGTACATGGACATGAATAAGGTATCCAAACATGGATAAAGTATATGTCAGGGCCAATGTACATTATCATAGGACAATGTTTATTGAAATGAGGTGAATGGACATAATCATTACCTAAGTGGAAATGACATTCCATATACAACCTATGCATTCCATGTAGTCCCACATGGAGAGCCAATCCTCATTCATGAATGAAAGAGACCATGTTTCCATGAAAGGTCACATGTTTTGTGAACCTTGGTACATGTTTTACAACTCTTAGAATCATCCACCATATGACCATCTTTCTTGGGGAATTGTATTTTCTTTATGAATTTCCCACCCTAAGATGTTTTCTATTTATAAGATGATGACTACATAAATTTTGGAATAAAAGATAAAAAAATTCTTTTTAGTGCGTAATTATTCTTTTAGCAATGCATGGACTATGGTAGTTATCATTATAGTTTATTAAAGAGACACCGAGGTTGAAATCCACTTATCAGAACAGGGAGAGGTTCCACCATACTACTTATAATGTTTGAGATTGAAACCCCTTACTATACTAGGTGTAGGTACTCTCTCTATGGGGTGAAACTACCCGTATTCAAGATTCGATAGTGAGTAGGCCCTCTAATAATGATTTTACTCACTTTTTATTTATTTTAGTTTTCATGTGTAATACCTCCACATCTATAATTATGTAGTTATGTGTGATGATGTTCATCAGAGTTAGACCATTTCAGCCATAACCATACTCAACTTTTTTAGCTGGGTTGTGGAGATGGAGATTGAATTTCCCATATACATGGGATTATTAATGAGAATATATATATATATATATTGGGGTTTCCCATACTTATGTGTTGATTTTACTATTTTATCATTATAAATTTCTTTTATTAGTTGTTAGTGCGTAAAACTGGGTATATATATATATACTAAACCTATTGTGAATTTTACACACATGTCTTGTGTCTTATGAAATTCATAAATATATTGGTGGTGACCATGGGTGAGTAGGATTAATAGGAGAATAAGTATATATAAGAGAGCTAACCAATCTTAGTGGAATTCCTTGGAAATTGTGTGATATACTCTTTTAGTCTACCTTTTTCCTGTTATTATTTTGTTGGGAATTGAATTCTGTTTTGGTGTTTATATTTATCGTTTATGATTTGGTTTTATATGTTCATATTCTGATGTATTCTATATAAGTTATTTCATTCATTATTATACACAATATGTTGCAATATTTTTTTTATTCATCTATAAATACGCATGGAGATAGTTGTAAGTGTACATATAGGTACATTAGTATGAGCCCTCCAATTTAAATTTATTCCTTTATGATGCTTATCACCATACCCTTTTTTTACTGGAGGTGGTCTTGGGATGCCACACACATATTATCACTAGCCTGGTTAGTCCTATTTGATTGGGCCATTATAGAGTGATATTTGACATGGAATTTCCCTGGGTTTTTGTTTGGAATTTGAACATGATTCGAGGATTGGTTTGGGATCCTTTGAAAATGGTTTCAAAGTGTCTTGAAAAATAATTTCAATCCATGTAACCCAGTGATTGTGTGGTGGATGACATGTCCATTCCCTTATACACTGAGTGCCTTTTTTTGAGTAATCATTCATAAAAATTGGTTACAGGTAATAATTTCACATAAATTATATAGGATTGAGTCTTTATAATTTCATGTCTGTCATGATTTAACTCTCCATAAACGCTCATCTAACCATGGAAAATATTTATAACTATCATGATGCCTCCATGATGAAATACATCTCATAGACTGACATGGGATCATGAAAATGATCAGTTGGGCGACAATGCCTTAGTTCAGGGACATTCTATCATATGGTATCCTCTAAGTGTGTATAGAGTAGTTCTATTGCCAGTCATGTAGTGTATAGTTCCAGTAGGTCCAGATGATGATTCACCCAACCTTATCATGTCTCACCAGTTCTAGTGATAGATAACACTTATTTTTCATGGAGATCCAGACACCCTAGAAGATAATTATTAGCCAGACTTACTGAACTTATTTTCCAATCATGTTTGGACCTCAAATAATTAGATGATTAAAATTGTGTTCAGTATTCATCATAGATGGATAGGGAGGTGGTTGATTATGATTACCCAGACACATAATAAGGTGGAATATTCTTGGTTAGACTTCTAGGTGTTTTTTCATTATGAGTATTATCCTTTACTATTTCATTTCATGTGTACTGAATATCCTATCGAGATATACATGGGTGATATGTCAGTTTCTGAGTAATATGTGAGGTTTACCTATGTTACATTTTACTCCCTTGATATGGTGTAGGATTGTTTCCTCTAGTCATGGATTATTGAGAAAGGCCATCATAGTGACATAAAGGATAGAGCAGTTTTCTTCTAAATTCACAATTATGAACGAGGGATAGAGTGGGATATGGTTATAGAGAACTGTCTAATAGAGGGACATTGGGTATCTAGAGTAGATAATGGTCCCCATAGGGAAGAGTCAACTGCAAAATCATGAAAGAATTAATCGAATGGAACTCAACATTAGAGATGTTATCATGTCCAGACTCAAAAAAATGGATTTGTAGCGCATTATTCACGCATAGAAGCTATTTACGTATGGGAAGTGTGATTATATACTTATGATAAGAAAGGTATAATGGATCCTGATTTATAGTAATATTTTGTTTAGGATAGTATAGATGCAGTGTATGAACAACCAATAAATAATTTGTTTCATTATCTGGGATCTCTTATGTGTGGACACAGTGGACCATAAGGAGGTGGTGCTGATAGTGGAAAAGGAAGAACTCCTGATAGAGTAGCTACTTATGAATTGTAATTCTTTGAGATACATTCACCAACACTACCACCCAGTGTCCCACTCTAGGATTAGGGATCCATCATTCATGGTCACATGCAACTACAGTCTATAGAGGTTTATGAATAGACTTATCCTGATATAATTAATGGTACAATAAGCATATTTTGTACTCTTTCTCTAGTAAATTTATACACATGGAAGAGTCATTTTTTCATCTCCATAACCCTTGTGAAATATTTAGAGTTACATGTTGAAATTTTATAAAATCAAACAAGGGTAAATGTTTCTACAGATTTATCTTCTTATAAATAATCCATTTTATAGTAGTGAGTGTTTGTAATTGCTAGAGATATTTTCTCATTGTACATCATGGTATTCCTGATGAAAAAATAGAATATAATTTCTGGTGTAGACTAAAAAACCATTGTGCATGCCCAAATAGACTATCATTGCATGATAGTTAGATTCCTTCAGATAGATGGGATGATATTCTCTTTGGTGGGTTAAAGTCATCTCTTTGATGGAAAAGTGGAGATCATGAGTCAAGAACTACAACCCATCACCCATTAGTGGGAATAATAGTCCCATTTTGTAGTGATATATTCATGAAAAAGGATCCTATTAGTAGTTGATTATTATATGGATATATTCCTCATGGATGTTCCGAGACTAACTCCAAGGAGAAAGATAGACTTTTACATCAACTTGTACCCATGATCTGCAATGATATCACTATGGAATATGGAATGAACCATATTCAGATTTTAAGAAAAGTGATTTATTAGAGTATCTTTGATAGAATGGGTTTATCAAACCCATTATTTCACTCTTGGCATCTTCATTTGTTCATAAAATAGGCGGATTAGATTTTGAGGCTTTGTATTTACTATCGTTTACTAAAACATGTAATGATAAATAAAATGTATACCTTTAAAAATTGTGATGAAATATTCACAATGATGATATGAACATGTTTTTTTATCAATAATCAATAGCTTGTACAACTTCCACCAATATAGGGTTCATAAGGACGATATTATTATGATGACATTCTGATGTTGTTGTAGACACTCTGAGTTCATCGGGATGTTTTTTAGTGTCACAAATCCACTCACTGCATTCTTTTCTCTAATGAATCGGGACATTCACACATAAATGAAACAATTGGAAGTTTTATTCTTTAATTAAATACTCATCTAATCTATATTAGAGGATAAGAATATATAGAATTTGAGGTTGTTCATAAAATTACTTCAGGAGGGGAATCATTAATGTGTTCTCTCAACTGGTTAATTCTGTATCCAAGAGGTTCATAATCTATGGAATTTCATATTTGAGACTTGTTTAGTTGTGGTCACAACTATGATTTAAGCAATTATTATTTTTTATCCATTGCAGAGTGTGTTTATGGTGTGATGATTTGATAATACTGGTGTTATGTGGAATAAATTTTCAAGGTTGCAACCCCATTGAACTCCATTACATTGAAATGGAATTCATTTACCAAGAAAGAGCATATACAGAGAGACTTAATGGATTTAAGGTTGCGTTTTACAAGTTATCATAATTTGAGATCACATATGGAAGGGGTTGAGTGTGTGGTGTTTTGATATTCCACTAGAACTGGGCCTGGATTCATGTTGACGTAGTGGTCGGTCATGATCGCTTATGGGTTTAGTTCGTTGAGGTGAAATGACAAGAATTAAATGATCCAATACATAGTGTTAGTATTCACTCTAATAATATGGTGGAACTATATTTTAGGTGACCAATTTATTGTTTACTCAAACCACCGATGGCTCAGGTACATCCTTAAATATAGAGTTCAATACCTAATATAGAGGATTTGGTTGGAGTTCTTACCAGAATATGACTCTAAAATGGTCAAAACATAATGTATGGGAAATGTAGATGATGATTCCATTATTAGGATATTGAGTTTCGTCTTAGTGGTGGAGAAATCTACATAGTTATCTTCAATGTATATGACCCTAGTGGAAGAGAGTGGTGTAGTTTTAATTTAGTCTATCTTAGTGACCTCTTTGATTCGTTAGCATGTCAGTGAAGCTCAGTTTGGAGATATTTACTATGAGGTTATATGTGACCATATATCATCAAAATTTTAATCAGAATGATTTAATTATGGAGAGGAGAATAAAATTATTTTATGGGGAAATTTTTTAATTTTCAAGTTATGTTGCATTTGGAGTTGTTATGGAATTTTCACTATTATCTCTTCGACCAACATATCAGTGTGTAAAATATGTATAAGAAACATAAATGGTAGTTTTGGTATGATAAATGAGGTAGAGTGATTATGATTTTCTCTCTTGGTGTATCACGGGTTGATATGTAAAGAATAAACATCAGTTTCCATTTGGTTTGAGTAGACCATTGGGGATCCCAAAATATATGTGGTATGGAATATAAATGGATACTGTGACAAGGAAAACATATATGGTGAGTCTCCATAATTCTACCTTGATATATGTTTTAAACTCTCCAAGTGAGATCACTTCCTTTCCATAAAGGTGAAGAGTTTGGATGAATAATTGTGGCTATTTTAAGTGTGTGAGATCATCCAAATTCATAGGGTACCTAAAATGATCGTCTATGAACATGTTTTTTTGTTCACATTACATTCTTAGAGGTACCCCAAGATGATTTTGGTACCTATTTAGATATGAGTATGTTTCTCTACCCCCATATGTATCTGAAGAATGATCGAACTATCTAGGAGTTGTAGGTTATGTTATGAAACTATGTGTTAGATTTTGGCTGGAGTTGTGAGTATAACATTCGATTGATAGTGTTTTCTTATAATAACAAATTTCATCCAAATATTTACATGGAACAGTTTGAGGACCTATACGGGAGACCAAGAAGGTTATCCTTATGCTGAATTGAGATTTTAAAGTGGGAACTTGTTGGGGTAGAGATGTTGAATATAACAAATGAGAATATCTAGGTGATCCAATAGAATATGAGGACATCCTAGACCTAAAATAAATCATACATGAATAGAGGTTTTCATCCCATTGGGATAGAGTAAGGAAAAATTTTGTTACATACTGTCACCTAATGATGATGACTAAGCATGTTTAGCTCAGGATTAAAGCTATCCCTGAGGATTATGAGGCCATTCAACATAATAAAAAGGATTTCCAAGGTTCCTTACTACATGGAAATCCCCCACATAGTTATATTGAGTGTATGATGTATTCCATGTGTCACAATTGAGGAGATATGTTCCTGAACATATTCATGTTATTGACTATGGAGTGTTGGAAAATAAGGATGGTTTGACCATTATGAATTACTTTATGGAAATTGAGGCTCAATAATATAGGATTATTTTTGGTAAGAAAATCCCTTTGAGTTATTTTGAAATATAGTTGGGTGAAGGATAGCTCCTGGGAGCATGAGAGTCAGATGCATACTCAGTACCCCAACTTTTTGTGTGTAGTTTATGCTTTTTTGTTCAAAAATAATTTGGATTTAGATTCATAATCATCTTTCATCACAGGGTTGTAGATATAAAGATCCCACCTCTCTTTATTTTGGGGTTATATATGCGCATATATATTTTGAGATTTTGATTCCCTCATTATTATGTGTTTTGATAACTGTTTAAAATTTATATTCATCCATTACTGGTTTTTGAGGGTGTCCTACATTGTAAGTATATACTCAAACCAAAATGGGATTCTCCCACACATGTTGATGATAGATCGATTTGGGATGACCATTGTGGAGCATTAATTGGGGGAGCATATATTTACCTAAAAAAGATGATCTTGTTCAGTGTTTGTCCTTGGAGATTATGATTGGAGCTATCCTCTGTCTCTCGTTTAGTTGTTATTGTTAGTTTGAGACATCATTTCAATTTTATTATATATTTTCCCACTTTGTGATTTCATATTTATATTGTCATACTCTGACATATTTTTTAGATGTTATTGGATGAGTTGTTATACTATAGATATTTCTGTCTTTTATTATTCCTATGCACTTATGCATGGTGATGTTTTTCTGTGTATGTATAGTTACATCAGTCTATGACCTCCAATATCATTTTATTCCTTATCAAAGGTTTTCTCCAGCCCCTAGTCAATTTGTGGTGGGTTTGGGGTTCCACATATAGCATTCCACTAGCTTAGTACGGATCAAGGGGCTGGGTTATGACATCATAATGAAAATCATATAAAAAACTATAAAAACACATGTAACTAGAAGTAATCCAAAAATAAAAATACATTCAATACTTAATTTTTTTGAAATCATTCTGAGTGTCTCATTTTTTTCATCTTGGTATCTTAATTTCAATCAGTTATCAATGCTATGAAATTCATTACAATAAATAATAAAAATTCCAGATTCCATATCCTTAATGATATTTTATGATTTCAGAAGAATAATTATTTTTATTATTTGATAGACTCTGTAACACTCCACATATCTTGATGAAGGTAGTTCAAATCCATTATTTTAAAGAACTAATCCGGGTCAACATGATAGATCAACATGGTCAATCCATTATAGGTCCATAACTACATTCATGATCACTCCTCATTGGAACCTATTTCTAGCGTATCATAGGGGATTTTCTGGGAATGATTTGACACTAAAATATAATAAAAATAAAAATATAGTTTTTATAGCCTAACATAATTTATAGAAACACTATAAGAAAACAAAACACTAAATAAAATAATACTAAACATCAAAAAAATCAAATAATTTTATATAGATAAGTTATAATTGAAAATTTTTCCTATCATTTTTCACATAGAAAAATAATTTTTATACAAAGAACTTATATAAAAAATAGGGAATAAAAAAACGTGGCTAGAGAGGGTGTTACACATAATTATCAAAACTAGTCAAAAAAAAACCCAGTAAATAAACTTCATTATCACCACATGACTCTCGAGGCTATAACATGAAAAAACAGCACCCACATCCCAATGGATAGAGGTAGAAATAAGACATTAAATCCAAAAAACTGAATGTCTTACAAAATTCAAGGATACTACATTTCTACCAATTTATTTATACAGGGTGTGCACTAATTCCCATTAGAAATCCACAAAAAATCAATATTATTACTTCTATTAAAATATTAATTAAATATTCAAAATTAATATGTGAATATAATTTTTCATTTCATTAACAATTTTTTTGAAAATATCCCTGACATAACTATTCAATTTTTAAAATGTACTAGCCTTTGTAAACCCTTTTTAAATATCCGATACCCATTTAAAACTCTACCATTGAAAAAAATGCATTAAAATAGTTTAAAAAAACTTGAATTTATTTTCAATATAATAAATCACATAAAACAACCACCAATTATTCCAATATAACATTACCGAAACATAATAATTATGAATAATGCGTAAGGGGTAAACAATATTAGAATATAACTCAATAGAATTGTTATAATGAATAACAATAATAATATAATTTATCTATCCAACATGAGGGACAAAAAAATTATTATCATGTCATTAAAGTAATATTAATCTAAGAAACAAGAATCACATATTATAATAAAAAATAACAAGCATTACATATGATATATATCTTGAGGAAATAGCATAGGTAATAATGGTAAAATACCAGACATGCCTAGGTGGAACCAACTACTGGTAGATTAATGGGCACAAAACTCATCACTTGACTCTCTGTTAACTAACATATTTAATGAAATATACCTTTACCAAGACAGAAAAATCAACTAGGTGATACTAGCAAGAGAAAGTCTCTCAACTAGAGAGGCACATGTACCCTGATCTACTACAGCGTAGCCAAGGATTTTTTTGAATAACTATTGTTGGTGGGACACATTCAAGACAATGAAATTCACATGAAAATTAAATATAATAAATGAACTATCACATTGAAATAATAAACATTCCACTTTTATGAATCCTCCTTCAATAATAACCCCCTTTACCAAACCCAACTACTTGACTCAGAATTCATTTAATCCCCAATTTATGACTAAAAGAATAAAAAATTTGTAAAAAGAATACTTGATATGTGTGAAACAATTAATAAAAAAATCATACTTACATAGTGATCCAAAAGAACCCCTATGTCTCATGAGAGGGCTCAAAACCCCTCGAATCTAAAACTCCCAAAATATTTAAAAACCATGACATAGAATTCAAATAAAATTACACTATGGTTAGAGATGATTTTTTAAATATGATGAAACCAAAAAAATAACCCTAACCTTTCAATAAATGGATGAACCCTATAATAAATCACCTAAATGAAACTCTAGAGGTCATTTGAAATTAAAGAGAGGGGTTGGGGAGGGGCCTGGACGTTGGGGCTTGAATGGGTGAGTTGTATAGGATAAGTCCTAATTAAAAATACAATGAAATGAAAAAACCACAAAAACCACTCATTTCATCTCGCATACACACATGGTTTAAAAAACTATATAATAATTATGTGATCAACACTGCAAAACCAATAAAGGTCATATGATTAGTACCTCAGAATTTCCCAATCTAAATTCTGAACCATGTAGAAATGAGAAAGCATGAAAATTTTTAAAATTACCCATCGAAGCACCCCAAACAAAATACGTAAATTAACCAGATAAATGTATACGTGATTAGGACATTTTAAAGAATCATTGTTCTCCCCACCATGGAATAGTGTACACCATATAATCATAGAAAATATAAGAAAAAGGAAAATTTAAAGACAAACTCACAATTACTATGACTTGTCTATAGAATCCAACCTCTTAAACCTAAAACCACGTAGACAATATTTCAGCAATCCACTCCCCATGAAGAAACATCCTAGAGAGGCCTATGATTTATTTTTCATCAATTCACCAAAAAACCCAAAAAAGGGTTCGTCATTATAAAGAAAGAAAGGGGTTTAATAAGAAAATTATTTGGATATTTAGTCATTTGATATTACATAATATTTTTGAGCTCTAATATATACCAGATCATAACTCAAAAGTGATTCCCATGTCCAAAATCAATTCAAAGGACAAAACATATCCCATCCTCTAAAATATTTGAGTTCATAAGAATTAATATCAAAGAAAAATATCAACTAAAGTCATTCTAGAATTAAACTCCATCAAATGAGTAAAAACACATGAAGACCTACTAAAGGTATCACCACCATATAGAATTTCTATATATTGGTGAAATAACAAACAAATATATACAAGGAAAAAATATTTTGACAAACCATAGATGACATAAAATATTCACCTCAACACACATTAAGAGAAAATATACTTGATAAATATCTAAAATTCCTCCATAGTATATCATAATGAAAAACCATTATATGAAATTGGATAAAAACACTAATGATGTACAATGCTCAACATGGGGCATCATGGTTCTGACATTGGGTCATGATACAACATGAATAGTAACATAGTGACATACTCACAAAACACCTACACATTGTGATCCAAAATTAATGTCACAAAATTTAATATCCCATGGTATAAAAGATACCAAAAAATATCCCTATTTCTCCAACCTCCACCAAGGACGTACTAATGCTATTGATGATGAAAACCTCAACCCATGGTCTATAATATTCACTAACATCAACTATCACCAAAATTAAATGTGGTATGAACATCACAAAGGTGAACGAATATAAATCTAGAGGTTCTATCATCCATTACAATCTAATGACATGGGTTATACACATGCTATGAAACAAGGTCTAATTTTTTTTTACAAATTGAACACTCACAAAACAATAAAACAACTTACAACTCTCTATTGGATGAAACACAAACAAGTACTGATTGTATCAAATCTTGGTCTAAGAGGTCGTTTTCTGAAATATATAAAACAATCAAAACCTATAAATGTGATAGATATAACCACATAGTTGATAGGTAAACATATCCATCAAAAAAAGAAGACATATCATTTTAATGAAAATCTACTCTGAATTCATACCATCAAATTTAATATAACTGATGTTGGAAAAAAGTTGATATGATTGGTTCACATGATTATCACCTTCCAGTATCCAATAATAACTAGTCATATCAGCCTCACTTACACAATATAAGGTCAAAATTTCACATTCCCTAGCTACACTTATTTGATTTACAAAATCATAATGACCTTATACACAAGAAACCCATTGGTATATAAGATCAATTGGAATACTGATGAACTCATGTCTTTAAAAAGTACTCCAAAAATTAACCATGCCCCCCCTTGAGTATTAAAAAACCAAATTTGGAGTGATTTTGACTAGTCTAGTGAAAAAATTAAGATATCCATTTAAAGGAAGATCTCTTTCATCAGTAACCTTGAACTACCACACCTTCTCAACTATAACATTCTAGAATTAAACTTATTCATTATAAAATCCTTCAACTATCATCAATATAACACCTCAAATAGTTGGTAAAAGTTTCTGATATTCTAAAAATAAAGACATAATCCTCAAAATAAAATAGTGGTGATCCTAAACCAAGATGCTTCAAGTGTTATTGGATACATATAGAAAATGTTGACCATAGTTATCCAAAATGCCTCTTCCATATATACTTCATCAACATCAGAAACATACATGTATTTATTTCGAAACTCTCACAAATGATCTATAATTTGTGAATAACATGGATCTAATAACCCATTTAGATTTTGTTAAGTTTTATAGCTGTGAAAGAAAACTCCACGATCTATAGAATGATTACATGAGACATTCCCTTCTAAAATTTCTAATTCATTTTTAGGGTTCACATTCTAATAAATCACAGAAACAAAAAAATTCAATCATACCCTTACAAAATCTAATACAAGGGATAAAAAAGAAAACAGTAATGAAACATGTTTATAAAACAACATTTATAATTCCACAAAAAAATAACCATCAAGGACTTCTTCCAAACTCAAAAATTATTTCATTGTTTCAAAAAACAAACTGGGAATTATGCATTTTAATTAATATGAGAAAATATATTTTAATATAATTTTATATGTTAAAAAAACTCATAAATAATAATTATCTTTTAAAAATAATTGAAGGTTTTTTAAACCCAAGTCCAAAGTTCTATTTCCATTTAAAAAATTACTATTTAAAAATATAACATTTACATAGTTTTAAAAACTACTTCAAAGGTGTTTTAATAAAATAAAACATTTAAAACAACTAAAACCTTGTTCCATTCTAATATTATAAAAAATCATCATGTGTGTTTAATAGTATGTGGATTTCCATAATAGAATATAAATCCCTGAAATGATTATATATATAAACAATAATAAAATATGACATAGTATCCAACTTGGGGGATAATCCAACGAGAAGAGCAATACATATCAGTATTCTTCCAGAAAGAAATAAGAAAAACACAAGACAATGAACATTAAACAACAAAACATATGTTACATAGAATGAAGAAACAATGTGGATACTAATGGGGAAATTCATGTTTTTTATTGGTTAAAAATAATGAAGAATGAATAATTATAACACAACTTGTCAAAAAAATTACACACAACTAACCTCATCAGTTAACCACACCAAGAAAGATCTATAATTCATCTTGGGAATAGTAGATAGTGTATAATTCACAAAAAGTGGGTAAAATATCAAAATATTTCCCACAAATTATCCTAGGTTTCATCATGGAAAAACTAATGATGGTAGGCCACTATTAATCCAATGGTAACCAAAATAAATGAACATTCAAAAAAGGACATATATCATAATAATCATATACATCCCACCTAAATACACACCATTAAATAATTATACCACTTTATAAACACACAAACAAAAGTAAAAATAAATTTTGTAGTAAATACACACATTGAAGTCAAAATAATTGGATACAATATTTCCCCAAAATGGTGTAAACATCAATCCCTAAAATATTCCATACAAAAGGTAAAAAACGTCCCTTTACATAATACTAAGTAATTATACATTTAGAAATTAATTTTTAAACAACTTTAATAACATTTATAAAACCCTGTAGAATCACTTGTTTCACCATAAATTATTTCAACCTACCCATGTAAGTCACTAAAACATTCCATAATTAAAAAAACTCTTTCAAAATAATCAAAAATCGTGAAAGAAATGGAGAAACTGACTTCAGAAGTCAAATATGGACCCAAACATCATGAACACTAATTTTTGTTGAAGAATACGATGACTAAAATTTTATCAAACAATTAAAATGAATAAAAAAATTAAAATAAAATTTCTATTTATCTAAGAAAATTCACACAAATTTTCAATAGAAATGCAATCAAAGCATAGAAATTTTTTCACAACAATAATCTATGTGTTATATTCAAAAATTAATTAGTTAAGAAATATGTTCTAAATAAATAAAACCCATATAAGTCGCGTATTAATGTATATTAAATGGAAACACCTACCTCCAATTTCATAACCATGCAGCTTATGTTGAATTACACTAGATGAGGTCTCATAAGAGGGCTCAAAACCTCTAGAAATGAAAAACTATATTGTTGTTCAACCTTAGACATAAAAATAAGACAACATGGTGACTAGGGATAGATAATATAGGGAAATTAGGATGATATCAAATATATATTGATGTAGAATCCCAAACATTCAATCCAGCAATGAAAACACAATGAAATCACCTACATCCCACAATGGAGGTATTTAAAATAGGAATAGAGAGGGTGGGATGGTGCCTCATTCAAGAGGTTTTAATGGAGATAGAGTATTGGAGAATTAATAAATAAAAATTACTTGTAATGAAACAAAACCTAAAATCATGAAGGTCACATTGTTTACTAACACAATTTAAAAAATCATAAGGAAATTGGGATATAAACACTTCCAAAACCAATAGTGGTCATAGTATTAGTATTGCATGATTACCAAAACCATGAAGACCTATCAAGCATTATGAAATTTTAAAAATTAAATCCTAATACACCTTGTACTCAAGTTGAATATAAAAAATATAATGCATAAAATAATGTGACATTTCATGGTGTCCTAATTATATTTCTCACAAATCTATTTAAAATATTAGGTAAAAAATGATTTCCTGTAGATTTTTATTCAAAAATACAACCAAATTTAGTGATCTATATTTTTATTTTATGAAATCAAAATATTTAAAAAATTTAAACTAATTAAGTAAAATCCCATAATGGGGGGGGGACCCTGATATGATAGGTTAAAACAACACCCCCTTTAGATCTTGTTTCTTAATTAACCAACCATAACACTCTTCCCCCTTTCCCATATGAATGTATGAGTAGAAATATAAACATGCATGGTACACAAGAATATTAAACATTTCACCTACACTAGGATATTTATATGTAGCATACATAAGAAAATGTGACTATGTTCCAAATCCACTAAGGTATATTGCTTCTATAATGTTCATAGTGAACAAATTGTCCATCATGGATTACTACCAACCCTATTTTAAATGCTCACCTTTCTCTATTATAAATTTTTCCCACTAATCCTTCATAATATTATTGTCACACCCCAACACGTGCATTTATTTTATTTTATGATTTCTTTGTATTTAAATTATTTTTATGCGGTTCATGTTCAGTATCGGACCAGGTTTTTGTGTTTTTGTTAAAAAGTGTGCTTTTTGACGCGATGTTGTTGGGCGCGTTCGCGGAGCCTGTTCTGGAAGCCCCGCGCGTCCCTGCCCGGTGTATTTGCGCATCCCGTTGTCTTTGGAAAATTTTAAATAGAGAGTCTTTATATTTAACGCACACAACTATAATTATTAGTTAATAATTATTTTTATTATTTAAGACGAAATGAATATTTTTATCATTTGTATTTTTATCATTATGATTATTATTATCATTATTATTTTTATTATTATGTTATAAATAAATAATTAATGAAATTGATAATATTGCGGATAATAGTATAATCATTATTAAATATTCTTTGTTATTAATCTTTATTATTTTTATTGTTATTATTATAATTTATTATTATTATGATTATGATTTTATTTTATTTTATTTTATTTTATTTTTCTTTTATATTTTCTTTTCTTTTTCTTCTAACCCTAGCAGGCATCCCCCTCTGTTTTTTTACACCTCCCTTCTCTCTCGGCTGCCACCTCCCCCCATCTCTATCTCTCTCCTTTTTTTTCTCTTCTTCTCCCCCTGGCCTACCTCGCGTTGATCGCGTCCAGCCGCGTAGAAGCGACCCTATGCCTCCTTCCTCTTCTCCTTCTGCAATAGCAGCGGCCACTTCCCCTCATCCCGCAGGACCTGGCGCCTCAGCCGTTTTCCCCCTGTCCGCTGCCAATCACCCCCGCGCGGCCCTCACCTCACCTTGCCGAAGCATCGCAGCTCCAGGCGCGCTCCCCCACTACGCGTTCCCCCCACTGCATGCTCCAACCTGCTGCAGTCCAGCCGTCAACTCCCTCATCCCTCGCAGGACAACCCATCACCCCCGACTCCTTTTCGGCAGCCCCGTCGCAGGCACCCGCCGACCTCATCCCACCGCCGACGCCCTCCTTCCCTGCTACCTTCAGCGGCCACAACACCCCCTAGCTGCCATGATCTGACGCTGCACCTCCCCTCTCTCCTCTGGTTGTGCCATCCGATCTCCGCAGCAGCAACCTCCTCTGTCCGCCGCTGCAACCCGGTCAGCCCGCCCGACCTTCCCTGCCTTCGCCCTCCTTGCACCATCTCGCGCAGGAGCCCCATCCGACAGGTTTGTATTGTATTTTTTATATTCTTATTGTTTATTATTATTGTTATTATTATTATTATTGTTATTATTATTATTTTTCTTATTATTGTTTCTATTATTATTATTATTGTTATTATTATTATTGTTGTTATTATTATTATTATTATTATTATTATTTCTATTATTATTACTGTTATTATAATTATTGTTATTATTATTTTATTATTAATATTATTAATATTATTATTATTATTTTGTTGTTATTATTATTGTTATTATTATTATTATTATTATCATTATTATTTTGTTGTTGTTATTATTATTATTATTATTTTTATTATTATTGTTACTACTACTACTACTACTACTACTACTAGTACTATTATTATTATTATCTTCATCACCATACTTTTGTTGGCTTAGGACTTTTAGGAACTGCGCATGGCGTTTCCGAGTGAGCACCATCGCCGCGCCTTGTTTCTGAGGTTCTGTCGTTGTCGCGCTTCAGTTTCGTGGTAAGCGTTTCTCCCCGACACTTGTTTTTGCATGCACTAGTGAGTTTTTGTATGGGTCTGAGTCCTTGATATTTATTATGGATAGTGTCGGACTTTATCACGTGGCTTCGGACACACGTTGTGTCATCACGCCTAGGTTCCAGAGTTATATTATCATCGCGCTATGATCTTGAGGTAGGTTCCTTTTGCACTGCTTCTAAAATTTATGTTACATTATTTTTTGCTATTTGCGCACACTGTTTGCTCAAAGTAAATATTTTATTAATTTTGGTAAAAGTGTAATAGTATTAGAGAATTGTTTTTTTATAATTACTCAGTGTAAGAAAGTGCTGTTTATTTTATACAAGACACATGAAATATTATTTTGACGAGAGGAAACCCAATAATGAAATAATGCCCATTTGTATTTTAAACATAATCCACGGAATATAAAATAGAGTTTTGGTTTAATGATAAAGGATTTCTTTTGAAGCGTGAACATGTAATTTGGTCCTTTTTAGAAACTGCCCGGCTGGCTCATAAAGTTTATTTAGAAAAATAAAATGGTTTGGTTTGGTTTTTATAAAAATGTTGGAAGCCTGTCAAGTAGTGTTTTGGGGGTTCTTTAAATGGTTTTAAACTGTTTTTGGCAGTGATTGTGAAATGTATTAAATTCCCATTTGGCACTTTATGGAAAGCGATGGAACAATTTTGATAAAAACACTCTTAGGACAACTTGCATGCCTTGGTTGCAATTGATTGTTTGGGAGGCCGCGCTTAGAGGCTTCCGAGTATTTGAGTAGTTAAAGGCATGAGGTTGTCCCATGGAGTGGATTGGGGTGATTCCTATTGTGATTTATATACAGATATATCTGATTGGATGCCCGGTTGGCATCGGTTAGCTCACTTACTTTTTAAACACTTGAGACATGGGAATCTGGCATGTTGAGAGAATATTCTAAGAATGATTGCTGCACTGGTAGATTATGGTACTGACCAGTGTCCCATAGTAGGTGGATATATTGGGTTTATTGCTATGGGATTTTCCCTCATCTTCCCTAAGAGAGGATGGTCGAGCGTATTGTGCGTTTTGATTTCATCATGACATGTCGATAAGGATGATTACACATGTATTGGTGTCTTCTGGTTTATTCTCGATCTCCTAGGTTCACCCATGTCTATTCAGATTTTGTTGCTTGTAGTAGTGATTATGATACTCATATGTATACCTACATTGCCCTTGCTATGTGTTTTACCTTGTGCATTTCTGGTGTATTGTTTTCCTTGGAAAGGGGTAAATTTATTTTGATTAGGTTTCTAAAAATGGTTTTAAAATGAAAGAGTTTAATTTTCTTTGTACAAATTTGAAATAAAAACATTACTTACTCTTTCTAAAAAGTCATGGACACTAATGAAATGAACCCGAATTTGGAAATGGCTAAGGGCAACGGTTCGTACTTTGTTTTTTAGTAAAATATTAAAAAAACATACTTTTATAAATTGTAGTTCAAACCTGAAATGGTGTTTCTTTTATTTTGAAGGTAGTGTATTGGGAATAGATATCGGGCTAGCCTACTGAGTTTTAATACTCACGCCTATAGTTCTTTTCTGTTTTTAGTGTTTGTGCAGGCTATAGCTTGAGTGCGCTCGCCTAGGGTGACACTCGATCGTTGAGTCGGAGAGCAACCCATGAGGTCTCATGGAGTTAGTTCGGACGTCGTGTTTGGTTAGTTTTATTTTTCTTTTGTTTCTATTTAGTCATTTTATTTTTTTTATTTTACTCTGCGCTGCTCTGTATTATTTCTGCTGTTTTAATTATTTATATTGGGTGAAATCGTTCCCACAATCTCTGTTGATGCCCTGGTGCTTGTGGCCATCCTGAGAGGACCGAGAACGCCTCTCGAGCCATGTCGTGGTCCGGCTCGGGTGACCGGTTCAGGGTCGACCTGGGATGGTTCGTGACAAAATGGTATCAGACGAGGTTATCTCTTAACGGACCTCGCTTCTCAGAGCGCCCTTTGTTATTTGGGATGTCAAGGTAGACAGAGTAGGATTGTCAGGACTTGAGAGGTTGGTGTGGGAAGAGCATCGTGAACTCTTGCCCATACTGATCCTCATGTTTCCATGGGAAGTCCGGTTTAACTTGTTTATTTGGGTTTTTATGGATATGTTTTGTGATTGGGATACGACAAAGGGAGTTGGGCCACTATTCCTCCTAACCCACATGGCCTGGCAAGCCATGCAGAGCTAAGAGCATGATCCAAGATGGCTCTCTGTGTCGGTGACATGTTTGGCATATGGCCGCCAACCATATGGTCAAGTCACTCACTAACACTGGTTCCCTGCTTGAGTTGTTTTGGGTTTCATTTGATTTATGGAAGTGGTTTGAATCAGAAAAGTTGGTTTTGAAAAAAAATAAAATAAAATAGTTGTTTTTAATGACATGTTTAAATCATGGATTAATTTAATAGAAGTGGTATGAATGATTTGTTTTTGAAAAAAATGATGTTTCTTTGTTTTGGCATTGGTATTCCTATGGGTTCTCACATGCATAGTGGTATGTTAGAAATGTGATCAGATCTTTGGTATGATGGATGGATGCCTGAGTGGCATGAATACATGCATGTGGGTGAGACTCTACAGAATACCAATGGAAGGGGTTTAACCCACCAAGCTTATTTTAAATTAATGATGTTTTCAAAAGAAATGTTTTGATTTTATGATGGCGCGTTTTCTTATGTTCAGAGATTTTCATGTATGTAGTGTTTGTTTCTAAGGAATTTCGTTTATTGAGTTAGCCTTGATTGGGTTTTTGACTTTTCCTTGTCCAGAATTTATTCCTTTAAAGCTATGATGGGTGATCATAGTACGATTGATCAACCTAAGGATTTTATGCTTGAGTTTTGGAAGCTGGATCCACCTCTCTTTTACGGTCAAGCAGAAACTTCCATAGTAGAGGAGTGGATGCGGAAGATTGAAAGGGACTTTAACCTCAATGTGTTGCCCGACTCATTGAAGGTCAAGTTTGCGAACTTCATGCTTGAAGGTTCACCGTGGATGTGGTGGAAGTCAGTGTCTTGGAACAAGCCCCATCAAGAGCTTTCTTGGGAGTTCTTCAAGGCTTTTCTCATTCGCCAGTTTTTCTCTAAGGAAGAAATGGTGAGAAAAGGGATGGAGATGTGTTGTCTGCATCAGGGAGACGACTCCGTGTTGGAATATTTTCAGCGCTTTGTGGAGCTAGTCCCATATGATTCAGGGTATGCCACGAATGAACCCATGAAGGATCGACGCTTCGAGGTGGGTCTCCACCCTGATTTACAGTCAAAGGTGTCAGAGTCCAACCTAACTACTTTTTTCAATGTGACGAGAAATATTTTCATGTAGAAGCTATGATGGAAGGAGTGCTCAAAGTAGTCCTCCCTCCTTCGATCCCTATGAGCAGTGGCGAAGATTCTGGAAAAGAGATGAGTAAGCAAATGGAAGTGGATAGAGCAGGTCGTGGAATCAAAATGCCCCGAGATCTTTCATCAACCTCTTCGGAGCGGGAGATCCTCATGTGTAATCAGTGTGGCAAGCGGGGTCACAAGAAGCCGTCATGCCCAAGCGCCCTGAAGCCCTGCCGGGCATGTGTACGCCTGGGTCACTTGCAATGATTCTGTCAGGGCGTTGCAACAAAGCGTCGCGGAGGAAGTACTCAGAAGTAATGTGTTGTTGGGTTTTTGTTTAAAGTTTCTGGTGTAAGTTTATTTTTAGTGTAAGGGATATTTTATTGCTGCAGTGTACTAATGGTGTTTTGGGTGTTGAAATGTATGGGAATGCCGTGGAATTTTGATGAAATCCGGTTTTGAATACCAGTGTGGCTTTCATTTTGAATTCTTGTCTATCCTTCTGTCAAACCAAAATATGTATGTAATTTATTGGGATTATCAGAACCCGACTGCAAGGCAGAAGATGCTTCATCCATCATAGCTCCATCCAAAAGGTCTTAGAGTGAAGTTGGCGCGTAGTTAGGAACCCCCAGGGAATTTTAAGGAGTCTAGTTAATGTTGCACCTCTATCTTTGGGGTGAGGCTATTTTAGCATGTCTGTTGTGGTTTTTTTGTCATTATAAATTTCCTCTTGTCGCAAAGAGCATGATGGATTTATCCATCGTGCAATATCAGTAATTGTGCCTTTTGGATGTATGTTGCTAATCAGTGACCTCACGTGGGTCACCGAGGTGAATCAGTTACGGCTTTGGTTTATGTCCATCCCCAAGTGGTGGGGCATGAGTTGTTTTCCGTCCATGTTCAGTGATCCAATCCTTGGGCCCTCCCTCCTCGCCCATGGGGTATGGGTTTTTGGTTTACGCGGACTTTTTGGACCAACTTTTATTCCTTTCAGATGGGGAGTAAGGGGTTTAAAGGTCATTGTTGTGCTCTTTCAAGCTTGAGTAAGGCCTTGTGCACTTCTAAGCTGGTTTTCCGTTTGGTCATTAGTAGGGCGGTCTTTTATGGTGGGGAGACCCACCATGAGTCTCTTTGGGTTTTCGCTTAAATTGTTATCGAATGCTAGTTGAGTTCTTATGGTGGGAAGACCATTCAGGCCTCCCCTATGTTGGTGATTTATTTCGGTCAATGAGGTTCAGTCCCACTGGTAGTCGTTGTGAGGTCCTTGGGTTAAGAGGTTGGATGGTGATGTGTGGAATCCTTAGGTGTTCATCGATATACTGGATGGTGTTGTGGCTTTTCGGGGGTGGAAAGCATTATGGTGGGGATAATTGTCACACCCCGACATGTGCATTTATTTTATTTTATGATTTCTTTGTCTTTAAATTATTTTTCTGCGGTTCGTGTTCAGTATCAGACTAGGTTTTTGAGTTTTTTTTAAGAAGTGCGCTTTTTGACGCGACATCATTGGGCACGTGAGTGGAGCCTGTTCTGGAAGCCCCGCACGTCCCTACCCGGTGTATTTGCGCATCCCGTTGTCTTTGAAAAATTTTAAATAGAGAGTCTTTATATTTAACAAACACATCTATAGTTATAAGTTAATAATTATTTTTATTATCTAAGACGAAATGAACATTTTTATCATTTTTATTTTTATAATTATTATTTTTATCACTATGTTATAAATAGATAATTAATGAAATTTTTAATATTTCAGATAATAGTATAATCATTATTAAACATGCTTTGTTATTAATCTTTATTATTGTTATTATTATTATTATAATTTAATATTATTATGATTTTGTTTTTATTTTAATTTATTTAATTTCATTTTTCTTTTATCTTTTCTTTTCTTTTTCTTCAAACCCTAGCGGGCCGCCCCCTCTGTTTTTTTACTCCACCCTTCTCTCTCGGCCGCCACCTCCCCCCATCTCTCTCTCTCTCCTTTTTTTCTCTTCTTCTCCCCCTTGGCCTGCCTCGCGTTGGTCGCATCCAGCCACGTAGCAGCGACCCTCCGCCTCCTTCCTCTTTTCCTTCCGCAACAACAGCGGCCAATTCCCCTCTTCCCACAGGACCCAACGCCTCAGCCGTTTCCCCCCCTACCCGCTGCCGAACACCCGCGCGCGTCCCTCTCCTCACCTTGCCGTAGTGGCGCAGCTCCAGGTGCGCTCCCCCACTATGCGTTCCCCCCACTGCGCGCTCCAACCTGCTGCAGTCCGACCGTCGACTCCATCCTCCCTCGCACGACAACCCATCACCCCCCACTCCTGTTCGGTAGCCCCGTCGTGGGCACCCGCCGACCTCATCCCACCACTAGCGCCCTCCTTCCCTGCTACCTTCAGTGCCGCGACACCCCCCTAGCCGCCTTGATCTGATGCCGCACCTCCCTTGTAGAGACCCGTAGCCTGACTTACATGGACTTTACATTACTTTTGCAGAATACTTAGTACATAACAAAAACACACACACAAGGATCGTAATAGTTTAGTGTCTTTGGAAACTCGGAACGTAATCTTCTAATCCTGGTGAAAGATCTTCAAAATCTCCCACAAAGATCTTCCTTTTTTTTACCTAAAACCTTTCTTTATATCCTGGGGAAAAGAAAACATAAAAGGGTGAGCTCAAATGCTCAGTAAGGGTAAACAAAAGAAATATCAATCACATAATTTTCATAAGAACATAACATTTTTGGAAATCTTAACCTGCAAAAGAGAGCATAATTTCATAACATGGGATAAATCATAGTAGTGAAAATGAAACCATAACTTAAAACCTTACTCATTGTGGCATACACACATAATCATAGAGAATCATTTCTTGTTAGTCAAGACTCATTGCCAAGACTATCTTAGTGGACAAAGTCCCTTTCTGAATCGAGTAATCCTTGTTTCAGTCCTGTTTCACTGAACCGGTATAACCTACCATTCCAGCCATGTCTATCTCATGAGATATGAAATCTTTACCCAATGCATTGGAGGGAGATATAGGTCCCACCCATCTCTTAATGAATCCTTTCTTATGTGTGCCACAAAATCATAAATCATAAATCATTGCATAACCCATGTAATAAAAATGGGATTCTTAAACAACATGACATCATAAAACCATTCATATAAGATAAAGTAATTCATAAACATAATTCCATCACAACGTAGTCAAATCAATGTAAAAATATGGATAGAAACAGAACCCTTTATTAACTTAGATGGAAAATAATTTTGATAAAACACTTGAATTGAATTCTTGAGGAAAATATCCTTTCTTCTTCAAAATCAATTTCTTTTCACAAAACATCATGCAATTTTAAAAGAAAGAGATTGAAAATAGTCATGAAATCATTTATAGGAAGCTTCATGAAAATAAGGCTTTATAAAACAGTATAAATCTGTTCGTGCTGTATAAGTTAAAAAAAACATTCTTCGTACTTTTGTCGGAAAAGTCAAAAAGTACCTCGTACGGAAAAACGACAAAAGATTCCTTTCATATTCTTTACTAAAAACTCACCTAAGGGAAAAATTGGATTTAAACTATTGTAAGTGGATGGAAACAATATTACATATTGAGGGAACATGGATGTGGATGATAAAATACACCCCAGTAAATACTTACGAATAAACAATCTCGGATAAAAATGAGATTGTGATATTTCCCTTACCTTAGGTCCGACTTGCTTTGTAAGTGTCCGAACCTCCTTTATAATGATTTAAATCATGTTATTGACTTATTACAGAATCATATTAATTGTTATGATATCATATATGGTTCACTTATGACATTATATTACCCGTTCTTTTGTAAATTCCATTTTAAAGAAGCGTTTTGGGTAAAATCGTTTCATTTATCGTAGGTGTTTTGACTTGTTGTTCTTGACATCATTATTACTTATATCATGATTTACTTACTTCCAGAATATAAAATATGATTTATATATCATATATATTCAGTATATATATATATATAATAGGTAGATAAATAAAATGAAAAACACCGTTCATGGAGACGGTAGTCCGTACGTACGCATGAACGCTGTTTTCCTTTCCTTATTGTCTTGAAATGGAAGTAAGTAGATGACATACATATGTATATATATAAATAAATCTAGTAGCTTTATAATGTCATATATTTAATTATTATTTCTTATATATACATTATAATCATTCTTAAATGGTTAACATGGAGAATGAATCTCATCGCGTCGTGGAGACGGTATTCCGTACGTACGCACGAGCGATGATATCATTTCTATAAATATTGAATTGAATTGGAGTGGATTATACAATATATCAGAATCAATATGATGTTGTAATAACTATGTATAGTTATTCTTTACACCATTATACCCATCCATGTAAGGTGGTGGTGGAAAATAGATTACACCACGGCGTGGAGACGGTATTCCGTACGTACGCACGCGCGGTGATTTCTTTTTCCGTAGGATGGATAGATGGTGAAATAGGGTTGTTTCATACTTATAATAACATATCAGTATATGAGTGATACTGATGTTATTACTTCATAATGAAACAACATAAGAAGAAGAAGTGGAAGAAGAAATAAAGATGAAAGAATTGGTAACGGTAATTACCTCTTCTTTGAAGTGCCTCTTTGAGACCTCCTCTTAGGGCACTAAAATTTGTCTTTGAGGAAGACCAGAACCTCTAGGATGTTGCTAGGGAAGTGGAGAGGAGAAATTGGCAGGGGTTGGCCGAGCTTGAGTGCTCAAATTGGTGTGAGGAGGAGGGGGAGGAGGTGTCCTTTTATAGGGGAGGAGAGGGGCACCTTAGGAATATCTCAAAATATTATTTTATATTAAAGTTAAAATCGGTTTATAATGGTTCCAAAGGGTATTATTTCGAAGCTAAAGTGGGGATGGGTCGAAATCCTATCAACCAATAGAATTTAGACAAGTTTAGGTTATTATTTTTACCTTATCAATTAGATTTAACTCTAAGTTAAATAATTTAACTTTTACCGTGTCTTTTTGTTTTCTTTCACTATATGGTTAATAAACTTACTATAACATGCCAAACGAACCCCAAATTGTTTATTATTAATATATATATCCTTATCCAAGTCATTGGGCCGAACCTTAGATTTTTAGGAATAAAATAACAATTAATAATATAATATTTGATTTAAAAACTATTTTGTGTCAATTTTGACACTATTTGATATATGATTTTTGTGAAAGTCATAACAGAATTATATGTTCGAACCAAGTTGATTAAATCAACACTAATATATCATAGTTACCTAGAAAATTAGTGGAATTCATAAAAAATCTCAAATTACATTTATTTTGGTGTTTATAACATCAATTATGTCAATATTTCATTAACAAGATAATTACTGCATCATCTTTGTGTCATAAATAAATTAAATTATTTGATGTCTAAAAATTACAAATAAAATACCATCATGTAGTAAATCGTTTTAGCTTTCTAATGAATATTTACAATCGAATTTATCTTATGTATAACCCCATATGAAAAATGGTTTACTTATTAAACTTTGATTTTAACTACTTTAACCCTTCTTTAAATAAATTAATAATAAATGTCCTAATCTAATCCAAGTGGGCCTAAATGGTCATATTTTATTCCTAAGTTGTTTTTGGTCGAATTACACTTGTCCAATAGAATTAGGACATGTGTTAGGGTAATATTAATATCATATTTACCCTTAGTTACCCTATTTACTATTAACCGTGGTAAAAAAAGTAAAAAGTTACTATTCACCAAAAAATTATTTTCATCTCATTGAACCAAATTTTAGTCCTTGATATTAACCGTGTCTCTCGGATTTTCGAAATTCCATTCACAGAAGCGGTAAAATTAAGTTTTATGCAAAATTCAGTTTTTAACCTACCACTTAGTAGTTTCACTATTCATCAAAAATTGATGTTTTTCAGAACAATGCCAAAATTTCATCCCAAGCTATATTTCATATTCCGAATTCAAAAATCAAGTCTATTTTACCAAATTCATAACATAAAAGTTGCATTAATTAATTTTATAATTAAATCCCGCTGTTAAAACAAATAGCGTGTTTTTAAGAAACAATATCTATCAAAAGATTGACACTTGTTTATGTCTAGTTTAAATGTGAAATTACATCCAATGACCAACATTGTATTAAATTGTAAAAATATATTCTAAATATACTTTAAAACCACTCAAATTAATGATTTATCACTAATAATTATTTCGTTTTAAAAAAGTTGTTTTTTAATTATAATTTAGTAATTTTCACTATTCATCAGAATATGAAAGTTATCCGAAAAGTACCAAAATTTCACCTTAGGCTAAATTCGATACTCCGAATCCAAAAATAAAGTTCATTTTGAAAAATAAGATTTACTGGATTTCAAAAAGTGGTTATTACTATTCATAACGGCTAGTTTTAATAATATTTTTATAGCATATCGTTGTTTAGTGAACCTCGGTATTGCGTACTACACACGCTATCGAGGAAGGTCGCGATTGCGTGTAATGCAAGGCAAGTCAAGGATGTGTGTTGTGCAAGCTCCTTTTGGTGTAGCGTACAACACAAGACATTAATAAAATTAAAAAGAATATATTTGTTTATAAAATCTTGGGCTGTTACATCCCTTCTCTCCTCTGGTTGTGCCATCCGATCTCTGCAGCAGCAACCTCCTCTGTCCGCCGCTGCAACCCGGCCAGCCCGCCCGACCTTCCCTACCTTCTCCCTCCTTGCACTATCTCGCACAGCAGCCCCCTCTAGCAGGTTTGTTTTGTTTTGTTTTTTTATATTCTTATTGTTTATTATTATTGTTATTGTTATTATTATTATTATTATTGTTATTATTATTATTTTTCTTATTATTGTTTCTATAATTATTATAATAATTATTATTTCTATTATTATTACTATTTTTATCATTATTGTTATTATTATTTTATTATTTTTTTCTTATTATTATTTTGTTGTTATTATTATTGTTATTATTTTATTAGTATTAGTATTATTATCATTATTATTTTGTTTTTGTTATTATTATAATTATTTTTATTATTATTGTTACTATTATTATTATTATTATTATTATTATTATTATTATTATCTTCATCACTGTACTTTTGTTGGCTTAGGACTTTTAGGAACCGCACAGGGAGTTTCCGAGTGAGTGCCATCGCCGCGCCTTGTTTCCGTGGTTCCGTCGTTGTCGCGCTTCAGGTTCGTGGTAAGCGTTTCTCCTCGATGCTTGTTTTCGCATGCTCTAGTGAGTTTTTCTATGGGTCTGAGTCCTTGATATTTATTATGCAGAGTTTCGGACTTTATCACGTGGCTTTGGACACACGTTGTGTCATTGCGCCTTGGTTACAGAGTTATTTTTGTCATCGCGCTTTGATCTTGAGGTAGGTTCCCTTTGCACTGCTTCTAAAATTTAAGTAACATTATTTCCTGCTGTTTACACACACTGTTTGCTCAAAGTAAATATTTTATTAATTTTGGTAAAAGTGAAATAGTATTAGAGAATTTTTTTTATAATTACTCAGTGTAAGAAAGTTATGTTTATTTTATACAAGACACATGAAATATTCTTTTGACGAGCGGACACCCAATAATGAAAGAATGCCCATTTGGATTCTAAACATAATCCACGGAATATAAAATATATTTTTGGTTTAATGATAAAGTATTTCTTTTGAAGCGTGAACAAGTACTTTAGTCCTTTTTAGAAACTTCCCGGTTGGCTCATAAAGTTTATTTAGAAAAATAAAATGGTTTGGTTTGGTTTTTAAAAAAATGTTGGCAGCCTGCGAAGTAGTGTTTTGGGGGTTCTTTAAATTGGTTTAAACTGTTTTTGGTAGTGATTGTGAAATGTATTAAATGCCCGTTTGGCACTTTATGGAAAGTGATGGAACTGTCTTTATAAAAACCCTCTTATGACAACTCTCATGCCTTGTTTGCAATTGTTTGTTTGGGAGGCCGCACATAGAGGCTCTCGGGTACTTGAGTAGTTAAAGGCATGAGGTTGTACGATGGAGTGGCTTGGGGTGATGCCTATTGTGCCTTATATAGATATATATCTGATTGGATGCTTGGTTGGTATCGGTTAGCTCACCCCCTTTTTAAACACTTGAGACATGGGAATCTGGCATATTGAGAGAATATTCTAAGAATGATTGATGCACTGGTAGATTATGGTACTGACCAGTGGCCCATAGTAGGTGGATATATTGGGTTTATTGCTATGGGATTTTCCCTCGTCCTGCCTGAGAGAGGATGGTCGAGCGTATTGTGCGTTTTGATTTCATCGTGACATGTCGATAAGGATGATTTCTCATGTATTGGTTTCTTCTGGTTTATTCTCGATCTCCTAGGTTCACCCATGTCTATTCAGCTTTTGTTTCTTGCAGAAGTGATTATGATTCTCATATGTATACCTACATTGACTTTGCTATGTGTTTTACCTTGTGTATTTCTGGTGTATTGTTTTCCTTGGAAAGTGGTAAATTGCATTTGATTAGGTTTCTAAAAATGGTTTTCAAATGAAAGTGTTTATTTTTTTTACAAATTTGGAAATAAAAACATCACTTTATCTTTCTAAAAAGTCATGGACACTAATGAATTGAACCCGAATTTGGAAATGGCTAAGGGAAATGGTTTGTACTTTGTTTTTGAGTAAAATATTTTGAAAATCATACTTTTATAAATTGTAGTTCAAACATGAAATGGTGTTTCTTTTATTTTAAAGGTAGTGCATTGGGAATAGATATCGAGCTAGCCAACTGAGTTTTATTACTCACGCCTATAGTTCTTTTCTATTTTTAGTGTTTGTGTAGACTGTAGATTGAGTGCGCTCTCCTAGGGCGACAATCGATCGTTGAGTCAGAGAGCGACCCATGAGGTCGCATGGAGTTAGTTCGGACGTCTTGTTTGGTCAGTTTTATTTTTCTTCTATTTATATTTAGTCATTTTGATTTCTTTATTTTACTCTGCATTGCTCTGTATTATTTCTGTTGTTTTAATTATTTATATTGGGTGAAATCATTCCCACAACCTCTGTTGATGCCCTGGCGCTTGTCGCCAGCCCAGGAGGATCGGGAATGCCTCTCGGGCCATGTCGCGGACCGGCTTGGGTGACCGGTTCAGGGTCGTCCGGGGTTGGTTCATGACAATTATTATTTTGATCACCTGAAATAATATCATTTACTATACATTTTGTAAGTCACGATGTTCAATGTTCAGTAACATGATGAATACCTCATTACTATAGAACTTCTGGGAAATGTTTTTTAGTTCACATGGGATTCAATTAAAAAAAACTCTATAAACAAATTCACGAATCTATCAAATTATTCATTAAAAATACCATCTGTGAATTCTTTACCTTTTATAAATCACTATAACATTTAAAAAAAACCCTTTCATCATGAAATATATATTTTTATGAATCCTTCATGAAAAAAATTCATTCAAATACACATTTTGGAATTCAGAGCCATTGGATCATTACTAAGGCATCATCTACTCCAAATGAGTGGGTAGATTACTATTTATAGTCATCAAAAACATTCATGATGCTTTAATGTTCTACCACACCTTTTCACTAAATAATTCAATCAATTATAAAAACTCCCGTCTTAAGCGAAACTTTTCATAAATTTTTGATTCATGTAACTTTAAATATTCCCCAATCATACCCTCTTCTCAAAGATTATTAATTCATGAATCACTGAACATTCAAGAAACAAAATTTTTTCTTGTAATATTAAACATTCCTAAAACATCATTCCCTTTCCATATAATTCTAAAGTAATTATTTATCTCTATCTTTTGTTTAACTATTCCCATCGTCCAAATATTGGACCCAAAAAATAAGGCAAATGTAATAAAACACCACGACCTTATAAATGGAACTTCCTAAACCAATTTTAAATCTTTCATACCTCTATATTAAATATTTTTTAATAAACCATATTAAAAATAATTTATGGCTCTAGAAAAGGCCACGTTGACCTACTTTGTCAACAAACATAATCCACAAAAAAACTGAAAATTCATGTTCTATGATTTTTCTAAAAATAAATTAAAAATAGAATTAGAATTATAAAGATAAGATTTCTATGACTTTAATACTAATTAATAATAATTAAATGACAATGTGGTAACCCCAATTTTGTAATTCACAAAAACGATTGAAAAATTAATAAACCAACACTTTGTAACAAATTGCCCATTTTCTAAATATATCGTAAAGATGTAAATTAATAAACATTTGAAAAAGAATACAAGTTTCATAAATTTATAACGTTTTATATAAATATTTTATCTTTACATTAATAATAAAATTAACCAATTTTCAAGAGAATCAAATTTTGAATAAACACAATTTTTCAAATTTCTCCAGCTTTATGATTTTAAAGTCGAAACAAACAAAGAAAGAATTAAAATAATAGAAAATTGAAATGTATATTCAATTTAATAATAAAATTAAGTTGAATTTAAATAAAAATAATTTTAATCTGATTCATTCTTTAAAAAAACATCCATCCTATCAAATTTCAATATGAGATCTAAAAAATAAAATAAAAAACCTTCTATTATTCTAGGTTATAAATAAATATAATTATTTATACATTGAAAATACTAGATTAAAGAAAATATATTATGAAAACATTAATAAAAAAATATGAGAAAATTTAGAAGTGTAGATTATAAATGAAATAAAAATTATAATGAATTTTCAGATATTAAATAATAATCATATTAAAAATCAGTTTTTTTTCAAAATCAATCATACAAGAAATAAGTTTAAATTTTTTTAAATATATTTATCAATAATAAATTTTAAATTATTAATTTTCTAATGTTTTTAGATGAATTATACTATTTATATTCTGAATTTACATTTTGGGTATCCATCTCCTCTTCATAGTATTCTATTTTTTGATCATTCATTGTGAATCCTTAAACATGAATTTCTCAATTATTTATTTTCTCTTATAAATAGAAATTATTATGGTTTAGTTCATCAACTGATATAGAAAAAAAATATTATGATTTTTATGCACTCAATACCCTCCAATCCCATTCATAGAGAATCAAAATTTTAATTTGATATAGCATAATTATTGTCTATATAGTATATATATGTGTGCATAATTCTTGGGACATCATATACATATAAAGTTATTTCATTCGTTAGGTACCCCAATCACATTCCTTGTGAATATTTTTCAAATGTATGTTATCTTATGTAACAACGTTGATAATATATTTATGAAAATAAAACTACTTGAGTGTTGATAAACTGATCTTAAATCAATTTCAATCCAGTATTTAGCTTAGGGAAAATTTTTATTATAATATCTAACATATTCATTAAATTATAAAAAATATCTAACCTATGTTCCTTACTTTTATGTATGGATCATGTGTTATTTATCTATGAACTATCATTTTGAACTATCTTATAAGATATATTTATATTTTGATATATTTTAATTTATTATTTTTCATTGAATGATCTAAGAGATTTTCATACATAATTTATTCAATATCGATACTATTAAAACAATTTTATTCCTCACAATATTTTCCCTCATAATTACATTCAATTATACTAGATGAGGTAGAACATGAAGTCATTTTCTATTTTAATGAATTATAATAAATAGGAATATATATATCACATACTTCAAAATAATGAACCCAAGGGTCTTTTGAAGATGAGAATTTAGAAAAATAATTATTTACCTCAAATAATTTTTCTTATTAAATAAATATATATATTTTTAAAAAAATTGAAATTGAAAATAATACATTTGAGGGGGACATCAAAAAAGGAATTTACACTATTAGAACATTTGATGGATTAACATCTAGAAGAATATTTATCGAAAAAATAAATACCTTGGATGTTTCAACACTTTATCTAATTTTGGATGAGTATATGAGAGTGGTAAAAATATTTATTGAACTTTTTCAATAGTATCTTTTCATATTCCATCAAAATCATAAATTCTCAAAATAGAATATTCTTCACTAACATATCATTGAATTTTATGGAATATTATAATGACCATTTATACTTTAGAATCTATATTATTATGAATGTATTGGTATTTCATAAAATTATTTGTTAATTTTAATGAGTCTCTTATACTAATGTCTTATCATATTCATTTTATATGAAAAATAAAGATTTATAGTATGTCTTTCTTTTATTATCTTTCTTATTTCACTGAACAATTCCTTCCAAGATTCACTATGAGATTCTAAAAATTTCTACCAATCTTCAACACTAATTTTAACTCTCCAAAATAGATGATTTCCCTATTAAGAATACCATTTTCCACATTGACCCTTCTATAAATTCATATAATTAAAAATTTATTCCTTAGAGATTTCATCTTCAACTTGGGTATCATCTTTCCATTTCCCATAGCTTTTATCTAGACAATTTTCCTGGAATCGAGAGCATTAAATTTTTTTGAATTCATAAATTATTTATTTTTAGTGAAATCATAAATTAGAATAACTTGATAAATAGTTTTAGAATTAATCATATTTTCATTTATCCTTTCCTGAAGAGATTCATTCTCAAATTTTCCATCTCTAAGAATTTTTAATAAAAAACATTTCAATTTTTGAGAAAATAAAAATATTTTTAATTTAATTATTCCCATGAGAATATATATAATAAATTACATGATAAAGATCACAAGACTTTTTTTATTAATATTTATAAAAAATTTAATTATATATACATCTTGATTTTTTATTTTTTATTTCTTACATTTTCATTAAAATATAAATGATGAAAAAACATATATATAGTCATTATTTATACTAACATGTTATTAATCTTATAAAATTTATCTTTAACCATAAACAATATCCTCAACTTTTAACCAAAAATATATATAAATATGTATATATGTTTTGTTTAACCAAATAATGATCCACCATACAATAGTAGTTTTGACAATTTATCCAACCTCTCCAATGTTAATATTAGTGTATTCTGATAAAAGAAAACAAAAATATCTTTTTATCTATGGGTTATATTATTATCTTAATTCAATTGAAATAACTTGTGAGTGAATTAATATTTATATCACATTATTCTTTATCCACAACTATTTCTTCTCTCCCATAGAATTTAATAACATCCTATAAATGAAAATCATATTTCATAAACAAATATCTAACTACTAAAATTTATCATATAATTATTTTTTATAAATTTTTTTGACTGATGTTATTACATGATTTGAAAATGAAGAATAATTTATAAATTTATAAAAAGATTCAATATAATCATGAATTATAGTTCATCCAACTAAATCTATTTGTACTGCTTTATATAGGCATCAAATGATGGCTTAAAACACATATTAAGCAACCAAGATTAGATAATCCCAAAAATTTCCACAAAAAAAATGATTGAAAAAATATTTAATAAGTATTAAAATTTTAATTTTATAATTTATTCATTACATATAAATTCGATAATATTAAATAGACAAAAATTTAGTTCAAGATTAAAGAATTATTCTTCATAAAACCCATCAACAAGAAAATTAAAAAAATCAATTTCAAGATATCTTATCGTTCAATATAAATATCATCTTATTTCAATTATAGTTCTAAATAAATTTATCTACATATTTTATTTTTTATAAATTAAAAGTTCACTATTTAAGAATTTAGATGAAATCATAAAACTATAAATCCCCCTTAATAAAATGAATTAGAGAATCCTTTTTATAGTGAACATAAAAATATTGAATCTTATCAAGAAAAATCATAGAATAAATATTGTATATTTTGATAAATTGAAAAAATATTAGTAGGAACTAGAAATATGTATTTAGATATAGGTTTTTGGTGACTTAAATTATTTACAAATTAATTCTATGGAAGATATAATTTTTGAGACTATATGTGTCTGAGAAATGAATCATTTGAGCATAGATTTAATTATTCATTTGGTTCTCTTAATCTATCAGTTACCTTGTGATATAAGATCATGTTCTTGAAAATATTTAGCTCTGTAAAAGGATCGATTTTTCCTACAATTTTTTACTATCCAACCCATATTAACAATGTATTTTTTTCTAGGACCAAAATAATTCAACACAAAATTCAAAATTCTAGAAGATTTATTACCAAGTAAGAATTAACTATTTTAAGTGGAATCTTATGAGAATATATATTCTAAAATATGATCCTTACAATGTTAATGATCATTAGATACTTATTCATACTATTAATCTATTATTTCACCTTTATATATTTATCTTCAACTATAAAAAATTTTACTTTATTCCAATCTACTTTTTTTTCATTTTATTAGACATATTTTTTTTTATAATTTATCATTTTATTTCCAATTTTTTTATAATAAACTATATAATATTTTCTAATTAGATATTACAACTTATAATGAATCATTAGTTTTATAATTTTTAACATAATATAATTATTTGCTGTCTTCGAAAATTATTTAATCTATTAAATTAAATCATTCTTTAGTTCAATTATATTTTTGCGAAGATTGAATCATTTTAACATTAACATTATTATATTCATTATAATGTTTTTTCCCTATTTACATGATGACTAGAATAAAAATGCCTTTCATAAAGAATAGTTGAATCAAAACCGTGTTCACATTCACTTTAATCACCATGTTTTGATGATTTTTTCCATTTTAATAGTATGGTTAGTTAATGATTCAGTACTCATCATTACTATAAAATAAATTTATTCTTAGTAACATATAAAAAGAAAAAAGTTATTATTATTCTATCTTCACTCTTTTCTAATGAACTGTGTAATGTAGTATAACCATCAGTAGTGCTCTGAATGTCTAAAACATTCATAATTTTATTATATTTTCTTTTGAATACATTTTTTATATCATATATTTAGTTTTTAATCGAGGAAAATGATGTTGAATATGTAAAAAACTTCTAAATTATTTTCATATATATTTATATTTATATTTCTGATCATTAATATCTCTCATATATTGTTTTATTCCTCTAAAAAATTTAATAATTTCACAGTTTCATAAAAAACTATGCTATAAACATGCGATAATCTTGAATTATCATTACAATATCTTGTATCTGATGTTTTTTGGATTTAAAACCAACTTTATTTTTTCCCTTCTCTTTAACAACATCTTTTTTCAGGGGAATTTCATACTATATTAATTTTCTAATAAAATAAACATAGTTATATGATTTGTATAATCAATAATAGTGTTATTAAATCTCCATTCCCTCAGAAGTATGTCAAATTTATTTTTTTCATGTTGATAATCACATAATTTATTTTATTAGTGGATGTGATATATTTTGGATATTCATATCCACTAATGGCTTTGAGAAGCACATTCATCATATATATAATAAAATTATTCTAATTTATATTTATGTATAAATCACTTTTTCTCAAGTACTTTTCTTGTTCTAGAATGTGTAACTACTAAAATTTTACAAAGTCCATGACCAATTTTACAAGAATAACATGAATATATATATTCCTCTAAATTAAGAATAAAATATTGTTTTGAACTCCAATGTTTAACTAAAATTCTAATTTCTCATATCTTATAATGAATCATCATATTATTTTGGAACATTAATGTTTCATTTGACATTATTTTTTCTACAACAATATTGAGGATAAATTCATCCATTCATTTTCACCAAAATTCAGATTCATTTCCATAAAAAATAGGTGGTCTTCTATGATTTATATACTCCAAACTACCAATAACATCCCCATGATGGGTTTATTTATTACACTACTCATTATCTTATCTTTATATTTCCTTTGGTAATTTATATATTATTCATATTGTATCAATTTTTTGTTGTTGGTATGTAGGGTTTGGGGTGATGTAATGTTAATTGTTACAGTGCTCAAGAAGTGTCCTGTGCCATTGGAATAGGTTTGGAAATGATCCTATAGCTAGAAGAGATACATGTAATCCATCTACTAACTAATGAGAGCCATTAGCTATTCATTGGAAGGAACGAAGTAAATAATTAATTTAGTAATTCCATCAGATAACTGGTGGGATTCATATTTTGCTAAGAATTCTTCTGGGATCCATAAACATGGAATTAAAATCCCACCATCTAGATGATGGGCCTGCCTGTGGCTTCAGAATATCATCAGATGCCACAAACAAGTTTTTTCCATTACTAACTCACCAGTGGCACCAATCTGTGAAAAAGAGTAAGGGGTAGGATTGTATTTCCACAACATGAGATTCTCTTTTAATGATCTAATATATATCCCGTGACTCTTATCGATACCATTATGATTGGATAATCCCTTGGGGAATTCTTAGCACTCTTAACTTATTTCATTACTAGATCAAAGCACCAATAAAATCCTTATGGCTCACTTGGTTTGTTGATATCCACTTAAATCATGGATATCATTCTTCATCCAATTAAATTTTTAATATATATTTATTGAATTCATAAATGATGGAAATTGTGTAATATTGGAATATAAACTTATTATTTATATTTTCATTATTTAATTGAGGGGTCATGATGAATTAATTGATATTTTTGGCTCATTGAATAGGGATTGTGGTGGTATGTATTCATTTTGATTTTTCATCATTCGAGAACTAGAAAATTTGGAGATTTATGATTGTCAACCATGATATATGATACCATATAGTTTCATAAAAAAAAAATTTATTGGATTATTTAATAGTATTTTCATTTTTATTCAATGTGTTTCAAGGTTGGTGGTTTTTTTATTTGTCTTTATGATATGAAAATTTCATACATTATAATTACTGTGGATTTCTAAATTTGGTTAAACTCAAGGAAATGGTTTTGAGGAAATATTATTTTTGGATTTGATTTTGAAAATTTATTATCACCATGGTGGTTTTAAATTATGTGGGTTTAAATCATCTTTTAGGTGGTCTAAAATATTTAATTCTCTTAAATTATATTGTTATATTAAACTTGAATATGATAGAGGATGAAGAATGGATCATATCATCAAAGATGAACTCTTCCACCTAAAAAATGTTCTTCTAGTTTAATGTGTGCACAATTTTCTGTATTTTTTCTCAAGTATTCTCTCTTTAGAGTTCCATCATACCCCATATACCCATTATTCTAGGGTAACTTGCACAATAGGTGCACTATAGGTCATAATATTTTTATGAGGGTCATTATTGACCTATAAGTTTTAGTACACATTGGAAACTTTTCGGTAGTGTTTATCATTGGAATTATTGTTGTTTTGTTTTCCTGAATCATTTTGAGAAAAATGTATTGGTGTACCTTATAAAATCATAGAGGTGGTGATAAATACATTATTTTTATTAAAAAGTGTATAAATCTATTTCATTCTTTATTTTCACATACTATTTAGAATAATTGGATTATTTTATAATTAATTCTTATGAAAAAATAGGTGGGATCCTACTAGTCTCTTTTTATGACACCCTAAATACAAATATATATGTATAAAAATCTTTTCTTCATCTAATGTAGGTTGTTAAAAATTTACTACAGAGGCAGAAGTTTTTTATATATAAGTTTTTGGAATTTTGGAGGTGAAGTCATGTAACATAGAGTTGGTACATAATAGTTCTTGAGTAATCTGGTTGTTTTTATATACCTTGTATCATTTTAAATATTTAGTGTACACATATGGTTTGGTTTATTTTTTCAAAATTGATATATTTTATTTCCTTATAATGTTCTTTTTTGGATTCTTGTGAAAAAATCATTCCCAAAGTTAGTTCTTGATTGCTAGAACTTCTCTCCATTTAGTGAGGATTTGAACATATTTTTGGATAATGTCAAGACCTATATGAGTTATGGTTCATTTGGGTAATATATGTTTATTCGTAACAATATCAACATGTATAATGGCTTTCCTAACAATAGAAACTTTTCTCTCCCACATTGTTAATAATAATGAACAGGATAGATAAAATTCTAATAATACAAGAGAATAAAATATAGTTATATTAGGATCAGTATCAAATATAGAGAAAATATTTTATACCAAATGTTATAGATTTGAATAATATGTAAATTAAAAGTTGTTGGATTTTTTTTTGTAAAAAAATATAAATTCTATTTTTCATCCACATGAGGTTTAAAAACTAAATGGAATATGATTTTATATTAATCCCATAAATAATTTACCAATAATATATCATATTATAAATATGTATAAATAATATATATATATTTTTTTTTGAGTTTAATAACTTTCAAAAATATTAAAAACAAAGATAAAATATATAACAAGATTAAAAACTTGTATGAACTATATAATAAAAAAACAAAAAAACAATTGTTCAAAAACCAACTAATCCCAAATGGATACTATAATGAAATATATTAACATAATGATTAATAAGGAATATTAAACTAGATTAATGATATCATCAAATTTATCATGTTGAAATTTGTGTATTATAATACCCTTGAAGCAAGTAAATAATCATATTGATACAGATTTAGGAGAAATCCCTTACCTTGAGTCTGACAGGTGAGATGTGTATCAACTTTTTAGAATGTTAAAATAATTTTAATCATTAACGTTCTTTAAAAACTTTTTATGTTTATAATTACTCTTATTTCACTTATTGCAATGTTTAAATCAACAATATTATCAATTATGTTTATTTCAGTTGTTTTGACCATATTTGGAGTATGTGTCAAAAAAGACATTGGTAGGAAAGCTATGCTCAAGGGGGTTGTTAACAAAACATGTATAGAATAATAATCATTACCTAATTATCATATTTATAAAAATATTATAAATTTTTGAACAATTATGGATTATGGTTTTGAAAAATTAACAAATGCCATAATAATGGAAATGGTAGGTCATATGTATGCATGTGTAACATTCCAATTTTTTAATGAACATTATGGAAAGAAGGTAAATAAAATTTTATATTTAAAGAATTCCTATTATTTCATATTTTCAATATTATTAAATCATATATAATTATATATTTAATTCTTATAAATTAAGGTAAATCTCATCGCTTCAAGGCGGGGGTAGTCCAGACATCCATGTATGACATTAACCAGTGTGTGAAAAGGTTAAAAAATAAAATGACATAATATATTTATAGAATGGTAGTTATTTCATGAATATAATATAGTATTAATTTGTATAAAATATTTATATTAAACAAATCCTTAATACATTACATGTAATGTCTGAATGTGTTACATTTCTTTGATGATGCAGTAGTCCACACATCCATAAACGATGTTTTCACATTTTCACAAAATGGAAATCATGATTATATGTGTTATATAAAATTAATAGATGTATTAATACAACATAACTATCACATATATCATATAAATATTGTATTTATATCATTATTACCATCCATTATAGATGGTTAAAGAAAAAAAAATTACATTGTTTAATGCGGTGATAAATCAACATACACACAAAAAATGATTATATTTCCCATTTTATGGAACTGTGTGTACGTGTATATCTAAAACATAACATAAAAACATCCAATTGTATTGGGGATACTTCTGTTATTATATAAGTATGTAATAAGAGTAATTTAATGTGTATGATATATAAATAATTAAAAAAATGATAGTTGAAGAATATTACATATTTTTTAGGTATCATCTTTTTTGTTTGGACAATAGACTTCTTTGTTTGTATTTATTCAAAATGTGAGTCGTATGGGATGGGGGAGATGTTTTGAGTTGATTTTTAAGGTTTTTGATGATCCAAATGGATTTATATTTCTGATTCAAGGAGATTTGTGATTGGCATTTTATAGTGGAGGAGTGGAATTATTTTAAATACAAAACTTTAAATATTATTTAGAGGTCTATCATACCACATGTTGATAAAAATTACAAATTATGGCATAAGATTGATGTAATGTTGATCAAATTTAATCAAAAAATAAATTAGAATAATTTTCTTCATTTCTTCATTTGTCTTTATGTTTCATTATTTTTTTCATTATTGATTTTCATTTTGGTATCATGTTGTCTAACATATCCAGACAGTCCATTAAGACTAAATTAATGTGAGAAATTTAAGAAAATTTATATCCACTTATTATAATATATTACATATAATATATAAAATAAAAACCAATATTTCATGAGAATTAATTTTAACAGAAACACATGTAAAAATGAAAACCACTACTTTAACCCTAATTGCACTAACAATGTTTTTAATATTTATGGTACATGAGGTTCATTATAAAAGATAAATTTACCCATCAATAGAAAATATTTTATATTTATTAGAAATTACAAATAACATGGAAGATGATAATATTTTTATTAATTTTGGATCATTTTATGAAATATCATTTATTTTATTTAATTTTTAACTATATAATCAATGTATTGGAATTTCTAAATTATTTAATGTAATTATATGATTTTTTATTTTCATATATAAATTATTATGATAACAATAATTAATTTATATTAAAAAATAATATATATAACTTAACATATCTAGCTTCTTTTATAATCCAAGTCTTTATAAGTACTAAAGTTAATGAATGATCTTTTTCCTCATAAATAACATATTATATATGTAAAATTCATGTAATAGTAACCAAATAACTCATAAAAATATATCCATGGGTTTTTAGGGTTATAATATGAAACTAAAATGGTGGTTAGATAAGGTTTTATTCATTTATACACCTTATTTTCTATGTTTAATCATTATGTAAGCTTGTTCTTACCTAAATCATAGTAATTAATTTTAATTGTTTTCACTAATAATTTTATTCTAAAAATTTAGATGAAATTATTAAATCAAAAATTTCATACTAATTCAAAATATTTATATCCTTATTTTTAAATTCAAATCCCATTAGTGGATAAAATTAATTTAAAATAAATCATGGCGAGGCTGCGAGATAGTGGGGTATTAATGAGAAATGTTCCAAGTATTGAAATGTTCTTATATCAAATATCAATGTGAAATTGAATCCTTTTAACTACATCGTATTTATTGATGAAAATTTAAAATATTTATACTCTAAAAAATTATATAATTTAACAATATAAAAAAATTAGATGAAAAATAAGGTTTCAATTATAATGAAGTTCTTTTTACAAGTCATTAAAAAATGAATCTTTTAAGAAAAATTACCAAAAAATAATAAAAAATAAAAATTTATGTTCTTATTTGAAAAAATAAGATTATATTTTTCCAAAAAATTACAAATGTTTCAAAATTTTGTTTTAAAAAAAGTATCCCATTAAAAGGAGGTAAAACTGGTTTTTTGAAAAATACAGTTTTAAGCATAAAACTAGATTTAATATTATTATTTTCATATCAAAGACATTGGATTAAAGTAATTTTTTTTATAAAATTTTATAAAACTAATATATTTAGTCTTACTAATTCCAACCAATATAACATCCTTTTGATATTGTGGATAATAATTAATAATATCAAAAATATACTGTTGTTGTAACATTCCAGGTAAATGAAGAATAAGAAATATTTCATATTTATTAATATTGTGAATTAAATATAAATTTCACTTTAAATGGGTTGCTATTTTCGATAGCGTACCCAATACACAACAACGTGTTTCTTTGGAATCTTACGTTGCACACTAATAATATAATATTATTATTTTAAATGGTCATTAACTACTAGCCGTTGTATTGGAATGAATGAACAAAACTAACTAAAATTTCATTTGACATGTTTTTTAAATGTATTTACATTGATCCAATAAAATTTAGGGGCTTAAAATGTGAATGAATCTAATTTTAAGCATTATTTTCCTTAAAAGGCCGATTTATCACCTTTTAATGGAAAACCCCTTTTAAATATAGTTTTAGTCACTTTAATACATTATATATGACCAAATAAAATCCTTCTTTATAATGAAGACATCAAAATTTACTTTGGGTAATTTTTTGGTATTTTTCTAATAAAGTTTATTTTTTTTATGAATAGTGAAACATATTGTATTTTAATTCAGAAGTGCCTTTTAATATAATTTATTTATCTGGTTAGATTATCATTTTAATTGGTCTTAAAGTGAAATTGAAATATATTTTTACTATTTAATCCAATGTTGGTCATTGGAGTTAATTTCTCTTTGAAATTCAACTTAAAGAAGTGTCAATCTTTTGATAGTTATTATATCTTAAAAACACGCTTTTTGTTTTGACAGCGGGAATTAATTTTAAATTAATTTCTGCCACTTCTGTGTTTTGAATTTGGAAATATGGATTCCATATTTGGAATCAGGATGTCCAAATTGTGTATATAGTTAACTTTTATTTTTACATATTTTAAAAATTTACTTCAGTAAATATTTTATTTACCGTGATTAAAGGGTAAATTAGGTAAATAAGGGTAAACAAATAATATTATAATAATATAAAATTATCGTTCCACTTGTCCAAACCTTATTTTATGAGTAATGTCCGACCATGGTCATCCTTGGGTCGATTTTGGGGCCCCATGGAGCCACTTATTAATGATAATGACTCTTTAGATTAATTAATTAAATGTGAAGACAAAAGTGACATTAACATAAATTCGTTTAGTAATTAATTTTTTTATGGTGTTATATAAGTCTTATTTTAGACTATAAATATTAATTGGAAAGATAATACAATTTACTATATCATGGTATTTTTTTTATACTTTTTATACATCAAATAAATTTAATTATTTATGACACAATAATAATGCAGGTTTTACCTCATTAATAAATAATTTAAATAAATATGATTATATTGATTAAAATATTATCTAAAACCTGTCCAATTCCTATTGGATGATTATATTTCTACCATGAGTCTTATTATCTTCGACTATAATGATTTTTGGTCTTTTTGAAACCGAATATAAGTTTATAATAAAATAATATTTTCAAACATTCCTAAAGAGCCCCTCCCCTCCCCTATAAAAAGAGACCACTTCTATGCAACTCCACACACCTCTAAAGCCATTTGTCTCGTCCCAACTCTGCCCAAAAAAGCTCCCTACATCCTTATACTCCTCATTTAAGCCTCACCTTAGGCAGAAGTTACTTTAAGAAAGTCCTTTGGTTCAAACCAAAGTGAGTTACCCAAATCAAAGGTAAGAGTTTCTCTTAAATTGTTTTCTTTTATTTTACTTCTCCAACACCCTAAAATATTTTTATTTCCATTCTTTTGTAACAAAAAGAGTATCCTCATTATACTAGGATGTTGTTATAAGAATGATTTTAACTACACTTACACACACCTCCATCTAATCGATGAAGAGCATAATGTTTCTGTGGATGGAAAACTAACGCCTCACGAAACGATGATTGTTAAATTACATATAACCGCCTCTCATGGTGGCCATTATGATGGCACTATATTTATATATGATATATATTATGTTTATGATTTCCTTATCCTTATGTACATACCTTTTATTTAAACCTTTATGGTTTCATAGTGGTTAAATACGATAATCTAATTAGAGGAAGTGCGGACTACTGCCCCCTCAAAGTGATGTGATTCGTTAGTGCCTTATATGGGATGTATAAAGGATAGAGTTAATTATATTATATACGATATTATACTGGAATTATAATATACCTATGTATCATTATGTTTTCATTCCATTAATGTAAGAAATATAAATGAAAGTAGCGTTCATGCGTACGTACGACTTACCGTCTCCATGAATGGTGCATTTCATTTCTTACCTCTAAATGTTATGTAATATTATAAATACATGTATATAATGGATATATATGATATATATGATATCTAAATCATGAATATAATTCTGGATATAATGAACCTTTATCCACATGAACAACATGTAAATATAAGATGCCCATTTTTTACTCAAGTACCAAATATCGACAAAACGAACATTATTAACTAAAATGATTACATAATGTTTATAAAATGGTAATAAGTGAAATAAAAAGGAATAATAAACTTGAAAAGGTTATTAAGCAAGTATAAATTGACTTTATTTTATTATTCAGGAGAATAACGAACGACCGAGTCAAGTTGGACACGAGGTAAGGGATCCTACCTCTCTCTTTCTTTTTAAGTACTCTCTTTTATGCCACTTATTTAATGCTCCATGTTCTTATGTTGGAGGATATTTTTTTATATTAATCTTGATGTAATGTTTATGTTCATATGATGATACACCCTATATGATCTCATCAATCCATTTTGGGACGTTTTATGTAGAACCGTTAGGATGCTGAATTTTCATAAGGGATTTCCTATCTCACTTTCAATTCCGTGAGATTTCCATTGTTTGCCACTATTTCCTTTCGTGTGGCATATTTACTGACCATGATTGTACACATATTTAATATACTTTCATTTATGAGTATTTACCTCTTCATTGTATAATAAATCTTTTATGTGGCATATGTTTTGTAAGTTACCAAATCGGTAAGGGAACCTTTCACCCTCCTCTTTTTAAAAGACATCATTTTGTTATGTATTTTAATTTACATCTTCTTATGTTGGGATATGTTCTTCTATATACTTATTGATGTAATCTTTATTTTCATGTGATGAGATACCATTTTTATCTCATCATCTCGTTTTAGGAATTTTAAAGTGACGCCGTTAGGCTGTCAAATATTTGTAAAGGGACTTCTTAACCCAATTTAAATACTTTTGGTTAAACTTATACTTGTTGTTTATGTCATGCTATAAATATGTGTGAATGACCTCTGATTGTTTTAAACTTAATATCCAATTATATTGGGTGTATTTATATTTGTCACACATAAATTATGTCAATGATTTATCCTTTATCTAAGGATACCATCTTTATAAGGGATTGCGTCTCAATTTACATTCCATTGAGACTTCATTATTTTTATGCACCAATTCACTATTATATGGTGTATATACTGTCCTTTGACATATTATATCATGAATCCTTTTATTCTTATGATATTATAAAGTTATTATTAAATTTTATTATGCAATTATTTGAATTCAAGAGCCTCTCATTTTGTTAAAAGCTCTTTAACTAAAATACCGTTTTAAATGTTTTAAAGATTTATACTTATAAATATTTCTCATTAATGTACATGTTTTCAAAATGGGTTTTAGGATTTATTTATATGGAAAATAATGTTTTCAAATGATAATTCATTTAAAATCTTCAAAGTGGTATGGGACACTTTGATTCAAAAATCTCTTTTTAAATTGTTTTGAAAATGTTTTGATAAATCATTGTTTATTTCAATATCTTGATATGATGTATTGTAATTGGAATGTAGAAATGTTATATTTTCTTTATGCTTGATTATGTGTTATGTTATGGTTATTGGGCATTGTTTACGAATACGGGTGGTTCCGTGATAAACCTAGGGCGAGTGAGCCCGAGATAGCTCTCCAATGCATTGGGTAACGTGACGGAGGTAAACATGAATGTTTCTCCTAAGAGAATTTGGGAATATACTGTGATGGGTATTCCAAAGTGAGTCCCTATGTAGCTGTGATAGCTACAATGTATGTATGATATGGATGCCGCAAGTTAAATTTTTTGATTTATGATTTCTATGTGTTATTCATAAATCTTATGATTTTATAAGGTATGTTATGATTGAAAAGTATTGGTTTCATTGATTTGTAATTATTGATGGGAAAATGTTTTCTTTCCTTATTATATAACCCTTACTGAGCTTTTTATGCTCATCCCTAGTTTTTGAAATGTTTTCCACAGCACTTAATGATGAATAGGGTCAAGGATGGGATCAAGGAAAGTCATGCTATCTAAAACATTGAACTAGACATGGTTCTTTTTAAGAGTTTTTATTTTATAAAAAATGTTTACTGAGTAGTAGTGTCTACTTGTAATTTCAATTTGTAATGTAATAGTTATGGCCTAATTCTCTAAAACTCTAAACCTAAAAAGATCCTAAATGTGAATTATTCATTTAATTTAATATTAAGAAAGGTTTAAGGCCGGGTTTAAATAGTTGGTATCATAGGTCAGTTTAGATAACTTTAGAGGTTAGGGTATTCTTTAAGCATAAGTGACAAGTTGTAGATAACCACAATGGTTAGTATTTTGGATGGAGTCATTATTATTTTTGAAAGTTATAATGAGTTTTAGATAACTTGGATAAGTATATCTTAGTGTTTATATTCCTCATTATTATATGATGATTTTAATGATATAATCTCAATGGCCTTTTTGGTTTTAGTAAATGGATGGTTCTAACAGGCACCAAAGTGAAAATGGGTTTGAAGGAATCTATGGTGGTTCTCTGATTAAGATACTGGATGAAATGGGATCTACAATGAGAAATCTTGTGGTTATTCTAAACCCACTACTAGGAGTCATGATTAACCACTTGAACATTGACTAGTTCTCTAATGCATCATGTATGAGGGAACCAACTCGATGTCAATGTTAAGGTAATAATTATAAAGGTAACCATTAGGGTTTATATGATCCTTACTTTTTATGTAATTCTGGGTTACTATATTTTATGATGGAAGATGAAAATCCTGAGATAAACATGAGGTTAAATTATGTTATGGTTATTTTTGAATATTTTATCTGTTTGTTTAGGAATGTTTTAAGAATTACATAGTTTTGGAAAAAGGAAAACACACAGACCGTGTGACAACCCGTCGCGTCAGACGAAGCTGCGAGAATCGAACCCATAACCAAAGTGCGACTGGTATTTATCACCTACCACTGGACTATGTGATGTCCCCGGTCAGTATGAATAATTATTTTTTGTTAGATGATCATATGAATCAGAAATAAGTTGATTTTTGGTTATCTATGGAAATAATTAACCTATCATGGAGGATATGTGATTAGGGTAATTACTTTTTAGTATGAGACTTTATGAGTAACTGGTGTTACTAGGAGATAAATGTTATGATATATCTTGGAAGTCTATGTAATTAAATCCTTATGAGATTTGGGTTAAAATCACAGTTTGGATTACTTTTAAAGAATTTTAGGGATAATTTTTTATCAAATGGTCTTTGTTGAACATTTGGTTTTGTTGGAAAAATTTTGGAGATTAAGAATAGATTTTTTTAAAGGATTGTCTGTTTTGGTGATTATCTGATCTTGTACTATCCTTTTTGGATTTTTTTGGTTAAGGACTAAAGAGATGGAAAGTATATAGGTCTCTTTTGGGGATTATGTGATTCTCATGAAGTTGATTATAGTACTCTTAATGTGAACAAGTCTTCCTAAATACTCATATTTTAGAGAAAATATGAGTTTGAAATCTAGTAAAAGTTGAAATTCAACATGAAAAGTATGTTTCCTTTTGGTTTAGTTAAGTTCATAAATAAATTCCTCAATGAAAAGTAACTTAAAACAAAAATGTTGTATGTTATCTTTTCCTACTGGGGAATCAAATACCGTTTAACCCATCATAAGTTTGTGATTTTCTTGTGGTTAACTTTCTCCTAAACATGTTTTATATCACTCTCCCTTAGAACATGACCATTTGTTTTTATCTTCCATATCCATGTTTTACTACAAGGGATCCTAGTATGGGTTATCTTGGGTGATCTTTTTACTTCACTTTATTTCTTTTAGAGTGATAGTTATACTATCCATTTTTCCGATGTGGGACTTTCAATGAAGTTTCCAAGAACAATTTTAAAATTGCGAGGACGCAATTCCAAAAAGGGGGGAAGGATGTAACATCCCAGTAAATGAATAATAAGACATATTTCATATTTATTAATATTGTTAATGAAATATAAATTTTACTTTAAAAGGGTTGTTAAGTTCGATAGCATACCCAATACGCAACAACGGGTTTCTTTGGAATCTTACATTGCACACTAATAATATAATATTATTATTTTTAATGGTCGTTAACTACTAGCCGTTGTATTGGAAATAATGAACAAAACTAACTACAATTTCATTATACATGTTAGTTAAATGTATTTACATTGATCCAATAAAAGTTAGGGGCTTAAAATGTGAATGAATCTAATTTTAAGCATTATTTTCATTAAAAGGTCAATTTATCGCCTTTTAATGGCGAACCCTTTTTAAATATAGTTTTGGTTACTTTAATACATTCTATATGACCAAATAAAATCCTTCTTAATAATGAAGACATAAAAATTTACTTTGGGTAATTTTTTGGTATTTTTCTGATAAAGTTTATTTTTTTATAAATAGTGAAAAATATTGTATTTTAATTCAGAAGTGCCTTTTAATCTAATTTATTTACATGGTTATATTATCTTTTTAATTGGTATTAAAGTGAAATTGAAATATATTTTTTCTATTTAATCCAATGTTGGTTATTGAAGTTAATTTCTCTTTGAAATTGGACTTAAACAAGTGTCAATCTTTTGATAGTTATTATATCTTAAAAACACGTTTTTTGTTTTGACAGCGGGAATTAATTTTAAATTAATTTCTGCCACTTCTGTGTTTTGAATTTGGAAAAATGGATTCCATATTTGGAATTAGGATGTCCAAATTGTTTAAATAGGTAACTTTTATTTTTACACATTTTAAATATTACTTCAGTAAATATTTTATTTACCGTGGTTAAAGGGTAAATCAGGTAAATAAGGGTAAACAAATAATATTATAATAATATAAAATTATTTAACAATTGTCCAAAACTTATTTTATGAGTAATGGACGACCATGGGCATCCTTGGGTAGATTTTGGGGCCCCATGGAGCCACTTATTAATGATAATGACTCTTTAGATTAAATAATTAAATGTGAAGACAAAAGTGACATTAACAAATATTCATTTAGTAATTAATTTATTTATGGTGTTATATAAGTCCTATTTTCTACTATAAATATTAATAGGAAATATAAAATTATTTCCTCCATCATGGTATTTTTTTTATAATTTCTAGACATCAAATAAATTAAATTATTTATGACACTATAATTATGCAGGTTTTACCTCATTAATAAATAATTTAAATAAATAAGATTATATTGATTAAAATATTATCCAAAACCTTTTAAATTCCTATTGGTTGATTATATTTCAACCATGAGTCATATTATATTTGACTATAATTATTTTTCTACCTTTTGAAACCAAATATATGTTTATAATAAAATAATATTTTAAAACATTCCTAAAGAGCCCCTCCCCTCCCCTATAAAAAGAGACCACTTTTATGCAACTCCACACACCTCTCAAGCCGTTTGGCTCGCCCAAAATCTTCCCAACTAAGATACCTACATCCCTATACTCATCCTTGAAGCCTAACCTTAGGCAGAAGTTACTTTATAAAATTCCTTTGATTCAAACGAAAGTGAGTTTCCCAAATCAAAGGTAACAGTTTCTCTTAAATTGTTTTCTTTTATTTTACTTCTCCAACCACTAAAATATTTTTATTTTATTTATTTTGTAACAACACAAGTATCCTAAATATACTAGGATGTTGTTATAAAAGGATTCGAACTACACTTACACACACCTCCTTCTAATGGATGAAGAACATAATGTTTCTGTGGATGGGAAACTAACACCTCACGAAACGATGATTGTTCAATTACATCTTACCGCCTCTCATGGTGGACATTATGATGGAACTGTATTTATATATGATATATATTATGTTTATGATTTCCTTATGCTTCTTTACTTGCCTTTTGTTTAACACCTTTATGGTTTCCATAGTGGGTAAATACGATAATCTCATTAGAGGAAGTGCGGACTACCGCCCCCTCAAAGTGATGTGATTCTTTAATGCCTTATATGGGATTTATAAAGGATGGAGTTAATTATATTATATAAAATATTATACTGGAATTATAATATACCTATGTATCATTATGTTTTAATTCCATTAAAGTAAGAAATAGAAATGAAAGTAGCGTTCATGCGTACGTATGGCTTACCGTCTCCATGAACGGTGCATTTCATTTCTTACCTCTAAATGTTATGTAATATTACAAATACATGTATATAATGGATATATATGATATATATGATATCTAAATCATGAATATAATTCCGGATATAATTAACCTTTGGCCACATGAACAACATGTAAATATAAGATTTCCATTTTTGACTCAAGTACCAAATATCGAAAAAATGAACATTATTAACTAAAATGATTAGATAATGTTTATAACATGGTAATAAGTTACATAAAAAGTAATAATAAACTTGAAAAAGGTTCTTAAGCAAGTATAAATTTAATTTAGTTTATTATTCAGGAGATTAAAGAACGACCGAGTCACGTTGGACACGAGGTAAGGGATACTACCTCTCTCTTTCTTTTTAAGTACTCTCTTTTATGCCACTTATTTTATGCTCCATGTTATTATGTTAGAGGATATTCTTTTTATATTACTCTTTCTGTAATTTTTATGTTCATATGATGAGACACCCTATTTTATCTCATCAATCCATTTGGGACGTTTTAAGTTGCATCGTTAGGCTGCTGAATTTTCATAAGGGATTTCTTATCTCACATTCAATTCCGTGAGATTTCCATTGTTTGCCACTATTTCCTTTCGTGTGGCGTATGTACTGCCCATGATTGTACACATGTGTAATATAATTTCATTTATGATTATTTACCTCTTCATTTTATAATAAATGTTTTATGTGGCATATGTTTTGTAATTTACCAAATCAGTAAGGGAACCTTTCACCCTCCTCTTTTTAAAAGACTTCATTTTGTTTTGTCTTTTAATTTACATCATATTATGTTGGGATATTTTATTCTATATCCTTATTGATTTAAATTTTATTTTCATGTGAAGAGATACCATTTTTATCTCATCAGCTCATTTTCTGAATTTTAAAGTGACACCGTTAGGCTGTCAAATATTTGTATAGGGACTTCTTAACCCAATTTCAATACTTCTGGTTAAACTTCTACTTGTTGTTTATGTCCTGCTATAAATATGTCTGAATTACCTCTGATTGTTTTACACATAATATCCACTTATATTGGGTGTATTTATATTTGTCACACATAAATTATGTCAATGATTTATCCTTAATCTAAAGATACTGTCTTTATAAGGGATTGCGTCTCAATTTACATTCCATTGAGACTTCATTATTTTTATGCACCAATTCACTATTATATGGTGTATATACTGTCCTTTGACATATTATATCATGAATCCTTTTATTCTCATGATATTATAAAGTTATGATTAAATGTTATTCTGTAATTATTTGAATTCAAGAGCCTCTCATTTTGTTAAAATCTCTTTAACTAAAATACCATTTTAAATGTTTTAAAGATTTATTCTTCTAAATATTTCTCATTAACATCCATGTTTTCAAAATGGGGTTTAGGATTTATTTATATGGACATTAATGTTTTCAAATGATAATTCATTTAAAAGCTTCAAATTGGTATGGGTCACTTTGATTCAAAAATATCTTTTTAAATGGTTTAGAAAATGGTTTGATAAAGCATTGTTTATTTCAATATCTTGATATGATGTATTGAAATTGGAATGTGGAAATGTTATCTTTTCTTTCTGCTTGATTATATGTTATGTTATGGTTATTGGGAATTTTTTACGTATACGGGTGGTTCCGTGATAAACCTAGGGCGGGTGAGCCCGAGATAGCTCTCCAATGCATTGGGAAACGTGACCGAGGTAAACATGAATGTTTCTCCTAAGAGATTTAGGGAATATACTGTGATGGGTATTCCAAAGTGACTCCCTATGTAGCTGTGATAGCTACAATGTAAGTATGATATGGATGCCGCAAGTTAAATTTTATGATTTATGATTTCTATGTGTTATTCATAAATCTTATGATTTTCTAAGGAATGTTATGATTGAAAAGTATTGGTTTGATTGATATGTAATTATTGATGGGAAAATGTTTTCTTTCCTTATTTTATAACCCTTACTGAGCTTTTTTTGCTCATCCCATGTTTTTGAAATGTTTTCCACAGGACTTAAAGATGAATAGGGTCAAGGATGGGATCAAGGAAAGTCATGCTATCTAAAACATGGAACTAGACATGTTTCTTTTTAAGAGTTTTTATTTTATAAAAAATTGGATACTGAGTTGTAGTGTCTACTTATAATTTCAATTTGTAATGTAAAAGTTATGGCCTAATTCTCTAAAACTCTAAACCTGAAAAGATCCTCAATGTGAATTATTCATTTAATTCAATATTAAGAAAGGTTTAAGGCCGGGTCCTTATAGTTGTTCGATAAGAATAAGTTGTGCATGTAATATAATTATCGAAGAAGCTTGATGTTATATGAAATTAAAGATAAACATGGTGTTGTGTAAAAAAAATCTAAGAAATTATTTTCTTGTAACTCAATGTATTACATACTTTTAAAAAATTTGTATTAATATATTTTATAACATCTCGGGATGTTACATCATACCCCCTCAAAAAATCATCCTTTAAATTTTAACATTATATCGGTAAACAATGCTTGGACATTTGAAAATACCATTTTTTAAAAGATAATATTCCAGAATTTTCAGATTTATTTTATTAGAATAGAATATAAGGAAATATAATTATTTTATATACAATTAGAATAATTTCATCAACATAAAATTCCCATGAATATGATGAGCAACCCTAAAAATAATCATAACCCTCAAAGATCATATAAAACTTTATTTTTGACAATACCATAAAATTCATGTCCAAAATTAGAATCATAATTCTCATTAAACTAAATCCTTACATGAAAATAAAACCTACTCCAAATTTTCCAAATTTCTTTAACCACTATATAATCACATTGCTTAGTACCTGATAAAGAATGTCTAAAATATTGAACTTATGGTTAACCTTAAAAAAATCACCAATCACCCAAGATAATTCATCACATAACCAAATGACTCAACATCAACATAGTAGTAGAAAAATATTTTCCCAAAAATTTTTGTTTTATAACATGATCATTTCCACCATGAGTATGTAACGTTGGAAACACTTTAGCATAATGTCCCAACACATTGAAACTAAAACATATCTTTATTCACTGGATATCTATTCTCTCACTCATTGATTATCTAGAACACTTCTCTTTTCAGTTATAAACAATTATAATAGACATACCACACTAGAAAACAAATTTTAGATCGTAATATAAATTCAAAAAAAAATTATATTTCCACATTTGGAAAAAATTTAGTCTTACCTATAAAATTATAAGTCTGTCACCTTTCTTTATTACATCCACCTAGATTGTTTTTGAGTCTTGTCATATCATGGAACATAAGTGTTAACCTAAACCATTTAAACATTCTCCGCAAAATCATCCACATTCTCATGACTTTTGAATTCTAATGATGCCAATATAACTGGTAGAAATGGATTCAATCCTGATTAAAATATATTAATTTTATGATCAATTTCCCAAATAAAAACTATGTGATAATTTGAAAATCCTGTGATGCTTTCTTCATACATGGATACTAAATCGTTATTATTCTTCGTTAATTACATGAATTTTTTCTCAATCAGATATAGTACAATCATAGAACAGTATTCCTCTAGGATGATATTATAAAATGTTTTTCATTCAATGGAATCATGATCATATTTATATATATTAATTATAACCATGCACCACTACCTATCAAATTCACCCTAAAAATGATAAGCATAAATAGTTATATTTTTACATTGTTAACATCCAATGAATTCAAATGTATTTACTATAGAAATGATTCATTATTTAGATATGACTTGGTGAGATGATCCATTAAATTATGAGGGATTTTTCCTATAAAATGATCCACTATATAGATTATCTTCTATGCTATATCAGGTTCCCTCTAGAATAGTTCATCCCCCTATTAACAACATCTATCAACTAATGCATCACTATAATAAACTATTCTATTCTGATTCCAACCATCATAGGATGATTTTTTGGAATGATATTTCTCTCATGGTTCCTTCCCACTACATATTTACAATTTTCATTGTGGAAAACAATTATTAAAAGTTATTTTTAGAGGAAAGAATATTGAAATCATAAAATTCATTATCATTTAATCTTAACGATAAAGTTGAAACTTCTAATGGAATTATATTAACTCTATCCTAGTATCTAATGTTGTATGAACCATTACATTGATACCGACTATACCGACCATCTTTATACATCACACAATCTTTAGTTAAATCATGTAGTTTACATTCTATCACATTGAGGATTTTTTATGTTTAGAGTTTTATGAAAATAGGCTATAATTCAAAATAAAAAAACAATAAAATGAAAATTAGGCTTTTCTGATCCTTATACATTATTCTGAAAATATATAACATTAAAATGAAAAATGAATTATATTCATTGAAAATATCATTAAATTCTAACAGAAGTTTGAATTTTCTTTATCTGATCTTAAACAATGTGTAATAAATTTAATAAAATATGATGAGAAATGGCTCAGTAATGGATATCAGAATAATGGAAACCATTAGTTCATTAAAAAGATAAAACCTGATATAATGTTTACATTTGTCTCAATGTCCATAGAGAAAATTAAATAAAATACTTTCACAAGAGGAATACAAAAATTTTCAGTATTGGAAATCAATAAAACACATATAATGAAATTAAAACTCTATTTTTATTTAGATAATCATATTCATTAAACCATTTCAAAATCAATTTAGTTAGAATAGTTATACGGTCAACTTCCAAAAATTTAACTCTTATAAATTTAATAACCATATAGTTAACCTATATAAAAATGTTTTAGAGATCTATAATTGGGATCACCCTTCATATAGGCTATATTGGGCTCTCCTATGAGCAATATTGTGGCTCAACACTTCATATAAGCTTTATCGGGTTCACCTGTTTATCAAAAGCTATAATGTGGCATAACCATTATAATCATTTGTTTCAGGAACAACTGTAAGATATAATGTGGCTCAAACCTTCATATAAGCTATATAATAATAACCCATTTCTTATAATTCATAAATACCATATCAATATTAAAACATTATCTCCATAAAAACATTTCAAAACTTTTTTAAATCCATATAAAAACACATTTAGATAAAAATTCCCATTTATTTTGAGATCCCATTTTCAATACCCAAACACCATTTTCTATGAATACCAATTTTCAATAAAAAAATAAAAAAAATAAAAGGATGTTGGGTTTTTTCATTTAATAAAACATTTAATCATTCAATGTAACATATAAATCTAATAAAATCCATGAAAACATGAATAGTCATTATCGTCGTACTTTAAATATATGAAATTTCATTTTTTATTTGACAAAACATTTCTTTTAAGATATGTAAAATGCTCCCTTTTATAAAAATTAATTAATTTAAAAGTACAAAGAAAATATAATTTATAATTATTTTATATTATTATAAATAAATATGTAAAATAAAATCAATACTGTTGACATGGAGAAAAATATTTTAAATATAAGTCATTAAACATTCAAAGTGTCCCATTCCAGATTTAACATTTTAATCATAAGACCCATTAAATAATAAAATTTTCAAAAAATTTAATAACATAAGAGCAGATAAAATATTGATATATAATATCAAAGAGGATTTATATACTTCTTAAAAAATAATAAAGGTGCATATAACCAAGAAATTACTTAATTAAAGGTGATTGAGAATAAATTTATTACCTTGATTCCAACATGTCACTTGTGTATTATAATATTAAATAATAATATAATATTAATTATTTATATTATTAATTTTCTTTTATCAAGTTTATCATTAATTTTTTGTCAATTATTACAATATTGTAAACAACTGTATAAAAAATTAAGTATATGTTGGGTGTTTTGAACATTTTTGTTTTTTGAATTAAAAATAACCTTGGAAGATCAACTATGGTCAAAGGGGTCATTATTATAAAATATAAATGATAGTAATCATAAAATATTTATTGTATGTTTATATCAATTATACTTTTAAAATCAATCATGAATGATGGTTATGAAAAATGAACTAACATTACAATCATGTAGACAGTAGGCCGTACCAACACATGAGTAACCTTCTCATTTTTCAATAATAATTAGCGAATGAAGGATTGTAAAATTTAGAATTAAATATTTATCATTATATCATAAATAAAAAATTATTTAATCACATATACTTATTTATAAATTATTCTTTTGATGTAAAAGGAATCACATCTCTTTGAGGAGGCGATAGTCCACACATCTATAAACTATGTTATCACTTTTATCATGTGTGAAATTGTAAGCATATAAAATGATATATTAGAAATCTAAATTACTAATTATGTCATTTATATAATATTTTATTCATTTATGTCACAAGTGATTATTAAATCAAATATTTTTACATTCCTTGTCCAGGGTGAACATATCACATCACTTTGAAGATGTGGTAGTCCACACATCCACAAATGATGTTATTTCATTTTCACAAAATGGAAATAATTAATGTATTTGATATATAGATATTATAGAATTATTAATACATAATAAATATAATTTATTTCATAGAATGTTTTTTCCATCAATATATCCAACAATGAGAGGTGTTAATTGAAAAATTAATGATTAGATTTGGGATGCATTTGTTCACAATACACACAAATTGTAATTTTAATTACAATTTTATGAATGTGTGAATAGGTTACGTAAGAAAAAATTACATAAAAACAACTAATTATATTTATGAAAATAATTTTATTATATATGCATGGAATGAGAATAATTTAATTTGTTTTTGAAATAATTAAAACAGTAATGTATGTTAATGAACGTTAACCCCTTTTAGGGAAACTCCTTATAGTTTGAACAAAACGACGTCATTGGTTTGATCTATACCCAAATTTAGTTTTCTATGATTTGTGTATGGATTTTGGTAGTTTATTTTTCATGGTTTTGATCATCCGAAAGGATTTAGGGTTAAGATGAGAGGAGAAGTGTGAATTCTTTTTTATAGTGAAGGATGAGTGGAATTATTATAATCACCAAAAGGTTAAAACTGTTGTGAGGAATACCATAACTCATTTTATTAAAAAATGAAAAATAATGGATTAAATTGCAATTATGGTCAATCAAAACTGACACCACACAAAAATAAAATCATTTTTTTTCATTGTATCCTCAGTCTTTAATTTTCAATATTTTTTATGTTTTGTATTAACATTACTTATCTAGTTTTATGAAATATTTAATTCCACCATTAAGAAAAAATTCTTTTGATTATTTATATAAAATTTATACACATTTATTATAAATTATTATATATTATTTATAAAACAACAATCTCATAATATTTAGAAATTAATTTTAACATAAATGTATGTAACACGCAAAAACACTTCTTTAACCCTAATTTTTCTAACAGTGTTCTCACTATTTATGGTTCATCATGTTTGTTATAAAAGATTACTTTACCATTAATGGGCCATACTTGAAATTTATTGACACATAAAAATTTCTTTTTAGGATATAATATATTTTCTAATTTTAAATCATTTAATAAAATATCATTTATATTATTTGATTATTAAGTAAATAATCCATGAATTGGATTTTGATAAGCCTTTTATATAATTATATCATATTTGAAAAATTAAATATAAATTAGTATGATAACATTAAATCATTTACATTACAAAAATATTATTTATAATCAAACATATGTAGCTCCATTCCAACTCCAAATCATTATATGTTTTAATGGAAATAAAGGTTCGTTTTTTCATTTTCCGTAACTACTATTATAGGCTACATTCATAGAATAGTATCACAATACGTCTCTAAACATCAATATTAAGTTGTTGAGGGTCAAAATATTTTGATAAAATGTGTTTTGGACATGTTTTGGTTCACTTATAAATAGTATATTCCATGTTTAATCAATAAGTAAGCACGTTCTTAACTAAATCATAGTAATTAATTTTAACCGTTTTCAATAAGAAATTTGGCAAAGAATTTGGTTTACCTTGTTAGAACATAATTTCCATAATGATTAAAAATATTTATATCTATTTTTTAAAAATTCAATTGATGAATTTGGCCAAAACTATTTTAGAATTAATCGCACGGATGCTGCAAGAGAGTGGGATTTTAACTAGAAATATTCAAATGTTGGAAATGATTTTATAAGTAATTTTAATGTAATTTTGTATTAATGATGTAAATTATATTTACTGATGTATAATTTAACTAATTAAAATTTGAAACCAAATTAAAATATAATTTCACTGTATATATAAATTAGAAGGGAAATCATTTTTCAATTAAAATGTTGTGTTTTCCCCAGACATAAAAAAGGAAACATCTCGGAAAAATACAATAATTTCATTCCAGGTATGTTTGGATATTTAGATTTCAAAAAATGTTTATTTTTTCATATAATATTTATAAAAGTGTCAAAATATAGTTTGAAAAAAATATTTCATTGAGAGATTATAAAAGTAATTTTTTGAATAATAATGTTTTTAATCATTAAATTGGATTTATTCTTATCTTATGACTATAAAATCTATTGGATGAATGTAAAATAAAATTATTAAAATGTGAAAAATTAATATAGTATGTATTATTAGCATCGAAATATATAACTTTTATACTATAACATACAAATTAAATAATATTATCAACATTATGTTATTGTTCATTAAGATTCAACCTTGTGTGTAACACAAGTAATTGATGAAACTCGATGTTACATGCAATGAAAGATAAATTGGGCGTTTTATATAATGATATATATACATTTATTTATGTTTACCTCATGAAAACAAATAATATAAATAAATTTCAAATAATGTATTGCATAAATTTTTAGGATGTTACAGATAATCATGTTCTAAGTATGGAAAGTGTAGTGGGGTTTCCACCATCGATGTTAGGGTCACTAATGATTCTAGAAAAATGAATAGTTTTCTAAAAAATAAGTTTTTATTGTGGTGATTAGAGAATTAAAGAGAACTAAAATCCCTCTATATTCTTATCAACCTTAATAAACATAGTGAGAGAGTTATAGAAATTTGTGGTGTCCAGGATATCATTGAACATCTATGTGACCATAGAAAGAACACAGATCACTATTAAGAGGGATGCGATTCAAATGTTGTCACATAACACCAAAATCAAATTTATTAATTATTCATGAACTATTTTCCCTCCAATAATGGGGGGGGGGGGCTTTCAAACAATACCTGCCGGTGTTCACATTATCTTAGATGTGGTAGTACTAGAAGTAAAATTATTAGAGTCACCCAAGATCCACATTATTACTATCCTTCATAATTATATGAATCATTCCAATGGATTGATATCATATAGCCAGTAATAACTAATGATTTTAATTATGATCAATGTCATATATATTTTAATGAAATTAAGGATCATAATGGGGACTAATGACCATTTTGAAGAATAATCAAAGCGGTTAGTGTCTTGGACATTCATTGGAAATCAATTTCTAATAAAAAAGGATCTATTCTTGTTAATAGCTAGATCAAAATGGTTGTGGGATTGTCTATAGGTTCTAACTCTTGAATCGTCAAATTATATTGTATTACTTCCTCCTCATCATCATAGGGAACTATCTCCTCTGCATTCTATTTTTTGGATCCCCCTATAACATAATATGAAAAATCATCAATATATATTATCCTACCTATTTAATATAGAATAAAAATTTATTTTAAATAAGGTTTTATAATTTTACATTACCATTATAAAGAGGTTGGACATACATCTATATGATTAATGAATTTATTTATTTCCACATCCAAGGACTCATTGTGAAATACATATAGAATTCATTAGTCCCTTGTGTCATTCCCTCATAGGGAATATGGGCACTCTCATCAATAATTGTGATCAATGTTTCATCTCTTGGAAATAATTTACCACATCTGAGTTGTTAGTGTAAAATTTGAATTCGTTTTGTGACATCATTGTTCAGTGAACAATCTTTCCTTATGACTTTTCCATTGTATTATGTTTTGAAAATCACAAACACTCTATCTCAAGGAAGATTTTAATTTTACCTAAGATTTGTCTTCATAATGAAAATTTCCCTTCCCCAAGGAAATTTTATTCTTACCTTTGTTTTCATTGTTCATATTATAGTTTCTCTTAATATTAGTCATTTTAGTTCTATGTTTAAAATTCGGTTTCACATCTATATCCTCAGAATCCTATAAATACTAAGACATAGAGTATTTTGTTTTCAGGTTCTAAATTTAGGTTCCCAATTCATTGAAATTAAAACTCTGAATTCCTTAAAATTTTGAATCAGAATTTCTCAGAATATAGACTTTGAATTCTTCAGAATTAAGACACCAGATTCCTCAGAATTTAGACTCTGAATTCCATAGAATTCAGACTCTGAATTCTTCTGAATTAACACTCTAAATTCCTCAGAATTCAGACTCCAAATTCCTCGAAATTCAGACGCCGATTTATATAGATTTCATGTTCCGAATTCTTTGGAAAACAAAATCCAGATATCATTGATTTATAGTCTCTAAGGGTTTATTTTCATAGACTTTGATCTTTATTTTTTCCTAGACTCTGAAAAATAGATTTGGTTGAGCAACTATAATTTTTTTACCCATGTTTTAGTTATGAAACGATGTCATAAAATCTGTTTCAAACATACCGTTGTTTGAGTGACACGAGTACAGGTCCCTCTAAGATTCAAAGAAAAATATGACCATAGGAGGTGGGAAATGACCATTGGAGAAGTGCTTATAAATAAGAGCTCCTTTGAACGAGCTCATAACATTGATGAATCAGGTGATTACTCTAGAGATTGCATGTTGCTGAAGTGTTTTCTAAAGAATGAGATACTCTCATGCTTTCTGTGTACTGAACATCTTGTTCAGCTTTCTTATGTAGAATTCGATTATTACAGTGTACAATCAAGGGATTTCTAGGATAGAAAGATAGATGTGTTGACTACATTAAAGTTCAAGGACTTCCTGGTTTAGGAAGACAGAGGTTCCGACTATCTTGAAGTTCGAGGGCTTGCAGGGATAACAAGATAGATTCTGATATTCTTATCGAGGGCTTACACTGGTTCGGGTATAACAAACATTCTTGAAAGTATAAATCAAGGGACCTTTATCCAAGGTTGTTGGATACCCTACTCATTGGGCTAAAATATTTCATACTTGTTACTTGTTTTGTTTCTTGTTTATTTCTGATGCATTATCATTAATAAATAAAGTATAACTCTCTTATACTTTCTTGTACTTCTATACAATCTGATTAATAAGATTCTATATTCTTTAATGGAGAATATTTTCTGCATAAACTTTTCTAAAGTATCATTTCTGGAACCATATTTCCGGAACAATATTTCCGGAACCTAGCAATGTTTGTAGAACAGAGATGTCTTGTGAATTTACCTTATTTAACTTTGTTAAACATAGTATACCTTAAGGATAAAAATGAATGTTTTATACTAACTTTAAATGTTCCAAATGATTTTTTAAAGTATACAATTCATCCACCATCTTTTAATTGAGAATCTACATCATATTTCGATCCTACAATTGGTATCAGAGGAGGTCTCTAAAATACACATATTCACATATATGTTTTTTTTGCTCATGTTTTAATTGTTTTAATTTTTACATACCTAGGATTTTTTATCCTTATTTACAGAAATTCATTATTTACATGTTTTTGTAGAAAGATATTTTCTTTTAGATGATAGAAATTATTGTTGGTTCGATTGATAATCTAAATCCTACTAGAACCCCTATTTTTTATGGGAATTATTATAATTATTGGAGAGATCGTATAAATAATTTTTTTTAATAATAGAGTGGATAACTTTGTTATGATTATCGTAGGATACAAGATTCTTGATAAGAAATTCATAAATTTAAATTATCAATAAAAGTCAGAATATCAACTAAATTGCAAGGTATACAATTACTTGTTGTGTTCCATGACCAGGAATATATATATATATATTCAGATTTCATCTTGTGATTCTGAAAATTGAATCTGGAATAAAATGGAGGTTACTCATTTTGGTACATCCAAAGCTATAGAAACTAAAAATCTATGCATAGAAATGAATGTCATGGATTTCTATTTCCTTATGGAGAACCAGTATTTATGGTGGAAAAAAGGTCTATGACTATTGTTAAAAGTCTACAATCCATGGTTGAGAATGGTCTTGATGATTAATCCCTTCTGTACAAGATTATAGATATCATGCCTAATGAGTGGGAATCTAAGAGAATAGTTACTGATGAAAATATGAAGGTATCTCAAATTAAAGTTGATGAGATTTTTGGAAATCTTCTTCAACACGAGACAAGAATAAAAAGAGATGCTGATATGAATAAAAAACATAAGGGCAATGAAGTGTAGCCTTTAGTAATACTAAATCCAAAACTCCTGAAAGGGTTACAAGATCTAAGTCTAAGAAAGTAACTATTTTATCTGAATCTAGTGAATGTAAAAATTCTGAGAATAAACTAGATAATCATGCTGAAAATATGAACAAGATAGTTGGAAATAATGAATTTCAGTATAGATTTAAGAAGAAAAAAAATGAAAATGCAATAAAGACTCATAAGTCACTTATTATGAATGAAAAAGAGCAGTGCATATAAGACCAGATTATCCTATGCATAATAAAAAGGATAGAAAGGAAAAGTATTTTGAGGGAAATAGGTTGAAATACTATAGGGCTAAAGATAAGATAGTTTTGAAAGCTAATGACACATGGAGTTCAAGTGGTGGTGATTATTTTGATGAATCCTTAGAGTATGAATCTTTTGGTCAGAAGAATGTTGGTCAACAAGCCAAATTACCCATTGAAAATCATTTTCTAATGGATAAGGCACACAATTTTGAATCTATAACCAATGTATCTTTGAATGAAAATAATAGTTTTGTTAAATATTATGAATCTTCTAAGGATGAATGTTCTTATGATGGGGATAATAAATTACCTATATATGAAGAAGTATCTAGGTTTTCTAAACTTCTTGATATTGAAAATTCTAAACTCAAGAAAAATATTGATAATGAAAATTCTAGAATTTCTATTCTTATTGAAGAAGTATCAAATATTTCTAAAGATCTTGACAAGAAAATTTATGACTTTTAATGTGTTTCAAAAAAACCTTGAGGAATTTAATTCGAAAAAGGATGAACTTTTTAAGGATCATAAAAATATAATTTCTACGAAAAATATTTTTGAGAGAATCTCTAGTTCTAAAACTAATGTTTTTTAGGATAAAAACAAGGTTATTAAACTAAAGTCAAAAATAATTTCCTTGAAAAAGTGTTTTTTAAACAGTATATTTCCTAAGGAAAACATTGATAAGTTGCATTCCCAAATCAGACCTCTACAGAATCGTTCAGGATTTGGTTAAACTCATTCTAAAACTGTTTTTAGTAATAACTATTTTGTTCTTCAATGTGCTCTATTCTGTACTAAATGTTTGTGTAGAAGACATTGGGAAAAATAAATTTCATTAAACAAAACTCAGTCTTAAAGTTATCATAAAGCCTATTTTTCTATGAAAATAAGGATACCTAATATTTTTCTTTTTTAAATTTCCAGATCCAAGAATTTTTGAGTTTTTTAAGTCTAATATTCTTATTTTTAGGAAAATAAAGAAAGTACCAACAAAAATACATGGTATATGGATAGTGTATTTTATCGGAATATGACTGGTAACATAAAATTCGTTAAAAATATTATCAAGACAAAAAGAGGAAAACTAACTTTCAGAGATAATGCTTAAGGAGAAATTATTAGTATAGGTAACATTGTTCTTCTTTGAAAAACTATTATTTAAAAAGTTTTTCTTGATAAGGGTCTTAAGCACAACCTCATTAGCATAAGTCAATTATGTGATGAAGGTTAACTTGTGATTTTTAGGAATGATAAATGTTTAGTACACAATTACAAGGATGTGTTTATTCTTGCTGCCCATTGGAAAGAGAGTGTGTAGACACTAAACATTGAAGACCATAGGAGCCAACATCTACCTTGTCTTAGTGCAACAAAAGATCATTCTTGGTTATGGCATAGAAGTTTAGGACATTGTAACCTTATAAACTTTTTTAAACTCTCTATGAAAAGTCTAGTTAAGGATCTAACAGAGAATATATTTGATTCATCAAAAGAATATAATCGTTGTCAATATGGAATGAAACATAAATCATGTTTCAAATTAGTTGGTGAAGTCTCAACTACTAATGCATTACAGTTGGAGCATATGGATATTTTTTTTCCAACAAAAACTAGAAGAATTGAAGGAAAATATTATATATTAATCTTAGTTGATGATTAAACTAGATTTATGTGGTTCTATTTTCTACCTATGAAAACTGATTATTTTTCTTACTTTAGAATTTCTAGAGCCCATGTTAAAATTGAGAAAAACCTTCCATTGATAAATATTCATAGTGATCATGGAAAAGAACTTCAATATTCGTATTTTGAATCTTTTGGTAGTTGAAAAGGAATTAATCATAACATATAAGCACCAAGAACTCCTCAAAAAAATGGTGTTGTTGAATGAATAAATTGAATTATTCATGAGATAAACAGAACCATGTAGAGTGAATATTCAATAGCAATACACTTCTAGGCTAAAGCTGTAAGTACAGCTTGTTATACTATAAATTGTGTTTTGATTAGACATTTCCTTAACAAAACCCCTTATAAGTAATGGAATGGTAGAAAGACTAGACTTTCCTACTTCAAGGTATTTGGTTGCAAAGTATTCATTCTGAATACTATAGATAATCTACAAAAATTCACACCCAAATCTGATGAAGGAATTTTTCTAGGATACACCAGAACTTCTTAGGCCTATAGAGTTTTTAATTAAAATACTTGTACTGTTGACGAAACAGTACATGTTAAATTTGATGAAACTGGTCCTTTTGTTTTTAAACAACCTCAACCTACATCTTCAGATGTGTTTTTAAAAACTAATTATCAATCCCTGATAAGAGATTCTTTTGATAATGAAAATGTTCAAGAAAATGTTTCTGATGCATTTACCCCAGAGGATTACCTACTATATATTGAGGAACATGTTTTACAAAACCCAAACCAGTTGTTTCTTAAGAATCATCCCAATGATAGTATCATTGGGGATGTAAATCAACTTGTAAGGACTAGAAGTTCCTTAAAAAATAAAGTAGAACATCTAGCATTACTTTCTCAATTAGAACCAAAAAGCACTGATGACGCTTTAGGTGACGATGACTGGATAAAATCCATGCCTGATGAACTAAATGAATTTGAAAGGAATAATGTTTGCACCTTGGTTGAAAGACCTAATGAAACTTCTATTTTTAGAGTAAAATGGGTCTTTATAAATAAATGTGTTCAAAATGTGGCCATAGTATTAAATAAATCTAGATTAGTTTCTAATGTATATAATCAACAAGAAGGAATAGACTATGAAGAAACCTATTCTCTAGTAGCTAGACTAGAATCTATTCATATTTTACTCGCCTTTTCAACATTCTTTATCTTTATACATTTCCAAATCGATGTTAAATGTGCATTCCATAATGGTAATGCTTAAGAGGATATTTTTGATGATGAAACTCCTACTTTTGAAGATACAAAACATCCTCAAAATGTTTTCAAACATTCCAAAAATTTATATGGACTTAAAAAATCCCCTAGAGCCTGGTATAATAGACTTACAAGATTTTTGTTATAAAACAACCATGTTAAGGGAAATGCAGATCCAACTCTTTTTATAAAAAAATCTAAAAAAAATGTTTTTAGTGTTAAAATTTATGTTGATGATATTATATTTCTTTCAACTCAAAAATCATTAACTAATTTGTTTGCGAATATAATGAAATCTATGTTTGAAATGAGTTTGATGGGTGAGTTAACATTTTTCCTAGGGTTGCAAATTTCTAAAAAACTAGAAGGAACATATATATCTCATCATAAGTATATTAAAGATATTCTTAAAAAGTATGGATATGAATACAATAATAGTATATGTACTCCCATCAGTACCTCAAATTCCATTGATCTTGATAGAAGCTTGTAAACTAGTGGATCAAACATATTTTAGAGGTATGATCAGAAGTCTAATTTACTTAATAGTTGTTCATCCATACTTAATGTTTTCAATATTCTTATGTTCTAGATATCAATCTAATCATATGTAATCACATTTGAAGGCAGTGAAAATAATTTTTTACTACTTAAAGGGATCCATGGATTTAAGGCTCTTTTATACATCTGAAAATGATTTTATTTTAAAAATTTGTTTTGGATGCTGACTTTGGTGGATGCAGAATGGATATGAAAATTACATCTAGAATTTTCCATTTCATAGGAGATTAATTAGTTTCTTGGTCATGAAAAAGAAACACTAAGTAGCAATTTCTATTTTTGACGCGAATATGTAGCAATTGGAAGTTGTTGTGATCATGTGTTGTGGATTCAACACACACTCACAGACTATGGTATGAGTTTTACCAAAACAAAAATATTATGGGATAATAATAGTTCCATTGGCTTATGTAAAACCTCTTCACATCACTCTCATGAAAAACACATAGATATTAGGAATCACTTTCTTTGGGATCACCCACATAAAGGAGATAACATTCATTAATTTATCAGAACGCAAGATCAACTTGCTGATATTTTTAAAAAAATCATTACCCTCTGATATATTTGAATATATTAAACATAATTTAGCCATGAAAACCATAAGGCAATATTACTTATTATATTATTTTGGAAACCTATCTCCTTACATTAAGAAACTCCTTTTGATAAGGGGAGTACATTTTCCTGTTAGTTAAAAGTGTTCATAGTAAAAAAATTTCATAAGGAAAATTTTTTGTAGTTAAAAAATTTCATAGTGAAATTTTATTGTAAGGGAAATTTCATTCCTTAGTAAATTTTTTTTCATAATGAAATTTTCATAATCAAAATTTTCATTAATCAATATTTTTATAGTAAAATTTTCTCTTAGTCAAAATTTTTGAACTCAAATTTTTCGTAATCAAATTTTTGTAACCAAATTTTTTTTGGAATCTATTGTTTTTCAAGAAGAATTTCCTCATTACAGATAATTCCCCTATGCAATCTGAAAGGTTTGTTTACTTTTCTAAATTTTCATAATCATCTATTTACTTGATGGTATTTTCATTTTGTTTTAAATTTTATGGATTCACCTTTCCTTAAATATGAATGTTTATCTTAAAAACCTCAAAAGATCATAACCTACCAAAGTTATTTCGTCGTTTATCATCTCAACTATCATATTTGACCAAAATTACTTTTTTTGATAGATCAACCAAGGATGTTGAACCATCACCTCAATCGCCTATATAAGGACCTCTTGATATTTTTCCCACATCAATTCTTAGTTTTTGTGTGTTGAAGATCTACCTCTTTACTTAAGGCCGTTCTGAATCCTCAATGTTTCCTCAGTTCCGAATGATTGTTGAAGCCTCTCCTCAGAATGAAAATTAGACTATTAAGAAAATATATGAATTAAAGATATACAGATAAAGGTTGGTCATTCTGAAATTCTATTCAAATTATGACTCTATCATATCGAATAATATCAAGAAGAATGGATGGGAGAGAGTATGTGTATCGAAACCAAAAGCATAAGATCAGGTTTATTCAGACATGCACATTGAATTTTATGAGTCAACAAGTTTCTTCAAGGAATAAGGGAGAGACATGTTTTCTTTTAAGTGTTATGGAAAGACCTAGTCTCTTTCCAACAAAAACTAAGCAAGTTTAATTTGAATTCCTTATGATGGAGAAGCAAAATTATGTACTCATAAATTACCCGATGTATCAGTATCTTTTGATAAGAAGAAGGCTCTAGCTTGTCTTTTTCTTGAATGTAGTGAAAAATATGATGATTTTTCATCTATATAAAAAATTCTAGATTCATGAATTGTGAGTTCAAGGATTTGTAATTCCGAGGAAAGTATATAAGGATACTCTGAAAAAGAGTGATATCTATGTTTTTGATTTCTTGGTGAATATTAGGAAGATAAACTTGGTCAATTATATCTTGATTATGATTGAGAACATCAAGAATGGGAATCTAATGTCTGAAATTATCATGTATCTAGATATTCTCTAGAAGATTATAGTTATTTGTTTAGAATCTTTAAAAATACCTTGAAGTTACAAGACTAGAAATTACAAGGTGATGTTGTTAACCTATGATACTCTAAGAAGAATGATGGTTGGTTTCTCTAAAGAATCCGGAGAATTTCATGACTTATCTGAAGAGGAAGTAGAAGCTTTTTCAAAGAAGATAAATGTGGCTAACAATTATAAGAATGTTGGAAGGAATATGAAGGGAAAATAACTAGAAGAGAAATAAAAAAAATCCTGTGGCTAAGGAAAATCAGTCATCACCACCGAAGCTAGAGAAGAAAAATTCATACCCTGATGAAGTAATGGATAATAGGAGAGAAGATAAGAAAAATCGAAGGGATAGGGATCCAATTTTTGGATTGGACCTTGCTGAGGAAAAAGCATCAAAGATAAAGTCTTATGAGGATATTGAAAAGAAATAGAAAGAAATGTAGCAATGGAAGAAGATATCAGAAGCTGAAATTGTCCAATCCCTTCTCAAGGCTGCTGGGAAAGCTTTTGAGAAAATTCATGTACCAGAATCCATTCTGATAGAATCACTACTAGAGACTCTGGGAATGAAATTGGTGATTCTGGAACCACATCAAGAAAAAAAATTGTCGAAAATAAATATGTTGGTGCTTCACCAAAGAGGAAACCTTGTGAGATAGGAAAAGAATCCCCACCACTCAAACTATTGGATTCAGAATCATCTTCTCTTGGACATTATTTGGTTGTTCATTAATTGAAGAAGATGGTAGGTACTATTCCCTTATTCCCATGTATAGAATCAAGATTCATGATGTAAAAACATATAATAAATAAAAAATCAGATTCAGTATCCATGGTTATGGATACATGTGTCTGACTAGAGGCAGATTTCAAATCTTTTCTCATTGGATATGAGGTTCATAAAATATCTTGCAAAAAAATTACAAGCTGGTCAAGGAAGACAGTCGATGAAATGAGAATCTTTGATGAATTTCATGGTAATTTCATGGATGAATTTGACACCAATGATGGGAATATGAAGGACCTTACTAATAGTTTTGTGGAAAAGATGACCCTCAAAAATATAACTCTAAAGCAAGAAGTTAAGCATCTGAATGGGAAGCTTAATTCTATGGCCATGAAATGTAAGAAGGAAAGGGATCATAGAATCGAATTTGATGAAAATATTGTTATGCAGGAAGAAGTCTTAAAGGCTCAAGTAGATATTCTTAAGGCTTTGGATGAAAAGATAAAAGTTGCAGATAAAAAAAATGAAGATCAGGATCTGTTTCTCAAGCGTTTTAAAGAAGATCACAAGGAGATCAAGAAGATGAAAACCATTGTCAAGAAGCTCATTCCAAAGGAGAAAAAAGGTTAATATTTCGCAATTTTGATCTTTTGATGTATTTATTCTTTGTAAAATTAATTTCAATCCTAATGAAAATTTGGTTGTTCATGATATATTTTAGGTTTTTCAGTATTAATATTTCAGGTACCAATTTTTCCATTCCATTTATTCCTTTTTTAAAATCTCAAAGGGGGAGAATGGAATGATTAAAAGAATACTATGTAAAGAGGATATTTCCCTAAGTAAGGTGGAGTTCATCTAAGGGAATGTTCTTATCAATGAAGATTTTCGTATGCAAAAATTATAAAATATCATTCAGGAAATCAATAATATGATATTTTGGGATTTAAAATCCTAAGGGGTGGGGGGGGGGTTATTAGTATTTACTATGATCTATAAGTAAAGGGAGATACGTTTTTACATTCAAGTTCATAAAATTTCTAAGTCCTTATATTCTTTTTCGTAAGGATGTTTGTTCTTTAAAAAAAGGGGGGATATGGTTGAGTCAATAAGATTTCCTTATGAATTTTCCATTCTATTGTGTTTTAAAAATAAAAAACACTCTATCTCAAGGAGAATTTTAATTTTACCTATGATTTATATTAATAATGGAAATTTTCCTTCCCCAAGAAAATTTTCTCATGAATTTTATTTTCATTGTTCATATTGTAGATTCTCTAAATATAACTCATTTTATTTCTATGTGTAAAATTTGATTTCACATCTAAAAACACAGGAATACTACAAATAATTAGACCTAGAGTATTCTGTTTTCAGGTTATGAATTCAGGTTCCAAATTCTCTATAATTCAGACTAGAAATTCATCAGAATTCAGAATCCGAATTCCATATAATTCAGACTTCGAATTCCTCAAAATTCTGACTCCGAATCCCTTAGAATTCAAACTTTTAATTTCTCAGAATTAAAAATCCGAATTACTCAGAATTCTGACTCTGAATTACTTATAATTCTAACTCATAATTCATTAGAATTCGGACTCTGAATTCCTAAAAATTCAGATTCTAAATTCCACATAATGTAGTCTCTAGATTATATAGATTTCATGTTCTGAATTCTTTGGAAAATAAAATATAAATATCCATTGTTTATAGTTTCCAATTGTTTATTTTCATAGACTCTGAAAATTATTTTTCCATAGACTCTGAAATATAGATTTGGTTGAGAAACAATATTTTTCTTACCCTTATGTTAGTTATGAAATGATGTCCTAAAATCGGTTTCAACCTAACTGTTGTTTGAGTGACATGTGTACATGTCCCCCCGAGATTCATGAAAAAATATGACCATTGGAGGAGGGAGAAGACTTTTGGAGAAGTGCCTATAAATATGAGATCATTTAAAGGACCTCATAACATTGATGAATCAGTTGATCACTCTAGAGATTTCATGCTGTTAAATTGATTTCTAGAGTGAGAGTCTCTCAATATTTGTGCATACTGAAAATCTGGTTTAGTTTTCTTAGTGCGACTCTGATTGTTTCTGTGTACATCGAGGGATTCTGAGGATTGGAAGATAGAGGTGTCGACTACCTTAATGTTTGAAGAATTCTTTGTTTAGGAAGACCAAGCTGCTAACTACCTTGAAGTCTGAGGGCTTGTAGGGATATCAATATAGTTTCTGATATTCCTATCAAGGGCTCACCCTAGTGTGGTTAATGAAAACATTCTGAAAGTATAAATCAAGGGACCTTTATCCAAGGTTGTTGGATAACCTACTCTTTGGGTTAAAATATTTCATACTTGTTACTTGTTTGGTTTTAAGATTATTTCCATTACATTTTGATTAATAAGGAAAGTATAACTATCTTATGCATTCTAGTAATTATATATACTCTAATTAATAATATTCTATACGCTTTAAAGTTGAATCTTTTCCCTGTAATATTTTTTTAAGTTTCATTTTTGAAGACATATTTCCAGAACCTGGAAAATTTTGTAGAACTAAGAGGCCTTGTGAATTTACCTTGTTAAACTTTTTTAAACATAGTTTTCTTTTATGGTTAAAAATGAAATTTTTATACCAACTTTAAAGGTTACAAAGTAATTTTTAATGTACACAATTAACCCCCCCCCCTCATGTAATTGATCATCTACATCATATTTCAATCATACAATCATGTTCCCAAAATGTGTAATATGGATACCACCTTCAAGTAAATCCCATAAGTCTCAAATTTCTAATTTGGAAGGACCTTGTTTTCAAAATTAAATAACATTAGTGTATACATTCAATAAGGAAACATTCTGTAGATTCTATTTTACCTTAATAATGACTTAATCTCCTTAAACATCAACTACTTCCTAGACCATTCATGTTCTATGTATGTTCCACTCAATAGTCTCTAACACACTAACTTTATTCCTAACTCCTTTCATGGTGCTTCTTCATGTGGAAGATTGTGGAATACACTTATTGTGATTAGTAAATTGTTCCAAATGTTCATTAGTTACTCCTCTTTTATAGAACATATTTGTTACCCATTTTTCTCCTTCATAGACATTATCTACTTTAATAATTGGTTCACTGGTGTCTAGTATACCATTAGAGAAAATTAATTCACAATATTTGGTATTTACAGGTAATAGTCCTATAAACTCTTCCATTAATGTAGGTATGATTAAAACATTGGTATCCTATTCAAAAATCATAACCTAGATCCATCTCACTTATATTTTGTGTCACTATACTCTAGAATTTATTAGTTGATCTTATGTATGAATCTATATACACTAAATTATACTAGAAAAACTATAATTTCTATAATCCTCATAAGTGATATAACAATCGATCTCAGCTTCCATTATGTAGTCTCGAACAATTGTTTTGAATTAATAAACATCGTAACAACCAATTTCATTTACATTTATTTTCCCAATGGGGGGATCATCACATGGAATGAATTGGAATTCCAAAATCAGTATTAGTAGATTATGGTCCATATCAATTAATCCATGTCCTAAAAAGCATTTTTGTGATAGAATTCAACATGTACATAGGTCCACATCTCCATATTCTAGAGGCTTCTAACTAGAATGGATTAACTAACCAATATAATGGTTAGACTATTCTATTTCATCAGTGTGAAATATATAGTGTAAAAATAAATTAATAGTACCCATAATAATATTATACTATTCATAAAATAAGGGAAAAAATGTTATAGTAAATTTTTTTATACATATGAATACATAATAATGGTTATGGTAATATATAATACAAATAACCTACTAAGACAACGTCATATATAGAATAAAAAATACTATGAATATAGATATCGGTCCTTTATTATTCCACATTCCTCAATACATCCCAATATTTACAACCCATCGAGGTTATTTAATTCTACCACCAAAAATCCTATTCTCATCCAAAAAGATGACATTAGTTTATCACACACACTTTAGTGGTCATTTCGTAAATGAGAAATAAATCTAAACTATTTTTCAACTAGTACCCCAAGTATACTCTATCATATACCTATGTACATGATGAAAATAAAACACACAACATAGGATTGTCAATGTCGCTTTCTATATAGAACACAATGATTCATAGCATATAGGATCACTATGTGCTTAATAAGACACGATGACACCTAAACATACCTACTTCATTACCGAGACATCATCCACCTCATTGCTATGTGTCTTCATCTTCATAACCCATCTCATACTTTCGGACTTAGAATAGGGCATCATGTATGTCCTGAACCCTACCCAAAGTGGAGGGGTAGGTTCATAGGACAAGAATCCAATCCTACCAATCTCATTGGAATTCTCACATGTCAAAGGCTTTACTTCTACCATCTCACTCAAGGTTGGATATTTTATTCAATCTAACAATCACATGTTACCCTATAACACGTCTACCTCCTTAGGATTTTATCATTAAATTTCACATCTCAACACATCGTGGAACCCATGACACTCATAGAATTGAAAAATTCTAATACCATTCCATCACACTCATGTCATGGAATCTATGTCACTCATGAATTACCTTCATTGTTAACTGAATCAAATGGAATTACAAATAGTTCCCAAAATACAATATCTAAATCTTGGTTGGAATTTATTTCATATACATATCAATGACTCCACATCACTATAGGAGATCCACATGTGTAATCATACATATATATGGGAAAGGTCCCAAGATCATATCCCTACACCATGATCCATCATTTGACACAACACACACAAAAAAGTAATAACAACCATATTTGAATCCCATAACCCAGTTAATAACTTATAGGACTAACCCTCTTCTAGCATCATACATCAAAAAAGAAATTCATCTCATATGTCATGAAATCCTCTAGGATACTCCACAACTATCTTGATCTATTTTCTTCTGTACCAAATTGCACTTGCCACAGTTCATTGACTAAACTACCCATTAGATTTTACTTACATAGACCCAAATATATTAGTTCACATTCTCATCAGAAAAAATGTAATCATATAAAGTCCCTCTCTGTAGAGAGTATTCCAATATTTCATAATCTAATCCATTTACAAGTCAGATTCCAAGACTTCAAAAAATCCCACATCCCACAATGGGTGTCCTCTCGCATTATTATAGAGGATCTATTAGCTCATCAACCATAAAGAACCATATATATATATCACACCACATCACATCCTGATGGACTCAACCCACTCACTTTTCTCACTATCTCTCAACTCAATGTTAAGCGGTTGTCTCTTAACCAGTTACAGACGTATGGTGATCCTACAAGTCATCAATAATACCAAGTCTCTCTCACCTGCATGACTAGATTACGAGAAACTATCCATGGAAATTAATTTCACCTATCAATCCTTGATATCTACCCATGGCCTCACATCAACTCAATTGATACGTTATACCCCTGGCGACATAGTCTTCGGGTGATTAAAACTTCTTAAAGTGATAAAATGAACTTATCATGAGAAAAATTTTCAAAAACCATCTTATATCTTCTAAACACATCACTATTATTCTTTACATACCAAAAATGGTCCCATTCAAAATGCATACAATAGGAAATAATTATAAATAAGCACATATATTTGTATAAAAGTGACCACATGCCCCTAAAAAATAGTTGAGATCATAGAAAAGTTATGTTGCATCACATCCAAACCTATCCAATCTCTTAACACAACTTGACCACATACATCTTGAGAAACATCGTAAATAATTACTCATAACATTTTATTATTTATTATTTATTTAAAACCGTAAAGGAATTTTTTATTAGAAACACATGGGACACCGCCGTCACACTAAATCTACTTCCAATGTCTTATGATAAAACATCCATGAAATCCTATATGTAATATGACAAAAGGACTCTTTTTTCATAGATTATTTCTCTAAGATTCAGTGAAATCATAACTGAAACCATATGCAAATTAATTCAAAAAATTGGATCCTATAAATGGGACTAATAATAGAGATGAAATCATACTATCATTCCTCTTATCACGATTGAAACACACCAAGAAACAACACTTTTAGAGGAGGTAAAATGGATATTAAGGTAATGGGAGAACTACAAATAAATGGAATCTCATAAAACCCTAAACTAGATAAAATACAAATATAGAAAACCATGAAATGAAAAAAAAATTCCAACATCTATAAAAAGCCACCCATGCACCATTGACAATGTAAACAAGGGGGGTCATTGTGTGAATTCTCTTCAAAAAATATATTCATGACCTGAACCATTGGTTCATAACAAAAAATATTCATGTAGAGGAACCCTTACTCAAATAATTCTACTATTGATGTTAACCAAGGGTCATTGAATTACGGTATGTGTAATGGTCCTCGAGCCATCTTTTTAAAGGTCACCATCACATCTTGAATTCCACATTAACTATGTGAACAACATGTCTATGGTTCCTTAAACCCCTAAGTAAGGGTCTCATTCATGATTTTAATTCCCTACATAAGGTACATTTCCCTATTAATCCACATTCAAGGTAATAATGGATTACACTCATCAACCATCACACAGTGAAGCTCTTATTCACAGCACGAATGGCTGCAGCTACTGAAATAACATCTCTTAGGTCACCCAAACCTTCTCTAACTCTCACCAAAATATCCATACAAGTCTCATTCACCATCCAGAACCACCTCTTACATGTGTTTAAACACTTTTATTTTTGATAAAAATCCTAATTAATGGAATGATCTCTACTTCATATCTAAAATTTGGACTACCTCCAAAATGTACAACCTAAAAATATATAGGAAAAAATCCCCACCATAATAATTCTTCTAATGTCCTGTTCTAGGTACCACACAACGATACACCAAGCTAGTTATTTATGTGACCTAAGGTGCGACTCTCCATACATTTGAGGCTATCGACTAGTAGAAAGAGTATGATAACAATCATCTGTAGACTGTACCCTATTTATCAGAGTAATACACTAGAGACAATAAATAAACAATATAATAATGATATAACCATAACCATAACAACAACAGGGGTCACATGATTTCCAAAACAAGAAATACAATATCCAAAACTAAATAGTAGATATGTCATGTTAAATACATTTCAGGAGTTAGTATAAAAAAATTAAAATGGAATAAATACATTTAAAACTCCGAAGAGGGTCCCAAATCCATGTCAAGTTCCCTCATCCATGCTCCATTCCATATCATCCATCAATCATAGATCCATTACCAATATAATTTCATGAAAATAAGAAACCGAGTTAGGTACCAATCTGGAAGCATGCGTAGGGTGTGAGTACAAATCATTATGCGACCACCCATAATTTCTAAAACAATATCCCGTCAATTATAGTGTATGTATTTTTATAAATAATAAGAAACAAAAAATATATTAAAAAAGTTTACATTTAATCATTTACTATTTATTTAATAGCATAGAACCTCTGGTTCAAAAGGATATCCAAACTATCAAAAACTAATTCGGCCCATGTCAGTCTCTAAAACATATCACATATTTAATTCACACTTTATTATATAATATAATATTTTAATATATATTTATTCTCAATTAATTATCATGTATAATTGGAACCATATTATAAGGATAATATCATGGTTATGGAACATAATTTCTACTACCCTATGGGTATTTGGAGAAACATTCCATGTCCTAAACAATATGGGTATTTATAAAAATGGTCGATGTCATAAACAACTGAATTTTCATGCATGCCTTTTGTCCTTGTACATCATGGCTATGACTCATGGGTGTTTGGAGAAACATTCTATACCCCACACTCCATTTATAAATAAACTAATGTGTCACCATTTTACACCAAGTATGATTAATCAATATTAACTATCTCATCACATTTAATAGTCACCACATATGTTAGTTAATTCATCATTTTATTTATTTGTTTCAAAAAATTCCTCTATTAAAAAAATCACATTTATTAATTCAACAATCAATTAATCAGACCCACAATCATAATATTCAAATAATTATTTGAACAATTAAATATTATGAATTCCCTAATTTCAATATTCTAGTAATTATCACAACAAATAATTTTCCCAATTACACAATAATGATATCTAAATAGTTAATTAAATAATTAATTATCTTAATTACACAATCATAATATCTCAATAATTAATCCAAAAATTATTTATCCCAATTTCAAAATCACAATATATAATTAATTAATTTAGCAACTAATTAATCCACATAAATTTAATTAATTAATTAATAAATAATTAATAATATAAATTACATTAATTAACTCAACCATTAAGTAATCCAATTACAATTTAAAATAAACTAATTCCATAAAAATGTTATTCAATATATTATCTAAACCATTATCTATATAATTAAAAAATTTAGTTAATTCAATTTATGAAATTCATTTTCTAAATATTAATATATATTATACAATTTTATATAAATAATCAAAGTTAGGACAATCAAAATTGATTAATAGACAACCAAATTCAAAATTGATGTTGCACACTCACCAATGGAAAATCCCAAATTAGAGCAGAATCACCGAAAATACAAAGTAGAATGAAATCATTATTCAATTACAAGATCCAATAATTATATGGATGATATATAATAAAACTTGGATTTTGATCTATAAAATCAAAATAAAACACCCATTCAAGGATGGTAGAAGAATAAGAAAAAGACATGAAGCCATTAAGGATGTGATTCAACTACTAGAGTATGTTTAGATCATTTATACAGGACTCAAATAATGATGAACGAGGGATGGAGGTCATTGGATTCCATTTAAGAGCCTATATAAATGAGGTATATTGTTTATGGTTGAGGTATGGATGATTTGGGGTTAATATGAGGGGTTGGGGAGATTTAAAACAAATTTTCGGTTTCAATAAAAACTCATGCATGGTTTCCTAGGTAGGGGTTCATTGTTTTCCAAACTATGAACCCTAGATACATGCCTAATATAGGGGTTTTTGTGGTTTATCCATTGTGGGAGAATGGTTTAACATACCATGTACCAGTCATTCAATACCTCTATGTGATGGGTTTTGTGGTTTTCTAAGCAAGGGCACATGGTATGGGCGAATTGTGTGCCATCCATGCAATACACTTCATCCTTTTAATTTTCTTAAATTTTCCCCAAAAAACACCAAAGATAAAACCCAAATAATATATACCCTAAAATAGATAAAATAATACATAAAATGAACCCTGATAAATCAATAGAAATGGTTGGGATATTACAATATCCAAACCATATATCATCTTATCCCTGAGTTGTAATCCCTAACATCTCTATGATTTTGAGAGAAAAAATTGGGCCACAAAGCCCACACATCCACATATTTCTTCAATAATTATTCTTGAACAAAGACATGTTCCATGATACATGAAAAATATGCATTAGATTCCCCACAACACATTATCATTGTGATTCAGCACATGTATCAGATCCTCCTCAATGACAGAACATATATCAAGCTCAAAATCATCCACATTGATCATATGATAAGAGTTGAGGCGATACAATTGTAGATTCACCACATGGAAAATGTCAAGCATAACACTCTATCTCTATGGAAGATAAAATGAGTACTCCACAAGTATTATTCTCTCCACAACCTCAAATGGTCCAATAATCCTAGGCTTTAACATGCCCAATATATGTATCCTACAGTGGACCAAACTAGGAAAAACCTCATAGAATACATGATCAAACTATGAAACCTCTAGGGGTAATTTATGTCCCACAACATTTGACATGTGTCTACACTGATTCATATCTAAACACTTTTGAATCAAAAGAACCAGTTTGGATGTCCCCTATATGAGTCTCTTTACCAAAAACAACGAATCTCTAACCTCCATCCATTATAGAGATGACCTTTATGGACAATTCTTGTATAGTTCCATCAAAATATATTCCTTTTAACTATTCTTATAGATGAACTACATCGGTTATTAGTTTTTCTCACAAGACCCACTATAGTCAAGAACACATAGTCACAACATATCCTCAAGCACCTGTATAATATGTGTGACTACCCATATTTATTTTTAAGGAAATTCATTCTTAATAAAACCATTATACCAAGTGCCTTTGGAAATATCTACCAGATGAATGATTTATTACGTGAGTCGTAGTCTAAAACAATATTCTATAGAATTTAGTGAAGATAGAATATCATCCAAACATATTTATCTCAAAACTGATTGACTTAGAATGTATCTGGAACTAGAAATAAATTTGATACCATTTTCAAATATCCTATAATCACCATAATTCCATTATTCTTCTGAGGCATACCCAATAGAACCACTATCAAATCCATGTTTACATCATCCCACGTCCATTATGGAATGGGAAACTACTATAATAAACCTTCTGGTTAATGATGATCAACTATAACCTATTGATAGGTGTAGCATCATTTCATGAACCCTGTTATCTCCCTTTTCATGCCCATCAACAAAAAATTGATAAATAGGTCACAATACAATTTAGTAACACACAGATACACCACCCAATTCAATCTTGGAATTCATTCATTAGATCCTACCACATACATATAAAAATAAAAACATGATTCTTGACATAAATGATCTCATCCACATATATTCTAAAATTAAAAGACGAACCTCGATATTTGAGGCTTTTCCTCAAGTAAACACATTATAGATCCTCATACTGTATGTCCCTAATCCATCACAAAAGTCTGAACTCCACTGAAATTGATACCAAAGTTATATTATATTTTCTATCCTAAACCAAAATATGAATATCTTGAAAAAAATTTATCATCCATTACTCATCACTAGACCCTTGAAAAACGTCTGTCTGAGCTTCATTAATTAAATCGTGAGTAGCACTATTTCCATTCCCAAGAATATATTCTAGATAAAATTAAATTAGTTGTATATATTCAACCCAGCATCACTACTGGATATTAAAATATCATTGTGAAAATATGGATATTATGATCATATCATTAGTATAATCCACAAACTATTCTCCCAATAGATAATACCCACAACACATGAAAGCATAAATAACAGCTAACAACTCGAGGTCATGGGTATGATAATTATGTTCTTGTGGACATAAGTACTGAGAATCACACACCACAACTCGATCTCTCTAAATAAACACAACTCCAATATCTTTTATATAACCATCACAAAGCACCATATAATCCTCACTTAGAATAGGATGGATCAATATTGGAGTCATTGTGAAGCACTTGTTGGACTACTCTAATGCATTTTCACATCATCCATTCAATTCAAATATTATTCCCTTCTTAGTAAAACCTAAAATAGGTCATTTCAATAGGAACAATTATTGAATTAACCTCTAATAATATACTAATAACCTTATAAATCTTTGAATTTAGAAAATGATCATGGGTTCTCCCAAGAAACAACTTTCAGAACCTTCTCTGGGTCCACTAACACAGCTTTCTCTGATTTTATGTAACCCATGAAGTGTACTTGACCAATTCAGAATTAAAAAATAGATAGATTGGTGTATATTTAATTCTCTTTCAGTTTACTCAATACAATTTCACCATGATAGGCATGATCGTCATTATACTTGAATTATACCATGATCTTATCAGAAAATACGACAAAAAACTAATCCAATAATAGTTGGGAGATTTGATTCATCAAGGCGATAAACACTCATATTGTGTTTATCAGCCCATGAAACATCATGAAGAACTCATATAGGCCATTCCTACTTCTAAATATAGTACTTGATATATCATATTGGATCACTATCAATATATGATATTCTGATCTGTAGTCAATCTTGGAAAATTAACAAGATCCCATGAATAGGAAAAAATTATTATCAACTCAAGGAAGAGGATATTAGTTCTTCACTATCATCTGGCTCAACATACATTAATCTATACAAAAGGGTTGAGTACTTTCAGACTTATTAGAAAAAAAAATTTGAACCCCAAGGTGACTTACTTTGATGAATAAACCCCTTATTCATTGACTATTCTATTAGAAATTTAATCTCTCAATGCTTTGTTGGCTCCATTATATATAGTGTAATAGAAAAAGGATCATACCTCAACATGATCTAATTAATAAACTCCAAATCTATCCCATATAAGAGACTATATATGTATTTAGGAAAATAATACTAAAATTCATCCACTATAGGTGGAAAGAAATCCAACTTTACCCCACCATCATCCATAAAATGACTAGAAACCTAGGTGGTGAGCTCCATCAGTTTCAGATGGATTTTCCTTTTCTATCCAACCTAGATAACACACTCCATATAGTGAATGTAATTAAAAACATTAGGATATGTAAAAAATCAATCTCACATGGTATTAATATATGTATGATCAGTTTTCTACTAACTAGTTTATACTAAAAGATAGGATAAAGCCTCACATATCATGGATGTAAAGATCCCATAGAAAACTATACTTATCAAGCTTGATATAACAAACCTTTAACAAAAATATATCTCAAGACCATACTCCAAATGGTGTACTATCATCATTAAACCACTCACAAATTCTACTCCTGGATTAAAAAATTAACATTTACTGAAGATATAAAATAATACGAGGCAACATTACCAAATAAGGCACTTGGTAGAATAGATGTGTCAAGATTAGTACCTATGACTATCCTAGGTTCAATCTCTCTATCAATCATTATAGTATAAAAGACATGAAATTATCTTTTCTCTCTTCCATATAATATAGATTTATTACCCTAAGATTCCCCACTATAATGATTTGAGATCCCATTCCTAGAAGAACCATGTCCACAGTCTATACTACCAAAAAAATTAGAACTCCAACTACTAGACTAATATAGTGTAGAAGAATCCTTTCCCACATATTTAATTTTCCTAGAAGCATTATCATTACTAGATGATCATGAGACCATTTGGAACCTCTATAGATGACCTATCTTGTCACAAGATTGACACTCTACTGGTGGTTAGGGATAATGATTATGTATGATTCCCAACCTATCGTAATAGTGGAAAATCACTTAGGTATGATCCTCTGTAATTAGATCCTCTTTATAGATACTCAGAGTGATGAAACATTATGATTGTTAAAAGTTGTTAGGAAATATTTTATACAATTTCAAATTGGGAGATTGAATAAAATATGTGTTGATTAGGTAAAATGTTTTTTACCTATAAAAAACTAGCATTTATTAAAGGATTATTTTGTAAAATATGATAAGAAGAATTCGTAGAAGTTAAATATTTTTATGATGTTGTTAGAGAAATTTTTTTTTCAATATATATACAAAGTTTGAATGTTATAAACTATTGAATATAAGATAGTTCTATATATGTAGAATTGTAGAATTTTTTACAAATTAATAAATCTATAAAAGATAGAACATTAATTTTTTTTGAGATGATGAAATTTTCAATGTCTAGGTGATAAGAAAGAAAATGAGATGATGTATGATTGAATGTCTAGAAGTAATGAAACTCAACACAGTAAATAATTTAATAATGATTTAATGTTAAAAAAGTTGTTGAGATGAATAAAGAAAGAATTTCATTATATTAGGAAGTCAAATTTTATAGGAAACATTCTTATTATTATCAAAAGATGATATGATGTTATTTCATGTTCATAAAAATTAATGGAGAAATCTTCATACAAGATTGCAGTAGTTGAAGAATTGAGAAGTGAAAATTTATAAAGATTCCAATGATCCCGTTTATGATTGAAAATTTCGTTGTAAATTTTTGACATGCTCATCAAATGAATATTGAATCAGGCATACATTTTCTAAACAAAAATTCTAAAAAATGAATATTAAGAATTTTTGTCATTTCATGTATTAAAAAGTTCATATTAGATAGAAGTTTCTAATAACATGAACATTAATAATCGGTAACAAGGTTGTAATTTGAGGAAATTTTTCCCCTTCAATAAATTGTACAATTGAAATAACAGTATTCCAAGATGAAAAATATGATAATATAGAGTAGTTTCTTGAATATTATGATCGGTTGGAGAATATTTTAAAAATGTAAAATGTTTCAGTTCTCATATAGTCATAATGTGGAGTTTTTTTAGTGTTTTAATGTTTATGTTCAAAAATATACAATTTTGACGTTTGTACATTGTCACAATGATGATGCTTCATATAGTTACAAATTAAATGTTTTTATATTGTTACAAATTTGATCTTTTATGATGTTACAAAGATATGTTTGTATAGTGTTAAAAATTTGTTGTTGAAATTTCTATAAATTTTAAATTTCTTGTTTAACGATTCTAGATATACAATGTTGTTGTTAAATGTTTTGAAGAGATTCTAAAACATTGATTTTTATGAAATTCTATGATTTTTTTAGTCAATGTATCATTCAAGAAGATTCATGAATGGTATAAAAAATTTGAGAACCATCTTAATAAAATTAAAATGATCATGAAATTAAGATTTATAAATTTAAATGAGTGGGAATATGAAATTTTTTCCTGTATTTTATATTCTAGGATAACCTATAAATAAGGGTGTTATAGTACATCGTAGTTTCCACAGTTCAAACGTGAAAACTATAATGTGCTACATATTTTTTTTCACCATGAATTCCTAACCAAAGGTTAGTTTCATGTTGAAGATGATATATTGATATACTATTTTCATCAAAATAATCAGATAGAGGTTAGTTCAGTTACTAGAAATAGTAAAAAAATAGAGTTTCCATGTAGAATTTTTGTGAGGTGGGGAGGTTTTTTAAATCAAACATAAAGAAAGTTTGTACCAGAATTATATTTAGAAAATAAAAATTAATAAAATATTAATAGATAAATTAATAATGGAGAAGGAAATATGATATTGTAATCAGATGTAATTTCTGGTTGAACATTCTTATAGTATAATTCACAATTTTTGATTTTTTAGCTCATGTTTTGTATGAAAAGTTTTTATACTAATGGAATCAACATAATAATAACTATATAGAGATATAAAGACACCACATGTATTTTAAAAATTATTTTATTAAATTATTTAATATAATTAATTTCCATAGACCCATGTGAGTTTCCGTGGAAAGGATTATGGTTCACACATTCAGGAAAAACCTTGGAAATATTAAGTGCCTTGTTAACATTCCTAAATTTTCATACATGTGAGTTTCTAATAAAAATTTATAAGTTTTATAACTCTAAAATTTATAAGGTTTTAGTCTCATGAAGTTGGAATTTTTTAAAAGGCCAACCGCTGATTCAACCCCCCATCTCAATGGTTCAACAACTATTAAGAACATCAAAATTATTGATTCTATGTTGGAAAGTATTAAGATTATTTTTCCTCAATATTATTGTGATATGCATATAACCCGTATGTTGAGATTAAACATGCATTAACTTATTATTTCAAAGTCTTTATATTACGTTTCCCCTATTATGTGGTGGGATTAAAATTTCAGCTGAATAAAAATAACCATATATTCCATAAATGTTTACCTTTAGTTATTAATTAATAAGTCAATTCATTTATTTCTATATATAAATATTATAATCATTTAAAATATTCCAACACTTTTATACTCAATAGAAATATATCATCATTACATATTCCAACTTATATGTGTTGTAAATTGACTTTTGACACCCTTTATTAAATAAGGGGAGCCTATATAAAGGGATGTGACCCCCCATTGAGTATGTACAATACTGATAAGACATGTTTGAGCTCCTTATTTCCATCATGTTCTCCATTACTCATTATAGTGAAGGAATTATCACACCATTTAATTTTAAGGGATTCTCTAGTATTATATGAGAATTATTTTGGCCTATTTCATCCTTATAGAGGAAATAATATGAGTAATTTTTAATAGTGATATCCATAAACAAAACTCAGTTGTGTTCAACATTGATGGATCATGATTATTTTTTGGTATGCTTATTTATATTATCATTCACTTAATTTCTTGTGAAATTCATGATGATAAATCAAGTATATTTATGTGTTTCATCCACTATAATGATCATGTGATGATCCTCTAAACCCCATCAATGGTAGTAGATTAACATTTGGAATTGGGTCAAAATGTCCTTTTACAAAAATTTTCAATGAACACACAGATTAAAAATAATGATAACTTGTATAATAATGTAAAATATTTCATGGATGAATTTATCTTATTGTATCACTTTATTTATTTTGTTTTCATAATTTCTTATCGTTAAAATGGGTAGTATCAAAATTTAAAATACAATGGAATCCCACCATTTTTTACAGAAAGATAAAATATCTATGATATCTTAATCTATGATTGGAACATGTATTGTTTAGAAAAATATTCTAAACATATCAAAAAAAGATTTAATATAATAAATTATTATTGGATGTTGCATTGGAGAAATTCATATTTCCATATTATGATTAAAAATATTCTAAGTTATAGTGGATTCTTAATCATCATCTATGATATGGATCTCATGTTTGAAAGGAAAGGGGAATAGAAATATACTGTAGTATTTAATAGTTTGGAGTACGATTTTAAAAACCATATCCATCATAATATATGATTTATGGAAAAATTTAGAGCAAATATTTTTATATGAAAATGATTATAGTTTATAATATTTTCAAAATAAAAACTACTAGGCATTTTAAATAGGATATTTTCATTCCAAAATAACATAAAATTTTCATATTAATATTTCTGGTATAGAAAATAAATTTTTTATTTATGTATTCATTCAATTTGAATATTAATTTTAAAAATGTATTAATAAAAAATTACTATTATATATGCATTAATTTATGATATAAATTGATTCTTATAAATTATCATTCCCTTCATTGCACGTTAGGAACAATATTTAAAGAATTAATTTTAATATATCTTGACTTATGTATATAATTAATGTTATTTGAAAAAACAAAGATATTGAATATATATTATATGTATTAAGTATTAATGTTTTATTTGAATTGGAATCCTAGTTATAGTGAAATTATGTTGGATTTACCACTGTTCTGGTAGCATATTTTTTATTCTAGAAAGGGAGGGGCTAGCTATCTGTGGATCTGGGCTTACTCGTGTGAGGATTTATAAATTCATATATTTCTAAAACATTACATTAAAATTCACATAAATTTTACACAAGATGCATTTGGATATGTTTATATAAATTAGAATTCTATTTTAGGGTTAATAATATAAACTATGGGTTGTATAAATAGTAACACATTTATATTGTTAAAAAATATTAATTTAATAGATGGAATACATTTTCCAAAACATAATTTTCTGATGAATACATACAAAATTGAAAAAAATTGATTAAATAACCATTTTAATCAATTTTATAGATTGGTATCAAATATAATTGTGAAATTTAATATATTTTTGGTGAATTTTAAAGATAAACCATCAAATACTACATAAGATATTCCTTCCAAATTAGACATATGTATAGAATAAGTTCATTCAAATAGTTAGCTACTACCAAAGCATAGTTCTTATGGATTATCTTTTTTATGAAATCCTAGTAGCAGATAAGCCTAATACTTTGTTAAAAATTACTGTTTTGAGATTTGGTTTAAACACAAATAGGATATCACAAGATTTATGTTACCTTAATAATACAATTGACATTATATCTATATGATGGATTTGGAAAATATGTTTTCCACTCAACCATACAAGTGTCATTTTTGACATGTTTTACATCATATAGAATTATGTGGTCAGATTAATGATAATGTAGAGTCACTACATAGTCAAAGAAGGATATTGGACCACTAAAGATAATGTTGTATGGTGTCCTCATTTTAGTGGGGGTATATTAAAAAAATTTATGAAAATATATTAATCAAGATACCCTACTATTTTGAGATATAATATTGGTATGTATTAATAACCATTTCAAGATTGGAATCTAAGGATGAGATATATTCTCAAAGAGAGGCATTCTAAACATATAAATGTGAATTTAATGGAATTTTATTTCACAAACTCTGGATCATCAGTATTGGACACTGGGTATACATCATACATTTGTGATGATAAACATAAAATTATACATAATAATGACTTAAATAAAGGTTTCATATATCAATGTTTTTGAAAATGTGTATGAGCTTTAATGTTGTAGGTTTGAACTAATGATTCAGGTCTGTTGAGTGGATTAGATCTAGAACTAAAAATTTATTATTATTTTCCTACCATAAAAAGATATTAAATTTCTAAATGTTGTTTAGATAAGATGGGATTTTCAAACATTATTATGAAAAATTATTTATATATATATATATATTAATGAAATGCTATATAGAATAATAAATATAGTAAATGGATTATAAATTTATGATATGGAAAATCATATCAATAATACTTATAATAAGAATGAATAGTTGTATTCTAAGACCATGTACCATTTGTATTGTCTACATGGAAAAATAAAATAAAATAAAACATTTAAATACTCTATATATATGGATTGTTTTAATCCTTTGAATATAAAACATTTGATAATGAAAAATATTGTTCATTATGAACAATGACCAAAATCACTTTTAGTGGAAATGGTTAAAGGTATAGTGAAATATTAGATCTTATACATTGTTTTTTACATAGACCTCTGGTTATATAAGTAGGTAGTGCTTTTAGGTACATTGTTTCTTTTTTAAAAGCATTAGTGAACATTGTTATGTGTTTTTAGTGATACAAATTTTTAAAACATTTGAAAATTTCAACGATTCTCATAATTATGTGTATAATATACTAAGATAAATTATTAAGATTCCCCAAACAACTATGGGTGGTGAATACTTGATAATTTAAATCACTCTACATCTAACATATCATGGAATATTTTGACATCCAAGACACCATAAAAAAAAAGTGGAATGGTCTATCCAATAGGAAAAATTATAATATGTTTGAAATGGTTCAATTTATTATGAGTCAATGTTATCATCCTATTATATTATATATATATGATATATAAACTAATTAATTTCATCTTAAATACGCTCCATAAATAGTTGTCATAAAGAAACCCTATGAGATATAAACTCAGAAAATTCCTCATAGTTCTTTTTTGAAGATTTGAGTTGTAATGAATACATATGAATTTTGGATTCCGAAAAAAATTTCCCTATGTGAGATAAATTATTATTTGTTGATTACACCATGTAACTAAATGATATTATTTACATAAATATAATCGGGAAAAAATTATTGTTTCTACATTAGTTACATTTCAGGAAAACGTAATATATTATAAAAACATTCAGTGTGAGGAAATATGAATTAAGATAATTTTAATATAAAAAAATATGATGTCTTCCTAATAAATTCATTGAGTCGGTTACATAAAGAGTTTTAAAATAATAACATACTTACGTAACATAAGAAAATTGATGTCATGGTTTGATTCATTCTGAGGGCATATAGATATCTTATGGAAAATAATGATGAGTATATTTTCAATGATTATGAACAAAACATCTAACATGGAGACATTTAGAGCTATAAATATGAGTTATGAAAAATTAAATAAATTATTTGATAGAATCCTTATATAGTACCAATATAAGAATATGATGTAATTACATGAAGGGAGTGAGTCCCACATAATATATGTGGGATTTTCATAATAAAAATGAAATTTATGGTGGAGTGTATTCATATAATTATTTCAAGGTTACATAGGGTTACAAAAAAAATCATGGTATTGACAATAAAGAATCATTTCCTTTAGTTGTGACAATAAATTCCATTTGAAGTTTTCATTTAATACAAGTTAATTATGATTAAGAGGTATATCAAATGGATTATTAAAATTCACTCATAAATGGGAATTTATTCAAGGATGCTAATATGATACAAGTCAATTATTTTGAAGATCCAAATGAGCTTGATAAGGTTTCCAAATTGAAATTGTCCATTTATGGATAGAATAAATCATCTCAGTGTTAAAATATATAGTATTATTATTTAATAAATTACTTTGGCTTCATAAGAAACATGTATTATTCATGTTTATAAAATTTTAGTAAATTGACTATAGTGGTATTTATGACGTTTTATGTCGATGTCATACAATTTATTAAAAATGATTTCCTGATTTTCACTAATGTATAGTTATTTTTGGGAAAAATATTCATTGGTAAAAGATGTGGGTGAAGCAGCTATATTTTTGGAATGAAGAACTATAGAGATAGATCTAACATTCTTCTTGGACTATGTCCGAAAACATATATTTGTAATGTGTTAAATTAGTTTATAATGGAAAAATCCAAGAAGGCGTGTTTACCAATTATTTATCGAACAAATCATTTAATGATTAAAAAAATTATATAGTGTTAAATATAATGAAGATTATTCTTTATACACCATCCACAAGATCAATCATATAATCCATTTTATTTAATTGACTGGATGACTCTTATTATATTATAATAACTAGTAGATATCAATGTATCCTGGGTGAGAGTCACTATATATCAATTAAGAACACCCTTAGGTACATCAGAAGATGTGAGTATATGTTCATGGTCTTTAAAGGAGACCACAAGCTCTTTTTAAAGGATTTTACTGATGTTAGTTTCCAATATGACAAAGATTCTATGAGATCTCAATCTAGATCTGTGATTTCCATAGCTAGTTTTACTATCAATAGGAGGAGTTTAAAAAATCCACTTTATATGACTCAACTATATTGGTAGAGTGCACTGCTTCATTAGATGATGTGAAGGAATCACTGTTCATTAAGAAGTACACCACTATACACGGGGTAGTAATTAGAACCATGGGAGAAATAATGCTTCAATGTGACACCATTAGAGTTATTTTTCTATCGGCCAAACCCTAGTATCACGATAGGGAAAAAACATCCCTCACAAGTACCATCTCAATTTAGATATGTTATATATAGGAGATGTAATGATTTATTTGGTGGATAAATAGGAAAATACAACTTATCTATTAACAAAACCATTAGTGATTAAATTCTTGCAGGTTTTGTATAATCTCTTAATATTAGATTCTTGATATATTCGATGTGGTGGGGTCTGAATATAACATGGTTTTATAATAAAGGTATTATCAATTTTTCAGTCATTCATATATGATAAATTTTTACTACATGAATAATATAATGATAATACCCCCTCAATATATGACTTTGATTTATCCGGAATTGATTAAAATTTGATAATATTAGTGTGAGTACATTATTATTAGAGTTTTTTATTAAATAAAATTAATAAAATCATGGTATAAAAAGTCAATAAATATTATATAAATCGACCCACCGATGTATGTAACCTATAATGTTATACGATTGTTGATATAATTTTCTATTTTATGATTATTATAAATTTCCAATACATTAGGTTTGTGAGATACATATCATAAGAACCATCAAAATCTGATTCCTTTAAAACACAATCCTTATGTATTGGCAAATCTAGTGGTGTTTGGGTATGTTACAAATCATTAAAATAGTTTGATTTCAACCAATATGTGTTTTTTTACATTCATACAAGTATATAAATCTGATCCCATTATTTAATTATAAAGAGGAATGGCTTGGAATTTTTTATTTGAGTTATATGTGAAGTGAACAATTACTGGGATGAATATCATGTGATGAATTTATTCATATTAGCCAATCTATTTAAAATAATAATTAAAATATGGGTAAACCTATTCTTAATGGAAATGTTCCATGTATAATAGTAAATGTATCTAATAGAGGAAAGGATTATATTGGTATAGATATGATTTATATGATACATCATATGGTGAAAATTTTCATAATAATATATGAGTTGGTTTGATAAAGATCATGTTAGACTATTTTGTAGCATGAGTAGCCCTAAAAATTTTCTACAGGCTTCTCTTTAATTATAACAATGAAAATAAGATTTAAGATTTTTTTCAAAGCAATAATGGTTCATTGGGTTACTTATTTATTATTCTAGACATGCAATAAATTTTTTTACAAAGTGGTTTGTACAAAAAAAAGTAGAGTAGGATAAAATGTATCCAAAATATTTTTGATGGATTCATAGTGATTTATAAATTTTTGAATTAATTACATATGAGATATTAGGGAATGTGGTACATTTTGGTATATGTAATAAAATAGGAATATAGTATTATATAAAATCTCCTAGGTCATAGACTATGATATAAAAATGATAGACATTATAATTCATTGAGATTACATTGGAAAAGGCTTTAGGTTATATTATTGGGGTGTATGATTAGGTTCCATCTAGAATAATGTGATATCTGTATGATTCATATTGTGAGATTTCATTGCCTAAAAAATAATGTCCCAATTTATTTAAATTATATTGAGGGAATTATGAACTATATCCTATAATGCATGAGTTAAATATTGTCCTATATCTTAGTGTACATTATAAGGGTATCTTATGAAACTATATCCTTATATCATGAAAATTCAAAAAATTATAATGGGAACATTTTTATGTAAAATATAAAGATTTCATACCCTATGATATACTTGGATCCATAACATTAAAATTTAATTCTCAAGAATATTCCACACATGGATATCATTATACAAATGCTTATATGATGAAGTGGTTGTGGGATTGTTGTATTGATGTAATGGTTTCATGAATATTCGAAGTTAAATTTACTCATATATGTTAATAAATGGATTAATATATATAAATCGGAAGGGAATTATTGAGGTCCGTATATAATGATACAGTGCACATTTTATGGGTTTGAGAGACTCTTTTATGCAACCGGTTGAAATTAATCATCTAAAAATGTCTATCTTACATTATTTTCCATATAATACACCATCACATTATGGTAGGTATGAGAGTCCTACCAAATAATCAGGTGGTTTATCTATTCCATGGATACACCATGGATGATGGATATCATTTAGATTATCATCAGTCTTATACAGTGATGAAGGTAATACAACAATGCTCTTTTGTAAGGTACAAAAAATCATTTTTTTTCATTTTATAGTAAAATGGTTTCATTTTATTACATGGTTCTTGTTAGTTTATGAATTTCTATATTAATTTATATATGTTTAATGAGTATCATTATATCCTTTATCTCCCATCAGTGGTATTAGATCCATTCTATGTCATTGTATTATTTAGATCATGCTAAAAAGGGTGTGTTTGTGACCCATAAACAAAGATGGGCATCATATCATCTCATATGATTTAGTGAATGTTATAAAAAATGATAGATAAATATAATTGTAACTGATATTAAATTATGAGATAACATAATGGCCAATTATACAAATACATTATATTTTGTAAAACATAATATCCCCTGGAGCAGTTGACCTTACAATACATGAACATGTAATATGGGATTGGGTCTTAATGATTGGAATCATGACATTGATATATGTATTAGGGAGTTGATGATATACATGGAATGGAATGTGGAATAAGGTAAATTTTAAAAGACTCTTTATATGGAATTGGAGGCCTAATGACAATATAAAAAATGAAGAGGAAAAATGTTTATTTACATTAAATCATTTATAAATTACATGGAATTTTCTAATATGAATCCATGGTAATAGAAAATGTCTCTCTAATCACTCTTATTAATGTCCAAAAGTTAACTTCATATTTTCAACAAAATGACCCTACAAATATCATGATACTTTCACAAAATAATCCTTCAATTTCCAATGTTGTATGCCACTTATCACCAATCCATTTTATAAATCATTAATGTCATTTTGTGTTGTTTTAAAATGTATTATTATTTTTTGTATTTTCCCTTAAATCCATGGATATATGTATAAAAATAGAATATTTTGTTTAGGATTTATAATTTTGTTAGATATGTGTCTCCCATGTGTATATATCATTTGGATATAAATTTCAACTTTTCTTGTACTACAATTTGTTAATTTCTCATTTGTGTTTTTATAGCATTTATATGATTATGTTACTTGTTTATATTGGTGAAAGAATGAATGAAATATCAATGTTTTAATCAAACAATGTAGAATATTTATAATTATGATTTTATTGATAAATTCTATATAGGGTTCTAATTTATCATTTCCCTTCCCATATAATTTACAATCAACATATCTTCATTTATTTTTAATTTATTGAATTTAAATCATATGAAATTCCAATTTTCATTAAACAATACATCAACCCTGTATAAAATCGTATTACATGGTATTAGAGCATGAAAACCTAAACATAGTTAATTTATTTTCTATTTAATCCATCACCATATTTTTCATTGATTTTTTGTCATCACGAATTCTTCACACATATTTACTACTCCAGTTTGACCACATTTTTATCTTATCTGAAGTTATATGATATGTCCAATTAATATCTCAGAATCACATCATTTATGATCAGAATCATTGTGTGCATTTGTATTGAGGAGTTGATAGAAATCATGACATGGAAGTTGGAAGGAGCATAAATGGGAAAGACCCATTCCATGGGATTGGTGGCCCAATGAAAAGTGGAAGAATGAGGAGAATTAAAGAGTTTATTCCTGGCCTTACTTTAAAAATACAAGTGGAGTACCAACATGCATGTATGGGGGGAGAAAATGTGCTTTAATCACACTTATTAAAGTCCAAAAGTGATGCTAAATCGCCCACCAAAATGCTTCCATGAATATTAATTCACATTCATGAAGGATGACTCCAAATTCAAAAAGTGGTGGTCCCCTTATCTCCAAATGTCATGGTGGGATTCTTACGAATATTTGGGGTTGTTCCAAAAATTCTTCTTTAGAGTTATATTGTCTCTTAAAGCAATGGAAATGTGTAAAAGAATTCAAATTCATTTGATAGGCTTTAGAATTTTGTGGGATATGTATTTTGAAATGTATTCCTCTCATTTTAATATAAATAGCTTCCTCCTTGTACTCTTTGAAGCCTAATTTATAATTTGAGAGTTTATATCATTATTATGCATGTGTTTCTTTTGTTTTTAGGAGAATTAGTGTAATTATCATGAAATAAGTGATAAAAGTTTGGGGAAATTTGTAATTATAGTTTCAAAGGGAAATACTCCTTGGGGTCCTAATTGATCATCCCCTTCCCCATTTATTTTACTTTCATTTCTTTAATTCTCCATTTCCCCTTCTTCCGTCACTTGTGTTTCCAAATTTTTTCCAATGGCTACCACACACCCATATGGTATCATACCATTTGTTATTAGAGGATGGTAATAGAAACCCAATTCTTCATTTTTCTTTTTCTCCATTCATTTTTCTTCTCCTTCTTCTATTTTTCTTTTCCATCACCAATTATGGTCCTAACATTCTTCTGCCATTTCGATGAATTTTTCTTCAAATTTATGGATGCATGATATGTAATTTTCGTAGTTCAGAATCTAATATATCTTATAGATTTGGAAAAACAAAAATATATATCATACTTATTTATATATATCTGATTTAATTCATTCTACAGATTCATTCGTGTGGTATATATCATTATATATGACTAAATTCCAATTTTGTTTAAAGTTTTAATTTGAAGGATATTTTCATATAAAAATACATAAATTCCATTCTTCATCATTTTGGATTCATTATAATCAGATTTTTTCTTTTTTATAATTTTATATTTTTTTAAGGCATACACTAACATAAAATCTTTGTGAAATATCTTTAGGTTGAATTATTTGAAAATAAATAGTGCAGAAAAAATACAATCTGCTAAAAATTTGTTGCACTGGTGTAGTCTCTTTATCACAATTTCAGTGGATTTTGACTCTAATACATCCATCCAATATTCTTTCCCTTATTCATATACAACCTTAAACCGTATAGATTACTCCCTTTTCTCTTTATCTCCCTTTTTTTCTTAGACTCCATGGATTCAAACCCTTTTAATGTTTCTAATTTTTAAAGATTACCATGAATTGAATGCTTCTTACTAGTTGTCTTCTTGATTCAATTTAAGAACAATTCTAGGAGACACATTTTTGTTCTAGAAAGTGTATGGTTTAAAAAAATGGAATGTGAGGGAGAAAGAAGTGAGATCAACCTGAAATAACACATGAATGTTGTATCTGACCAATTAACAAGGTTAAATGCTAGGATGGATTATTTGAAAAGTTCCCCAACTTCAAGGGATATGTGAAGGCAATATTTTTTTGAAGGGGATGAGGAATAGTCTAATTTCAAATATTAATTTCCTAGACTAGGGAAACATGGGGATAATAGAGAAAGTCAGTTGGGAAGCAACAAAATGACCTTCAAACATTTCAAGGGAAGAGTGACCAGAAGCATTATTTATAGTGGGACCAGAAGGTTGAACATGGGTTTTAACATCACAAAAACTCAGAGGAGAAAACGGTAAAATTGGCGACTCAGAATTTTAATGAGTATTCATGTATTTGGTAGGACCAATTACAAGTAAGTCGACATTAGAATGGAGAGAGGCCAATTAGATATTAGGAACAAATGAAGATAGCTGAAATGAACAAGGTATTTATAGATTAATATTTTTTCATATCTATTTATATTTTTAAATAATATATTAATTTTAAGATATATGGGATTTTTTTATCATACTGAAAATGCAATAATGATCTTCTCAGAAATCTTACATTGCACAAAATGTTGGGTTATACCGAAAAAATAATATAATAATAATATTATTTTAAATGGTAGTTAACACTAAGCCGTTGTATTAGTGAGAATGAATAGAACTGACCATATTATGATTATTCATGTTTTTAAATGTTTTTATATTTATCTACTAAAATCTAGATGATTAAAATGAGAATGAATCTAATTTTAAGCAGAATGAAATATTTTTAAACTTTGTTTTACCGCCTTTTGAGGGAAAACCCATTTTAAATCTAGTTTTTATCACTTTTATATATTCTATTTGAAAAAATGAACTTTTTATTTATAATAGGGATATAAAAATTTACTTTGGGTAAATTTTTGGTATTTTTTTGATAAAGTTCACGTTTTTAATGAATAGGAAAAATACTGTATTTTTAGTCAAAACAGTCTTTTCGTATAATTTATTTATATGGTTAGATTATATTTTTAATTAGTTTTAGAGTTTAATTAGATTATTTATTACCATTTAATACATTTTTGGTAATTTTAAGTAATTACAATTTTTAATTATACATAAAAACATGTCAACCTTTTGATATTTTTTTTTATAAAAACACATTATTTGGTTTTGACAATGGGAATTAAATTTAAATTAATTTTTGTAAATATGTGTTTTTAATTTGGAAAAAATAGATTACATATTTGGAATCATGATTTTCTAATTGTTTAAATAGGTAACTTTTATTTTTAGACATTATAAATAGTAATTTTAGTAAATATATTATTTACCATGGTTAATGGGTAAATCTGGTAAATAAGGGTAAGGAATAATATTTTATTAATATGAAATTACCCTTACACTTTTCCGATCCCTATTGAATGAAGTATCTACAATGATGGGCATTCATGGGTTGATTTTGAGACCCCGTGGAGCCACTAGTGTGTGAAAATGACATTTAATTACTTTTAATTTTAATTTAAGGAAAATATAACATAAAAATATATCTTCCACTAATTTTTTTATATGCGGTTATATAAGTGATATCTTATCTTATAATTTGTAATTAGAAATTTATAAAGATTCCATTCATCATGGTTTTTTATTTATAATTTTTAGGCATCAAATAATTTATTTATGACATAATGATGATGTAATGATTTCTTTATTAATGAATGATTTAAATAAATGGGATTATAATTATTAAAATATATTTAGTTTGAAACATTTTATGGAATAAACGAATTTTATGGATGATTATGACTTTTTATCGTTTTATTAAATATGTTTTTTTAAAAATAATCATGTTGGTTTGGATTTTTTAAAAAGTCCTGATATGAATAATATATAAATTGACATAAATGTGTTTTTAAAACCAATATTATTTAATTAAATGATATAATAATCATAAAAATATATGATTCAGCCAAATAACTTAGATAGGATTTACCATGTCATTAATGAACCACTTTTGGTTCTATTGTCATTTTATGTTAACTATATTAACCATATAATAGGAATATAAAAGAATTCATGGTAAGAGTTAAATTAGTTAACTAAGGGTTAAAGCTAAATGATAAGGTTAAATATGAAACAAAAACTTTTATTAAACCTCTTGAATGATAGGATTTTGAACATTAGTCATCTAAAATTTAAATATAAAGAGTTATGGACCTTTTGAATCTTAAAATAATTTTATAATAAAATAATACTTTCAATCTTTCCAAAAGAGACCCTCCCCCCTTATAAAAGGCCATCACCTATAACCCTTACTCACACCTCATTAAACCTTTTAGTTCATATAAAATATTCCAAAATAAAATCCCAAAATACCTATATTTTTCCTATAATCCTTCCCCTAGGAATAAGGAAATTCAAGAGATCCCTTTATCTTAAATCAAAAGGAATTACCTGATTTGAGGTAACATCTTCTCTCAAGTTCATTTTCATTATTTTTATTTATCCACTACCTATGATCTTTTTATTGTTTTATTACATAATAACAAAAGTATCCAAAATATACTATGATGTTTTTATGAGAAGTATTTTATTAACACTCACACACACCTCCAAATAATGGATTTAGAACACACTGTTTCTATGGACGACAAACTACTGCCTCACGAAATGATGATTGTTCAATTTTCTCCTACTGCCTCTCTTGGTGTACATTATGATGGAAATGTAATTATATATGATATTTTGTTTCCTCTATGCTTCTGTAATTTTTATTTATAATATACCTTTATTATTTTCATGTTGTATAAATATAATAATTTCTTTTGATGAAGTGAGGACTACCGCCCCCTCAAAGTTATATAACTCATTCATGCTATAAATGGAACATATAAAGGACAGAATTAAATAAATAATTTAATATATATAACATATATATTATATTTTAATTGTAATATACCTATATATCATTTAGTTTTCATTCCTTTAAATAGGAAAAAGAAATGAAAGAAATGATCATGCGTACGAACGACTTACCGTCTCCATGAATGATGCATTTCATTTCATATATCCAAATTATATGGATATTAAAATTACATATATAATTTATATATATGATATATATGATATATAAATCATTAATATCATTTTGGAGATAATGGAATTTGGACCATGTGGACAATTTATAATTTTAATAATTTTGTTTTTTACTCATGTTCCGAACATCGATAAAATGTACGATATGAACTCAAATAATTAATTAATAGTTATATAAAGGTAATAAGTCATAAAAAGGAAAAATAATCTTGAAAAAGGTTCAGAATAATGTAGAAATTAATTTATGTTTATTATTCAAGAAGAAAAAAAATATGAGAGAAGTCGGACTCGAGGTAAGGGAACTTATCCCAATATCGATTCTTTAGGTTGATCTTATAGTTATTGATTTTTTCATGATATGATTATGTGAGAAATTAATATGGATATAATATCTTGTATTTATAATTTATTTATTTGTACTTATAGTGAATAAACATAATTGATCTATTTTATTAACAAAATGATGTTTGTAATGGAACCTTTCACCCTCCTATTTTAGTAAAAGTATTATATTATGTTTTGTATTTTAATTTACATTTTTTATGTTTATAAATGTTCTTATATATCCTTGTTGCGGAAAATTTTATGTCCAAGTGATTAGAGATCCATTTCTCTCTCATAAACTCATTATTTTTAATTTTTAAGTGATGTTGTTAGGATGTTGAATTTTCGTAAGGGTCTATGTCTCAATCTCCTTTCATTTAAAGAATATCATGATCTTGTGCACCTTTATTATCATATAGGGTTTATATACTACCATTTGAAATATTATATCATTAATCTTCATATTCATATGATATTATATGTTTTGTTTAATTTTATTCTTTAACTACTTCTATTAATTTATTTTCTCATGTGGTAAGGGATGCTTTAAACAAAACATTGTTTTAATTTTTTTTAAAGATTTTATATTATAAATGATTCTTATTAATTTCCATGTTTTAAAAATGGTTTTAAGGATTTATTTATATGGACATTAATGTTTTAAAATGTTAATTCCTATAAAATTTTCATAGTGATATGGGACACTTTGATTTACAAATATTATTGTTAAAAGTTTTAAAAGGTTTTAAAAGGAATATTTTTCTACAAAGAGTTTTACAAAACGAAAAAAGGAATGTTTCTTTTTTAACATACGTAGTTACAATGACCTTTTGGACACCATGATAATTATTTGATTTTTGGATTACTTAACAAGAAATAATGCTTTTAAAAAGAAAATAAAAACCATATACCAATTTATGTATTTTGGTATTGATCTTTTTTAGAAAGAATTGATTATTTTAATATCTTGAAATGATATATTATGATTGAAATGTCGAAATTTTATCTTTCATTTATGCTTGTTTTATGGGATATGATTATGTTATGGTCCTTGGGAATTGTTTATGTATATGGGTGTTCCATGATAAACCTAGGGCATGTGGGCCTGAGATATCTCTACATTGCATTGAATAATGTGACAGAGGAAAATGTTAATGTTTCTCATAAGATATTTATGGAATATTCTGTGATGGGTGTTCCAAATGTAACTCCCTATGTAGCTATGAAAGCTTCAATGTAAGTATGTTTTTTATGCCACAAGTTACAAATATGATTTATGATTTTTGTGTGTTATTTATAAATCATATGATTTTATGAGGTATGTTATGATTGAAAAGTATGGTTTTATTGATTGGATAATGTTTTATTTCGTTATTTTATAACCCTTACTGAGATTTTTATGCTAATCACATGTTTTTGAAATGCTTTTCATAGGGATAAGGAAGGTTAAGAGAAAGGAATAATTCATGAGGATTTATATGATGGAAATAACTCTTGTTATATTTTATAGAATTTAAATTTTTTGAATGTTTGGATATAATATACATGTCTACTTTTTTACTTTTTGAGATGGAATATAACAGTTATGGCCTAATTCTCTAAAACTCAAAATGTAAAAAGATAATCACACGTAGAATTCTTGACTTAACTCGTGATTATGTAATTTTTATGGCTAGGGCCCTATAAAATTAATTAATAAAAGGTATATTACTAGTCATTAGTACGAATATTTTCATTTTAAGTTATAAAAACTTGTTCGAGGATCCATGTGTGAGGGGTAGTACTATAAGGAAATTCAGATATCAATGTTTCAATCCAATTTCAAGATGAATATTGATGCTACAATGGAAAGGTTCATCAATTTCTTGAATCTAACGATTCGAGATGTGGTGGAACTTCGAACCTACATTGGAATACAAAAGTTTCTACATAAGGTTGTGAGGGTATAAAAAGAACTATATTCTCAAAGGTGTCACATAATTTCTTATATGTTTTATAAATATAACCAAAAGAGTCAAAATTTATTTCTATGTGGAATGAAACAATTAAAAAGGATTTAAAATTTATTCCAAAATAATGAAAAGGGGGAAAAATAATTTCTTCCACACTAATTTAGAAGGTAATGAAGAATTCCATAGTAAGAGATCTAGTGAGGATGAAATCCCTCCTTTAGAGGAGTGTTCAAATGTGGAATTTGAAGAACCCATACAAGGTGATTCATTAGTGGTAATAAAAGATTTAAATATTCTATTTAATTATGATGACTATGAGGTGTAATGTGGACACAAATTTTATATGGGATGTATCCCCAAGGATAATGCATGTAGTATGATCACTAATAGTGAATGTTTTACTAATTTGACTCGTACCTTTTTGGTAGAGAAGATGAGTATGCCTACTCTAAAGCATCCTAGATATTATATTATGGAGGGGTTTAACGAAATTGGAGAAGTGAGAGTCAAAAAACAAGTGGTAACTTCTTTTCCCATTGATAAAGTTTAAGATGAGTTGTATTGTGATGTTTCTTCAATGAAAGCAGGACCTTTTCTACTTGGGTGTCCATGATAGTTTGATAGAAGGATTATATACGATGGACATGCTAATTGTTTCTCCATTGTTATTGTTGGTAGATATTTTATTTTCACTACATTAAATCTCATACCATCAAATGAAGACAAAGTGAGGATAAAGGAAGAGTAAAAAAAGAGAACATAAAAGAGTGAATGAGAATATGAGAAATGTAAAAATTAGTGTGAGAGAAAATAGTGTGATGAGTTGAGAAAAAAATAAAAGAGTGAAAAAATAGTGAAAATGATATGATTGGAGAAATTGAGAGTGAAAAGGAGATAAGAGTTACATAAAAAGAAACTAGGAAAATCAAAGAGATAAAAACAAGTGTTTTTTTGGGAAAGGTGAGTTTATTTTCTAGAAAAAGTGAGGTGAAATGTGATTTGATAAAAGAGAAAGTGTTCCTACTCATTTGTAAGGATGGTTAACATGAAACAAATTAAATTCATCATTCTTTCCCTTCGAGTGTTGTTTTTTTATTTTAGGAATATAGTTATAATGCAAAGAAGTGTTGGAAACATGTGCCATTTGATTCACGAGGTTTTGTATAGAAATACCTACCAAAAAAGGTTTTTGGAAGAAATAAAGTTAATTTTCTTACATTGATAAGATATTAATTTTAATGTTTCAAATAAGATCCATGAAAATGCCTAAAAGTCTAGATTACCTGACAATTATGGACATGTGAGTGTTATCTTTAATGTAACTAATCTCTTTCCCTTTGAATAGGGAGATTTGATGTTTCAAATAAGATCACTAAAAATTCCAATAGGACTAGATTACCTAATAGGTATTGAAATGTGAGTGCTACCTTTAATGTTACAAATCGTTTTCCTATTGAATATGCATTTTCTAGGATGAATCGTTTTGAGGGAATTATGAGAATCATAGTGTGCATGTACATCAAGGAGTCGAGAGTGATTGCGACTTGGAGGTTTGAAGGTTCATAAATGGAAAAGACTCATTTCATGGGATAGATGGCCCAATAAAAAGTGGATGAATGGGGATAATGAGAGAGTCTATGCATTTCATTGGTTTAAAAATAAAAGTGAAGGCTGACATTCATGCATGGGGGGAGAAAATAGGCTTTTAATCACACGTATTAAATCCCAAAAGTGTACCTAAATGTCCCACATCAAATCATCCATGAATTTTAATCTTCTTTTATGATGAAAATTTCTAAAGTCAAATGTTTTTGGGGCCCTTGTCCCCAAATTCATGGTGTTAATCTTCCATATCATTGGAGTGGTTACAAAAAGTCTTCTTTAGAGAATTCTTTCCTCCTAAATCCATGGAAATGAGTAAACAATGTAAAATTCAAGGGATATGATTTATACATTTGTGGGATAGGTATTTTGAAATGTATTCTTCTCATTTGGATATAATTAAGAACCTCGTTGTACTCCTTGAAGATTAATTTGTAATTTGACTGTTTCTAGCATTATTATGTTAGTTATTATTGTTTTCTTAGGTGAATTCAAGTAAGTCTCATCAAAGGATTGATCAACCATTATGATGCCTTATAATTAGAGTTTCAATAGGAATGTCTCCTTGGGGTTATAATTAATCATTCCCCTCCCACAATTATTTTTCTTGCATTACTTTTAATTAAAATTTCCCCTCCATCCCTCATGTTGGTTTCTAATGTCTCACTAATGGATACAACACACTCATACTATATCATATCAATTTCTCTTGATTTGGAAACATAAAAATTTTATGCATGTATTTTATTATTTAAACGGTTCAATTAAATATAGATATTCACTCTATATAAATATTCTTATCAATAATTAGAATGTAGTTGAGTATTATTATATTATATAAGAATTAAAAAAATTAATATAATACACCACTTTTCATCACTAAAAAAATATTAGTTCATTGTAACATGTTCATATTTATGTTTCATGTGAGAAATGAATGTAAAATTATTATTACTTATTTATTTATTATTTTTCGTGAAAATAGATAAGGAAAATTTGAAAAATGAAACCAAAAATAAAAACAATGGTTCCTTTGAAATATTAAAATCAGTTATTTCCTCTAATATATAATAATAATTTCTTATCCAAAATCTTCTTCCCTTCACAAAATTTTTCATTATTTCTCTTAGACATCCCATATTTTATAGAATCCATTAATTTAATCAATTTTTAAATTCTCAAATTTTAATTTTTTCTATAAATTTATTTCTTATTATAAATTCAATTGCTTATAATGTTTATGAACACTTATAGGATCAAATTATTTTTTCTATAAAAGTGTTTGATACACTTTGTGTGATTGAGAAAAAGGTATAAAGAGATATTGAGGAGTTTTACCCAAAATTTGGATTTCGATGGGGAAAATTATTTTGATATAAAATTATTTATGAAATCCATTTACAACAAATTTAATATGTTGAATGTGAGTTTGGAATAATTGGAAATTACCTTGAGTTCATGGAATACATGGAGGCATGTATTTAGGAATATGAGTAATATTATTTAAAATAATCAACCCTTAAGAAAGTTAATTGAATTTATAGAAGAGAAAATGACTTGGTAACCATCAAAAGGACACATCCATCATTTAATTACAAGAAGGATATAGAAATCTACTTTGAGTGGGATAAGAATGTTGAACACGTGTTGTGACCTAAAAACTACTAAGAGATAAAGGATGTAATGTTGAAAAAGGTTATATTTGACATCCAGGCTTGTATATGGTGGGACCAATTAGAAATATATATATGAGATAATAAAGAAAGAGTAATTTGGAAATAGAAAAATATTGTGATAATAATGCAAAAAATATCTAAATATAGTCATTACTATATAAATTTTAATTTGAAGGTACAAATGAATAATCAAGGTTCCATGTTTTCGGAGGAATAATGTAAATAAAAAAGATATCTATGATTAAAGGCAATTAGGTCGAGGATTAAAAAGCTACAATAGAAAACTTCATCAATGTATAAAATATAATAATTTGAGGTTTGGTGGATATTCAGAACAAATTGACCTAGAGGAGTTGCTATATTTGGTTTTTAATGTACAATGGAAACAATATTTTGGAAGGAGTTAAGTATGTTACCATATTTATATGAAAATTATTGAGAAATATACCAAATAAATCACTATATGAAATGAAACAAAATTATGGGATTTATAATTTATTCCAAAATAAAGAGAAGATAACAATATTTTCACTAAAGATTATAAAGTTAACCATGAAACAAATTCCCCTTCAAAATCTCGTGATATTATTTTTTTAAGTTTTATGGACAATGGAATATTGCTTCTCAATTCCCATTAAATAGGGAAATATTGTTTTTAATAATTTATACAATGTCTGTGAGAGATCTAGTGAGGATGAAATTGTAATTTTAGAGTATTTTTTAGAACTATAATTTAATGAACCCATACATAGAGATGGATTAAAACAAATAATAACACTAAAAATGTAACCAGAAGATAATTATAATAAGGAGATGTGTGTGAAAATGATTTAGAAGAGATTCCCTATCATGGTGAAGGAATTTAGTAAGATCATTGATATTGTGTGATGTATAAATATTTGAAGTACCGTATTGGTATATTGAGTTTGATCATTAACAAACATAATATACTCTACAGGTTACAATTGTTAATTGAATGTAGTGAGCTGTCAGTAAAAATAAATCTGTAGATTTTTTATATTTTTAAATAATAATATTATGTTCTTTTTGTTTTTTCTATAATATATTGGATACATTTTTTATTTGGAAGGACATGATAGTTTGATAGGGGTTATATATGATGCTTATACTAACCATTTATAATTTCCTTTCTGTGTAATAAATATTTTATTAAATCCCTTATGTCCTGAACAAGAATATTAAAATTACATCAGGATAGAGACACAATAAAAAATGAGAAAACAAATGCGTGAAAAAAAAATTAAGAAAAAAATTTGAATGAAAAAATAAGTGTGATGAGTCAATAGAAAAAGATTATATATTGAAAAATAATTAATAGATTGTGAAGGATTAGAAGATTCAAGAGAGTATAAAAAATAGGGAATGGATAGTGATTTTATTTTCTATAAAAAATAAATGTAATGAGGAATTTATGTAGTGAGAATGTGTTCTTACTCATTAGTAAGGATTCTTACCTTATAATGAAAAAATGTCATTATTCATTTCCATATTTTGTAGTTTATATATTATATGAATATAGTGATTTGATTCCAAATGAAACACCCACACGACTAACCCATTTGAGATGAATTGTTCAAAGAATTAAATTTAAAATGGGATATGAAATTTAAAATATAAAAAATTATAGATCAAATCTGAAGTATACTAAAGAGATCCCCTAATAAGTTGAATAGATCATAATGAAATGGTTTTTGAGGGAAATCATAAGTCTATGTGCCAAATTTAAAAATATAATTTACATTACATGTGCTTTTTAATTGGATCCATCATGTTGAGCATGAATTATAATCAACTAGTTGTCTCATATGATTTGATAATTACAAATAGATACCAATCCAATCATACTGGTTGAAATTGGAAAAGAATGAAAAAAAAATATTAATTATTTAAATAAAAAAAAGACTTATTTAGGGTCTTTTAAGGTATGGAAGATCTCATTATAATTTTGTATTATGATAATAGCTTATAAAAAAATATAATTATGTATCTCATATAAGGTTCATGTTTTTTCTAAATAAATGAGATATTATATAGAAGATGTTTTATCTCAAACATTCCAATATATGGAGATTACATTAACACTGAAGATATTTTTAAGAAATCTAATTGATCAACACATTCATCACTAAACATTATATGGATCATATTATAGTACACCACCACTGATATCTAACTTCGATTAGTAATAATGATAGAAGAAACCCCTATTGACCATCACTAATAGACTACGTGCTATAAATTAATTCCATAAGTATAGGTAACATACATAAGATAAGTTTTCCTCTAAAACAAGGAAAATAATATGAATATTCACTAATAAACTCAAATAATACCAAATTAAAAATCCATATATAATATAAATATATTTTTTATTTCATACAAGAAAAATTTCTACAAATAAAAAAAATGCATTATCAAAATTCTATGAGAATAAATATTTGATCACGAGCTAACTACCACACTATAAACATGTATGGTCTGTACCGATTAGAAAACCTACTATGGAATTTAAAATATGTATATTGAAGTTTTCATGACTATACATGTAAAAATTATTGGTTCAACCCAATACACTTTCTTACTAATGTAGAAGAATAATTCAAATGTGTAATTCAATAAACAATGGAACTGACTCGTTAACTATACATGGACAACAATTACCACATTCTCACCATGGTTCACTCTGAAAATCAAGATTCAAGATAATAATATAGTATAGTTATGCATATATAATAATTATATTACCATGAACCCACTTCCCAGTGGATTTATTAATATATAAATCCCAATGGAATATATCATAGCACCCCCACCCAGCCTATAACCATATATTTTGACCATATAACTCATCCATATACACCATCCCTATACCACATAACAATAGAAACCTATCACATACAACATACAACATATACATATTTATTCCACTATCACATAAGCATCATATCACTATATAACCACATAATGTTGGGAACATATTTTAATACAGGGAGAACAATGTAGAATATATATGCACCACATCATTAATATCTAGGGCACACAGTGATCCTAAGTCCTTATTTGGGCATCTATAATGTTACCCAAAATAGATGATGGTTACTAAGAAAAAAACACAGTATTAAAAGAATATACATTAACGAATGATAATGATCCTAGGTTTCATAACATATTATTCACCAATATGAAATGAAATCTCCTTATAATTTCCACCAGAAATCATCAACAGATGATTCCTCCTCTAGAAAAACAACAACCACATGAATAAAATAAAAACACAATAACTACATAAATTCCCATATATTAATGTAAACTTTACAATATTTATTGAATTCATTAAACACATTAATTAAAATAATTTTACAACCATACATAACAAATTTAACTTTATAAATTTAAATTTAAATCAACGAATAACATATATTCCACTATTTTATACTTTATATTCTAGAATGAAGTTATTTAACACAATTGATTCTTATACATCTTATTTTATTCCTTATATTTAAAAATCATTTATTCCATTGGAATCTTACACATATAACCATAACATCTTCACATCTCTATCATAGAAAAAACAACCATATGATTATAATTTAATATACTTCAATGAAAAAACCATAAAATGATTCAACCACTACTAGAAAAAAATAAATCAACAACACTATAATATCACTATAACATCAAAATTTAATAAAACAATCTTATTTCTAAATCTCTTAATTTTCACATTGTAAGGATTCATCAACAGAACGACAAAAATAATAAATTATTTGATCATTATTTATATTTTATTAGAGTATATCATATTTCATTCATCATAAACCAATCATTAACATCTAAAAAATAAAAACACAATAAATATCATCTATATTTCTAGAAAAAACAGTAATAAAAACCATAAATAATAACAAATATATCAAGTTAAACATAACCAAAAACTCCATTTTATGATTCATTTATTATTTTTATTAGAATTACCTTATATTTTTCTAAATAAATCTAATTATTGATAATTCCACATTAACACAATATGTAATAAAGAAAAAATTATAATCACATTACTTAAACATATATTCAAGAACACAATAATGTGAAGGAGTAGAACAGAAAATCAAACACAAAATAGAATTAAAAAAATATTCCACTAATACTAAATAACAAAAATCCTCCATCAACTATCCTCTGATTCCCTATAAACATATAAATATTCACTTCCATAGTCACAGATGCCAATTTTTTTTATCCTTCAAATTAATACAATGATTGAATTCAGGTTCCACACACAACACCAAAGTAGAAAAATCTATGACATAATACTATTTAGAATATATAAAAATAATAATACATATAATAAATTTATATTATTGCATTATATTATAAAATTCAATTTTTTAGAACACAATATTTTATAAAAAGAACATTTTCAATAACGGAATATTTTCGATATATATATATAATTTTCTTTTAAATTATAAATTTATCAATTATAGAATTTTTATTTTAAAAAATGATATTCTCTTTTTAATTCCATATAAAAAAATTTCATAAGGTATATTTATTTTCCAAATAATAGTTTTCTAGGTGAATAGTAATGTCACGACCCATCCCCTAGGCCCCGTTCCGTGACTACCCCAAGCTCACCTTCCATAGGCCAGAGGCTGACGACTAGCACCAAAGGCTTAATTCCCTAAAACTAGGAAGGCATTGTCTTTATAACCTGTAAACACACACACATGAAAACACACAACATGAAAAAACACCAGGTAAATTAAATAACAAAAGAGTGTTGAAAGTAAAAGGGGCCAGAATACATGCCCCACTAGAAAGTACATGTACTACTATGATAAAATACAACTGATGTAAAAAAGAAGAGATAGATACTAGACCATCCTCCAAGGACCCTACTTGAAGGGATGGTACATATCACCTCCTTAGCACTCCATGTCCATCTGTCTCCTCTGTTTACCGACTCATCTTAAGGTCCAACTCCATGTACCGTCCAGTCCTGGTACTCTTGGCCTCATTTGGTGTTGTCTGTTGTCTGCATCCAACATAACAAAGTGCGAACATAGCCTGTGCAGGGGAGAGTATAACAATACTCAGTTTGGACCTCGAGACCCTCTAGGTCTCCCAAAATCCAACAAGGATAAAACACAAAGGTATGAAATCAATAAATAATCTTACATAGGTATATGCCCATACATATACCTAATTTATTAAGTAATACATCTCAATCAAAAGGAAAACAAAAAGGTTCTGAGTCAGATCAAACCAGGATTTTTTCTAGGGGTTGTATCGAGTAACATTCCGAACACAACGTCGAAGATATCGGCTGCTGGAGAACTCCTCCTCTATTGAGTATTGTGTGCCTACCGCATTGTGTAGAGGCTCCTCCCACAAACCTTATAATTCTGAGGTACTCCTCTTATCATGTATTGTGGGTCTACCGCGTCCCATAGAGGCGCTCCCCACTATGGGTTTTCCGCATCACACAGAGGAAATAACCCTCAATTCCTACTGAGGTACTCCACCTGTCGAGTACCGTGGGTTTGCCACATCACATAGAGGCTCTCCCCACCGTGGATCTGATGCGCCACCAAGGTGCTCCCCACTGGGCCTCTTGAAACACTCTGAGTCAAAACGGTCAGCAGTCATCTAGTCTTATCCAGCCACTAGGTTTTCGCACTATGATCACTCATCTCCAGGAGGATCTGATCCACAAGCTACTGGTTAATACTCAAACTACCATGAATTTCGAAAAAGAAGTATCTCAAATTTCCCCCACATCATAGGGATTTCAATGTAATAGATGCCACATCAATCAGATACTCAGTCTGTGAGTTATTAGCCTTTTAGTCCCGGGGCCCAGTTGGATTCATGCTCAATCCAACCTAATTGTTCCCCAACATAATCCAAAACATAGTGGGGGTATCACTCAAAGGAACTTTCACACAGCAAGATTTCTTGCGCCACTGACGGTTTGTCAAAACAGAAGTCTGATGCCAAAGATATTACCGAAGAAGCATAAATGGGTCGTAGTGGGACAGACCCAGCCCAACCTATCATGGTTTGTGCCGGTTCAGATCGACCTGGACGGACCCACTGGGTCGGGCCTGGATCGTGATGTGGCCCAGTCAGCTGGGGGTCTAGCAAGTCGCGAAGGCTGTGTGGGGCCACGAAGCTGCGGGGAAGCTCGGCCGCGGGTGCACCATGAGGGAACGGGCCAGTTCGGTCAGGGCACCTCGTGGGGTGCGAGCCAGTTTGTCCAGGGTTCCACATGGGGCTTGGGCTGGTTCGGCCAGAGTGCCACAAGGGGTGCGGGTAAGTTTGGAAAGTGTGCCAGGGGCGTGGGGCCAGTTCGGCCGGAGCGTTTGGGGGGGGGGGGTTGGTAAATCCGGGTTGCTGGGGGAGAGGTCTGGTTCGGCTGGGGTGTTGGGGGCATTGGCCGGTTTGGCTGTGGCACCACGGGGGGGAGGGGGGTGCGGGCTAGTTCGGCTGGGAGACCGGAATGCCCTAGGGGTTTCACTGGTTGTAGAGGCCGCTGGTGGCAGCACAGGTCATAGAGGCCATGGGCGGTGGTACCTCTGCCTTCATCTCCTTCATCGCCTTCATCGTCTTCTTCCACCATCGCGAAGAACACCGCAGTTTATCACATGTATTATGGAGATATAATTCCATGTTATTTGGCCCGCACTCTCTGCATTAGAGCGGTAGAAAGCGACTAATCTATAATCATGAATCAACAATGAGGATATTAATTGAGAAGATTCATGAATTTAATACCTATCCCTACAACTTCCCGAAAATAATCACACTCAATTAAACCCTTTACCTCGTATTTTTCATTGTCGATGAGGAGGAGGAAAGGTCTGTTTTCGAAGACATCCCACATCGGTTTCCTCAGCAAGGTGCTTAAGAGGAAGAAGTTCAAGATGTTCCTCACCGATGTTCATCGTTTGGAAGAGCGTTCTTAATGTAATAAGTTATTCATTGGAGAGATTTATCCCTATGTCCTTCTATTCAAAAATTCCACCAAAATAATATATTAATCCATCTATTATTTTGTTGGAAAGAATTCAAAAAGACAAATTAATTAAGGTTGGTGGCATAATAATAGCATGAGGGTTGGAACAATAAATTAAAGGGGGTTGGCACCATTAAGTGGGGAGCTAAGAGGTTTCTCCCAACTTAATTATGGAGTTCAAGAGGTTTCATTCCATGAGTGGTCCCCCCATATTAGTATCCATAATAGGGTTAGGCTCAGGTGGTCCTCACTACAGATTATTCAATTTGGAGGATAAAACTCATGTGGTCCCCCCTCCATAATATTCACATGGGTGTTTCAAATAAAAATAAAATGTTTAGACAATTTCTTTTTTATTTTATTATTTCTAGAAAAATACTAAAAAATAATGTTCCCCCTCGGCCAACTATCGTCGAGGTGAAAATATTCTTAAGTGAATATTGGCACTACAAGTTCAACGGTGCCCTCAGATTTCAATTCGGAGCACCAGTTCAAAAGATAGAAAAACCCGCTCGTATGTTTAAGGAATGTACCGAAAAAAAGTTTATAAAATCTTTCCTGGAACTTCGGGGCTCAGAATCAAGTGCCATTAATTTTCACAGACTCATAAAATTCACATTTATTTAAAAAAAATCACAAGGAAATTCCGGGTCTTTACATTCTCCCCACCTAAGGGATTTACGTCCCTACAAGCCGTAACTCAAACTAGGTAAACATGTCTGGGTAATGAGCATGCATCTGAGCCTCCCGGTCCCATGTTCTCTTTTAGAGGTTCTTGTGCTGCTAGTGAACACACACCAGAGGTATCGACCATCCATGAAAGACACACTCATATCAATCCTCAATCTGTACTAGAACCTCTGCAAAAGTCTCCCCATCATTGATGTCCACCTCGCCATGGTCGATGATGTGATAAGGGTCGTGTACGTATCTCCTCAGCTAGGATACGTTGAAGACCTCAAGAACCTGGTGCAACTGAGGTGGAATAGCTAAGTGGTATGCCACATTGTCATCTCTGCTGAGAACCTGAAAAGGTCTGATGAATCTCAGAGATATCATGCCACCTCATCCAAATATCTACAAACCCTATCGAGGAGAGACCCATAGAAAGGCATGGTCACCATCCTCAAACTTCAGAGGTATCCATTCTCTATCGGCAACGACTTCTGCCTGCTCTGTGCAGTCTTCATCTGCTCCTGGATGATCTTCACCTTGTTCGTGGCAGCTCGTAACATCTCTCGTCCCACCAAAGTTGACTCCCCTGGGTCAGTCCAGCACAAGGGTGATCTGCAAGGTCGCTCATACAATGCCTCTAAATGTGTCATCCCAATGATGGAGTGATTGATATTGTTCTATGCAATCTTCACCAAAGGTAAGTGATCCTTCTAGCTATGACTGAAGTCGAAGTCACAAGCATAAAACATACCCTCGAGGGTCTGAATGGTTTGATCGGTCTGACCATTCGTTTTAGGATGGAAGGAGGTTCTCAAATGAAGCTATGTCCTGAAATCCTCCTAAAACACCTTCCATAGATGGAAAGTAAAACATGTGTCATGATCAGAGACAATAGTCGATGGTATTCCATGTAGCCGCACAATCTCATGCACATAGAGGCGTCCCAAGCTCTCTACTGAACCCTGCTCTCTGATTTGTAGGAAGTGGGCCGACTCGGTGAGTTAGTTGAAGATCACCCAAATCGATTCATGTCCCATAGATTTACATGGAAGAACTATCATGAAGTCCATGGATATCTCATCCCACTTCCACTCTGGGATCGCTAAAGGCTGAACCAAGCATGCTGGTACCTAATGCTCTGCCTTCACTTGCAGATAAGTGAGGCACCGAGAGACAAACTCTACTAATTCTTTCTTCCTTCCAAGACACCAATTCTATCATCGGAGATCCTAGTACATCTTTTCCACTCCGGGATATAACACTATAGGGGAAGTGTGGAAATCCCCGAACACTTACTCCTAAAGAGACACTGGTACCATGGTATATCATCTGAAGTGGATGAAGTGCTCCCCACCTTCAAAAAATCCATCAGGTGTCTGCCCTATGGATATCTGACCACGTTGAGCCTCATAGTGAGCATCCCCATGTTGTGCCTCCCTGTCTCGCTGAATATGTTGGGGAGTGACTATGAAGGGAATATGCTCAATCATGTTTCACAAAGGATATCTATAAAGCAGCCAACTACTCCGTCACCTCACCTAGCAGCTGTATACCAGACCTCCTGCTGAGTGAATCTGCTACAATGTTCCCCTTCCCAAGTGTATAGACTATCTCGAAGTCATATTTCTGGAGGAAATCAAGAGAAAGATGTTGTTTTAGGTTCAGGCCCTTCTAGGAGATATATACCTAAGACTCTTGTGATCAGAGTAGATGGTAAAACATTAGCCAATCAAATAGTGCTGCCACATCTTCAAGGAGAAAACCACTGCTGCTAACTCCAGGTCATGAGTATCATAGTTCTGCACATGAAATCTCATATATCGAGAACCATATGCAATCACTGCTCACTCCAGCATCAAGACACATCTGATCCCCATCCCTGATACGTCATAATAGACTATATACCCTATGCCCTCCTCTAGTAGCCTCGCGATGGGTGCACTAGTCAGCCTCTGCCTCATCTTTTGAAAATTCTACGGTCATCTCTCTAACAAGACGAAGGTTTTCCCCTTCATTGTCAAGTCTAATAGTGGTGATAGAACTATAGAGAAATCTAGAACAAATAATCAGTAATATCCAACCAAACCGAAGAATCTTTGTACATTCGTTACACTCCTGGGTGGCTCCCAAAAAAGTAGCACCTCAAACTTCTCTAGATCTAATACAACTCCCGCCTCCGATATGACATGTCCGAGAAAGTGAACCTCTCATATCCAAAACTGGATCATTGAGAGCTTACAATTAAGATCGTACCCTCATAGTGTGTCCAATACTACCTATAAATCATAGGCATGCTCCTCCCCTATAGCTTAGTACATCAGAGTGTCATTGATGAAGACCACTACAAAGTAATCATGGTATCATTGAAATATCCTGTTCATGAGTCCCATGAACCATGATGGAGAATTGGTTACGCCGAATGGCATAAGAAAGAACTCATAATGGCTGTAACGACATCTGAAGTCTGTCTTCTACACATCCTCGTCTCGCACTCTGAGCTGGTGGTAGCATAATCTGAGGTTTATCTTCACAAACTACCATGCTCCCTACAGCTGATCCAAGAGGTTGTCAATCCTCAATAGTGGGTACTTGTTCTTCACAGTCTTTTGGTTCAGGCACTGATGGTCAACAAGAAGTCTCAAGATCCCATCCTCCTTGGTGATCCAAATCAGGGCTGCCCAAGGGGAAACCCTTGACCGAATGAATCCCTTCACCTGCAAGTCCTCTAGCTATACCCACAGCTCAAGAATCTCTACGGGAACCATCTAATACACTGGTGTTGATATCGATGCCATCCCAGGGAACAAGTCAATGTAAAAGTCCACCTCTATTCAAGGCGGTAGTCCTAGAACATCATCAGTGAAAAGATCTGTATACTAGTCCTCCACTACTATATAGCTCAGAATGTCTACATCAATAGCTCTGAGGGTAAGGCTAGCCAGCTTATGAGTGATCGGCTGCACTCTCCTCCAGGTAATTCCATCCTACACGGCAAATGCTCCCTTATTTCAGGTGAAGGTAAACCTAGTCCCATCCATGCGGACACACTGCACCTTGCACCTAATATAGTCGATCTGTGCATGAAATTTAGATAACCATTCCATACCCAAGATGACATTATAAGGCCTTGACGTCACTACTAGGAGATCCCAGCTGAAGCTCTTACCTCCTAGAGGAAGCTTGCACTGCCAGCATCACTGAATAATTGTCGAATCCGCTCCCGTAGGTGTCTCTATCCATAAGGATTGATCCAACAGATCCATCTGAATCTCTGAGCTCCGAACGAGGGAAGTGGCAATAAAATAATTATTGGAACCAGTGTCTATAAGTACTACATCTATGGTGGAGTAGACATAGATTGTAACTCGTATCATCTCCAGAGCGTCATGATCATCAGCCTCAGCTGCCTGGAGATGTGCTCTCCCCTGTCCACCGCCTCTCTACGGTTGGGGTGGACCTCCTAGTGGTGGTGGCGGTAACATCTCAAATCGTCACCCACCGCTAGCTACACGACTATCTCCTCTGCCACGTCCACTTACTCCCTGCGGACCTCCTCAGTCGAACCACTGTCTCTACCAGGGCGGTTCTTCGACCGTCTGCTGATCATCCGAATGGCAGGTCAGATAGTCACAAGCCGTGTAACCCTTCTCGCGACATGAATTACACTTCCCACTCCTAGCATGACTCGCTCTACTTTGTGTGTCATGACCCGTCCCTGTGGGGCCTGAGCCGCAACTCCCCAAGCCCGCCTCTAATAGGCCATGGGCTGGTGACTAGAACCGAGTAGGCATGCTACTAACATGGAAGACATTGCCCAAAAACCTGTACACACACACAAACATCTCCAAGCCCACAAAGCTAAAATGTAAAAACTACTAAAAGGAAAAATATGCATGCATACACTAAAACATGAATGAATAGAGGATCTAGCTCTAAGTCTAAGAGAGGGGATTCTGACAACTCTATTCAGGAAGTCCTACTGAAGGGAGCATACTCTTATATAAAGGAAATGATACTAGAACATTCTGGGAAGAGACCAAGGGTACATACCCTAAGATAACTAGTCCAAGTCATATAAGACAAGTGGCTCAAACCATGAAGAATTTGTTACATGGCGTGTAGTATGGTTACATGACGTGTTCCTTGACACCAGTTACTGCCTGTGTAAACAGCCCATGTCATCCATCAAAGCTATGTAGAACTCAACTACATGACGTGTTGAATAATCAAAAACTGTGTTCATTGACCCCGAGTACTGCCCATGTAAAGGGCCCATGTCATTCGACTTGTCTGATAGAAAGCAAGTACACAGTGTGTAGAAGAATCACATGCTGTGTCTGAGCACCTGGGGCTCACTCCATGTACGCTGGCCATGTGCCCATACACGGTCTCTGTCGGTGTCCATGTCACCTACCCATTTACCAGTACATGGGGTATCTCGTGTATCTTGATGGAGAGGGGTATACACACCATGTCCTTGGCCATGTACCCAATCCATGTTCGTGTACTCCTGGAGTACATGTTGGGTGGTCCACTGACAAACACACACCGTGTAGCCCATACTAAACGCCGTGTAGTTAGGATTTTTCCAGAAACTCCATCTTCCTCATCGCGCCGCGGCTGATCCTCCGGAGCCTCAGTTTCTCATCCGTTCAACCCGATACACCAGGGGTTGGTTTTTTTTATCATACGAACACCGTAACGGGTGTTTTCGGCTCTTAAATCAGATCATAAACCTCGAATGATCCATCCGAAGAAAAACGCCCGAAAACTCGTATCTCTCGATCCGATCTGAATCGCCCGCCGAAACCATCGTCGCACCTCTGTGACATCGCTCCGGGGTTGGATCTACAATCTCGGATCGTTGCTCCAACAAACGAATGTGCAACGATCAATTTTCTCTAAGAGCGTGTAGAACGCAATGAAGAACGCGAAGAAGAGGAATTGGAGAAATCCAATGAAACAGGTTTGAGGAACGAACCTACGTCGTTATTTTTCATGGCATTGATCTTCTCCCATTAATAGGATTAAATGGAGCAGAAAATAAATCAACAACAATAGATCAACATGGATTCAATCTCCCAAAAATCCCCGCAAAAGCCCATCCCGCAAGAACGATCAATCGACGGACTAAGATGTTTGTGGATTAGCCCACGTTCATTGTGAAAATCAAGAACGAGGAAGAAAAATCACAAATTAAACATCCTACATCGATCAGCAACATTCGTTGGTGAAGATTCAGCCGTCGAGTCATCATCGCCGGCGAAACTCGTCAAGAATGTTGTTGATGCGTCGGGAGGTTTTCTCTAGTGCTCTCCATAGAAATTTAAAGTTATGGGAAAAGTAACCATGACCTCCCCTGCGAAATCTTTATTTAAAAGAATCAAAGATTTCACTGCAACAAGGATTTAATAAAATATTTTAATTAAATATTTTAATTAAATATTTTATTACGGTTATGTCCAAAAACCCGTTTTCACCATCGACGTGCGCTGACTGATGTTAGGCCTCGCCTAAGGTAAAGTCGCTGCTCCAAACACAATGGTGCCCTCAGATTTATGATCTTAGCACCCGCTCAGGATTTATTCCACTATTTTAGGAAAACCGCACACACGCGTAATTTAATTATTAAATTAAATTCAAACATTTGTTCCAGGATCACCGGGCCTCAGAACTGCATGCCGTCTCAGAGCCAGGTCTCAAATTAATTTTTATATAATATCAAAATAATACAGAAAAAATCCGGGACATTACATGACACCCACCTTAGGGCTTTTACGTCCCGGAAAAGCCAAAACAAGGGATACTAAAAAAGATGTGGGTACTGCAAGTGAATCTGAGCCTCCCACTCCCACGTGCTCTCATAGAGATTCTCGTGCTGCCACCAGACATGCACTAAGGGAATAGCTCATCCATGAAGGATCATCTTCTACCGATCCTCGATCTCCACTGGGTATTCATCAAAGGTTGCTCCATCATTGATGTACAGCTCACCCCTGTCGATGAAGTGCGATGGATCATTCACGTACCTCCGTAGCTGTGACACATGGAAGACGTTGTGTACCCGATCCATCTAAGGAGGTGGAGCCAAGCGGTATGCCACCTCTCCAACTGTACATAGAATATGAAAAGGGCCGATGAACCGCGGGAATTGATTGTCGCCTCGGCCAAATCCCCGCATCCCCCATCGAGGTGAGACCGGAAGGAACCCATGGTCTCCCTCCACGAACTCCAAGGGCCTCCGCCTCTTGTCGACATAAGACTTTTTCTAACTCTGTGTAGTCTTCAGCTACTCCTGGATGACCTACACCTTTTTTTGTAGTAGTTCTCATCATTTCCGGGCCCATGAGTGCTTACTCTCCTGGGTTAGTCCAGCAAAGTACTGACCTACATGGTCGCCCGTACAGAGACTCGAATGGTGCCATACAAATAGTGGAATGATAGCTATTTTTATAAGAAAATTCTACCAGTGGTAGGTGATCCTCCCATCTACGACCGAAGTCAAGAATGCAAGCTCGAATGATATCCTCCAGGACCTGGATGGTCCTCTCAGTCTGACCATCATTCTGGGGATGAAATGTTGTGCTCAAGCGTAACTGAGTCCCAAAAGCTTCCTACAGTCCCTTCAACAACCAGGATGTAAAATGAGTATCACGATCTAAGACGATTGTGGATGGAACTCCTTGGAGTCGGACTATCTCTTGCACGTAGAGGTGTCCCAAACTGTCTACTGAACTTTGCTCTCGCATGGCTAGGAAGTGGGCCGACTTAGTGAGTCGAGCAACGATCACCCAGATGGCATCGTGTCCCCTGGACGTACGTGGTAGACCCGTCATGAAGTCCATGGATATCTCATCCCACTTCCACTCCGGCACCTCAAGGGGCTAAGTAAACCTGCTGGGACCTGGTGTTGAGCCTTTACTTGTTGACAAGTAAGGCACCGAAAAACAAACTCTGCCCACTCTTCTTTGTTCCTGACCACCAGAACTGACGTCAGAGGTCCTCATACATCATTGCCATGCCTGGATGCACCGCTAAAGGGTATGTATGGATCTTTGTACTAATTTATTCCCTCTTAAAAAAACAATGTTCTCCCCACCTTCTGAATATCCATCAGCAGCATCACCTGTGGATATCTAGGCATGTAGAGTCTCACAGCTAACATCTTCGAGCTATGCTTCCCTGACTCGCTGTAAGAGTGGAGGGGTAACAACCATCAAATAAATGTAAGATCCCTCAACTCTATCCATGAAGGATAACAATAAGGAGGCAAACTGCCTCGTCACCTCATCTAGAAACTACTAACTGGATCACCTGCTAAGAACTTCTGCCACAACGTTCCCCTTACCAGGAGTATAAACGATCTCAAAGTCGTACACCGGGAGGAACTCCAACCACCATCTTTGTCTCAAATTAAGATCCTTCTGTGAAAAGATATATATGAGACTATTGTGATCAGAGTAGACTATAAATCGCTCGCCCATCAGGTAGTACCACCACATCTTCTACGCGAAGACTACTACTGCCAACTCAAGATCATGGGTTGCGTAGTTATGCTCGTGTGGACTCAACTGACATGAACCATAGGCAATCACTGCTTGCCTCTGCATCAGGACACAACCAAGCCCGGTACCTGATGCATCGTAGAATACTAAATACTCAACACCCTTCTCTGATAATCTCATGATCAAGGCGCTCATCAGAATCTATCTCAACTGCTGGAAAGCCTGCATGAATCTCTCAGTCCAGACAAAAGGCTGCCCCTTTCGGGTCAAAGTTGTCATGGGTGCTAGAATCCTGGAGAAATCAAGAATGAATCTCCGATTATAGCCTGCCATCCCATGGAAACTCTGCACCTCCGTCACACTCCGGGGTGGATCCCATGATAACACTGCCTCTTCCTTGGCTGGGTCCACTGCTACACCATCTGCAGAGATAACGTGTCCTAGAAAGTGGACCTCCTGTATCCAAAACTAACACTTCAAGATTTTCCCATACAAATAGTGCTCTCGGAGTGTGTCCAGAACCATCCTTAGGTGTCTCACATGCTCCTCCTCAGACACAGAGTACACAATGATATCATAGATGATGAATACAAAAAACTGATCAAGATAGGGATGAAAGATCTGGTTCATGAGTCCCATGAACACTGTCAGGGTGTTCATCACGCCAAAGGGCATCACCAAGTACTCATATTGACCATAGTTTCATCTAAAATCCATCTTCGATACATCCTCATCCCGTACTCACAACTGGTGATAGCCTGATCGTAGATCAACCTTCAAGAACCATCGTTCCCGTCTCAACTGGTCGAAGAGGTCATCGATCCTCGGTGATAGATACTGGTTCTTCATGTTCACCTGATTCAAGCATCGGTAATCCACATATAGACTCATTCTCTCGTCTACCTTATTGGAAAATAGCACTAGGGCCGCCCCGGGTGAAACGCTGGGTATCACAAAGCCCTTCTTCTGCAAGTCTTCCAGAAGCACCCTCAGCTCACAAAACTCTGCAGGAGCCATCCGATATGATGATGCTGATATCAGTGTCATCTCGAGTTGCAAATCAATGCAGAAATCTATCTCCCGAAGGGGAGGTAGTCCGGGTAAATCCTCCGGAAAGACGTCCTCTTACTCACCACTACTGCTAGAAACTGGAAACTCGTAACGTCTGCTGCACCAAGGGCTAGGTTAGCAAATTGATGTGAAACCGGCCACGCCTTCCAATGAACAAGTCCTTCCTGCGCTGCCTGGGTCTCTTTTTCAATAACAAAAGATAACCTCATCACATCACTGCAGACACACCGCACCCTTCGCCTAAAACAGTCAATCTACTCATCAACTGTGGATAGCCTATCCATACCATGAATGACATCGTAATGCCTTGACACTACTACCAAGATGATCCAACCGAAACTCTCGCCTCCAAGGGTCAGGTCACATAGTCTATAGAGGTGTGTGATCTCTGAGTATACTCCAATATGTGTTTCTAAGTGTAAGGGTCGAGTCAACGGCTCAACTGGTATCTCAAGGTCTCGAACAAGATAATCATCCAGAAAGGAATGACTACCACATGTGTCTATCAATAAAACATCCAAAGTTGAGAAGACACAGATTGTGCCTCTAATAATTCATGGAATACCTGGGTCATAAGCCTCTACCACCTCCAGCTCTCCCTGCCTCTGTCCACCAGCTCCCTAAGCCTAGGGTGGACCTCCTGGGGGTAGTGGTGGTAAAAGTTCAAAATGCCGACCACCTCTAGCTGTTCTCCCAGCTCCCCTACCACGTCCGCCGCCCCTCGGATCTGTCTGCTCCACACGTTGACTTTGCCTCAGTTGTCCATCCACTGCTCCCTTGTTATTAGTACGATGGGCCGGACAATCTCGAGCGAGATGTCCCCTGCCATCACATGAGTAGCATCACCTCTCTTGAGGCTGGATGGATGCACGCTGTGAACCCTGTATGGAAGATGGCCTATCCTAGCATTTCTATTGGAAATGTCTCCCACGTCTGGGTCCTTGACGCTGGCTCCCTAATGCCGAGGTCTCTGCTCCAGCCCGCCCACTACTGACAACTACCGGCTATCTCTGCCCTGCCAAGAAGCTCTCGACCACCAAAGCCCACTTGATCACCACAACATAAGTAGGAATGTTCATAGGGATGATTCTATCTCGGATATCTCTGCACAAGCCTCACTCAGAAGTTAGAGCTATGAAGTACTGATATCTAACAATATCCATCGAGTACTGTGAGAGGTCAGTACACCTCGATGAATAGTTAACCACCGTCATGGTTCCCTGCTAGAGCTGAAGAAGCTCTTGTGTACGTACTACTCTCAGGGTAACCGGTGAAAACTCCTCTCTGAAAAGATTCTCAAACTCTGACCATGCATGAGTCGCCTCGTCATGAGTCGGGATAACCAAACTCCACCATCGTCCTGCCGAGCCCTGCAGAAGGCTCGCTGCCAGGATCACTATCTGGTCTGCTAGTGTCCTGAACAAACGAAAGACTCTGGTCACTGCCTCAAGCCAGTCTTATACTACCTGAGGGCCAGGCTCACCTCAAAAACTGAGGGGTCTCTATCTCTGAAACTCGTTGAGTGCCCTCAGACGGTGTTCCTCCTCCACTGGTACAACATGCACTAAACACTGCTCCACAGGTGGCAGGATTACGGGCACACCACCCGATGGTAAAATTTGGGGATCTGGTCCCTGTATCAAGGATTCATCATTGAGGGGGTCATCCTCGTGATCGAGCTGTAGGATCCTAGTGGGTTCACGTCGCAGAGGCATCCTATTAAAGAAACAAGATGTATCTTAGTCAGTGAGTATATGTGGAGAGCTGACTGAAGATGGAAATGGAAACCACAACCCATTCCTATATGATGAATGTACCATTATTTTCCCTTGAAAATAGTGTTCTCATGTTCCTAGTCGAAAAGAAAGTTATCAGAGTCCTTGTGTATGGATACGTCGGCCACCAACACCAACACTGGGGTCCCTGGCCTGAAAGCCGATCTCGAAACACAAAGCACTGTTGCCCCAATCCAACTCACAAACTCTCGGTCCTGAGGTAGAACTAACCACCTCTGATACCACTCTGTCACGACCCATCCCAGTGGGGCCCGAGCCACAACTCCCCAACCCCACCTCCAATAGGCCTGGGGCTAGTGACTAGCACCGAGTAGGAATGATACTAACATGGGAGGCATTGCCTAAAAACCTGTACACACGCACACACATCTCGAGGCCCAAAAAGCTGAAAAGTAAAAACTACTAAAAGGAAAAAGATGCTTGCATACACTAAAACCCAACCCAAAGAGTACGACAGGAATGTAAGGTTCAAGAAAGTAAAAACCTGGGCCAAAATTACAATCCCACCAAAAGAGAGACCGTAACAAAGTCCAACCTTAAATGAATGGTTCTGGGACTATAGTCTGTAGCTGTAGGAAGACACCTCGGCCTGTCTGATCTCACTGAGTACTGTCCGGTCCTGGTCTGCCTAGAATCATGTCAAAGGCTTGCTCGTCTGCACAAGACACGAAACGTGCGGGTAAAGACAGTGTAGGGGTGAGTGTAACAATACCCAATAAGACACCGTAAAACCACAAAGGAAATATAACAAAGGAAATACCACAAAAGAATGGTACAGTCAGCTCTACACAGTCTATGTCTACCGAACATATAACATGAATATCCAGATATACTTATACCCAAATGACCATTGTGAAACCACCAATAAGATCCAGCTCGAAGATTCCACTAAGCATGAAACCGGGAGAACACACTCCTAGGTCTGAAGAGAGAGATACGAGGTACTCTTTCCAGCAGAACACACTCTAAAAGTACTTGGGAACATGATGCTCAGATGAGGATAACAACAAAAATCCATGGGGTGATTCCAACAACTCAGTCTGAGCTAATCTGCTAAGAAGAGGATCGACGCCCTGGTAATGTTGGTCATGTCGATACCAAGAACTCTACCTAGGGTTCCAAGAATGAATAGAGGATCCATCTCTAAGTCACATAGAGGGGATTTCGAAAACTATATTCAGGAAGTCATTCTGAAGGGATCATACTCTTGTATTAAGGAAATGATACCAGAACCTTCAGAAAAGGCACCAGGGGTACATACCCTAAAATAACTAGTCCAAGTCATAGATGACAAGTGGCTCAAGCCATGAAGAATTTGTTTCATGGCATGTAGTATGGTTACACGATGTGTTCCTTGACCCCGAGTACTGCTCATGTAAAAGGACAGTGTCATCCATCCAAGCTGTGTAAAACTCAACTACACGATGTGTAGAATAATCACACGCCATGTTCATTGACCACAGGTACTTCCCGTGTAAATGACCCATGTCATTCGGATTGGCTGATAGAAAGAAACTACAAGACGTGTAGAAGAATCACACGCCATGTCCGAGCACCTGGGGCTCGCCCCATATATGCTGGCCATGTTCCCGTACACGGTCTCTATCGGTGTCCGTGTCGCCTACCCATGTACTAACACACGAGGTATCCCGTGTATCAGGCCAGGGAGGGGTATACACGCCGTGTCCTTGGCCGTGTACCCAACCCGTGTCCGTGTATTCCTGGAGTACACGTCGGGTGTTACATCGACAAACACACGCCGTGTAGCCCATACTACACGCCTGTTAGTCGGGATTTTTCTAGAAACACTGTCTTCCACCTCGCGTCGTGGGTAATCCTTTTGATCCTCGGTTTCTCGTCCGTTTGTCCCGATACTCCAGGGCTTGGTTAGTTTCATCATACAAACACCATAATGGGTGTTTTCATCTCATAAATCAGATCATAAACCTCCAACGATCCATCCGACGAAAAATTCCCAAAAAATCATATATCCCGATCTGCTCCGAATCGCTCGCCGAAGCCGTCGTCACACATCCGTGACATCGCTCCGGGGTTGGATCTACAATCTCGGATCGTTGCGCCGACAAACGAATGCACAATGATAGATTTTCTACAAGAACATGTAGAACACAACGAAGAATGCGAAGAAGAGGAAGGGGAGAAATCCAATGAAATAGATTTGAGGAACGAACCTCCACCGTCATTCGTCACGACATTGTTCCGCTCCCGTTAATAGGATTAAATGGAGAAAAAAAGAAATCAACAACAATAGATCAACATGGATTGAATATCCCAAAAATCCCCGCAAAAGCCCATCCCCCAAGAATTATGGATCCGTGACTAATTTGTTCATGGATTATCCCGCGTTTGTCGTGGAAATCATGAACGGGGAATAAAAATAAAAAATTAAACATCCTACCTAGATCTGCGATGTTCGTTGGTGAAGATCTGGTCGCCGCATCGTCGGCGCCGGCGAAACTCATTTAGAACGTCATTGATGCGTCAGGAGGTTTTCCCCAGAGCTCTGTAGATAAATTTAGTGTTATGGGAAAAGTAACCCTAACATCCCCAGTGAAATCTCTATTTAAAAGAATAAAAGATTTCACTGCAACAAGGATTTAAAAAATTATTTTAATTAAATATTTTTTTACGGTTACGTCCAAAAACCAGTTTTCACGACTGATGTGTGCTGACCGATGTTAGGCCTCGCCTAAGGTAATGTTGCTGCTCCGAATGCAACGATGCCCTCATATTTCTGATCCGAGCACCCTCTCAGGAGTTATTCCACTTTTTCAGGAAAACCTCATGCACACGTAATTTAATTATTAAATTAAATTCAAACATTTGTTCCTGGATCACCGGGCCTCGGAACTGCACGCCGTCTGAAATCCTAGTCTCAAACTAATTCTCATATAATCCTAAATTAATACATAGAAAAATCCGAGATATTATATTGGGTGCCCTGCACAAATGATCCTGAGTCATGCGGTCGTACACCTTTTGGTCTGGTCCTTTTTGACCTCTATGATGTCTGTCTACTACCAGCTATAGGATACTCCACTATGAGACGATTGGTTGTCGGTCTATCTTCTGGTGACTCCTTAACAAGGTAACTCTCCACCAAGAGGGCTCTCTCTAACACCCCTGCATGCGTCAGTATGCTGAGGGAAATCACTGAAGCCCTGACCTCCTGCCTGAGTCCATGCTCGATGGTCCGAGCCCTGAAGAAAGGGTCATGTACCATATCTTTGGAGTATCGTGAAAGGTCAGTGAACCTCGCTGAGTACTGAGCCACAGTCATGCTACCCTGTTGTAGATGAAGTAGCTCCTGTATGAGCACTGTGCGAAGAGTCGTTGGAAAAAACATTGCCTGAAACAGGCTCTCGAAGTCTGTCCAGAGAAGTGTCACCATGTCGTGAACTTGGAGCATCAAGATCCACCATCTTCCTAGTGCTTCCGGTAGAAGGCTAGCAGAAAAAATCACCCTGAGATTAGCTGGTGTCCCTATGAGTCTAATGACTCTCACCATAGCCTCCAACCAATCCTTAGACACCTATGGGTCTATCTATCCCCTAAACTTGGGTGACCTCTGGTGCAAGAACTCATGAAATGAGCTCAAGCGGTGCACACCGTCTACTGCTGGGGCTGGTTGAAATGGTGTCCTAATGGGGAGTGGTACTTCTAGTTCCTCCATTGGTGCCTATACTGGAAAAAGTCCATGCACTGAGGGATTGTCACTTGGTGATATATTAGTGCGTACAAATCTTGGGAATCAAGCTAGCTGTCTGCGTAGATGCATCCTGAAAAGAAACAAGTGTTCCACGATCAAAAGTAATACCTGGTGAGCTGACCTGGTGAGCTGAATTAATGAAAACTTTTGAAAACACACACGCAATAATTGTTTTCATACAATGAGTCAAAATCAGAAGTCAGGGTCCTGGTCTATGGATACATCAGCCGCCACACCAACACCAGACTCCGTGAACTAAAAACCACACTCTTTACACTTAACACTATTTCTTCACAAAAAAGATCAGAGTCTTACGTTTTGCGGTAGAACAGACTCCTCTAATACCAATTTGTCATGACCTTTCCCCCGGGGCCTGTGACGTGACTACCCCAAGCCCGCCTTCCATAGGCCATGGGCTGGCGACTAGAACTAAAGGCGTAATTCCCTAAAACTGGGAAGGTATTGTCTTTATAACCTGTAAAAACACACAATAAAACAAACAACTAGACGTAACACCATGTAAATTGTACAACAAAAGAGTGATGAAAGTAAAAGGGGCCAGAATACAAGACCAACTAGAATTTATAAGTACAACTGTGATATAATAAAACTAAAGTAAGAAGAATAGACCACTGATCTATTGTCCTCCGAGGTTTCTACATGAAGGGTAGGTACATATCGCCTCCTCAACACTCCACATCCATCCGTCTCCTCTGTGTACCGACTTGTCATAAGGTTCACCTCTAGGTATCGTCCAATCCTGGTAATCTCGGCCTGAGTCAGCGCTATCTGTCATATGATTCCAATACAACAAGGCGCAGGCATAACCAATGCAGGAGTGAATTTAATGATACTTACTAGGGACCCCAAGACCCTCTAAGTCTCAAAAAATCTAACAAGGATAAAACAAAAATGAATGAAATCAGCAGATAACATTACTTAGGTATATTCACATACATATACCAATGTTATTAAGTAATCCATCTCAATCATGTGGAAAACATAGAGGTTCTGACTCAGCTGAATCCCAGACCTAATCTAGGGGTAGTATCAAGTAACATTATAAACACAACATCAAACACCTCAATTACTGGAGAACTCCTCCTATATCATGTAAAGAGGTCCTGACGGGTCACACAGAGGTGCTTCCCATTAACTCTGGACTGTTGATGTACTCCTCCTATCGAGTACCATGGGTCTGCTGCGTCACACAGAGGAGCACCCCACCATGGGTCTACCGCGTCACACAGCGGAGTTCCCCAAAAAAGCCTGTAGAGGTACTTCCACAATCGTGTATCATGGGTCTCCTGCATCACACAGAGGTGCTCACCACCATGGGTCTACCACGTCACCAGGCGCTCTCCACTAGGCCTGTCGAGTCACTCCGAGTCAAAACTGTCCGCAGTTGTCATGTCTCATCAAGCCACCAGGTCTTCGCATTATGCTCAGTCATCTCCAGGAGGATCCACTCCACAAGCTAATGGTCAATACTTCAACTGACATGAAGTCCCACGAAAATGTATCTAAAAGGTCCACCACATCACATGTGTCTAAATTCAATAGACGGCACATCAATCAGACACCCGGTCTCTGAGTTATTAGTCTTTTAGTCCTAGGGGCCCGATTGGATTCGTGCCGGATCCAACCTGACCGTTACCCAACTTAATCCCAAATAATGTGGGGTATCAATCAAAGGGACCATTACAATCTAAGATTTGTAGTGCCACTGATGGTTCTTAAAATGGGCATACGGTGCCAAAGATATGACTGAAAGATAGTAAATGGGTCGTAGTACACCTGGGTCTGGTCTGACCCAGTCGAACCAACCCTGCCTGACCTGGAATGGGTTGACCCAGTTCAGGTCGACCTGGCCCAACCCGTGATGTGGCTCGGTCCACTGGGGGTCCGACAATCCATGAGAGCTGCATGGGGCTGTGGAGCCATAGGTGCCGCGGGGTGGCTCGGCTGCGAGTGTGCTCCGAGCGAGTGGGTCAGTTCGGCCGGGGTGCTGTGGGGGGCACGTGCTGGTTTGGTCAGGGCACCGCGGGGGTCTCGGGTTGGTTCTATCTTATCACCATGGGGTGCGCGGGGCCGGTTCGGTCGAGGTGCCGTAAGGGGCGCAGGCTAGTGCATCTGAAGCACCGTGTGGGGCACGGGCCGGTTCAGCCGGAGCACCGCGAAGGGTATCAGATTTTTCGGTCGGGGCGCCGGGGGCACAGGGCTGGTAAGGCTGGAGCACCGCAGGGGCCGCGGGCCGGTCTGGACGGGGCGCTAAGGGCACGTACAATTTTGGCCGGGGCACCAGGGGCGTGGGCCAGTTCGGCTAGGGCACTGCGGGGGGAGCAGGCCTGTTCGACCGGGAGACCGAAACACAGTGGGGGAAGCGCGGGCCACAGAGGCCGCGGGTCGCGGAGGTCTCGGGTGGCGGCGCTGCTACCTTCGTCTCCTTTTTTCCTTCATTTCCATTTTCACCTTCTTCCACCATCGCAAAGAACAGTGGAGTTTATCACAGGTATTACAGATAGGATGGGCCATGATAGTTTGGCCCACACTCTCCGAATTAGAGTGCTAGCAAGTTTCTAATCTTTAATCATGAATCAATAAGAAGGATATTAATCGAGACAATTCATGAATTTAATATCCATCCCTAAAACATCCTGAAATAATAAAACTCAATTAAATCCCTACCTCAATATTTGTTGTTGTTGATGATGACAAAATGTCTGCCGTTGAAGAAATCCCATGTCTGTTGCCTTCGCAAGGTGCATTCGAGGAATAAGTCGAAGACGTTCCTTGCTGGAATTTTTCGTTTGAAGATGCGTTCTTCGTGGAGGATGTTCTTCATTGGAGAGCTTTCTCCTTATGTCCTTATATTCCAAAATTCCACCGAAATAATAGATTAAGCCATATATTATTTTGTCGGAAAGAATTCAAAAAGCTAAATTAATAATGTTGGGTGGCATAATAAAAGCATGAGGGTTGGAACAATAATGTATAGGGGGTTGGCACCATTTAGTGGAGAGCTCAAGCGGTTTCTCCCAACTTAATTATGTAGTTTATGAGGATTCATTCCACGGGTGGTTCACACCATCATAATATCCACAACAGGGTTAGGCTCAGGTGGTCCCCACCATCGAGTAATAAATTTGAATGATAAAACTGTTGTGGTCCCCACCTCCACAATATTCACATGGGTGTTTCAAATAAAAATAAAATGTTTACGCAATTTCATTTTTATTTTATTCTTTCACGAAAAACCCAAATACTGACTTTCACCCTCGACCAACTACCATCAAGATGAAAATATTATTAAGAGAATATTGGCATTGCGAGTTCAACGGTTCCCTCAGATTTTAATTCCGAGCATAGGTTCAAAAGATAGAAAAACCCTCTCGTATGTTTACTAAAAAAACGAAAAAAAGTTCAAAAATTCATTCCAATCACTCCAGGCCTCAGAATGTAGCGCCATTGATTTTCATGGACTCTTAAAATTTCCATTTATTTAAAGAAAATTACATTGAAATTCTTGGTCATTACATGAAATTATTTATAAATGTTAATTATAATTATTTATTATAAATATATTATTTAGTTATGGTTTATTTTCATTATTTTTTTATTGAAACTCTGACTTCTTGTACTAAAATAATTTTTAATGGAGTTATTAATTTAATTAAAAAATTATATGATATCTAGAATACATGTGATAATATAATCATGGTTTTTCCATAATTCACCATGTCCCATTTTAATTTAGAAAATGATAATGGTTTGTTATGTAAAACTAGAAATTGTGAAGAACTTATTTCGGTGAGTTTTACTATCTAATGGTCATAAATTAATAAACATATTAAATATCAATAAAAATATTCCATAATAATTAAAATACATAAAATAAATTTTAATTACCTGATATTACCATTATATGACATTTTCTAATCCCTAATTATATAAAATTTATTGAATTGTTTATTTTGGTTGTAAAATCATCCCAAACAAGTGATTGTTATAATGATTTTTTTGGTATGGATATGTTTTCATATAATGTTAATATAATTTTACTGAAACATTAACATATAGAAAGTATCATATATATATTCATTAATATTTTTTAACTATCCATGATTGGTGGTGTTGAAATTTAAATTCATAGGTCATGGACCCGTTAGTCTGTCATATGCACAATTAAACATTCTATTTCACAACATATGTTATATAATAAACATATAAGAAAGATTATAATGTCAGAATTATAAATTTGAAATAATGATCATAAATATTCATTAAATCAATACTTGTTGCCATCCATAAAAAGATATTATGGAAAACAGATTATGTCATTTCATGGAGGCGGTAGTCTGCAAAAACACATGATTAACATTCATTTTATTTTCTATGTGAATGTAATGGATTGAATAATGGTTATAAATTAATATAATAACACATAATTATAATAATGATACATAGGTAATTAAATTACTATGTTTTGGGTCATATTTGATGATAAATGTTACAATGAAATGGTTAAGGATTAAATAATACTCATGTTCGGACATTGATATTTCTCTTAAAAGCCTCCTTGTAAATGTAGGTATTATACTATCTAAATTACACCAATGACTTGATAATATGATATAGGATTATAATAGAATAAAAAATTGAATGTTTTTATTATAATATTTGAAGTTATAGGTTTCGAATGAATCAATGGAAGTGCTCCCCTTTTATAAGTGAAGAATATTGTACTTTTGTAAACACCCATTAATTTTCCCTAATGTAATGACACTGTTCAAGTTTTATTGATTTAAATAACTTGAAATAATTTATTTTGGGGTGATAATATTTCTATAAATCATTTACCACTAATTTTAACAAATGTTTTAAAAATTTATCATGATTTTTACACTTCTTTTTTACATTTTACCAATTTGGTTTTTACCCTTGTAAATTATTTTATCCTTGTAGAATATATTTTATTAAAAATTCAATGTAAACCCTCGATACAATTTTTTTTTTGTTTTGAACATGAAATTATCATCTATTTTATCCACATAAATTCTAAAATGATAAAAAAAATTATATAAAACTATTTAATATATTGAAAAATTATTTGGTAGAAAAATGTTGTTTTTTCCATTAAGTATTCTTCATCATAATTAGTATTAATTACAATTTTAATGAGGGATGATATTTTTATAAATAGGATAAAAAATTATCTTAATTTCATTTTTTATAATTGATTGTTTTATTTGACCTCATATTTTTGAAATCTTTATATATTTTTCAATAGTCCACTATTTAATGTTCCCTTTCAATGAATATATTTTTAAATGGTTTTCAATTAAACTATTTATATATAACTTTTCAATGTTATTGTAAGTTAATTAATTTAAACCCAATATAAAATCATTTTCTAAAAAATTTCACATATATTTTTATATCAAATTCCTTTTTACATTGGTATATGTTTAGCCTTTTGAATAATGGTTTTAATGTGGGTGTTATAGAAACCAACGTCAAAGGTGACTCAATGAACATTTATTTTTAATTTTTTTATAAAACTAATGTTAAAATGTATTTTGAATAAAATTAAATATCTATTGTATATAAAAATTATGTTATTTTATATTCAGAATACATTAAAAGATATGTTTTAAAAATTTTATTTCAAAATATAAAAAAGTTTATTGGTTTATAAAAAAATAACATTAAAAAAATTTTATGAAAATTTACCACATCCAGAAACACTCATTTATTTAATTCAAAAACAAATATATCTTGACCCAAGATAGAGTATATCGAAACTGACCAAAATTAGCTTTTTGGTTTTATTTTAACTTCATTTCTCATATTTTTCTTTAATAATGTAATTCTCACTTTTTTTCCATCAAAACAGATAGAGTTCATCTAAATTTAGTATAACTTTTTCATTATTGAACTCTATTTTTTTTTATTTTGGGGGAAAATTTATTATATTTTATTTATAAATTTTATTCATATATTCATTTATTTTTATTAATTTTATTATTAATTATAAATTTTTTCTTTAAAATTTGATTAATTTTATATTAAAAATTTTCTACAAATTGTTTTTCATTGTAAATTTTTTGGATTGTAACTTTCATTATTTAAAACTTCTTTTATTAACTTTTTAACCATTATAATTTTTTTTGGTGGAAATATATTTTTCTATCAATTTTTTCAATGTATAAATTATTTTCATTCATATAATGACTTTTGATTATTTTTTATAAGTTTTTTTTTCATTTTTAAATTTTCATTAAGACATAAATTTTGTTTTGGAAATTTATTCATCTTTATACTATTTATTTTTATATATCCTTAATCACTTTTATTTAGATTTTCAATGATAATTTTTCTTCATATTTTTATAGGTGTATGTAATGATCAAATAGTTATTAATAAATGATTCTTTTGATTATATGTTTTAAAGTTTAAAAATATATTTATTTATATATGAATTAAAATGTTTCTATGTTTTAATATATTAACATATTATATTGTGATATTGGGTAATAAGTGGATTGTAATTGAATATCCTTACAAAATAAAACTATTTAATATAAATAATTAGTTTTATATTTCGTAGAAAATTCTAATAGAAATAGTAAAAACAAATTTTTTATTTTATGTCAGTGCCTAAAGTGTTCGATTATGATAAAGTAAAATTATAGGGAAATCATGGATCTTATCATTTCTTACGGTTTTCTCCATAATTATACATGTTGGGTCTTTCATGGTGAAATAATAAAAAATTCAACATCTAATATTGATGAAAATATTTATCTTGATATAGAGAATCATATTCATGAATTGACACCTGATATAGGTTTTGAATAAATCAAAATAACAATAATTATTGAATGATTTTATAGAAATTATGAGAAAATCACTATTCTGATTTTTTTTAAATTTATAGTGTTATCGATGGTTTTGGAGATTTTTTAATATAAATGTAAAAAAAATTGAGTGAAAAATGTATCTCTTAATTTAATAAAATTTTAAAATATATGCATCTATATAATAATTTATTCAATATTCCAATTATAAAGAAAACAAAATTTTATTCCCAATGGTACTAGGGTTAAATTGATACATTCTTTCCACTAATGATGTTGTGTTGTATTAAATGAAATATGAATTTTTATAAAAATGTCTAAATATGGGATATCATATTACCATATGGGTGAAAAAGTCAAATATTATTTATTCTCATGTGCCTACATTGAACATCCTAATAATAAAATTGTTTACCATCAAATAATTCATCATTAAAAGTTGTTCTCAAATTGAAATGGTGAAAAATGGTTAAAATGGCATACTGATGAGAACCCCATTGATGGAAACTTACATAGCCCTGATGATTTACCACAGATCAATAGATTTGATAAAAAAATTTCATAATTTTTGACATGTATCTAAAAATCTATGAATGGGGCTGTTCAAATATGGAATAAATCTATAATAGAGCCTCAATTGAAAACATTAATCATGGATGATTTTGATCATTTTAAAAAAAAATTCACCATATATATTTCCGAATAAATAATATGTAATGATGAGATTAAGGATTTGTTGACCTAAAAAGTTGGTAAATGATATCAATTTTTATCAATCACTATTCATTGATGAGTTGAAACTTATATGAAACATAGGCGTTACACTTAATTATAAATACAATAATTAGTATATATAGTATGTGTTATGAAAATTTTCATTTTTACTGAATTTCCTAAATATGAAATCTTATCATGATACAAAAATTATGGATGAAAATGATGTCAAATTTTTGAAGAAGAGACATCATAGTATTAATAGTAGAAAGAAAGAAATACAATGAATATGGTATAATGAATATTTTTGTGAATTTATAAAACATATAATACATTTAAAAAATCATTTAATTATTCATATGAATATTATATTCCCCAAAAACTAATGAAATCTTAAGAATATTATGTTAGTGTGAAAAATATGGATATCATATTTTGAAATAAATGAATTTATGGTCAACAAACATGTATCAGGAAGAACAATTCGATCTTAATTGAACTACCTATTGGAGTTTTTAGAGATAAAAAATAACATAGATGGAATTAATATTGATAAAACCATATTTTAAAGTTGGATTATAAAATTTTATTTCTAAAATGAAAAAAATAAGGATTTCATGATAGATTTGACTTGATATCCCTAGGAATGTGATTAAAGTTATCTCCAACTATGAAAGGAAACATAACCTATTTACATCCATCGTATCACACATTAATTTGGAGTGATAAGATGAATTTTTATTAGTCTCTACATGGTATTAACAAAATCATTGGATATTATTCAAATGTGAATAATTTCATCTCATTAATGGATATTAAATTAATATTTATGAAATCTCATGACTATAATTTACATATACATCAATAGGTATCAGGTGCAATGCATGCTTTAGTATCGACATGTGTCATAATGACTATTATCATGTTATATTATTTTTCTAAATCTATTTTAATAAAAAACACTGATCCAATTTTGTTATATGTGTTGGGGAATGATGTTTCACTCATAATTTCTCAACAAGATATTTATTTGAACAATTAATTTTTGATATTATAGTTTATCTAGTGATTCATTTTTTGTGTGATATGAATATGTGGTCATATTTATTTACATGGGATTTATCCATTCAAAATATCTCTGAAAATTTTGAAGGGATTGGTCATAAAAACCTTCTTGAACGAAGGCCTCTAATTTTAAAAAATATGTATCATAAGAGGATATTTGGTTACATGCTGATTATTTTGATACAATTGATCATATTGTTATCCTGATATCTCTAAATCTGAATGTTGATTATGAAGGATAAAAAATTCATGAATGAAATGTAATTTTCTTTTCCCATGATAATGTAAGGAAATATTATTTATTTATTTTGAACAAAAAATATGAGGTTCATCACTATATGTCATCACATATTATAGGATTAAATGTAGGATATCTGAAAAGAAATAAAAAGTGTTTGATGATTGAGAATATAAAGATATTTCTTTCATTGATTAAGGTGAATGTCAACATAGATTTGTATTCATCCCAAAACACTGAAATAGTTCGAAGGGCAACCAACTATAAATGTGATATCATGGTATTGTTTTGATATTAATTTTGACACATATTACACAAGAAACAAAGATAAAAAATATTCATAATATTGGGGTAATGTTCATCACTGGAGTAATTCATTTTTGGAGTTAAAAAGATAAAAAGCGAATTTATACATCAAAAATAGTTTTTGATGTATTAAAGGATATATGGGAAATTGATTATTCTAAATTTTAGGGAAAAACGTTTTAGTGTAACTAGGTTTATGGTAAGGTTGTTGTGAAACATGATGAATATTCATTTACACTCGTTTATTTGAAAATATTTTGTTGTAATGTGGAACAATTCATCATGGAGACACATTAAAAGTAAATATATTATGTTATTGATTCATCGAATGATCAATTGTCCATCATTTTTCAAGGGAAAATAATTTTTTTGGGTGCTGAGAACGATAATGTTGTTATGAATTAATTTTTTTTCTTTTTCCATTATGCGATTTATGAATAAAAACATTAACAATAATGCATACATAGTCTATTCTATACAAAATGACCATGCTAATGGGATACAAGGGAATACAAAATCACTACCCAAATTATTCATGTAAATATTTATCTATTATTTATTTTTTGAAATTTAGATGTTCAAAAACTCTATTTTTTTAATTTGTATGTTTAGTACTATATATATATATATAATTTATAAATTTTTTGTTTAAAATTTCATATTTATTAGTTGTTGTTGAACATATTACATTGAAAAACATGTGACACATCATTATGTTTTGGTTAAATATTTGAATATAATAACACATATATCTATCCATCAGATTTAAATTTATTAATTTTGATCATTTATATAAATTTAGAGTTGATGTTTAAATTTAAAAGTATATGTTGCAAGATTTTTTGGTTAAGATCATTACAACATTATTTTTTGTAAGATATAGATATCTGAGACTATCTTCTTACAAACATCATTTTTATTCATTGCCTTTAAATATTAAATTTTATAATAATATAAAGAGACCAAAAATATTATTACATTCATATATTTTATTGATATTCATAGTGGTATATGAACATTTATCGAGGTAGAAGCCTATTTTTTCATAATATTAAATTTTCAATAATAAAATTATTTAAGAAAATAAAACATTTAATTTGATGAAATTATATGTATGACTAATAGTGAACCTCCTACAGAAAATATTTCTTTTATTTATCCAGTAAAAAGGATTCTTAAGGATTCTAGATATTAGATAATATGTTTACCTAAACGTGTAGTTTCTCATTGAGAGTATTGGATACATCTAAATTTAGATTATATTAATAAACCAATTAAAACAAATGAAATTCAATTTACATGTTATATTTCCATACATATAAATTACAATATTTTGATTTTATACCCATATTAAAATTCCATCTATATGACGATTAAAGTGAATATATGGGATTTCATATGTGTAAAATAAATCAATTGATTTATTTTTATCACACTCCTCAGATATTATTAATTTTATATGATTAAATTTTAATTTATTAAATTATGGACAATATTATAATTTCACTAAAAGAAAGAAATTATGAAAAATTTGTTTATCATTTAAAGTAGATTGATGCAGGGATATTAAAAAAATTTAACCAATAATCATGTTTTTGGGAATTTAAAAAATGAAAAACCATTACTTAGGTATGGGTATTTAGATATAAAAGTATGGACTAAATTTGTTTCCAACAGACATGATAAAGCATCTATGGAATGATAGTCATTGTATTTTGTAAAATTTTATATATATTACATGATTACTGATTAGAATATTTTTATGTAACAGACCTGTCAAGGATCTCACCAATAGATCCATTTGTAGAATGAATACCCTTATACTTTATCATGTGGAGGATATAATTTTATGGAGGATGAAATGATTTATAAAAAAATTGATGCATTTATTACTAAATATATTAGTGTTTTATAATGCATCTAGTTTGGTCCTTTATCTCCACCACTTATCATGACAAATGGAAAAGATTGAGAAGGGAAAAAATGAAAAATTTATTAAAGAGAAACCTAACAAAGTGTCTGACAGAATTGTAAGAAATTAATTCTTTTAATTGAATGATTATATTTTTTTTAATTAATAACACTAATATATCTATTTAATATATCATTTTAGGATGACCTTTAAGAGAAAATGAAGAAGGGGAAATCTATCCTTAACTGTAGGATGGACATTCTTATTGCTGCTTTTGGAAATCCGGGACACTACATCCACATAATAGGATATGTGGAGGGTGTATACATTAAAAATTTTTTATTTATAAATGTAAAAAAAGTGTCTTATAAAAATAGATTTTTTAAACGATGAAATGAAATTCATAATACAGTATTTAGGAAATAAAATTCAAACACCTTTTTGGCTATGTTGGAATAAATAATGAAATAAGTAGAACCTACAAACATGCCTAATCAGATCCTCCACATGATCATTAATAACCATCATTATACTAATGAGTTTTATGATTGTGTTCCTTGTAACCCCGTAAAATTATAATATAGGAAAATTTTATATGATAGTGTTTGTGATAGACAAACCCAACTCTAAGTGTACAGTAACAAAGTATACCATTATAACCTAGCTGTTATATTCTTGGTTATGATTAAAAATAAATCAATAAAGATAATTATGGTTATCTATTAATAAAAAAATATAATAAGAATCATTAAAAGAAATGTTTTTCTAAAAAATAGTATTTTTTTAAAAGATGCTTTAGTCGCACTTTTTCACACATAATTTTAAAAAAGGTACCACACTTCTAAAATTTATTTTAAAAATTAGAACTAAAATTAAATCAGCATATCAAAATTATCATAGAGTGTATTTTTGGTTTTTTTATGAAATATTTCAATTTTATTTTAATAGTTAAACATACTAAATTTTAATTAGAAATTTTCTTTTAACATATATTATTTATAAAGTTAAATTATATTTTGAAATATTTTAATGTAAATTAATTTAAATATAATTATGTTGGTCAATTTTTTTTTTATTTTAAGCATCTTAATATTAAATGTTAATATAAAATCATTGATTTTTTTTTTGATAATTTTCACTTTTCAAACCTGTATTCTCATCATGTCATTAGAAATAATATTAAATATAATTTAAAACATCACTAAATATAGTTTTAAAAAAAATCACAATTATTTTAATCGGAATAATTTATAATATGTAAGAACATCATTAATTTTTTTACCAAATTGAATAGTTAAAATGGTAGAAATTATTTACTATGGTAAAGGTAAAAATGGGTTGATTAGGGGTTAAAATAAAGTAATAATGATTAAAATAGAATAAATACTTGTATAAAATATATTTTCTCGACATATTTAAACTATATCATGTATAAGGCTCTATAATACTCCATTTTGGACCCTTTTCATGTGAAAAATTTGGTTACACATTTTTCATTCAAAAATTACATGTGTTCTTATCACCTAACTTATAAAAGGACACCCTCTATCATTTATTCTTCCCACATTAAAAATATTTTAATTCTTCAATATATAACAAAATCACATATAAACTTCCCTCCCATCATACTGGATTGCTTGTTTTTATTAAAGTCATTCTAGAAATACATTAGGTATAATCCTAAATAGGCTGTCTGATAAGATGTAAAACTCCTAACTATGAATTTTTTTATTTCTTACTCCAAATGATTCAATAATTATTAATCCATGATGAAATAATAACCTAAATTTCATAAATATACTAAAATATTATTATTATATTGTCATGATCAAAATCCTTCCCCACTTCCATAAATGGGTTTCAAAATCATCATTCATGTGTACAATGAACTACCACCTCACAAACCAATTTCATTCATTTTTCCTTTACCACCTCTCAAGATTTGGTAAAATGATGGATATAAAGTATATATATGACATTTATAACATAATTATACATTTGGAGTCATTATATTATATATATATTTTTTTTAATTTCCAATCTATAGGGGATGGGATAACATCTTTGATCTGTATGACAGACTACTGCCTCATGAAGCGATGTGAATCATCTTTCACAAACTCATTATATTGAAGGTAATAATGAATTTTTTTAATTATATGTGAAAAAAATTACATTATTATAATATTCATGATATATGTATCATTTTGAAAAGACAATAGATCGTTTTCTTTTGTATACAGATAAATTATAATGTCATTCATGTGTGTGTGGACTATGACCTTCAAGAAGTGATGTGAATATATTTACATACCTAATAAACATGTATGATATATACAGTCATATAAAAATAATTAATATAATATATATGATATTTCTTTCATTATGTAATGACAAAAAATTACATAACTTATTTTTATAATGATCATTAATATATAGAATCAATACTTATGCATATGAATGGCCTAAAAACTCCATGATTGTAACATATTTTATTATTGGTATTAAAATTATAAATAATTTATTGATATGATAATTATTTGATCATTATTATTCTGTATATGTTTAAATAATATCCTCTTTAACTATATTTAACCCACCAACATTATTTTTTACACATATGTCGAATTACATCTAATCCTATGAAATAAAATGAATTAATCATTAAATCATATATAAAATTATAGTAAGTGAAACAAAATGATTAAAAAAATTTATTTTCTATTAATAAAGTAAATAATTAACATAAATTTATTATTCAGGAAGATAAATAACGTATGTGACAATTCATTCACAAGGTTAGGGTTTCCCGTTTCAATTTCACGTCAATGAGATGTATGACATGTTCACCAATTATTTCTATTGTGTGGTGTATATAATTATAATATTGTATGTTATATCCTGAATTCAATTATCATGATCATATTTAATGTTTCATTTATTTTTATTGATTTCATGGGTCTTATGATTTAAATTATTCCAATGCTATAAGTGTTTATTTCAGAGTCTCGTCTTTATTAGGGCCTATTAACGTTTAAGTCTCCTTTTGGGAATTATTTTACATTTCAATCTAAAAATAAAACCAATTTATTCTCCTAATGTTATTAATTAAATTTTTCATTTAATATTACCATTTTACACTCTCTGTTAGTTAAAATTATTTTGGAAATGATTTTAAGATAATATAACATTGTTTATCTCCTTTGTTAGAAATCATTTTTCATGAAAAAATATGTGTTATGAAAAAATTAAATATGGTTTATAACATTTTAAAAGTTATTTTTTCATGTCATTTTTACACATATTTATTCATTAATTATTTTTAATGAAATATCACTATTATTTTCAAAACACTGATCATTTGGATTTTACTAAAATAATAAATGGAATATTTGTTTTAGATTTTATAATCTGATTATAATTTTTCACCAACATAAAATATAAACGATTTAATGAATATTGTATATTTTTTAAAAAAAATTATTCAATTAAATTAATTATTAAAAACATGATCTATTTTTGTTATAAAATATGATTTTCAAAATTAAAATTTTATTTTTCTAAAAGAAATTTATGTATATTTTCATGGAATTTCTATTCACCTATGACAAGAACCCTCTATTTGAACTATGATCCAAAATGGGTAGATTTTTTTTATACCACCATTATTATTTATCAAGATAAATTTTGTTCAGTTTTAATGGGGATGCACAATTTTAGTACCATTCATAATTTTACTCTATATGGTTTATGATTATGTCTATTGATTGGTGTATGTATTAACATTTGGTATGCTAGTTTTTCAATATTGATATTTATGGAGATTATGATCCACGAATTTCATATGGGGATTTATAGGACTTGGTATGTGATGGGTATGTCCCACTAAAGACACTCGATGCATTGGTAGGTCTAATGAGTAAAACTACATTGGGTTTTGGCACTTTTCTTACCCATTTGTACAGATGTCCTGGTACAAGTCCGTGATAGTATTATACATCCTATATGAATTCCTTGCATATATATTTTATATGTCCCTATTTATTTATTCCATCATTATGAATTTAGTTATTGATATTCCATGTGATTATTGTGTTAATTGGAATATACATGGTTAATAGTCATTCTAATGTGTTTATATATGTATCATTAATTTTTTTTCATTTATTACTGCAACATTATGATAATGTTATTGATTAAATTTCATGTGTTTCAGTTATTTACCAGGAAATATTGATTATTACATTTTATTTATAGCTTAAATTGTATTCTTACCCTTATTGAGCATCTGAGCCTATCCCTTTCTTATATTTTATTTTCCACATGATATGAGCAAGTTTTTTAATTAATATTCATGGATACCCTAAGGAAAATTATGACATTCAAAAACAATTTTTGTTTGTGTATATTATGTTTTAAATTGTAATGTAAATTTCATGTATATATTTACTTTACCCAGACTACTAATTTATTTACCCCTTTGAGAAGTGATTCCATGTATCTGATGAAAATTTAATAATATAGACACTAGATTCATGGATATTGGGATTGGGGTCTCCACAATCCATATTTATGTATTGTAGTGTATGGAGGAATTCATATTTTTATGGATTCTTTACATCACCATACTATGATGTTTTGTCATCTAAGAGTATCAGAACATTATAATATTTATCCAAATACATCATTTTCATTACGTTCTTATAAGGTTACTAGAGTTGGAGATTCTTTCAGTCAATTTTTACATTAGCTGGACAACCTTCTTTGAAATTTGACAAATGAGGGATATTTTTTTAAAAAATTATTTACATTTCAAAGAAAATTATTTATAATTCTTACTTATAACTAATTTATATAGGAGTACAAAAAATAAAAAAATTAGTAAAAAAGAAGAAATTTTTTTTGGGATTGAATAACTTTGGATAAATCATAGACTTATTCTAGAGTTAAAAAATTATCTTGTATTTCATCTTTGTCAGATAATATTTATGAGTATTGGATGATGTATGATAATTGTGTACAAGACAATATATTATGCATATTCTAAATTGTTACCAGGGTTTATTGTAACGCCCCGACTCCAGCTACCCAGAGTCGGTGCATTAATTACATAACATTGGCATGATCATGAGAAAGATCAAGTCTCGAAAGACCGATTAGTTTAGTAGCCTTGGAATAACTAGATACATCCATAAATTTTTACATTACATCAAAAAAAAAACATCTTGTCTTCATATCCCCTCATACTATCCCTGCAGGTCATTCATAAATTACTTCTTCATAATCCTGGGAAAAATAAAACATTGAAAGGGGTGAGCTCGGATGCTCAGTAAGGATAACATTATAGCAGAAGCTTTCATAAATAAGCATAAACACTTAAGGCAATTTATAACTAAAACAAAAGCCTTTTAAATTTAAACTTCAGCATAAAATGGCGAATGTAAAATGAAATAATGCCATTTACTTACTCACATGGATATTCTACTAGTCGAATGATCACATGCAATATCAATAACCACTTTCATAATGATGGAATGCATAATGCCAGACTATCATAACCACATAGCCAAGGCCTCGTGCCAAGACTACAAATAAGATTTTGCCAAGGCCTTGTGCCAAGACACTAGTTTGTCTCATGAGACCTACCGATGCATCGAGGAGCTATAGCGGGCTCCACCCGTCACTTATTAAGTCCAATGCATTCCTCATATGAACATGTTTAAACGTAACATAAACATTCGTATTAAAACTAGCATACGAAATGTCAATACTTTTACCACAAACCATGAATGGTATAAAAACAACACATCCACAGTCAAACATAACTCATTCGATACAATATGGAAGATTGTATTGTATCACATTAACCTCAAACAAGAATAATGAAGGATGTTGACATAGATGAAAATAATCATCAAAACTATTTGAGAGAAATATCCCCCTTTTCTTTAAAACATTTAAAAGTCACACTATTTGTCAAGAAGCCATTTAAAAGTAGATTTTTGAATCAAAGTGTCCCATACCACTTTGAAACTTTTTAAAAGGAGTTTTGATTTCTAAAATTTAATGTCCATATAAATAAATCCTTTAAACCATTTTTAAAACATGGACATTAATGAGAAAGGTTTAGATGAATAAGTCTTTAAAACATTTAAAAATGGTATTTTAGTTAGAGATTCTTACCAAAATAGACACTTGAATACAAATAATTGAGGTGATCAAAACTTTGTAATATCATGAGAATAAAGGGAATCATGATATACTATGTCAAAGTACATTATATATACACCACATAAAAGTGATTTGGTGTATATCATCAAAGAAGTCTCAATGGAATGTAAATTGAGATGAAATATCTCATAAAGGTTGTATCCTTAGGTTAAGGATAAATCAATGACATAATTATGTGTGACAAATATAAATACACTAAATATGATTGGATATTCAGTGTAAAACAATCAAAGGACATTCACACATATTCTTGTAAAAACAATACCAACGAATTGGATGTTTAACTCAAAAAATGGAGAATGAGTTAAAATTACTCTTATCAAATTCATATCAATGACTTGAGAATTACCAATGGAGTGATTATGTGTATCAAACTTATATCCACAGGAAGGGGAGTGGAAATTATGACATAATCAAATGAATAGTGATTCCACACATAATCTTGGGGTAATATAATCAATGAAATATGTGTAAATCCAAATGAGTGGAAATTGAAATCTCAAATTCCCTTATCGATTAGGTAACTTACGAAACATACACCCATGAAAGAAGTATCATACCATGATGATTAAAGTATATTACACAATGAATATGATCATGGGCAGTACACATACACCACATGCAATAATTAAGTGGTGATCAATGGAATTCTCACGGAATTAAAAGTGAGATAAGAAAACCCTTACTTTGTACTTTTTCCTTGGTCGATGGTAGGTTTACCTCCTGTATAATGGTGAAATAATTGTTATTTAATAATACAAGAATCATTTACTTTAATATGATATCATATATGATCTTTTAACATTGATTTGTTAATAATATCTTAGTATTAACGCCGTTTCGGGTGTTAACTTACTCATTTTCTTTTATATGTTTTGTTACATAAGTCATGTTTGTTGTATCTTATTCATATCCAGAATGATATCAAGTCCTTAAACATCATTTTTAAATCATTAAATGATAATTATACTTGAATGGATACGATGGATAATGAATCTCATCGCGTTCATGGAGACGGTAGTCCGTACGTACGCACGAACGCTACTTCCATTTAATTTTTTATTTTAAAAGAATCGAATCCAAATGATACATAGGTATATTACTATTCCAGTATAATATAATATTTTATATATGTTACTTAAGTTCATTAACACCATCCTTTATACGTTCCATGTGTGGTATGAACGAGTCATATCATTTTAAGGGGGCGGTAGTCCGCACTTCCTCAAATGAAATTATCGTATGTATATACGACATGAAACGAATAATGGTATGAAATAAAATTGAATTAAAGAAGATTATATATAAAATATATATCATTAATATCATATTTAATTACAGTTCCATCATAATGGCCACCATGAGAGGCGGTAAGATGTTTTTGAACAATCATCGTTTCGTGAGGCGTTAGTTTGCCATCCACAGAAACATTATGTTCATCATCCATTATATGGAGTTGTGTGTATGTGTAGTTTGAATACTTCTTATAACAACATCCTAGTATATTGAGGATACTGGTGTTGTTACAAAAGAAGGTAAATAAAAAGAGTTTGGGGGTTGAAGAAGAAAAATAAATGAAAATAATTTAAGAGAAATCGTTACCTTTAATTTAGGTAACTCACTTTGGTTGGAACCAAAGGACTTGTTGAAATGCTTTCTGCCTAAGGGGAAGCTTCAAGGAGGAGGAGAGGGATGTGGGGAGCTTAGTTGGGCAGAGTTTGGACGAGCCAAGTGGCTTGAGAGGTGTGAAGAAATGAGAAGGAGGAGTGCCCTTTTATAAGAGGGGTGAGGGGCACCTTTGGAAAAGCTAGAAATATTAATTTATAATAAATTCATATTCGGTTTCTAATGGCTCCAAAGTTGACTATTCAAAGGTTAAAGGTGGGGATAGGTCGAAAACCACTCAACAAATAGAATTTAGACAGGTTTGGGTACTTATATTAACCTTATCTTTAAGTATTAACTCTAAGTTAATTAGTTTCACTTTTAAAATGTCTCTTTGTATTTTTATATAATATGGTTAATAAACTTACTATATACATCCAAGAGACCCCCAAGTGGTCCATTAATGAGGAACCTATCATAATATAAGTCTCTTGGCCTAACCATAGATTTTTATGAATTTAATATCAATTAATAATATAATATTTGTTTTAAGAACTCTTTTATGTCAATTTTGACACTATTCAATAGTTGATTTTTGTGAAACTCCTAACAGATTGATTACTTATAAAAAAGTCAATTAAATCAATACTAATATATCATATTATCATATAAAATTAGTTTAATTCATTAAAAGTTTCATATTATAATTATTTGGGTATTTATAAGATCAATTATTTTAATTTTTCACTATTTTAGTAATTACTGCATCATCATTGTGTCATAAATAAAATAAATTATTTAATGTCTAAAAAATATAAATAAAATATAATTATGTAGGAAATCTTTTTAGCTTTCTAATGAATATTTATAATCTAAAATCCAGCATATATAACCCTATGTAACAATTGTTTTTCTAAAAGATATATGCTTGTGTCATTTTTGTATTCATTTTAACTTAATTAATATAAAGTGTCATTATCACTTACAAGTGGATCCATGGGGTCCCCAAATTGACCCAAAGATGCCCATGGTCGACCATGTATCAACCAATAGGGTTAAGACACATTTTAGGGTAATTTAGTATTATTATAATATTATTTTTTTTAACCCTTATTTACCGGATTTACCCTTAACCATGGTAAATAAAATATTTACCGCAGTAATTATTCAAAATGTCTAAAAATAAAAGTTACCTATTTACACAATTTGGACATCATGATTCCAAATATGGAATCCATTTTTCTAAATTCAAAACACAGAAGTGGCAGAAATTAATTTAAAATTAATTCCCGCTGTCAAAACAAAAAGCGTGTTTTTAAGAGATAATAACTATCAAAAGATTGACACTTGTTTATGTTCGGTTTAATTGTAATATTATGTCCAATGACCAACATTATATTAAATGGTAAAAATATATTCTAAATATACTTTAAAACCACTCAAATTCACAATTTATCACTATTAATTATTTTGATTAAAAAAGTTGTTTTTAATTAAAATTTAGTAATTTTCACTATTCATCAAAATATGAAAGTTATCCGAAACGTACCAAAATTTCACCTTAGGCTAAATTCGATATTCCGAATCCAAAAATGAAGTCCATTTTGAAATATAAAATATATATAATTTCAAAAAGTAGGTATTACTATTCATAACGGCTAGTTTGATTGGTTGTGGTGTGTTAAAATCTCGAAGTTGCGTACAATGCACGTCATTGCATTATTCGAAAGGAAACATACCGAGGAAGCTTGGGGTGTTACATTATCCCCTCCTTCAATAAATTGCGTCCTCGCAATTTTTAAAATTTTGCTTGGGAATATAATGGAAAGTCCCACATCGGAAAAAGAGTCAATAAAACTATCACTTTAAAAGAAAGAAAGAGAGGTATAAGGGTCATCCAAGATAACCCATACTAGGATTCCATGTAAGAAAACATGGATATGGATTATAAACTAAGTGTCAAGTTCTGATGGAGAGGGATAGAAATCATGATCAGGAGAAAGTTAACAATGAGAAAACCACAAACTTGTGTTGGGACAAACGACCATTAGTCTCCTAGTAGGAAAGTAAACGGACAACATTTTTTTTAAGTTACATTACATAAGGAAGAGTAATTCATTTATGATATTGACTAAGAACATTATGAGATATACTTACATTTTAAGTAGATTTTCATTCTTTAATAAATTTCCACCACTAACTCATTTTTTTTAAACGATGAGTATTCAAGAAGACTTGGTCACACTGGAAGAGATAGAATAAACTTCTATAGAATCACATGATCCATGAAGGATAAACCATATATTTACATTGTCTTTGAAGATTAATCAAAACCAAAATGGTCAGTGAATGATCTAATGATCCCCCAAAAGGATATTCATTGAGATAAATATGCACTAATCTTAATCTCTAAAATTAAACCAACAATACCCCAAAGTTAAATAGATACCATTCAATAACCAATTGTCCTTAAAATCCTTTAATATAATCCAAACTAATATTGAAACCCAAAACATAGAAGAATTTGATTATGTAGTCTCCCATGTTAAATTGTATCTCCAAATGACATCAGATACTCTTAAAGTCACATACTCAAAAGTAATTAACCTAATCACATATTCTCTATTGTAGGTTAATCATTTCCATAAATAACCCAAATCACTATAAATCCACAATAAAAACGTAGATAAAAATCTATCATTACTCCATAAATGAAACCCCATAGTATTCTATTTTCCTTGGGCATATAGTGTTCCCAACAAAGCGAACATCTTCCAAAATAACATTTATCACTTAATCACCAAATCATTTTCCTATACCAAGGGTATTCTTTTGATATGAAATAAGAACCCAAATTAACTTATTATTGATCAATAAAATCATTTAACTAAAAAAAAAGTCACACTAACCAGGGACTTCACGTAGTCCAGTGGTAGGCGATAAATCCCAATCGCACTTTGGTTGTGGGTTCGATTCCCATAGCTTTGTCCGACGCGACGGGTTGTCACACGGTCTACGTGTTGTCCTTTTTCAAAAACTATATTTTATAATATTGCCAAAATGAGATAAATTCCTCCAAATACTATATCATAAATTTAACCACAAATGTTATATCATACCTTGAATCTTCATCCCAAATTAGAATAACTTATAATTCTCTCAAACCCCAATGATCATATAAATCCAAATGGTTATTTATACCCATATCCACAAGAGAAGAGACAATTCTTCCTCAAATATCATTCTCACATGGCAAACTGCGGGGTTAAAAGTACAAGAGAAAATTATTCCATAGTAAACCCATCAACAAGGAGTGCTAATACTTTTTAAAAATTTCTCCAACCATTTATTCCCACATAGCTTCTTCTTTGACCAAGAAAATATCCTATAGAATAGGACATTCACTCGGGTAATGGCCAGGTCCCCTACATTTACGGCAAATGACTGTAAATGGACTCTTGGGACCATTTTTATCTTCTTCCATAGTACTCTTCATTTTTCTTCGGCAATTCTTTACTTTATGTCCTTCCTTCCCGCACGTAAAACATTTCGTTGTCCCATTGAGACACTTTCCTGGGTGTCTCTTTCCACATTTCCTGCATGATGAAAATTGAGGGTTCTTTTCTCCATGGTCTCCATTGCTGGAGCTCTTATCATTTATCACCTTTCTCTTCCTTGTTGAGTCTGGGAGTTGGTTAATATATATGTTGTTGATCATATTTTTGGAAAACTGATTTGGCATAAAGACGATATCTTTTACGCCTATCAACATTCCATTTTGTTGCTCATTGCCACCACTGTTCCCATCTTGTACATCATTCTCAAAGTCACTATGACTTCCTTGGAATCCAGCCATTGACTAAAACCATAAAGCATTGTGTGAGTAATAGTAGTCGTAAAATCATTTAGAGATTAAATTGTCACCATATTCTCAATTTGAAACATATTAGGATTAACCAAGGTCATTTACTCTCATATTATATATATATTACTTAAATTGGTTTGTAAAGAAAATGTAAATTATCCTAAGCATATCCCCCGGGAGTGTCGTAACCAAGAGTGCAGCAAGGCCCGTTGTCGTGCACCAGTTCCCGTTCGAGTCTAGCTCAAAACGGTGTTTTCGGGTTTTACCCCTAGGTACATCTGTGCCAGAGCCGCCTCTACCTGCTCGTATCCAGACAGGGATGTATTGCTCGGAAAACTCACAAAATCTCTACAATACCAAAATTCTAGGAAGTTCTTTTATACTAATCCTCAAAGTTCATCTTAGGTCTACGTGCTCTAATCAGAGTTTATCTAAATCTAGCTACCAAGGTTTGTACTAAACTTCCTCTGATACCAACTGTAACGCCCCGACTCCAGCTACCCAGAGTCGGTGCATTAATTACATAACATTGGCATGATCATGAGAAAGATCAAGTCTCGAAAGACCGATTAGTTTAGTAGCCTTGGAATAACTAGATACATCCATAAATTTTTACATTACATCAAAAAAAACATCTTGTCTTCATATCCCCTCATACTATCCCTGCAGGTCATTCATAAATTACTTCTTCATAATCCTGGGAAAAATAAAACATTGAAAGGGGTGAGCTCGGATGCTCAGTAAGGATAACATTATAGCAGAAGCTTTCATAAATAAGCATAAACACTTAAGGCAATTTATAACTAAAACAAAAGCCTTTTAAATTTAAACTTCAGCATAAAATGGCGAATGTAAAATGAAATAATGCCATTTACTTACTCACATGGATATTCTACTAGTCGAATGATCACATGCAATATCAATAACCACTTTTATAATGATGGAATGCATAATGCCAGACTATCATAACCACATAGCCAAGGCCTCGTGCCAAGACTACAAATAAGATTTTGCCAAGGCCTTGTGCCAAGACACTAGTTTGTCTCATGAGACCTACCGATGCATCGAGGAGCTATAGCGGGCTCCACCCGTCACTTATTAAGTCCAATGCATTCCTCATATGAACATGTTTAAACGTAACATAAACATTCGTATTAAAACTAGCATACGAAATGTCAATACTTTTACCACAAACCATGAATGGTATAAAAACAACACATCCACAGTCAAACATAACTCATTCGATACAATATGGAAGATTGTATTGTATCACATTAACCTCAAACAAGAATAATGAAGGATGTTGACATAGATGAAAATAATCATCAAAACTATTTGAGAGAAATATCCCCCTTTTCTTGAAAACATTTAAAAGTCACACTATTTGTCAAGAAGCCATTTAAAAGTAGATTTTTGAATCAAAGTGTCCCATACCACTTTGAAACTTTTTAAAAGGAGTTTTGATTTCTAAAATTTAATGTCCATATAAATAAATCCTTTAAACCATTTTTAAAACATGGACATTAATGAGAAAGGTTTAGATGAATAAGTCTTTAAAACATTTAAAAATGGTATTTTAGTTAGAGATTCTTACCAAAATAGACACTTGAATACAAATAATTGAGGTGATCAAAACTTTTTAATATCATGAGAATAAAGGGAATCATGATATACTATGTCAAAGTACATTATATATACACCACATAAAAGTGATTTGGTGTATATCATCAAAGAAGTCTCAATGGAATGTAAATTGAGATGAAATCTCTCATAAAGGTTGTATCCTTAGGTTAAGGATAAATCAATGACATAATATTGTGTGACAAATATAAATACACTAAATATGATTGGATATTCAGTGTAAAACAATCAAAGGACATTCACACATATTCTTGTAAAAACAATACCAACGAATTGGATGTTTAACTCAACAAATGGAGAATGAGTTAAAATTACTCTTATCAAATTCATATCAATGACTTGAGAATTACCAATGGAGTGATTATGTGTATCAAACTTATATCCACAGGAAGGGGAGTGGAAATTATGACATAATCAAATGAATAGTGATTCCACACATAATCTTGGGGTAATATAATCAATGAAATATGTGTAAATCCAAATGAGTGGAAATTGAAATCTCAAATTCCCTTATCGATTAGGTAACTTACGAAACATACACCCATGAAAGAAGTATCATACCATGATGATTAATGTATATTACACAATGAATATGATCATGGGCAGTACACATACACCACATGCAATAATTAAGTGGTGATCAATGGAATTCTCACGGAATTAAAAGTGAGATAAGAAAACCCTTACTTTGTACTTTTTCCTTGGTCGATGGTAGGTTTACCTCCTGTATAATGGTGAAATAATTGTTATTTAATAATACAAGAATCATTTACTTTAATATGATATCATATATGATCTTTTAACATTGATTTGTTAATAATATCTTAGTATTAACGCCGTTTCGGGTGTTAACTTACTCATTTTCTTTTATATGTTTTGTTACATAAGTCATGTTTGTTGTATCTTATTCATATCCAGAATGATATCAAGTCCTTAAACATCATTTTTAAATCATTAAATGATAATTATACTTGAATGGATACGATGGATAATGAATCTCATCGCGTTCGTGGAGACGGTAGTCCGTACGTACGCACGAACGCTACTTCCATTTAATTTTTTATTTTAAAAGAATCGAATCCAAATGATACATAGGTATATTACTATTCCAGTATAATATAATATTTTATATATGTTACTTAAGTTCATTAACACCATCCTTTATACGTTCCATGTGTGGTATGAACGAGTCATATCATTTTAAGGGGGCGGTAGTCCGCACTTCCTCAAATGAAATTATCGTATGTATATACGACATGAAACGAATAATGGTATGAAATAAAATTGAATTACAGAAGATTATATATAAAATATATATCATTAATATCATATTTAATTACAGTGCCATCATAATGGCCACCATGAGAGGCGGTAAGATGTTTTTGAACAATCATCGTTTCGTGAGGCGTTAGTTTGCCATCCACAGAAACATTATGTTCATCATCCATTAGATGGAGTTGTGTGTATGTGTAGTTTGAATACTTCTTATAACAACATCCTAGTATATTGAGGATACTGGTGTTGTTACAAAAGAAGGGAAATAAAAAGAGTTTGGGGGTTGAAGAAGCAAAATAAATGAAAATAATTTAAGAGAAATCGTTACCTTTAATTTAGGTAACTCACTTTGGTTGGAACCAAAGGACTTGTTGAAATGCTTTCTGCCTAAGGGGAAGCTTCAAGGAGGAGGAGAGGGATGTGGGGAGCTTAGTTGGGCAGAGTTTGGACGAGCCAAGTGGCTTGAGAGGTGTGAAGAAATGAGAAGGAGGAGTGCCCTTTTATAAGAGGGGTGAGGGGCACCTTTGGAAAAGCTAGAAATATTAATTTATAATAAATTCATATTCGGTTTCTAATGGCTCCAAAGTTGACTATTCAAAGGTTAAAGGTGGGGATAGGTCTAAAACCACTCAACAAATAGAATTTAGACAGGTTTGGGTACTTATATTAACCTTATCTTTAAGTATTAACTCTAAGTTAATTAGTTTCACTTTTAAAATGTCTCTTTGTATTTTTATATAATATGGTTAATAAACTTACTATATACATCCAAGAGACCCCCAAGTGGTCCATTAATGAGGAACCAATCATAATATAAGTCTCTTGGCCTAACCTTATATTTTTATGAATTTAATATCAATTAATAATATAATATTTGTTTTAAGAACTCTTTTATGTCAATTTTGACACTATTCAATAGTTGATTTTTGTGAAACTCCTAACAGATTGATTACTTATAAAAAAGTCAATTAAATCAATACTAATATATCATATTATCATATAAAATTAGTTTAATTCATTAAAAGTTTCATATTATAATTATTTGGGTATTTATAAGATCAATTATTTAAATGTTTCACTATTTTAGTAATTACTGCATCATCATTGTGTCATAAATAAAATAAATTATTTAATGTCTAAAAAATATAAATAAAATATAATTATGTAGGAAATCTTTTTAGCTTTCTAATGAATATTTATAATCTAAAATCCAGCATATATAACCCTATGTAACAATTGTTTTTCTAAAAGATATATGCTTGTGTCATTTTTGTATTCATTTTAACTTAATTAATATAAAGTGTCATTTTCACTTACAAGTGGATCCATGGGGTCCCCAAATTGACCCAAAGATGCCCATGGTCGACCATGTATCAACCAATAGGGTTAAGACACATTTTAGGGTAATTTAGTATTATTATAATATTATTTTTTTTAACCCTTATTTACCGGATTTACCCTTAACCATGGTAAATAAAATATTTACCGCAGTAATTATTCAAAATGTCTAAAAATAAAAGTTACCTATTTACACAATTTGGACATCCTGATTCCAAATATGGAATCCATTTTTCTAAATTCAAAACACAGAAGTGGCAGAAATTAATTTAAAATTAATTCCCGCTGTCAAAACAAAAAGCGTGTTTTTAAGAGATAATAACTATCAAAAGATTGACACTTGTTTATGTTCGGTTTAATTGTAAAATTATGTCCAATGACCAACATTATATTAAATGGTAAAAATATATTCTATATATACTTTAAAACCACTCAAATTCACAATTTATCACTATTAATTATTTTGATTAAAAAAGTTGTTTTTAATTAAAATTTAGTAATTTTCACTATTCATCAAAATATGAAAGTTATCCGAAAAGTACCAAAATTTCACCTTAGGCTAAATTCGATATTCCGAATCCAAAAATGAAGTCCATTTTGAAATATAAAATATATATAATTTCAAAAAGTAGGTATTACTATTCATAACGGCTAGTTTGATTGGTTGTGGTGTGTTAAAATCTCGAAGTTGCGTACAATGCACGTCATTGCATTATTCGAAAGGAAACATACCGAGGAAGCTTGGGGTGTTACATTTATTTTATATCTTCTGAGCTAACTGTAAATATTTTATAGTTTTTTTCCTTGTACATAAATTTATGTATTAACATTTTCTTTCTATAAATAAATATTTCTTGATGTGGATTACTATATTAATCTATAAATTATGTATCTAATAAATTTTTTACTTCAAAATGTGTCAACTACTATTTATAGTATTATAGTTACAGAACACATTTCAACACCTATGAGATTACATAATAATGACTCTAGATATATATATATATATATATATGATAGATTATAAAGTAAGGAGATTAGGCGATGAGTTTTTCAACACCATTATCTGTAAGAAGACAATGAAAATTATGAATAATATTAAATTTAATTTCATTAATAAGGTACTTTATATATTGTAGTGTTTACTATATGTTATGAATATTATTCCTACAAAAATGAACATTATCTATTTTTTATCATTGTTCGGAAGAGTTCATAAATTCATTATCTAATTTTATTATCAAGTATGCTTTATTATTTTTTATGACATATTTATTTATATTTTTTACTATCTTTTCTTATTTTGATAGTAGATATATGAAAATAAATTTCATTGATAATTTTTAACAATTATCTCTTATTGATACATGAGCCAAATAAAATCGAATATGTGAAATTAATGATAAATACATTTTATATTAGATAATATTTTTTATCTTGATCACATGTTTTTGTTATTATTTTTATGTTAATATTTCATAATTATTGTGTAAATATCAAAAATATAGGAATGATAATATTATGTTTTAAGATTCTTGTTTGAGATAATCATAACTAAGACATTGGCTGAATTTTATAAGGATAGTTATATTTGTTATTTTATGTTCTATATAAAAAATTTTTTCTTTTTAATCATATTACATTGATTATTATTATAAATTTTAAATGATTATGATTATTATAATAATGAATAAAATACCTAGCATGAAAGTTTGTATGTAAACTATTTATTATGTATAACTGGATTTTAAATTAGTAGGTATGTCTATTTTAATTAATATTTAAAAAAATAGAAATCAGATAATATTTTTATACTTTATCATAGTATATTATATTTGTTTCTATAGGTTATAGATTATTTAGTTATTGATCTTTTATTAAAATCCTAATTCATTTCTATTTATACAATATTTTTCTTATTTAGGTTTCTATATTATATTTTTTACAGGGTTGTTCTCTAATCTATGTTGGTTTATTTTATTTTTTATATGGGTTCATATGTTTTTTGTGCATGAAATAGTATCTTTTTAAATTTAAATATTTAAACAATTCCATTTCAGACTTTCATAAACCTACATAGAATCAATATTGTAGGATTTTCGACATCATTTTCTAGTAAAAATGAAATCAATTGTCCTATGAGAGTTTCTATAGAATCAAAATAATAGTTCTTTTGATGTCAAATTTTTATAAATATTTGTGTGGAAAGTTCTATATTAGCCCTCCCATAATAGATTAATTTTAAAATTTTCATTAAATCGTCCCTTAATTATATTTTGTTTTATGTCATGATTTCAATTTTCAAAAAACCATTATAAAATTATTTATTCTTAATATCATAGAGATCAAGAATAGTTATAAAATGACATGAAAAAATAATGACATTAAATTCTATTATAATAGTTCAATCTCTAAAATCATTATTTCCTTCAAAATTAATATTCATGAATCTACCTCCAATAGTTCTTATCAAATAATCATTTTATATTATTGAATTTTGGGTATCAATCATTAACATTCTTGAGCTAAATTTTTGTGATAAAATTTTTAAATGATATGAAACCCATTTTCATTCCAAGGGTTCTCCATTTTATGATCTTTGATTGATTTTTCATAGAGAAAAAATATGTATTTCTTTTTATTTATAGATGATTTTTTTGATAAAACCCTAAGTAAGATGTGGTTTGATAAACCCTAATACATTCTAGGTCCAATAAATCCCTAATATGAATTGGTTTCTATAAAAAAATTTGATAATTTGGGTATAATAAATCCTTATGATAGACAGTTTCAATGAAATAACTTTAATGACTTGATTAATAATTTATAACTCTTAGGATGATGTTGTTATATTTAAAAATTGTATTTGTTACAACATTGTAAGATCTTGGATTCCTCTGTAAGCTTTATTATTATTGTGTTTTAGTTTTAGTCCTATTTTGTTGTTATTTGAATGTTTTTAAAAGTCTTTAAGATGGCTCGAGTGTGTTTCAGGGGTTTGGTACATGAAAAAGTGAAAAGGTGGTGTTTTGGGAAGTTCACACAGTTTGCGCATTGTTTGGAGAATCATGCGAGGGGAGACCGTGAGGGAATTTTAATCCCACACAATTTGTGTACATTCTAGAAAACCGTGTGAGTGAGAGGTTGTGTGGGTAATAGCCTCTTCATGTTTTACGCACGGTTTGGAAAACTGTGCGTCCTGGGAATTTCTATAAAATTAAAAAAAATTCCATTAGAGGGGAAATAAGGGGAACTCTGGATTTTCCTCTCTTATTCCCCCTTCTATCCCTAGTGACCCCTCAAATGATCCATGAGCTACCAAGGATCAATCTACCCCATCTTACGGCCATTTGGAGTTTCGTATATCTCGGATTGAAGATACAGGGAAGGATAAACCCCTCATTACATTTTTTGGATTAGGACTTCTATTATTTCCCATATACATATGAAGCTCTAAAAACCTTTTTTTTAGGTAAGATTTAGGGTAAAGCCTCATGGGATAGTTGAATCGAGATCTGAGTCTTCGATTGAGATGGTGATGTCCAATGGATTTAATGTAGGTAGACTATAAGTTATATCCCATGGTTTTTAGTAGATTTGTGCATGTAGAGATTTTATTCATTCCATATTTTGGTGAGTTCTTGGTTCCACTAACATGATGTGATGTAGTGGCTGTTTAAATGGTTAATTAAACCCCTCTTGATCACCATGAGATTCAAGTAGGATGAATCGACCAAATTGGAGCCACCCATGGGGTGTATCGATATTCCATGGACTTAGAGTTTACTAAGTAAGTGTAGGTCGTTGTGCAAGAACATAGATACCATAATGAATATGTTAATATTATGAAGTGTTATTCAACTGGGGTTTTAATAATATTCTTAGTTTGGGTAATGGCCTATGAAGTTGTTGGTTGACATGAAAAAGGGTTAAATGGATTAATGGGAAAATGCTAGGGGATTAGCTTTATACTTGAATATGATTAGTGAGATGGGAATGGGGAATGGGAAATGTGGATACTGAGTTACGTAATATAAATTATGAATGTTTTAATTGATTGAATAAATAATGTCAATTTCCAATATATATGAATATAAACAATAATATTCCTAAATTTTTTTAATTCATGTATTTAAAAAATCACTTTTAAATAATATCATATAATATATAAGAATTTTTTTTTCAATTGAAACTTATTTTTTGACCATGAATAATAAATTTTTTCCCTTGCAATATATTAATTATTTCATGGATGTTATTTATTTATTTTATTAACATTTATTTTAATTCAATATATCGATTTTATTAATACCATCCTTTTAAATTATCAAAATTTACACAAATACATAATTCATAAAAACAATTTCGATGTTATTTTCCTGACAGAATTAGTGTATTTTTTATTCCATTTAAAAATAAATTATTTTATTTGAAATAAATTATATTTAATAAAATCATATTTTTTAAAAATCTAAATAATAATTATTTATATATAGTAAAAGATGGTAGTTTATAACATGTTACCGGGTTATAGGTGTTATAACCTATAGTTATATATAATATTATAGTGGTAAAAATTGACATATTAACTAGATTGCAATCTATGAATTTATACGATTACAACTTCTCCAAAAACACATCTTAGTTATTTAATTTCCTATTATAATTTTATAAATAATACCTCTTTCAATGATTTATTTATTATTTTATTTGTTGTCCAATTAATTTATATTTTCTAATGGTGGAGATCATATTAGATATTTTCATGTTTTAAATAAATTATAATTTTTTATTTATTATCATATTTTATTACATGCACATTTATGTGATGTAATCATCCATGGTATATACTAATGAATGGTATATAGTATGTTTTTTTCCTGTACTCATTACACCCCAATTATGAGTAAATTAATTGTTTTTAATTTGATTAATATATTTTATGAATTATTTTTCATGAATGGTGAATTCTACTGAATATATATATATATATACAATAAATGATCATATATAATTTAGTGAAATAAATTTTGTTTGAAAACATAAGAAGTTACATTACCATTTTATAATTATATTTTCATAATATATTAATCATTATTAGCACATATTACTTAAACATAAGGTTGTTAAAACATTATTTATAGAATGTAACGTCATAGTAAATTTATCTTGTAAAAATGACCCAAACAAGACTGTGTTATAATGAATTAATGAATAAGGATATGACATATTATAATTTTAATATAACATTTATAGAAGATTAAGGATTTAAATTACATGTCAATAATGTTCTAAATAATAACCACTAATATGTGTATAAATAAGATAAAAATAATAATTTATAAAAAAGGTGATGCTCTCACTAATGAAATGAATCATTCCATAAGGATCACCATTTAAATTAAAGATTTTTTAATCCGTAATAGGGACAAAAGTTCCCAAACATAATGGATATTTATAATAATGAAATTGGGAAACTATTGGAATTGTAAATGAATTATCTATGTGGTTTAGAGTGGGTTGAGGATTGTACCTTTAGTATATTGGTATGGCAGGAATATCTGAAAATAATCATTTATAAAGATATAAGAAATGTTATTATACTTGAAATGTGGTCAAATATTCTTCATAAAATATAGGTGTGATGATAATCACATCATTCAATAAATTTAGGTACACGTTATATTATTATTTTAACAATGAAAACCTTAATTTTACATATTACAACATTTTACCACTTATAATGATAACTCACATATTAACTCAATAACATTTACAAATGAAAAACTGGAAATTTTACATATTTACAAAATTTTAAATGTGGAATAAAAATATGAAATCTATTTCATGAAATTAAATTTTTAAAACCGATTAAAAACAAATTTAAAATAAAATATCATAATAATTTAAAATAAATTTTTATACAACATCATTTTTATTCATTATGTGAATTCATTATTTGATTATACCAATTAAAAATTAAAGGATGAATATAAAATTTTCATTTTATTTATGTGAATTTATTTTTCCAAATCAATTTTTAAAAATGGAATAATTAATTTATTTTATCGAAATACGTAACATATAGAATCATAATAATTAAAATTTATTATTTTTATTATTTATAGATTTTATAAATATTTCATTAAAATATATTATTAATATAATAACCATTAATTTAATTTTATCATTCCAATTGTATTAAAATCATTATTTTAATGTTATACATACATTTCATAAATTTATTTTTTAAAAATAGTAAATTTAATAAAATTCATATAGACAAAAAAATACTAAAAAATATTTAAAAAAAATACATTAATGAAATTAATAATAAAATTTTATATGATCCTAATATATAATTAACGTACTCTTCAATAAATCTATATAATCATTAATGGTTAGACATGAAATGGTTGTATCCAAAGTGATGATTACATTAGAAAGGATCTCATAGTGATTTCCACTCGAATATACCACTCTTTCAAGGGATTATGGTCAAGATATACTTATTAAATATTGGCTTCACATTTTTCAAGGTAATAGCCTTCTGATTCAGCCTCCTTATAGAGATTGAAAAAATGAGGTTTATATGGAATATAACTAATACTTAATGTAATGATTACACCTTTTTATATAAATTTTACAATGTTATTTTTTTATTTATTGTAACTATATTAATGGATTTATTATAATGGACATATCTCATGATTATATCCCCTGAATTCACAAGAAGGTAAAATAAAAGTGTGGGTTTACTATATTCAAAAAATGACTCACAATGTTTTGTCCACCTCCTGTTTAAAGACTAATAGAAACACAATGTACCCTTAAAAATAAAAATAATATACCTGAAAATATTAGAGTCAGATTATGAAATTTAGTAGAGATCATGTTAGTTTTAATTTAAGAACATATAAAAAAAATAAAAAAAATGTTGAATTATATAAAAAATATTGGAAACATATAAACATACCAGAATTAAAAAACTCGAAGCACTGGTTAACAAATCAAATACTCCTAATATAATTGTATAAATTAAACTTTTAACCCCAAAATAATAATTGGAATCATAATCCTAAATCATGTTATAATTTAATTTACCTATTGAATGATTTTTCTATTAATACACAGAAATCCCTAAACTAATTTTTTTGAATGTAGTCTGCTAATACAAATTAGAAACTGAAATCTTCATTCATCATAATATCCCTCAATCTACCAAATTGGTATGAAACCCCAGTTCTATAATATGAATTACTATCTCATTATTTCCTGTGAAATCAATTGAGAAACTCAATCGTTATCATATTTATAAAAAATTTGAATGTCCAATGTGAATTATAAAGAATTACAAACATGTAACAACTATGATTTGTGTATTTATTACTTTTAATATTTATATTTATATCTATGTATTTTTTTAAGACACAACACATTTTTAGGATTCCAAGCGAACAAGAAATTAATATATTAATAATATTAATATATATTAAATCAACCATTCACAACATATTAAAATAAATAGTTTCCCCATTTTTTGAGATCTCAAATTGAAAATTGGAAACCATGATTTATTATAGAATGTAGGGTTTATCAAATATGTGATATGAAGTTGGTTAACATTGGATGTTTGTTTGAGGAAATAATTAGCGGGTGTAATATGAGAGTTAATTTATTATTTTATTTAATATTACCAAACCATGACCTTTGTTATAAATATAATGTTATGGAAAATCCTTAGAGTTATCTGAAATACCCTATAATATTAGATAGTTGGATGGACCTTTCTTCCTTATAGAATCTTTATTGAAGATCAATGATGGACTGATCGAGTTGATTCGTGAGATAGATGGTTAATGTAGTGGGAAATTTTTCATCATATATAGAGGATATACTATTCCCTAAGGATCAATTTAACACAAGGTAGAACTCATTATTTTTATGTTTTCTTCTGTTGTTGATTATTTACCACTGATTATAAAAAATAATCTTAGTTAATCTTCAATTCCATGAATCATAATGAATCTGATAAAAGTACTGTTGAGACAATGATTTATTTTATTTAGTTATGAAAATAATTACCCCGTGTTTCCACACAATATAACTATAGGATGGGATCACATTAGCCAATGAAGGTTATCAATTACTTCTTATGCATTTAGCACACCTTACACCATTTTCTTCAACAATGGTACACAAGGTTACTAATGAACTATTAAAAATTGTATTCGAAAGTGAATGATCCCTCATATTTTAGGTGGATATATAAGAAACATATATATTAGTTTTTTAAGGAACGATTGGTATGAAATGTTGGTCATGGGTGATTATGATAAGGATTAGGGGGAAGATTATGGTTCTCCATTCCAGTAAGAGTTGAAGCTATGGAGAATCATGATGAGAATGAACTGTATGGGGTTTGGGTTGGTATAATATGGACACTTGTGATAGAATATGCATATTCAGGAATAGAAATAAACTCCCTAGTGAGAATCATGGAAGAATCTATAATAGTTAAAGTGTGAGAGAGACACATTAATAATTAATTTTTCTATAAAAACATACATAAATGGATTAAAGTATAAGAAAAAGAACTTTGCAGTCTCGTGGTAGATTTAACGAGGGTTTTCGGTGAACATAAGTATCATACACCATGTATGGCCCATTTAATCAATATGACCTAGTGCTGGTGGGTCGACCAATACATTGGGGATATCCTTGCACGAACACCACAAGGTCCATAGTCACAACTATAGTATATGGGCAAGATCGTGTACTAGAACATGAATAAGGTAGCCAAACATGGACATAGTACATTTCATGGCTAGTGTACATAGGAAAAGGCCAATGAATATGGGAATGAGGTTAATGGACACTGGAATTCCCCAAGTGGAAATGACACGCTATATACAACTATGCATTCCATTTAGTCCCACATAGAGAGTCGATCCTTGTTCATAAATGAAAGAGACCTAGTATCCATGCAAGGCTACATGCAGTGTGAACCATGGTAAATGTTTTACACCTCGTAGATTGATCCACCATATGTACATCATTCTTGGGGACATGAATTATTCCATATGAATTTCATACCCTGAGCAATTTTCTATGTAGAACATGATTACTACATTCAATTTTTGTATAAAAGATAAAAATCTAGTTTTAGTGTGTTGATATTCTTTTAGTGACATATGGTCTATGGTAGTTATCATTCTAGTTTATTTGAGAGACACCGAGGTTGAAATCCCCAAATCAGAATATGGATAGGGTCTACCACACTACATTCAATGTTTGAGATTACAAACCCCCTTACTATACTTGGTGTAGGTACTCTATCTATTGGGTGAAACTTCCCATCTTGAAGATTCGATAGTGAGTAGGTCGTCCACTCATGATTTTACCATTTCATTGTTGATAGTAGTTTTCATGTGTAATACCTCCATATGAATTATTATATAGTTTTGTGTGATGATGTTTATTAGAGTTGGACCATTTAAGTTTCAACCATACTCATCTTTTTAACTAGGCTTTGGAGATGAAGATGCCATTGAACACTTATGTGGTATTATTAATGAGAATATATACATATATATTGGTGTTTTACCCTATTAATTATGTGTTGATAAGATTATTGTATCATTATTTTTTTCTTTATTAGTTTTTAGTGTCTGAAACTGGGTATATATATATACTCGCCCCGTTGTGGATTTCACATACATGTTTTGTGTCTTATGAAAGTGATAAATATATTGGTGGTGGGCATTGGTGGGTAGTATTTATAGGTGAATAGATATAACAAGTAAAGCTAACCAATCACAGTGTAAATACTTGGAGATTGTGTGATATACTATTTTAGTCTACATTTTTCTAGTAATTATTTGGTTGGGTCTTCAATTCTGGTTTGGTGTTTATATTTCCCCTTTATTCTTTGGTGTAATATTTTCATATTTTTATGTATTCCCTATAAGTTATTTCATTCATTATCATACTCAATATTTTGTAGTATTTTATTATTCATCTATAAATAATCCTTGATATAGTTATAGGTGTGCATACAGGTTCATTAGTCTAGGCCCTCCAAGTTAAATGTATACCTTCATGGTGATTATTGCCATACCCTTTTCTACTGGAGGTAGTCTTGGTGTGACAAACCCATATTTCCACTGGCATGGATATCCCTAGTGGATCAGGCCATTTTTGAGTGATATTTAATGTGTAATTTCCCATGGTTATTGTTTGGTGTTTGATCATGTTGTGAGGATTGGTTTGGGATCCTATCAAAATTGTTTCAAAAGCATCTTAAAAGAGGATTTCAGTCCAAGTAACCTAGTGATGGTCTGGTGGCTGACATATCTATTCTCTTAGAAAATGAGTATCTATTTTTTAGTAATCATTCATAGATATTGGTATCAGGCCATCATTATACATGAATTTTATAGGATTGAGTATTTATACAATAATATCTGTCATGATTCAGCTCCCCATAAATTCTCATCTAAACATGGTACATATTGATAATGATCATGATGCCTCCATGATGAAATCCATCTAGGATGCTGACAAGGTATAATTACAATGATCAGTTCAGTGATGATGCCTTAGTTTAGGGACATTCTATCGTATAGTTTCTTCTAATGGGGAATAGAGAAGTTCAACTACCAGTCATGTAGTGGATGGTTCCAGTAGGTCCAGATGATGATTCAGAGAACCTTATTATGTATTGATAGTTATATAGAAAGATTCCACTAATGTTTATTGGAGATCCAGACACTATAGAAGCAGATTATTATCTAGACTTAATGATATAGGTTTTCAATCAGGTTTGGACCTCAAAGAATAATATAATTAAATTTGTGGCTAGTGTTCTTCATATATTAGTAGGGAGGTTGTGGATTATGATTACCCAGAAACATAATATGGAGAAACCTTTATGGGTAGAATTATAGTAATTGTTTCATTATGAGTATTACCCTTAATTATTTTATTCCATGTGTACTCAAGAGCTTATCGAGATACACATGGGTGATATGCCAGTTAAGGAGTAATATGTGATGTTCACCTGCTTTAAACATTACTCCCTTGATATAGTGTAGGATGGTTTCTTCTACTCATGTATTTTTGAGTGAGGCCATCATAGTGAAATCAGTTTTAGAGTATTTTTCTTCTAAATTTACAATTAGGAAAAGGTATGGAGTGTGATCTGGTTATAGAGACTTCAATTAGAAGTACATTGGGTATCTGGAGCAGATAATGGTCACAATTGGGAAGATTCAACTACAACATCATGCAATCATTAATCAAAAGGGCCTAACCACATGAGACCTTATCATGGAAAGAATCAAACAGATGAATCTACAACTCATTGTTCACACATAAAATCTAGTTATTTATGAGAGGTGTGATTTAATTCTTATCATTGGAAATGTCTCATGGATCATTGATTTGCAGTATCATCTTGTTTAGGATGGCATAGATGTAGTGGACGAACCACGAATAAATAATTTGTTTCATGACATGGGATCTCCCATGTGTAGATAGGGTGGAACATAAGGAGGTGGTGCTGATAGTGGAAAAGGAATAACTCCTCATAGAGGAGCTACTTTTGGAATGTAATTCTTGGAGATACATCCACCACAACCACTAGGTGCCCCACTCTAGGCTTAGAGAGCCATCAGTCAAGGTCACATGCAACTATAGGTAACAAAGGGTTATGACCAGTCTTCTCTTGAGATAATTAATGGTACAATATGTGTCTTTTATACTCTTTCTCAAGTTAATTTAGACAAATGGAAGAGTCATTTTTTCATCTCTATAATCCTTGTGAAAGATTTAGTGCTACATGTTGATTTTTTTTTGTTAAAATATGGGTAAATGTTTCTATAGTTTTATATTATTGTCATTCACCCATTTTATAATAGTGAGAGTTAGTAATTCCTAGATATATTTTATCATTGGACATCACGATATTCCTGATGAAAACATAATATATCATCTTGGGTGTAGAATGGAAGAACATTGTGCCTGCCCAAATAGACTCTCATTTCATGAGAGTTAGATGCATTTAGAAAGATGGAATGATATTCTCTCCTATGGGTCAAAGAAGTATATTTGATTGGAAATGGGATATAATGAGTTAGAAACTAAAACCAATCACCCATTAGTGGGAATAATAGTCCCATTTATAGTAGGATCATCATGTATCAGGGTCCTATTAATAGTTGATGATTATATGAATGTATTCCCCAAGGATGTTCTCGGACTAACACCATGGAGAGACATAAACCAATACATCAACTTGTACCCATGGTCTACAGTGATATGTTCTATGGAATATCGTATGAACCCTTTTTATATTTATATCTATTGGATTTTTAGAGGATCTTTGATATAATAGGTTTATCAATCTCATTATGTCTCCCTTGGATTCATATTTTTTATGTAAAATAGGTAGATGATATTTTCAGGATTTATAATGACTATTGTTTAGTAAACCATGTAATGATAATGAAAATGTACCCCTTTTAAAAGAGTGATGACATATTCGGAATGATGATAAGAACATTTTTGTTATCAATGATCAATATCAGGCACCACTACCACCAATATAGGATTCACAAGACTGATATTCTGATGATGACATTTTGATGTTGTTGTAAACTCTATGAGTTCATCACGATTATTTTTAGTATCACAAATCCCCATGCTGCATTCTTGGATATAATATATCGGGCCTTTCAAACATAAATTAAACAATTAATAGTTTTATACATCAATTAAATACTCATCTAATCTATATTTTAGGATGAGATTATATAAAATTTGTGATTTGTCATAAACTAACATTAAGAGAAGAATCATTAAAGTATTCCCTCAACTGGTCAATTCTAGATCCAAAAAGTTCTTAATCTAATGAAATTTCATTGTTGATCCTTCTTTAGCTGTGTTCACAGCTATGATTGATATAATTTTTTTTTGTATCCATTGTAAAGTGTGTTCGAGGTTTGATGATTTGATGTATTGGAAGGGTAATACTTGTGTTATATTGTATACATTTTTAGGGCCATAATCTCATTGAACTCCATGACATAGAAATGCATTTAATTTACCAAGACTGAGCATATACAGAGAGGAATAAATGATTTGAGGTTGAGTTTGACTAGTGATACAATTTTGAGATCACATGAGGAGGGAGTTAAGTATGTGGTGTTTTGATATCCCACTAGAGTTGGGCCTGTATTCATGCTGATATAGTGGTTAGTCATGATCACACATGGGTTTAGTTAGTTGTGGTGAAATGAGAATAATTACATGATCCACTACACAGTGTTTGTAGTGGTAGTTTGAACTATGATAATGTGGAAGCACTATCATTCAGTTGACTAATTTATTGTTTACTTAGACCTCCAATATCTTAACTACATCCTCACACATAGAGATCATAACCTAATATAGTGGATTTGGTTGAATTTCCTATAAGACACTGAATTTTAAATAGTATAAACAACATGGATATGAAATGTAGATGATGATTCCCTTAGTAGGATGTTGAGATCTATCTTCAAGGTGAAGGAATCTACAAACTTAGCTTCATTGTAGATGACCATTGTTGAGGAGAGTGGTGTAGTTTCAGTTCAATATATCGTAGTGACACCTTTGATTCTTAATCATTTTAGTAAAGCTCAGTAGGAAGTTATTTACTACGAGGTTCTTTGTGACAATATATCATCAAAAGACAAATAAGATAAATTTCATGATGAAGGGTGGAATAATATTATTTCAGGGGGAATTTTTTTCCTGTTATTTTGCACAAGGTGTTGTTAAATAATTTTCACTATTGTATCTTTATCCTACATATTTGTGTGTAAAGGATGTATAAGAACCAAAAATGGTAGATTTGGTATGTTAAATGAGGTAGAGTGATTAAGTGTCTTTCTATTGGTGTATCACTTGTTGTCATGTAAAGGATGAACATTAGTTTCTATTAGACTTGAGTAGATCGTTGGGGATCGCAAAATCAAAGTGGTATGGCATATCGATGGATATTATGATAGGAAATCCATATATAGTGAGTGGAAATAAAGGGACCATCATAGATTTTTTCTACTCTCCATGTGAGATCACTTCAGGTACATATGGTTGCATAGTTTAGATGAATTTTGGTGGCTGTTGTAACCGTGTGAGATCATCTAGATTCATAGGGTACTAAAAATAATCATCTCTGACCCCGATGATTGGTTCACATTACATGCTTGGAGGGAACCCATAAAAATTTTGGTACCTATTTAGAGATTATTATCGCATTTCACCCCCATATATTTTTGAAGAGTGATCGAACTATCTATGAGTTGTAGGTTATGATATGAAACTATTTTTTGGACTTTGGATAGATATAAGAGTATAACATTCCTTTGTTAGTTTTTTCATATAATAATAGCTTTCACCCAACTATTTTCTTAGAAAATTTTGAGGCCCTGTAAATGGTACCTAGAAGGTTATCCTTACAATAAATTGGGATTGTAAAGAAGACTCTTCATGGGATAGAGGTTTTGAATATGAGAGCTCATAAGATTCATGTGATCCAAGAGAATATGAGGACATCCTAGACCTGGCATAAATCCTACATGAATAGAGGTTTACATCACATTGAGATTGAGAAAGAAGAAGTTTGTTCCCTATTATCTCTTAATGATGAGGATTATGCTGTTTTGTCTTGGGATTAATGATATCCATGAGGATTACGTGGCTATTCAAGATAATAAAAAGGGTTTTCAAGGTTTCATACTACATGTAAATACCCCATATAGTTAGATTGAGTGAATGATTCCTTTTACGTGTCATAATTGAGTAGATATTTCCCTGACCATATTAATGTTGTTGTCCAGGGAGAGTTGTAAAATTTAGATGGTTTGACCATTATGAAGTACTTTATAGAAATCTAGTTCCAATAACATATGATGCTTTGTTGTTAGAACATCCAATTTCTTCATGTTATTTAGAAATATAGTTAGGTGAAGGATAACTCCTATGAGATTGATAGTTAGACACATACTCAGTACCACCAACCTTTTTTGTATATTGAGAATTATTATTAAAAAATAATTTGGATTTATAGTCATAATCATTGTTCATAATAGGGTTATGGATATGGATATCCCCTCTCTCCCTCACTCTATTTTGGGGGTTATTTATGTGCATATATATGTCGTAATTTTGATTCCCTCTTATCACATGTTTTGATAACTATTTTAATGTTATATTAATATATTATTTGTTATTGAGGTGTCTTTCTAGGTAAGTATATACTCAATGAAATGTGGGATTCACCCACACATATTGTGACTATTGCAGATGATACATCGATTTTTGATGACCATTGTAAAGCATGAATAAGAGGAGCATAGTTGTAACTAATAGAGCTGATCATGTTCGGTGTTTGACCTTAGAGATTATGATTATAGATATCATAAGACACCATTTTAATAGTTATTGTTAGGTTGTGACATCATTTCAATTTTCTCAAGTAATTTTTCACTTCAGGATTTGGTATTTATATTGTCATACTCTAATGTATTAACAAGATATTATTTCATGAGTTGTTATACTGTATATATTATAGTTTTTTATTATTCCTATGCACTTATGATTGGTGATGTTTGTTTGTGTATGTATAGTTACATAAGGCTATGGAATCTAATATCAATTTATTCTTTATCGGGGCTTATCTCCAGCCCCTAATCAATTATTGGTGGGCTTAGAGTGTTAAATATAGGATTCCAATATCTTAGTAGGGACCAGGGGTTTAGGCCATGGAATCACAATGAAAATAATATTAAAACACTATAAAAACACATGAAATTAGATGTACAATGAAAAAAATAATTTGGATACATAATGTTATTGAAATCATTCAGTGCCTCACAATTTTTCAATCTTAGTGTCTTTATTTCAACTGGTTATCAAAGAAGTGATACTATTTATAATAAAATGTGAAAAAAATTTATTTTATATCTTTAATAATCTATTATAATGTCATACGAATCAATATTTTTATTATTTGATAGACCGAGTAACAGTTCACATATCATGATGAAGTTACTTAAACAACTTTATTTTAAAGAACTAATTTGGGTCAACATGACACATCAACATAGTAGATCCATTATCGGGCTAGAGCTGCATTCATGACCACTCCCCATTAGAACCTATTTCTAGGTTATCATAGAAGATTTACTAGGAATGATTTTTGCCAAAAATATAAATAAAATAATATACATTTTCTCATTAATAACCTAATGTAATGTATAAAAACACTATAAGAAAACAAAAAAGTAAATAATATAATACTAGATATCAAGATAATACAATCATTTTATATAAATAAGTGATAACCAAATTTTTTCCCTATAATTTTGACATATAAAAATAATTTTTAATTCAAGAAAATATATACCAAAATAGGGAATCAAAAAAATGAGGTTAGAGAGGGTATTACACAACCTGATCAAAACAAGTCAAAAAAACTTAGGACATAAACCCACTATCACCACATGATTCTCAAGACTCCACCATGAACAAAACAACACCCACTTCTTAATGGATAGAGGTAGCAATAAAACAATAAGTCCCAAAAAACTGAATGGCATTCAAAATACAATGAGACTGCAAACCTACCAATTTATGATTATAGGGTATGAACTAATTCCTCTTAGGATTACACAACAAATAAATATTATAACTTATATGAAAACATAATGATAATTTCAAAATATATATATGTGAACATAATTTTTAATTTCATTAAATTGGTTTGGAAAATATCAAGGCCATAAATATTCAATTTTAAAAATAAACTAGCCTTTTCAAACCCCTTTTCAAATATTATATAATAATTTAAAACGCCACCGTTGAAAAAAATGCCTTCAAATAGTTTAGAAAAAAATAAATTTTATTTCAATAAAATCAATCACATACAAAACCCCCACTTATTCCATTATATAATTAAAAAAACATAGTAATTATGAATAATGGGTATTGGGTAAACCATATTAGAATATAACTCAATAGAAATGTCATAATGAATAATTATAATAATAAAAATAGTCTATCCAACATGAGGGATAATCACAAGTATTTTCATGTCATCAATGAAATATTAATATTTGAAATAAGAATAATAGATGATAATTAAAAATAATGAGAATAACATTTGATATATATCATGAGGTAATATAATAGGTAACAATAGGAAAATACTCTACATGCATTGGTGGAGCCAAATTTTGGTAGATTAATGGGAACAAAACTCATCACATGATTCTATATCAACTATAATCGTTAGGGAAATATACCTTTACCATGAAAGAACAATCAACTATGGTATAATACCAAGATAAAGACTCTCAACTTTAGAGGAACACGTCCCTCAATCTGCCACTGAGTAGCCTAGGGTTTTTTCTGGAATAAATATTGCAGGGGTGGCCACATTCAAGATAATGAAATTCACATTAATATTAAATATAATAAATGAACTATGACATTGAAATAATATAAATTCCTCCTTTATCAAGCCCACTTAATTAATGACCCCTTTCTCAAACACACCTATATGACACACAATTCATTTAATCACCAATTCTTGAAAAAAAGAATAAAAAATTTGTAAACAGAAGACTTTATATGTGAGAAAATAATAAAAAAAATCATCCTCAGATAAGGTTCCAGTAGATCCTAAATGTATCATGAGAGGGTTCACAACCCCAAGAAACTCAATCCCCCAAAAGATAGAAAAACCTCAACATAGAATTCTAAAAATTACACTATGGTTAGAGATGATTTTATAAATATGATGAAACTATGAAAAATGATTAAATATACCTAAGTATTCAAAAAATGGATGAAACCAACAAGAAATCATCTAAATAACACTATAGAGGTTCTTCAAATTTGAAGAGAGGGTTTATAGAGGATCCCTGACCAAGGGGATTGAGTGTGTTATTCGTTTAAGATAATTCCACATTAAAAATACAATAAAATGAAAAACCACCCAAAACCAGACATGTCATATGGCATAGACACATGGTTTAAAAAATTGTACAATAATTTTGTTACCACTACAATCAAAACCCATATAGGTTATCATTTGGAGCTCTAATATATACCACATCATAACTCAAAAGTGATTCCCAAGTCCCAAATCTGACCAAAGGAAAAAACATTACACACCCCTCTAAAATATTTGAGTTCTTTGGAATTAATATCAATGACAAATCCCAACTAAAATCATTCCATAAGACAACTCCATGTAATGTGTAAAAACACATGAATACCTACTAAATGTATCACCACCATTTATAAATTATCCATATTGGTGAAAGAACATATAAATATAAACATGGAAAAATATTTTTATTATCCATAGTTGACATAAAATGACCACCTATACACAATGTAAGAGAACATATACATGAGAAATATCTAAAATTCATCCACATTAGATCAGAATGAGAAACCATTATATGAAATTGGATAAACACACTAAACATGAACATTCATCAACATGGGGCATCATGGTTCTGAAATTGGGTCACGATACTACATGAAGGGTAAGATGGTGGCATACTCAAAAAACACCTTCACAATGTTATCTAGAATGAAAGTGTCAAAATTGAATACCACATGGTCTAAACGATAACTAAAAAATATCCCTATTTCCCCAACCCACACTACACACATGACCATGCTATTGATGATGAAAAGCTCAACCCATGGTGAATACTATTCACTAACATCGACAAGCATCGCTATTAAATGTGGTATGAACATTACATAGGTGAAAAAAAATAAATCCGGAGGTTCTTTAATCCATTACAATCCAATGACATGGGTTATACACATGATATGAAAAAAGGTCCAAAAAAATAATTTTATAAATGGAAAACCCCCAAAACCATAAAACAACTATCAACTCTCTAATGGAAGAAACAAAACCAAGTACTTGTTGAATCAAATCTTGGTCATAGGGGTCTTCTTCTGAAAGATATTTAACTATCAAAACCTCTATATGTAATAGATATACCCACACAGTTGATAGGTCAACATATCCATTGAAGAAGAAAGACCTTCTGTGTTTAAAACATTCTACTTTGAATGAATACCATAGAATTTAATATAAGTGATGTTGGAAAAAAAGTTGTGAAGTTATGTTCACATCATTATCACCATCCTACATCCAATAATAACTAGCCAGATCACCCTCACTTAAACTATATCAGGTCATAATTTCACATTCCCTAGCTACCCTACAATGATTTAAACAATCATAATGACATTATACACTACAAACCCATTGGTAAATAAGATGAAATGTATTAATAATGAACTAATGTTAGTAAAATGGCCTCTAGAAATGAACCATGTCCCCCTTGAGTATTAAACAACCAAATTAGGGGTGAGTTTGACCTGTCTAGTGAAAATATTATGATATCCATTTAATGTATGCTCTCTTTAATCAATACCATTGTACTACAACACCTTCTCAACTACAAAATCCTAGCATAAAACTTTGGATTATAGAATCCTTCAATTATCATAGATGTAACACCTCAAAAAGTTAGGAATAGTTTGTGATATTCTAAATATCACGAATTAATACTGAAAATAAAATATTAGTTAACCTAACCCAAGATGTTTCAAGAGTTATTAGATACATGTAGATAACTTTTACCATATATAGTCAAAATGTCTCTTCCAAATATGCTTGATCAACATCAAACTCATCCATGTATTTATTTAGAAACAATCATGCATTATCATTAATATGAGAATAACATGGATCAAACACTACATTTGGATTTTATTAAGTGTTATAGAAATGAAAAAAACTCCATGATCTATAGAATGATTACTTGAGACATTACCTTCTAAAATTTCTAATTCATTTTTTGGGTTCACATTTTAATACATCACAAAAATATATCAATCAAATCATTCCAAAAACTAATACAAGGGATAAAAAAGATTACCTCAATTAAAAATGATTATAAAACAACCTGTAAAATTCCATAAAAATATATTGAGAAATGACTTATTCAAATCTAAAAAATGATTTCAAAGTTTCTAAAAAGAAACTGCGAATTATACATTGAATATTAATATAATAAAGTATATTTTCATAAAATTTTATATATTTAAAAAAGCTAATCAATAATAATTATCTTTTAAAATTAAATAACTTATTTTTAAAAAAATGTAAAACTATATATTTACATTTAAAAAAATTACCTTTTAAAAATATAAAATTTTCATATTTTTAAAAAATACATCAATAGTGTTTTAATAAAATAATAAACATAAATAAACTAAATTTTTTTCCAATATAATGTTATTAAATATAATCATGTATGAGTTAATATTATGTGGAAGACCATAATATAATATAAATCTCTGCAAATTGCATATATATTAACTATAATAAAAAATGACAAACTATCCAACATGTGGGATAATCCACCGAGAAGATAAAGAGATATATGTAATCTTAATAAAAAAATAAGAAAAAAACAATAAAATAAACAATATACAACATAACATATGGTACATATCATGAAGAAACATTTTGGACACTAATAGAAATATTCATGTTATTTATAGTTTGAAAACACTGAAGAATGATTAATGATAACACAACATGTCACCAAAATTACTATCAACTGGCCTCATTAGTAAACCACCCCTACAATGATCTAACATTTATCTTGGAAATATTATATAGTGCATAATTTGAAAAATTTGGAAAAATATCCCAATATATCAGACTAATTAAACTAGGTTTTCACATGGAATAGCTAATGATAGTAGGCCACTATTAAGCCAATGGTAACCAAAATACATGACCATTGACAAAAGGACATATAACATAATAATCATAATCATACCACCTAAATACACACCATTCAATAATTTTACCACATTAATAAAACTCAAAAATGAGTATATATGAATTTTGTTGTAAATACACACATATAATCCAAAATAAAGGGTAACATCATTTCCCCTCCAATGTGTAAACAAAAATCCCTAAAATATTTCGTAAAAAGGTGTAAAACTACCCTGTACATAATACATAGTAATTATAAATTATGAAACTAATTCTTTAAAAAACAGGAAGATTAATTATAAGACCTTGAAATATCACTTTTTGAATTATACATGATATTATAATCCCATGTAAGTCGCTAGAAAATTAGATAATTTAAAAAACTCTATCAAAATAATTAAAACTCATTAAAGTAATGGAGAAACCAACTTCAGAAGTAAAGTATGGAAAAAATATCATGAAAAATCATTTTTGTTGATGAATACAATGATTAGAATTTTTTTAAACACTTAGGAAGTATAAAACAAAAATTAAAATAAATTTTTTATTTAACTAAGAAAATTTACACAATTTATCAATGGAAAACCAAACAAAGCATAGAATATTTTTCACAATAAAAATATAGATATTATATACCACATTTCATTAGTTATAAAACAAGTTCTAAAAAAACCCATATATGTTTCATAAAAATGATTATTAAATGGAAACACCTACCTCAAATTTCATAATCGTGCAACCTATGATGAATTACACTATATAAGGTCTCAAGAGAGGGATAAAAACCTATATAAATGAAAAAAAAATAATGTTGTTCAAACATAGACATATAAATAAATAAATATGGCAACTAGGGTTATATTATATGGGTGTATTATAAATATATCCATAATATATTGACGAATAATCCCTAACATTCACTATAATGAAATCATCAAAATCCGAACATGGAGGAATTTCAAAGAGGAATAGAGATGTTGGGATGGTTCCTCTTTCACGGGGATCAAATTTGGATTGGGTATTAAAAAATTAAGAAATAAAAATTACATGGAATGAATCAAAACCCAAAAAATCATGAAGGTCACACTGTTTACTAACACTATTTAAAAAATCTTGATTCAACTATGTAATCACCACTTCCCAAACCAATAGTGTTCATAGTATTAGTATTTCATGCTTAACAAAACCATTTTATCTTATTAGGGATTAAGAACATTAAAAAATTATATCCTAATACATGCTGATCCCAAGAGAAAAACAAACAAAACAATAAATACAATATTATGACATTTCATGGTGTCCATATTATATTTTTCAAAAATCTGATTAAAATAGTGAGGAAGAAAATGATTTCCAATATATTTTTATTATAAAATCCTCCAAAATTAATTTATCTATATTTTTCTTCTACGAAACAAAAATATACAAAAATATTAAACTAATTATGTAAAATACCATGAGGGGAAGGGATAATTATGATATGATATATTAAATCAATATACCCTTTTGATCATGTTTTTTCATTAACAATAACACTCCACCCCCTTTCCTATAGGAATGTATGAGTAGAAATGGAATCATACATGATACACAAGAATATTACATTGTTCACCAACACTGGGATATTTCCATGTAGCATACATACGATATGTGACTATGTTCCAATTCCACTAAGGTACATTGCTACTATAATGTTACTAATGAAAAAATTGTCCCTCATGGTTCACTACCAAACCAATTTTAAATTCTCACTTATCTATATTGTAAATGATTCACAATAATCTTTCATAATATTATTATTTTTATCACCAAAACTAATATCATTTACAACATCCATCCATCCAAATCATATTTTTTAATAAATGAGATAAAGGAAAACAATGAAAATAGAAAAACAGGGGGACATGAGAATTAGGTAGTTCGAATATAGTGAAAACCAAAGGAATCTCGTCTGATCATTTTGAAACAATATGGTTTAAGGAAATTAGTTTAGAGGAGTCAAGTATTTGTTTGAGCATGGGACCTCCAGAGAAGCCATGTAGTCCGCGACTTGATTCCCCTCCCGTAATGTGTGGTTGAATTGAACGTTTCTGTGAAGAAGAGATGGACATTTTCTAATAGTATAAGATATGGACCATGGAGTGGAACCTATCCATACAGAGACTTATGAATGATCAAGGAGTCAGTCTCCACTTGAGAAAGAGCCAGATTATCCTGCGTGCAATGTAAGAGCCCGGTGAGCAAGGCTTTGGCCTCAGCCATGACAGGGGCACAATTACCAAAAAACAAAGTGAAGACCAGAACCACAATCTCTCCCTTGTCGTGAATCACTCCCACTCCCCTCATATATCATTTATTACACATTTTGTACATCATGATGTTCAGTGTTCAATAATATGATTAATACCTCAATACCATAGAACTTATGGAAAAATATTTCTTTTTCACGTGTGATTCAATTAAAAGATACCCAATCAAAAATTTCATAAAACTATCAAATTAATCATGAAAAATTCCTTCTCTTAAACCATTATCTTATAAAAATAACTCTAAAATTTAAGAAAACATCCTTTCTTCATTAAATTTATATTTTTATGAATCCTTCATGACTAAAATTCATTAAAAAAGACTTCACTGAATTCAGAGTAATTGGATCTTTACTAAGGCTTTATCAACTCAAAATGACTGGTTAGATGCCTATTTATAGAGATTGAAACACATTTATAATGATTTATTGGTCTACACCAACTTTTCACTAAATAATTTAACTAGTTCTCAAAACACCCTTCCTACAAAAAGCTTCTAATTTTTTTTATTCACATAAATTTTCTTATTCGCAAACATAACATCTTCATATAGATGATTCATTTCTGAATCAATAAACATTCAATAAACACAAAATACTCATGTAATAATAAATATCCCAAAAACATTATCCATTTTTCACATAATTCTTTAGCAATAATGAATCTTCATTTTCCCTGAAATTGTCACCATCTTCCAAATATTGGACCCCAAAAATAACGAAACACAATGAAACACCACCAACATATACACGGTACTACCTAAACCACTTATGAATCATTAATAACTCTATATTAGATATTTGTAACAAACAATACCAAAAATCATATATGGACTCCAAAAATTGCCATGTTTACCTACCATCTCAACAAACATAATCAACCAAACGGAAACAAAAAGTCATCTTCTATGATATTCCACAAAAAAATATAAATAGAATATGAATTATAAACATGAGTTTTATGTTTTTTAAAAATTAAGTATTAAGAATTAAATTACTATGTGGTCACCCCCATTTTGGAATTTATAGAAAGGATTTAAAAATTTATAAACCATCACTCATTTTGTAAAAAGTTTCCCATTTTTTTTAATATCTCCTAAAGTAGTAATTTAATAAAATTTTGATAAAAATTAAATGTTTCTTAAATTTATCTCTTTTTATTTAAATATTCTATATCCACACTAATAATAAATTTAATCATTTTCCTGATAATAAGTTTTAGAATAAATACACTTTTCCAAATTTCTCCCACTTTGTGATTTCCAAGTCAAAAAAAAAACAATGACAGAATTAAAATACGAGGAAATTGAAATGTATTTCCTATGTAATAAATATGTTACATGGATTTTTAATAAAGAAAACTTTTAATTTGATTCATTCATTTAAAAAACATCCATCTGATAAAATTTCAATATGAGATCTAAAAATAATAAACACATTTCTATTATTTTGAGTTATATAAAATTATAATGATTTATACATTGAAAATGTCATAGTAAAAAAATATATTTTGAAAACATTAATAATAAATATGAAAAAATTTGGAAGTATTGATCATAAATAAAATAAAAATAAGAGATAATATTATGATATTAAATAATAATGATATTTTCAATTATTTTTTAGAAAAATCAATCAATAAAATTAAGTTTAAATCCTTGTTAATAAATTTATCAATAATAAATTTTACATTCCTAATTTCTAATATTTTTAGATGAATAATACTTTTTAGATTCTGAATTTAATCTTTTGGTAGACATATCCTCTTCATTTAATTCTATTTTATGATCATTCATAGTGAATCCTTAAATGCGAACTTCATGATTCATGATTTTACCTTCTAAATAGAAATTTTTTATGATTAAGTTCATCAACTAATATAAAACAAAAAATATATTATTTTTATTTTTGATGTCCTGAATAAACATTAATTCCATTCATAGTGAATCCAAATTTTAATTTGACGTTGCATAATTATTTTCTATAAAGTAAACATATATATGTATAATTCTTGGGACATCATATACATATAAACTTATTTCATATTTCAGGTATCCAAATCACATTCCTTGTAAATATTTTTCAAATATATGTTATATTATGTGATAACATTGATAATATATTTATGAAAATAAAACAACACGAGTTTCAATAAACTGATCTTGAATCAAATTCTAATATATTATTGTGTTTAGGGAAAATATTTATTATAATATCCAATATATTCATTAAATTATAAGAAATATCTATCCAATGTTCCATAATTTTCACTATAAATCATATAATATATTTCTATGAACTATCATTTTGAACTATCTGAGTGGATACATTTATATTTTTTGATATTGTAATTGATTATTTTTTTCAGGAAGGATCTAAGATATTGACATCCTTAGATTATTAATCATCGATACAGTTAAAACCATTTTTGTCCTTAAAATTTTTCCTCTTATATTCACTTTCTGTTATTGTAGATGTGGTAGATCATGAAGTTGTTTTCTCTTTCAAATAATTAATATCAATAGTCATAGATATAGTACATACTTGAAAATAATGAACCCAAGGGACTTTTAAGGATGATACATTAGAAGAATAATTTTTTATATGAAATTATTTTTATTATTCAATAAATTTATCCATTTTTAAAAAACATTTTCAAATTTGAAATAATACATTTGAGGGGGATATCAAAAAATGGATTTCCACTATTAGAAAATTTTATGGGTTAACATCCAAAGGAAAAGTTATCGATGAAATAAATACCTTGTAAATTTCATAAATTTCTATAATTTCATTTGAGTAGATTAGAGTGGTAAAATTATTTATTAATATTTTAGAGTAGTTTCTTTTCTTATTCCATAAAAATCATACATTTCCTAAATTGAATATTCTTCACTAACATATAATTGAATTTTATGGAAGATTAAGATGACCTTTGATACTTGAGAATAACTATTATTTTGAATGTATTGGTATTTATTGTTATCAATTGTTAATTTTTTATGAGTCTCTTCTAATAAAGTCTTAACAAATTCATTTATTTTGAAAAATAAATATTTGTAGTATTCATTTCTTCTATCAACATTCATTTTTCACCAGAAAATTCCTTCCAACATTCACTATGAGATTATAAAAATATCTAAAAATATTCACCACAAATTTTTACTCTCCACAACAGATGATTTCCCTATTCAAATTTACATTACCAACATTTACTATTCTCTAAATTCATCTAATTTATAATTGATTCATTAGGGATTTCCTCTTTAACTTGGGTATATTCTTTTCATTCCCTATAGATTTCATCTTGACAAATATCCTCGTATCCAAAGAATAAAATTTTATGAATTATTAAATTATTTCATTCTAGTTAAATCATAAATCAAAATAATTTGATAAATAGTTTCATCATTGATCATATTTTAATTTATTTTTTCTTATAGAGATTCATTCTCAAATTCTTCTTCTCTTGGTAGTTTTACTAAAAATAATTTTAATGTCTTAGGAAAGAAAAAAATTAATTACATTATCCCCATGCGAATATATTTAATAAATTACCTAATGAAAATTATAAGTTTTAATTTATTCATAGTGATAAAATATTCAATTAGATATACATCTTGAATTTTAATTTCCCATTTCTAAAATTTTCATTGAAATAGAAAATATTAATGAAACATAAATATGATTATTATTTATGGTTAGATGTTATTAATCTTATGTAATTTCTCTTTAATCATTAACAATATTCTCAACCTTTCACCTGATTGAAGATATGAATACCTCTAGATATTTTGTTGACAGAAATAATGATCCTCCTTCTATTCATCATCTTGAGTATTTAGAAACCCTCTCCAATTTCAATATAAGATTATTCTAAAAAAAACTGAATAATAAATCTTGTCATCAATTATTTATATGATTTTCTTAGTTTAATAGAATCCACTAGTGAACAAATTAATATTTATCTCATATTCTTCTTTATCCATATTTATGTCTTCCCTTGTTTTTAATTTAATAACATCTTATAAATAAAAATCATGCATTATAAAAAAATCTCTTGCTACTAACCTTTATCCAATTTTTATTTTCTATAAATTTATATATTTGATTTTGATTTCGTGATTTGAAAACGAAAAAAAAATTTATAAATTTTTAAAAGGTTTCAATAAAATAATGATTTCTAATTCATCTAACCAACTATTGTTACACCTATTTATATAGGAATAAAAAGAAAAATTAAAACACATTTTTAGAAACCAAGATTACATAATCCAAAATATTTCACCCAAAAAAATGATTGATAAAATAATTAATAAGGATTAAAATTTAAATTTCCAAATTGTTTTATTTCACATAAATTCAATGATGTTATATAGGAAAAAATTTAGTTCAAGATTAAATAATTTTTTTTGAATGTTCATCATTATGAGAATTAAAATATATGTTGAAATATATCTTATGGTTCACTAGAATGATCCTCTATTTTCAATGATGTCTCGAGATAATTTTTTTCTAAATATTATATTTTGTATAAATTAAAAGTTCACTAGTTAATAATTTTGTTAATAATATAAATCTATAAATCTCTTAAAATAAAAGGAATTAGATAATCCCTTTAATAGTGAACATAAAAATATTGAAACATTGTAAGAAAAAACATAGAATAAATACTGTATGTTTTGATAAATTAAAAAAACATTAGTAGGAACTAGAAATATATATTTTGAAACATGTGCATAGTGACTTCAATTATTTGAAAATTAATTAGGTTGAAAATATAATATTTTAGGAATGTATGTGTCTGTGAAATGAATCATTTGAGCCTATATTTTATTATAACTTTGGATTCTTTAATATATTATTTCCCTTGTGATATAAGATCATATTCTTTAAAATATTTATCTCTTTACAAGAATCATTCTTTCCTAAATGTTTGTAATCTCAAATCCATATTAATATTGGATTTTTTTCTAGGACCAAAATAATTCAACCGAAAAGTAAAGATTATAGATGATTTATTACCATGCCGTATTGAACTATTTTAATTGGAATCATCTAAGCATACAGAATCTCAAATATGATTCTTCTAGAGGTACAAATCATTAAAAACATTTTCATACTATTAATATATGATTCCATCATTATAGATTTATCTTTAGCATTATAAAATTTTACTTTCTTCACAACTATTTTTTTCATATCCTTATACATAAAATATCTTTTTATAATTTATCAGTTTATTTCCTTTTTATCATAAACTATATCACATTTTATCATTAGATATTACAACATAGAATGAATCATTAGTTTTCTAATTTTTTATTTAATATGATTAGTTTTTGTCTCAGAAAATTATTTCATCCATTAAAGTAAATAATTCTTTATATCACATTAAATTTTGAGAAGATTTAATCTTTTAAACCTTAACATTATTTTATTAATTGTAATTATTTTTTACCCTATTTCAACAAAAACTAAAATAAAAATCCATTTAAAAAAATGGGTTCATCAAAACCATTTTCACATTCATTTTAATCATATGATTGCCATGATTTTTGTCTTGTTAATAGTATTGTTAGATAGTTCTTCAGTAGTAATTGTTCCTATGAAATAAATTTATTCTTAGGAGCATATCCAATGGAAAAATTTATTATTATTATATCTTCACTATTTTCTAATAAATTGTGGAATATAGTATAACCATTAGTTGTACTCTACATGTATAATGCATTCATAATTTTATTAAATATTCTTTTGAATACATTTTTAGTAATATCATATATTTAATTTTTTATTGAGGAAAATGATGTTGAATATGAAAAACACTTCTACATTCTTGTCATATATGTTTATATTTTTCTCTGTAATCATTAATATTTCTCATATATTGTTGTATTCCACTAATTTTTTTAAATTTCACATTTTCATAATAAAACAATGATATAATCATGGGATATTCTTGAATTATCATTATTAGATCTGGAATCTAATGTTTTTTATGTAAAATAAACAATATGTTTTCACTTATCTTTAACTAGATCCTTTTTCATGAAAATTTCATTATGTATTAATGATCAAATATAATAAATGAGAATTAACTATGTTATATTATTTTAATCATCAATAGTAGTGATATTAAATTTCCATTGCCTCAGAAGTATTTCAATATACTTTTCATCATTTTAATAATCACAAAATTATTTTTGTACAAGAGGATGAGATATATTTAGGATATTAATTAACCACTGATGATGTTGAGAAACACATTCACCATATATAAAATAAAATTATTCATATTTATCTGTATGTAACATCTCTTTTTCTCAATTACTTTTGTGGTTCCAAAATGTGTATTAACTATCAATTTACAAAGTCCATGACCAATTTTACAAGAAGAAAATGACTATATATATTCATCAAAATTGAGAATAAAAGAGTATTTTGAATAACAAAGGATAACTAAAATTCTAATTTATCATCTCTTATAATGTATTAGTATCTTATTTTAGAACTTTTATGTTTCATTCAACATTATTTTTTCTAAACAAATTTTGATGATAAATTCTTCAATTCATTCTCACTATAATTCATTGTAATTTCCATAAAAAATGCAGTCTTCTTGTATTTAAGTATTCCAAACTACCTATAACATCCCCATGTTGGGTTTATTTACTACACTACTCATGCTCTTACCTTTATATTTCTGTTGGTAATTTATATATTATTCATTTTCAATAAATTTTTTGTATTTGGTATGTTGGGTTTGGGGTGTTGTAATGTTAACTTTTATATTGCTAAATAGGTGTCTTGTTTTTTTGGAATAGGTGTGGACCTGATCTTATAGCTAGAAGAGCTACATGTAATCCATCAGCTAACTAATGAGGGCCATTTTCTATTTAGTGGAAGGGAAGAAGTAAATAATTCATATAGGAATTCCATTCAATAAACGGTGGGATTTCTATTGGTGTAGGAATTATTCTAGGATCTATATAATAGGAATCAAAATCCCAGTAGGTAGATTATGGGCATTCTAGTGGCTTCTGAATATCTTGAGAACCCACCAATTAGTTTTTTTCCTTCACTAGATCACCGGTGGAACTGATCTGTGAAAACAAATTAAGGCATATGATTGTATTTCCTCAAATTGAGATTATCTTTTATTGATGTAATATATATATGTCAACTATAATCCATCCCATTCATATTAGATAATCCCTTGGCGAATTCATGGAACTCTTAACACCGTTCATTATAAGATCAATGCACTAATTAAATCCTTAGGCCTCCCTTGATTTTTTGATATCCATTTAATCTTAGATATCCTTCTTCATCCAACTCAATTGTTTTATTTATATTTATTGCCATAATAAATGATGGTAATTGTTGAATCTTGGATTATAAATTTATTATTTAGATTTTCATTATTTAATATAGGGGTCTCGATCAAATTATCAATAATTTTTGGGCATTAAATATGGATTGTGGTGTAATGTGTTCATTTTTATTATTCATCATTCTAAAACAAAATATAATCGAGATTTATGACTGTGAACCTTGATATATGATCCCATATATATTCACAAGGATAGTAAATTTTCTTGGATTATTTCTTAAGATTGTCATTTTTATTCAATGTGTTTTAATATAAGTGGTTTTGTTATTTTTCATTATGACATGAACATTTCATACTTGAGAATTTTAATTGATTTCAAAATTTGGTTAAACTTGGGGAAATAGTTTTGAGGAAATATGGTTTTTTTGGATTTTATTTTAAAAATTTATTATCACCTTGGAGTTTTTAAATAATATGGGTTTAAATCATCCTTTGCGTGATTTAAAATATTAAATTTACTTAAATGATATTTTTCTTTAAAACATGAATGTGAAAGAGGATGAGGAATGGATCAGATCGCAATGGATGAACTATTTCACAAATGAAATGTTCCAATTGTGTAATTTTTTATCCATTTTGTATGCTTTTTCTCAGGGATTTATTATTTATAGTGCTATCATACCCCATAGACCAAATAATCTTGGGTAACATGCACATCTGGTTCACTACATATCATAAAATTTTTATGAGGGTCATTATTGGCCTAGATTTTTTGGTACATAAGGGACTTTTTTCTCTAGTGTTTATCTTGGAAATGATTATTGTTTGGTTCAGATGAATTATTTGATGATCTATGTATTTGTGTGCATTATATCTATTTAAAGGTGGTGATAAATACAATATTTTTTATTTAAAAGTGTATAAATCTATCTCATTATTTATTTTCACATAATATTTAGAATAATGCATTTATTTAATAAGTAATTCTTTAGAAACCATATATGGGATCCTACTAAGCTCTTTTTATAACACCCCCAATACGAATTTGTATTTCTGAATATCCTGTTACATCAAATTTTGGAAATTAAAAATTTACTAGGGAGGAGTTGGTTTTTTTGTTGTAAGTCTATAGAATTTTGGAGGTGACATCATGTCACATGGAGTTGGGACAAAAGTATTTTTGAGTAATCTGGTTTTTTTATGTACCTTGGAACATTTTCCTTATTTATGGCACACATATGATTTGGTCTATTTTTTCAATATCGATATATTTTATTTCTTTATCATATTCATTTTAGGTTTCTTGTGAAAATATCCTTCCCAAAGTCAGTTCATGATGGCTAGGAACTTCTCTCCAGTCAGTGGAGATATGGACCACTATTTTTTCATGTAATGACCTATATGGGTTATGGTTATTTTGGGTAATCTATGTTTGTTCTTAACAATACCAATATGTATAACACCATTCATAACAAGTAAAACTTTTATTTACCAAATCATTTAAAATAACGAATCTGATAGTTAATATTATAATAATATAATAGAATAAAATGTTTGTAATATTAGAATTATTCCCTAATTTAGAGACCATAATTTATACAAAATGTTATAAATTTCAATTATATATAAATTATAAGTGGGTGGAATTTCTTTGAGAAAAAAATATAAATATTATTTTTCCTCAACCTCAGGTTTAAAAACTAATTGAATCATGATTTTATATTAATCCCATATATAATATACCAATAATATATCAGATTATTAATAAGTTACAATAATAGATTTTTTTTGAGTTTGATAAATTTAAAAAAGATTAAAAACATATAAAATATATATATAACAATACTAAACACTTTTATGATCTATTGAATAAAAAATCCTAAATCATTTTTTCAAAACTAGTATCTCCTTATTTGATATTATAATGTAATAAATTAACGTAATTAATACTATGTAATCATAAACCAGATTCATGATATCCTCAAATTTGTCTTGTATAAATTTATGTATTAGAATACCCTTGAAGTTATTATATAATAATATTAAAAGGTATTAAGAAAATATAAAATTAAATCATAGATCCATATTAAATAAGGAAGCCCCTAATTAACATGATCTAATGTTAACCATTCTTCTTCATACCCGAAGATTAGCTCAGCATAATTAAATTCACTAATTAAATTGATTGGAGGAAGAGTGATTTTAAATGAAAAATTTCTATAATATTTATATTCCAATCATCACAATAAAATTCCCAGCACATTTGTTAGAATTACATAAAATCCAAAAAAACATAAAAGAAAAATATATTAATACATTTGAGTGATTGAAATCTTTTTGAGATTCCAATTATCAGTATATCGATATCTTCAATTCTTTGAGTAATTTAATATGTAGTCCCTTTTATTGTAAATATTCCAAAGGCCAGATTTAACATTCTTTAGGATTTCTTGTAAATATATCAGAAGAATCATCAACTATATTTGATTGACTAAAAAATAATCCATTTCTTCTGATAATTTTTTTTGTACCACTATAATTATCATCAATCCAGTGAATATAGTATTGATAAAAAAAATCCTAAATATTTTAATAGTAAAATTATTCAATATTATGTTAATTATATTTTCATTATATATAATAAAAACACAAAAAACATGTTAGGATATGAATATTTAACATGTGTGTTATCGTATTTTGAATACTAAAGATGATGTTAGTCAATGAATCAATTATTTTTACTTCAATTGATTATCATATATTATTTTCCACAACAATATAGTATTACATTTAATCGAATTTTTAACTTTTATTTCCAACAATTGTTCATGAATACTAGACATATATTCACAATAGTCATATATTCCTAATAACCAAATGATGACTATAATTTCCTTTTCTATTCATATACATTTCTTTATATACTATTTGATATTCATTTATCCAATTCCCTTATTTCTTTGTTAATATATTTTTTATATTTATAATTTTTTTATTCATTATATAATTATTATTTTTATTTTAATCATGATCAACGATCTTGATGGAAAATATTTCAATAAATTTTTATTTATTTATTTTACTTGTACTCATTTTTTATTTTTATTAATTATTTTTTATTTCATAATATTTTGATGTATTATGATTTGTTCTTTTGTAATATTATAACATAAAAGAATTTTTCATATATTTTTTTTGTATTTTTTTATGCTATCAAACACATGAATTTATTTAAATAGAATTTGGAACTAAAAAATATAGGGTTTTACAATCTCCATCTCCTAAAATTTTTGTCCCTGATATTTCTTTCATCATTTCAAAACAAATGAGGATTCATTTTCCTTAATACATCTTTTCATAACCATGAATCTTCCTCAAGTTTTTCATTTCTATATAAAACACTTAGAAGATAATTGGTCTTTATTTTTAGTATATTATCCATTTGATCGAATATTTTTACTATATTGTACAATTAACAGTGATTATGATCTTGTTTAACAATAACTCAATTCAATATATTTGAGTGATCTAACATATTCTTTCCCAAAAGAGATTCATGTGACACATTATGCCCTTATGAGGGGGTTGGAGGATGATATATAAAATAATATATTTCCCCACATGATTAATAATCTTAAAAGGATTGATTTATCATCTGATTAATAGTCATTTATTCTCAAATCTCATAACCCACTTCTATAGTGACATTCCATGGAATAAATTTTCACTAAATAGGAACTCTTGATCTCATAGTTTTTTATCCATATATATTTTCAATAAAATTTTTACTATAGAAAATATTCACTGAAAATTTTGATCCCTGTAAAAAAATTAGTGAATGATATGGTCCCATTATATTTCTCCATCATATTTTTTCCCAACATGCCCGTGTTTAGAAATCCATGACTTACAGATCCTCATATGTTTTTGTTAAAAAAACTAGATTAGAATTTATAGTTTTGTTAGAAATGAACCTAAAATAGATGTATATAACGACCTCATTTTCAATCCATAAACCAATATCGTAACATACCATTATAATTTCTAATAGTCCATTTTTATTGACCACCATTTTGAGGATGATAATTTGTGATGAAGATTCCCTTTATAACCAATATATAGAGAATAATTCCCCAAAAATATATAATGAAAAACATGGATCCTGGTCTTTTATAATTGAATATAGTAACCCAATAACACTTTTAACTTCCATTATGTATATATTATTAGTTTTATCATGTGATAATGAATTTAAAATTAAAATGATTTTCTCAATCAACGTATGTTGATCCACCAAAAACGAATTAAAAATATTTCTTTCTGAGGTTTTTGTAATACTTGTGTAAAAATCAATATTTTTTCTCAATTTCTATATTTTTATGGGTAATATTTGTTCCAGACACTCTAAAATAAAATGTTTATTCTAAACTTTCTATAAGATCAATCATCGATATATGTATGGATCAATCCCCTTCATTGTGTTACCCTAATAAAATTTCTCTATGGAATCACATTACAGCTCTGATATTCACTAGTGAATTGATAATAAAGAGAATTATGAATCATACATAATCAACTTCTTTATATCCATCATGAACAATACACATATCATGGCGCTAAAACATGAAACTATATCATTAACAATATGAAATATTTTCAACCTTATTTTGTAACAATAAATCATTCATTCATGTAACTTTTACCCTAACAAGGATTTATGTTTGGGTAATAATTAGTTGAGACATGATCTCGTACATTTCATTCTGAGTTTGATATCATTACAATTCATATAAAGGAATATTGATTCCCTTTAAATCCTCATCATGGAAAAGGTTACATGATCATTTCTACAAAGAGTATCAACCACTATGTTTTCCATAAAAATAAGGTAATGTATTTAGAAATCATAATTTATGATACACTATATAAATATTTTCAACAAATTTTTATTAATTTTTATATAAATTTATTATTTAATATTTTGTGAATAATATATATATCACACTTCTCTATATAAAAATAATTTTTCAAATTATTTAATGAAAAAATTAGCATTTCGTACCCCAGATCTTGAATTGAATAATTATTCTTATGGAAATTTAATTTATATGATGAATAATCTAACACATTTTCATTTGACATGATGAAACATCCTAAAATTAAATTTGAATTATCACTATATATCACAATACCTTCTCCACTACAAGGTAATTTGAGTTTAGTAGTAGTGACCAACATCTTCCAATGATGATAAACATTAAGAAATAAAACCCTTGTCCAAATTAAATTTATTATTTCCCAATAATTCATCAAATTAAATTTGATTTATTCTTTATTGAAATGTTGATGTTGGTATAGAACCATGTCTGAGTGTAGTTAAAAATTTAACCTCATGTTTTTATGGATGGCTAGGAAATTCATTAGGACGTACATTTCCGTATTACTTTATAATTTTCATGTTCTCAATAATGAGTATATCCCAAATAATTTAAATTAAATATCCTTCATAATTAGTTATGAAAACAAATATTATTGAAAATTTTCACAATATAAGTTCATAATAATTCATTAATAATTTTTTTTCATATAATGATTTTACATATGAAAAGGGATTTCAATCTTATAAAAATTGATAAGACATATATCTGAAGACATGAAATCCATGAAGAATATTGTGTGTAATTATACCAAGGGATGAATAACTAAATTGCTCTAATTGAAATTAAACAAAATCATCATTTAGTGAAATTGTATATATGTGGGATGTAATCATTACAACAACGACTGTTTTCTCAACTAATTAAACATCTAATATTTTAGGTGATGAATTTATAACCATGAAAAACATTTGAATATATGAATGTATGAGATGAACTAGAATAGAAGAAGATGATTTTAATTATTAATTAGATATTAATTGTACAATTTAGGACATCTTTTTCAGGGCCCACCTAAATTGTTCTCATTTAATAGGCTATTCATTTCTCTATTAGATCCTAGAAGATCTAAAATCAATAGTCGTCATTAGATGATAGATTGTTCCATTGATTTTTATAATTCCCAAGCATCTTATAATTGATGCATTCAAGGGTGTGTGTTGTATTTAGTTAAATATTCTTCTCATCTATTTCATTAATCATAATTTTCATCTCTAATTTAAAATAATGTGTTCGATAAAAATTTCTTCCAAATATAAAGAATTATCCCATTATTTTAATGAAATTTATTATGTCCTTCCATATATATTTTTTATACATGAGGTGTTTAGTTTTATTTAAATCATTAGTTTTGTTTCTTTAACATCCATAAAACAATAGTTTCACTTTTTATATACACAAATCTTAAAAATAATTAGAATCTCAAGATTCCATTTCTACATTAAGTATACATCATGAAATTTAATAAAATATGTCATCATATATAATATATTAATCTTTTTAGAGTCATGGTTTAGAGAAATAAAGAAAGGAAATATATTTATTTTTGGAATTGATAAAAAAACCCAAAGGCATACCATTCACATATAATGAATATTGATTCATATGAACCTATTAATTATGACTACTGTTACTTAAGACTGATAAATTCCACCTCCATCTTGATGAAAATATTTTTATGAAAATATTTCTTGAAAAATATTTTGTTAAACACATACAAATCCATTTACTAAATATATCCCTTTGATCATGGTCCCCCATTAGTCATCTTGAAATTATATATGATAAATAAAGAAATCTAGATTTTTATGTCATGGGAATTAAAGAGAAGTAAATATCTCCTCTATAATGTATATCCATTAGTCAGTAGTTTGATGATTTGAATATCCACTAATATATGTGGTTTATTGGAGAAACAAAGGAACACATTGTGAGTATATCCTTGTTTATATTTTTTATAGATTTCTATGGTTTGTATTGTTCCTCCAATGATGAGATATAATACCTAGGAATGGTTTCACATCATCTCCCACCCCATGTTGTTATTCATTATGATCATCACTAAATTTTCCATCATTTTCAATGTTCACTTAGTTCTTCATAGATCCATCCTTATAATAAAATTAAATATTTTCTAATATTAGTAAAAAAAATAATTACAATAAAAAAATAAATTTCCATAGTGATATAAATATGAAAAACCATTCCAAATATGTATTACACTATTAAATGATTATCTCAACCATCGAAACACTAAGTTCAACCATGTTTTCTTTAGGTTTTACTCATATATTACTTAACATTATCCACAAAAATATCTAAATGTTACTCTAAAAACAACCTTGATGAACTGTGGAAACAATTATATTTTTTTAGATCATTTTAAATAATTAAAATTTACTTATCATAATTAAAGAACAATACCCAATAAATCGGATCATTTTCTCCATATATATTCTATAGAACCGTATTATTCCACAATAATTTCACAATTTCTCATATAAATGTTTTCTTATATTATTAACTCATGAACAAATTCCATCAAATAAGTTATTAGCGATCCAGTATATAAAATTTAAGGATGAGATCCTACCCTCTGTAAGGAATGAATATGATAAATGAGTTAAAGAGGATTTATCATTTACTATTAATATATGTCAAAATTGGGACATGTTATAAATACCCAATTAATGTAGTAAGATCATGAAATCATATGAAATAATACTGAATCATGACAGAATAATGATATATTAATACATTTGAATGGAGAACCATAATAGGATGATCATAAAATCATGATATGCAACATGAAATAAGAATGTGAAGTCAAAAGGGCAATAATAATTATCCATGGAGAACTAAATTATGAAGGTGGAAAAGACATAAGAATAAAAAGTCATAACATTTTGACCATGGAAAATAAAATCATATACACAAATAAATGTTTGGTGTTAACATTTCATATGATTCCTGAAATGTATTTTGAATAAAGCTGATAGCATCATGTCTATACAAAACATGATTATCTCCTGAGATATAATGATTTAACCAATACATTTGAGTAATATAAAATTATAGACCCACCCATAATATAATATTAAAATATATATCACTCTTCCATAATATATTGATCATATACCAAATATTTTTCAATCCTTGAAACTAAAATGAACTAAATAATACTTTCATAATGTATCACAAAAGAAGTAATCAATAATTACATTAGGTAGTCCAAAAAAATCAATCACCCAAAGAAACATATATCAAAATTATTTATAAATTGATACATAGAATATATAAATTAGTCACAACTATTGTTATTATATATAATGTGAATAAAATAAAATATAAATTATGAAAAGCATTATCATTAGGTTTTTGAACCACTCTCATAAAAATTAATATGTAACTTACATTTTAAATAATATATAAAAAGTAATAAAAAAATATTTAAAAAAATTATTACCAAAATTCAAAATAATTGATCCTTTAAACGAAATAAACATAAATTGGAAGAAATGAGAAGTGAATAATTCAAAGTGGGATAAATTTCAAGAAATATTTAATAGATTTTTTAATGATTTTAAAATAATCCCACGTATGAAATAGTTATAAATATTCTTTTATAATATAATTAATTAAAAATAGTATTTGTAAAAAATAAATTACATATTAATCATTCAAAATAGGAAATCTATTTTTTAAAGAATGAGTGTGGTTATGGAAGCGAAATAGTCAACACATAAGATGTAGATTATTCTAAATAATATAGTATTTTAATGAGGTAAGAAATAATTCAAAGAATAATATTTTGATATTAATATTTTATTTCTAGAGATCTAATGAACAAATAAAATACAAGAGTGAAGAGCAAGACTATTTTTAATATAGGAGAATATAATCAAGGAATAATGATTATAACCTTATCAAATAGTAATTTTATCATTAAAAACAATTACAACTTATTCCTACTTGGTCATACACAATCTAACTTCATATACAATAAATTTAGATTATATGTCAATAAATATGATAAAATTATTTATATTTATTAAACATATTAATATTCATCTAAGTTTAATTAATACACATTGTTTAATTAGTAATAGTTAAATTTAACTATTGTTTTTCAATTGTTCTATTTATTCTATTATTTCTTCGGTTTGGTATTTTTGGTCCTTCTTATGAGATTTTGACCTATAAAATGATAATTGAAATGATATATATACATATATATATTATGTGTTTGTTTGACATATTTTTGGAGAGTGATGATTAGTTAATGAATCTTATATTGATATTTCTTGTGGATCTATATAGGAAATATTTATTTTAATAAATTTGTCATAAAAATTGATTTTATTGGTGAAAAAATATGTATATCATCATTAAGTAAATACAATAACATAATAAATTCTTCATTATTTCTTAATATTAATATTATTAATGCTATTTAATCAGAAATGATAGATATTTAATATGTTCATTCTATTAGGTGGATAAACTAACCAAAATCAAAACATTTTATAACAAATGAATGAGTGTGAATTATTTTTTTAAGTTAAATAAAAATTTTACAGAATAATAAATAATTAAAATACATATTTTTAATGTGTCACTAATATTTAGTTGAATAATATAAGGAATAAATTAATTGAAAAGGTAATAATCACATGGAATGATTTAATTTTCCTTCTAGGAAAACCTTTTATATAATGGTTTTGTTGATCCTTATTGATATTGATATTGAAATACCTTAGGGAGGCTTACAGTAGACGGAGATCAGGTTGATATTTTTTTGAGGTGAAATGATTGGTTTTTTTAGTGAGTAGAGGGTTACTTTTATAAGTTAGGTTGAGTGAGAAATTTTCGAGTACCAATTGCAGAATATGCGAGGAATATAATTCCAAAATAAATGTGGCTCCAATATGTTAAAATATTGGATACCGGTTAATCCAAAACTCATAGATTTTTTTGGTATAATATTTTTAGATTTTTTATCACTTTACTTGATTGTTTAATATTCTACCTCATTTTCCCTTTAATATGGAATCTCAATTTTTAATTGTATAACTTATTTTTTGTCAAAAATATTACTCAACTCATTAATTAACATTTTACAATAGGATTAAAAATATTAAATACATTATATTAAACTATCTTTCTAAATCAGAGTGAAATATTTTAATTAGAAAAAAACATAATATATATATTTTTAAGAAATATAAAGTTTAATCATCAAGTTATTTCATTCATAATTATTACTTTCTAAAAATAATTTGATTAACATTACTTTCATTTTTTAATATAAATGATAAATTTAACCAAATTTTTCCATTAATAGTAATCAATTTAATATATTATGATAAAAAAATAACATAAAAATGTAATCATATGAAAAAATTTATTTTAAAAATAATAAGTATTATTCCCATTTCATTAAAATTATTTATTAATATATATATAATTAATTTAATTTTATCAATCCATTTTTATTAAAATGATTCTTTATGTTTTATAAATAAATTTCATTATAATCATACTTTTAAAATAATGAATATAATAAAATACAAAAAATTCCATAATTTTAAAAAAAAAATTATTTAAAGAATGATTTATTACATTAACAATTACATGATAATATCTTCCTAAAATAAACTAAAAGACCCATAATTATCTACAGACAATCCATAATTATTATACAAGAACATGTATTACTTGCGAGTCCTGTTTCAACTACTGTGGATCTCATAGTGATTTCACTAAGAATGAAATTATACAAAAACATTATATTGAAGACATATTTTTAGTATTTCATCTTAGGATTGTTCAATGGATATCTATTGTGTTTCAAAATAATTCCAATGGTTAAAAAATTGAGCGTGTTGTGGATGAAGTTTACTACATGATAGTATGACTACTCTATGACAAAATAATATCACAATGTAATTATTTCTATTTATACCCTCCATATTAATGAACATATTATAATAATATCAACTCATTATTAATTCAATTTATAATATAATATTATTTCTATTATCTATATAAAAAATAAATCATCAAATTAATCACTCTTATAGAAAATGGTTGTATATTTCCACCAACTAAATATTCCCAATGGTCATATTCTATAAATATTCACATAAGCCCAATGGGTATACAACACACTATTTTACTCTTTTAATTCCTATATATTTTAATCATACTTCATTATAATCCCCCAACATATTACTTTAATTATTATGAAACACTTTTATTATGTTTCCCATAATTCTCATTATTTGATGGTTATTATTAAGGATATGGACTTCATAACCGATAATAATGTTGTATATTTCAATATATTTATTTATTTTTGTTTACCTATGTTATTATTACATTTTTTATTTTTCATATAATGTTTAATTTAACTATATTTTAGTGTATTATTATTTATTTAATATTAATATTATTATTTTAGGGAAATTTTAATATTAATTTAGTTTCATGGGTATCATAAACTATCACACACATGGCCATATTTAATGATAATTTCATATTATAAATATATTATGTGTCACATCATTCACTATAAGATCACATTATAATACAATTATAACCCTTGTATAACTAATTAATAATAGATCATTTGAATGGTTTTTATAATACCATAAACATAAATATTATCATACTACTTCTATAAAATAGAAGTCAATGTAATAGACCACAATGTAGTGTTTTCTTGTGAATATATTGATCTTACTCTAAGTAATTTTTTCAATGTGACTATATTCCTTATCGAGCGACTCCCAATGTGGTTTCTAGAAAAAAAAAAATATTTTTTTGTGAATTAATCCTACATTTTGATACAAGTATAAGATATTAAAACTTTTTAGTGTTTTCTACTCCATATGAGATCTTACGGTTAATTTTGATAAATAGGATATTTCAAAATTGAAAAATTAATAAAATTAATATAATATTTTCTAAATATTTTATATATAAATTAATTGAATATACTAAAGTTCAAATAATATCATCATGTTTATTATATATTTATTAATATTTGAAGATTTATATTTAACTAAAATTTGACTATGCCTTTACATTTATGTATTTATTGATAAATTTATATAAAGCATTATGTAAATTAAATTATAAAAATTACTATGTTGTTTATAAGAAAAAACATCCAATTATTTATCATATGGATTATACCACCACTATTAATATATAAATATAATTATACGTGTTACTCATCTAACAATATCTCAAATATTATAGTTATTTATTTTACTAAAATTTTATTTTACTTAGGAATTTTTCTAAGATAAAAAGTAATTTACACAGTGAGCCTTATATAAGATATCTAATGAGCACATGGAAATTGAGGGGTAAATTTATATGAATTTAATTTTTATGTTTTGAATATTATTATACAAAATCATAATCTCACCATTATAAAAATATAATATCAATATTGATGTAATGTCACAAAAAGAGTTTAGTGAGGGGTTTGGGTAATTTATCCTATGAACACATATTAATGTTGATAGTATTATATAGTGATTTAATAGGTTTAACATATAGGTTTAACATGATTTTATAAAACCAATGAATTTTAAAAATATTAATTTAATTTATGTATCTATTTATATGTTTTTTGGGGGACTACATATAATATATATGATTGTGTATGTATTTTAATTAAATGTATTTGAAGATTATATAAATTTATCATGTTATACAATGAAATTTACAATAAATAATTAATTTATGTGTTATGAATATATCATTAGAGTGTAATGACAATGATATCCGTTGAGATAATTTTACATGTTATATTCACTAAATAATGATAGTCAAAAGGAATGAGATTCCATTAAATGTAATGATTAAATCAATAGAAGATGATATTTTGATACATACTTCACTAATGAGACATAAAATGTGGTTTTTAAAACTATATTGACTATGTAATGATGATTTATAGAAATTTTGATGAATAATATTTAAAACCCTATCCCAAATGTCCATGAACCAAATTTTTATATACACAAAATCACTATTAAATTCCCTTAAATCACCATAGTCAACAAACAAGTGGTAATGGTTAAAAATGTTCTATGTGGGATTATATTTACATAAAACATGTTCAACTTTTTATGAAATAATTCTAAAAATATTTTATTATAAAGTATCTCAAAATTATTTGTAACCATCGCCTATTGATAGATAAAAATATTCCTTAAATATTATTATGGGTACATATCTAATAAAATATTATTAAATTTTAATACTATGTTATTTTCTACTACATTTATGTAAATTACTGTAATATAATAAAGATAATGAGATTTATAAAATAGTTATCAAAATTATTTAAAATCTATTAATTAATTTTTGAAAAATATAAAAAACACAAGGTCAAATATGGTATTAAAAAAATAATGAAATCAAAAAATATTAAAAAGAATAAAAAATGAGTTACTTTTACTACATGGAAAAACTATTATATAGTATTCAACGTGTTTATTAAGGATCTTTTATAACAAAGGAATGTCTAATCACCTTAACTATATTATAATCTATAATAAATATATACACATATATAATATACATGTATGGATGAGTAGTCATACTAAAATCGTTAATCAATTTCTCTACCAGTATAATACAATATTAAAACAAATTTTCATAAAAATAATTAATTAAAACGAAATAATGATCAAAATTAAAAATATTTAAAGGAAATAAATTTTATAAATTTAGAACAAATCACATAAACACCCACTTATAAAATTAAATTTTAGAAGAAGAAATATTTAAGGCATATAGAAATATTAATCTAAATTCACCTCTTTAGTTTAGATACTAAAAATCATTACTATGAAAGAAATAATAAATCAAATTTAAGAAATTTTCAGTATGGAATTATAAATAAAACTTTATGAATTTTTTTTAAAATTGTATTGAGGAAATTCTTCAAAAATATCAGAATCATTATTCAGTGACAGTTTATTTTGCACAATAATTTGGAAAAAATTATATACATGATATTTTAACAAAATAATCTTTTTTTATTAAATTTAATGGGAATGTCCTTCATTATTCATTTTTAATTTACGAAAACCAAATATTAAAGTAAAATTCAATAATATAAAAGTTTCTAATACTTCCCAAATCCAAAAAATTATATATCAATATTAATACATTAATTAATCATACATGTTCTCTATAAATATTTTTAAATGTTTAAAATATAAACTTATTTAGAATAAAACAAGACAATAAGTTAAAAAACATTTTAATATAACCAAAACTCCCATTGATATCATGAAAATGATTTATAAATTATATTATGGAAATATTTAATACCAAGAATGTTTTACATAAATTGATAATATTGATGATGATACTGCTACCTATATGATTTTTGAGGTATTTAATGATGAGTGATGATTTAAGTTCTTGTAATATAATATTTTCAATATATTCTGGATTAAAAAGATATAATTAAAATGAAAATCCCACTTATTATTAATTGAAATTCATATGTATAGAGTTTGAGATTTATATTAAATGTATAAGAGGATAATTAGAGAAGAATGGATGGGATAATAATTCATTTTGATATGAGATAATGGAATGAACTTAGATCAATGCATCAAAGGTGAGACTGAAAATCATTAAATAATTTCTTAAGAATATCCTAGAATGATTAGGTGTAAAAATGGGAAATTAATGTAAGTGTTTTAAGGTAACAAAATATTTTTTTTGTTTTTTAAATGGATATAAATTAGTAATATTGTTTTTTAAACAATTTCCTTAACCATGTTACTTATAACGACTCCTATTGGGAGGGTTTCACAGATTCCATTAAAGTTTTATTACAATTATTCTTATGTTTAATTCTTATGAATTATTAAAAACCTAATATTTTTCTATAAAAAATAAGATAACATAAAAACAAAAATATTTAAAAAAATTATTTAATTGAAACTATAATTTGCCTCATTTTTTGGGTCATATATTTCTCTTTATTTATTATAATTCATATGTTTTAGGGATATTTTTCTATGATAGAGAGAAGAGAGATGATTCATTTTGTATCCATCCCTAATTACCATAATTATAATATTTAATTCTACAATTTAATCCCCTTATATGTGAGATTTTATGTTAAAAATAGTTCATTTGTTTTTATGGGGGAATATATGAGGAATAAAAAATAAAAAATGTGTAGAGTGTTTTTATTACCTTGTGGCATTAGATTGTGTACACTGTAGGAGTCATTTGGGCCCTTGATGTTCATTTTGGACCACTGTATATTCTATAGATATAAGTACCAAACCTCATTATAATATAAAATCTTGAATATAGTTGATAAATCACTAACTTTTACATTGATGGTCTTTTCAAGTTTAGATATTTAGAAAATTGGGAAATAATACATTCATAACATTATACACTAAGCGAGAGTGGAAACCATAAAAATAGTATTCATTTCTTCCAAAATATAAATTTTTTAAATAAAACAATATTTTTTTGACAATTCTTCAAAAAATTTACTTGGATTCCTTCTTTACCCTAAACATCCTTGTAACCTATGAAAATAATTTAAAAATATGTCATGAGCTCAAAAATCATAGTAAGGGATATAAAAATAAGGAAAGAACACAATAGTCCATGAATACATGTAACGTATGAAATTATTTTCAAAAGACATACTTGTCACCCATATATGCTGACATTATGAATCATGATCTTTCCAAAAGATTCCCAAAAACATAGGATCATAAATAGAACCCTATTGGTATCCTGGGTAATTATTTACATAGTCTAGTAACCCTTTTATCAACCTTATAATTTGTAACCCTCACAACTACCTAACAATTTGTGTAACCATCGTAGTTACACATGAAGTAACCATAAATCGAACCTTCAACATACACATACCCAATGCATTGGAGGGAGATACTGGTCCCATAATTCATCATAAATAATTCCCAAGAACCATAACTTAAACATAATAATGAATAATTTCATAAAAAACATTACATTGGAATTTCATAAATTTTAATTTTAAAAGAGGGGTTTCAATGAAAATTCTCTTATAAATATCATATAATGGAATAGAAACATAATAAAGTTAATAAAATATGCATGTACAACCTAAGTAACAAAATTAATCATAATATAAATAAATTTTATCAGAAAAACAATTTTAAGACCACATAAATAATGAAGTACGAGGTTTACACAAAGAATTGAAATTTGGTTTTGAATTCCCTTACCATGGGGTTGTCTTACTTATAACTTGTTTAAAACACTTGTATAATGGATAAAAGAGTTATATTAATATCTTAAAGAATCCTATTGATGTTTATAATAACTTATATGATCATTTTATTACATCATTCACTCTTTAATTGTAAGTATTTGTTCCTTCCATTTTTTTGGGTGCATTCATTTCATTTTTTTCAAGATCGGTTCTTGCTGGATATTCTTATCGATTGGAAGTGAAAATAAAGAATTGTAATAGAGTGGTATTTACATATTTAAAAAACCATAAATTTTACTATATGTAATTTTGAACCAGGACATGAGGATGATTCATAAGTTAAATCATTTTTAACATTTTTTTGTCATTTAGGCGATTCTTCGATTGTAATGTACTAATTTGTTTTATAAATTAATTACATGTCTATAAAAGGATTTGATAAACATATATAAGATATAATAAATAAATTTTCATATTATTCAACCATAATAAATTATTAATGAACAGTCTTGAAGGAAGTATACGAAATTGAAATCACATCATCCATGATGTCGGTAAATCAACACATCACAGACGATGTTTTAATTTCTGGAATAAGTGGGAGGGGAAAAGGGTTATAATGGTGAGTCTTCCATAAACATGATAAAATTAATAATATATAAGATACTATATCATTAATTCCTTAGGATAATTGGATGTTAGGAAAGATGAATAATATAAAAGAAAATGAAAAGAAATGAAAGAAAACAAGAGAAGATGTTTACCTCTTGATCTCTTCTCCTTGAGATCCTTCTTAAGGACATTGTTTAACTCCCTGAGACTTTTTCAAAAAATATTTATTTAATTTCATTAATTTATTTTGTTGTATGACACACCAAAATTATCATGTTATATATACAACACTATATTATCTTGTACTATATGCATCCACTATTCTTGGCGTGTGTTACATGCAAGAGAAACCTTCCTCAGTAGCGTGTGTTGTACGCAATACTGAGTTTCACTAAACAACGATATATTTTTATATTATTATTATGAAAAAGATTTTTTTAATATATGTAACTAAATTTTCAATTTCGTGACATAATAATTCATCTTACAAATTTTATTGAACATGGTTTGCGAACAAAATTAAATTTCCAGGTAAAATAATTATTTTTCATAAAATTCTGTTTTACCAGCTTTTGATGGTGCATCCACTATAAATTTAGGTTTTTTACCTTATTATAATTTCTATTTCACAAAATAAAATTCTTCTTTGGAATCAGGATATAAAAATATAATTTAGATAAATTTTTGATATTTTTCTGATAAGTTTCTTATTTGGATGAATAGTAAAATTACACTAAATTTTAATTAAAAACAAATTTTTTCATCAAGATAATTTGTAAGGTTAAATTATAATATTGAATGGTTATAAAGTATAAATAAAATATATTTTTACCATTTAATATAATTTAAGTAATTAGAATTAATTTTACACTGAATTCATAAGTAAAAATATTTCAATCTTTTGCAATGTTTTAAATTTTTAAACCCATTTTCTCAACAGCGGGATTAATTTTAAATTAATTACTACAAATTATGAGTTCTGAATGTAAAAATATTGGATTCCATATTTGGAATCAGTGGGTCCTAATTATTTTAATTAGATACTTTTTATTTTTAGGCATTATGAATAGTAACTACGGTAAATTTTATTTACCATAGTTAAAGGTAAATCGGGTAATTAAGGGGGGATATGATATTACAAAATTACCCTAACACTTGTATTAATATAATCGGATGATTATATTTTTCCCTAAATCATAATGGGGTTGAAATGGAATCTATTGGAACCCACTTGGATTTGATTAAACCCTTAATTTATTTTATTTAAAGAAAGTGAAATATGTCTCACTCAAACATTAATAATTAATGTATTTTTAAAAAATTGTTATACAAAATATAAATTAGATTATAAATACTCATATGAAAGCTAAAATATTTTTATTTTTTATGGTAATTTATTTGTAATTTTTATGAAATATTTAATTACTTTAATTTATTAAACATTAATGATGCAGAAATTATTTATTTTGCGACAAATCAATAATATAATTTTTATTCAACTAATAATACCCATAAAAAACCCAAACACTTGAAAAAAACTCATTGGATGAGTATATATTCACCATAACCATCCAAGTGTCGACTTTTGGACCATTTGGAGCCTTATAAAAGTGATTATGACACTTATATTATATTATTTTAAAGGATGTGAAAGTTGTCAACTTAATACTTTAATAAATATAACAATTCAAATTTTTTGATTTTAAGATGATAAATTCTAATAAAAGTATTATTATAAAATTTATTAGATTTATATTTATCATAATATTTTTTTTAAATTTTATGCAACAAATGATTAAATTAAATAATTATACAAAAATGTTGTAGTAATTATTTTATTATGAGAAATATCAAATAAATGGTTTTGAAAATAATAAAATAAATATTATATGAATAAATTACTATTATCCATGAATTTATTAGAAGAATATGACACGTTAAGAATATAATAAATATGTTGGTTCGAATATATAATATATTTGGATTTTATTTAAATTCAAATAATTGATTTGTGTCAAAATTGACACTATTGATATTTTATAAAAATAACATATTATTAAAATGTATAAAAATCACAAAAATATTTAAAAATTACAAATTCAAAATTTTATGGTCTAAAATAGTATAATGTATCTAATTATGAAAAATTCACAACACATAAGTAATTATTTATAACAATTTAAAATTTAGAATATTATTACCACAAATAAAATTAAATACATAAATAAGGATAAATCAAGTTGATAAGGTTTAAAATAAATTCCCAACATGTCTAAATTATATTGATTAATTTGATTACAACCCTATCTCATCTAATCCTATAATTGAGTCATTTTTTGATGTTTTTATGTGGGTTCAGAATTTATTATAAATTAATATTTTTTATGTTTCCAAAGGTGCCCCTCTCCTCCCTTATAAAAGGGCACCTCCTCCATCTCCTCTTCACACAATTTTGAGACTTCAAGATCTGCCAACCTAGAAAAATTACGCTTATGAACATCCCTAGTAACATTATGGAGGTTCTGGTCTTCTCAAAAGACCAAATCTAGTCCCTTAAGAGGAAGTTTAAAGGAGGTGCGTTGAAGAAGAGGTACTTTCTTCTACCGATTCATTCAAGTTTTTTTCATCTTGAACTTCCTATTAATTAGTTGTTTCACTATAAAGTAATACAATAAGTATCACTAATATAATTATATGATATTATAAATATTAAATAATTTCATTTCACCTTATATCCATCCTACGGAAAACGAAATTACAGCGCGTGCGTATGTACGGAATACCATCTCCACGCCGTGGGGTAATTTGTTTTTCCACCACCCCCATACCTGGATGGGTATATTGGTGTAATGAATAACTATATATAGTTATTATAACATCATACTAATTCTGAGATATTATATCATCTACTCTAGTTACATTCAATAATTATGGGAAAGATATCATCTCTTCTGCATACGTACTGATTACCGTCTCCACGACGCGATGATAGTCATTCTTCATGATAACCATTAAAAAATGATTATAAATTATATTTAATAAATAATCATGAAATATATGATATTTAAATGATACTAGATTTATGTACATATATGTTTCATTTAATTAATTCCATTCAATTCAATAAGGAAACAAATACAGCGTTCATGCGTACATACGACCTACCGTCTCCATTAGCGGTGTATTTCATTCCATTTATCGATCTATCATATATATTTATATTCTGAATATATATATTATATAAAAATAATGTTTTACATTAAGGAATTATGTAAACCAGTATATAAGTAATAATATCAAGAACAACAGGTCTAAACACGTACGATAAATGAAACGATTTTACCCAAAACACTACTTTAACATGAAATTGACAAAAGGACGGGTAATATACATTCATAAGTGAATCATATATGATATCATAATTATTATTATAGATCTTTTACAAGTTAATAATATGTTTAAACCCCCTATACAGAAGTTTCGAACACGTAATGAAGAAATTGGACCTAAGGTAAGGTATAATTATTCCAATATCATTCTTATTTGAGATTGTTTATTCTTAAGTATTTACTAGGGTTACATTTATCATCTATGTCCGTGTTTTATAAAAATGTTTTCATAAAGTATTTATTATTCATCAATTTATTTTTAAAGTCATGTTTACCCCTTTTTTACTTTTACTATGTAGTATGGAAGGAATCTTTGTTTTTTTACCATATGAGGTACTTTTTGTCTTTTACGACAAAAGTACAAGAACAATGTTTTTTCTAACTTATACGGCGTGAATGGATTTTTACAATTTCATAAAAAGTTATTTACATGAGGCTTCCTCTACAATATTTCATGATTATTTTCGAAAAAATCCTTTTCTTTTAAAATTGAATTTCATTTTGAGAAACGAAAATGATTTTGAATAAGAAAGAATATTTTATTCAAGAATTCATTTCAAGTGTCTTATCAAAACTATTTTCCATCTAAGGTGACATTATTTAATAGGTTTTTGTTTCAAGTATAATGTATCTATGAATTACATGTTTTCATTTTTCTTATACTAAAATGATATCCATTTCTTCTATATGGATTATGTTATGATGGGAAGACGTTTATGGAACCCATTTTATTCATTGGGTTATGATGAATGATTTATGTTCATTTTGTGGAAAAAGAAATAATGATTTCATTATGAGATGGGTGGGACCTATATATCGCTCCAATTCATTGGTTAAAGATTTATATATAATGAGATAGACATGGCTGAAATGGCAAGTGAATCTGGTTAATAATAATGGGATTGAAGGACAAGTAAACCCGGTTCAGTAATGGACATTGTCCATTATAATGGTATTAGAAGAAATTCCTTGGATACTATGGAAATCATAACAGGTGCTTAATTAATTCCACAATTCCATGCTATTTTTTCATGATTTATGTTCTTTTATGATCTATGCCTTACGTACTGCCAAGATTTATTTCACAACTCAATATTTTGTTTAAACTTTATATTCATGTATTATGCTCAAATTTAACAGGTTTGTTTTATTTTCTCTATGCATACCTTTACTGAGCATTTGAGCTCACCCTTTATATGTTTTCTTTTCCCTAGGATATAAAGAAATGTTTTAGGTAATAAAACCATAGGGGAATATCTTTATGGGAGATATTGAAGTCCTTTCATCATGATTAGAAGATCATGTTCTATGATTCCAAAGACACTAAACTAATATGGTCTTTGGGTGTTTTATTGTTATGTATTAAGTATTATGAAAAAGTAATGTAATTTCCATGTACGTCATGCTTTGGGTCTCTATAGTTGGTATTAGAGGAAAGGTTTAGTTAAACTTTGGAAACAAGGATGCAAAAACATTAAAGAGATCCCTAGAAATATTTCTAAAGTTTGTCTAGGGATGTCCTTAAGGTTAAGTATACGTGTAGGTTATAGTCCTAGAATTATAGTAACAACCATAGAAGTAAACCTATGATGTTAGATATTGAAGGTACACCCCATTTATTATGTTATTTTCCAATTATGATTTTTTCCTCTCACACTATTCTGTTTGGGTTTTAAACGATGGCTGGAACCCGAAAGAACTGTTTTGATCAATGTAATGGAAAATGCAATGATTGTACTCCTGAAGAAACCAATGTTATGGGAGATAGAGTGAAAAATCATATTTCTATATTTACACAATCTATGAATCAATATGTACTTTAAAATGAGCAGATAATGGAACAATATTCTTTTGGGTCCTTCATGAGGCAATGTCTACCTTCTTTCAGTGGGTCATCTGATCCAAAATTTTCTAAACAATGGATCAATACCATTGAAAAGTTGTTTTCCATACATCGTTGTTCATAACATGAAAAATGTATTTTGGCTATTTGACATTAAAAAGGTGAAGCAGACTAGTGGTGGACTATAATTAATAATACAAGGCCCCAAGATGAAATTGAATCCATAGAATGGGATGTATTAATGAACATGTTTTTTAATAAGTACTTCCCTCGTATTCTTTGAACGAAGATGGAAAAGGAGTTCCGTGAGATTATGAAAAAGGATAATGAATCTGTTGGTATTTACGAGGTGAATTTTACAAGGCTTTCAAGGTATGCATCTGGAATTATCATCCAAACTGAATGTAAAGTTGATCGTTTCTTTAGTGGATTAAAACAAAGTCTTCAAAGGGCATTTGCAATAAGATACATCATTAGCTATGAATAAATTGTGTGTTGTACTATCAAGTTAGAATTGGATGTTGGTGATACATATCTATCCCATGGTTTTTAAAAGAAATGAATGATGGAGTTCACAGAAAAATCTCAAAACTGTGGTGAAAAGAAGAAAATTGTTTCCTTATTCTCAATGTGTGGAAATAAGCATGGTGGAGAATGTCTTAAAGGGACTAGAAAATGATTTAAGTGTGGTAAAAAGTTCATCAAGAAGCTGAGTGATGAATTAATGAGAAAAAGGTACCAAATGATGTGAATAGAGAAAAGACTGTAGAGAATGCATCACCAACACTTCAATGCTAAAAGTGTTGGGAAATGGGGCATTATGCTAACCCATTCCCTAATCCAAGGGTTAATGATGATCGACATCAACAACCACTTAAGGCAAAGGAAAAAGGGAAGTCACATGCGATCACTATTGGCGATGTTGAATATGGAAATGAAGTGGTGGAATGATTAAGTGTTTATGTAACTAGATTCCAAAATAGTGTTGTGGAATCTCATTTATAGTATCGTGGAATATTAGAATATTTATGTATTGGTTTGTTGTGCTTTTCAATAATTATATGGTACCGGTATCCAAGAAAAGTAATTGAAATATTTTTGGAAAGAACCTAATATGCACATAATGATGGGATAAGGAGATAATAAAATGTCTGCTAGTATTGATGAGCTCATGACTGATATAAGGACAAAGTAATATCATGGTTTGCGTAAATAGAAATTTTGGGAATTTGGTAAGTTGAAAGAGTTAATTTTTGATAGCATTCATGTTTTCACAAGTATTATACGGTAATTCATGTTTCAAGAAAATACATTATTAAAGAATTCACATGTTTGGAATGTAACCAACAAGATATATCTTATGATATATGGGGATAAATGATGGTATTCACATGCTTGGAAGATGACCTCTCTAGTAATATTTTTTTAGATTACGCGATAGGACAGAAGTATTTTTGATAAGCCTAAAGATTGTAATTGATTAAGTTAGACATCAGATAGTATTATTTAACTATAGAACTTTTTTTATATATTAGTTATGGAATGTTAATGTTTTATAAAATGGACAACTCATAGGACGGGCAACAACCCGTCGCGTCCAACATGTTTTCCAGAATCGAACTCACAACCGAAGTGCGGTATGCCTTCATCACCTACGACTGGCCTACATGAAGTCCCTGATTTATAGAAATTAGTTTTATTTTATTAAGAGATATGATAGACGAAGTATAATTCCATTTTAGGAACCATATATATTTAATCTCACTATAAATAGACTTATGTATATTTAAAATCTTATGCTAACCTTTTTTGCGATAGAAACAGATAAGATGACTTATCATTCTATCGCATGATCTACTAACACTTCATGAATGAAAAATTAAAATTAATTTATTTAAATAGAGATGAAGTGGAAATTGTTCATGGTATTACCAACGATGATTTTACACTAAAATTAGATATGTATTTATCTTTATGTAAAAAAAATTCATCAACTTTAGGGAAATGATCTTGAAAACCAAAAATGTTGTCCCAGTACCATCATATCTAATGAATTAGATGGTACCTCAGATCATCACAAATTTATGGCTTTGTGATTGTTGGATTTTTCATATCCATGTTCTCTACCAATCGCCATAAGATATTGATGGTTAGATTTCTCTTCCATATCCATATTTTCACCTATGTTCTCTTATGTGGAAACCCAGTGAGGAATTAATTTGGGTAACCATTAATTTTCATACTTTAGTTTTAAAATTAAGTTTTATTATTCCATTTTACGATGTGGGTTTCTATGAATGAAACATTCTTGTAGTAAACAATTTATAACCCCATTGAATTTCGAGGGACAAATTCATTTTAAGGGGGGTAGAATGTAACCGCCCGAGATTCGATGAAAAAAATATTCTTTTAATTTAATTGATGTATTGTGTTGTATGCCACAAAAAATTATCTTGTGCTATAAGAAACTCTATATTAGCATGTACTACACACAAGACTATTCTTGGCTTGTGTTTCATGCAAGAGAAACCTTCCTCAATAGCATGTGTTGAACGCAATACTAAGGTTCACTAAACAACAATATATTGTCATAATATTATTATGAAATAGCCACTATGAATAGTAATAACTAAATTTTAATTTTATGACATTATAATTCATCTTACACAATTTATAGTATATGGTATGAGAAAAAAAATAGATTTTTCATGTAAAATATTTATTTTAAAAAAAATGCAGTTTTTCCACCTTTTGATTGCGCACCCAATTTAAATAAATTTTTTCACATGTTGAAAAGTTCAAATTGACAAAATAAAATTCTTCCTTGTAATTAGGATATAAAAATCTACTTTGGATAAATTTGTGATATTTTTTTGATAAGTTCCTTATTTTGATGAATAATAAAAATACGCTAAATTTTAATTAAAAACATCTTTTTTCATCGAGATAATTTATATGGATAAATTGTAATATTGAATGGTTTTAAAGTATAAATAGAATATTTTTTTACTATTTAATATAATTTATTTCATTATCATTAATTTTACACTGAATTCACAAGTAAAAAAAATTTCAATCTTTTGCAACGTTTTAACTATTAAAACCCATGTTCTCAACAACAGGATTAATTTTAAATTAAAAACTACAACTTCTGTGTTTTTAATTGGAAAAAATGGGTTCTATATTTGTAATAATTAGGTCCAAATTATTTTAATAAGATATTTTTTATTTTTAGGCAATATGAATAGTAACTACGGTAAATTTTATTTACCATTGTTAAAGGTAAATCGGGTAATTAAGGTTAAATATTATATTATAAAATTACCCTAACACATGTATTAATATAATTGTATGATTATATTTTTCTGTAAAAAATGCTTGTTTCAAAATGGAATGTATTGGAACCCACTTTGATGTGATTAAGACCCTTAATTTATTTTATTTAAAGATAGTGTAATATGTCTCACTCAAACATTAATAATTAAAATATTTTTAAAATAAGGATATACAAAATATAAATTATATTATAAATAATTTTTTGAAAGATACTTTGTTTTCTATGTTATGGTAATTTATTTTTAATATATAAGAAATATTTAATTACCATAACTGCTTATACATTAATGATGCATAAATTATTTATTTAGTAAAAAATCAATAATATAGTTTTTATTATAATAATAATACCCATAAAAAACACCAACACTTGACAAAAACATATTGGTAGAGTATATATACACCATAATAATCCATGTGTCAACTTTTGGATCATTTGGAGCCTTAAAAAAGTTATTATGACACTAATATTATTTTATTTTAAATGATGTCAATGTTATCAACTTCATACTTTAATAAATATATCAATTTAATGTTGTGCTTTTAAGATGATAAATTCAGATAAATTTATTCTTATAAAATATATTATATTTATATTCAACATTTAATATTATTTTTAATATTTATGCAACAAATAAGTATATTAAATAATTATACAAAAATGTTGTAGTAATTATTTTATTAAGAGAAATATCAAATAAATGGTTTTAATAATATTGAAATATATATTATATGAAGAAATTTATGTGCTCCATTAATTTTTTAGATGCATACGACATGTTAGGAATCTAGTAAATATATTTCTTCGAATATATCTTATGTTTGGATTTTATTTAAATTCAGATAATTGATATTGTCAAAATTGACACTATTGATATTTTATAAAAATAACATATTATTAAATTGCTTAAAAATAACTAATATATTTACAAATTACAAATTTAAAATTATACTGTCTAAAATGTAATAATGGATCTAATTATGTAAAATTCACAACACATAAGTAATTATTTATAACAATTTAAAATTTAGAATATTATTAACAAAAATAAAATTAAATAGGTTAAATAAGGATAAATCAAGTTGATAAGGATACAAATAAATACCAAACAAGTATAAATTTTATTGGTTGATGATATTACAACCCTATTGCATCACATGATCAAATTGAGACATTTTTTAAGGTCTTTAAGTGGGTTTTAATTTATTATAAAATAATATTTTTTATGTTTCAATGTGTGCCCCTCTCCTCCCTTAAAAAAGGGCACCTCCTCCCTCTCATCTTCACACAAATTTGAGCCTTCAATATCGGCCAAAACCTGCCCATTACTCTTCTCAACATTCCTAGTAACATTATGGAGGTTCTGGTCTTCTCAAAGTCCAAATAAAGACTGTTAAGAGGAAGTTTAAAGGAGGTGTGTCGAAGAAGAGGTAATCTCTTATACCGATTCGTTCAAGTTTCATTCTTCTTCAACATCCCCTTATTTAGCCATTTAGTTATAATGTAATACAATCAGTATCAATATTATACTTATATGATATTATAGATATTAAAAAACCCCATTTCACCTTCTATCCATCCTATGGAAAATGATATCACCGCGCGTGCGTACGTATAGAATACCGTCTCCACGTCGTGGTGTAATATGTTTTTCCAACACCACCTTACATGGATGGGTATAATGGTGTAATGAATAACTATATATGGTTATGATAACATCATATGGATTCTGAGTTATTATATCATCCACTCCAATTACATTCAATAAGTACGGGAATGATATCATCGCTCGTGCGTACGCACGGATTACCGTCTCCACGACGCGATGAGATTCATTCTCCATGTTAACCATTCAAGAATGATTATAAAGTATATATAATAAATAATCATGAAAGATATGAAATAATAATTATACTAAATTAATGTAAATATATGTTTTATTTGCATAATTCCATTCAATTCAAAAAGGAAACGAATACAGCGTTCATGCGTACGTACGACCTACCGTCTCCATAAATGGTGAATTTCATTCCATTTATCGATCTATCATATATATTTATATGATGAATATATATATTATATATAAATAATTTATTAAATTCTGTAATTTTTTAAATCAGGATATAAGTAATAATATCATTAACAACAAGTCCAAACACGTACGATAAATGAAACAATTTTACCAAAAACACTACTTTAAATTGAATTTGAAAAAAGAACGAGTAATCTAAAGTCATAATTGAATCATATATGATATAATAAATATTATTATGGTTCTATTACAAGTTAATAATATGTTTAGACCCACTAAACAGGAGTTTCAGACATGTATAGTTGAAATTGGACATAAGGTATGGGATAACTATTCTAATCTCTTCTTATCTGAGATTGTATATTTGTAAGTATTTTTTGGGGTTATATTTATCATCCATGTCCTTGTTTTATAAAAATGTTTTCATAAAGTGTTTAATATTCTTCCATGTATGTTTAAATTCATGTTTTCCCCTTTTAATTTTACATTTTAGTATGGAAGGAATCATTCTTTTGTTTACCACATGAGGTACTTTTTGAAATTTGTGGAAAAAGTACTAGAAGAATGTTTTTTGAATATATACGAAATGAATGGATTTTTACAGTTTCATAACACCTTATTTCCATGAATATTCCTCTACAATATTTCATGATTATTTTCAAAAAATCGTTTTCTTTAAAAATTTCATGTCATTTTGATAAAAGAAAATGATTTTGAAGAAGAAAGGATATTTTCTTCAAGAATTAATTTCAAGTGTTTTGTCAAAAATATTTTCCATCTAAAGTGAAATTAGTTAACATGTTTATGTTACAATTATAATGTATCTATGATTTACATGGTTAAATTTTTCTTATGATGAAATGATATCGATTTATTCTATATGGATTATGTTATGATGTGATGATGTTTATGAAACACATTTTATTCATTGGGTTATGATGACTGATTTATATTTATTTTGTGGAACATGAAAGAATGATTTTATTATGAGATGGATGTGAGCTATATCTACCTCCAATTCATTGGGTAAAAATTTATATCTCATGAGATAGAATGGCTGTAATGACAAGTTAATCCGGTTCAGTAATACAAAGATGGAACGATAAGTAAACCTGGTCCAGTAATGGACTTTGTCCACAATGATGGTCTTGGAAACAATGACTTGGATACTTTGTAAATCATAACATGTTCCTAATGGATTCCAAAATTACATGATATTTTATCATGATTGATGTTATTTTATGATCTATTCCTTACGTATTCCCATGATTTATTTCACAACTCAAGATTTTTATGTTTAAACTTTATGTTCATGTTTTTAAGTTCAAATGTACCTGGTTTGTTTTAATTTCTCCACGCTTACCCTTACTAGGAATTTGAGATAAACCTTTATATGTTTTCTTTTCCTCAGGATATAAAGAAAGGTTTTAGGTAAGAAAACACAAGGGGAATATTTTTATTGGAGATGTTGAAGATCTTTCACCATGATTAGAAGATTATGTTCCAAGTTTACAATGACACTAAACTAATACGGTCCTTGGGTGTTTTTTTGTAATGTATTATGTATTCCAAAAAATTAATGTAATGTCCTTGTACATCAAGCATTGGGTCTCTACACTTTGGTTTAAGAATTTTGCAAAGACTAGTAGCTCTGGGATGTTTTAAGAGCCTTAGGAGGAGTATTGGGAGGAACATTGGTAAGGCTAAAGGATTGAGAGGTGTGGGAGGAAGAGGGGAGTGAGGGTGGTATTTATAGTGGAGGAGCAGAGGTATTTTATAGTATTTTAATCCTTATTATAATATTTTTTCTTACGACTATGAATAGTATTGATTAATGTTCAAAAAATTAGTAATAATGTAATGTGAGTTTGAACCAAGTAGGCTTATATCACTTTTGATGTCATAAATATGGTATTTAATTGATAATTTTAATATAAAATATTTTACCGTATTTCACTATTTATAAAAAATTAATGAATTTAAAAAAATTCACAAAAATTAACCATAACTATATTTTGACGTGTAGTATTAAAAAATGAAACCCATTTTTTGAAAATAATTATCTAATTATTATTAATTTAATTTTTATATAAAATCATAATTTATTCAAAAAAACAATTTTAAAACTATAACTTCTTTTGTATCACATTAAGAAAGAGGTATTTCTTTCACCAACAAATTCTAAGGAAAAATTAATCAAATCATTAAAAAAGGGATCATGTTCAAAATGTAACATTGTTAAGGATGCATGATCTTTTGGACTCATGGAATCTACCACTTTGTTTACTTTTCCTGGATGATAATTGATCCTGAAATCATACTCCTTTATCAATTCAATCCATCTTCTCTGCCTTATTTTCAATTCCATCTAGGTGAATATGTACATCAAAATTTTATGGTCAGTATGTATTTGACATTTGGATCTATATAAATGATGCTTCCAAATTTTCAATGAAAAAACCACAGTTTCTATTTCCAAATCATTTGTGGGATAATTTAACTCCTGAGTTTTTATTTGTCTTGATGAATAAGAAATTACATGATCATTCTATATTAAAAAAAACCATATCCCCTCAATGAAGAATCATTTTAGGTGAAATACACACCATTTTGGGAAGTTAGAGCCAATATCATAGCATTTACCAATCTCCTCTTCAGTTCCTGGAAGCAAACATCACATTCTTCTATCCAAATAAATTTAACCCCTTTATACGTTAACTTTCTTAGCAGGATAGATAACCGTGCATAGTTTTTAAAAAAATATCAGTAATAACCTACTAATCCAAAAAAACTATGAATCTACATAACATTTGTGGGCCTTTTCCATTCATCTTCCACTTTTGTTTTGGTATGATCAACTTTTATTCCATTCTTATTTAAAATGTTCCTATGAAAGAAAATCAGTTGCAACAAAAATAACACATGTTGAATTTTCATATAGTTTATTTTTCACTATGGTTTTTAAGATAACCCTTTTATTTTTTAATGCTTCTCTTTATTTTTAGAAAATACCAAAATGTCATCAATAAACAAAACCAAAATATTTTCCAAGAACTCATGACATATTCTATTTATAATATTAATGAATATAGAAGGATCATTAGTTATCCCGAACGACATAAAACAAATTCATAATTCCCATATCTTGTACAAACTGCTATTTTGGAGATTTCAGACTCCTTCACCTTCAAATGATGGTATTCGAATCTCAATTCTGTCTTAGAAAAGCACTAATATCTGTGGAGCTGATGAAACATGTCATTGATATGATGAAAAATATACTTTTTTTAATTTTGATGTTATTAAAATCTCTATAATCAATTTAGAGTCTCATGGAACCATCTTTATTTTTAACAGAAAAAATAGGAGCACCCCACGGTGAAGTGTTAGGATTAATGAATCCATATCAAGAAAATCCTGAAATTGATTTTTCAAATGAAGAAGTTCCATTTGAGACTTACGATATGGGAGTTTTGAAATTGGATTATCATCATGAACTAAGAAAATTGTGAATTCGACTTCCCAACCAGGTATGACACTAGGTAACTAATCAAGAAAAACATCAAGGTATTCATTTATCATAGAAACATCATTAATCTGAAAAGTTACCTTGTTTTTAATAGAATGAGTAAGATAGCATCAATTTCAATATTTCAACAGTTTCTCAGCATCTTGAAATGTTATCTATTTTATGGTTTTTTTCCTTCAATACAAAATGAAACTCTTTCTGAAAAACAACTTCTTTCTTCCTATAATCAATATTTTCCTGATAAACAGAATGTCAATCCATTACCAGAATGACATCAAACTATACTAAAAGAAAAAAATGTTTGGAAGTAAATTATTTCCATATAACACAATATAAGGATTATTATAATTCCTATTTATTATAATATTTCCCCTAGAGTTTTAACAATAAGTTCTAGTCTTATTTATTGATATGATATTTCCAATTTACCAAATGATTCATCATAAATAAATGAATGTGTAGACCCTGTATCAAACCAAACATTAGAAAAATATATTTAAACAGACAATTTACTTGTATATCTTCATTCGATGGCCCAAAATCTATTGACGTAGTCACAAAGGATCCGACAACACCTTTCTGGTTATAATTTGGCTGTTTTTCATCATTCAAATCTCTCTTTGGGCATGCATTTTCATAATGACCCATCGTACCACATTAAAAACACTTAACATTTTTCTTATTAGGATTAGTATTAGGGTAATTTTCATTACAATATTGGGTCATATGTACAAACATACCACATTGAATGTAATTCCCAAATTTGGTAAGGCATTCCCCAGGGTTATTCTTAAAACACTATACCCAAATTGTGAATTTGATTTTAATTCTATTAGATTTATTTTTTTGATTCTTACCCATCAATTGACATCTATACATCCTCTTCTCCATGTTCTAAAAATTCATGTGATTATCAGAAAACTCCATCACTACCCTCTCAACACATCATATATGTTTCTCATAACATTTGAATTCACAGGAGGCCAACTCCCTTTAATACCTTGGCTTCAATGTTGGTAAAGGTTGTTGATTTTTCTATAAGGATCCATAATAAGATTTGGAGAATACCTCGCTAGTTGGGTGAATTTTTATTCATACACGTCCACTTAATATTCATCCTTTTTCTTCAATTTAAAAAATTTCTTCTCCATCATAAGTCACACCACCTTAAGAAAATATTTTTCAAGGAAAAGTCTTTTAAATTCATCCCACTCTAAGGCATCAATATCCTCTCTATCCTTGATATTATTTACCACCGACCAATACTGATCAGCATAACCTTCAAGAAAAAAATTCAAGACATACTTTTAAATTATATAATCATCCCATAACATTGAATATCTTTTCAAGGGATTTAATCCACCCTTTAGTAGATACTATGTCAGAAGATCCATTTAAAGAAGGAGGGTGTTTTCTTATAAAATTTTCCAATATTGTCATGTTCCATTTTGTTACCTCTGGTTTTTCTATTTCATGTATGCCACCACAATTTATTTACTACGTTAACTGAGCCATAACTGTGACAAACTTCTCAGTTTCATCCCCTACTAATTCAGGCTGTAGATTCGGAAGGATATCGTTATGTCGGTTCCTCTCCTATTCTGCTTCCCTGTTTCTTCTCTAGACAACCATTCTAATAAAACATATCTTAGTAGAGGAAAAATTGTAATATTTAAATTCTATATCATTTAAAGATAACCGTTATGTGAAAATCATTTATGGGATTCTATTAACATTATCTTAACCCCTAAGGTTATGTAAACCATCCTTTGATACCAACTATAAGGACCTGAACTCATTACGTTACATAATATTGAATTTATTCAATAAATCATATCAATTTACATTTAGGATATTTTCATTTTTAGATATTTAGATAATTGGTACATAATACATTAATAACATTACACATTAATACAGAGGGGATACCATAAAAATAGTATTGATTTCTTCCAAAATGCATAACATTTCATATAAAAAATTATTTCCTTAACAATTATTAAAACATTTATCTTTGATTCTTTATTTTTGATACACATAATTATAACCTATGAATGTTTTTTTAAAACATTGGATGAGCACAAAATTATCAGTATGAGATATTAAAATAAGGAAATAACACATTAGTCCAAAAATTCTTGTAACTTATGGAATCATTTTTAGACAGAATACCTATCCTCCATATATAATTAATTTGTAAAACATTAGCTTTCCACAAGATTTACATAAACATAATAACATAAATTGAACCATAATTTTATATTGGGGCATTACATTCATAATATTTTAACCCTCTCGACTACCTTATAATTTGCAACCCTCACAGCTACCTTACAATTTGTGTAACCATCACAGTTACACTTGGAATAACCATATGACCGACCTCCAACATACACATAAACAATGAGTTGGAGGGATATATAGGTCCCAAACCACATAATAAACAATTACCAAGACCATAACATAATCATAAAACATAAGTAATTTCATAAAAACATTGCTTTTGAATTTTGTAAAACAGAATTTCAAAAGATGTTTTTAAAAGAAATGCCCCTTATAAATATCATATAATTGAAGAGATACTTAATAGAGAGGATGGAATATTTATATAAAAAATAAACACAAATAATTATTCATAATATAAATAATGTTCAACACATAAAAAATTTTAAAACCACATAAATAATGAAGTAGAATTATAACCCAAAGAATGGAAATAAGGTCAGGAATTCCTTTACCTTGGGTTTGTATTACTTAAAACCTATTTAAAAATCATGTATAATGGTTTATAGAGTGTTAATAATATCTTAGAGAAAAATATTCATGTTTATAATCCCTTATATGATCATTTCATTACATCATTTCACTCTTTAATTTTAATTATTTGTTCCTTGCATTGTTTTGGGTGAGTTCTTTACATGATTTCCATGATCTGTTCATGAGGAACATTCTAGTCGATAGGAATTGAAACACCAGAATTTTAATGGAGTAGTATTTAAATATTTGTAGAAAAATAAATTATTCCATGCTTCATTTTTAATTATGACATGATAATGATTCATATGATAAAACATTTTTGATATTTGTTTAGGTTATTTTGGTGATTCTTCAATCGTAATGAACTCATTTGTTTTATAAATTAATAACATGCGTATAAAATGATTCCAGAAACCTATATAAGATATAATACATAAATTATAATCTTGTTAAACAATAAAAATTGTTTCATGACCTATTTTTAATGAAGTAGATGAAATTGAAATCACATCGTCAATGATGTTGGTAAATCGACAAATCATCGACGATGTTTTTATTTCTTGAATAAGTGGAAGTGAATAGGAATTATAATGGAGAGAATTCCATAAAAATTATTACATCCAAAATATGTAAGATAATGGATCATTCATGTAATTAGGATAAGGGGAGGTGAAGAAAGTAAAAAAATATAAAAGAAAATGAAATGAAAAGAATGAAAACAAAAGAGGATGTTTTCCACTTGATCCGTTCTCCTTGAGGTCCTTCTTAAGGCATTTGATTTTGGCATTTTTTCTAATACCATAAGCTCTAGGACATGTGAAACCTCCATGTTTGGAGTATTGGTAAAAACTTAGGAAAGTATCAAGGCTTCAGAGGTGTGGTAGGAAGAGGGGAGTGAGTGTGGTATTTTTAGTGGGGAGATGAGGTATTTTACATTAATTTAATCCATAATATTATATTTTTTCATAAGACTATGAATAGTATTGATTCATGTGACCCAAAATAGTAATAATGGATTTTATGTTCAAACCAAGTTGTCTTACATAACTTATGATTTCATAAATAGTGTATTTGACTGATTATTTTAATGTACAACATTTTACCGTATTTCACTATTCATTAAAAATTCCAAAATTTCAAAAAAAATCCCAAAAATTAACCCTAACCATTTTTTGATGTGTAGAGTTCCAAAATGAAGTCCATTTTTTGAAAATAATTTTCTTAATATTATTAATTTAATTTTAAACAAATCCAGATTTAGTTAAAAATAACAATTTTAAAACTATAACTGCTTTTATAAAACATTGAGAAATTATCCAACATATCATTATCATAAAGGCTTAAAGATATAAAATAATAATAAAATTTACCATTCATTATGTTCATATTACTATTCACATTACTATTCATAATGGTGTGATACTATTTACCAAAAAAACATGTTGGTCATTACAAACTCAAAATAACTTACGGAACAAAATTATAGATGACTGTTTTTCTAAATTCAAAACATAGAAGTGGAAAAATTGTGTTTAATGGATTGTTATAAATATCTACATAAAACAATATTTCATGAATTTCAATTTAATTAATATAAAGTCATGGGTTTTTATAGTATCCTCGTATTAGGTACTCAATAGGGTCTTGGGAAATATCCATTAAAAGAATGAAATTTTATTCATTTCAAAATAAATATTTTTATATTAAAACCAAATTGATCTCAGAATTCCCCTCATATCCATCATTGTATCCATCCATTATTAACATTCATCATTCCTCTCATTTCATCCTTGTGATCTAACATCCTCATTATTCATTGATTTTTCTAGGTGATCTCCGAAGATCATCATTGAAATCGAATATGGTAGTATAACTTTTAATATTATATTTTGGCTTATTCCCTTATAGTAGTGGTTTAAAAAGTATGTTAATCTAATTTTATTCTATTAATACCATTTTATAGAATTTATTATTCTCATGTAGATACTATATGGATTCTTCCATGTTAAATTGTATGTGTTTTCATTATTTCAAATTTTGGACAACATTATTAAGGTCAGAAATGATGTAAAACCTTTTCTCCCATCTTAGTATTTTTTATCTAGGTATTTTCGTGTACCAAAATCTAGAATCATCAAATATGTATTAATTTTTGTATAGTATGTTTTTGTAAATTATTTAAGGATATTTTTCTTATTAGCCTATTTGTTTTTCAATTCAATAGTTGGGGGTGTTTGGAGGCATCTTGAGGATGGTTCAGTAGAGTTTGGTGATTAGATTTAATATATAATGTGGATAAAAACATAAAATAATTATTCAATAATTGAATGAGATTGGGATTAGGTGATACAGATTTTAATATTACTTCATTGTGTTGGAAATTTGATGGTTTTGTAGATTAATTTATAGCATTAGTATCCAAGTCATACAAGAATTCATGACATGAATGTTTAATTCATGACATGAAAGATATATGTTGTTCCCTATTTATAAATATAAGGGTTGTCTGAATTGTCTCATTTGTATATCATTCCACTCAATTTTATGAAAACCATACATGTTTTTTTGAGTATCCTTCATCCCATTTTCACGTACATTGACCCTTTGGATATGATATCTGATTGTTGGGAATCTATGGCATGTTATTATATTTGATCACATCATCTCCTTTCATTCTTCATTTGCGATTTTCAATAGTAGCGTTGTTATGGTTTAGGGAGAGTTTTGGATGCATTTTGATGAACCATTGTTTTTATATAGGTTGTATCAGGGGTTTCTTTATATGAATGTGGTTTTCATGTAGTTTCCCCTTTTCCTTATAGTATTGAATAAATCAGAAAAAACATTGATGCATGGGATCCTTATTCTAAACCAATTTAGGTTAATGTGTCGGGATCACATGATTTTTCTTCAACTTAGTGGAATGTATGGGTTTTCATAATAAATATAATGAATTTTATATACCTATAATTGATGGGAGTGGGGAGAAATAACTTGTTTTTCTTCTTTGGATGTAATAATATATGTGATTATACAATCTTTTTTCCTTTACTAAAAATGATGTCTGTTGGGAGCCTTTCATGCACTGTTGATGATAATAATGTGAGAACTATAATATGAAGAATTTTCATGTTTCCATAAATAATAGTTTAATAATGTATATATGGTTAATGAATTATTTTCCCATGGAAATCTGAAATTTTTGATAGAAATATCATAATATATAATGAAGGAAAGTAATGTAAGACCTTGATTATTTTTTTAAGTCAGAATATATTTCTATGTGTGGTTATGAACAATTTGTTTCCATGTGTGATGTGGGATATTGTTTGGTGCTGTTGGTGACCAAATAGAGTTTCACAGTGATTTTATCATCACTTGATCCAATTTATTATAGGAATAAATGCCTTTTATTTTTGATAATATTATACTCTTTGTTTTTTTCACCAACCAAGGGGCCATTGGAGGTGGGACTCAAGGGTAATCATCTCCCTTTCATAATTTCCAACCCAAGAGGGGTAACTTTTTAGGGAGTGGTTAATAATAGATATTTATAATATGTTTTGAATAATAAATAAGGTGTAGTTTCAATTTATACACCATTAATATTTGAAGGGTTTGTAGGGTAATGTTTCCAATTCCCCTCATACAAGATGTTATCCAAGGAGATCATTTATTACATAGTATTTTAGGATCACTGATGATTTAATGCATGGAATGTGAGTTTATTGAACAACTGAGTGTGGTGGACTTGTTTGTAGGGTAGAGACCTGGTAGGGGTGCATGCGTGAAGATTTATTCTATTAATATTTGAATTGGATGTTTATGGGATGTTGATTAATTAAAATGAGGTAATAAAACAAACCCCGATAAAAGTTCATGCTATTTTTCTCAATATTCCTCCATTATAATGTCCAAGGATTCCATTAATAAATATTACATTGTTTTTTTCAAATATTCAATACATTTCACAAATAGACACTTGAGGATTATACAGTTTTAGTAATGTTGGTTGCTAGATACATAATATTCTTATTTCTTTAATGATATTTAATATATATAAAAACTTCAAATTACTACATGTTATAAAAATACAAAACATTAACTGATCTTTATAACTTGGGTAATGAAACACAAGAAATGGTGATCTTAGATGCTCAATATGTGTAAACAAGGAATACATCAATCAATGATCATATAAAAGAATAATATAATAATAAGGTTATGAGATCACAATCATAAAACACAATGTTAATACACAATATTTTAATGATAATAAATGATAATCATTATATAAATAATTACCATTTCAAAATTAATGAATAAATATGGAGAGGAATCTCTTAAATGAATTATAAACAATAATTCCATTTCATAAAAGTTTGGCAGCATCATAAGTAAGGAAACCATTTCTTAGGTTATGTATATCATCCAAGAACATGACATCATAATGGATCAGACATTAAGACCTATTTCTCACTTCATAACAGATCAAGAATCGTCACTTTTTTTTACAATAGTTTAACTATCACTATAGTCTATTTCCCATATAATATCAATCAAACGGTATTTTTTACCATTGATATATCATGAGATTAAAAACATTACCCAATGAATTTTTAAGAGAAATAGATCCCACCAATAATACAGTCCACAAATTTTGAGCCACAAGATCATATAAAATTCCACCTAGAATAACTCATAGGCTGGGAAAATTTTTCATAATAATTTACTCAATGTATTACCTATATAAAAGAAAATCTATCTCATAATAATCTCACAAATCCATCATATCATAACTTATGGATAATGAAAGAGTACCATAAATTTATTTTAATCATAATCATAATCCACCAAAAATAAAAAATAATAATGCTGAAATGGTATCATATCCATAATAAGGCCTATATATCATCAAAACATATCATCATATATTTAAAATTATTTTAAAAAATTACAATGAAAATTTCATGAGGGAATGAATCTTTTCACCGTGAAAATTACATTTAAAAAACTGAATGTTCATAAAAAATTATGTAAATAATTCTCTTTTAAAATTACCTTATTTACATATAATGTATGATAGAAAACAATTGGAGGTCACGATGGAGGGAAATTCCTTTCAGGATATACATGGTATAACAATGATTTCTTTTACAATTTTGTAAAAATAAAAAGGATCCCTTTTTTGAATGAAAAATGAAGATACCTTAATAAAGATAATTCAAAAGTTTAAAATGGCTAAAAATTACTTTAATCCATTAATTTTGAATCCTAAAACCAATTGGGAACACATTTTTAGAAAAAAAATCATATTAAAAATAGGTTTTTGACTGAAGAAAGATAAAAATTCGTTTTTTTAATTTTTTAGAAATCATTACAATATAAAAGAAGAAAAATGATAGGAAAACATGTAATTTCCATAAATAAGTCAATGGGTATAAAATTATTTATTTTAGTGGTAGTACATAATTTGATCTCAAATGTGAAAGCATAAATATAATCAATCTAGATAAACAATGAGGTTATAACATCAGACCCTTACAAATTTGGTAAATATTTAATTTTAAGACTAATGAAAGAGAGATTCATATATTGAAAATTATATACAATAATTTTCATGATAATAATTATAAAATACATTCTTGTGTAGTGTATACACAACATTAAAAGTCATGTTTTAAACATGTGATTCCTTATCCATTATGTTTACTTAATTTTAAAATTTCAATTTTCAACACTTTAACTAGTTTCATTTTTATTTACATAGGTAATTAATCTTAAAATAATAAAAATAATATGAACCATACAATATAATTTTTACCCAGTAATTATAAATATTTATTCCAATTTAATTAACAAGGTGTCATTGGGTGTTTGAACTTAATTTTAAACATGCATAGGTAACCTTGAAAACCTTGTTTTAAACTCTTCCATATAAATTAATTTTAACTAATTTTAATATTTCCCTATTATATAATGTAAATTCATAAACATCAAAATATTTATTTAACATTAAAAATTAAAATTAATTGAATATTAATTTTTTAAGTTAACATAATACACACAGATGTAGAAAAAGCTGTTTTTCCAAGGGTAGCTTTTTTTATAATTAATGAATTTTTTATATCAAAATTAAATATAAAACATAATTAAATTACCTGAATTATATTAATTAAAAATTAGTTTAACTAATTTCCCATTTATTATTATTTCTAAAATCAAATTTATTTTTATTAACTTATTAAATGAATGTTTAGATTTCCATAATCATTAGTATTTTTCACTATTAATCAAAAAAGTAATCATGTATAAAATTCTAAAAAATTAATTATTTGATAATTTGACCATGATTATTTTAAAAAATAAACCTTATTTTTTAAAATAAATATTCTAAAATAAGAGGATCTTTTTTTAAAATAAGTGTGCACAACATGGAAAATCTACATTTTCAAAATAAAATTCTTTTAAGAATAAAACAAATTTTTTCTTATTCTGTGTATTGAAAAAATATTATATTTTTGTCAAAACATTTTATTAAATATATTATATATATATATTATTAAAATTACTCATTAATGGTACATAATTTAATTAAATAATATAAATATCACTTTTCATACATAAAAATAATTTTTTAGAAAATTATTTCATTTTTTTCAACATATTTTTATTTTAATATCTATCCAATTTATTAACGATCAATTTATGTTACATGTTTTTAAATAGAATACTTTTCATAATTTATTTTGTCCTATTTATACACACCAATATAAATTGTTGGGGATAAATATTTTATTAAATAATAATATTTTAATAATATTTTATGCTTCTTTTGAACTCAATGTTTTATATAGTTAATACCATCAAAGAATTATTTTTTAAAAAAAATCATAAAATATAATTGTGTTAAATTTATGATTTTTAGTAGTGAATCTGGGTAATTGTTTGTATGTATATTAGGTAGTTGTGTTTCAACAGGATGAGCTAGTTAATAATCAAGGGACCGGACTAAGAAAGGAGGATAGGGCATGGTAGAGGGGTTTTTATTTCTTTTAGTAGTATAATTTTTGGATTTATGAGGGGAGTGTTTTACGTTAGGAAAAAAACAATGGATGGAGGGGCTTGATATGACCATTGGTTTGATTCAATTCCAAGATGAAAATATAGTATCATTCGCAGTTAGTTAGAAATGGGTAGAAATAAATCATGGGTGGTTAATATATATTCATTACAATAGGTCTAATGAAGTGTTTTGTCCAAACATATAAAAGTAGTTCGATTTGGAATTCTAGTCAACAATGAAGAAGAAAAAAAATAAGACGTTTCATTCTATTGAGTAGGGGAGCCTGAATGTGTTGGATCTTGAAATCATGTTAACTGATCACTTTCACTCCACCATGAATTTTTCTATAAATTAGGAGTCCATAACATGATATCTGGAGAAGGATTTTCACCTACTAATATGATAAGCAATCACGATATTTATGATTTCTATATAACTTATATATGTTCGGACCTTAAACATTACTTCATAACGATTTAAGTGAATAATTTGACTTTTAACCAAATCGAGGATCTTTTCTTGTTTATTGGTTTAGAGAATATGGCCATAATTCATACATAACAACTAAAATATTTCAAAGTAGACACATCTTCTCATTTCCAAATTTTTTTCACCAAATACAATCTTTTAAAAAGAAACCTATTTTTGCTTTATGTTTAAGTATCCAAAATTTTCAATAATCCAATCCTTTACACAATTATCTTTTAAAATCCTAAAAAAATAATTTCCAAACCTGGGATGGGAATATAAAATCTCGGTAAGGGATACACAATAATGAAAACAATTATCCTTGAGAATACATGTAAACTATGAATACAATATCATAAAGTAATAATTTTCACCTTTTTGAAGAAGAAAATACTATCCACTGAATACAAGCTTGTTTCATACCCTTTTGTAACCAAAATATTACTATAAATCCCATATATATAACATATAACATTTAAAATGTAACTTGGGAAATAATCATACTTAATTGGAAAAACCATACAGTCATCTTCCAGAAATATCATTCTTAAAAATAGAATATCTATATAGTCGACTTCCTTACCCAATGCATTGGAGTTTATAATGTAACCACCAATCCTTGGTTTATAATGGAACCACCCATCTATAGTTTATAACGTAACTACACAACTTCTGTATGTCATGTAACCACCCATAAAATTTTCAAGTACCATTATATAATCATCCCAATTAAAAGATTGAAAATATCAACATTTCAGTCATTGAATTTCATTTACAATCACAAGAAATCGTTTCATCATATTGAAGTAGTTAATCCATTTTGAAAACCATTTTCAATACAAAAATAACAAAAAATGGAATGAGGGATTTATTTTTTTTCATTTTAAAAACATGAATTCTTTTCGGGGAATTCAAATATCAAATAATGGTTATGGAAGAAGAGAAGTCCTTGTCGCTGCATTTGTTATAAATAATCCTTTTGTAGATTTGAAAAATGACTCATTTAAAAAATATACCTTTTTAAATACATTGAAGGAAATTTATAGTCAATGTGGTTTATTATACCATGTATTAAGAAGGTAGTGTATATTATCAAAATATGCCTCAACGAAAGGAGATTGAGACGTAGTCCCCTAAATGATCAAAACATTAGATTAAGGATAAATCAATGAAATAATTATGTGTCAAAATATAAATACACCCAATATAAGTGGATATTTATTGTAAAAAAATCATAAGTCATTGACTCATATTCTTGGGAAAACAGATCCAATGACATCGATGTTTAACTCATTGAATGGAAATAGAGTTAAGATTTCCCTTACCTCGAGTTCAACTTGTCTCGTATGTTATTTTTATTCCATTATAATAAAATTAGAATCATTTATACATTCTTAAATTCTATTTTATTTTGATTATTCATTTTACATCACTTATTATTATGTTACTCAAATTACACAATTATTTATGTTCATATCAGACGTTTTGTCTATATTCGGTACAATTATAAATAAACATGTTATTATGTAAATTATCGATGTAGTCATAAGTAAATCATTTTAGGAATAATATTAATGATTAATTATCTTATATACTCAATTTATATGCATTAAGAATATTCCATTATATTGAAGATTATAAATGAAATGCATTATTCTTGGTGACGGTAGGTCGTATATACGCATGCACACAACTTTCATTCAATTGTTGTATTAAAAGAATGAAAAAAATGAAATTTATGTTTATTATAATTAAAATATAATATATATTATATATTTGTTACATGGTTTTATTAAAACTATCCTTTATATGTTCCATGTATGGAATGAACAAGTCATATCATTTGGGGGGGAGATAGTCCACACTTCCTCAAAAGAAATTATAGTGTTTACACAACTTGAAATGAATAATGGTATTCTCTATATATAAATTAAAGAAGAATATAAACAAGATAAATATAATACATATCATATATAAAATAGTTTCCATCATTATGTGCACCATTAGAGGTGGTATGGAAAAATTGAACAATCATCGTTTCGTGAGGCAGTATTAAACTCTACATAGAAACAGTATGTTTATTACCCATTAAATGTAGGTGTGTGTAAGTGTAAGAAATTATATTTCATAAAATCATTATAGTATATTTTGGATACCATTGTTGTTTGTAATCATAGAATAATTAGAGTATTTGGAGTGTAGAATGGAAATGAAACAAAAAAAGCATGTGGAAAGGCGTTACCTCTTAATCGGGTAACTTCTTTTGGTTTATACCAAAAGGCTACCATTGGAGGATTTTATGACACATTAGACGATTCAAGGATGAAGGTATGGATTCTAGGAATATATTTCTGGCTATTATTGGCTGAATCAAAAGGATTTGAGAGTGTAAGGAAAAGAAAGGAATGAGTGCCTTTTTATAGGGGAGGGGAGTGTCACCCTTGGAAAGTAATAAGATATTAAATTATAATAAATTATTTTTTTAAATAAAAATGGCTCCAAAATAAGATACGTCTATGATAATATGATTATAGTTATAAATCCTATCATCCAATTATTTTTAGACATATATTGATTTTATTTTAAACCTTATCTTTTTGTTTTACCCCTAATTATTCTCTTTCAATTTTAACTGTGGTAACTACATTTTAATTATTTAGTGGTTATTTATTTGATTTATATGGTTTCAAAATGTCATAATTGGACTCTTAAAAAACATGGAGACCTTATCTTAATCTATTTGTGATTCTAAAATATTTTTATGTTTTTTAATATATTTGTTAAATTATTATCATTATAAAATATCAATTATGTCAATTTCCTTGGTAATCATTTTAAATAATTTAAATAAAATTTTAACCTAGATATAACATCTAAAAAATAATTTAATAGTATTATATAATTTTATATTTTTCATTTAAAATTATTTATAATATAAATTATTTAAAATAATATTTAAAATAATATTTATAATGTCATTTATTATATTCCATTATTAAAAAAGTAATCACTACGTCATCAATGAGTCATAATTAAATTAAAATATTTAATTTCACAAAATTATAATAAAAAAATATAATATAGGAAATCTTTTTAGATTTCTAATGAATATCTATCATTGAATATAACATTTATATAAACCCATATTATAATTGTTTTATTAAGAAGATACATGTTTATAACATATTTTACCTCACTTTAAATTAAAAGTTAGAAGTATCATTATGGCACCCAAGTGGATTCCAAAAGCCATATTTGCATCCCAATGGTTTTCTTGGTTGTACATATCACTTAAAATAATATTACTACATGTTTTTGGGTAGTTTTATATTATTATAATATTATTTTTTCCATTATTTACTCGATTTACATTTTACCCATGGAAAAAAAAATAATTACTAAAGTTAATATTCTTAATGACCCAAAATAAAAGTGATCAATTTAAAAAATTTAAATAATATGATTAAAAAAACCATATTTCCAAATTCAAAACACAAAATTTTCAGTCATTAATTTAAAATTATATCCTGCTGTCAAAACGAGAAAACACATTTTCTAAAAAAAAACCATTAGATGATTGACACTTGTATATATCAAATTTCAATATGAAATTTCATCCAATGATCAAAATTTTATATAGTGATAAAAATTTAATCAAATTTCACTTTAAATCAATTTAAAATGATAATTTAAATATATAAATAAATTTTACGAAAATGAAGTTGTGAATTAAAATGTATTATTTTTCATTATTCATTAAAAAATTAAATTTATTATAATAATACCAAAAATTTAACCAATGTAAATTTTAATGTGACGATTGCAAATAATATGTTTATTTTTCTTAAATAACTCATATAAAAGTAAGAAAATTAATATTTAAAAAAGGTTCTCCATTAAAAGGCAGTAATAACACCTTTTAAAATATGTTAGTGTATTTTATTCTTAAAATTGTATTTATTCTCATTTTAAGACAACAAAATTTATTGGATGGGTGTAAAAACATTAAGAAACATGTTTAATCATAAAATATTTTTTTATTTATTATCTCTAATAAAACAGCTAGATGTTAACTACCATTTTAAATAATAATATTAATATTGTATTAGTTTTGGTATAAATCAGTCTTTTGTGCAATGTACGATTTCAGAGAAACTCATTCATTTTTTTTGAGTATAATATTAGAGATAAATTCTCAATTAATGTAAAAATACTATCTAATATATACATATATTTAAAATATATGAAACAATTTTATTCTATAATTATATATGATGTTACATCCTTCCCCCTTTTAGAAATTGTGCACTTGCTATTTTAAAATTTGGGTTGAGTAAGTACGGTTTCACATTTCAAAATTACCTCATTGAAATAGAACATTAGAAAATATTCCATAATAACTCCAAACTAAAATAAATAAATTAAATTACAAAATTCACATAAGATAAAAAATACTAGGGTTCCATGTTGGAAAATATGGATATGAATGAAAAACAAATTATGATGTTCTAATGGGGAGTGATAGAAAATATAATTAAGAAAAAGTTAACAATCCCAAAACCATAAGCTAGTAATTGATAAGAATGTCAATGAATCTGTAGTTTTAAAAGTAAATGGATAATTTTTTTATGATCCTTTTTATACTGTTCAGGAATTATTTTATTACTTTGAATTAGATCATAAAGAAAAATACTTACTTGATAAGTATAGTTTCATCTGCTAAATAATTCTACTACAAACTCATATTTTTCTCAGATTAAGAAGTTTTTAATATAGAATTTTCATGACAGAATAACTATAACCAAAATAAATATAATTTCATAGTCCAAAAGAAGTTTAACTATCAATTTATTGGATCGTGAAAAATTAAACAAAAACAAAAAAGTTAGTTCTTGAGAATTTAATTCCCAAATATAGTAATCCTTTATAAGATGAAAGACTACTTTTAATCTTCAAGATTAATCAGTAATAACCAATGTTGGAAAAATACCATTGAACATATAATTATCCTTAAAATTCCTTAAAATAATCCAAATAAGGATTTAAAAAAGTAGAAGGATTTAATCACAAAATCATCGAAGATAAATTTAACAGTTATCTTCAAATAACAAAAATCACTCTTAATGTCTCATACCAAAAAATAACTAACCTAATAACATATTTTCCAAGGTAGGTTAAAAATTCCCACAAATAACATAATTCCCATAATTCCATAATTAGAATAATATATTCTTCAAAAAAATATATTTAAACCATTACTCCTCAAATAAAATACCATAGTATTTTATTTACCTTAATCATATAAAGTTTTAAAAAATAGTGAATTCATTCCAAGATAACATTTATCACATAATGAATATATCATTTTCCATTCCCATGGTTATCTATTTGATAAAATATATTTCTCCCAAGTCATCATATTCTTTACCCATAATTTTTTTAACTAAAAACAATAACTTATACTTACTAGGGATATCATGTAGGCTAGTGGTAGGTGATAAATCCTTGTTCCACATTGGTTGTGGTTTCGAACTCCACACCCTTTTCCGATGTAACAGGTTGTCACCCTTCATAGTGATTTTTTCTTTTTATAAAACGATAGAATTTTTATAAAATCCCCACAATGATATAATAACATATTTTAATATCATGTTTTTCTCATGCCATTAATTTTGCATCCCAAAATGCAATAACCTGTAATTAACTCAAATGAAAGGATCATATAAACCATAAAGGATCTTTATAATTATGTCTAAAAAATATAATTATACATCAATTATCATTTTTACATAACAAACCTAAGGTTTAAACATACTATAAGTCTTCCAATGTAATGTAATACTTAATAAATTTAAACATATCATTAGCTATAAATCCAACATAATGCATGAATATATAAAATCTATACATATTAGTCATCAAATATTTTTATGATCCGTTAACCATGTTTTTCCATATTATTCTTTAATACTTATTTCATAAAAACAAAATAATGCATAATTTCTTAAGATTACATAATGTCAAAACATGAGATAAGAAACAATCCATATCTATCATAGGTCATTTTCAGTTTCCCCACTTTTGATTATAATGTCATTAGATATTGGTAAACATATATTTGGACTATCCTATTGATCCCATTCTTAATCCTTCTTTGTATGAAATTGATTTTTATAATGACTATATTCCCACATTTAAAAAATTCAATTGATAACTCCAAAATAACTTTTTTCTCTTTCCAGGAGTCAAGTGAAAAATTCCTTTTTTCATGGCAGGTCATTGATTTATGACCTTCGATACCACATTTACAACACCTTCCCATCTCTTTAAAACATATTTTGAGCTGTTTCTTTAGACATACATGACACATATGTTGTTGCATATACTTACCTTTACGATTATTACATGAACATCCACAAGGATTCGTTTCTCTCATATATGATGCATCATAGAAATCACCATATATCATGTGGTTAATCATTACTCGACATACATGGTTTAGAATATCCATGAGAGTTCTCATTTTAGCTCCCATTTCATTCGGTTTCTTATTTATAGAACCATATCATCTTCCTTCACAAACATTGTTACTTTGGTTCCTGTTACACCGATCAATTTACTAAAACCAAACAGGCTAGTTTGTGTATATTAGTAAAATTATCATATACTATCATACATAGGGGATAAATACATAGATATACTTTACAATGTAATCTCCAAATTATTAAATTATTCTAGAAAATATATTACTATATCTAATATTCTAACCATTTTAGTTATATACATCATTTCTCTGATGCTTAAACAACACCCTAACCTCTAAAGTTATCTAAACTGGCCGCAGATACCAACAATAAGGCCTGACATTAAACATCACTTAATTAAGAGTTAAGTCATTATGTTTTCATTCAAACGCAGCGATGATCTTTTTTAGGTTCAAATATCTAGAGAATTAGGACAAAATTCATACATAACAAATTAAATATTAAAAATTAGACACTTCTACTCACTATATATTTTTTCATAAAACAAATTCTTTAAAAAAAATACATGGATTCGTATCATGATTATGTATCCTAACATTTCCATGATCCCATACTTGATGCCATTCTCCTTAAAAATACTATGAAAAACATTTAAAAACATGGGATGAGCATAAAATATCTCATTAAGGGATACATAATAATGAAAACTATTAGCCTTTAAAAAACATGTAAACCATGAATACTTTTTCACAAATTAATACTTTTCTCTTTTATGAATATGTGAGTTCTCTTCACAAAATATAAGCTCGTTGCATACCCTTTTGTAACAAAAAAATTACATTAAAACCCATATAAAGAACATATAACATATAAAATTTAACATGGGATATAATCATACTTAATTAGAATAACCATATGGTCGACTTCCAAACATATCATTCATACAAATGGAATTTCCTTACGGCCGACTTTCATACCCAAGGAATTGGAGCTTATAATGTAACCACCCATACATGGTTTATCACAAATCCAACCATTTTTTATTTATCTCGTTTCCACCCATCTTTTTTTATCACATAACCACCCATAAAAAGTACATGTACCATTATATAATAATCACACATAAAAGATTTCAAATATAAACATTTTAGTCATAGAATTTCATTTGAAATCACAGGAAATAATTTCAATATTTTGAATTAGTAAATCAATTTTTAAAACCATTTTCAATAAAAAATAATAAAATAGGGAATGATGGATTTTTTTAAACACATTAATTCTTATAAAGGAAGCCAAATATCAAATAAGGGTTATGGTGGTAGAGAATTTGTTGTCTCCACATATGTTAGAAACATTCCTTTTGTGATTTAGAAAAAATGACTCATTTAAAATATATTCCATATTAAAACCATTTAAATAAATTAAAATTCAATGTGGTTTATTATAATGAGTATAAAAAATGTAGTGTATATTATCAAAATATGCTTTAATGAAAAGAGATTGAGATGAAGTCCCTTACAATGAATGTATAATTAGATTAAGGGTTAATTAATTAATTAATTATATTTGATAAATATAAATACACCAAATATAAGTGAATATTTAATGTAAAACAATCATAGGTTATTCAAAAATATTCCTGGAAAAACAAAACCAATGACATGGATTTTTAACTCAATGAATGGAAATTGAGTTAAGATTTCCCTTACCTCGAGTCTGACTTGTCTCGTTCAATTTTTAAATTTTTAAATAATAAATATAGGTTAATTTATAATTTCTATATAACCTTTTGTAGTTTTATTATTCATTTTATATTTCTTATTACCATTTTATAAAAATTACATAATTATTTTAGTTCATATCATATGTTTTGTCGACATTCGATACTTAAGTAAAATGTTAACATATTATTATGTAAATTATCCATGTGGTCAGAATTCCATCACTTCCGGAATAATATTCATGATATAATTAAACTATATACTCAGTATATATGTATTTATAATATTTAATAATATTGGATATTAGTAATTAAATTCACCATTCATGGAGATGGTAGGCCATACATACACATGAACACTAATTTCATTCCATTATTGTATTAAAAGAATGAAAACTAAATGACACATATGTATATTATAATTCCATTATAATATATATTTATATATGTTACAAGTTTTTATTAACACCATCCTTTATAGGATCTATGTATGGCATGAATGAGTCATATCACTTGATGTGGAGGAATTCCACACTTCCTCAAAACAATTATCGTATTTACACAACATGAAAAGAAAAAAGGTATATTATAAATATAAATAAAAAAGATTAGACAAAATATATATATAATATATACCATATATATAATATTTTTCAACATAATGGACACCATTATAGGTGTTATGGAAAAATTTAACAATCATCATTTCGTGAGTTAGTAGTTCACTGTACAAAGAAACCATATGTTCTTTAGCATTTAAATAGAGGTGTGCATAAGATTAGGTTTAATTATTATTATGAAAAAAACTAATATATTTATGATACTGGTGTATTTATTTAATCATTGAATAATAAGATTATACGGAGTGGAGAATGGAAATGAAACTAAAAATCTTGTAAGAAGGCGTTCCCTCTTAATCAAGAAAATTCTTTTGGTTTATACCAAAAGGATTCTTTGGGTGGCATCAAGGATGAAGGGAGGGTTTATAGGAATAGTTTTGGGTATTTTTTGCCCAAACAAGAAGGATAAGTGTCTATAAAAGAGAGGAATGGGTTCCTTTTAATATTAGAGTGAAGGGGAAACCTTGGAAAGTATTAAAATATTAAATTAATATAAATTAATTTCTTAATAAAAATGGACCCAACATGTGATATATAGTATATAAGTTGGGTACAGTTTTAAATTCTCCCATACAACAATTTTTAGACAATTATTGATTTTATTTTAAACCATATCCCTTTGGTTTACTAATAACTATTCTCTTTTAATTTTAATTGTGGTAATAACAATTTAGTTATTTAGAGGCCATTAATTATATATATATATGGGCTAAAATTATCATAATTTGAAACTTAATGAAACATTATACCTTATTAAAATCACTTTGTGATTTTAATATATTTATTTTAGATTTTAAAATAATTTAATAAATTATTATCTTTATATATTTTCAATTATGTCAATTTTCATACTATTCATTTTATTGAATTTAAATAAAATCTAAACAGAGTGATAAACTAAAAAAACACATCTAATAGTGTTAATACTTGTCCTATTAACCTATAAAAATTCTTTAATGACATAAATTATGTCAAATAATATTTATTTTAATATTTATAATAAAATATATTTGATTCATTCATTAAAAATTAATCACTACATAATTAATGTGTCATAATTAAATTTAATATTATAATGTCTAAAAAATATAAACAAAATACCATGATATAGGAAATATTTTTAGATTTCTTGTTTCTATTTTTTGTCGATGATATAATTTGAATATTCCAATATTATAATTTCTTTATTAAGAAGATACATCTTTTTAACATATTTGCCTTCATTTTAAATTAATGTTACACATGTCATTATCACACCCAAGTGGCTTCAAAAAGAAATATAATCATCCAATGGGTTTTCTAGGTCGTTCATATCTCATACAATATGATTAAGACATGTGTTAGGGTAGTTTTATATTATTATAATATTATTTTAAATTTATATACCTGATGTACCCTTTCACCATGGTAAATACAAATTATCACTAAATTTAATATTCCTAATGCCCAAAAATAAATGGGAACCATTTTCATAAATTGGATCTTATAATTCGAAATATGGAATCAATTTTCTCAAATTCAAAACACATATGTTTTAGTAATTAATTTAAAATTAAATCCCATTTTCAAAATGAGAAAATGAAGTTTTTAAAAGTAAAACATGAAAAGATTGACACATGTTTATATCAAATTTCAATGTGAAATTACATACAGTGACCCTAATTCGAATAAGTGAAAAAAATAATCTAATTTCACTTTAACTCCAATTAAAATGATAATTTTACTATAAATTGTTTTGATGAAAATGCATTTTTGAATTAAAATTTAGTATTTTTCACTTTTCAATAAAATATGAATTTTAATAGAAAAACACCAAAAAAAATAACCAAAGTAAATTTTTATGTCCTAATTCCATATAAAATATTTATTTTTTCAAATAGATCATATTAAATTAAAAAAACTATATTTAAAAAGGGTTCTCCATCAAAAGGTACAAACACAACCTTTTAAAAAATATTATTGTATTTTAGGCTTAAAATTGGATTTATTCTGATTTTAAGAATCTAATATTTATTATATGAATGTAAAAACAAATAATAAATATGTTTCATAATATTATAGTTAGTTATTTTCACTCCCTCTAATACAAAAATGAGGCGTTAACTACCATTTCAAATAATAATAATAATATAGTATTATTATTGTTTGGTATAAATGAGTATTTTGTGAAACATATGACTTCAGAGAAACTCATTATTGTGTGTTTATATTTCCATCAGATATCTAATTCTAATTAAGGTTAAAACCACTATCTAATACATTGATATTTATCACATATGAAAATGTCATATTCTATAATTACATGTGATGTTACACCAATATGTGCAGAACAAGGGAATGGATATTTATTGGATGTTTTATCAAGGTTTTGAGAATATAGGTGATGGATTGTATTGTTTCTCAATGATTATATTCTCAGGTAGTGTAGCATGGACATTCAGGAAGGTAGGGATTCAACTGGTGGAAAATTGATCATAGTGGTTCCTATAGGTTCCAGGCGCAACGGAAGCGCGATGGTGGGTGTACCCAACTTTTTTTGTTGTTAATGAAGATCTATCTGAGATCCATTACAATAATAAATCACCAGATATTAGGATTATAAAGATTAATGAAATAAAGTAGGGTAGTCTATGAACCATAGAAAGCATCATCATATGTTGGTTATAATAAATTTAAATAAAAGACAAGAATTACATAGATGAACTTCTCTATATGTTGATGTCTCCGGTCAGGATCTGATGTGATCCATCCTTTAGTCATTGAATCCAAGTGTAGGATTCCTCTAGTGTTGATCCACATGTGCTATATGTATCTTTGGACATCACTAAAGGGATCTCCGGGTGCTAGTGCAGAAGATCCTTTTATTATGATATCCGCCATCGATAACCTTGATCCAGTGGAGGATGATCTCTCTCTCATAGATGGAAATCATTCTTGAAAGAAAATAATTATCTCTTGGCTTGAGAGTTTTCTCTAGATCCATTGTGCACATCCAAATAAAATGGCTAGGATAATGATAATTATATAATTGGGATTTTAATTACGTAGAATAATAAAATGAATTAATTTTCCAAAAGAATTTATTCATATCATTTAATTCATAGTAATACCCCATGTCTAATAATAACAGTTGACTATATTTATTACTTGACATGCACTGAGCGAATTAAACATAATAATATTTAATGAAAAAAATAATATTATGTCTCACAAATCCCCAAAAAACCACACGGTGTGTATATTAATATACACGGCATGTACTTTTCCATTTTATTTATTTCTTCCATTTTTATTTGACCATGAAAAATGACTATTTATTTCCCAAATAAATATCACTCCATTACTCCCAAATAAATATAGTATTTTACCCACGATATATTCTCTTGAATAACTTGCCTTGTAATAAATGAGATTAGGCATCCTTGAAAAATTATTATTCCACAATCTGAAATAATCTTTATTCTACATGTTAAATTAATATTTAACAGAGATACTTGCACACACTAAGTGTGTGAACCTCTATGCTTCTTTCTCCATGGCATTAGGCAGAGCCTACCTAAAGTCATAGGTTATTTTTGAGAAACACACCAAGGCACCCATAGAGAGATAATTTAATGCCGCCATGACGTGTCACATCCTTTGAAAACATACCATGTAATATTATCCCTTTTTCTTGATATCTTTCATAAAGTGGGATGCATGCTAGTGACATCAACCCTTGTGCTTGATTATTCTTTCATTGAATTTCCAGAATTTAACATTCCCATTCCTCACCATGGACATGAATTTATTTAGGCTATATAGATTCCATCAAAGGGCCTTAGATATCAAATTCTTTTATGGAACAGAAGAGAAAAATCCTTTCTCACATTATCTATTAATGTTGAATTACTCATGATGCACCCAATATATCCTACCTCTCTAAGAATAGTGTGACATCACATTTTTCACCAATACATCTAAGTGCGTGAGTTGTAATACCAACTCATAATAATCCTAATGTCTAAGGAAAAATACACACATTCGTAGAAAGGAACATCCAATGACACTATGAAATGTGAATTTCTTGCTGGCGGGTCTCATTCTCATAATATCATCCTTGATATTACCACGGGCGCAAAACATGAGAATATGCCTCAATTTTTTATGATTCTTCAACCCTAATGAACTGTATTATCTATGTCCCTCAAATATCATCATCCAACCAAAGAACATATATTCAAGAACAATGTTATGGAACATCTGGGTTCTCATCATACCAGAGATCCTCTATGACACTTTAATGAAACAGCTATCCTTAGGACAATATCACATGCATTCTCACATATAAGAATAAATAAGATGTTATAAGATATTTATTAATGAATAAAGTAACAAGTAGTTGGTTCTAGGCCACCAGCTCCAACATACTCCCACTTGGATGAGAGAAAAATTATATCAGCCTTTAACCCGCTAGCTCTCACATGATATTCATGCTTCTACTTAGATATGCCTTTAGACATGGGATCTATCGCGTTCTCTTCTGTGGACACTCTGCTCACTGCAACTTCACCCCTTTGATAAAAATTCCTCAAGAGGTGATACTTTTGGATTATGTTCTCTGTTTGTTGATGTGACCTTGGTACTTTTGCAAGACTCACCACTACAGTATTATCAAAATACAATGTGATAGGATCTTTACTTCTAGGAACTATAAGAATCTCTTAGAAAAAGTTCCAAATCCAAACATCTTCTTTGGCTACATCAAAAGCTGCTATATTTTTGAGATCTACAGTAGAATCAGTGACAACTGGTTTTTTTGAACTCTTCCAGCTCACAACTTCTCTATTGAGGCAGATAACATATCCATATTGCAACTTGATATAGTTCTGATCTGTATGAAAACCAGCATCAACATACCCTCTGATGAAAATCATCTACTCTCATCTATACAACAAGAACATATCCTTAGTTCTTCTAAGATACATAATTATTGTATTAAACGTATTCCCATGTTGTTCTCTAGGATCTTCATGATATCATCTACCATGCTCAGTTCATAAAAAACATAAATCTTGGTACATCACATGACATACATGATGGATCCTAGAAACTAAGAGTATGAGATCTTACTCATTCTATTTTTATCCTATTGTGTCTGAGGACACATTTTCTATGAATGATGTAGGCCATGTGACACTGGAACCAATCCCCTATGAATTGTTCTACACTAAATATCTTTAGTATCTAGTTAATGAATATACCATAACATAGTCCAAGAATCCTCTTGGATCTATATTTAATGATCTTGCTCCCTATAATATAGGTAGGTTCAAGCAATTCCTTCCTGGAGAAACACTTGTTCAACTAGTCATTAACTGACTGCAAGACTGGTACATCATTTCCAATAAGTAATATGGCATCAACATAGACTACTTATATAATGACCAAATTCCCCTTAAACTAATTATAAACACATGGCTCACATTGGGTCTTAATGAAGCCAAATTCCATTATGGATTCATCAAATTGATTGTTCAATGAAATGTTTTCATTCTTTAATCCATAAATGGATTTATACAACTTTAAATCCCATTTGGCTTGATCTGATGTCACAAACCTTTCTGGTTGTGTCATATAGACATCTTCCTAAAGGTTCCAGTTCAAGGATGTTGTTTTTATATCCATATTCCAAATATCATAGTCATGGTAAGATGCTATGAAAAGTATCATTCCTATTTATTTAAACATGAAATCTAGCTAGAATAATTCATCACAATAAATTCCATGATGATGTCTAAATCCATTAGACACTAGCCATACATTATATGTGCTAACATGACATTTCATGTCCAACTTTAACTTGAATACCCATTTGCATCTAATAGGATTAACATCAATTGGATCATCAACCAGAACATAGACTTGGTTATGACACATGGAATCCATCTCAGAATTCATATATTCTAGCCATCTTGATGCTTCTGAGCTTTCTACTTCTTCCTTATATGATATAGGTTCATCATTGTCCAACAATAATGATTCACCATCCTCGGTGACTAGGAATCCACATCTTTTTGGTTCCATTCCCTCTCTTGAGCTCCTATATAGTACTTGTGTTTCTAAAACCTCTTCCCTGGGGACCTGTGGAACTTGTTCTTATAAAAAATCCTATGTATCTTGAGCATCAACTTCATCAAAGGCAATCTTGTTCCAACTATCCTTTTTGAGTATTTTCCCTATCTCAAAAAATATCTTGTCTATTGACAATCACTTTCTTGTCTAAAGGGTTATATAGGTAATATCATTTCTTTTCTTTCTGATATAATATAAAGATACACCTCATGCACAGGGGAGCTAGTTTGTTGCTTGATAAGGCCTTATAAATTTCATCACATCCTTATACACATGTGTGTGAAAAAATGGGTTTCCTTCCATTCCATTACTTGGAGGGAATTTCATTTCCAATCTTAGTTAGTACTCTCTTTAATGTGTATGCTATAGTTTGTAATTCATATCCCCAAAAGGATAAATGAAGATCTTCAAGACTCATTATCAACCTCACCATGTCTATCAAGGTGTGGTTCTTCCTCTCACTAAAACCATTCCACTATGGTTTATTTGGAGGAGTGAGATGATATATAATCCAAGACTTCCGTTGAATATTGATGAACTATTGGTTTATATATTCACTACCTCGATCTGATCAAGGTCTCTTTATCTTCTTACCAAGATTATTCTCTACTTCATTCTTTAATTCGTTAAATTTCTATATGGACTCTGACTTATACCTCATTAAGTATACATTTTTATATCTACTCAAATCATCAGTAAAAGTAATGAAGTAAGAATATCTACCTCTAGCTTCTACTGAAAATGGTCTACACACATCTGTGAGCACCAGTCCTTGAAGCTCTAGGATCATTTCACTTAGTCCACCAAAAGATGGCTAGGTCATTTTACCTTGTAAACAAACATTTCATCTATCTAGTGGTTTTGTCTCTGTAGAATCTAAATAGACATCTTGGTAGAGCTTTGACAAGCGCTTCTCGTTTACATGCCTGAGAAAGTGATGTCACCACTGGGTGATGTATGAGTCATGTGAGTTTGTTTCAATATCGATTTCCAACACTTGGTTTTCATAATTTAATACATACAGACCAATACATAAATGTGCCATACCATAACATATATTGTTATCCTAAAATAATAAACCCTTATTTCCAAATATAAAAATAAATCTGACCCCATCCAAACATGATATAGAAATTATCTTTTTGGTAAAACTAGGCATGTAATAATAGTTACGTAAAACCAAAATCATCACAATTGGCAACAAGAGGTGGTAATCGCCAATGGATAACGCAGCCTACCTCACAACATTAGAAGCTCAAAGATCCACCTCTCTTATGGAAATATTCTAAATCAACATGGTTTCTACATTTTAATACATATGTGATCACCACAAGCGATACCAATGTGTAGAAATGGAATGATTACACTCGATAACAAACACACCATTAGTGTCCCCATGATTTTGGGTGCAATTCCTCTTCCAGTGGACTGCCTTTCCACATGAAAAACATACCGCCTCCCATTCCTTGACCTGCCTTTATATATTCAACTTCTTGGAGGGATGGTGCTCGGGGGATTTAGGGCATTTATATTTCCATTCCCCCTTTTCCTTGTCCTTACTTTTATTATTCACCATAAGGACAGCAGGTTTGTCATGCCCCATGTCCTTATCTACCTGGTGAATTAATGTTAGAAGTTCAAATTGACTTTTCTCACTTTTTCTCATGTTATAGTTGACAACAAATCTAGAGATGGTCTTGGACAGTGATGATAGGACGAGTTCTGAACGAAACCCATCCGGAAACATAATCCCTAGTATGTCTAGGAGATCAATTTAGCCATGAATATTGACTACATGAGGCCCAGCTGGAAAAGAATCTACAAGTTTAGTTGTAAAAAACCATTAGAGATAGCGTATCTCTCATGTCTCGCCTTCTCTTGATATAGATTCTTAAGGTGAGACATCCTGCTATACACGTCGATGTTTTCATGTTTCTTCTAGAGTTTGTTAGACATGGCCGATAGCATGAATCATTGGACATTTTTGGATTCATCCATTTTATTTATATAGAGAGATAGTTCCTCATCATTGGCCTCTTTTCCAGGCACAACTGGAATAGGATCTTCCAACACATTCATATTAAGACGATCAAAGGATTAGTACATTATCATGATAAAACTGAGAAAAATAAATAAAGTAATACTTATTACTCTCCCACTATTATATCAAATTCTAATAGCCCTCACCATTGACATTAGAATATTTTTTTGCCTAAAAATTATACTGGAAATGATTCATATTTCCCTACGCATTACCCCAAATAGGGTTGTTCAAGAAACATGAATGGTTTTAGGTAGGAATTCCAAATGCCAACTACATTAAATCGTTGCTCCTAGATCCACTGTGTGGAATCCCCAATCTGAAAATCCATTTATTTTGGATTTCCTTATCCTTTTCCTCTTGGTTACACCACGTCCTGATGTGGAAGTAAACCCTTGATGTGAAACAAGTCATGTCAACCAAAAAAACATTAATTATAATTTTATGATAATTGAAATCATGCCATCTAGGGTTGTTCATGCACTTTGAACTATTGTTCGATTATAACCAAGATTATGAAAGGCTATACAGACATAATAATTTATTTGAAGGATTTTATCTGTATACGTAAATTTCTATTTTGTAATATTTGATTTCATTATTATTAATATTAAGTGGGATATAAATAAGTTATTATCCATGTCTATGATAATATTTATGCATAATTTGGCCTTATTTTAGTTCTATCTTGCATGCTTGTTTAATTCATAAATTTTGAGATCGTTACAACACACCAATAATAAAGAAACTATGAAACTAATAGAAATAAAATAAATGGTATGATCTTGATCATGTTCTATTTGTTAGTATATATAGTAGTTGATAAACTAACCCATGACCTAGGTGAAAATAACTTTTAACCTTTTGGGTTCATGTTTACTCCTTTCAACATATCTACCTCGGTATCTCCTTGGATTGGTTTCTCCTTGACTACAAACATGAGCCACCTCCACTAGCTTGGGAGCTCCATCCATTACATATGCATTTTTTCACTCCCAAGTGAGGGGTAAAATGAGGTTTTACATAAAAGAAACCTTGCGCACGCATGCCCTACATATTAATGACGAGAAGTCTCTCATGCCAACCAATTTCATTTAAATAAATAAATTAAATAAACTATTCACATACAATGGTCTTGGTCTTCTTCATGATCATCCATACATGAAATGATATTCATGCATAAATAAAACAATAATTCAATTCCTTAATAGTTTTTCCCAACGATAAATCTTGATCGAATCAATTATTTAACATTAAATAATAAATCATTTTATCTTAAACCATTTTCTGAATTTCCTTGAGATTATCATCCATTATAATTTTAACCAAATAAATTTATTTAAAATTATATTTGTATGTAACTTGAAACATGGAGGAAACCCAGTGAATTCAAGTTCACAACTTCTCAACGAGTAGAAACGAACAATATGCAGATGTTAAATTAAGCACACATATATATAAAATACTTATCAGGTGTTGTACCTCATCATTACTCCCTCAATATGGTACACATCTCAAGGGTTTGTATAATATAATAATAAATTTTAATAAATATGCATAATTTGGATGAGTACACGATATGTAGTTCTGACTACATGGCATGTACTTTTGTTCACAGTCTACCGTAAGTACATGCCTTGGGACATGGCATGTTGATGTTCTTTAGAAATATTTAGAGTACATGGCATGTTATGTGGGACATATGTCGTGTAGTATCTGTGTTACCCAGTTTCCAGCCAGGCAAGCCCTGTACGAGGAACACAGTCCAACCCTAATCTGTCGAGAAAACATATTATTTCTAGTGGACCACACATCTGGTAATCCTAAAATCATGATCCAACTTTTCATGGTCAACACATGAAGTCATTTATGACAGAGAAAGACTCCAACACATGACTAGATTTGGCAGACCGATCCGATGCATTGAATATTTACTACACATTGTGTACTGCCGAATACACACCATGTGTTCTAGAGTTGTATATACAGGAATATTTGAAACCATTGGATGAGATCCCCTATTTTATATTTATTCAAAATTAAAAGAAAATGTCATTTATATAAGGTGAATGAGAAATAGTAGAGGAGGAACAAATATCGAGATACAAATTTGGGGAGTGATTAACATGAATTGAAAAAATTAAATTATTAAATGAGTAATAATAAATGAAAAACAAAATAATTATAATCAATGATATGACTGCTCTGATATGACATGTGGGTTCGAGGTGTCGTGGAAGCACGTTGGTCTGTGTGCCCGACATTAATTTTTTCCATTATTGACAATCAAATTGGGATTTATCATGATAATAAAACACTGGATCTTTAGAATAGATAGAATAAATAAATAAAAGTGGGGTTTCCTAGAACCATAGATAAGATCATAATATGTTGGTAATAATTAATTTAATTAAAAGGAAAGAATTACCTTGATGGAATTATCTCTCCATTGATGTTTCTGGTCACGATTTGATGTGATCCGTCATTACATTGTGGAATCCTAGTGTAGGATTCCTCTAGTAGTGATTCACATGTGCTCCATGTATATCTGGACATCCCCAAAGGGATCTCCGGGTGCTATGGAAGAAGAGAATTCCCTTGCAATGTCTTCCATCGATCGCCTTGATATGGTGGAGGAGGATCTATTTCACGTAGCTTGAGATATTTCTTGGTAGAAAATAATTCTCTCTGGGCATGAGAGGTTTCTCTAGATATTTTGTGCACAACCACAAAAATTGGCTAGGCTAATGGGAATTATATAATTGGGATTTTAATTAATTTGAATAATAAAATGAATTAATTACTCGAAAGCATCTATTCATTTCATTTAATTATTTGTGATACACCTGTCTAATAATAATAGTTGACAATTATTATTACCGGACATGTTCCCATATAATTACACCTAATATCATTTAATGAAATAAATAATATTATCTCTCACAAATCCCCCAAAAATCTACATGTTGTGTACTTTTCCATTTTATTTATTTCCTCCATATTTTTTAGAGCTTGAATAATGACTATTTATTTCTCAAATAAATATAACTAAATTACTCAAAAAAAAATATTATTTTTCCTAAAATATATTCTCTCAAATAACTAGTGTTGAAATAAATGCGATCAGGCATCCTTGAAAACTTTTTAAACCATAATTGGGAATAATCATTATTCAACTTGTTAAATTCATATTTAACTGACATACTTGGACACACGTAGTGTGTGACCCTTTAGGCCACTTTATTAGTGGCATTATCCTGATCCTACCTAAATTCCATGGTTAGTTTCTTGAAATATTCCAATGCACCCATAGAGAATTATGTTAAATTCACAATGATGTGTCACCTTTTACAAACACTATCTATGTAGATTAATCCCGTAGTATCGTTATCTTGAATAAAGTGGGATTCATGCTAGTGCCATCAACACATGTGCTCAATTATCCTTTCTTTGATTTTCTAGAATTGAACATTCCATTTTCTCACCATGGTCATGTATTTATTTAGGCTATATCAATTCCATAAAAGGTCCTGAGATATCTACATCCGTTATGGAACAAAAGGGATAAATATTTTTCTGCCATATCTATTAATTCAGTATTACTCATGACACACCCTATATATCCTACCTTTTCATGGAAAGTGTGCCATCACAGTTTTCACCAGTATATCTTTGTGCAGGAGTTGTAATACCCATTAATAATAATCTTATAGTCTAAGGACCAATACACACGCCCGCAGATATGAACATCCAATGAAACTATGAAATTTGGATTTTCTGTTGGTGGGTCTCGTTCTCATAATATCCTCTTAGATATTACCATGGTTTCACACCACGAGAAGATTCCTCAAAATTTCTTGATTCCTCACCTTTAATGGCTTGTATTATTTGTGTCTCTCAAATAGCATCATTCGGCCATATAATAAATATTGAAGAACAGTGTTATGGAACTTTTGGGTTCTCATAATAGCAGGGATCCTCTATGAACCTTTAATGCAAAAACTATCCTTAGGACATTATCAACCACATTTTCACACATTAAAACAATAAATATGGGATAATGTATTTGTTAATGAATAAAGTACACAGTAGTTGGTTCTAGGCCACCAACACCAATAGACCCTTTCCTATTCTTTTGGGGCATGTGGCTTATGAGAATATTCTAGGTGGGAACCTATTTTGGTGATATGTTTGTGGGGGGGGGGGGAATGGTTAATACTAGTATATGTCTCTCACCAATCCATTAGGTGAGTTTCATGATGATTTTTATGCCCCATTTTTATAGAAACACTATCTTCACCAAAGTAATTTTTAGCAGCAATGAATTCAAATAAATGTCATATATCTGAGAGAATATGGTGTTAGATTGTGGACGCCTTGATTTGGACCCTGTCTATAAGGACCTTATTAGTAGAGTGTTCTTTGGGGGATATATAAATGTTGAAGAAGATATGATATTGGACAGATGTGTGTGTGAAAGGTAGTGACGCATTTACGGTTTGAGGACGTGAGAGGTACAATCAGTTTATATTCTATTATTACAAATATCTCATTCTATTAAAGACTATAAAAATCAATTTTTTAACCTACATTGAAATATTCTTATTGAATGGATTTGGATATACATCCAGTTCACATTGAATTATCTATGTTGGTTGTAGTTCATGTTGCATTGTTTGATGGTTTCCATGTATGTAGACTAGAAATTTGGAAGCACCAATCCGTGGGTGATTTCATTTTATTATAGATATATCTACAAGATGGTATCCTTGGAGAATATTTTTTATATTATATTCATCCAATCATCAATTCATTTCATATTAATATTTATTTTTCTGGTTCAGAGGGACAACCATTGTCTTTCATAGGAGCATGAGTTTATAATATGGGTGGAAGGAAAGTGGGTCCTCTATTATCTTAGTTGCGGTAGATAATAGTGGTATATCAGGGATAGGATGTTACCAGGGATGTGATAGAATTTCTAGTCACATTCTTGGATATGGTTTTGAAACAACCCCAATTGTCACCATGTTAAATCAAGTATATATTTTCAACTAGGAGTATCTCTGATTTTGATGGGTCCCTAAAAAATAGTGCATACGAATCTATGTGAGATGATTTTACTAGTGGAAATTTGATTTAGTGGTGTTTCATCCAAGATAGTGTGTCTCCATGGGGTGCTAATGTGTTTTTATCCATTAATGTGGTTGGTAGTCTGATCTTGTACATACAATAACATATGTTGAATCTAGTAATGGTTAAGAACTATTACCCCTTTCCAAGTATTGAATATTTGTTTGATCGACTAAAGAGAGTTATTTGGGTTTTAATGGTCTAATTGTTCTCTAGATGTCAATAGATGATAGTAATGTTTGATGATATCCCACACACTGCCTTTAGGTGTATGTATGGGAACATCCTTTTTTAATGTCATATGGTGCCATTAATACACCAAAATTTTTTATGGGGATTATGAACTTATTATTCCAAGAGTTCCAAGACAATTTTATCCTCATGATCATCGATGTGATATTGATTTACTCAATGTCAGAGGAGGATCATACTAAACATCTCAGATATTTCATGCATGTTATTTAACACCACCATCTCTATAAGAATCCTTCGAATTACTGTTATATAAAATGAGATTTTTATTTCTTTTACCATGAGGTCTCATTCTAGGGTGTGGCTATAAACCCATTAAACATGGAGGTAGTTTTTTCCTCAAATGGTTCAAGGAACATGGCTTATGTTCACAGTTTTCTTAAGCTAGCTGGATAATATCTGATGCTTGAATCTAATTTCTATTTCGTTATATCCCCATTAAAAATTTAATATATGATGTACTATGACTTTTTGTTTATTTGTTAGTTTGATTAAGTGTTCAGTATCATAAAATAGAAGATGTTCAGTAATCCAGTAATTCGGTTTCCTATGTTGGGTGTGATGTTTGATATTTTTAGTGACACATCCCATACATGAAAATGGGTAATTACTAATGTATCAATGTGTGTTTGTCTCTTACATGTCTATAATGTTATTTCCCTTTTATTTTATCTAATCATTCCATGATCTAGATCTAGAGGTAGTCATGTTTTTGGTCTGTTTTTTTATGACATTACCTTATTAGTGAGCTATTTATGGTCTTCACATACCACAAGATAATGAAATTTATTTTCTAAGAATATTATTTGAATATAACCCTATGGATGTGGAAGTATTTTCTATATTATAAATTTTTCAATATCTAATAAACCCCATGTATGGAAAATATTTTTACCAATGCGAGGATTCTGATGTCCTGAGGATATGCGTCTACAGACTTTATCAATGTCTATAAAAGAATGAAAGATAATGCGGTGATGAATAATGACCTAGGATAGATCTATGGAAGGTATTTTCTTCATTAGAAAATTGTATTATTAAAATTATAAGCGGATGAGTCTTAGTGGGGAGTCATATAGGAAGAGGTGATGCATGACCATGTTGTCCATATTGACTATCTACAATGATGGACAATGGATGATCAATACTATATGTTATTTCAAAGGATGCTATTTGTGTAATCATAAATCTGTGAATGTGTTCTCTATGAGTTAGTTATATCACTTTTAATAGTATATATTGTTTGACGAAAATTTATCGTGTCTTGTGGAAAATGTCTTTACGTACTATGATGAAATGGTTAATGGATTATTTGGAGCCTATGTGTCTATATTTTCATTAATTGAAGTTGAAACACCATTATACTAGATGTTTATTGAATAATTTTGATGTTAAAGAGAGGAAATTTGAGGAAATGTCAATTAATCTTATAATCGAGATACTTTAGGCTCAAGGAGGATGGGATATTGTTTTCCAATTGTGGACTGACTATTGATGTTAGTACTTTTTATATTGACTCCTGATTTGAGTGTCATGGATGTATTTGTGAGGTTGAATGTTGATGTACTAGATATTTTGGAATCGGTACTGTGGACCATCATCTTTGATAAGGATTTGTATTTTACCTCACAATTTCAAAGTTGATTTCAATATGCTTTTGTCTCCCAGTTCTTCCTTAGCCTACTTTCCTCCTTCAGATAGATAGGATGATAGGTAGGACCATCCAAACATATGAAGATATGTTGTGATATTGCTTCCTAGATTTTAGTGGATGATTGGTATATTGATTTCCATTGTTTGAGTTCTCCTATAATAATATTTATCAATCATCCATTTGTATGGGCCTATATTAAGTGTAGTATTTGAGGTTGTGTCGGACTCATTATTCCAAGGGTGGTTAGGGAGCCATTATTTTTTGGATCTGAAGTGTTGTAGAGCATGAATGAAAATATCAAGTTTGTTTGTAAGAGGATGAGGTTGGAACAAGACCATTAGAGAGAATATGAGGATCATAGGTGGAGGCCCCTAGAGTTTCATGTTTGATTTCATGTATTTTTCAGGGTTTCCCCTTAATGGGTGACATAGATGTTGGGTATGTGGAATAATATTTCACTGTGTTTCTTCAGGCCTTTGAGGTTTTGGGGCTTGGTTTCATGATGGAATATAGTTTGGAACTCCAACCATTGATGCGTCTAATCAATTAAATCATCAACATGTCTCATATTCATTGATATGTTCACCCTAAGTCCTACATTATAGATTCATGACAGTTAGATATCAAGGACAATGTTTCATTCATAGAAAACCATTAGAGATCCATGATCATTTATATAATGGTATGAAAGGATGATACATCCCCTTGGATCATTTTTTATAGAAGCATGGTGTCTTAGAGGATGAACTATCCACTACCATAACGCAAATTTCAATGTTTCCCACTTGTTTTAAAACCATGTGGGTGAGTCAATCTCAAAAAAAAATCAGACAATATCATAATATATTGGGTGGGTGATTTAATTCGTTTTCTCAGGGTAATGTTTTATGTTGTTTGGGGATTTTTTTGTCTTAGGTGGTGAAAATGATGATATACTAGTGTATATGGTTTTATGGAAATGAGGTTTCTTGTGAATTGTTGTATATGAAATAGTGTTGTTCATAGGGGGTATGATGATTTTGCTGACTGGGGATCCTTGAGTATGACATGGATTGGTGGATTTGGTTGGTTGTACTATTTGAAATGTAATGAGTTCCCGATGATGTATCTCAAGGTGTTGATTTTAAAACTCTATCATTCTTTTAGGTTAGGGTTTTATTATTAATGATAATAATCATTTTTCAGTTATCTAATGTAGTGGAACACACAATCTTATCCAATTATTTTGTTGTTTTTGGTGTTAGTGGTGTTTGGAGCTGAATTGGGAATGGTTAGGTGGGGGATGTAGTTGTGTTATATTATAATTAGTGGATCATTACATGAAATGAGAATTCACAAGGTGGCTATATTTGGATGAGGCACCAAGAATTTAGACAAAAGTTCATTATGTGGGAAATTTAAGGGTTTCATGGCTTGAGTCAATTTCATGGATTGAACAGAAATCAACAAGATAATTTAAATCATGAATATTTAACTCATGAAATGAATGAGGAAAGTTGAACAATGGTGATAAATATGAGGTTCATTTGAATTCCCTAATTTGTCTCTCATTCCTCCTTTTTTTGGGAATTACTTATGTCATTTTTGATTGTCTCCCATAACATTTTAACCAACATTGATCATTGGGTTCTAATGATTGATTAATAGTAATCTGAGTAGAGTTATTTCCAATTATCACCATGTCTCCTTTCATTATTATATTTAAGATTCATGATGATGGTGTTTTTTAGTTTAAGATGTGTTTGTGTTTTTTATTTTCCCATTTTTAAAACAATGTTAATTCAATTTTTTCTCATAAAGTTCATGTTTCTTGGTTGTTTGAAATTCCTCCTATTGTACACAATGAATCAGAAAGATTCTTTAAGGTAGTTTATATTTTTTATTTCCTTATTTATATACCCTTGTGGTGAAAACAATATTTTTCCATCCATTGGATGGATAATATAGGTCATCTTAATAAATATAAAAAATTAGAATAACCTAAAAATAAATGGAGTTGGGATAAATCACATATTTTACTGCATGTTATGTTATTTCTAAAGTGATTATAAAATATTATTTCCATTTCTAAAAATAACGGCTGTTAGGATCCATGCTAGTGCTATAGTTGATATTTATGTGATACCCTTATCTTTTTTATTATAGATATTAGACAAAATAAAATTATAATAATTCATAAATGGATAAGGAATTATCTTTCCATGAAAATATTGATTTTTTATGAGAATACCCATAATAAATAATGATGTTATGTATTGTAAACCCATGAAACTAAATTGTAAAATATGGTATGTGATGATATGTGTAGTTGTTCTTTTTTTTATTTCCATGCGTGTTGTGGTATGTTGAGTAATTATGGTGGTGACCAGCTGTGTTGAAAATGATTGGGGAAGTGACGTGATGGTTAGTTGTAATGGGATGAGATGTGGGAAGTTTATTGGTGTGATGGTTTAGAAGGGAGGTTGTTATGATGTGATTTCTTGGATGGTGTGTTATTGCATTGATTGTTGATGTGATATGGGTGACCTGATCAACGGTACTGTTTTATTATTTTCTAGGCTAGCCAAGGAATAAATTTTATGTCGAAATTAAATGAAATGGATTTGTTAATGAATATTTTTTTATATTATCATATGGTAATGGGATTAAATAATCACAATGATAATAGAATGGGTGGTGTAAATGTAGAATGAAAGGGATTAGTAAATGGAAATGGTTGTCAACTCATTGAATTTGGAAAAATGTTTGAATATTTAATTGAATGTGGGTTTATGTTACTTTATGTGGTGGATTTGGGTAGTGATAAATTTAGTGGTGGTCGATGTCATGGAAGATGTTGTGTGGTGTACTAGGGTTGTAGGGGGTTTTCATCTTATGTTTATGTGGAACAATATGATATGTTCTCTGTGTCATCAATCTATTAGGTATTTTTATTTTTTCTAAAAAACATCATAGTCATCATGAATACACTGTGAAATAACCAATGGTTTTTGGTTTTAGATGTTTTCCCGAACATCTATGATGGTGGTGATACAAATGGATGATTTTCCCTCTTATGAACTATTCATTTAGTTGTGATGATTTGTTTCGGTGTTGGAGATTTCTTAATAGTGATGAGGATGTGATATGTGGTGTGGGGCATGAATGGTATGGGGAGGGAACAATGTTGATTTACATCAAATTTTTGATAACCTACTAAAATTGTTATGTGATGAGGTTATGATGTTATGTGATGAGGTTGTGAGCTTATGTAATGATTATTAATTCTAACACCATATATTAGGATTTTTGTGGGTGGGGTAGATAGGGATAAATCATGATATACCTTAGATATAGCTAGTTATGTGATTTTATATACATGGAAGGTTGTCATAACATGACATTTGACATTGGGGAATGATGGTGGAAAATTAGTGGGGATGTAGAAGTTGGTTTCCTTAGATATTTTCTAATACAATGTTATCATATTGGATGTGTGATTTGGTGAGTGATAAATAAAAATTATGGGATTGGTTTGTTATAATTTTTATGTGACTGTTGTTTTAGATAATTATTCATTTGTTCATTTATATGATCATTTCACATGAGCACTAGAGAACATGGTTATGATACAAATATGAATACATTTTTCTCTCAGCATTCATATATAAAATATATTCTATTTTCTATGTGGAATTTATGGTTGAATATCGAATTTACCTTTGGTGTAGAGCTATTGTTTGGCCTGTGTTGTTGTACTTTTCATTGGAATTTTCATGGATACATTTTTTTCTGACATTGTTCATCTGTTGGTAAACAATTTCAGGTTCTATTTTAGATTATATGATGGAGTTTCATGGTGTCTGTTTGTTATCATTCACAATAATATTTTTTATTGAGGTAAATTCCTTCAATTTGGGATAATTTTAAACCCTTGGTACTTGTCAGCAACCCATGGTCTACTTGAGGTGGGACTAATAGGTCAAAATATATCTCTTAATTTTCATCCCTAAAGGGGATCCCTTTATGGAAGGGAATAATTATAGATACTTGAATCATTTTTTAAAAGTAAAAATGTGTGGCTATTGAATGGGCATGGGTAAAAGAGAGGGATAACTAAGCTATTGTTCTCTAGTGAAAATTCTATAATGAATTTTTTTTTACTTATTACATGACTAAAATTAGTTACCCCATATATAATAACCCTCAGCCATTCTTTTTTTTATAAAGAGTATGATAGAAATGAAAACCAAATGTTATGGGTGTCCTTTCTTGTGTAATATTTTCTTATATAATTTTTATGGGATAATATATTATAAATCCTATCATATAGTATCATTAGATGACACATTAGCCTGATTACTCACAAAAATATCCAATTGGATATTAGGTAGACTTTATTTTCTATTAAATCATTTATTAATTAATAAATTCATGAACATAAACATACAATTATTTGGGACTCCACTATATACCATGAAAATAATTATTCCTTCCAACATCATTTAATGTGAAAAATCAAAGAAAATATGAAATTTTTATTACTACATAAATTTAATTTCATTAATAATGTTCACTTATGACAATATATTTTAAATAAATCATGTTTTTGATTATTTTTTACCAGTGAATAATATTATTATGTCTCTTGATTTGATTAGGATATTCTTATTCATAGTTCTATGATTCAATAATGATCATACTGTTTGGATACTTTTAGTTGATATAGTAGATGTAAGTCCATTTTTTATACCAATGTAGATCCTTATATAGAACGTATTGTTTTAGTTCATGTAAATGGTTACACATGAGAATTAAGTATCTAAATATGATATATTTCTCCCTTATAAGAGTGATGACTTATATTGGAGAGGGATAAGAATATTTATATTACATTTTTTAATATAAATGCATATATCCCTTCATAAAAGAAGATGAGTGGACTCTTAGATATTGTAATTATAACTTATTTATTGTTCCTCCCAATGTGGTGGTGAAAGGACTTATTGAATAGGTCAATGTTAGTACCCACATGTAGTTCCTCTCAAGGACCGATGGGTTCAATAGTTTCATAAATAAATATGTGTATATATATATATGATGTGGCATTCAATTTGTAATATTCCACCAAAATATTTATAAAAATTAATATTTTTATTATAAAAATAATGTTTTTAAGTAATGTAATTATATTGGTTTTAAATTTCTATAAAATTAAAATGTTGTTAAAACAATTCATTCATTAATTTTTCATTTCAATTTATATGTGAATGTTTATTATGATTTTTGTATTCTTAATTTAATGGTTCTTAGTCTATGATGTATTAATTTATTTAACTTTTTTTTTCATTTTAAAATTAATTTTAGGTGTTTTTATGTTTTTCCTTCTATTTAATATTATTCATTATTTATTTTTTTGGGTTTTTAATTAACATTATTTATATTTTAATTTTAACATAAATTATTATTTTTAATTTTTTCTATATAGAATTTATCATACTTTTTGTTTTTATTTATTTTTCTATTCTGGAGTCATTATAGTCATTATAGTAATGATTCCCTCGATGTTGTTCCAAGGTAAATTATCAGGTTCTCACCCAATCTATTGTACATTCAATTTTAAGTGTTCGTGCCATGGAAATGTGGAAAATATATAAAGCTACCATGTTCATAACTATTATTACGAATGATTTTTGTATGTATAGTGATCACAATGAAATAGGTCAGGTAACTTGATTAAAAAATCTAAAGTAATAATGGTCACATAACAGACTGATATTGAGGAAGGTAACTAACTAAATAAATCTTCCATGGTCTCATAAGAGACAATGTGTTTTTGAACTTTATGATGTCACATGATTTACTATTACAACCACATGGAGGAGTGACTCTATCATGCTATTGTGATGAATTCTTTAACCGACCACATGGTGTCTTTCAAAAAATGTCTCTTTTCTTTGTCCATCCATAAAAATATACGAAACTGATTGAATAATGAAAAATTAAGTTATTGAAATAATAATTCATGGTGAGTTAGATGATCAAAAAGGAAAACATCTATGATTTAATAATTTTCCCATCAAGGACACTATTAGATGAAGACTAAAAAAGGTGAAGGAACATATAATATCATTATGTTCTATAAATTTGAGACCATGATGAAGTATAACATGGTATATTTGATGTTAAAAGTCACACGAGAGTAGTTACATTGATACAAAATGTATAAAACCATCAAAGGTTGTATGAAATTAACGTTACACCAAGCCTCACTCTATATCGAATATGATGGCCCATTCCATTAGCAGCATGAAAAATGGAGAATATGAGATTGAATAATAATTGATTTTAGTGTTCAAGAAATTAAAGCTATACTAAGATCAAATTGAACTAAATATTTCATCTATGTTCATTGGTGATATAATTGATATCAGGAATCAATATATTTATTGGAACCAATAATGATATATCACCGACCAAATTCATAGTCATTTATGAAATCTAATTTTTTTTCTTCGATGATTAATTATTTTTCAAATGATTTTCATATTAGGAGGCGACTGATGCAGTTTTATTTCATTTTTGGTTTCCAAAACACATTTTTTTGATTTTACTAGGTTTTTATTGAATTTCGCTCATAATTGAAAAATATTAAATTATTTATGATGTCAGATGAAAATATAATTCCTTTAATATTATTTAAAAATCGTTAAATTTTTAATATAAATGGTGATACATTCTGTGACCTATGTTATATAATGATTTATACATTGTTTTATTTGATATTCTAAATGAGAATTTTTTAATTCATAGATATAAATTCCATAAAAAATATCATGTATTTTATTTTTAACATTTATTTATAGGTAAAGAATTTTAATCATTGAATTTTAAATTGAGCTTCCATTAGTAAATTGAAATATAAATTTACATATTTCATATATATAAATATTCAATAGAGTTTAGTATTTTTTTAAATGATAATTCATGTAATGGAATATGGATTTATAATTTACATATCCAAATTACTACATTGTTAATTTCAAAAGTAACTCAAATATCAAATTTTCTAGAAGATCATTATTTAGATTTATTCCCATGTATCCAAATGATATTATATAAATATTATTATAACAATGTAGTGAATTGTCAGAGTCCCTCATGTAACCAAATATAGAGAGGAACCAACATACCCAAATAATGTACTTTCAGGTACAAAAAAATATAATTTAACAAAATAATGATTTTATCTGGACATAGATATAACTAGGAAGATCTCCAAAAAATATATCCATATCTAATCAGGACTAATAAAGCTCAGATGCTCTTGAAAATCATATGATATTGAGTTCTCACACTTATATCCACTCAACATGTATAATTTAGGTCCCCATGGATGATTATGGGTTTCCTGAGTTTGAATTTAAATTCCAATTCATAGAAGAGAAACTAAAACATCAATTAGTGTCTTGAAGCTTACATAATATAGGATAAACCAAGATCTAAACTTTATAAAAGAATGGATGAAGATGAAATTTCTAAGATAATCTCAACAAAAAAATGAAATTGTGACTGAGTATTTATAAATAATATATCACCTAAACATAAGAATTTTCGAAATAGGGAATGAGTTGAGCCCAACTAATACAAAATTACAATTTCATGATATTTTTAGGAGATAAAGTGGTCTTAAAAATTTTATAATTTTCAATCATTTATGACATGTAGATTCATTATTAGTTAAGTCAACACCTACTGATGTTAAAGAAGTTTGAGATTATGGTTGAAATTATTGAATAATTTGAGAACCATATTTTTTATGAATTGAAAAAGATAATATGATTTTAAGATCTATGTTATGATGTTTTCCCTTATATATTTTTTATTTTTTTCTAGTGTTCAACTATTAAAGAGGGAGACCTTGTTACTTATGAATGATTCATTTTTATAATTGAAGGATGCACATCAAATTTACAATATAAATCCATAATTAGTTCAAATGAAACAATGGAAATTTTTTCTGATATTAAAAAATAGGAACATGTTGTGACCAATGAAGACAATGATCTATATTCAAGCCTTGTTTAATTCAATGAGCCCTAAAGAATGATTCTATGTTGAACCATCTGAAATAAAAAAGATGATGTTTAATAGGACGTGTAAAACAAGTGATATCATGTTGAAATGTTTTATGAGAATGTGAAGAAAATGGTAATAATTAAATATGATTTGATTAATTTTTTATGTAATAGTTAAAATAGTTAGTAGGTGGGAATAATAAGCTTTGACATAGTGCAGTTACAATAGTCTTTTGATGATATAAAAATTAAGGTGGTGAAAATAACATTTGATTATGGAAAATTATATTTACAAAATTATTAAAGGTAATTTTGAATAGTTGATGTTGTATAGAGGGACCTTAGCTACAATGATAAAATGTGTAGCTTAGGATGTAGTAAAAATTTACAATGATAGTGTAAATTAATCTATATCTCACTCTCTCTCAATTTTCATTATTGTTCTTGTATTCAACGTTTTTATTGTATTTATGGAAATAAATATTTTTTGTTGTAATATTTATAACTATTTTTGTGGAATTCAAATACAATGAATAGTATGTTTTTTTAAATTCATTCATATATAAATTAAAATAGGTCTCGATTTTCAATTCTTTTATTTTTGAGTCATATTTATTCATTCTCTAGAGATGCCTCAATGAATAAATTTATATTTTAATGATTTATAGGTGTTTGGAAATAATTTCATTCTTAATTTTTTTAGATTGATTAGAGAGAGTATTTATAGTAGTTCAGAGTGTTATATCTTAATGTAGTGTACTTACTTGTTTCAAATCAAAATGAACTAAATTTTTCTCTACTTTAAGAACTGATAGGTGAACAGTGGAAAATTATAAATCCTAAATAAATTTAATTGATGTTTATAATTCGGATAATGATGAAATTATTCCTTTTTATTGATGATTTTTTGTTCACATTTTCATTAACAACATGTCAACCCTTAGAATAGGATACTACAAAAAATATCTTTTTCAAGGCCAGTGACAATACTTAGTATGATTCTGAGAATGGGAACTGATTTACGCCCAAATTATACATTCCATTTAATCCAACAATAGGCTTCTCTCCCTTGTTCCCATCACTTATTCTTTTAACTCTTCGATTATCACATCACTTCAAATTTTTTCTTCCATCTGTTTATCTCATTTTTTTTCTTTTATTTTTTTTATTCAGTCACACAATTAAAACTTATCTATGGTTTGAAACCATCTGACCATGATAAAAATTGTTTATTGGATAATTAATTATAAAATTTTCACGTGTTCAATTATACTGATTTTATCTTTTCTATTAATTTCACGGATTGAACACATGAGAAATAAAATAATTCATATTAAAATTAATATCATAATTTTGAAGAATGTTAAAATTAATTTTGAAAATATTTTATTACCTAACTACAGTTCTCTATTTTTTAAATGATTGAAAACAAAATCAAAAGCAACTAGAGAATATTCTAAATGTTAATTTGAACAAGTAATACTTAAGATATACATTCATTATTATTGCACTAAAAATAATAAAAAACAATATGTGTTAAATAAAATTATTAAAATTCAATGAGCTATGATTAATAGTGATATTATGTTATCACATCAACAGAGTAACGAGAATTCTATGAATCCTTGGCTTAGTGATTTGTATCTTCCCACTGGTTCAAATTATCAATAAATAATTCAGTTATCCACTATGCCATGAAATTATTATTTGATGAAATATTACCTATTTATTTTACCCTCATATCATGGAGTACCCAAAGATAATTATTTATCATTTATTTGATATTTTAATATTACAGTTTAAAAATATGCTTTTCATGGGATTTGTGAGGTAGAGAAATTGTTTTGTGTATTCACATATTGTTTAATGAGTAATACAAGAAGTTGGTTCTGGAACACTGATGATAAAATATTTTATACTTGGGACTAAATCATAAATACATTTAAAGGAAAATATTATCAATGTACCTAAACTAATGATGTCTGGAATTAAAAATTAGATTTTTCCAAGATTATGAAGGTCTCTTTCATGAAAAATAGGAAAGATATTAGTTAAATATTAGATAGTGTCCCAACAATCACTATCCTCCACATCTCTCCATAGGAATATTTTATAATGCTTCTCCAATATATTATCCAAACATAATCAACCAATCTAAAGGTGCTCATATTTCTAATATAAAAATAGTTGAAATTATACATTTCATAAAAAACATTCACAAAAGTCCCAACACAAAATAAAAATGAATAGAGTTATTTATATGGTTGAAATGAGCATCCATTTAATGAAAATTCAAGGAGGATAATTGTTTTAACTGTGAGCTGTATTATCATACACATAAATTATGTCCCAACATTGATCTATTTATGTATCTTGAATATGGTTCCAAATTTATTAAGTTTAGGTATAGTAAACACACTTCCATTGACCAGTTATTAAATTTTTATAATGATAAAATAAAAAATAACACAAATATATCATGGAGAGAACATGGCCTGTTAATTTTTTTTATTAGACCTAGTTTCCTGTTATAGAAGATTATTAAATTTAAATATACTTATAGTCTCTCAAATTATAGATCTGATATAGAGCTGTAGGTTAAAATTTGATATACAAAGTTGATTTCAAAAAATATATAATAAAAAATTGAATAGTTTCCATGGGATATATATCTGTGGTAGTTTTAGGGACAAAAAAGGTAAATTTATTAGTAATGAAAAGAATCACCCGAGATAAAATTTTATGATTTTCAATACTACATTATGATTTCAAATATGTGATCAAGTTAGAGAAAAGATAGGGATTGTGTATTTGATAAAAATACTAAAACTAAAATTGAAATTCTAACAAACATCAAAAATAGAAATCTAAATAGATTTAATCAATTTCTGAAAAGTATAAAATCTTCCCTTGTAAAACCTTATGAAAAAAATAAAATGATGTGATAAATCATCTATGAATGATTGATGAAAATGGTGAGGGTATGAGGATGAGGAGATTGGACAACCAATTTGGAATATTTATTCTCATACCATTCCATTTTCAAAAAGGTTAAAAGAGAAAAATGATCCATCTGACATGAAATTCCATTACATTTTTTTGATGAGGAATGTAAATATATCCATTATAGAGGATTTGAATAGTGTTCCATATTGAATTAAATTTCTCAAAATATTAAAAAACAATTAGTTTGATTGAGGTGAGAGTTCATTTATTAATATGAATGAGGATTTCAATTACTTATTTCAAAAAAATTAGTCCTATAAAATTTAAATTTCTTAGATCAATTTTCATTTCATGTAAAATGACTGTGATGAGATTAGGTTATTGTGTGACTTAAGTTCTTGCATCATCATTATGTCGTACTATTTATTTAATATTTTTTTGAATTAGTGATCTAAAACCAAATTCAATTTCATTATAATTTGCTGAGGGGGAACAACCTTATACATATAGAAGGGATGATTTATTTTAGTTTTATGTAGTAAACAATAAACTCCCCACTGTTTTTTCGTTCCTGAAATATAGATTAAAATTATAGTTCTAATTATTCTAATATAACTAAATTTTTTCAATAGTTGCGACTCTTATATATATTTCAATGTGTAATGTTATACATCAGGATAGTGAAGACCAAGAATAATTTCATGTTTTTAGTGTGCCCTACTTGACTTTGGTAAATACTGATTTTCTTGTATCTGAACTATATAAGTATCATTTTGAACCATCTCATGTCTTCAGCTGGGAGGATCTTGATGATGATCCTAATTTATCGATTACTTAGCATACAATTAATATAGTTTTTTCTGAGACATTTCTCCCTGGGTGGTTGAGGATACCTTTTGTCCATGCACTATTAATGTATTGTTCTGACTCACATGATACATGCGACCATGAGGCCCTAATGATAAATAATTTGCATCATCATATTGATATAAAAACAAAATGAAAGGGTTTTTTGGTACTGAATGATTATATGCCGGATAGATTATGAAACCATGTTACTTTTTATGTTCTATTCCATGGCCTATTTTTACCATTTTGGTTGGACCTTGTTTAAGGGAGGCTCAGGTGAAATATGGAAATTGTTTTTTTATTCATGGTTTTTTCACTTTTGGTGCAAGTTTTTCACATATCGTGTGCCCCTCCTGTGAAAACTGTGCTACCCTAAATAGTGGGAGTTTTCATGGCCAGTGAATAATTTGAAAATCCATGTTCCCACATAGTATAAAATTTTAACTCATGTAAATTCACGCACGGTTATAGTGTATATTATTTCTAACTTTCATCCTCTAATAGGAAACTTTGCATGTGATAATTTTTTATTATTATTAATTATTAATAAAATATTTTACCCACAGCCATGATCCCAATTGAAACCAATTAGAAAAAAATTTGATTAAATGTCATGGAAATCCCTCTAGTAGTCATATTGGATCCTCTAAAAACATTCTTTGGTGGATTTAATCACGGATGACCTCGTCTGATCTCATCTGGGTATGTGAATCGCTTTACAATGGTATTATATGAATCACTATTTATCTTATACTTTTATAATTTTAGATCATCATGTTGTTTACCGATGTAATAAATTTTAATAGATCATGATTTTAGGATTTATTTATTTCTTTCTTTCACCATCATTTTTCAGTGGAGTTTCCCATCCTAGGAATTGTGCAATGTGATTCCTCGATAAAATGATGGTGTTTTTTTGAGATTTTTCATGTTATTAAACATATATTTTATTTATTTTTACTCAATTATCTATCTATAGATTCATGAAATAAAAATTTTATATGAATTGGAATTGTAATTAGAAGTAGACAAGTTTTTATGGAACACCCCAATTCCATGGGAATTAGAATTGTGGGAATAATATAAAATTAATGGAATTGATAAATTTATTTGATATTTAATTTTAGAAAAATGAATTAAACTGAAATTATTTACACATATGATTGGTTTTGCAATGAAATTAATGGTTTTATGTAAAAAAACCATGATTTTTCTTTGATACTAAATTGGCATATTGAAACTAAAAATAATGATCATTGATGATTTTCCCATTAATGATTTTTAAATTGATAATATTCAAGCTAAGATAGTTATTGGGTTATTTGGGAAAATATTTGTATGATGATTATACCCTAAAATTTTATTGATAATGAAAACACTATGAAAATCCTAGTTAGGTAGATTCCATCCCTAATGGGATATTTATGAGCACTATTCTGCTAAAGCCTAAGGTATGTTTGATCAAATAAATTCTTTGAAAATACTATTAATGTTGATTAAAAATAATGTTATACTCAAATACCATTAATAGTGATAAAAAAATAAAATTCATTCACATATTCCATTAAGGGTGAGTAGGGGAAATTAATACCAATGAATAATCATAGTATGAATGACATTCTAAAGGAGGATATTTATATTTGGATTGGCGAACAAGAAAAGATCATGTTATAAGAATATAAAGAAAGTGATACCACTATAGATATTTCTATTTAGATAAGGGAGTGAATGATGGATAAATAAGTAATAGATTTTTAACAAGATTATAATTTTTATTTCATCAACATTACATGGTAATGAAGCTCCTTTTATTTTATATCTTCTTATAGTCTTCAGATTTCAACATCATATTTTTTTTCTTGATGATTATTCTTTTTGATCATGATGTAATTTACTATCTTCAATTTGATATAATTAGGATGTTTTTCCACCTCACATTAATAATTTAGTGGTTGTTGTATCCATATTTTGGGGTTGTAAAAAGACAATTTTTTGGTTTCTCACACATTTTTATGAACATACTCTTTGTCTTGAGTTATTTGGACTTTTATTTCATTATAACGTGTTTTTATTGTTGTGTGCTAATGTTCTTGGGATTCCCTCTCAGTGACGTATATTTTTATTATTCATATTATATTTTATATTTTAATTTTAATTTTTATTCATCATTTCTACACTATTGAAACAATATATATTAATTTTTTTTGAATGAAAAGACTAATGTTTATGGATTGAATTGGGTTTTATTTTTTTGATGGATTAGTTAATAACATCGAGGTGGTTTATTATAATATAAATAATACTTATTTCCCAAAATACTCTCTCTAGAACGATTGTCCCAAAGGCCTTATTTTTTGTATTTTTATTATGTATAATCCCCCTTTTAATGGTTTAAGGGGAACCCATACATGAACCGTAGGCCCAAGGAATAAGGCCCGAAAAACTCAAAATACATGACCCGACGGACCAGAGGCATACCAGGCCCAATAAATAACCCGTAGGCCCAACCCAGTTGAACTGCCCCTCCCCAGCTTTCTACGTCATTGATCACCTATCTCCCCACCTTGTATTACTAATCGTCAAGCATTTCCCCATACAAAGCTGCACGGTGTCTGGTCCCGATGGCGGCTGCTATACCCTCTCATTCTTCTAATCCGGTTAGCACTGCATCTGGTGGTTTCTACTCCTATTGCTCTGATCCTCTTCTAGGGCCTGTTCTGTGTGAACTGGGCTACTCAATGGTTTATGGGACCTGAAGTCCATATGGACCAAAGTCCTTTGATGACCCAAAGGCCCTGAAGACCTATAGGCCCAAACCGGTGGCCCGATGGCCCAAATCGGGTGAATAGTTCAGGCTGCTACAATACCGAACAATAACTTCTACAGTGACTACTAAAGTATTGCTATAGTAACCCAGAAATTTTCCTGCACCCGGTTTTTGAACATGGGTCTCTACGATAAAATAGTAATCACTGAGTCTTTTTATAATGGCATAAAAGGATTGGTACTCATTACTGACTACTTTGTTTCATTATAAGAGGGTTCTATTGAATTTTACTTTTGTGTTAATTATCCATATAGAGGTGTTAATATTGATTTATTGTTATATCAGTCCAAGAATAATGTATTATTATAGTTTGTGATGAATTATCATTACTGTAATGATGATTTTTTTCTCATGGATTACATTATATATAGTTAAATTCTTTAATATTTTCACTACAACATGAAATATTTTTCATTATTAATTAGATGGTTATTTTTTGGTATAGAGAGGTTTGGATGTTATGTATTTATACATGTTGATTTATAGTGTAAAATTATTATATAAAAAACTATTTATAATGAATTATTTAATTAATTACATAAATATTATACTTTAAGATAAATTTTATAATGAAGGATATCAAATTAGTGGTTTGATGATTAATTTGTTTTGATAATTTTTAGTAATTTTTTCATAATCAATAAATCACCTTTTCATTAATTTTTTTAATTATTTTGTTTCATTAAAAATACTTTTTTAATTACTTTTTCGTGGTGGTTGATTTTATCTTCTAGTTCATGCATCAGATTTTCAATTATTATCATTATCAATTTTGAAACTATGATGTTGTGTTCACCATATAATGACCAAGACACATCCTAGGTTCTCTATATCACATGATCGTAGATATTTATATTCACGTAATTTATTGAACATAAACCATAAATACATTATAACTTGAAGACAACCATATTTTTCCAAATATGAAAACCCATATTCATTGAATTTATCTACAATAGGATTATATTGTCTAACCAACATACATTCTATGATCTAAAGAAGTACACCAAATAATTCCCCAAACTATATTATTAATCTCTTCCTTTGACCAAACTATTTGTTGTACCACACACAATCCCCTTCATTTCATATGGTACCATATACCATCTTCTTACTGTATTTTATCATAGTGCCTCACAAAATAGACTCAATTAAAAAAAACCACCACCAAAAATATTTAATATATAGGGGATTCCCCACTAATTGAATGGGATAGCACGAATTTTTCCAATTAGCCACTTCCATAACTCCCATGATATGCTTACTTTCAACTACATATCTAACAGACAAATATTTTATATTATACCTCTTTTTAAATTAAATTACTTCGATTGTTTATATTCCACACAACATCGACCTTTATCAAACCGAGACATAATATTTAATATAATTATTTTAGAAAGAGTATTATAAAATAGTTGTTAAATTAGTTGGTGTGAAGATTTTTTTTGCATGGAAAATATAACGTAGTAAATGAAAAGAAAAGGATTGGAGTACATGACAATCACCCTAGGGTGAAAAGACCAAAGGTGAACAACAAAAAAAGTCAAGTGATGAGGAATATACAAGAACCCCACCCCTCTTCACACACACACCCACCAAATATCATGACGAGAGAAGTAGTAATGGTCCCAATGAGAATTATCGAAAGCAATTGGAGGATGAGACCCCCCCCCCCCCAAACATCCTAAGACCACAACCACCATGGAGCAGAAAATCTTGCAGCCATGCACTCTAGCACCATGAGGGAGGCACTAAGCTACCAAACACCAATTCTAGAAATGATGTTGCAAATGAAGGAACAAACAGAAGCCTTTAAAGTATATCGAGAACCAAAAGGCATCCAACCAAGACTCTGAATGCATCGAGCATGAGAGATCCAAGAGGTAGAATCCCCCGTATATCCAGCATCAGCAGCTAAAGCAACGAAACCAAAAGATCACCACTAGTAATGGACACAGACACAGACACACATGCACAGCACCCGAATGCACCCACACACACAAACACCCACACACACCAACTCAACTCACACTACCACCCAATGCACACATGCCCACACCAAGCCACCCGACACCAATGACAGACAACCACCCGACAGAAACATCAGCCACATCGTGCCTCCCAACCAACACACTCATCAGTAGCCCACACCAACTAGAAGACACCCAAGCATCTTCCCCATAAACTGGCCACATGATTAGCCACTAAATGAGGATAATATTAATTGTTAATTTATATAATATTCATGGGATTTATTATTTATAAACACCATTTTAGTGTATTTTACACTTTGAAAACCATTACACATTATGATTGTAATTCCCTCTTAAAATGCACTATTACGTGGTACATTTTTTATCATCATTTAAAGTACCCAATGATTCATCTGATTATTAAGGAATTTATTTATCCATATTTCAATTTTATATTTTTTAAAATTTATCTAAACTTCAATATGAACATGTTTTATTCATGGATCAATGGAGGATTCATAGAAGAAGATGGGGATATTTTGTGATGAAAGGAAACAATTCTGGAAAAGCCAAATTGGACACCAGCCCACTGATGCGAATGTGGGGACCAACATTCAGTCCCAATAAATACCAAATTTCGTGGGATACTAGAATACATGTAGAGGAACAAATACCTCTTCATAAGCCAGTGCTAATTCGGAATCCATGGTTGTCATTAAGGCGGCCCAATTTGGAGAAAACATTCTGGGTGAGATTCTGCGGCCCAGATAAACTCTTACCAATATAATCATATCTCGGAATCTAGTACTCCAAAAGGGCCCGAATTTTACAGGCGGTTAGGAGATATCTGGGGACCCATTTTCTTCTTCTATGGCCCACTCTGATTCGGCCATCTAGAAGGTCCTTCAAGCGCGTATTTTCGGTAAATGAAAGCTGGATGCCACCTCGGGTCAAGAGTGGAAAAATCAACTCTCCCTCAACTTTCCCCCACCTATGGTCTACCAAAATTATTTGAGGAGACTTTTACTATTGAAGGATCAACCCAAGTTTTCAAAATGATTATTTAAGGTAGTGGTGGTGGAGGATTTGAGAATCTGGGGTGTTTTGTTCAATTGTAATGTTATGCTGTGAGTTTGGTTCCTCAAGTTTGTCTTTCACATATAAGATGTTCAATTCACTCTAGTTTCTTAATAAAAGTTCTTATTCTCCTCTTATTCTGTTGTTCTCCATCTAACTTTGATACCGTTGCCTTAAGGTGTGAATTTATTCACACCAATCCTTGTGAAATTAATCACACAACGGTGGAGTGATCATTTTATTTTCATTGTTTTTTTACTTCTCCATTTCTTCCCTCATGAGTCTACTTTCCGCTTCCATTGAAACAATAGAATCAATGGAGGGCTAACCCACTTATGGGTTGATCCAAGGTAGTAGAAAGGGGATGGATTGAATGTTATTTATCACCCCATTAATGTTTAATCTCTTCTTTTAATTGAGATTTTTATTTGATGATTTTTAAACACCATCGTCCTTATTGAATTTAATACCACACTCTTCAAGTGCTAATACGAACATTTACCTGGAAGTGCTAAAAACTTTTATCCTTCAAGTGTATAAGTGATTAGTATTAAAGTGTATAGGTATTATATCCAAAGTGATGATGTTGTTTTTTCTTCTTATGTGAACCCATCTCAAATATAAGGAATTGAAATCGTTGAAAAGGAAATACGTCCAATCCACCCCAAGTGATAACCTAGGATCAAATCCTTATTTTAAATTTATTCACTTAAATATATTTGATATCATTTAAACCCATATAAAATCAACCCAAGTTGGACACTTCATAGCTCAAAACAATCCATATAATGTATGTGTCTGTAGGTTACTTCTTAGGTCTCTGAGGATTCGATAACCCAAGCTAAACTACAAAGACAGTTCTACCTTTATCTCTTGGGTAAATTTGAGCGAGAATAAAATTTTGGTGCCGTTGATGGGGACCCAAGTAATTAATCTAAACACCCATTCTATTCTCTCCCATTTCTTCTTTTCTCATCCAAATTTTCTTATCTTGTCCCTTTCTCTTTTTTTTTCTTTTGGCGCATGTCCGCCTACACCCGCGATCAATCAAACCGTCTAGTTAGGGTGGATAGTGCTGGGGTTGGGGAGTCAAGTACACCAAGGGAACTCTTTCATTTAGATCCTAATCTTCCTAATACTCCAAAGTCCAAAATTGATCCCATTTCAATGGAAGGTCTTCAAATAAATCAACTCATAAATCCTGGGGGAAATCAAATGGGCAACCAAAACCAAGAGGCTCGAAACTTAGGGAATGTAGTCGATAAAACCATGAATGACTGCCTCACACCTTCCTGGACCAATGCTCACTCATGCATTAGACACAACTCCCTAGGGATTCCAACTACATCTTTAGATGTCTAGAATTACATATTCCCTTATTATGATATTATTTATTTATTTCCATGAGATTATAAGATCAATAAATTATACATGATTAATTTTCTAGAACAAATGATTATTTATATTGAATTATTAGTTAATATTTAATTTTTGTCATATTATAATCAAGTAATTATGTAAATGGCATGAGTTTACATTGCTATAAATTTTAATGATTATTTATGATAACTTTCAATGTAAAAAACCCCTTACTGAAAATGTAATCACCCCAATTTCTAATATTTTACATTTTACCAACACTCAATGAGGATTATAATTATTGATATTAAGGATTAATAAATGAGAATAATTATGTAATCAAATGATTTAGTATGTTTTATTTTATATGTTTAGTATTAACGTATGGTTCAAGTATGTATCTATCTTTCCCAAAACAAATATTCTATTTGGTGATTGGGGATTCGATTCCTAGTATTTTATGACAAAGTAGTAATGTAACCACCTACTAAGGGATAATAGGGATAGGGTATCACATTTGATAAAAAAGTTGATTATTATAATTGTTTCAAACTAGATTCAAAAAAAGATATTTCATGGAAGTGTATCACTATGATTGAATTTAGAATATTCACAATGTTACCAAGATTATGATTTTTATAATATTTATTTATAAATTTACAATTTTTTTCATTTGGTTTACTAGTTAAAAATTATGAATATTGATAAATAACCTAATATATCATAATCCATGGTTTAGAAAATGGTGCACAGTGGATGAGATGGATAGTGTATCAATACACATAATACACGTAGTTATTTCTCTCTAGGAAAAGATAATGATATTGGTGCTAGCTCTAAAACTGGGGAAACAGAACATATAAATATACTCTGACATATAACTCATATTATGAGCAATAAACATATTTGTATTGAGTAGATTGATCCACAACAAGATTTAGAAATTCTAGACCTCTACATGTGAGAAAAATATTCATCATTTTATGGGACTACACATTCATTTGTAGAAGAGCAATGGAGAAATTATTTAGAGAATATATTTCATTTATTGGGATGTAAGGAATGTGAGGAGGTTGTCATATTAGATTATCACCTCTTTGGGAATGTAGATAAATGGTGTTTATGTAACCCCCCAAGTTTCCACGGTATGTTTCCCTTAGAATAATGCAATAGCGTGTATTGTATGCAACCTCGAGTTCTAACACACCACAACTAATTAAACTAGCCTTTATGAATAGTAATACCTAGTTTTGGAAATTTTATAAATCTTATATTTCAAAATGAACTTCATTTTTGGATTTGGAATATCGAAATTAGCCTAGGGTTAATTTTTGGTATTTTTCTGAAAACATCATTTTCTGATGAATAGTGAAACCACTAAGTGGTAGTTAAAAAACTAGATTTTTCATAAAACATAATTTTACCGCTTCTGTGAATGGAATTTCAAACATCTGAGAGACATGGTTGATATTAGTAAGTAAAATTTGGTTCAATGAGATGAAAATAATATTTGGTGAATAGTAACTTTTTACTTTTATTTACCACAGTTAAAAATAAATAGGGTAATTAAGGGTAAAAATGATATTAATATTACCCTAACACATGCCCTAATTCTATTGTACAAGTGTATCTCGACCAAAAACAACCTTAGGAATAAAGTATTATCATTTAGGTCCACTTGGATTATATTAGGACATTTATTATTATTTAATTCAAAGAAGAGTTAAAAGAGTTAAAATCAAAGTTTAATTATTAATCATTTTTAACATAGGGTTATACATAAGATAAATTCGATTGTAAATATTTATTAGAAAGGTAAAAAAGATTTACTACATAATGATATTTTATTTATAATTTTTATACATTAAATAATTTAATTTATTTATGACACAATGGTGATGAAGTAATTACCATAATAGTGAAAAATTAAGATAATTGATATTATAAATACACAAATAAATATAATTTGAGACTTTTTATGAATTAAACGAATTTTATATGTTAACATGACATGTTATTATTGATTTAATTAACTTTGTTTGAACTTATCATTCTGTTATGATTTTCACCAAAATCAATTACCAAATAGTTTCAGAATTGACATAAAATAGTTTTTTAAACGAATATTATATTATTAATTGATATTCTATTCCTAAAAATCTAAGGATAGGACAAATGACATAGATAAGGATATATATATTAACAATGAACCACTTGGGGTTTTCTTGTATGTTTATAGTATGTTTATTAACCATATAATATAAAAATACAAAGAGACATGGAAAAAGTGAAACTAATTAACTAAGAGTTAATACTTAATGATTAGGATAAAATACTAAACTAAACTTTTCTAAGACGTATTGGTTGAAAGGATTTTGACCCATAGCCACCTTAGATGAGAAATAAATCAATTTTTAGCTATTAAAAACCGAATATTACTTTATTATATAGTAATATGTTAAGTTTTCATAAGATGCCCCTCACCCCTCTTATAAAAGGGAACTCCCCCTTCTCTCAATCTCACACCTTCAAAGCCTTTTGGTTCGGCCAACCCCTACCCAAATACTCTCTAAACTTCTATCCATTCATCCTAGAAGCCCTAATTTAGTCATAAAGCCATTCTAAGGAGTCCTTTTGATCAATTCAAAATGAAGAACTCGAAGAAGAGGTAACGTTTTCACCACCCTCTTTCAAGTTCCTTTCATCTTCCACTCCCTCTTTGTTTATTTTTTCCATTATAAAATAATAAATCCAGTATATTATATATAGAATGATGTTATTATAAATATGGAACAGCCATATTCAGTATTCTACCCATCATTTGAATGACATGTCACCATACGTGCGTACGTACGACTTACCATCTCCACGTCGTGGTGTAATTGTTATTCAATATATTATTATTTAAATGGGTATAATAATGATGTGTAATTCATGTCAATAATAAATATAACATGATAATAGTTCTGTAACTATGATATACCATCCCATTATATATTATTTTAATATCAAAAGAATGATATTGTCGCTCGTGCGTACGTACGGAATACCGTCTCCACGAACGCGATAAGATTAATTCCCCATCGTATCCATTCAAAAATAATTTTCATTTTATGGTTAAAAATAATGTTTATAGACTTAATATCATTATGAATATGAATAATATACGACTTATACATTACAAACATGCCTTACGTACCCAAACATTTAAGGAGAACGAATCGGTTATCACCCGAAACGACGATAATACTAAGATATTATTAATAAAGCAACGTTAAAAGATCATATATGATATCATATTGATGTATATGATTATTGTATAATTTAATAAATTTTTCTTAACTATTTTAAAGGAGGTTAACATACCATCGACTAAGAAAAAGATCAAGGTAAGGGTTTACTTCGCAATCACTTCCTTATTTGAGGTTGTTTATACGTATTTATCTACTGGGACCTCGTTATCATCCACATCCATGTTTCTTAAAAGAGTCTTTCAAAAAAAATTACTATACAATAGAAAATGGGTTAAAGTCATTTATACCCTCATATGTTTTGAAAATTAATCTTTACATTATTTTCCAAACAAGGTACTTTTTGTCCTTTTCGACAAATTTATGGTAAGAATGTTTTTTAACTTATATGGCAGGTGCAGCTATTTTCCGCTGTTAAAACTTCGTCGAAGCTTCCCTTACAAGCTTATAAGAATATTTTCAATGTAAATGTATTATTTTATAATTATGTGCCTTTTAAATTATTTCAAGAAAATGATATATTTCTCTCAAATAGTTTTGATTTCATCTATGTCAACATCCTTTGATGGAATTTAAGATTATTTGAAGTTGATTCATTATGATGAAAAACTTTCATATTGTATTTAAGGTTTTGTTGTATGTTTGACCGTGGATGTGATATTTTTATACCATTCATGGTTTATGAAGAATGTATTGACATTTTGTGTGCTAGTTTTTATACAAATGTTTCTGTTATGTTTAAACCTATTCATACGAGGAATGCTTTTGACTTAATAAGTGACGGGTGGAGCCCCCAATAGCTCGTAGATGCATCGGTAGGTCTCCTGAGACAAACTAGTTTCATGGGACAAGGATTTGACAAAATCTTATTTGTAGTCTTGGCACAAGTCCTTGACTATGTGGTTATGATAGTCTGGCATTATGCATTCCCTTAATATGAAAGTGGTTATTGGTATTGCATGTGATTATTCGACTAGTAGAATATCCATGTGAGTAAGTAAATGGAATTATTTGATTTTACTTTTTCCATATTATTCTGATGTTCACGTTTAATAAGGATTTTGTTTTAGTTATACATTGTCTTGAATGCTTATTTTTTCTTATGAAAGATTCCGCTATATTGTTATCCTTACTGAGCATTTGAGCTCACCCCTTTCAATGTGTTATTTTTTCCAGGATGTGAAGAAGTGTATTATGACTGACTTGCATGAATTGTCAGTGGGGATATGAATGTGGACTATGGATAATATGTTGTTGTAGTTTTCATTTTAATGATGTAATGTAAAATTTATGAATATATCTAGCGATTCCAAGGCTACTAAACCAATCTGTCTTTCGAGATTTGATCTTTCTTGTGATCATGGAAATGTTATGTAATAATGCACCAACTCTAGGTGACTGGGGTCGGGGCGTTACAGTTGGTATCAGAGAAAGTTTAGTACGAACCTTGGAAGCTATATTTAGATAAACTCTGATTAGAGCACATAACCCTAAGATAGTCTTCGAGGATTAGTATAGAAGAACATCCTAGAATTTTGGTATTGTAGAGATTTTGTGAGTTTTCCAAGCAATACATCCCTGTCTGGATACGAGCAATTAAAGGCAGCTCTGGCACAAATTTTCATAGGGGTAAAACTTGAAAACACCGCTTTGAGCTAGACTCGAATGGGAACTGGTGCATGACAATGGGCCTTGCTGAACTCTTGGTTACGACACTCCCGGGGGATATGATTAGGATAATTCTCATTTTCTTTACAAACCATTATGAAGGCTTATGAGTATATACTTCTCAAAGAAAACATTTTTTATGATTAAGGATTATATCCATATACTTTACAATTTATGTTATGTGTTTTATGTGTATGGAATTATGTATTTCGATTCATAAACTGATCTTGTTGATGCCATTGTTTAGAAATGACGCCTAGTGGAAGAAATGGAAACTGTATCAATGCATGGACTCCATGTAGAGATTGCCCTCCTGCTCAAGATAATTATAGTGGAGCTGGTGATGCAACTGGTGCTGAAAAGATAATTACTATACTGGGACAACTCACTCAGATTATGAATAATAATCTTACTCGTATGGAGCACCCCGATCCGCAACGTGGAGGATCAATGCTAGATCGTTTCATGAGGCAACAACCACCAACATTTAATGGGGGTACAAATCCATTATTAGCTGAGCAATGGATAAAATCCTTATAGAAAATATTCCACGCCTTGGGGAGTAGCGAAAGGGAGAAAGTTGTCATGGTAGTTTACCGCCTCACTGGAGATGTCGATCAATGGTGGTCACTAATTCAAAACACGAAGGAGGATTATGAAGTATCAAATATGGAATGGTGGGAGTTCAAAGGGATGTTCTTATAAAAATACTTTCCTCGATACCATCGAGCAGATATGGAAAGGCAATTTCTGAGTTTGAGGCAGAAGGAGGATGAGAATGTTGCGAAGTATGAGGCTAACTTTAAAAGGTTAGAAAGGCATGCAGCTGATTATATACATAACCCAAGAAGTAATATTGATCATTTCTCTAATGGGTTAAATCCATTTCTCCATTGAGCTTTAGTATCACAATCCTTCTCTTCATATGAAGACATTGTCTCATGTGCAATCAATATGGAAAAGGAATTCTCTAAGTCCTATGACTTTAAAGAAAAGCAGGATAATAAGAGATCTGCTGATCTCTTTGGAAATGGAAATAAGGGGAAGAAAGGAAAATTTGAACATCTATCCTGTAGTAAATGGGGGAAGAAACACCTGGTACTTGCTTGAAGGGAATGAGAGTCTGTCACAAGTGTGGTGGAAAAGGCCACCAAGCTCGAGATTGCAAAGGGAAGAAAGAATCTATCGATGTTCAGTGTTATAATTGCAGGGAGATGGGAAATTATGCAAATTAATGTCCTAAGAGTCAGGGGAACTTATCTCTGAAGAGGCCAAGGGATCATGGCTAAGATTATGCTATCACTGCTGCTGAGGTAGAAGCTCCGAAAGATGTGGTGGCAGGTAATTTAATGGTTTCCTCAAGTTTAGCAAATGCATTATTTGATTCTGGATCATCGCATTATTTCATATCTTCCTAGTTTTCTAAGAAAATTAGAAATTTTCAATTTGATTTAATAAAAGAGTTGTCAGTCAAAACCCCTAAGGGAAGTATCATTGCTACAAAGTTCTGTGGATCCGTTCCCCTTAGGGCACATAAATGTTCTTTATCTTCTGATCTCATCATCATACCCAGGGCTAAATTTGATATAATCCTCAGTATGGATTGGCTTTTGTACAATGATGAGAAGATTTATTGTAAAAAGAAGGAGGTTACAATTCTTGATGATGATGATAAGGAACACCTTATCTTTAGAGCAGAATCACCGCCACCTAATTCTTATCTAGATCCACCCCCAATAGCTCAACTAAATTAAATTATTGGGGAGGAAGAAAATGAAATTACTGTGGGTGAGGAAAAGAATGTTCAAATAGAGGATGTACCTATTGTGCAAGAATATGTTGATGTTTTTCCAGAATATTTACCTGGACAACCTCCAGAACGAGAAGTTAAGTTTTCCATTGATTTAATTCCTAGATCAAGGCCCATATCAAAGACCCCTTATAGAAAGGCCACTGTGGAATTAGTTGAACTAAAGAAACAACTAGAAGAATTGAGTAATAAGGGATTTATTCGCCCCTATGTTTCTCCATGGGGAGCCCCTGTTCTTTTTGATAAGAAGAAAGATGGATCTATGAGGTTGTGGATTGACTATAGGGAGATCAATTCTATAACAATAAAGAAAAAGTATCCCTTATCTCACATTGATGATTTGTTTGACCATCTTCCTGGAGCTCAATGATTTTCAAAGATTGACCTTCGATATGGATACCATCAGTTGTGTGTGAAGAAGGAAGGCATTCCTAAGACAACATTTCGAAAAAGGTGCGGGCATTATGAGTTTAAAGTACTTCCATTTGGATTGACTAATGCACCATCTATTTTCATGGATCTAATGAACATAGTTTTAAAGGAATATCTTGATGAATTTTTAGCGGTAATTATTGATGATTTCTTGGTATACTCCAAAATCCATGAAGGTCATGAAAATCACTTGTGCATTATCCTAAAGACTCTTAGAAGAAATGAATTATATGGGAGGTTTAGCGAGTGTGAATTCTGGCATCAAGAGATTTCTTTTCCTGGACATATTGTCTCTAAGGATGGAATTTCCGTTGATCCTTCTAAGACCATGGCAATCCATGAATGGCCAGCACCGACGAGTATAACTGAGGTACACAGTTTTGTTGTTTTAGCATGTTATTATCGACGTTTCGTCTAGAATTTTGCACGGTTGGCTAACCCATTAACAAAGCATACACGTAAAGGGGTTAAATTTTTCTGGAAAAAAGAGTGTGAAGAATGTTTTGAAGAACTAAATATAATATTAATCAATGCTCCTATATTGACTCCACCATCAGGGAATGATGGGTTCGTTATTTATAATTATGCATTGAAGAAAGGACTAGGTTGTGTCCTTATGCAAAATGATAGGGTTATTGCCTATGCATCACAACTACTGAAAATTCATGAGAAAAACTATCTTACTCATGATATTGAGTTAGCTGCTGTAATCATTTCTTTGAAGATATAGAGACATTATCTCTATGGTAAAAAATGTGAGATATATTCCGATCACAAGAGTTTGAAGTATATCATCTCACAAAAATAACTCAACATGAGGCAAAGGTGATGGATTGAACTACTCAAGGATTATGATTGCACGATACACTACCACTCGAGGAAGGAAAATAAGTTGGTAGATGCTTTGAGTAGAAAGGATAATGGAGTTTTGAAAATGATGAGAGTGGAAAGGGATTCTATTTTCATGGATATAGTAAAGATGGATATGGGAATCACCATTGAAGGTTAAACATCAAATATTTTTCAAATGGTTTCCAAACCATCATTACTAGAAAGGATAAAGAGTTCTTAGGCCGATGATGAAGAGTTTAAAAAGAAGATTAATGCTGTGAATGATGGGATATTGAGTGAATTTGTGTATGATGATGGAATTTTGAAATTTGGGAGGAGACTTTGTGTTCCCGATATACCTGATTGAAAGAGGGAATTGTTGGATGACGCTCATAGTTCCAATTTCTCTATACACCCTAGGAGCACCAAAATATATAGAGATTTGAAGGAACATTTTTGGTGGGACAAAATTAAGAGGGAGATTTCTGATTTTGTATCATGATATATGGTTTGCCAACAAGTGAAAGCTGGAAGGCAACAACCTGGTGGAGTATTGAAACTTCTTCCCATACCTGAGTGGAAATGGGATAATATTACGATTGACTTTGTCATGGGACTACCAAACACTCCTATAAGGAATGATGCAATATGGTTCATTATTGATCATCTTACTAAATCAGCACATTTTCATGCAATACGGGAGGATTTTCCACTTGAACGTCTAGCAAGACTATACATTAATAAAGTTGTGAGACTTCATGGAGTACCCCTATTGATTGTTTCTGATCGTGATCCCTGTTTTACTTCAAGATTTTGGAAGAGTCCTCAGAAGGCCTTGGATACTGAACATCATTTGAGCACTGCCTACCACCCTCAAACAGATGGACAATCAGAACGAACTATTGAAACCATAGAAGACATGTTCAGATCATGCTCACTTGACTTTCAAGGTATGTGGGATCAATACATACCACAAGTAGACTTTTCCTATAACAATAGCTTCCATTCAAGCATTCAAGTAGCACCTTATGAAGCGTTATACGGAAAGAGATGTCGTACACCAACCTACTGGGATGATGTTGGTGAAAGAAACCTTGTAGGCCCTAAACTAGTGGAGGAAACGATGGAGAAGATGACGGTAATCCAAAACCACATCAAAGCAGCTCAAAGTAGGCAGAAGAGCTATGCTGACAACCGAAGGAAGGATTTGGAATTTCAGGTGGGAGATCATGTTTTCTTGAAGGTATGTCCATGGAAGGTAGTTATAAATTTAGTTAAGAAAGGTAAATTGAGTCCCAGGTACATCGGACCTTTTGAAATTCTAGAACGTATTGGGGCTGTAGCTTACCGTTTGGCGATGCTACCAAGTCTCTCCAAAGTTAACGATGTGTTCCACGTTTCACTGTTGAGAAAATACATGCTTGACCCAACGCATGTACTGACCTATGAGGAATTGGAACTGGAACCTGATCTGTCTTATTGCGAAGAGCCCGTTAGGATCCTTGACAACCGAGAGCAAGTGCTGAGAAACCGGATGAATCGTCTGGTAAAAGTTCTATGGAGAAACCATAAAATGGAAGAGGCAACGTGGGAACCCGAGGAACTTATGATGAAGAACCACCTAAGTATTTTTATGCAGTAATTCCCTAGAAATTGCGAGGATACAATTATTTGAAGGAGGGGAGAATGTAACACCCCAAGCATCCACGATACGTTTCCCTTAGAATAATGCAATAGCGTGTATTGTACGCAACCTCGAGTTCTAACACATCACAACTAATTAAACCAACCATTTTGAATAGTAATACCTAATTTTTGAAATATTATAAATCTTATCATTCAAAATGAACATCATTTTTGGATTCGGAATCTCGAAATTAGCCTTGGGTGAATTTTTTTTATTTTTCTGAAAAACTTCATTTTCTGATGAATAGTGAAACCACTAAGTGTTAGTTAAAAAACTGGATTTTTCATAAAACATAATTTTATCGCTTCTGTGAATTAAATTTCAATAATCTGAGAGACACGGTTGATATCAGTAAGTAAAATGTGGTTCAATGAGATGAAAATAATTTTTTTTGTGAATAGTAACTTTTTACTTTTATTTACCACGGTTAAAAGTAAATAGGGTAATTAAGGGTAAAAATGATTTTAATATTACCCTAACACATGCCATAATTCTATTGGACAAGTGTATCTTGACCAAAAACAACCTTAGGAATAAAATATTATCATTTAGGTCCACTTGGATTAGATTAAGACATTTATTATTATTTAATTCAAAGAAGAGTTAAAAGAGTTAAAATCAAAGATTAATTACTAAAACATTTTTAATATAAGGTTATACATAAGATATATTCGATTTTAAATATTCATTAGAAAGATAAAAATATTTCCCACATAATGATATTTTATTTATAATTTTTAGACATTAAATAATATAATTTATTTATGACACAATGGTGATGCAGTAATTACCATAATAGTGAAAAATTAATATAATTGATATTATAAATAGCCAAATAAAAATAATTTGAGACTTTTCATGAATTACACTAATTTTATAGGTTAATATGACATATTTTTATTGATTTAATTAACTGTTTTCGAACTTATCATTCTGTTATGATTTTCACAAAAATCAATTACCAAATAGGGTCAAAATTGACATAAAATAGTTTTTTAAACAAATATTATATTATTAATTGATATTCTATTCCTAAAAATCTAAGGTTCGGAAAAATGACCTAAATAAGTATATATATATTAACAATGAACCACTTGGGGTTCGATTATATGGTTATAGTAAGTTTATTAACCATATAATATAAAAATACAAAGAGTCATGGTAAAAGTGAAACTAATTAAGTAAGAGGTGATAAAATAGTAACCTAAACATGTCTAGGATACATTTTTTGAGAGGATTTCGACCCATCCCAACCTTATCTTCGAAGTAAATAGATTTGGAGCTATTAAAAACCGAATATGACATTATTATAAAATAATATATTAAGTTTTCCTAAGATGCCCCTCACCCCTCTTATAAAAGGGCACTCACCCTTCTCTCAATCTCACAACTTCAAAGCCTTTTGGTTCGGCCAAACCCTGCCCAAATACTCTCTAAACTTCTCTCCCTTCATCCTAGAAGCCCTCCTTTAGTCAGAAATCCATCATAAGGAGTCCTTTTGATCAAATCAAAAGGAAGAACCCGAAGAAGAGGTAACGTTTTCACCACCCTCTTTCAAGTTCCTTTCTTCTTCCACTCCCTCTTTGTTTATTATTTCCATTATAAAATAATAAATCTAGTATATTCTATATAATATTATGTTATTATAAATATGGCACAAACATATTCAGTATTCTACCCATCATTTGAATGGCATGTCACCATACGTGCGTACGTACGGCTAACCGTCTCCACGTCGTGGTGTAATTGTTATTCAATATATTATTATTTAGATGGGTATAATAATGATGTGTAATTAATGTAAATAAAAAATATAACATGATAATAATTATTTAAATATGATATACCATCCAATTATATATTATTTTAATATCAAAAGAATGATATTGTCGATCGTGCGTACGTACGGAATACCGTCCCCACAAACTCGATAAGATTCATTCCCCATCGTATCCATTCAAGAATAATTATCATTTGATGGTTAAAAATAATGTTTATAGAATTAATATCATTCTGAATATAAATAATATACAACCTATCCATTACCAACATTCCTTACATAACCAAACATTTAAGGAGAACAAATCGGTTATCACCCAAAACGACGATAATACTACGATATTATTAATAAAGCAACATTAAAAGATCATATATGATATCATATTGATGTATATTATTATTGTATAATTTAATAACAATTTTTTAACTATTATACAGGAGGTTAACATACCATCGACTAAGGAAAAGTTCAAGGTAAGGGTTTACTTCACAATCTCTTCATTATCTGAGGTTGTTTATACGTATTTATCTACTGGGACCTCCTTATCATCCACATCCATGTTTCTTAAAAATGTCTTTCAAAACATTTTTCTACTAGTCAATAGAAAATGGGTTAAAGTCATTTATACCCTCATATGTTTTGAAAAGGAATCCTTCCGTCGTTTTCCAAACAAGGTACTTTTTGACCTTTTTGACAAATTTAAGGTAAGAATGTTTTTTCAACTTATACGGCGGGTGTGGATATTTTCTGCCGTTATAACATCGTTTAAGCTTCCCTTACAAGCTTATAAGAATATTTTCAAAGTAAATGTAATATTTTATAATTATGTGACTTTTAAATGATTTTAAAAAAATAGATATTTCTCTCAAATAGTTTTGATTTCATCTATGTCAACATCCTTTGATATATTTTAAGCTTATTTGAAGTTGATTCATTATGATTCCAAACTTCCATATTATATTTAAGGTTTTTTGGTATGTTTGACTGTGGATGTTTTATTTTTATACCATTCAGGGTTTATGAAGAAAGTGTTGACATTTTTTGTGCTAGTTTTAATATGAATGTTTATGTTATGTTTAAACCTATTCATATGAGGAATGCATTGGACTTAATAAGTGATGGGTGGAGCCCTATATAGCTCCTCGATGCATCGGTTGGTCTCATGAGACAAACTAGTGTCTTGGCACAAGTCCTTGACAAAATATTATTTGTAGTATTGGCACAAGGCCTTGACTATGTGGTTATGATAGTCTGACATTATGCATTCCCTTAATATGAAAGTGGTTATTGATATTGCATGTGATTATTCGACTAGTTGAATATCCTTGTGAGTAAGTAAATGGAATTATTTGATTTTACTTTTTCCATATTATGTTGATGTTTATGTTTAAAAAGTGTTTTTTTAGTTATACATTTCCTTAAATGCTTATGTTTTCTTATTAAAGTTTCCGCTATATTGTTATCCTTACTGAGCATTTGAGCTCACCCCTTTCAATGTTTTATTTTTCACAGGTTGTGAAAATGTGTATTGTGACTGACTTGTAGGAATAGTCAGTGGGGATATGAGTGTGGAATATGGAGACTATGTTTTTGTAGTTTTCATTTTAATGATTTAATGTAAAATTTATGAATATATCTAGTGTTTCCAAGTCTACTAAACGAATTGGTCTTTCGAGATTTGATCTTTCTTGTGATCATGACAATGTTATGTAATAATGCACCGACTCTGGGTGACTGGGGTTGGGGCGTTACTGTTTATTGATTCAAAACACCAAGGAAAAGTAAGAAATAGAAAAAATGGAATAGAAATATTTTAAATAACTTTTCATAGAGAAATATTTCCTTTATGATCATCGAGTCGATATGGAGAAACAATTATTGAGTATGAGATAAAAAGAAAATGATAATGTTTCTAAATATGATGAAATACTTACAAGATTTCTGAGGAATGTTATATAATACATAGATAATCCAAATAATATGATTTACCATTTCAATGATTGGTTAATGCCATTCCTCGAAAGGGTACTAGTCTTCCAAACAATCTCATAATATGAAGGCATAGCCTCATGCGCTATCAAGATTTAGAAAAAATTATGTAAAGACCCGTAAATTTCAAGGAAATTTTTTTTCTTAATTTTCTTTGGAATTTTACAAGAACGCAGTTTCTGACGGCGCCTGATTCCGAGGCCCGGTGTGCCCGGAATCATTTTCTGAAGTTTGGCTCGGGTACGTTTAGTGAACGGACGAGCGGGTTTTTCTAACTTTTGAACCGGTGCCCGGAATCGAATTGTGAGGGCACCGATGAAATCACAGCGCCGGTATTCACTTAGAAACGCCTCTTCCAGAGTTGCGTTTGCTCGGGTGTGGTTTTTAATTTTCGGGCTTAAAGTTAAGAAATAAAATAATTTTGCGACAACTTTATTTTATTTCACTTAAGCCACTTGGAAGCCACTTGAAGCCACTTAAAGGAGGCTTGAACTGATTTGAACTGGATAGGATGCTATCCAGAAATATCCTACCCCCTTGGTAGGATATTTGTGAGGTGGGGCCCGCACGAGCCCCGCCGTTTCTTTCCGTTAAGAAACGCACCCGTGAAAACCCGTCTTAATGAAAGTCAACTGACGCATTTTCTAAATTCTTAACAGACCATTTAATTGGGCGGTTTATTTCGTTAATTAAATGGGCTATTTCTTTCGTGAATTAAATGGGCTGTTTCCTTCGTGAATTAAATGGGTCGTTTCTTTCGTTGAATTAATTCAACGAATTGATGGATCGTTTCTTAACCATTCTTTCAAATTCGTTGGCGTAATAATAAAATAAGACCAACGCTTAACCTCTGGTTATTTGCGCTTGAGAAGATTTGGGAGAACCCTCGCAACTTCTTCTCCCTCGTGAAGAACGCGAAGAACGCCGAACCCGGAAATCGACGACGCCTTCGCCCGAGACGCTCTTCCGATCTCTGATCTCCGATCTCCGATCACCGACCATTCGAGGTGAGTGCTTTCGGATTTCCTCTCAAGTTCTTTTCTTTGGTTTTAAACGAAACACAGATTTAAATATTAATAATTTAAATCTGTTGTTCTTGATTCGTTGAGCTCGCCGACTCAACGCCGGAATCCGCGACGACGCGACGCCTCCCCGCGACGACGCGACGATCGATCTCTTCTGCGACAGTCTCTTCCGCGAAGAACGCCCGCGCACGACGATCATCAAGGTAGGGATTCATTTTGGAAAATTACCCCCTTTTTAATTTTCTCGTGAACGTTCTTGAAAATTAAAAAGCCGATTTTCAATGAACAATTTTATTTTAATTAAAATTGTTGGATCATGTGTTGATCGTTTTTCTCCCGGTTGTTTATCTCTAACGCGGAGGGTGCGGACCGAATGAACACGGACCGACGACCCTCCGTCGTTCTTTGTTTTGTGCGGATTTGACGGTCGACGACGGAACGTGCCGCAGCGGACGGTTGACGATCCCGCAGTAAAGAACGGATCCCGGGAGGAGCAACGGCGCAGACGGGAAGGAAAACGGGCCACCGGAGCGACGCCGGCGGCCCGCGGAAGTTGTCGGCTGCGCGGGTCACCGGCGCGGCAGCGCCGGCGGCCGGAGGCGGCGGCGCCCCGGCGCGCCGCCGGACGAAATCCGCCGCGGCTTCAGCCGCGGCGGTGGCGGCCAAACGGACCCGCGGCGCGCGGGTCCGGTTCATCCGGGCGGACGCGGCTCAGCGCGTCCGCGTCTCGGCCAAGCCGAGCCGGCTGAGCCGGACCAGCCCTGGCCGGGCCGGGCCGGGCCAGCCGGGTCGGACCCGGTTCGGGTCGACCCGGGGGGGTCGGGCCGGGTCGGCCCGGGCCCGTACCCCCCATCTTCGGACGTTTTCGTTCAAACGCCCGTATCTTGAGCTTCGTGCCTCCAAACGACTCGCCGTCAGCGGCAACGCGATCCTTGGATCGAGACGGTCGTTTCGGTATATCACACACAAGGTTTCGGAATACTTTGAGTTCGGCCGGGTTGGTTCGTACACGAGACCAACCGGGCCCTCGGAGCGAAAACACTCATATCTTCAGCTACGGACGTCCGATTGACGTGCCGTCAGCTTTGTTGAATTCCTCTAAGTGAGACAGATCTTTTGGCATACTCCGCCCGAGGTTTGGACGTAGGTGGAGTGCGGTCGGGTTGGTTTTGCCTTAAAAACCAACCGGGCCCCTGGGACGAAAATGCCAATATCTCTCAGACCGGGCGTCCGATTGACGCGCCGTCTGCGACGTTGAGTTCCTGTTGACAATACGGAACTTTTGGATACATCAACTTCGGACTTCGTGTCAGTTGATGTATCAGCCTCTCGGCTCGTGGAGCAGACCTTCCCGAACGAGCTTGGTGTGTGCGGGAACCCTAGTGCTGGCTGCGACTGCTACTTCGACAGCGACGACCGTGCAGAGATCCTCAGTGGACTGCGACGACGACGGTGCAGAGATCCTCCGTGGACTCCGACGACGACCGTGCAGAGATCCTCATTGGACTGCGGCGACGACCGTGCAGAGATCCTCAGTGGACTGCGGCGACGACTGTGCAGAGATCCTTCGTGGACTCCGACGACGACCGTGCAGAGATCCTCAGTGGACTGCGGCGACGACTGTGCAGAGATCCTCAGCGGACTGCGACGACTACTGCACTCAGCGATCCTACGTGGATCAGTGCTACAGGTCCTGTGTGGGCCCGGTCATGTGTGGGCCCGATCCTGTGTGGGTCCGATCCTGCGTGGGTCAGCGCTCAGTGGTTCTGTGTGAGCCAGCGCCTACAGGTCCTGCGTGGGCCCGGTCCTGTGTGGGCCCGATCCTGTGTGTGTCATCTCTCAGCGGTTCTGTGTGAGCCAACTTCTACAGGTCCTGCGTGGGCCCGATCCTGTGTGGGTCATCTCTTAGCGGTTCTGTGTGAGCCAACTTCTACAGGTCCTGCGTGGGCCCGATCCTGTGTGGGTCATCTCTCAGCGGTTCTGTGTGAGCCAACTTCTACAGGTCCTGTGTGGGCCCGATCCTGTGTGGGTCACTGCAAGGTTAGTACCTATCGATCCTTCGTGGGTCCGACGACTTAGATGGTTCAATGATCATCTTTATCGTCATCCGAAGAAGTATACCTGTGTGAGCTGAATCTTGTGTTACCCTTCTTTGTGGATTGTGTTGCTCTATCCTACGTGGGTATACGTTTTGTTTTCCTGTGTGGACTGGGTTGTGCTTGGGCTCGGACGTTGGAGCCGAACGGGAATTGAAGTCTTAGGTATATGTATGGGAATATACCTAAGCCGTGTCAGATGTTACGTTTTGATTGTATCTTTCCTTCGTGGATTATCCTTTGTGGATTTCGGGAGACCTTCGGGGGTCTCGGGGTCCCTACTGAGTAGCTTATACTCACCCCTGCACGGGCTATGCCCGCACTTCGTGGTGTTGGTTGTAGGCGACGGACAGCGCTGATCGTGGAGGAGGCGTGCGGAGCAGGACAGTACCTGGAGGTGGACCACTGGGCGGGATGTACTTGGAGCGGTTAGGTGGACCCGAGGAGCAGTGGAGGCTATCTGTACCCACCCTTCAGGTGGGACTTCCGGAGGACGGCTCGACGCTGCAGTTTTCCCTTTTCAGTTGCTGTTTTTCCTTTCAGTTGTACTTTACAGTTGGGCTTGTATTTCCGGCCCCTTTTTACTTTCAGCACAGCTTGTACAGTTTTACTTAGTGTTTACTTTTCCACTTTCTTGCTCTGTGGTGCTTGTTTACTTTTCAAAGGCAATGCCTTCCCTTTTTGTTGGGATTTACGCCTTAGTGCTAGTCGCCAACCCCTGGCCTATAGAAGGCGGGCTTGGGGTAGTCACGACACGGGCCCGAGGACGGGTCGTGACAAATTGGTATCAGAGGTGGTCGGTTCTACCGCAGACTCTGATCTTTCTTCTATGTGAAGCAAAAGTGTTTAGTGTATTGAGTGTGGTTATCAGTCCAGGGAGTCTAGTGTTGGTGCGGCGGCCGACGTATCCATACACCAGGACCCTGACTTCTGATTCCTGACATAATGTACGAAAACATTGTTTGCATGTGTGTTTCAAGTTTTCTTTGTGATTACTTGTGTCAGCTCACCAGGTATACTGTTCTGACCGTGGCATACTTGTTTCCTTTTCAAGATGGCACGACGACAGCAGCCAGCTAGGGTTCCCAGAGTAGGGCGCGACGACAGCCCGCCGAGCGACGAGGCCTCGGTACAGGGCCTGTTGACAGCAGAGGCACCGGTGGTACCTTTACCCGCCGAGCCCCCGATGCTTCCAGCACTGGAAGCTGACGACGCACGACGCCTCAGAGCTCTGCACGAGTTCCAGCGCCAGCGACCACCCAGGTTCCATGGGGAGTCGGACCCCCAGGCAGCCGAGGACTGGCTGGAGGCGGTCGTCCGAGTTTTCAGGCTAGTGAGGACGCCAGTAGACCTCATGTTGATCCTCGCGGCGAGCTTACTGCACGCAGCAGCCGGACGCTGGTGGAGCCTGATGCTCCAGGTACACGATGAGGCCTCCCTCATCTGGATGGACTTCGAGAGCCTCTTCCGCTCAGAGTTCGTCCCGGCCACCCTCCGAGCGGTGTGCATCCAGGAGCTTCTTCAGCTGCGGCAGGGCAGCTTGACGGTCGCTCAATACGCGGCGAGGTTCACCGACCTTTCTCGGTACTCGACAGACATGGTACGGGACCCCTTCTTCCGGGCCCGGACCTTCGAGCAGGGTTTGAGACACGAGATCAGGGCATCGCTGATCTCCCTCAGCATCCCGACCCAGGCAGGGGTACTGGAGCGAGCCCTCCTGATCGAGAGCTTCCTGGCTGAGTCCACAGCGAGACCCACCGCAGGGCGGCAGATAGCGGAGTCTTCGGCAGCTGGTAGTCGGCGGATGACTCAGGGTTCCAGGCGGACCAGACCTTCCGACAGGCGACGTCGGGACGCTGGCTCAGCAGTGCAGGGCACCCGGCCTGGAGCCAGCCTTCCGAGAGGCAGACAGTGCTACGAGTGCGGCGGGCAGGGCCACATGGCTCGTGACTGCCCGACCCGTCATACCGAGGGGCAGCAGACGGTGGAGGGGCCACCCAGGCAGAGGCAGAGGGTCGACCGTGGCGGTCCGCAGGGAGGAGGCGGACGAGGCAGAGGAGCTGGCCGAGTAGCAGGTGGTGGGAGACGCTTTGAGGCTCTGCCACCACCACCACCAGGAGGCCCGCCCCGACCACAGGGAGCTGGCGGGCAGAGACAGGCTCAGCTCCAGGCAGCGGAGGCCTACGACCACGGCGCACCAGAGATGATTCGAGGTACGATCTGTGTCTATTCCACCCTTGCTGCAGTTCTGATAGACACAGGAGCGAGTCACTCTTTCATAGCCACTGCCCTTGTTCGGAGCTCGGAGATTCCGACAGAGCCGTTGGCTCGATCCTTGCGGCTAGAGACTCCTACGGGAGCAGACTCGACGATTATGCACTGGTGCCGACAGTGTGAGCTTACTCTAGGAGGCGAGAGCTTCGGCTGGGATCTTCTTGTAGCAGCATCGAGGCCTTACGACGTCATTTTAGGCATGGATTGGTTATCTACGGTCCATGCTCAGATTGACTGCTTTAGGCGCAAGGTGCGATGTGTGCGCACCGACGGGAGCAGGTTCACCTTCACCGGCGAGAAGGGAGCCTTAGCAGCACAGGATGGACTCACGCAGAGGAGAGGTCAGCCCATCACTCATCAGTTGGCTAGCCTCATCCTGGGAGCAGTTGACGTGCGGAGTCCCAGTTTCCCTGCAGTGGTGGATCAGTACGCGGACGTCTTTCCCGACGACGTTCCAGGACTACCTCCTCGCAGAGAGGTAGACTTTTATATTGACCTGTACCCCGGGACAGCCCCGATATCCACTCCAGCATATCGGATGGCCCCCGCTGAGCTTTGAGAGCTGCGAGTACAGTTGGAGGACTTGCAGGGTAAGGGGTTCGTCCGACCCAGTGTTTCGCCCTGGGCTTCCCCGATTTTGTTCGCCAAGAAAGCGGACGAGAGCTTGCGACTGTGTGTCGATTATCGTCGCCTGAATCAGGTGACAGTGAGGAACAAGTATCCGCTACCCAGGATTGATGATCTCTTCGACCAGCTCAAGGGAGCACGGTGGTTCTCGAAGATAGACCTCAGGTCAGGCTATCATCAGCTTAGAGTTCGAGACGAGGATGTGCAGAAGACGGCCTTCAGGTGTCGGTATGGCCACATCGAGTTCTTGGTTATGCCTTTCGGCGTGACCAACGCTCCAGCAGTGTTCATGAGCCTCATGAACAGGATCTTCCAGCTATACCTCGATCGATTTGTCGTGGTCTTCATCGACGACATTTTGGTGTACTCGACGACGGAGGAGGAGCACACCTACCACCTGCGTGTTGTACTAGACACACTCCGAGAGCACCATCTTTATGGAAACACTCGAAGTGTCAGTTCTGGTTACGTGAGGTCCACTTCTTGGGGCACGTCATTTCTGAGGCGGGATTTTCAGTGGATCCCGCGGAGATCGAGGCAGTGCTAGCTTGGGAGCCACCCAAGAGCGTGACAGAGGTGCGGAGTTTCTTGGGCCTTGCCGGATACTATCGGAGATTTGTGCCGGACTTCTCTAGAGTTGTGGCCCCACTCTCAGCGTTGACGAAGAAGGGGAAACCCTTTGTGTGGTCAGACAGATGTCAGCAGAGCTTCCAGGAGCTGAGGCAGAGGTTGACCAGCGCACCTATCTTGAGGTTGCCTGAGGAGGGAGTTGGTTACGTAGTCTACTGCGATGCATCAGGGACCGGACTCGGGTGTGTCCTGATGCAGGAGCGAGCCATGATTGCCTACGGATCACGTCAGTTGAGGCCTCATGAGCAGAACTACACTACCCATGACTTGGAGTTGGCAGCAGTAGTCTTTGCCCTGAAGACATGGAGACACTATCTGATGGGCGAGCGCTTCACAGTCTTTTCTGACCACCAGAGTCTCAGGTACATCTTCTCTCAGAAGGACCTGAACCTGAGACAGTGGCGATGGCTCGAGTTCCTCCAGGACTATGACTTTGAAATAGTCTATACTCCTGGGAAGGGGAACGTGGTGGCTGATGCCCTCAGCAGGAGGACGGGCATCCAGCTAATTGAGGAGGCGACAGAGCAGCTAGCCGCTTTGCATATATCCTTCGTGGATAGAGACGGAGCAGCCTTCCTTCAGTCTCTCACAGTCTCTCCTCCACTTCTTCAGCGGGTCAGAGAGGCACAACATGGGGATGTTGACTGTGAGACGCGGCGTGCACAGATATCCTCGGGACAGGCACCTGATGGTTTCTCCATTGGAGCAGAGCACGATGTCCTTTTCAGAGGACGTACCTTGGTACCAGTCGCCTTACGAGAGGAGGTGCTGAGAGAGTTTCACACTTCTCCGTTGCCGGTACATCCTGGAGTGGCGAAGATGTACCAGGATCTCGGGCGACAGCACTGGTGGCCGGGCATGAAGAAGGTTGTGGCAGAGTTCGTTTCACGGTGCCTCACCTGCCAGCAGGTGAAGGCAGAGCATCAGGTACCAGCAGGCTTGGTACAGTCCTTGGAGGTCCCGGAGTGGAAGTGGGACGGGATATCTATGGACTTTGTGGTTGGACTTCCACGCACTTCCAGAGGTCACGATTCCATATGGGTGATTGTTGACCGACTCACCAAGTCGGCACACTTCTTACCCATCCGAGAGCAGGGCACAGTGGAGAGCTTGGGGTGTCTCTACGTTCATGAGATTGTACAACTTCACGGTGTGCCATCGACCATCGTCTATGATCGGGACGCTCGTTTTACTTCCCGGCTTTGGAAGGGGTTGCAGGAGGCGTTCGGGACGCGACTACGTCTGAGCACCGCCTTTCACCCTCAGACGGATGGTCAGACGGAGAGGACCGTTCAGGCTCTCGAGGACATGCTCTGTGCATGTGTCCTCGACTTTGGTCGCAGCTGGGAGGATCACCTACCCTTGGTGGAGTTCGCGTACAACAACAGCTACCACTCCACCATCAGGATGGCACCCTACGAGGCGTTGTACGGCAGGCCTTGCAGATCTCCTTTGTGCTGGACAGACCCTGGAGAGTCAGCACTTGTGGGACCAGAGATGGTCCGGGCCACGACAGAGAAGGTCCAGCTCATCCAGGAGCGGATGAGGATAGCACAGAGCCGGCAGAAGTCATATGCTGACAGGAGGCGGAGGCCACTAGAGTTCGAGGATGGTGACCACGTCTTCTTGCAGGTCTCACCTCGACGTGGTTTGAGGAGATTTGGCCGAGGCGGAAAGTTGTCTCCACGCTTCATCGGGCCTTTCCAGGTCCTCAGCAGGATTGGCGAGGTGGCTTATCGCCTGGCTCTGCCACCTCAGTTGCACCGGGTGCACGATGTCTTCCACGTATCCCAGCTGAGGAGATACGTGCACGACCCGACGCACATCATTGACTATGGGGAGCTAGGCGTGGATGATGGAGCGACTTTTACGGAGGTCCCAGTGGAGATAGAGGATCGACAGGAGCGGGTCCTACGTGGGCGATCGATTCCTCTTGTGCGCATCAGATGGCAGCACGAGAACCTCCAGGAGAGCACTTGGGAGCGGGAGGCTCAGATGCGTGCTCAGTACCCACATTTGTTTCCCTAGTTTTTGATGTATCTTTACGGGGACGTAAAGTCCTGAGGTGGGAGTAATGTAAAGACCCGTAAATTTCAAGGAATTTTTTTTTGTTAATTTTCTTTGGAATTTTACAAGAACTCAGTTTCTGACGGCGCCTGATTCCGAGGCCCGGTGTGCCCGGAATCATTTTCTGAAGTTTGGCTCAGGTACGTTCAGTGAACGGATGAGCGGGTTTTTCTAACATTTGAACCGGTGCCCGGAATCAAATTCTGAGGGCACCGATGAAATCGCAGCGCCAGTATTCGCTTAGAAACGCCTCTTCCGGAGTTGCGTTTTCTCGGGTGTGGTTTTTAATTTTCGGGCTTAAAGTTAAGAAATAAAATAATTTTGCGACAGCTTTATTTTATTTCACTTAAGCCACTTGGAAGCCACTTGAAGCCACTTAAAGGAGGCTTGAACTGAGTGAACTGGATAGGATGCTATCCAGAAATATCCTACCCCCTTGGTAGGATATTTGTGAGGTGGGGCCCGCACGAGCCCCGCCGTTTCTTTCCGCTAAGAAACGCACCCGTGAAAACCCGTCTTAATGAAAGTCAACCGACGCGTTTTCTAAATTCTTAACAGACCATTTAATTGGGAGGTTTATTTCGTGAATTAAATGGGCTGTTTCTTTCGTGAATTAAATGGGCTGTTTCCTTCGTGAATTAAATGGGTCGTTTCTTTCGTTGAATTAATTCAACGAATTGATGGATCGTTTCTTAACCAGTTTTTCAAATTCGTTGGCGTAATAATAAAATAAGACCAACGCTTAACCTCTGGTTATTTGCGCTTGAGAAGATTTGGGAGAACCCTCGCAACTTCTTCTCCCTCGCGAAGAACGCGAAGAACGCAAAGAACGCCGAACCCGGAAATCGACGACGCCTTCGCCCGAGACGCTCTTCCGATCTCCGATCTCTGATCTCCGATCACCGACCATTCGAGGTGAGTGCTTTCGGATTTCCTCTCAAGTTCTTTCCTTTGGTTTTAAACGAAACACAGATTTAAATATTAATAATTTAAATCTGTTGTTCTTGATTCGTTGAGCTCGCCGACTCAACGCCGGAATCCGCGACGATGCGACGCCTCCCCGCGACGACACGACGATCGATCTCTTCCGCGACGGTCTCTTCCGCGAAGAACGCCCGCGCACGACGATCATCAAGGTAGGGATTCATTTTGGAAAATTACCCCCTTTTTAATTTTCTCGTGAACGTTCTTGAAAATTAAAAAGCCGGTTTTCAATGAACAATTTTATTTTAATTAAAATTGTGGGATCATGTGTTGATCGTTTTTCTCCCGGTTGTTTATCTCTAACGCGGAGGGTGCGGGCCGAACGAACACGGCCCGACGACCCTCCGCCGTTCTTCGTTTTGTGCGGATTTGACGGTCGACGACGGAACGTGCCGCAGCGGACGGTTGACGATCCCGCAGTAAAGAACGGATCCCGGGAGGAGCAACGACGCAGACGGGAAGGAAAACGGGCCACCGGAGCGACGCCGGCGGCCCGCGGAAGATGCCGGCGGCCGGAGGCGGCGTCGCCCCGGCGCGCCGCCGGACGAAATCCGCCGCGGCTGAAGCCGCGGCGGCGGTGGCCAAACGGACCCACGGCGCGCGGGTCCGGTTCATCCGGGCGGACGCAGCTCAGCGCGTCCGCGGCTCACCAGTGCGGCCCGCACGCGGGCCGCGGTCCTTCCTCAAGCCGCGGGTCAGCGCCCGCGGCTTCCACCCGCGCGGCGCGGCCAAGCCGAGCCGGCCGAGCCGGACCGGCCCTGGCCGGGCCGGGCCGGGCCAGCCGGGTCAGACCCGGGTCGGGTCGACCCGGTTCGGGCCGACCCAGGGGGGGTCGGGCCGGGTCGGCCCGGGCCCGTACCCCCCATCTTCGGACGTTTTCGTTCAAACGCCCGTATCTTGAGCATCATGCCTCCAAACGACTCGCCGTCAGCGGCAAAGCGATCCTTGGATCGAGGCGGTCGTTTCGGTATATCGCACTCAAGGTTTCGGAATACTTTGAGTTCGGCCGGGTTGGTTCGTACACGAGACCAACCGGGCCCTCGGAGCGGAAACGCTCATATCTTGAGCTACGGACGTCCGATTGACGTGCCGTCAGCTTTGTTGAATTCCTCTAAGTGAGACGGATCTTTTGGCATACTCCGCCCAAGGTTTGGACGCAGGTGGAGTGCGGTCGGGTTGGTTTTGCCTTAAAAACCAACCGGGCCCCTGGGACGAAAATGCCAATATCTCTCAGACCGGGCGTCCGATTGACGCGCCGTCTGCGACGTTGAGTTCCTGTTGACGATACGGAACTTTTGGATACATCAACTTCGGACTTCGTGTCAGTTGATGTATCAGCCTCTCGGCTCGTGGAGCGGACCTTCCCGAATGAGCTTGCTGTGTGCGGGAACCCTAGTGCTGGCTGCGACTGCTACTTCGACAGCGACGACCATGCAGAGATCCTCAGTGGACTGCGGCGACGACCGTGCAGAGATCCTCCGTGGACTCCGACGACGACCGTGCAGAGATCCTTAGTGGACTGCGGCGACGACCGTGCAGAGATCCTCAGTGGACTGCGGCGACGACTGTGCAGAGATCCTCCGTGGACTCTGACGACGACCGTGCAGAGATCCTTAGTGGACTGCGGCGACGACTGTGCAGAGATCCTCAGCGGACTGCGACGATTACTGCACTCAGCGATCCTACGTGGATCAGTGCTACAGGTCTTGTGTGGGCCCGGTCCTGTGTGGGCCCGATCCTGTGTGGGTCCGATCCTGCGTGGGTCAGCGCTCAGCGGTTCTGTGTGAGCCAGCGCCTACAGGTCCTGCGTGGGCCCGGTCCTGTGTGGGCCCGATCCTGTGTGGGTCATCTCTCAGCGGTTCTGTGTGAGCCAACTTCTACAGGTCCTGCATGGGCCCGATCCTGTGTGGGTCATCTCTCAGCGGTTCTGTGTGAGCCAACTTCTACAGGTCCTGCGTGGGCCCGATCCTGTGTGGGTCATCTCTCAGCGGTTCTGTGTGAGCCAACTTCTACAGGTCCTGCGTGGGCCCGATCCTGTGTGGGTCACTGCAAGGTTAGTACCTATCGATCCTTCATGGGTCCGACGACTTAGATGGTTCAATGATCATCTTTATCGTCATCCGAAGAAGTATACCTGTGTGAGCTGAATCTTGTGTTACTCTCCTTTGTGGATTGTGTTGCTCTATCCTGTGTGGGTATACGTTTTGTTTTCCTATGTGGACTGGGTTGTGCTTGGGCTCGGACGTTGGAGCCGAACGGGAATTGAAGACTTAGGTATATGTATGGGCATATACCTAAGCCGTGTCAGATGTTACTTCGTGATTGTATCTTTCCTTCGTGGATTATCCTTTGTGGATTTCGGTAGACCTTCGGGGGTCTCGGGGTCCCTACTGAGTTGCTTATACTCACCCCTGCACGGGCTATGCCCGCACTTCGTGGTGTTGGTTGCAGACGACGGACAGCGCTGATCGTGGAGGAGGCGTGCGGAGCAGGACAGTACCTGGAGGTGGACCACTGGGCGGGACGTACTCGGAGCGGTTAGGTGGACCCGAGGAGCAGTGGAGGCTATCTGTACCCACCCTTCAGGTGGGACTTCCGGAGGACGGCTCGACGCTGCAGTTTTCCCTTTTCAGTTGCTGTTTTTCCTTTCAGTTGTACTTTACAGTTGGGCTTGTATTTCCGGACCCTTTTTACTTTCAGCACAGCTTGTACAGTTTTACTTAGTGTTTACTTTTCCACTTGCTTGCTCTGTGGTGCTTGTTTACTTTTCAAAGGCAATGCCTTCCCTTTTTGTTGGGATTTACGCCTTGGTGCTAGTCGCAAGCCCCTGGCCTATGGAAGGCGGGCTTGGGGTAGTCACGACACGGGCCCGAGGACGGGTCGTGACAAATTATCTATAAATTATGAATTCAATGGGAAAAAATAAAATATGATTATGCAAGCGAAAAGAGTGTGTAAAGGGATGAAAAAAGTGGAATTTTATAATATATTATTCATGGGGAATAAAAAAATCTTGTACCCACTTAAATGGAAAATCAGTTTCTCTAGGTGCAAAATTTAAGGCCATCATGATCGCGATTTAATGGAAAAAAATTATGATACAAATTTTACATTAATTTTTTAGAGGAAGACACAATAGCAGGCAAGCCTTCTCCCAGAAAAATTTCATTAATAAAAAAGTAAAGACCCGAAAAGAGAAAAAACATGGGATCACCAAATATGCATATACACATCACCACACGCATCAGCATCAACCAAACCACAACAGAAGGTTGGTGTAACAAAAGTCCATAAAGAGATAGCCTGCTCAAAATCACTCTTGGACAATGCATCAACAACCTAATTTGCCTCTCCATAAACATGAGTGACAACAAAACAAATTTGCTCCAAAAGTTGAAGACAATCATCCCTGGAGGAAATCATCACCCAAAGGACATTCCATGAGATATTTCTAAAAATATCAACCACCAAAATTGAATTAGACTTAATCCATAAGTTCATCCAACCATGAAAAGAGGCATACCAGATAACCTTAATCATAGCCCATAATTCCGCCTCATTCTCAAGTCCATTCCCTAAAAAGTGGTAGAAACAACCTTTAACAAAGCCCGTATAAGTGTGAAAAACACCACAACATCCTGAAGGCCCTGGTACACCTAAAGATTCTCCATCCACATTATTTTTCACACAACGAGAGATCGAAGGGATCTACCAGATATGTTTCATCATAATCGGTTTCTTACATCTACAAGAAACACTAAAAGATCACAAAACAACCTGATATGTGACATCATTCTGCATGACTCCAATTCGAGCTCGCGCAGCAGCAAGAACACCAATATGAATCTCTAGAATACCAATGGAAATCTGTGTGAATCAGTTATCAAAGATAAGAGCATTACGGGCCCTCCAGGCAAAATAAACCAACACCGAGAATGTAGAGAGTTGCAGCGGTTTCACCTGAGAGTTGTAATCAACTCGGTAAATAGAATCCATAAGCTGTCCAAAACTCTTCAGATTCAGATGACATCTAATGGCACCCTAAAAATAATCCCATAAAATAGATGAAGAGCAACAAGATATAAATAAATGATCAACAATCTCATCTGCAGCAAGACAATGAAGGCAAACAGGTGCAAGTGAAAATCCAGCTCGTTCTATCATCTGCTGCAAAGGAAGTCAACACATCCAAATCCTCCACATAAGAAAATAATGAGCCAGTGGAAAAAAAGAATGAAACATAAGCAGCTAAGAAGGAGCCACCAAGGATGAAACAAACTTGGATCTATAATCCTCCTTAGTGATGAATGTTTTTTTAAGACTAGGAAACCAAATAAAAGTATCCATAATAGAATAATGATAACATCCCAACTCCATTTTCAGAGGATCAGAAAGAAACCCTTGATCCGTGATATTATTGTGAAGTTCAGAAATAGAAATATCCTTCAATGTATAAGGATTCTCAGTGTCATCAACAATGGAAAAAGATAACCATACAATATTCTAACAATTCAAAGAGTAATTTCAACAAACCACCCATTTAAAGGATTGTGAGAGGCAAAAATAAGAATGCTTAATTGAGTTCCATATCGAGGAAGGGGCATAAATAGAATACCCATTTAACAGCTTGGATCCAACTTTGATACACAAAAACTGTAGAGAAAAATCATTGGAAGTCAAAAGTGACCAAGTAAAATATTTAATGGTAGATTCATTAATGAGCTTAAGATCCTAAATCCCCATGCCACCCATGTCAATTGGACAAATGAAATTAATCCAGAAAACTATAACAAGTTTCCTTTCATGAATCGAACAAGCCCAAATAAAATTCTGCATCTTCCTTTGAAAATCCTTACAAAGAGTTCTAGGACATCTGTATAAGGAATAAATGTAGATTCACATAGAAGTGATCACAGAATTAACAAGAAAGACATGCCCTACCTAAGACATAGATTTACACTTCTAGGTAGCCATTTAATTGAGAATTTTGAGATATACATTCTCCAAATGACACCTTTTAATAGCACCCTAGAAAAGGGGATCCCCAAGATAATTAAAAGGTAGAGACCCTCTTTTGACCCCCAGCTTCAGGGAAACTCTTTTTGCTTTGAAACGATAACCCCTTACCCATAAAAAAAGTATATCACCCAACTAATTACTTGACCAGAAACGTCTTCATAATGCTCAAAATCCGCATCAATATATCAGATAGTGATTCCATCATCCTACCCAAAAAACAGAATATTATCTGCATAAATGATATGTGAAGGAGCAAAGAGGCTTCTGCCAACAATCATTTGCTAGTACAAACCATCCTGCACAAGATCTGAAAGACAAATACTCAAATAATCCTCAGCAATATCAAAAAGAAGGCTTGATATTGGATCTCCTTGCCTCACTCTTCTAGACCATTTAAAGAAACCTCTAGGAGAGACATTAACAAGAAGAGATAGCATAGAAACCTTAAGAATGTGGATAATCAAATAAATAGAACTATTGAAAAAGCCATGCAATCAAAACACCAGAAAAATGAAACTCCATTTCGTCATATCAAAAGCCTTCGAAATGTTATCTTTCAGAGCCATATTCCTCGACATAACCATTTTCCTCACAATAGTAACACATTAAAATGTTGTATACAAACAATCTTGAATGACCCTTCCAGGAATAAACCTAAATTGGTATGTGGAAATAAACTTCTTAGCAATACATTCCAATCTATTCTCCAGGACATTGTTGATAACTTTTGGAATAGTATTACCTATTTCCACGGGCCTGAAATCTCAAATACCAAGGGCATTTTAGTTATTTGGAATCAAAGAAATAAAGCTAGGATTTTCACCAAAAGGTAAATAAGAGTGATGAAAGAAATCACTAACCGCATTAACAAACTCTGTGTGAATAATATCCCAATAATTCATAAAGAACCTTTTGAAAAAACCATCTGGCCCTGCCACACTATCAACATTCATAGAAAACACCACCATCCTAACTTCCTCCTCTGAGGGTATACTAGTGAACATATCATTCTTGGAATCCTCAACCAAATGGGTAATATTCCTGATCATTTTTTTTAGTATTATCATGCCTTGATTCAGTGTAAAACGTTTCAAAATAACTACATGTAGCATCAAAAATATCATTTTCAGAGTTCTAAAGAACTCCATCAGCCATGAGGGCACTCATGATACGTTTCACCTTCTTCTCCCTATGCAAGCAATAAAAGAGTATTGTATTTATATCCCCATCATTAAACTACCTGAAATTATATTGTGTCTGGGAAAGAGATTCCTTTAAACCCTAGCGCTCTTTAAATTTAGAATGTGCCAGAAACACTTCCCTAGATAGCACATCCTGACCCTCATTAAGACTTTGACACTGGAGTAGATTATCCTCAACACATTGGATATCATGATCAATGCATGAAAATGATTGTTTACTCCACTCTTTGAGAATTTCCTTCACAACCTTTAACTTCATAACCATTATGTGAAAGGGACATCCAAAAAAATTGGTTTCCCAAGCCGCAATGACAATCTGTCTACAACCTTGAATAGATAACCAAGCATTATTAAACTTGAAAAGTAATGGATAAGATCTCAAGTAGTGAAGATTGATGTGCATTAATAGAGGATTGTGATTAGAATTAGCCCTTGTAAGAGTTATACCAGAAAAAGAAAATTCTTATGTTCCCCCATCCACATGACAAAAGAACCTATAAATAATGCAATCTTGTAAGATATTTATAGTGTATCATTTCCAGGTAAAATATTCCCCCATGGAAGGAACCTCAACCAGATTACAAGAATCAATGCTGGCAGAAAACTCACAAGCAGCCAACCTATTTAAGCAAGTTCATGTCTTATCCTCAGGTCAAAGCACGGAATTAAGATCACCAATAATAACACAACATTGCCTCATTTAAAGATCTATGCTTTCCAAGGATGAACATAGAGTACGTCCCTCAGTATATTGATTTAAAGCATAAACAAAAGTAAAGGACATAACATAACCACTTATTTCAACAGAGAGTGTAATCCACTGCCGATCTTCAAAAAAGATACCAAAGAGACACTAACATGTTTCAAAACCCAATGAGACTCTGAGGATGTCTGACAAGCATTATGGGAATCCAAGGAGTACCCAAGGGTTGACCACATAAAGGCTTTGAATTTACAAAATGACATATGAGGATCAAAAATTCCAATGAGGATATACTTATTGGCCACAATAAAATGCCAAAGGGTTGTGACCATGGGAGAATTACCTAGCCCCTGGAAATTCGAAAAGAAAATATTCATGAGAAAGAGGATATGGACCTGGAATTAGGCCCTCCATCCCGATGCAATTGCATAGACATAACCTTCTTCTCAATCTTTTTATTCTTCCCCTTACATAATTCTGATGAAGAAACAGCTGGAACTACAAATGATCTAGTAATGAGACCTGAGCCTTCCAATGGTTGAGACTACACATCACTAGCAGTGTCCTCCTTATCATTAGACCAAAAAACAGCACTCAAAGGGGTAAACTTATTCAAGGAACTAACTGGCTCCTGACTAGTCTGCAACAATAGCTTCCTCGTAGCCTTAGACAATGGGACCTAAGAGAAGGATCCAGCTGCATTTTTAGCACTACTCTTATCTCCATTAATGGACTAAGGAACCAAATCCTTCACAACATCTAACCCATAAGACTCAGACAAACACTAAACCTACTCTTGTATAATGGATCCAGTAGGAAGAACAACCTCATTATTCTTTCCAGTCTTACCACCAGACACCATACCCAGATTCTTCAACATAACCACATTTGGTGTTGCAACATATTCAACAATAACCGGTATTGAATCCTGGACTGCAGTATCAACATAAGTCTCATTATGCACCTATAAAGAATCCTGATTAGGATCAGAACTAGTACCCTCTACATTGTCTTGGGGGGCATCCAAATGAACTGCATGAGTGACAACTAGTTGGACCGACACTACAACCTGAGTAACAGATTCAACATCACTTACCTATGAAACAATGTGAGAGGCATCCTTATTTCATGGATTAGAGGGTGTGGCCTGAGCCTGCACTACAACCTGAGTAGAAGGTTCACAATAATTTACTCGTGAAATAACACGAGAGGCAAGAAAATTACCTGAATGATAGGGCACAGACATAACCTACACTAGAACATGGACAACAATTCCAGTATCAGACTTATTCTTATTCATAGACACTTGTACAAAGCCCTGAGAAGTATACTAAATAAGAGGGATATCATTCACAACCATCTTTTGCACCGGGTCCTAAAGAATAGAATTATTAATGGGAATATAAACCTCAACATAAACCTACACAAAAATGAGGTTACTTGACACAACAACATCATAGGAATTAACCTTTTCCTTTCCCTTCCTGAAGAAGGCATAAAAATGACCCATCAACATGCACAGACCTCAAACCTTATTCTTATTGCACTCAATGTCCATGTGACCAAAGAAGTGAAATGTGAGACAGAACCTCAACCACCTCTCATACTGAATCTCCAAATTGAAATGATCATCCCAGGTTGTAAGCAAAACCTCCTCCACAAGCGTCGATGCCATGTCAACTCCCCCCAGAACCATCAAAAAATGACTGAATTTGGGATCCCTTTTGTTCTTGTCCATCTGAATGGGATTGGCAACCGATGAAGCAATTTCAAATATAATTCTTGGATGCCATTAAAACCATTTTAATTTATAAATTCGAATATAGACCTGGGAATGTGTATCGTTGACATTATCAGGGTAAAAGTTTCTGTCCCACTCTTGAATTTGAAGAACACCAGGCATCAACGAAATAGACCTGAATCTCCATGATCTGTTCTTGGATTCCTTATATAGAAAAAGAACATGGTAACAAACACAACCCATAGAGATAATTCTCCAATAATCAAACCCCCAAATCTACGTGATGCGTTTTAAATTTCCAAAGAGATCGTCCTTTCAGAAGAAGAAACCAAGTGATGTTCGAGAAGCGATAGAGATTGACTCGCTCCTTAATAGAAATTTGATCTGCATCAACATGAGCAACATGTCCCTTTTTGATGACCCATACAGGTGGAGGACAAACTCTAGGAACTTAAAACCCGATTTCAGTACATCCGCAAATTTCCTTCGGCCCGGTACTATAGGAACAGAATCCACCACATGTTTCATTGAAGGAACACATCGAAACAACTCCATATGAATAAAAAAATTGAATTTATTATCAACAGATGAAGAAATAACATGTAAGGAATAAACATCCTTCTTCACACTCGGATCAGGATCATCTGAGCTAGGGTTCGACCCCGACCCCCTGCCTTGAGACTCCATTCACACATATTATACCATATTCATTCTTCTTATATATTAATTAGTTATAAGTATATGTTACATGATGTAAATGAATATCCAAGAAATGAAGGAAACCTACCATTGAAGAGGTAGATGTCATAAATTCAAGCTTATTAAATAAAGAAATATGAGTATGACATTATTAATAATTTGATGAAATTTACATTAAAAATGTCCTCAAATTTAGTTAATGCTTTATTTGATTCCTCATCATTTCATTATTTTATATATTCTTTGATTAACAATAAAAAATATACATTTCACATTTACCTTAATTAGGGATTTGTCTCCTAAATCTCTTAATTGAGATCTCATCACAATAAAAATGTATCATAACGATCCTATTATGATAGATAAATGTTCAATAATTAATGATTTTATTATCATTAAAATGTTAGATTTTGATATAATGAACATTATGGAAAGAAATTTATAATATAATGAAATAATTTAATATAATGATATGGAAATTTTGAATTATGATAAAGGTATAAAATTAATTATCATTGGAGGGGATAAATCACCATAAGAGGAATTTCTACATCAATCTATAGTAGCTCTTGTAAATGAGATTCATAGAGAACTAGTGGAGACAAATACTAATAAAGAAAAAGGATTTTTTTTGTAAATATTTAATATTAATACATTGAGGTGTTTCTTGAGGAATTACCAGGATATCCACCAAGTAAAGAAGTTTATTTAACCACTAATTCAAGACCAATATCATTGAATCCCTATAGAATGGAGACTATAGAGATTGTTGAATTAAATAAATAACTAGAAGTTATGAGTGTTTAGGGATTTATACTCCATATAGATTCACCATAGGGATCCCATATAACATTCATTATGAATTTTTATGGATCTATGAATCTATGAATTGATTACAGGGAAATCAATCATATTTTGATTGTGAACATGTATCCTAATCCTCTAATTGATTACATATATTACCAACATCAATGTGCTCAATATTTTTAAATGATTTATCTTCATTAAAGGTATCATAAATTGTATGTAAATATGTAATATATTCTGAAAACATCATTTTCAAGGGTGTATATACATTATGACTTTACAGTAATACCTATTAGATCTACTAGTGAACCCTATATTATTATGGATCAAACGAAGAAAATATAAAAGAAAAATATTGATAATTTTGTTTTTTTATTTATTGATGATAGCCTAGTGTACTTATAAAACAATGATTACCCTGATAAAAAAATGGGATAGTTCAGGAGACTCTTAGAATAAAACTGATTTAGGAGAAATTTTAAATGCAGGAAATATGGCCACAATTTTTTTATTGTATATATTATCTCCAAAATTAAATTTTAGTTGATTTTGTGATGGAAAATGTAGTTCAATAATGGGACATTCCAAAAAACATAATATAGGATAATAATATAATTATATTGGAAGGTTACTCTAGGTGAAATGGAATGAATATTTCCCAACTAGCTAGCAGTTAACCATGACTACTCATAAATGAGATACATTTATTTTTACAAGGGAATGTGACTAATGTTTGGAAGAATTTAATTTTAGATTGTTTAATGATATTATATTGAATTTTACATTAAAAAATTGTAGTTTTTATATTAATAGTGAATCATTGAGAAGAGGACTTGGTTGTGTCCTTATGTATAAATATATAGTTATTGCAAATGAATCAATGTAGCTGAAAACTCATTAACATAACTATCCAACTCATAATCTTCAGTTTAGTAGACATTATTTTTTTATAATGAAAATTATACACTATCTCAATGGTAAAGGATGTGAGAGATATAATTATAAAATGTGTTTGAAATAAATATTAATATAAAAGAAACACAACATAGGGAAATTTTGATGGATATAACTAGTCCATGATTTTAATTTTTCAACACATTACCACATAAGGATAGAAAATATTGTAGGAGATTCTATGATCATGATGTTCTATAGAGTTCAAAAAATAAGGATTTGAAAAGGATAATATATTAATGGATCTTTTAATTATGTTTATGTAAATTATTAATGAATGGGAAATAGATTCCATTTTACAAATTTTTTCCAAACAATATTTTATGTAAAATCTAAACATTTCTTTGTTATATGATGGGAATTTTCAAAAAAAATTTAAGGAATTGAATGATTTTAAATTGTATGAAATCAAATATCATGATGGAATTATAATTTTTAGAATGATTATTTGTGTTACCTATAATAATAAATTAAAAGGAATGTTATTGCATGATTTCTACTGATAAATTTTTTAACACACTGAGGTATTATCAATACGTAGTGAAATTTTAAGGAACATTCTCTGTGGAATAATATGATGCGATAAATTGACGATTATTTGTTTGGAAGTTTGATTTGTCAAAAAGTGAAAGAAAAGAGACAACAACCTACTATAGGAGTCATAAAACCTATACCAATTCCTATGAGGGATTGGGATGACATTCCGATGGACTTTTTAATAGTATTACCAAATTCTACATTAATGAATCATGAAATATATTAAATTATTGCTAAAAATACAAAATCAGAACATTTACTCATAATATGTGAATATTTACCACTAGATCACCTTGAATGAATTTATATTATTAATATTTTAAAACATCATGGTTCTCAACAATCATTTTTTTCTCATCTTGATCCAATATTTTCAATGAAATTTTTGAAAATTATTTAGATGCATCTTAATACTGAGAATAATTTGAGCACTCCTTGTCAACCTAATTCTTATAGTCATTCAAAATTAGAAATCCAATGATTTGTGGACATGTTAAGATCATTTTCACATTAATGTAATGGTATGTTGGATTTTTATTTAATTTCATTATGTTTCTTATAAAAATAGCTTCTATTGAAATATTCAAATGGGGACATATGAATCGATTTATAGAAAAAGTTGTTTTACACTAACTTTTTGGGATAAGTTTGTTTAAATGTATCATGTAGGCAAAAAACATGTAGATGAGAATATAAAAACTGTAAAGAATATTCATACACATATTTTATAAGCTCAGTGTAACAAAACGTTATATGTGGATAATTGGAGTAACGATATAAAATTTCAATTGGGAGATCATGTTTTCTGGAGGGAATCCCCATGGAATGGTGTTATAAGATTCAGTATTAAAATAATACTATGTCCTTAGTACATCAGAACACTTGAAATCCTATATTTAACTAAATTTGTGGCTTATAACTTTCCAATTCCATATAGAATTTCATAATGAAAAGGTTTTTTCATAGCTCATTGTTACAAAAGTAAATTCCAGATGATATACATGTTCTCACATCCAATGAAAAGAAACTAGAATGTGATTTATCTTCCATTGAATATCTTGTTAGGATTTTGGACACAAGAAAATATGTGAAGATGAATTAGATGAAATTGTTAGTAAGGATAATTTATAAAATCATATGTGATGAGATACGATGTGGGAGCCTGATGACATTACATTGAGGAATAAAATATATATATTTATGAGGTGAAATTCTGTAAATTTCATGGTTGAAATTTTCGAAGTAGGGAATAATATAACACCAGATTATTTTATAGTATATATCCTTTTAAATTCAAATTATTTGATAGTTTTCATTACTTGTCATTACGAGCTTAATCGAACATCGAAAAAATATTAAATTTTCTTAGTTCAACACAACCGTTATAAAATATCTGATAAATTTTATAGATTGAATATTATTAAATATATTAAAAATAATATATGTATTTTGTTATAAATAAAAATTAATTTATACTTAGGAAATGAAGATATAATTTTTAGTAATGTCCTTTTATTCTTAAAATATATCTTTTCATCAAAAAGTAATTTTTAATAACTTTAATAAAAAAAAATTTCATTTCATTTTTTATGTCAATATTGAATTTATGTGAAAATATAAAAATAAATTTTGGACTCAATAAATCAAAAGAATAATAGGTAAATTTTATGAAAATTTCTAAAAATGTTTTTCCAGATAAAAATTTAAATGGTTTTTAAGAAATTCCATAACTATTTTGAAATAATTTTTATATGATAATGATTTGAAATTTATTATTCCTAATTATATAACAAACCATATTTAATGAGCGGAAGAATACATAAGTTTTTTAATTTTGATGCACAGGCTTTGAAATATTGAAAACCACGATTTTAACATTATAAATTTATTTTCAAAAGTTATACATATAAAATATTTAGATGAGACATTAATCAAATTTATAATTTAAAAAAAGTAAAATGGATTCCATATTTAGAATTTTGTGGTTCATATATTGTTAAAATTTCATTTTCCTTTTAGGGATAAAAAATTTATCGTTGCCTATAATGATTCAATGAATTATAGCTAAAATAATATTTCATGTTAATGTTAAAATGTAAAATAATAATATACCATGAATCTAAAACATTAAATGCTTGGTTGATTTGTTCATAAAACATAAACATAAATTAATACATTAATTATGATCAAAATTCTTCGGAAATAATTCCTCCCAAAATTTATTTCTTCATATATAAAATAACCATTATTTAATCACATTATACGACCATTAATTGCGTATAAATACCACCAGTCACCACACCATTTCTGCACACATGAAATGAATCTTTTCAAATATCTTCAAATACATATCCTATCCAATCTACCCAAACCTAAGTGATTCAGGTCTCAACCAAGGATAACTTTCATGGTCTTTATGGGATCCATCAAGAGGAGATAATCAAGAGATAATTTTCTAGAACCACCCCTCTTATTTTCTTTTATTCTTCCCCCATATCCTCACCTCCTTCATCCATCAAGGCATAATAATTCAATAATTATGTACATCATATAATTTTATGTTACTAGTGGAATATATTTTATCCATCAATTTTATTATCCCATATTATTCAATGAATAAAAACCACCATCCAAATTATAGCAGTTTATCATCTTCATGAATAATGGTTTTATTCATTTTCAATTACCACCTTCAAGGTTTGTTAGTAAAGTATTATTAGGGTTAAATAAGTTTTAAATAAGTATATTATAACCTATTTCATGATATTTTACGATAATATATTGATATTATTAATTAAAACAACCCCAACTTGTGATGGTCATAAAAACTGGAAAAAAAATAGTTATCGTTAATGTTTTGTCCTCTAAATTAGCATCATCCCATACAGATATATGAACATTTAAATATATTGAAGATAATAAATAAAATTAATTTCTAATTTTTATATTTTTCCCCTTTTCCATGAACATCCAAAATTATAAACAAGTAAACTGATCATAAATCCATGAATCAAACACATCTGTAACAATGAAAATAATGAAATTTTATTAATGACGAAGCAGTAAGATGTTTTAAAAGTATGATATATCAAATTAAAAATATTAATATTGATAAATAATATACTAAAAACATTTTTAAACCATTATGTAGTATTTTTACCTTTGAAAAACAAAATGGATGTGTGATGTAAGATTTCCTATTTCGACTTCCATTTAAGGGGTAAAACCTATACTTCATTGATTATTCCATGTCATGATTATGGGTGACATGAGTTTTTTTACCTTATTTGTTATATCGATTTTTTTATGTTGATATAAAGTAGATACTCAAAATATATTAAATTAATTAATTTTCAAATCAATGATATCATATTTATAAGGGAAAATCATTTATAAATTATCTTTTTATGGTTTCCAATAAAACACTTTTTCCCCATATATATGTGTTCTTGAATAGAATAAAACACTATTTTAATATTATAATGGGAATTATTAAATTAATTTTTAATTAGGTTTTACATTTTACAAAATGTTTGGAAATAAATATTTTTTTCTAAATTAGGTTTACTGTGACTTTTTTGAATTTTTTTTGGAAAGAATGTTTTTTAACATATACAATAGGAAACTAATTTATTATCTTATTGTCAAATCAAGGATTTGAATATTGATTTACAATTTCAATATGTTAATTTAAAAAATGATTTATTTTATAATTGAAAATTGTTTTAAAAATAATTTATATTCAAAGTAACATGGTATTTTTATCAGGAAATATTTTTAAATTAATTAAAAGAATTTTCATCCATTTCAACATTTATTTTTGAATCATATGTTATGAATGCACTGTAATGACAATTAATAATATTTATTTGGATGGTCTATTATCTGTTAGACTAGAGAAGTGTTGATATTCTTTATGACTAGTTATTCTAATACAGATTGTAATTAATTAGTTATTTAGTATTTTTTATTATTGTGAAGAATGAATTCGACATAGTAACTAAAGGGAAAAAACCAATATATTATGATTTATTTGGATATTTATGCTTGGAGAATAATGGTTTTTCCAAATAATTCACAATGTTTTATTTTATATTTTGAAATTTAATGACATTTTTAGGTATGTGTCTATTTTTAAAAATACTAGTAAACTCTTAGGTCGTTCAATGTATTATTCCTTGTAAATTATGCCAATAGAATAATGTAATCAACGACTTTGGGGTACTATTGTTGGGGGAATCACAACACGACCACTAAAATATGAACTCACACACATCATTACATTTCTATATACTTTCTATATCTAGTAAACATTTAATAATCTAAATAACATTTTTATCTAAAATCATATAAACTAAAGAACTACCCCAAAAAACAACACTCACTTCTATCATGTTGGTGACATTATCACACAATGAAGATAAATAATGTGATTTTGTGGAATATATTCATATCAAAGGGATCATCTATTGTTTACTAATCTTTTTAAAATATAGTATTATTGTATATGTAACATATTTAATACAAATTTTCTAATTTATATGATTATTAAAATATGATATGAAATATAACTATAAAAATACAATTCCTAAAATACATGAAAAAATGAAAGTGTTCTTGATAATACCAATGGAAAAATTAATTTTCTATATCTTAATCCATAAAATATCATCCTTTAATCACACGTAAAAATGACCCATTAGAGGATTAGAATTATATATTTTTAGAAAAATGGGGTTTGGTCACCCCAGATCATGCTAGAAGTAAGTCATGATATCTTATCAGCATTAAATATTATATTTCACCCCAAATTATTCCATTCTAATGGATTAAAAATCTATATAAAAATTGAAAAAAATAAATAGGCATAATACTATAAAAATATTTTTTTTAATAAAATTCATAGATATTTCATGTTTGTTATGTCATGAAAGCATTCACGCATTGGTAAACAATGTGGTTACAGATTTAGTGTCCATTGAAAAAATTTGGATTTCCAATGAATATGAATAATTATTTTACCATGAGAAAAATAATATTACTTTAATCTAACAATTAAAAAACCACACATACATTAAGATACATTAATTATTAATTTAATTATGAATAATTTTGAAGAATCAATCATTTATAATTCATGAATAACTGCAAACTAAATATAAACTACACATTCCAATCTCATGATGAACAATGATGATTTATTTTTTCTAGTTCCATTTAAAATGTTTAAAAAAAATTTTCTACTAAATTGAAATGAATCCAATATTCTCAGGAAAAAAATAAAAAAAACTAATATATATGACCATTAATATTTAGGAAAAAATATTGATTGATAAGAAAATTTCTGTAAGAAATTTATTCTATTAAAAAAATTATATTTAATGATGGTGTTTTTATGAAGTTATTTGTTGTCAAATGTAAAAAATTAACCAAATTATACTGCATAAAAATAAGAAAAAAAATGTAGTGAACATTTTCCTTATAATTTAAATGAACTAATAAATACTTCCTATATCATCAATTACATAATCAGAGAACAATTACTATTCATAAAACTAATACATATAGCATAAAAAAATTTAATATTTAGGTAAAAAAATCATAAAAAAATCATCTACATCACTAGTATGGTATATAGTTTATTACTATAAACAATTACCAATCTTCATATAAATTCAATTTTTATCAACAATGTATCATTAATTCAATGGTATACGGATCATATTAAGATATTAACTATTATGAATTCTCCTTTTATAATATATTTTTAGTAAATAAATAATTTTTATGGGTAATTATGTATGTATATGTATATGTATATATTTACATATTATATTTTGGCACACATGAAAACAGAAATAAATTTTTATGTATGTATATATATATATATATTCTCAGCTATGAACATGTCTTTTTATTATGTTATCATTATATACAATTATGTATATACATTTCTATTTCATTATAGTTATTCATATATATATAAAATAATATCTTTTCATGATTTTTCTCTTCTTTTATAATTATGTGGTCTTACACATATGACCAAAAGGGATTCCACAATAAGACCAATTTATGTTCCAAGATACTGTATGATCACTTGGTGGGGGAGAATCAATGACATAATTTTATGAATTATTTATTTTATATTCATACTCTCTTATTAGTGAGTATAATTATCCCCTATTAATATTTCTATCAAACATATATATATATAACTATATTATCATTTGTAAATCTATAAATAATAAAAATAATTTTAAGAATTTTTTGCATAGATGTGGGAGGTTACTCATTATCATGTTTGGTTAAGTGCAATAATCATTGATTCTACACTATAAATTTAATTTGTTACACAAAATTTTTTTGATCTCCCAAAAATAATTTCACACTATTATACATCTAGAGTGTTATTAGAAACTATAGATTCTCACTACCATTGACAAAAAAAATTCAAGCAGAAATAAGGAATATCGATATTGTATCTGGATTTATTCTGAACTAACTAATATATATTTTCCTATTATGTCCTCTTTAATTAACTATTCTACATATGATTACTTCTTAATGAACATTTTTTTCTAATTTTTTTTCTATATGTCTATATCATTAAATTTATATCTTTTAGGATATAAATTCCCTTAATTTAAAAAATGATTGGGAACATTAGCTTCACTATAAATTTTCTCAAAATAACTTATTTATAGTGTCACGACCCCCTTAACACAAATTGTACACATCCTCAGCCTCTAATGTGAGAAGATAGAAAATGACACCCATTTCCTTCCTCAAGTAGGCCTCGAGTTGGCGACTAGAACCCAGGGTATAATAAACACACAGATGGGAGGCATTACCCTCTAAGAGAGCACAGTAGTAGTGAGACATAAGATAGAAACCAACCAACTCTATCTTAGACTAAAATATAAAATTAAACCCAAGTAAATATATTTTATTTCATGCTATAAATAATATAATTGAAAACAAAAACTAAAAGATCCAAAACAATGTAAAATGACAGTGACCATGAAGCCCTAACAGCTCTTGGAAAACGTCGAGATACTAGTAACCAACCTGATCTCCAACCTCCTCCAAGTTACCAGATAAACATTTTATATAACATTGGGTGAGTATAATAGTATACTCAGTTGGATACTCCATAGAGCATCTCATGAAAAATTAATTAAAGAATGCTAAAGCACGATGAACCACAATTGAAACTAACTTGTCCCCTAAATAGGTATTCTAAGATCCTAGCATCAGCATGGATACACTCACCATGTGTCACATACAAAATTATATAATATTATAATGAATATGAAGGGTGACCTACTACCACTTCCCCACTGGTTTCCCCTTTTCCCCAAAGTTGCATGTTCAAAGCCATATCTCTCTAAAATGGCTAGCCTGAACACACTTAGGCTAGCACCACAACATGCACCTCATGCAACACCAGACATTCCTGTAGACACCTTGGAAAAGCACCACACCATACACCCAAACAAAAGTAACCAAGTAGTTCTAGGGAACCACAACACACCTCATAATTTGAATCATATTTCGGGTACTATACCTCATGCCATTATAACATATACACTGAGTAAGGATCCACATGCCATCATTGTGTATTATTGTTATACCTATAGTTGTCTATAGGAAACTTCATCTTGAATATATGTGTGTGAGATAAACACAAGCCATTAAATCCATCTATATACAAATATGGGAAAAAATAACCACAGTGTATACCCACACCAGTAACTACCAAGAGAAGACATTGAGGCCAAAGGGGGATGGCATCCACCCACCCACCCCACAGGATGTGGGGGAAAACACCACCCCAGAGATCAAAATCCATGGTGTGTTAGTCTATCTAACCGAAATGGTGGGGTAGCATAAAGAAACAAAAAATGTACATCATATGATATATCTAACAACCACACTAGGGAAAAAAACAGAGTCTTAGACACATCAATAGCTAAAATCTCCCAGACTCCCACCTGCCACTACTAAGACTAGATATCATATATGAACATGAACATTTAAAGATATTTAATTTATTACATCAATCCCCTTTTATCAGTTTCACTCCATGTTTAATAATTATTTAACCACTAGTTAACCATTTTCTATTCGGCATTATATTTCATTATCATCTAAACAATTTTCCATGCCCACCAGGCATAACTAGACCAAGTCCCCATCTTCTCAAAAGTACAAACATAGATTTTCTTCCTAGAAAGATCCAAACCCTTGGGTTTGACATCATTTATTAAATAATTTATTAACAACATTATCACTATTCTATAACTCGAATTATTATAACAAAACATTATAATCTACCAAACACATAGGGTTAAACATGGTGAGTAGATGAACTACCTGTCGAGTCTGTGCCACCTATAGTAAGAGCATGGTCCCATCAATCCACAAGAAGCTATACATGGAAAGAACATGGAATACCCCAAGTGGATTTTCTAATTTATGAAGAAGGGTATGAAAGACCATATGCCGCACGTAGTGGGGAAAGTAATGTAGTTAAATGAGAATGAGATTAGACATGCATCCAACTTTCACATCAATAAGTACGACCAGCTTCAACCCATTCCATCATCTCCGGTGTCCTCCCTGACGTCCATATGCATAAACTGATATATCTCACCACTCTAGGGGTCATATTCTACCACAACTACCACTCGTCCTCCCTACCCCATACCACAATAGCCATCTAGGATCAACCATCCTAGGATCACAAAAAAAAGCATCCAGAAATAATCAAAATTGCAACTGGGATCTTGGCCCTTAAACAAGTCATCCATCCTTTATAATTAATGAGCACTCACAACTCCAAAGAATCGGTCTCTTAACCTTTACCAGCAAGAGGGTAACATAGAACCCTACAAGGTATTGTATTTTTTTTTAGAAAAACGGTTCTTTGATCCATCTTGAATTAACCAGTTCATTATTACCAGGTTCCATCTATGGGAAACCTAACCAACAAGATATTATATATATCACCAATTAATTAAACTATTATTTGACATGCCTTTATCTTTGGAAAATTAATTTTATATTAATCATAGTTTATAATCTTTAGTAATTTCCATTAATTACAGCATATTAAATAGCTAGCAATTAATAACACACTCTCTAGAAAATCAAAATGTTGAATCATATGATCAATACAAATACTTTTAATATGGTTCAAATATTAGTTATGTAAATTACCTTGTGATCCAGTGGGATAAAACATGATAAATATGATACTTCACATAAATATAATATAGAATACTTGAATCCCATACATCAAAATGATTCCAAGGTTATTTTCATGGGAATGGGCGAACACAGAATATCACAGTCACCTCTCCCACAATGACTGGATCAACCTGAGGATTCCATGGAATAATAGGATCATCCAACACCAAAGAAAGATCCACTAGAAACACAGAGATCACATTCCATTGCATGTAAATGAGAAACGGGAAGACATATATCCAGGAAACCAGAATAATGGTGGTAGCACATACCTTATCGAAGACCGATCAACACTTCCTAGTTGCACCATAATAGGGTGTGCACATAAGCAGATGGAAAAAGTCCAAAGGGAAAAAAATACAAGGATGAAGGTTTGATTACACGACTCTTATGAGAAAGAAATATTTAGTCATCTCATTCTAGAGGAAAAAAAGAAAGAATAACTAGGAAAAGGGTATCTCAGAATTAGAAAGATCAAAATAGATCAGTTGTTTAGATATGTTTTAGAATTTCCATTACAAGTGGATCTCATTAAGCTACGTGGTTTGACCAATTAATAACCTTTGGATTTTTTGAAAATTAATGATATAAGTTATAGTCCTTGAAAAAGATTAAAACCCAATAAAATAGGTCATTTAACTCATTTTATGTCAAAGAATGAATTTCGAAAGAAAAAAACATAGAAATATGGAAAAATATGGAAATTTGACAAACTGATGGAAATAACTCACCATTCTGGAAACAGTGTTCGTTATCTATGACTGACATTCCCATGTACTCTCCCCCACAACACTATTCCTTCACAACACATGAACCAAGAGAATATCACACCCGTGTAGAACCTTCTCCTTGTAGTCCTATATCTCAACAGGCCGCTCCTCGAAGGTTGCATCATCGTTAATTTTAATCTAAACCCAATCAATGACATGAGAGTCATCATAAAGATAATGATAGAGTGAAGACACATGAAAGATATCGTGTATCTGACTCATCTATGGGGGAAGTGATACCCGATAAAACATTGTTCCGACTTGATCCAACATCTCAAAATGCCCAAAAAACTGGGGAGAAAGATTACTCCCATGAACAAACCATTTCTTCCCAGGAAGGGGAGTCACCATAAAAATCATGTGACCCCAATGTAGAACTCTAGACGTCTCCTCTTATGATCAGTATAAGATTTCTAATGATCCAATGCTTCTTTCATCCTCTTGCAAATCACATAAACCATCTCGGTCATATTCTATACAATTTCCATCCTGTGAATTGATGACCCTAAAACTCCCTTCCAACACAATGGAGAATGTTAATGTCGTACAAAAAAGGCTTAAAATGTCACCGTATGGATGGGGTAGTGAAAAATATTATTTTAACAAAATTATACCAAGGGAAGGTGCCCCATACATGATCCTCAAAAATCTATGATAGAAGAGAGTAGCATGTATTCTAGAGTCTGGATGGTCTACTCTGTCAGACCATCCATATGTGGTACAAATGTAGTGTTATGGAATAGCTAAGAACTAAAAGAATTCGAGAGATCTCTCTAAACCCTGTAGGTAAAATGAGGGTCTCGATCCGAAATTATCTTCCTCCGGAATCCATAGATTCTCACTACCTCCTCCAGATACTATCTCGTAAAAAACTCTACTGAGCTCAACTTTGTGATTTCTATAATGTCAAATTATCTCATCAAATAGTCCACTACCAACCATATGGAGTCATATCATCCATGATCTACAGGTAAACCGGTAACAAAATCCATCATTATGTACTCCCACATCCATTAAGGAACAACTAACTACTGGAGCAAACCACAATGAACAAGGTGCTCAACATTCAACATCTAGGACACCAAACATTGAGAAAAAAACACTACAACCACATGATACTACCCATGACACTAAAACTAACTCATCAATTCTCAATACATCTTTTTTACACTAGGATGTAATGATAAAGGAGATATATTGAACTCTCTATGAACAATCTCATGCATCACCAATGTAACAAAAAGCCTCCCCCCAAAAAACACTATCAATTGTTCATCCTCTGACCAAAATTGTGGGGTCTCGCCACATACAAATTGATCACTCTATACATCCACCTCAAGATCAGCCAACTAGAAATATTCCACCCACTTCTCTAATTTTGACTTCACAATCATCTGTAAAAGGAAGCCTCATCCCCCAATTTCTCCCATATCTAGATAGAAAAATTAATATTCTTACATCACTCTCTAGGAATCACTAGATTCACACACTACATCACTATGGGAATCACTTCTTGGTGCATTAGCTACAAAATTACCTTTACCAAGTATATAAAAGATTTCAAAGTCAATATCCTATAAGAACTCCATCCACTAATGCTGTCAAAAGTTTATGCCAATTTTATTGAAAACATACCTCATGCACTTATGATTAGTGAAAACCACAATGCACTCAGCAATGAAGTAATGTCCCCAAAAACTCCAATAAAACACCATTTCCACAAACTAAAGATCATGGGTGGAATAGTTATGTTCATGAGGATGAAACTGACGAGACCCATATGGAATTATCGATATATGCAGCATCCAAACACATTCCAACCCTATACATGAAGCGTTACCGAAATCCTCGAACTGATCTCTGTCTGATTATAGACAATGAACTGGAACACTATAAAACATCTCCTTTAGATAATAGAAAGATATTTAAAACTAATAATTCCACATGAAAACATGATCCTTCTTGGTAAATGCTGTTAGAGGAGTCGCAAACTCCGATAAAATCTACCATGAACCTCCTATAATTGCTGGAAAGACCATGGAAATATCACACTTCTGCCATTTTTATGGGGGATCCCAAATATAAAACTACATCTATCTTTTAATGATACATGTATAATCTCTTATGTGATACAACATTCCGCAAGAAATAGTCTTCTTGATCCCCAAACTCACACTTTGAGAACATCCCAAACAATTGTTGTTGATGAATAACTACTGAAATAGTACGCAGATGCTCTTCTTGTTCCACTTGAAATGCAGATTACACAAGGATTTCATTGATGAAAACCACCATAAACTTATATTGGAACTCATAAAACATATATTTAGTCAACCCCGTGAACACAGTTGGGGAATTCATCACACCAAACGACATCCCTATGAACTCGTAATGCCCATGACAACAACGAAAAGAAATCTTCAAGATATAATCATACATCAAAAAAATATAATGACATCCAGGCTACAAATAAAAATTTTAGAACTGAATTAAATCATTCATTTGATCAAAAAATTCATCAATCCATAGAAGAGGATAACAGTTATTCACTATCACATTGTTCAAGTGACGATGATCATCACACAACCACAATCATTCATTATCCTTGTTCAGGAAAAGAAATTGATGCACCCAATGGGGACACACTCAGATGAATAAAAAAACACTAAAACAGACCTTCGAGTAGTATACATAGATCTTATATCTCAGCAAGCACCATCCTAAATGATGAAATCATGATAGAAGACTTAGAGATCAGTAAATCGATCCCGAATTCAATATCCCATCAAGTGAGTAATGATTCAACCTCTTCCGGAAAGACATCACGGTACAAATCGATGACCCTAGTAATCATTGACTGTTGAACCTCCAACAAACTCAATTTTAGCTCATCCATCAAGGATTACAATGAACTAACCTATGACCCATCCGAGGTTCTCGCTCACCAAAAAACATTGTCACCATTCCATCAGCATCAAAGAACACCACCTTTCTCTAGAAGAAATAAATAATATCTCGTACCAAATACAACTAATCCATTCTAAATATGACATCATATGGTTTTACTTCTAAACATAGTAAATCTCCCAAAGATTAGTGCTACCCCAACACTAGTTCACAGTCTCTACACACTCCAAACAAGTCCGCTCGAACTCCAACTACCTTAGTCAACCCTAATGGAACATGAAGCCTCTCTACCCCAAGTCCCATGTCATGGAAAAGGGTAGGTGATATGAAGGAGTATGTCAATATTGAGTTAGAAAAGTCATAAAACCAAGTAGAAAACAAGAAAAGGGAACCTAGAATGACATATGGCTTGCCTAGCATGAGAAACGCTAAACTTGAAGCTAACCAAGACATTCTCAATGACCTATATAACCATGATGACAACCAACATAATCGTTGTCCTCCAATCTCAGTGGATGGGTAACATCCTGGGGATATCTTATACATACCATATCTTCTCTCTACTTATCCAATGCCACTGCAACCTGCTGCTACAGCCGCAGCTGGAACTGTCTCAATAGAGGAACCTAAAGAGAAACACCTGATGCATGCTAACTTCTTTGAAAGATCAGTCATTTTCATTATTGATGACATCATCCTAATCAAGAAAAACAATAACATGACCCCTTGTAATTGTCTAGAGAACCACCAATCTTGGTGAAATGAGATGTTGAGGGTTGTTATCTACCCCCATCCTAACAAATACTCTTCTACCCTGAAAACCAGGAACCCCAATCCATAGATATGCTTTGTGAGGTATCATGATGACTCCCCTCTCATAATGATCCTTACCTGGCTAATTTTCTCCCAACAACCTTTTCCCTCTCTAACACCTCGAGATATGTCATCATCATGAACGGGGTGACCTAGAACTTGATCTCTAGATGCAATGCCTCATCAAAATTCCTTATCTAAGCCTCTTTATCAGGATAATGGTCTGAAGAATATAGAAAAAGGCTTTTGAAATAGATCTCAGACACTCACACACTAGATATTCCATGCTGATGTGTAAGAAGCTCCTAGACACTGGCCCCTTCATGGTCGAAGGAAGAAACTCAACTCTGAACTTATCTTAGAACTTATCCTACATGATCACTAGCTCCTCACGATCCCTGAAGAACAAGAACCACCACTTCCTTGGATCCCCACATATCATCACCACAACCAACGACACCAAATGCTTCATTCATGATTGGAATGAACAGAAAGAAATCTCAACGTCCTCCAACCATTCTTCCATGAATGTATCTAAAACAGATCCATCATACTTCTACAGAATCCAATGAGGAAACTATCAAAGTTTCCTCCACCAAGATTCATCATCTTTGACCTATAAAATATTGAAATCTGTCGGCCTCCCTTCTGATCACCATCTGGGCGAATCTAATGAGGACATCGACCAGGAGCCATACCTACAAAATGAAAAATAGTTATAGATCCTACACATAGAATATGGATGTCTTAATAATTATATAATTGTTTTCTTTTATTCATTTTCGGTTAACATGTCCCAAGGTATACCAATTCCAACATAGGTGAAAAGAAGAATGATGCAAGATCCTTTACTAGGTCTCTTCCCTGAAAGCAATATCACCTTGTTTATTAGCCACAATAAACATAATTGTTTGTGAACTAGATTATTGGCGGGCCTAAATGCCTATGTCTCAGCTGGTCTATTGTTTCTACAACAAAATCTAAATGTGACTGACACTGTTTTCCTACCGACCCATGAAAACTCAACTGTGCATAACACCAAACTCCATCATATACATCAATCAGACCTCTGATACAACTCTATCACAACCTCCTCCACATAAATTGTTCCAATAATGGGTTGATAATGCGAAAAGAGAGATAATGACACATGGGTCCCACCTCTAGTTGGACCTGTGTTGGATACTAGCACTGAGGGTATAATAAACAAACAGATGGGAGGCATTACACTCTAAGAGAACACATGCATAAGAGAGGGATATGATAGACACCAAAAAACACCATATCTGACTATAATATAAAAATAAACCCAAGTACACATATTTAACATTATACATGAACAAATACAACTAAAATAGAGAACTAAAAGATCCAAAAGAATGTAAAACGTTAGGGACCATGATTCCTGATTAGCTCCTACAAAACCTCGAGCTAGTAGTAACCAGATTGGTCTCCAACCAGCTTCAGGGGACCTAAAAATAGTTTATAAAACATAGGTTGAGTATAATTTTATACTCAATAGGATCCTCCCCAGAGGCCCTCATTAAAAAAAATTAAATAATGATAATGCACAGTGTACAACAAACGAAACAAACTAATCACCTAAACAAGTATACTATGTTCCAAGCCTCACCCTAGCAACTATCACCAATATCTTAAATAAAAGTATATAATATAATATAGAATATCAAGGGTACCCCACTACCACATCTCCCTTGGTTTTCAACTTTTACCCAACATTGAACGTCCAAATCCATATCTCTCCAAAAAGGCGGCCCGTAGACACTTGGGTGAGCACCACAACATGATCCTAGTACAACGTATGGCTTCCCCACAGACACTTGGGCGAATAACCATAGTAGCCACACAACCAAAATTTACCAAGTAGTTTTGGGGAGCCACCAAAACCCTCATAACGTGTATCATACATAATGTATCATACCTCAATCCATTACAACCCATAAACAGAGTAATGATCCCCAAGAAATCACAACCTATAAACGTTATACCTATAGTATTCCATAGGAAACTACATCCAAAATATATGTGTATGAAATAAACACAAGCCTTTACATCCCTATACACACACATATGGTGAAAACTAACTAATGTGCATACCATCACTAATAACTACAAATAGAAAAGGGTGGAACTAAAGGGGGGAGTCGGCCATCCACCCGCCCATTGGGATGATTGGGAAATAAATCCCCTGGGGCTTAGAATACCTGGGGTGTCAGTCGCCAAAACCGAAGTGGTGGGGTACCATATAGAAACACAAAAAGTACATGATACAATTTATCTCTAAACCACATTATGAACAAATCATAGTCTTAGACACATCTTCATCTAACATCTCTCGGACTCCTGGATGACACAATTAAGACTAGATACACATAAGCTCACAATAATTTAAAGAGGTTTATTATAATTTATCATTCAATTTATATCAGTTTCACTTCTTGTTAATTAATTAATTAACAATTAATTAACCATTTTCAATTCTACCTTAAGTTTAATTATTATAAAAACAAAGATCCATGCCCTCCAGTCATAACCAAATCGAGTCGATAGCTTCTTAAAAGTACACACATAGAATTGCATCCCAACAATATCCAACCCCATTTGTTCAAAATAATTTATTAAGTACATTTTAAAATTTCCATAATTATATCTATTCTAAGAAAACATTTTAATCTACTAAACACTACAGGATCAACATAGTGAGTAGATGAACTACCCGTCGAGTATTTTCCACCTATATCCAGAACATAGACCCATCTACATAGATAAGCTAGACATGAAATCCACATGGAATACCTAACACGTCTTCACCTCTTTTGGTATGACGGTAAGAAAGAATACCTAACTCAAGAAGTGGGGAACATAAAGAAGTTAAATAATAAATAGATTAAATAGGCATGAAACATTCTCATCAACGAGTAAGACCATATTCAACCTGTTCCATCACCTCTGGGTCCTCCCCAACACCCACATGTATAAAACAATGCGTCTCGCAACTCTAGGCATCAACTATTGACACCATGATAATTTGGCCTCCCTAACCCTATACCAAAACATCCTTCCATTCTCAATCATCCCATGCTCACAATACAACACAAGAAACATGAAACAAACATAATAGAAACTGGGATATTATCCCTTTAGAAGGAATCCAACCTTCATACATAATGAGCACTCTCAACTCTGATGCATAAGGATCTTGGAATTTCCCAATAAGAGGGTAACTCATAAACCTACCATGAATTATCTTTTATCGAACAACTAGTTCATTAATCCATCTTGAATTAACTAATTCATTATTATTAAGTTCCAACAATGGTAATCCTAAACAACAGGCTATTATTGCTATAAAAAATTAATTAATAAATTGTTTTGAAATGCATTTATCTTTGGCCAAATATTTAACATTAAATATGTGTTTACATTATTTACCAATTTCTATTAATAACAACTTTCTAAAATTCAAGGAATATATAACACAATCTATAGAACATCAAGAGGCAACGACATACAATCGATACCTATTCTTTTAATATAGTTAAAATATTTTTCAAGTCAATTACCTTGTGATCCAGTGGGATAAGATATGATAACTCTAGTACTTCATGAAAATAGAATTGAGGAAACACTAATACCTTACCTCAAAAGGATTATAACATTCTTATCCTGAGAATGGGCCAACACAACAGATCTTGATCACCTCTCCCGCAATGACCGCATCTACTTGATGATGCCATGAAAAAACAACATCATCCAACACCCAATAAATATTCAGTAGAAACATGGAGATCACATTTGGTCAGATGAAAAAGAGAATGGGAAGAAAAATATCCTATAACTCATAATAATAATTTTATAACACACCTTATCAAAATCTGATCGACAAATCCGGGTTGCACTAAAATCGAGGGTGCACATAAGCAACCCAAAAAACTCCAAGGGAAACAATCCAATGATGAAGGTTTGACTGTGAGACTCCCATGTGAATGATTGGTCTATGTTTCTCATTCCAAGAGAAAATAAATAATTAAGAAAAATTTGAAGGGAATATCATCCGAAAAACGATTTAAATAAATAAGATGTTTAGATACATTTTAGATTTACCAATAAAAGAGGGTTTTATTAAACCACACAGTTTGACCAATTAAAAGCCTCAGAATTTTTAAAAAATCAAATATATGATTTATAGCCCTTGAATCAGCTTTCAACCCACATAAATATGGGATTTAAATCATTTTATGTTAATTAATTAAAACAAAAAGGAATATTAGGAAATATAGGAAAATATAGATATTTGAAAAACAGTTGTAAATGACTCACCATTCTGGAAGCATATTTCATGACACAATTGGAAGTCTCGCTGTTCTAGAAACACTGTTCATAGAACTGGAAATTTGGAAAAGTATTGGGGATAAGTCACCTTGACCCCCTAGAATACTACTAATGCTATATTTCAACAACGGAATAGAATAGCTAGTTTTGGGCCATTATATATTGTTTATTATCTATCTATTATATTATGTATTATCAACCTCAAACATTATGAAACTAATTTATAAATGAGATTGTAACTTTTTATTTGTAGTACTGTTTTATGAATATATATCAATTTCATCATTGTGTTACTCATTGTATGCAGGAAACCTACTTACTTCACATAACAACTAGAATAGAATATTATTTTGATGAAAATATTATATTTTGAGTTAAATTTATATAAAACACCTATTGTGGACTGAATTCCTCCTTTATAGAGAATAATCATTTATTCATAAACTTCATGAAGAAATATAAACACAATATAAAAACTATTAAATAATATTTTTTGGGAACTGATTTTCATAAGAAATAAAACATCACAAAATGATACTTTATGAGTTGTTGATTCAGGTGGCACTTATAAAAATATAATGCAGGTAAATTTTACATTTGTTAATATACATTTAATTTTCCTCATGTAAGGAAAATTTAGTTATGATGTATTTATATTCCATTTTAACAATTTTTACTTCATTACACTTATAAAGATCATAATTAATCAATAATCTTCTTATGAAATCGTAAAAACATTTTCATTGTTTTTAAAATGACATGGTAATCCATAATTCTTGATTAATATTATACCACATGCTTGTTTGAAATATTATCATGTTAGCATTATTATTCTAGCCTTTTTCTTCATATTAATGAGAATCAAATAATTTATCATACATTTATCACATAGTACCCATCACAAATATTCAACTTCAAAAAAAAATGAGAAAAACACATAAAACTAAATAACTAAACTATCCATGAATGATTATTCACGAATACACGATACACATCATATACCCAATACATAGAAGGAAAATGAAATATTATGAATTCCAAACAATCAACATGGTGTGAATTTATAATTATAGAAAAGTACTTAGATAATGGCCCATCCCACATTTGAGTAGAAAATGTGAGGGTACTTTATTATTTTTTTGTAAGGATCATTCCCTATTATTGAACTCTCTTAGTACCTCATTGTGAATGAAGTTAATGGATCAAAAATATACTATGGTTTTTAACCAAGATACATTCCATGCTCTTCATGAATGGGTCAACCCTATGCAATTTATATACTTATTCAATATCAATTCTCAATGGGTGATGTTGTCATTTTTATCCATTCCATTAGAAGATTGCTACATCAAATGTAATGGTTTTGATAGACGGTGTATTTTCAAGCTTCATTCATAATATTAGTTTCTCAATTATTCTAATTCTACTTATTGATAATTCTATTCCCTATCTAACAAATATAAGTCGATCACAAACATTCTATCATGAACATCATCTCTAATACTAGCATTAATTGTCTGATTAAAAAAATAAACATATGTAATAATGATCAATCTAAATTTCGCCACTAATTTATCATGAATTAATTTTATATAATTCAAATATGTATTCATAAATCACTATTTATCTTTCTTTTCAACAAAAAATTTATCATTATATATATAGTGCGGTTAATAAAAATATAAAAACTATTATTTTGAATTATAGAAAACATAATAGTGTTGAAATTTAGAGGCTTCTTAATACAGTGTTGTACTTAATTACTTTACATCCATTTTGTCAAAAATCATCATGATTCTAATGATCCATCTTATAGCATCATTCTCATTTTTTCTTAAGATTCATAAACAATTAATAACTGAATTTAAATCACACACATAACCCAATTTCATCATACACAATGGAATTACATTGAATATAACCTTAATTTCTTACTAACATTACTATTTATAACTTTTATAATCTATGCTTCATAATTCCATTATAATTTTCCAATATATAATTTTGAATTTTTTTAATACATAGAATAATAATATACTTATATTTTCTGTCTATTGATTTTCATATTTATTTCCAATATATTTAGGGATACTTGTTATTGTTATGGTCTTCCATATTTACCTCAAACATTCATTCTTCCAACACTGTATTTTTAAAATAACATCTTCCGATATTATAAATAATAATTGTAGAATTATTTATGAAATTGGGAGATTTATTAAATCACTAGTGTCTTGAAAGTGATCCATTATCCATTAAAAACTACACCCATATGGGCGAACCCCACATAGAAAAATGGTTGAATGAACCTATATATCAATCTTTTCTGTTTGACTATTAGACATGTAACACCATGTTAAATTTCTCGTTTCATGGGATATACAAATAGATTCTTTGTGAAAATAATAACAAACATTAATATTCTCTTAATATATTATAACATTTCAAGTTAAAGATATAGAAATCAACATTTTAATTTTCTTGCACTTCAACAATGGATCCCACTATATGAACATATTTATCATAATCAAAATATGACTACAAAAGTGTGAGTGGGGTACCTCTTCTATAATATTTTATATTTATTGTCCAATTTCAATATTTTACATAAGTGATTTTCACTGAAATATTCTCCTTCATGTAAGTTCCAATTAATATGTATAATTTATTCTCTATTATGGTACATATATTATTCCATGATGATCACCTGTTTATAAACGCTACTACTACATCAATCACTAGTCTTACCCTCTAATTATTCATCATGAATTATTTAAATCATAATACTAATAAATGAAATAAGTGAATAAGAAGGAACCCCATAGTCTCATCACAAAAACCCAATGTTGGGGGTTTCCTCACAACCTAAAATAATTTATTCACCTTAACCAGGTCATTGGTATAATTCATTAAAATCAATTTCCTTTTATGATACTTCATAGAAATCATGGTCATTTTCATCGATTCAATTGTTTACTAATGTTTATTACTCTCATTAATATCTTAAAAAAATAAAATGAATTATCTAGCGATCTATTCATATTTTTCATAAATTTTCCTTCAACTGGTATGACATTTATATAGTTTTTCAAACCATATCCATCACATGTTAACTAATTGGGGTATCAAAAATGTTGTGTATCATATTAATAATTCTCAAATTTCATGAAAATGTCAAATGATTTCTTGAATATTTCATAAAAAACAATCCATTACTCTTTCAATCATTGAATTATATTCTCTTTCACACTATATGTAATAAAGCTGTGTATGATAGTCATTAATTCATAATAACTATATCCATGATGATCACATCAACATTATATTTTATCTAAAAAATCGTAAATTTTTTCTATTGTAAGTTAAACAAAATTCATATTTTTTTTTCTTTTTGAATATTTATCTCATATCATAACAATTTTCCCCATTTTCCATGCCTATTATCTAGTAATTACATGTTTAGCTTGCATCATTCATCACTATATCAAAACATTCCACAACACTGGTAATATCTTTGGAACCATAATTTTATTTGTTTATGGATGCTTTTCTATTACTATTAATGTCGATTTTATGTTGTAAATTGATCCTAGTCCATCATAGTGAGAATTTTTTTCATTGAAATATTCTTCTCTTCATTTGATATGGATAATAGTATATCACTTATTTTCTTGTTCTAGATTGGTTTAGTTTTTTTATAATAACCATCACTATTAATTATAATAGGTATAGTTTGAAATAGATGAGGAATATATTTAACATTATTATTGGGATCCTTATTCTAGATTATTCTAAAGAAATTGTTATTACCTAAGATAACTTTTTGAATAATTCAAAGATAATTTCCATCTCATTTTGATTTTCAAGACAAATAAATTTAATCTTGAACAAATATTCTTATTTTACTATCATATATTCCTCATTATCTCAAAAAAATTTCAATTGTTCAACTATTCTAAATTTTTTTATAACCTCATCAATGTAAGATTCATCATTCTATATAGGACCCTCTTTCACCATATTCATATTATCATATTCTAATATTAGCTTCCTACTTTCATTCTTCATCAAAGCATTTTACTTAAGACAACATTTTAAATCATTTCACCAATCTATTCAATCTTATTTTACTATCATCCATCATTATATCTCCATGAAGTATCAAAAACATTACTAAATTAAATATAAATATAACTTCATATTCTTAGTGGCTACAATATATTGAGTCGGTTAATTCTTATTTTTTCGTCAAAATTTGAATTTTTTTATAAGAGAAAATATATTTACATATAAACTACATATTTATTCTCTTGAGATTGTTGAAATTTATTATTATGAGGTTTCTCAACATAGTTACCAAAATATGATTTTGTAGCCTTCTTCTAAGGATAATCATTTATAATAATTCATATTACTTATATTATTAAGAATAGTATTGGTTTTCGGAGTGTTACTGGAAAATTTTCTTTATTGAACATGTATGATAAAAACCATAAATATTATTGATGTATGTATCATCCTCCTCATCACTATAACAATTTTATTATACTCCTTTCCTCAAATTAAATCTCATATGAGATATTATTTCAAAAAATTGGAATCATTTTTGATTTATGGAAAATGAAAATATTATGTATTCCATTATGTATATGATTACCTTTTTCATAGAATGATTAAACAATAAGATTTGATTTATGTGGAATATTTATGAGGAACATTTTTAAAATTCTAGAATCACTCATCATGATGATAAACCATTATATATTAATAACATTTTCATTGAATACTATAAGATAGTCATTAATATTTCCATCACTAACCATTTTATTATCCTTAAACCATCCACTAAAAATTTACAAATCATGTTTCTTGACTTTTTCATTTCCTTCATAACTAAACTCTAATATATCCCAAATACATTTAGAAATTTGGGATTCCATTATGATTTTTATCACATTCCTCAAAGAAGCTTCAAAATATATTTTTAATCATTTGAATCAACTTCTAGTTTTGTCATGTTAAAAAACACATTTGGTCACACACATTAATTGATGGGAATTTCACCTTTTTGGAATCTAAATTTTGTTAGTCCATGTGAAATCAGGTATTGAAATAACATAAAAATATAATATTGATTCTTCCTAAAAAATTTAGAAAACCAAAGATAATATCTATCTTACAAGTATCCCTCCTCTATAAATATTGGGTCCAATATAGGCAAACAAGGATACCTTTTTTTCGAATTTGTTATCCCATTTATAATTAGATCCTTGAGACAGGTGGGGTTAATTAGGGTAATGTTATTTATACCTTTTTTAATTCAAACCATGTGATACATTATGATCTTAATCCAGTCAAAGAGTGTGTCTCATCCTTATCCATGTACTCTTGTGTGTAAATTGAAAATTATACTTAAATTTTTACAATCTTTGACCTCTATATGAGATCATATTCCATAATTTGATTGATTTGTGTAACACCCCAAGCTTCCATGGTACGCTTCTCTTTGAATAATAGAGCAGCGTGTGTTGTACGCAAACTCGAGTTCTAACACACCGCGGCCAATCAAAGTAGACGTTATGAATAGTAATACCTTCTTTTTGAAATTTTAAAAATTTTATCTCTCAAAATGGACTTCATTTTTAGATTTGGAGTATTGAATTTATCCAAAGGTGAATGTTTGGTACTTTTCGGATAACTTTTATATTTTAGTGAAAATTACTAAATTTTAATTAAAAACAAAATTTTTAATCAAAATACATAATAGTGATATATTATGAATTTGAGTGGTTTTAAAGTATAATTAGAATATAATTTTGCCATTTTATCCAATGGTGGTCATTAGAATTAATTTCACTTTGAAATTGGACATAAACAATTGACAATCTTTTGACTGATATTGTTTCTAAAAAGACACACTATTTGTTTTGACAATGGGAAATAATTATAAAATTAATTAATACAACTTATTTGTTGAAATTTTTTTAAAATAGACATCATTTTTTAATTTGGAATATCAACTATAGATTAGGGTGAATTTTTGGTGTTGTTCTGAAAAACTTCAATTTTTGATGAATAGTGAAACTACTAAGTGGTAGTTAAAAACTAATTTTTCCTTTAAACGAAACTTTACCACTTTTGTGAATTGAATTTTAAAAATCCAACATACATCGTCGTCATTAATAAGTAAAATGTGGTTCAATGGGATGAAAATAATTTTTTGGTGAATAGTATCTTTTTTTCATTAATTGTGATTAGAGGTAATTAGTGTAATTTAAGGTAAAAATAATGTTATAATAATATAAAATCACCAAGAAACTTGTCCTACCCCTATTGAATGACTCATTTACAAACATTACAACCCATGGGTAAATTTAGGGGACCACATGGAGCCACTTGTGTGAGATAATGACATTAATGCCTTTTATTTAAAGTAAAAGTAAAAATGACAGAAACATGAATTGTTTTACTAAAACAATTTTTAGAAGGGGTTATACAAGTCATATTTTTGACTATAAATATTAATTGAAATTCTAAAAATATTTCCTACATCATGGTACTTTTTTTTATAATTTTTAGACATTATATAAATTAATTTATTTATGACATCATGATGATGTAACGATTACCTCATAAATGAACGGTTTAAATAAAATGAAACGATAATGTATAATATAAGACATAAACATGTCCAAAAACTATTAGATGAGTATATTTCGAACCCTTATCATCTTATACTCGAAATATGTCAATGTGGGGCCTTTAAAATCCGAAATTCTTTTGAAAATAATGTAATAGTTTCATGATTTCCAAAAGAGCCCCTCCTCTCCTTTTATAAAAGGCCCCCACCTCTACCACCTTTCCCACACCATTCAAGACTTTGGATCAGCCAAAACGAGCCCATTTCCTCTCTCCACATCTCTATATTACTCCTAGAAGCCTCACTTTGGGCAGAATCCTTTCCAAAGAAGCCTTTGGGCTCAAATCAAAAACAGTTACTCTTTTAAAGGTAATGTTTTCTCTTATGTTCTTTTGTTTTATTTTGCTTCTTCAACCCCTTATACTCTTTTTATTACCTTATTTTGTAACAAAAATAGTATCATAAATATACTAGGATGTTTTAATGAATGTATTCAAGCTACACATACACACACCTACATCTATTGGTTAAAGAACATACTGTTTCTGTGGATGACGATTTTCTGCCTCAGGAAACGAATTGTTCATATTCTTCTGACAACTTTCATGGTGGCCATTATGATGTAAATATATTAATATATGATATACATTTTGTTTATATTTTCATTATTCTTCTATATTTTTCATTTATGGAATACCTTTATGATTTCCATTATGGGAAAACGCGATAATTTCATTTAAGGAAATGCAGACTACCGCCCTCGAAGTGATTTGATTCGTTAATGCCATATGTGGGATGTATAAAGGATAGAGTAAATGATATTATAAATGTTATTATACTGGAATTATAATTTACCTTTATATCATTATGATTTCATTCCATTAAATACGAAATCGAAATTAATGTAGCGTTCATGCGTACGTACGGCTTACCGTCTCCATGAACGGTGCATTTCATTTCTTACCTCTAAATGTTATGTAATATTATAAATGAATATATATATACTGGATATATATGATATATAAGATATATAAATAAAGAATATAATTCTGGATATAACGGATATTTTACCACATGAACAACTTGTAATCATAAGACGATAATTTTTGACTCAAGAACAGAGATCGACAAAACGATCGTTATTAACTTAAATATTTACATAATGTTCGTATCATGATAATAAGTGATATAAAAGGAATAATGAACTTGAAAAAGGTTCGTAATAAAGTAGAAATTAACTCTAGTTTATTATTCAGGAGGTTAAATAACGATTGAGTCATGTCGGACACGAGGTAAGGGAACTTCTTAACCCAATTTCCATTCATTGGGTTAACATCCTACTTGATTATTTTTGTGGTAATAAAAGTGTTTGTGTGATGGTTTTTGTATATAATATGTTGAATTATGTTTACTTACAATGTATATACATATTCCATCAACTATATTAAGTCTCTCTTCAATTATATGATTTATGTAAGGGAACTTCTTAACCCAATTTCCATTCTTTGGGTTAACATCCTACTTGAATATTTTTGTGGTATTAAAAGTGTGTGTGTGATGGCTTTTCTATATAATATGTTGAATTACGTTTAGTTACAATGTATATACATTTTCCATAAACTATATTAATTCTCTCTTGAATTATATGATTTATGTGAGGGACTTCGTCTCAATATCCTTTCATTGAGGCATATTTTGTTTTATACACAACTTTCTTTTATACGGTGTATAAACCCATTTGACTTTTATGTTTATTCAAAACGAATCTTTTTATACGAAGTGTTTTACTAAACGACAAAATGGAGTGTTTTTTTATCGTACGTATGCAGTGACAACGACTTCTCCACCGCCGTGACCATTATTTGAGTTTTGGCTTCCTCTACAAGCCATAACTATTTTTAAACTAAAAAATAAATACCATGTTTTACCATTATTTTGTGTTGGTATTGAAAATGGTTTTATTATATCAATGTTTTGTATTGGTATCTTGTGATTGAAATGTGGAAATGTTATTTTTCCTTTACACATGTTTTATATGATACAATTATGTTATGGTTTATGATAAGTTTAAACCTTTTCATATAAGGAATGCATTGAAATTATTATGTGATGGTTGGAGCCCGCTATAGATCCTTGATGCATCCGTAGGTCTCATGAGACAATCTACTGTCTTGGCACAAGGCCTTGAAAAAATCTTATTTTTAGTCCTGGAACGAGGCCTTGGATACGTGGTTATGATAGTCTAGCATTATGCATTCCAACATTATGAAAGTGGTTATTGATATTGCATGTGATTATTCGACCAGTAGAATATCCATGTGAATATATAAATGGAATTATTTCATTTTATATTTCCATATTATGCTGAAGTTCAAGTTAAAAAGGCTTTTGTTTTAGATATACATTTCCTGAAATGTTTGTGTTTATTTCTGAAATTTTTGGCTATATTGTTATCCTTACTGAGCATCTGAGCTCACCCCTTTTAATGTTTTAATTTTTTCAGGATGTGAAGAAGTATTTTATGAATGACCTGTAGGGATATTATGAGGGGATATGAAGACAAGATGTTATTGTAGTTTTTCACTTTATGATGTAATGTAAGACTTATGAATGCATCTAGTTTTTCCAAGGCTACTAAACTAATCAGTCTTTAGAGACTTCATCTTTTGTGATAATGCCAATGTTACGTAATAAAGCACCGACTCTGGGTAACTGGGGTTGGGGCGTTACAATTTTCCCAATAAAACATATATTATACACTAGGAATATTTTTGATTATATAAGTATATTATTGAACTATTCCTCTTTTAGAGTTCAACTAGAAACCATATCTTCATTCAATCCATTAAATGTGCTCAAACAAAAACATGTAATATTTATTTTTGATCACCATAGCTTCTAATATTGTTGATATACAACATACACTTCAACACTCTTAGATATTTTTTCTATGAATCTTCAAGAAGTTTGGTGTTTTATAATAATAATAATGAGAACTATTAGCCTTTTTCTATCTCTTCATATCATCAATGATTTCATTCTATATCAATATACTGAATTATCATCCTCAGTAGGTTTTCATTACATTTATTTTTGAAAAATATTATCCAAGATATTTTATTTCAATATCATATTTTATATTTTCAATGTCCAAGTTTCTAAAAATTACCTCTTAGTTTTAGTTCATATTATAGATTCATTATTAAATATAAATGTTTTCTTAATATGTCTATTATTATGTGGAAAAACTTATCAAATCATATATATAGTATACACTATTGCATTTCATGAATATATTATATTTTGTTAAAGATCATATAACACAATGTTAATAGAATCAATTATTATTTCAAATAAATTCATCTCATATTGATGTAATACATGTTGCAATATTCTAAAAACTGAAATAATTTTCATGATTATTTTTTCATGAATTTTTATTTACTTGAATGAATTCCACGCCAAATATGGTTTTGTAAAATATTTCTCCATATATTTGGTGCCCCATCCTGAAAGCAACATCTAATAAGGAATACCATAACCTTTAATTTTTCATCCCATTATTCAAGAAGATTCCAACTAGTAGGGATGGTTTTATCCATATAATACAGAGACTATTCCATTTAATCAGATTTATACAAAAGTATAAAATAAATGAACAATATCCATCACATATACTTATTGTACACAATATAAAAAACACAATTTTTTTAACAAATTCCATGTTGATTTATTATAATAATTTATAAATAATTTAACACTAATATTTTCACATATAAAAAATCAACCATCATATAGAAAACACACAAACACATTTTATATAACACCTTTCCTAAATCTAATATATTAAAATACCATCAAGATGCACTCACCCATTCAACTACATGTTAACTACTAAACCTGAATGTTGACTTAATTTCTGAATGTGAGATAGATTTTTTCTTCCTGGTTTGAGAAATACATATCAATAGGGTCTTATCATGTACCCCTATTTTACACGATCATATACATGAAATCATGATGAAAAAAATAAATATTCCTTGTAGAACCTATTGTTCTTCTTGATAAACATGCCACCACAACTCCATACATATCATGTCACCCTGTATGGTGACTATAAAAATAAATTATTTTATGAAATGTACTTTTAAAAAAATCAATTTTTATCATATTTTATATTAAATTCTACTGTGAGTTCAATTGAAACTATAATAGAATTTTAAAATATTATCAACTAATATGACAGTTATCACCAATCTATTGTATTGGACAATATTATTTGGAGTAATGAAATTATGAATAGTTTACGATTTAAAAAATTATAAATTATGGTAATTGTTTATAAGTTTATTGGAAATTAAAATAAATATCATCTAAAAATAATAGAAATAATTTCCCGAAATTTTCTATTTTATCTAGATAAATTAAATTAGACACTATTGATTATTGGTATTAATTAAATTTTTATATAATATAATCAATTACATATTTTTTCATTAATATAACTTTTTTATAATCCATGAGATAAGAAATAATATTGTCTTATGATTAAAAATTATATTTGTATATAGTGTAGTCTCATTGCATTTTACACAATTATATCAGAATTATTTTTATTTTTTAATAAAATTTTAAAAATATTCATTTTTTGAATAAAATGTCTACAATTATATTAAAGAAAATTGTTTATAATTTGTTAAAATGGTGATTTTTCAAATTGTGAAAAAATTTATTTTTATTTAAAATTACCTTTTCATATAAGGAAATCACAAAGTGACATTTTTTATTAAATTGGTTTCAAAAGAAAAAACACATAAATTTATTATTAATAACACATATTTTTTCATTATAATCAATTGTATCTTAAATTGTGATATAGATTATTTTATGACATATGATATATTTTTATTTGGAATATTTTTTTTCATTGTGATTGCGGTTTTTTATTCAAATTCATCCACATATTTGAAGATAATTTTATAAAATGGATTCCAAATGTGAAAACCAAATAATTTATATTACATAAAATGATTCCATTAGTTTTTGTTCAAAAATAATTTCAAAAATAGTTAAAATTAATTGATGTAGTTAAGGATAAATGGGGTTTTTGTGTTACTCATTGATGTGTAAAAAATAATTTTCAACAAACCTATGATATTTATTTAATAAATTTTATTATAAATTTATAATATGAGGGTTCATATTATCTAATAAGGCTCATATTATTTTTACAATAAAGGAAAAATTACATAGGTAAATATAATGAGACTATTTACCATGGTGAAAAATGAAATGGTAAAAGTGAGTGAACAGAATTGATAAGGGAATAACAATCTTAAAACACGTATATTATTTTGATATATTTATTTTTCTTTAATATAAAATCCTTAAAATTCATTAATTATTAATTTTTATACTAATTAATAGAATGTGACTTCTTATTAATAAATATTTTTGTGTAATTACAAAAATGTGAATCATACTAAATTATAAAAGGGGATTATCTTCTATCACTTATTCACAAATCATAATCCATTTTATAAAAAAAAACTACGAAAATTTCTACCAAAAATACTTATTCATTTTATATATCTACTATTATTATCAAATTACCTAACCTATGGTCTATACTATGAGATCCATAATAGATATTTTTGAGAGATGTTTTTTGTCTATTACAATATATTACTTTTTTAAATATTTAATTATAACCTTGAATCATATTTTAATAATTATAATTTGATAGCACATTTATATAATTAATAAATATATTTTTTTATTTTTATAGCCTATATATATTTTCTATTCCATCAAATGGGAAATAAAACCATCGATCATGTGTACGAAGGACTACTAGCCAACAAACAGATGTTATTCATTTTCTCGACCCACCTATTAAGGGTGTATATAACAAAGTATATAAAGTGTATATATATGATATTTATTAAATTATTGTACTTAAAAAATTATAATTTCAAATATACCTTCATTCATATGATTCCGTTGAAAAACTATAACATCACTTCAATGTACATGTGGACTACTGCCTACACGTAGCGATGTGATATTTTTTCATTTATTTTTACATGGATGATTATAAGGAAATGTTAAATGAAAAAACAATATATATATGAAATGAAAAAATTTATGTAAATCTGAACTAATATTTACCTTTCCTTTATTCTATATGGGGACAAAATGGAATTACTGTACACACACAGGTATGGCCTACCATCTCTTTGTATGGTGTAATTGATTTACTTTATTTTACCTTAATGGATTATAATAAAAACATATATAATGAATTTATGTTTATTTTTTGTATCATTGATAATATTTTGGAGATTATGGATCCACAATCAATATATAAGGAATGAAACTACCAAACTAATAAATACCTGAAAAACACATAAGTTAATACCCGAAATATGACGTAAACAAGGAATTGTAAATCAAAGTGTGATAAATTTTTATAAGTAAATTGTATATGTTATAAAATATATGAATAAGGTTTTTTAATAGAGTTATAAAAAACCTATAATTATCATACAAGACCATTGAATGTGTAAAAATAATATTAATACTTGGGGTATTTGATTTTATGTTCTCTTTTATTTCTATAAAACATATTAATTATTCACCAATCATTTAATTTGTACTATATATATGATGATAAATTTAAACATTTTTCATGAATATAATTCTTTAAATAATATTTCAATTTAAATTTTATTTTATTCTTGTCATGGAAAAAATAATCAAAATTTTGCAATGTGGCTAGAAGAATTCTGTCTCAATTTTATTTTTGTGAGACACATACTTTACACACAACATGCTTCATTAATGTTTTGTATATTTACTACCCATAATTTTTTTTTATTATTAGGAAAATAATTATATATACATATACATATAATGTTTTTAAATTCATTGGTCATATTATTCAAATTACACCAATGTTGTAAGGGTACTACGATACAATACCCTATTTTGTCGAGATAGTTTAAGAATAAGATTCCAATGGTAAAATATTATAATAAACCTCTCATGAAACATGTAATTTTCTCTATTCTGTGGTTATGGGTTGAGAATAAATGAATCACTCTAATTTTCTTCTAATTATGATATCAAGAGACAAAATTATTATTTTTTAATAAAAATCCAATTTATTCCTCTCTAATATCAAAAATAATTTTTTCCCACGTTCATGTTATATAAAAATTATTTAAAAAACAATTTTAAAACTATCCAATTATTGTAAAAAGTTATTTTAACCTATGGATTAATTATTTAAAAATGTTTGTAAATGAATCTTACTAATAATATCTAAAAGTTGTAATTTTTAATTTTAGCCAAAAATGTAAAATAACTTATTGTTCACATATGAACTACTAAAACAAATAAAATTCCATCATTAACAGAAAATTATTTAATGACTCAATTACATGTTTATAAGGTTAATTTCAAAGAAATTTTTTATTTAATATATGAATTAATTTTCTTATTATAAATAATTTATTTCAATGTGTAAAGGTAATTTATTCAAAAAATTGTTCCATGTGATATTATAATATCATTTTACTTCGTAGAGATATCTTTTGATTATTGATAATCATTACAAGGGAAATGATACAATTATTTCATCATTATTATTTTTAGGGATGGTTTGTTCTTATGATGAAAATAAGATTATCAATTTTTTTCATTTTCTATGGTTTATTTATTGATGAAATGATAAAATGTTTATGAAACAAATTTCTTTTCCGGGGTTTATCATATGATGAAATGTTTATTAAAACCTATTATTTCTATGTGTTATGATATGAGTAATTATTTATAATCATGTGTGACACATATGTATAATTTTAATTATCTAATGGGTAATAATGATATATCCTTCTACTTAGTTGGGGAAATATTTTTATCTCAAGACATAAATAGAACTGTAATGGTGAGTGAAACCATTTCAGTGTGTGAATATAAATGTTATAAAAGTCATGTGTTTGAATAATGATAACTATCAATGTTTGGGGAGTGAACCTAATCTACTATGATAGTCTTGGCAATGAACTTCATTTACTACAATGGTTTGGGAGAGTAAACCCATTCTAAAATGATATTACTAATAGAGAAGAATTTAAAACTAAAAAAATGATTATATATTTCTATGTGTAAGCAACAAGTCTGCATCTTAAGAGAATGCAATACATAGGTATTTGAGGTGGTATTAGGGGTATTACAAGTATCTGATATATGATATTTTACAACATATGAGATTAATAATATGTAGAGGGATACCCAATAGTGGGGTATGTGTTAGGTATCTATTGTAGCTCTTCATGGTGTTTAGGGAATGAAATTTATGGATTCAAAACAGTTGCATGCTACTGATTTCGTATGGTTAATGTAATCTGGGTTTTGAATACAGTATATAGTACGCCTCGATTATGGTTGTCCTTTTCATTTTGGATATGTCTGATATTGAAGCATGAGTTTAACAATAATTAATTGAACTAAATAGATTTTGGTTTGTTTGTTAGCATATTATATGATTTTTGTATTGTATGATTTTCATATTCATCAAAACTTTTGTGAGAATTCATAAAATTATTAAAAAATATGTATATTTTATTTAGGTTTTTTCAGTGTCAGATGTGATGAAGGACTTTTGGTATTAGTTATGAAGTATTGACTCATCGGTGTCATGTATGAAATGAATAATATTGATAACCAGATGTGGTTTAGGAAATATTGTACCTAATTATGGAACATGTTTTTCTAGTGGATTTTTTCTTTAGGCATTGTGATTACAGAACTATGATGGGAAGTTACTAGATATGTAATTCTTACGATGTGGAAATCCATGAGAGGAATTAATTAATGGATATGTAACCACATTATATGAGGAATATGTTTATAACATGTTGTTTTATTGTACCATGTTGGTATGAGACAACAAAGAAAGGGGAAGAGTTATCATAAGGTGGGGAGGTTTTAACATCATATATTTTTCAAACGGTTCATATTCTAGGGAAAATTTGAATTTTATTAATGGTTAATGGACCAACATATAAAATGGGAATTAAAGAATAATTTTAAAAATCACTACAATATTGTAAAATTTTTATATGGGTTTTTGGAATCATTAAGTGAATCTTAGGTCTAGATTGGATTTGAGAGTGATATACGTCAAGAACCAAAGTTCTGAAGGCATCACAACAAGCACACAGTTGGAGAACAATTAGAGATAACCATATGACCCAAAAAATGTTCCCCATTTAAAATAAGTCATGGTTAGAGTATACCATGTTAGTGGCCAAAAAAACCATTGAAGGAACCTATAATTTGTTATAGAGGGTTAACATAGTCTACAACCAGTTTTAAAAATCATTTGGACATGCTTATATACATAATGTCACTTAGGTAGTGATTAAACCCATTTGATTCATGGATAGACATACCATGTGACATAATTTTGAAGGGGTGACTCTATATTGTGGAAATAAATATTTTCCACATGGCTATCCCAACCATGTGTCTAATCTGTTTGGTTTATTGATGGTTGTGAATTTTACAAAACATCCCCTCCATTATATATCTTTAATTCTATTTTCCCCATTCCTGAGCATACTTCTATCCATGAAGCACCATTATTTCATCTCCTCTATAATTTAGGATATGTACATTATTTGCGACTAATTTTTGACATTGTCATGTGTTTTGGATGTCAATAGGTATTTCATTAATTTCCCTTGCATCATCCATTTTTATTTTCTCTCATTGTTTATAATGCTTATTTTGTAGGACCTCTTTATTCCAAATTTTCAAGAAGATTTTCCAAAATCAATATTTCTCACATCCCGACTTGTATTAGAGTTTGATATTCTATTGGTGGGAACTTATGTGGGTATAGTATGTTAATCCTAGATTTCATCACTATTATACATGTTATTTGGGATGTGTACATAAATGCAGATATGTGGGTTGCCCAGGTGAAACCCATAATGAATTAATTATTTTCATTGAACCATTTAATTGATGTTGTTCTATGCCTAGAGGGATGTTCTTATCTCTTAAATTATACTAATATATCATGGTGGATTTTAGATGGCTATGAAATTAAACATGTATGTTTAATTTAATTAATTGTTTTAGGATATGAATAAAATGGTATTGTGGAAAAGTGATGTGAATTGATTTAGATAAATTGGATGATTTTTATCATTGTAATTTTAATGATTAGGATCATTTGGGTGAGGGAATGACCTGAGTGACTTGAGGTAATGATGATTATTGGGGTTTATGAGATTTTATAGTTGGGATTAGGTGGATGGTGTTGACCCTTGCCATGTTTGGGTGACCAGGATGAATGTGGTAATTAGGTTTCTAGTTTGTGTGGATTATAGATTTTTTGTGAGTGTTTGACACTGTGATTTCCCAATAGTTATGTTGGATTCATTTTCACAATGATAGGAACTCAGTTGAGGCGGTTTTGACCACATATTTTGGGTAGAGTCCTATATAGATTTTTTGGTTAAGGGATTATTTTAAAAATTAGAGATAGAGTAGGTGATCACCTAAAAAACCTATTAATGAATTTGATGGATAAAATCATACGAGGGATGATAATTACTTTGATATTGATGGTTTATGGTATAGGATAAAGGAGGATGGAACTTTTCATTCTACATGATGTTAGTTTACTATGGCGATGGTAATTTATTATTCATTGATGGAAAAATACCATTGTTCCTTTAGACATCAGGTTGTTGAGATAGTGTCAATTCATCCAGACGATGTTTGATAGACTTTTGATTGATATTAAGAGTAAATTCTATTAATTATACCATGATTATTTAAATGAATGTGTGAGGGCCTTGTGAATAAATTATTGGGCCAACCAATGGAACGCCAATATAATTAATCATATGATATATGTGGTATCAGATGGAATAATATGTAACGTTATATATATGTTGATGATATAATAAGTTTCATTCAGTATGACATACCATGGATACATCATATCACTCCAAAATAATCCAATGTAGGTAAACAACTATTAGTTGCTATGGAAAATGAGTAATTACTTTATGTTTTTTTATTAATGAGTTTAGATGATGTTTAAATTTGTATGCATACATTTGTAAAAATAATTATATAAGATAGGAACATGTTGGTGATGTACTACTATGTTCATACTCAAACTATTAAAATTCCCCTTAGGACACATCTGATCATTAATACATTGAGATCCATTTATGTACTAGAATAATCTTATAGACCATAGTGATAATGGATTCATATATGCATCAGATGTAATGAATGTGGACCATAGAGATTTATTAAATAGAGCTATAGTTCCATTGTGTGCATTGAGTATTCCTTATGAGATCATAAACATGCAATACCCTATATCTAATTTTTTATGACTGTCTAAAAAGTAAATATTATATGATATGTATGGATGTCATGTTTGTATTTATTTTCATCCAGTTTTATATATATTCCTCCGCTGAGTTGATATTAATTCGTTTACTGATTAATTTGTTGCTTCTGCTGTGTTTTAATATGATTACAATATATATTTTCATTTATATTATCATCATTACAGTTTTTTGTCCCCATTATCGCCTAATATAACCTCCATACTAGTTGGAATACATTAGAATATGGCGAGGTGTGGCTAATACATAGTGGCCTAGTAGCCCAGAGAATAGGTTATGTGGCCCAAGGATCGAGATGCTACACACTGGGTGCATCAAATCAACAATGTTTCTATCCTCATTTTTAAGCACCAGGTAAAGATCGATTCAATCCCAATGCACCCTTTTTGGTTTTATTACCCATATATAAAACTTTTCAAGATCCATTTTAACTTGTAATATCAATATGGAGTTTTAATTTCAAGGAAATCATTTATTCTATGCTTCAATATAATTTTATGATTTTTTGATATACATATTATTTTTCTTAAAATTATCCCTAGGGTTCTCATTTTATTATTCGAGTCTCAATTGAAAAAAATAAGTACACCTTTATCTTACTACCACTATGCAGACCCATACCTTTTATGCATATTATTACAAGATATTCTATAATAAATATCCAATATTTATGATCAAAAAATCATGAGGCCTTGTGACTTCGGAAGAATAGGTTTAAGAAACATTAAAAGGAAACATAAAATATGAAATAAATATTTTATAATACATAATGTAATGAAAAATCAATTTTGTCTCTTAAAAATTAATATGTTGACCTGTGGAATACATACAATAATTTAGATTTATAAAAATACCAAAAATGAAATAAATATGATAAGGAAACATAATGTGTGGTTTAATAGTATAACATGATACCATAAAAGAGAAGGAATAACGGTAATCATAAGGGAGGATAAAATAAGAAACCTGGAATCCAAATATAAACACAACATGTTAATCATAGAAGTAAAATAAAACATGGAATAATCATGTTTTAAGAATAACATCCCAATTAATATCACATGGTGTACAAAGTCCCATAAATGATTGGTTTTACTCCATAATACCGGACAAGATTCCCCATTAGAAAATATTAACAGAATAAATTATAGAACTATCCATGAGAACCCATCAAGACATGTTCATGATTCTGTGTTCCACAAATGTAAGTAAATAATATCTGAAAATCATAATATGTTCCCATGGATATAAAATGGGTTTCATTATCTTCTATCATATAAAACTCAATGGAAATTTCTTAATGAAGGGTTTTGAGAGATGAACATAAGGAATGAATTGGAATCTAAAAGTACATTTGATTAAAATTTGTATATATGGCTGAGACATATATAAGTAATTTATAATTATTCAATAACATAAATGTTTGTCCTTGTTGGTGAAATTTTCATTAATATAGAAAAAGGATTATTTCATAAGAGTAATAACCTTTTAACATTGAAGTCACATATTAAAGATATGAAAATTTCTGAAATACTAAAGTAAAAATTTATTAAAAGAGAACACTAAATTATTATAGATTAATATAATAATTGAGATCTCATTATTTTTTGGACATTACATACAAGTATTTTATGATAAAATAAAACATTTATTTCACACATTTGTAAAAAACATTAAAATGTACCGTGTTCTTAAAAAGACACAAACTATTATTTAGAAAATATTATTAAAAATTATAATGTGTGTAATAATGACAGTAATAATAAATTTTTGGGAATTTTCTAAACTTTGTTGATACTATTTTTAAAACTTAATGATATATATGTCAAATGATTTTTGGTAATAGAATGCAGTAATGTCACAATTTCCTAAGAGAATTTATCAAATTATTTAAGTACTAATGAGAGGAATATAGTACCATTAATTTAATATGCAACTAATTGATGTTTTTGAAGAAAAAAATACTAGGGTTATTATATAAAAATCATTTAATTACTACAAGGGATACTATAACATAAACATTTGTGAATAATTAACATAGTTTGAAAGAAAACTTTACAACTATGATAACTAATGAATCATAAAACCAGTGAAATATGTAGAATAAAATGAATATTTAAATACCATGAATAAAATACAATTTTTTATTTATCATTATAATTGTTTTAAAATCAACCACAAAAAATAAATAATTAGTAAATAGGTAATATGTCTCACATAAAATAATGTTAGATGAGAAACCCCTTACCTCTAATACAAACATTTAACCCATATACACTATATTATATACAATGAAAATATAAAAATTATTTGTCTTATTAGGATTCTATTTTGTGTCTAAAAACTGATAATATAATCATTTATTTCAATTCTTTTAATTAAATATATAATTAAATATGTAGTCACATTCATGTTGTGTGTTTTAAGGACAATGAGTGCATTATTTCCAAACCTCATCAGAGTGTTGAACATGGAAAAAGTTTTCATTGTTCAATCATCTCAAAATTAATAAAAATAAAATAATAATATATATATATATATATTATACATTTAAATTGACCATGAATTATTTTTTATAAATGAACCGTGTTAGAATCATAATGAATGTAGTCCATAAGTACACATGAGTATCTTTTGAAATTTTCAATGATATTAATAGAAATAAAGAAAGTATTATTTAATAATTCAAAATGATAATACAACTTATTATATAATTTTATTTATATAAATAAAGTTATATATACAATATATGTGATTTAGTGATAAAAAGAAGAATCAAATTGCTACTTAAGGTGGTAATTCAATGTATAAAGGGAAAATGTTATTATGTTCCAATCAATGGTAATGTATGGAGTTATATGAAATGATAATTATCCATAATTATTAATATGTGATGATAATAGTAAATATAAATTAAATAATATATAAATATCATTGTTGGGAGGCAATTATGGAAAACAAATTATATCGTTTCATGAGGCGGTAGTATGCCATACAAAAAAAAGATGGTTTTGTTTTCCATTTCTTCAAAGGGGTGATGGATAAATATTATTACATGATAAAAATTACATTAATGTATATATAATTTTATGTATTTTTTATATTGTAATTTTTAATACATATTTTCTATTGGAAAACAAATAAGTTAAAGGATAAAGGTCGGTGAAGATAATCTCCTTTACTTAGAAGAACCTTATTTGTATTTGTTATCATGAAACCTATGGATGGTATTTTGGAAATACCCGTCGATCTATATGGTCACTATGGATGTTGATGAATTCTATTTAAGGTTTTTTTGACCAAAATGGCGTTATATGTATGAATATGTGTGAAGAGTGGTTCTCTATTATAATTTAGGAGTGATATTTATATAAATATTGAAAACAATTCAAAAATAAAAGAAAAATATCAATCAATGTGCATCCAATATTAATAAATAATTTATTGTATGGGGGGTGTGGTGGATCCAAAACTCTAACTTTTAAAAATAAACATTTTTATACATGTTATTCCATTAATATATAATGATACTCAATTTTACAATTATAGTTTTCCCCATGGTAAAACGTTTTGTTTTAATTTTTTTACGATATATTATATCCAATATTTTGTTTACCATATGAACTTATATTATTTATTATGATGAAAAATATGGAATCAATTTTACAAACTTAAAAATAATATAATTTTCTGAATTACCTTTAAAATTTCTATAGAAAAAAATTCCATAAACCAGTTTTTTAAAAAAAATAAAGCATTAAATTATATAATATTATATTTTTGACTATAAATATTCATTATATGATTTTAAATTATTTTAAATAGAAGTAATATATATGAATTTTATTTATATACTTCATTAATTGTTGTTATATTAATTAGTTAAAATGGATAATCTATAATCTAACTCAAAATAAAAAATTTGTTAAATTTTAATAATTATCATAAATTTAATGATCCATATTTAAATTTAATAAAAATTCAAAAAATTAGTAAAATTTTAGTTTTATTTATTTAATTTCAAGGAATTATAGTATTTTATAAACTTGTAGTTTTCCGTATTTACTAAAAATACAATCATTTTAGAAAAATATACAAAATTTAACTTAATTTAATAGTGATATGATGATTTAAAAATTATTATCATTTCATAAAATATTATTTTAAACAGTTCAAAAATTAATTATAATATTTTCCCATTAAAATATATAAAATTAATTGCTCATTAAAGCAATTTTTTTGTATAGTAAAATATATTTATTAATATAGAAGCAATTATTTGTTATGATTTTAATAGTGAATATATATTGTACAGGAAAATTATATTTATATCAAAACACATTTAATTTAATTCATATCCAATAATTTAATATCTATGTTATAATGGGAATATATTTCGTGGCTCATTTATGATTGGTGTTTTCTGTCATATATGGTATATACATAATGGTCATACATAGAAATCTCATGGTTTTTCAAATAATCAACCAAAAAAAAGAACTCATGGCCATCTTTAACATCATTGAAACCCACTTACCTTCATGAACATGAAAACTAAGGACTATTCCATGTTACCACATATTATAAATTTTTGCATCCATGTCTAATTCATAAACAGTTCTCATGACCCATAAATGGGTCATGTATCACATATCCAATGAGTTATGTTTTCTCAAATAACATATAGAAACTAAATCTTTATGAAACATAACTATTATTGATGGCCTCACCGCCACAGAATTATTAATTGGTTCTTAGTCCACCCTCAGATAAGTGTCAGTTATTAGGCATGATATGTATATCCATCTCACCAATCATAAATAGGTTGACACCTCTTTCACCCTTTAAAATGCCCCTTTGAAATTATACTAGAATAACACTATCAAATTTGACATTCCAATACATCCTATAATCCTCATTTAATCTCAAATATTTTCACATCCCCTTGAAGGCATAGTGACCGTGAAATCTCAAAATCACATGTACCAAAAAACACTCAACCCAAGTATAAGAGACCCAATTATGTCCTATCAATTATCATAGATTCACTCTCAATTCATGTAACACCCCAGAATGATAAAGGGTTAAATGACTAAATGATATGACTCAAGTCAACATGGTACATCTTCTTTTTCGGGAGCCTGTCTGATTTGAACTCCACAATTAAGCATGCTTCACCTAGAGTTGTGATCAGGATGGGTGAACCTCTGGGATATTTCCCAGGGTGTGTTTGAGTGAGGACAAAGCACACAAGAAGGGACAAGTGTTGGGTTGTGGGGACTGTCGTTAGTCAGATGACTCGTTCAGGCATGTGGGTGGAACCTTGGGTGGGGACCACGTGTCTGCGGGAAAATTGGTGGTACCTGGTGGGCCAGGACCCGATGACCATGTTAAAGAGGGGTGGTTGTGCTATCACCGGGACCCAGTTATCACATTTGGTATCAGAGGAGGAACCCAGCCATAAGTGTGGTGCACTGCCTGGGTTGAGATATAGGGCCCACAACGGGGACGTTGTGCTGTGGGGGGGGGGGGGGGTTATAACACCCCTGAATGATAAAGGGTTAAATAACTTAATGATATGACTCATGTAAACTTGGTGCACCTTACTTTTCGGGAGCCTATATGGTTAGAACTCCACAGTTAAGCGTTTTTTCCTTGAGTAGTGATCAGGATGGGTGACTCTCTCGGATGTTTCCCAAGGTGTGTGTGAGTGGGGACAAAGCACACTGGAAAAGAAAATGGTTGGCTTGTGGGGACATTCATTAGTCAGATGACCTGTTTAGGTATGTGGGTGGACCCTTGGGTGGGGACCACGTGTCGGCGGGGCAACTGGTGATACTTGGTGGGCCAGGACCCGATGACCATGTTAAGGCGGGGTGGTTTTGCTCTCACGTGGACACAGTTATCAATGTTTATATCAATATAAAAAGATACATGATACTATCATGTAGTAGGAAATAATGTATAAAATCATATATATATTTTAACTAAATTGACCTCTATCCTCTATTAAGGACTTACCATATATGCAATGATCTATATCACAGGACCTAGTGGGCCAGGACCCGATGACCATGTTATGGCGAGGTGGTTGGGCTGTCACCTGGACCCAATTGTCACATTTGTTATCAGAGAAGGAACTAAGCATTAAGTGTGGTGCACTGTCTAGGTTGAGATGTAGGGCCCACAACTGGGTCTTTGTGATCTAAAGGGGAGGTGATTGTAATGCCCCTCAATGATAAATGGTTAATTGACTGAATGATATAACTCATGTCAATAAGGCGCACCTTACTTTTTAGGAGCCTGTCTGATTATAACTCCACAGTTAAGCGTTCTTGTCCTGGAGTAGTGATCAGGATGGGTGACCCTCTAGAATATTTCCTACGGTGTGTGTGAGTGAGTAAAAAGCACACTAGAAAGGACAAGTGTTGGCTCGTGGGGACTGTCGTTAGTTAGATGACTCGTTCAAGCATGTTGGTGGAATCTTGGGTGGGGACAACGTGTCTGCGGGGAAACTGGTTGTACTTGGTGGTCAAGGACCCGATGTCCATGTTAAGGCGAGGTGGTTTTGCTGTCATCGAGACCTAGTTGTCATAGTTTATATCAATATACCAAGAAACATGATACATTAATTTAGTAGGAAACAATGTATAAAATCATATATATATATTTTACTATAGGGACCACTATCCTCTATTAAGGACATATCATATATGAAATTATCTACATCACATCAACAACATCCATCCAAGCCTTGTCTAAACACATACCACCACTTGATCTCCCAATTCATACCATATGACATAAAAATTAGTTATAAAAAATAATAATTAACTTTATTAGTTAATAAATTGAAGAAAAGTAAACAAAAAAATCACCTAAAATGACCATCACAGTGAAACCTTGGCATACCACTCGTAAAAGGTCAATGAGATACTCTAGAACGCATCCTGAAAAACAATTCCTATCAAATTACACCTCACCAACTGAAACATTAATTTATTTTTGGTAAACCCCTAAATTAAATATGTATCATTAAGGTATTTTATGATATATATTTTAAAAATAAATTATTCATCATTTATTTCATGTCACACCAGAAACCATGGGTCCAAATGAACTTTTATATAGTTTACCCCCATAAACTAGATGGTTCAATGGTGGGTATGAATTGAATAAATAAATAAATAAATGCAAATGGTGTTCATATTTAATAAATATACTCATCATTTATTCATTTATTATAAATTGAAATTTAAAAGTGTATGAATGAAAAGTAATTGTTTTTTTATAAATTTTTTTTTTGGCCACAATATGTTTTTCAAAAAATTTAATTAATCATTATTGCTGATTTATTTCAATGATATATATATATATATTATATTAATTCATATATTTTACCTTACATAATACTTTTTCTAGGAATGTGATACAAATTAATCCAATTTTATACTTATAAACTATATATTTCTAAAAAATGGGTCTCTCGATTTTTGTGAAATTATTTTTAAATGAAATCTTTCTTCTAATATTAGAGATTTAATTAATTCAATAAAATTTTTGAAATTGAAAAGTCAAAAAAATGAAAATATTTTTTTAGTATACATATAATAAAAAATATTTTCGAATTAAGAAAAGTTTTAATTTTTATTTAAATTTGACTTATAATTTAATGACTTTAAACATTTATATTGGGTTTTAAAATGGATTTTACAATTATAAATTCTTAAATTTTATTATAATTAATCGATATCATGTTATTGGAATAATTTTTTTTTAAAATTTTTATCTGAAATATTTTTATACTTATGACAAACTTTTCGTTTGAACACATCTTCTCTAACACTTTTATGGGTTTTGTTTCTAATTAAATTATTCTAAATCTGAAAATTCATATCAGTAAATTTTTTTATAATTTTTTTTAAAAAATAATTACAATTATTTAACACACATAAATTAATTTTTTTATCATTATTAACAATAGAAAATAGTAAATGTTAGAATGATTGCTAAAGGATAAAACTTGTTTACGAGGGAGTTAATCTATAATGATTGGGGTTAGAATGACCTAAAACCATTATAAATCCCCAATGGATAGTTTTTCTATAAAATTATATTATAAACTAATAATAAGATTTATTTTTTATGCAACTATTCAAAAAAGGTACATGGAATTATTTTAAAATAATAAAAATTAAAATTGTTCCAATCACATCATTTATAAATGGGAGCATTCTCCACTAACTTATTAACCCCATAAAATCCATTCAACTTGAAGAAACCAAACAAATATTTATACACGGAATCCTTATAGGTTTTTAATGCAACTCGTCTTCCAAAAAGAACAACCCTAGGGTATGTAATAAATTATCCAGGGAGGTTTTTCTATTAAATGGCCATGGTCTTCACCATGCCATTTTTTTAGTACTAAATTTAGATACTTATATCATGTATTAATAAATAAATATAATAACATCATTATATAAAATATAATTATATTTTATTATATTTTTGTCGAAATATATATTTCACCTCTTCCATCAAATGGGAATCCAAACTATTGATTGGGTGTACAGTGGTCTACCGCCTCAAAAACCAATGTAATTAGTTTTTATAAATTCCAATCATGGTAGAATATATAAATATTTTTAATGTATTTATATGATATTAGTTTCATAATTACTATTTCTTAATTATGATATCACATATTCTTTCTTACATTCTAATATTTTTTTAAAAAATTGATCATTTTTCTCATGAATACGTGTTGACTGCCCCCACTACGAAGTAAGGTAATTCATTTTTCATTTTTGTTTTAAATTGATAAAAATAAAAAATTATTTTATGAATATACATTACTTATATGATATAACAACTATTTATTATTTGGGAATTATAACATAAATTTTTTTATTTCCTTCTTTATAAAATATAAATATCATCAATGAGTACGTACGGCCTACCATATCCATGAATAGTGCAATTTATGTGTATACATGTAACTATTATAGATAAATATAAATATTTATGTAATGAATATATATTATATTCATTTAATTATAAAAAATCTATATATTAGGGATCCATGATCAGTATACAACGACCAAATTAACAGAACCAAAACATATGTAAAAATGATGTATTTATCACTTGAAATAGTGATATTAATAATGGATTCTTAATATATAGCTGATAATTGGTTTAATTTAATTCATATATTGTTTTAATTATATTATTAAATTATTATAATTTATTTATAATAAGATAATATTTAATATATAAGAGTTTCAAAAACATTTGAAGGATTTCATACCTAAGGTATTGTATTTTTTTATAACATTTAATTATTTGATACACATTCCATATTCACAACATTGTTTATTTTATAAGATGACTCAACAACACATTAATGTTTTAAAATTTTATTATCATGAATATTATAGTATATAAAGATTTGAATATGGTTATATATAGTTTGAGGATTATTATAAAAAGGTAACTAATGTTGTAAGGGATTTATGTAAATATATCATTGTTTACCATGATTATCTATGATTATGTTTTTGATGATTAAATTTAACTATATGACTCTAATGGAAATCGTGAATTTTATTCTGGTATTTTTATTTATTGATATTTATTTTTTTTCTTTTATCTTTATATTTTAATTGAATCATGATTCTGATTTTTTTTTGGAAAACGAACTTTATTTCCCACTTGAGTCATAAATACTTTTTCTTCCATATAATGTTTTTATCAAAATATTTGGATGAGTGTTTCTAAAGTTTTATATATATTTATTATATTCAATCATAACATGATTAAATTTTTAGAAAATCGTTTAAATGGAATCTTCTTATCATATTCCAAAAAATGGTACATGGTGAATTTTTTTTAAAAAAATCGAATGATATATTTTAATTCAAACAAAACATAAAAGGAATTTCCCTCCATCAAAACTAGTTATTATTATGAAGAATCATTTACAATTATTTATGTTTATTTTATAAATAAAATTTCAATATTAATATTCTGTAAATTATTTTATTATAAATATGTTATTTCTATTTTAAAATATTTTTTTCTTTAAATATTCCCTATGATATCTTAAATGAATTAACATCTATAATAATATCCTCAATTTTTATTCAGCTTTTCAAGGGATATTATTTAATGATACCAACCTTTTTTTCATTGTATGGTTTATGGTTAGGATTAAAATATGTTTTTGGAACCCAATACCTTTACATAGGGTATTCTATAATAATTTAATGAAATTATTACAAGAAACATTTCATTTCCATGAGTTATTCCTTGATGGCATGTTTATTAAACTTGATTAATTTTCATTGGTTATGATATGAAGTATGTTTTATGAAATTTGGCTTAATTTTATATGATTTTAAATATGTGGTGGATGGAACCAAAATTATATGTCCCTTTAATAAATTTGTTAAATATGGATATCTCATTAGATAAATAAGAATATATAGGGTGGAACCCATTTTAGTAAGGGACCCATTCAACTATAATAGATATGGGAGTGAACAAAAACTAATATGTTGGTATTTTTAGTGAACATAATACACTACGATAGTCATAAAAATGATCATTTACTCAAATGGAAATGATATTCTATTCTTTTGTGTGTGTAAAAAATATATATCTCTTGCCAATGTTATGATTTCATGACACATGTTATTTGATTCTTTTATGATTCATGCCTTATAAATGATACAGATTTATGATATCCCTAACGATTATGATCGATGATATAAAATGAATGGTTTTTCAAATTTACTTCTCATGTTCTCCTTCTTATTTTCTCATATTATGTGGATATATCCCTTATTTAGCATTACTGAGCATCTGATATCGAATTTCCACATGTTTTATTTCCCTAGGTTATAAATTATTATATTATATATGATATTTCATAAAATGGATCTATTAATATATTACTCTATTGGAGATGATGTAGTTAACTTAGGAACCAATTCTAAACATATCTATGTTTTCAACTATACTAGATTTATATGATTCTTACATGTATTTTTAAGTTAAATAATGAATATTGATCTTTTAAGATGTTATATCAATGAATGAAATGTTTGGGTCAATTTATTGGATATTTGAGAAAGATAATTTATTTATTCGAAAACCAGAATTAGAAAACATTAGAAAAAACAATATGGATATTCATAATTATTGAATAACCTCATATGTTCTGGTAATGAAAGGACAATTTCTCTATTTGGGAGAAAAATCAATTTCTAAATAAAAAAATTTGATTTGATTTTGGTACTTATGAATCTAGGAGTATTAATCTTGGAAAGAATATGTTCATTATATATCACCCATCATTTGGATTAATGGTAATTTTACCCATAATATGCACCTCATTTGATACTTTTGGGGGATATGTTTGGGTTAATTCACTATTTCACTAAGAACATCTATAAATGGTTTTAATATATAATTACCTTGAATTACTAAGGTTAAACCAAAGGTGTCATAGATTGGAAATAATTTATCTAGATATATATATCGTATAAAAGATTTTTCATGATTATGTGCCTTTAAACTATGATAATTGTTTTTCACAATATTATTTTTGGGGTTTAGTCAGTGTTTAAAACCTAAAAGAAACATGTTAATGATGAATGTGATTGAAAATAAAATGATTTTAATCCTTTGAAACCAAATGTTTTTTTATATTTAATGTTAAACCGCATTACAATTGTTATATAATGATATCAAGATATGAATCATTAAAGCATCCAATGATAAAATAGGGGAATAATATTTTGTTAAACTCTTTATGAGCCATTGTGAAACTTCTTTTAGTGGGTCCACTGATCCACTAGTCATAGGTAAATGGATCAGTAAAACATGCTATATTTTTTTCATTATAGAGTGATCAGAACATGAATATGTAATTACATATTTATATATATTATAAGGAAAAGATGGTAAATAATATACTCTAATCATGTCTATGAGTCAACATCTAGAAATTGACTTCATTTATTCCGATGATTTTAAGTGATTATTTTTTTAATTTATAATTTACTCATATTAATTATATGATAATTATGAAGGAAATGATTGTGCTGTTGTACATGGATGATGAATCCAATGGTATCAAGGATTCAATTTATACATAAAATGTGAGTTAAGCTTCCTATATTATCATCTAAAATGAAATTATGATTGATCCATTGATCATTGTATAAAAAACAATTCTACAATGGGAGTTATTTATATGGTGATATAATATCTACAATTATATCATTTGATGTTATTAACTTATAAAAATTTTGGTTGAAGTTACACATTAACATCACTAATTATATTTGAAAAAAATGATGGAATTCAATAAAAACTGCTCAATCTATTGACTTAACGATGATATCATTCTTTAAATATTTAATTTTAGAAGAAATAAAGTACACTATTATACTATGGGGAAAATAATTATTCTTGGTGATTAATGGAATAACCTAAAGAAACGGAATGTTGATGGTTTTGGAAAAAAGTTATCTAATGGTGAAAATAAATAAATAGCTAAAAAAATGCACAAACCACAATCAAATCTCTCAAATTATATGAGTATGTGAATAAGTAAAATGAATTCTCAAATATGAAAATTAATGATAACAGTCAGCATCTGTAAACTCGTAAAAGGATAGATGAAGGGAAATTTATTGTGATCATTAATTCTAATGGGGGATACAATTACTAGGTATTTAAAGGTACACATACCATGAACTACAAAATTATTATTTCCTTATTTGACTTTGAATCTAAATTATCATTTATATTTGATTAATTTTATATGGATATAAAATTACACCAAGAAATTATGTGTTGAATTTGAAATAAAACATCTAAGGGTTTGATGATCTCCTGTCATGTATATGATTATTTTATGGTAACTTTTTTTTGTATTTTTCTTCTTATAAATTTATATATTATCCGTCTTCATTTATTTCAAATTCTCTTAGTAAATGGATTGTTTTATATTTATAAATTTCACAGTAATTATTGTTTAATGAATGTGATAATTGAAAATATTAACCAAACTATGATCATTTATTAGAGTAATGTCAAATATAAATATCCAATTGAAGTGACATACATTTTTTTGGGTCCTAATTCATATTTGAATGTTATTTTTATCTCATACGGTAAGAGAGAAACTCAACATCAATGATATAAATATTTTGAGGGAGATTATTAATTTCAATTTGTAATAGTTTTTATACATATACTAAAGTAGGATGTTGAGTACTCAATATAACTCATACCTTATGATAAAACTACATCAACGACTCTTATTGAATTTAATAATAGAGAGAATTATAGAATACACATCATATAATCATGAAATGGGATTTATTAAGTCATGTGCATCACCTTGGGGTGTATAAGTTCATTTTTTTACTATAGATGATGGATCTATTTGACTTTTCATTGTTTATATAGAACATAACAAGACTAATATCATGCATAGCTATACTCTATAACATATTTATGACATTTTTGATCAATTAGGTGGAGCTAACTTCATATCAATGTTTCATCATCATTCTGGATATCATCAATTGAGGGTGATGGTGGATTTTCACAAGATAAAATTTCATTCATGGTTTTGGGACATTTAATTATTTATGACGCCACTTTTTAATACTAATTTATCAACACTCTTCATTGATTTTATGAATAAGGTTCTTAGAGTATACCAAGATAAATATTTTAAACTCATTATATTTGATATTACAATCTATTAAATGATAAATAAATAACATAAATATCACTTGAATATTTTAAAGAAGACCCTAATGAAGGGGATGATTTATTCAAAATTTAGAAACTATGGATTTTGTATTTAGAACATATCATTTTTTATCATATAATAATAAGCATGGGTATTATTATAAATCCATCAATGAAGGGTATTTTTGGAAATATTACATGAACAACCACTAAGACATAGGTTATAAGTTTTCTTTTTTGGATGGATATTATTAGGTCATTATGGAAAATGTTTCATAATAATGTAATCCACCAAAAATGTTTTCTTGGAAGGGATCCATTTTCCTCTTGACTAATGTATATAAAGAATGTTTAATGAAACTTAAGGGAAGTTTAGTCACCACTCCTTTCCTTATATTAACCAAAATACGATAAAGGGTTATATCCATAATGATGCATTAATGAATATATTAGGATGAATTCTTTGGAAGAATTAGATGCTGGTAACATATTCATCTTGATAACTAATTGTTCATGAGAAAAGCTACACAACTTATTGATCTAGAGTTAGTTGAGGTAATTTTTAAAATAATAAGGTGGAATGATTATCTATATGGAGAAAGGTGGTAATATTATAACAATAATAAATTATTAACATATATTTTCAATCAAAAAGAGATAAATAGTCAGAAATGAATTCTATTGGATTTTATTAAGGATTATGACTACAAAATAAATCAGCATTGTGGGAAAGAATAAAAGGTGGAACACTCATGGAATATAAAGGATCCGTATACAATATTTATGATGAGGATCCCAAAATAAGAATTATTTAAATATTTTAATAGGATGGGTCTTAAAATCTTAATGTAATGGCATAAAACACATCATTCTCAAATAATTATTCAACAATCTATCATATAGAAAATTAATGAGGCACAAAAGGTTTTGGTAGATCGTCTAATGGAGAGAATTATTCCTTATTTTAACCACAATAGTGAGGGTATGATAATGTTCAACAAACTAAGTATATATTTCATCCAACCCATATTTAATGATGGAGTTGTTAGAAGAGTCTTATGGTTATTCATTTTTGATTCGTTGGAGAATTACAAAGAAGCACATAGATCTAATGAGATATTTCTAGAGTCAAAGAATTAGGATAGATATCTCTTAGAATGTATAATAGGGATTGATATGTGAAAAATTTAATGATGATAAAAATAGTTATATGGTGGTATTACAACCATTACATATACCATAATTCAAATTAGAATACATAACCACATATTTTTGGGATATACTTCAAAAAACATCCAACCACCATAATGTTATTTAGGTTTTAGTTGATCACATTTTTTTATTAGAACACTTAATTTTTATTAGATAAGATTTCACTCTAATTAAAATTTCTAGGATATACATAAAATAATACATATGGTTTAATGGGGTACAACATTTTTTTGTATCTGATCGGGATCTGAGGTTTACCCTGATTTTCTAGTCAAGTCAGTGATTGGATCTGGATACAATGTGGTGTTTCATTACCGTTAACCATCTATTTACAAATTTTTAATGAGACAGTCCCTTTAAAACACCATAATATTTGATTATATCATGTTCTATGTATTTGAAATATGATTGGGATAAAAAATACTCTAGTCAGGTTTACATAAAACAATAGGATTCAATATAGGATTGAGATTAATCTATTTGAATACCTCATTGGAATTAGTTATTTATATAAAAATATATTCAAAATTCAGGTATGAATTAGGAGAAATAATTCAATTAGTATCTGAAATAGATTTGGAGATGGAAATAAAAGACATATTTTTTCAACAACACATCATTGAAGCATTGATTTGACAGAGAAATTAGAGATAATATCATATCCATGATCTATACTTTTATTTCAGTTATATGTTTTTATGGAAATTTCCCCAAGAAATAGGATTATGAGATTCATTGATAAGGGAAATATGAGCCCTATGTATATTGGAAATTGTGGGAATCATCATTTAGTATGGATGATAGCTTATCACTTTGTACATCCAAAAAACATCTCTCATGTTCATGATGTCTTCTATGTATCTTTCGTCATGAAGAATATTCTTGAACGAAAACAGCTAATGAACTCAAAGATTTTACTCATATAGCATGATATTATTATGAAAATCTATAAATTTTTTATCATAAAGATAATGGGCTTCTATAAAAGACTACTAACTTAGTTAATGTTCTTATATGTATTTAAAAATATGAAAAAGGTATGTGTTAACTCAAGGATGTGATTAGGTACTGATATCCTCATTTTTTAATTTTAGTGTAATGTAATTTATAGGTTAAAATAATTTTAAGGGGGTAGATTGTAACATCCTGATATTTTATGATATATTTATTTTTAAATATGTTTAACATCCTTGATAGCTTATGACACATACATCACCAAATTTAAAAAAATGTATTGATGTATAATATTATAACACAAAAATTATATTTGTGGGTATAAATTGGAATAAAAAATTTATGTCATTTATATTCCATAAAAACACTTATAATAAATTAATAGGTTATCAAATTATTAGAAATGATAATAATAAATAATTTTAAAGTGAAAAAGATGTTTTCCTAAATAAATTTTTTTATGTATGCCATGTATTTTTTATAATAATAAATTAATAAATATTGGAGATTACATTAATGAAATTTATATAGTTTACATTTAAAAACATTATCACTCATAAATTAATTTTCTATATGAATTAGATAATAATAAATCTAATTTTCGGATTTAAATAATTATTTTTCGAAAAACTGGTTTCATCATGTTTTGTGAACTCATTTTCAAATTAATTTTCTCCAAATTTTGAAAATTACATCCAAAAAAGGAAACCATTTTTCAAATGAAATGTTAATCATTAACATAAAGTGAATTTTTGTAATTTTCTAAAAGGGTAAATGTGTCAATAAATTGAAAAAATAGATGATTAAAAAACAATTTCTATTTTAATGAAAAAAATCGCATTACTTATAAGGGTTTTAATATTTAAATAAGTTCAATTATATTATTACTAATCCCATTTTTTCCATTGTATTCAATTTTATTCTACATTTTTATAGGAAAATATTTTATACTTAATAAATCATTTTCATTGTACAACCATTTCTCATACCATCTTTAGTTTCAATTTTAATTTAAATTTTATCCCTAATTTGAATTGAAATTCATGAAATTTACTAGTTATTTTTAATTAGAATAATTAATATTAATTAATAATATGAATTTAATTTTTGGGTATGATTAAAAAAATTCCATGAAAATGGATTAAACTGGTATACTGGGTGGTTAATAAATAAGGACAAGGGTTAACATTACCTAAAAAAAATTGAAACCATAATATTTTGTTGTGTTTAAGCATACCTTCATTCACACCACATAATAAATTTACCTCATCTATACCCTATTCAAATATCTCATAAAATACTCAATCAATGATCTAGATCTACTGGTGTTCCCCAAATAGAAACCCTAGTGTCCATAATAATAAATAGAAATTAGTTTTTCCTATGAGAAGATAATTGTCTTCCACATGTTATTTATTTTTTATTTATTAATTAATTATATAAATTATTTTTTTAAAATTCTGTAATAATATTAAAATTATATAAAATATTATGTGATTTGATTATGATTATCTCATAACCAATATCACTCTAATCTTCGATCAAATTGGAAATGAAACATTTGATCATATATACGACATATTACTTCCACATGGATATATGAAATTAATTATCCACCCCACCACACATGAATCTATATAATGATGGATTTGATGTATCTATATGATATAAATTAAATAATTTTAATTCTGATAAAATTATATCACATCAACAATTATACCTCCCAATATTTCATAGAATAATAATGTATCTCTATTATACTTTTGTATTACCTCCTCAATGAAGAGATGTGATTTGTTTTTCACTAAATTTTCCATGGATTGTAATAAAAAATGATTATATAAATATATATAATGTTTTTTATATAATAATTAATCTATAAATGTGAATTTTTATTTACCATTATTTCATTCCATTCACCAAAATACAAAAAATATCATTGATGTGTATGTATGGCCTATTATCCTCATTAATGGTGTAATCCATCTCTTTATATGTAACATTTATAGACGAAACCAAATTGAATATGTATTTTAAAAATATTTATGATATATATAATGTGATAATAATTAACGAGATGATCCATAATGTTACATGTAAATGTTCAAAAACAACCAAACCCTAACATATGTGAAAAATGAGGCACTTATCACTCTAAATTATGATTATAATAAACAAATTATAATAAAAAGGTTATAATGGTTATAAGTAAATCATATATTTTCTGGTAAATTTTATTATGGTCCTATAATATATTTTTAATTAACCAATATTTATTATAAATGATGTTTCTAAATGTATGGTGGATGTCAAACATATTGTAGTGAATTTTCGAAAAACATTAACTTCTATGAGAGACATTCCATATTTACCACTTGTTTCTCTTAAGTGGAGTATATACTATTCATTAATGTATTTATGATTATTATGAAGAAATTATGGTAATTAAAATTCATTATATGTTAATATCACTGATGGGATTTATGACTTAGAAATATCATAGAAGTAATGGGATCATGTCTAAATCATATTTTATTATTTAGATTATTTATGAGTATGTTACAGATGATGAAATATGATGATCAACTCATCATAAAACTTATTCATATTCCTCTACACTAGTTTTTTATGAGAAATAAATTTTATCATTTAATTTTTATCTCTATTAATTCATGATATTCATAAAATATTCTCATGACCAATCCTAATGCGGATTGTTCTGTGACTCCCCAAGCCAACCTACATTAGGATAAGGGCTGTAGTCCAACACTAAGTATGCTATCAAGCACATGGGAGGCCATATCCTATCAAACCTATATGATTTCACAAACATACACCTCTATGAAATAGTGCATAGGTATACAAAAAACAGAAAATAAATTAATGCATACATCAATACAACATCCAAAGTACAACAATAATAAAAAAAGTTAAAATATACGTCCCACAAAAGAAAAATGTAAAATCATTCAACATGATCAGAATAAAGGGTTCTCCATCAAATTTCCCCACTAAAAATCTCATTGACCATGCTTTGGTCAACACCCGAGTCAGTCTGGCTCTCTAAAATCCACCTGCTCTAGGTCCTCCAAGGACTCTTTCAATAGGCATGTGGTCTACACAATACACAAGACACAAGACATGTACGAGAAAAGACCATGATGGCGTGAGTATAAAGATTCTCAGTAGGCACCCCAAAACCCCGAACTAAAATGGGATTACCCAATGGGCATCAATTAACTCGGCCCATCTACAGAGAACAAAATGAGAGAGGAACTCTATCTCAAGACCATCCTAGGCTGTAACAAACTAGTAATCTCATCATCCCAAGCATGACAATGAAATGTAACAAGACATGGGGACTCCCAGAAAAAAACCCAAATATATTCATCTTTGGCACAAATCATCATGTGTTTTGGAACTCATCACTAGAAACAAGTTTTTACTTGAAGTTCTACTGGTAATAATGCACTATGACCTGCTCTAGCACCTAGCAGAAGAGAACATGCCAATGTTGACCTACACCCAATGGAAGGAAAAAATATCTACGGAGAGTCTGGTACCTCATCACTACCCCACATTCGAGGGAGTAATATCCCCTAAATAGACCAATGAAACATCTGTCCTCCGGTCTGGAGGGGCCCGCACCTTGCTCCATTGAGGTAGCACAAACTCAAAAACCGGACTCACGTATAATAAGTGGAAGGGCCTGATCCCTGATACAACCCATGAATGGGGTATCACTAATTCATACTCAGGAACCTTCCCCCTAGGGAGATAATGACGTACCACCTTGAGAAACGTGATCTCACACCTTTACATGGGAGGCATGAATCATTTCAGAAAACATGATCCCACACCCGTGGTAGGGGAGAACCATCATGAGGGATGTGGGCCTAGACCGATGGTAGTGAATCACCAATATTTAAAACTTATTCATGAACCCACGATAGGGTAGACCCTCTCTGCAATGATAGAGGACCCACTCCCTTTCACGATAGAGGAGTACCAAAACTACCATCTAACAAGATTGGAGAGCCTACACCCTGATATAGTAGTGGAGCAGTCCAACCGCACAAACAACATAGTAAGCCCACACAATAGACTATTAGGGGAGTAACAACCATGGAGGAAACTACTCAAAGGTAAAAAAACTGTGCCCATGTAGTAGTGAGTCATGTCTTCACCTATGAAGAGTGGTAACTGAATTCTGCGCCTGGGTGCCAAAGGCGAGTACCTGACCCAACATCTATATTCACGAACTACCGGTCATAAAAATAAGACCTACAACATTCCTTAATAAAATTTCTCTATTCAATCCACCTGGTATCCTAAAAACTATAACATAGTTCACCATCCTATTCTATGCAAAAAACATTATGGATATAGTATATTCTCACCCAAAATAGGTAACTAATGAAAATGGTTATTTTCACCACAGTAATCCCAAAAAGGACCTCATGGGGACCACACCTTGATCCAAGAACACATCAAAAGGAGTGATCCATTTATATCCTCATGTAAAAACGCACAAGATTGACTACTCATTCTTCTAAAATGGTCACCCGGTAAAAAAGGAAAATTTCACCGCAAATGGCAAGCCAGACCTCAAAGGGCCCACACAATGATTTCAGTTTAAGCACCCAAAATTAGTTATGAATTTTCTTCCTGAAAGATAGGGTCACAATTATAATGATAACATATTAATTGAACATCGGACGCAAAAGATACATCTAATACATGAAAAACCAAATAATAAAAAACATAATTTTGTTATTATAATTGGATGTTTTCTTCCCCCATCATTGAGTTCAAAACACAAAGTCCTCAAACTAGCCTAAAAAGGTATATCTCAAAAAGGTCTCATTTATGTAAATGGAATGCAAATAGGACACCTGTTTTAGTAGTTACAGAGGTTTAAAGACCCCTCAGACCACACTGGATGGATCAGCCCCCTTCTTTAGGTCCACATAGCCTGGGCCAGAAGGCTCTCGCTGGCCCGACATGCCCAACAAGCCCACAGCTCAGCCACCATTCTAGCCTACTGAATTTCTTATACCCCATCGACATCTGGATCACTGACTGAATCTGACCCCATCCTGGCACCCAGCCCCCTACCGGCCTCTGCTCCATGTGAGTGCCGAATGCACAGGCCGACTCCCCTCCACCACGACTGCTTCACCTCCCTACATCTTAGCCTTTCCATCCACCATATATGGATTATACCACCACATGTCCTTCACCCTAAACCTATCTCACCTTCTTCTTCTAGCCAGTGCCTCACTGGAAAAATGTCAAGCCTCCGTCGGAGCTTCCTCAGAGCACTGAGAGCACCTGGGGGTCGGAAAAATGCTACGAAAACAGATATAGGATCCTCGAATAGTGATCTATAAAGATTTGGTGACAAAATACAAATAAGGAATAAAAACAATGGTAATGGGATTAAAACATAAATCAACTATCTCATGGGTGACAAGTTGAAGCTTCGAGTGCAGAACGACGACTGTGATATACTGATTCCCAATCTAGCAATGATCGACACCGAAAACGACAACTAGTGGCTCCTCTTTGGTTCGTTCATCGATAGGAGAGGGTGATCTGGATTTAAATTCAACTCAATTGAATGGATAGGAGATGATTATTTATTTAAAATTCTATTAAAAAAATATTAACTTAACACCCCAGCCCGACTCGCCTCTAACCAGACAGCTAACACCGATAAATTTTAGGTCAAAGCTGTAGTAATCACGACGATCCAGAATCAACCATTCTATTAGAAATTCATTCTGAGTCACCATTAAGTATTTATTATAGATCTTGCATCAAAATACAAAAATAAATTTATTTTCGAAAATTTCCTCGATAATTTTTCCACAGGAGGCATGTTCCTGTAAATTTTATGCCCTACTTAGGGTAAAGGACACGCTCTGGAAAAAATCATTAACTCTAATTTCTAATCTGAGATAAAAATTGATAGATAACCCATTTCATCAATGTGTATTTTTTAATATACTGAATATTTTTTGTATAATTTATTCTGGGAACACCGGGAAATAGAATCGCAAGTCGAGTCTTCACCTAACTCTGAATTATTCATAGGAATATTCTGAAGTCTGACTGGGCCAAAACTGAGTCTCTACATCCTCTCCACCATAAAGATTTTCATCCCCTAAAATTCATAATCTATTCACAAGGTAAATAATCTTAACTCTAAATTGGGTCTCCCCCACCAGTGAGATCACCAAACAATAACATTCCTCAAAGGGTTCACGTTTTTCCAATGAGCACACACAATGGGAGACCCAAAGGCCTTTCAAACAAACATCCCAACACACATCCCCAGGCCAAACACAAACATCAGAGGAAGACTTCCAACACACCTCAACAATTTACTCTTTGGGAAGCCCTAAATATCTCACATGGTTTAAGTCACATCACAAACACACATCTCATTGGAAGAAGGATCCATCTTTCTAATGCATTCAAACCTACACTGAACAATACAAACATAGGGTCCTACTGATTCCCTAAGAAAACATTGAGAAATAAAAAAATTAGTAGTACCTACTACATATGTCTAACAATACAAATAATGAAAATAGAAAGGATATAGAGCATATCTTGATCCTTCCAGGGATCCTTGGGGTCAATAGAATCTAAGGCCTGTAGTTTCCTTATACTCTATCCTCTAGCTCCCTAAGGTTGGAATTGACCACATGGGGATGGTGATGGTGGAAAATCATACTGAATTACACCTCCATCAACTTCACATGATCCCTTTCCATGTATTCCTACCTGAAGTCCTCCATGATCAAAACAATGCCTCTGCCAAGGCTGCCTCTTGACCGTTCTATCTCAGTAGCCCGATAGGTATGAAAATCTCGTGAATGATGTATATGGCCATCAGAAGCATAGAAGTGCCTCTCCAACTACTTATGAGAACCCTGGCATGGATCCTACCCCTCATGCCCATGTTCTTGAGTCTAGTCATGTGTATACCTCTTGTTCTTCTATCCAAACATATATTGCATACCTGGTAGGGCTAATGTCTCAACCTCAAAACACCCGCTACAAGCCACACCCACCTATCCCTCTACGAGGAAACACTCGACCACCAGATCCTACTCCAGTACCCCAATATAGGTTGTAAGGCATGAGGAGACCACACATTCTTGGATATCTCTATGGAGGCCCTACTCAAAAGTCTATCACCTGAAGAAAGGGTCATGACCCATGTCCAGGGAGCAGCATTCCAAATTTATTAACATCACTGCATACTATTCCAGAGTCATGCAACCCTTCTGAGGCTGCAGAAGCTCCTAGATCTGCATTGACCTGATCTTGGCTAAATCAACTCCATTCTAAAGAGATGATAAAACTCAACCTAGGTGAGCATCTCCTATTGTGGGTCTGAGTCACGACACTCAAACAGTGCCCTACCAAAACATGAAAATGACTCCCCATAAGGACCACCATCTGATCAGGTGGTGTCCTCAATAAGTGGAAAACTCATGTGACTACACAAGCTAGTCATCAGCTACCTGGGGGTCTGGATCACCCCACAGTGTCGAAGGTCACATCCTCTTTAACTCATTCAACACATTGAGTATGCATGCATCTTTTTCCTACATTTCCCTACGACCTACTACTCAACAGACGGTGGCTCAACTAGAAGACCACTTGGAGGTCTAGCTAGAGAACTTGTTCCCTATACCAAAGCCTTTTCTCACAACAAATTTTCACTAAAATTACACAACAAAACCCTATATGGATTTCATCATGGAGACATCCTAAAACAATATCAAGACACACCACATTCAAAGAGTATATCTGGGGAGCTCACTCAAGAAGATCATGTAAACCCCAAAAACCATTCTTATATGTTACATGATACAATATTTCCCTAAGACCATTTTCTTAATGTCTTGATCCCAATGGTAGGTTATCTGTTTCGGGGTGTATGGATATGTCGGCCTTGCGTACCAACACTGCAGTCCTTGGACTGAAAGATGAACTGAAAAAATTCTAACACTGACTCTATGAAATCCAATCCAAGCTCACGACAATAGTTTTAAATGTGAAACCTCCTATGATACCACTCTATCATGAGCCGACTCAATGGGGCTCCAGATGTGACTCCCCAAGGCCGCCTCCAATATGCTTGGGGTTGGTGACTAGCACTGAGTAGGCAATCACACACATGGGAGGAAATATCTTATCAAACCTAAACACACACTACGACATACACATCTATTCAATAGTGAAGATATATATAAAAAAACTGAAAACAAATGAATGAATAAACCTGTCCCAAAACCAAAGTAAAACAATAATAAAAAAATAGAAAATACACAGCCTATCAAAGAAAACTATAAAAGCATCCATCCTGCTCAGAAGAAGGGTATCTCTCTCAAATGCACCTGCCAGAAATCTCTCCAGTCAAACATCGATCAACACCCGTGTAATTCTACCACTCTATGATCCACCAGCTCCAGATCCTCCTTTCACTCCAGCGAAAGGCATATGGTCTGCACGACACACGTGAAATTTGTGGGAAAACATATTGAAGTTTTGGGTATAAAGATACGCAAAAGGATCCCCAAAACCCCTAAACAAGAAAGTGAGTACCTGATAGTAATCAATTATCCCGACCTAGAAAGAGGGAACCCAAATGAGAGAGGAACTCCATCTCAAGTCCATCCTCAGATGCACCCTACTAGTTAGCCTGACCTCCCTAGAATGTCAACAAAATAAAACATGTCATGGGGACTCATAGAACATGCCCAGATATACTTCATTAAGGAACCATGCCTCATGAGTTTCGAACTAATCATATGAAATAGGTTCTTAATCAAGGATTTGTCGGTAACAACACTCATAGACCAACTCTAGTGCCCAACACAAGGGAACACACCAAAGACAACAAGTACCAATTGCTTGGTTGAAAGAACTATGAAGAGTCCCACACATCATCCCTGCCCTATAGTTGAGGGATTAATAGATCCTTAACCAACCCTCAAAACCTCTGATGCTCTTTTTTGGAGGGGACTACACCTCGGTCCACTGAGGGAGAAATAAATCTTAACCAGTAGTCATTTTTAACAAGTGGAGGCGCTCGCTCCCTATTTCAACTCATGAATGGGGAACACTACTCTATAGGCATGAAACCACACTCCGATGTGACAGTGGAGTAACATGCCTATAAATGTGAGGCTACACCCTAACACACTATGGGGGAATCATTCTGGAAAATGTGAGCTTGCACCCACTGTAAGGGAGCACCACCGTGACAGACATGGGCCCACACCCATGTCAGGGGAGCACCACTCTATGAAACATGAGATCATACCCATGATAGGGGATCACCACTCAATCAGGATAGAGTATGAACTACTTGTAACTGTAGGGGAGTACTGACCCTACTATCGAATAAGATTGGAGAGGCCGCACGCTAACATGGTATAGGAGTAGTCCAGCCACATGAAGGTCATGGGGAACCTGCACCCTATTCAATAAAAAGAGTAAAAACACCAAAGGAAGCTACCTAAAATCATCAAACCCACACCCAAAACATGTAGAGTCCCGTCTCAACCTAATCAGAGATGTATAATTAACTTGCAACCATGTTCCATTTGTTATTACCTGACCCAACTTTTCTCTTCATGAACCACTGATCGCAGACATCGAACCAACACCATTACAAAAGTTACATTCAAAATTCAACCCACCTCATATCCAAAAATCCATAATGGAGGTCATCATCATGTTATATGTGAAAAACACACAGGATAGAATATTTCCTCACCCAAAATGGGTATGGAGAGAATAGGGTGATTTTCACAATAGCAAGCCTGAAAGGGACCTCATGGGGACCATTCTTCAATCCTTAAACACATGAAAATGATATACATATTGTGATCTTCATAGAAAATCAAACGAGATCGACTATGAATTCATTCAAAACAAACACTCGATGATTAATGCACATTTCATCGCAAACACCCAAACCGAGCCTCATAGGTCCCACACCATTACTTCGATTTATGTAACTGAAATCAGTAATGAATATTTTCTCTTAAATTCAAGGTCTCAGTGATGCTAACAGGGAATTAATCAGACATCAGATGTAAGAGATACGTCTGATACAAGAAACTCTAAATACTAAAAACATATTTTTATTATTATAATTGGACATTTTGTTCCCTCATGCATCGATCCTAAAAAATACCTCAAATTGGCTTGAAAAGTTTCATCTCAAACCATGGATCATGTTTCCATAGATATCACCCAAATAAGACACCTAGTTTAGTAGTTATGGGTGTTTAAATACCCCTCAGACCAAACTTGATTGACAGGTCCACTCCATCCAGTCTACACCTCCTGGGATGGACTTTTCTGGCTGGACTGGCTCGCTTAACAGACCCATGGCTCAACTGTCAGCATGGCCAAACTAAATGTGGCCAGCAGCCCAGCCGTGTCTGGCCCATGCTGACATCGACCCAGTTCTTGGCCACCCACCAAACACCGATCCACATGAGTGCCTTGTGTACCCTCTAGCTCCCCTCCGACACAGCCGCCACCCCGCCCAGTGGCTCATCCACCCTATCTGCCACTAACAACTTTTTCATCACACCGCCTTCCACCATCCCACGCCTCACTAAAAAACCACTTGCAGCTTCTATCATTGTGCCACATTCAACCATCCCGCGCCACGCTAGAAAATCGCTGGAGTGTTGTCGGAGCTTCTGCAAACCACAAAGAGCACCATGGTGGTCGAAAAAATGCAACAAAAAATGATATGGTATCCTTGGATCCCGATGTATATAGATCAGGTGAAAAAACAAAAAAAAATGAAAAAAAGTTTCATGGGATCGAATTTCAAACCTCCTACCCCACGAGTGAAAAACCGAATATTATGTTGTAGAATGACGCCTGTGACGTGCTGATTCCCGACATAGTGACTATTAGCACCGATAATGGCTACTTGCAGCTCCTCCTTGGTTAGTTCGTAGATGGTATATGGGGTTACAGGTCAATGTGCACACCAGGGGTAAGTGAGAATAGATGAGCATGTGTCTAAATTTTTATTAAAAAAATATCAGCTAAACACCCTAGCCCGGCTTTCCTCTTACCCAACACGTGACGCCGATAATTCTTATGCCCCATCTATTTTAAAAATGACATTCTCAACTCAATCACATTCTTATATATTTGATATGAGTCTTTATTAATTAGTATTTTTAGATGCAACGTCAAAATAAACATATTTATTTATTTATTTATGAAAATCAAATCGATAATAATTTCCACTAGAGGCCTACACCCACGAATGTTATACCCTACCTAGGGTAAACGACACGCTCCGGACTGTATTATTCCCTAATATTTCAGAATCAATCTACCATTTGATATATAACCCATTTTTTCCACATTCATAGTTTAAAAATACTAAATATTTTTTGTAAAATTTATTTTGGGCACACCGGGCCACAGTTATCTATAGAATTATTCATAGGAATATTTCAATGACTAATAGGGCCAAACACGAGTCGCAAAAATATTTTTAAGGCTAACTGACAATATTTTTCTATTTGGTGGAAAGTTAATTTTCTTCTATGTTTTTGTTTTCAAAAAATGTTTTTCTGTGTTTTTTTAATTATTTTTTAATTTTTAAAATTTTATTATTACAAGTTACATTCTTTTTAAAAAACTTATATTTTTAATAATTATTAACTTTTCTATACCATGTACAATTGGAAAGTTCTACAAAAGAGTGGTAGGAATATTTTCTACAATTGAATCTGTAATGATCATAATTTATCCCAATCATATTCATTCAATGCTTAAATATTCCATCAAAACATTCCATTGTTATTTAAAAAAAATATTTTCATTATTAATTTAGGAATATTTTGATTTAGAATAAGTTATTTCAAAGTGAATGGTTTATTTTATTAAATGACTATTCCAAGTGATTTTTAATGGAATTATCATCTATGATAACATTATAGATGTCAATTAGGAGATAAAGGGGGATATGATCTATTTATGTCAACATTATTATTTCTATATATTGAAAATGATTATGAATAAAATATTTTTATGAAGAAAATTTGTTTTTCATGTGGTATGGTAAGATGAATAATTGAAATTTTTATGAATCCCAATTCTTTTCCATAGGTTATTACTTGAGGAATTTTTTATAAAACCCATTTATTTTTCTTGAAATATGATATTCTAAATTTTTTTTATCTTATATGACACATATTCATGATTTTAATAATGGGATTTGTATTCCCATGATTATATATCACTCCATTGAATTTGGTAATGGTGGATATCATATGAGACAAACAAGACTGAAATGTGGAGCGATCCTAGTTTAGAAATAGGATGTGTCCATTATGATTGTATTAGGAGTGAACCTTGAATATTATGATGGATTCAAAGGTAATCCCATTAAACCATTTTATTATTGAAAATTTTCCTTTACTAATAAGGAAATTAATTTCTTTTCTAATGTTTATTCCAAAAATATATGTTTTATTTTAATGTTATTATCTTATGGATCATGTAAATTCATTTAGTTATGATCCATGTATTATGAACTAAAATTAAAAAGTCCATCTCTCCATATTTTGATTTATTATTTAAAGGTATTGGTTTTTAAATGTTAGGATCATGTTATCATACCCTTTTACACATGTTATTTTGAAATCACTCTTGATTACCCATACTGGGAATTTGTGATGACCCTTCATTATGATTCATTTCCCAAGGTTTTTAGGTAATTTATTATGTATGATATGTCCATCAAGGGTTCTAGTAATGAATAATTTTTTTGGAGATTATTTGGTTGACCAATGAACATGTTATATATGATTAAATATTTTCAATTACATTTGAACAATATGATTTTGGTGTGGACTGTTATATTATATAATAAATTTTAATAGTTTAAGATGTGAAATATATGTATGAAAATTAATGTTCCCTATAAATTATAAAATTTCCTTTAATTAACAAAAATATCGTCCTAAATTGTTTGATAGAACATTTGGGTTCCCCTATTTCTACCATGAACAAAATGCATATGAATTTATCTTGATTCCACCATTCTATGATGTAATTTGTGCCAAATCATAATGATATTAAAATCAAATGAACGGACTGTGAGTAGGAAAAAATAGAAGAATATGATAGGTTGAATTCACATGAATTCTCTTCCATGAACCATAACACTTCATGAGGGCTCAAATAATGGGTCAATCTAGAATATTTTTCTTTATCATGGTCACATCCCACAAAAATATTGAAATAGGGGGTATATACCACAAGTGTGGACCCCCTCCCCCCCCACACACACACATTAAGAATAATTTTCAAGCCATACGAATTTTTGAAAATATGTATCATGTAATGATCCTTTTGAGGAAGGGGGACTCGAAGCCCAGCTTGGTACATTCATTCAATGAATCCTTTTTTCATGGAAAGAAACATTTGGGAAGTTCTTTCCTCTATGTATCAATAGCCATTTATTGTGTAAAAAATTTATTTTTTCCTAAATGGATACAGGCTAGTGAAATTCAGTAACTTTGCAGAATTATCCTTTCCATGATGTCCACTTGAGCACTCGTATTACTAATTTTTTCTATTTATTTGTCTTACAAAAATATTATGAATGATTAAAGGGACATACTCAGATTTTGTGTCTCAACTATAAGGGTAATTAACTCAAAAAAATTCAAGCATTATCCAAAACATAACAAGACCAAAATATATTCTTCATTAATTTTTTCCCATATTTCATATAATCATTGTGAAAACATAGTCATTCTTGATCAGTAAATCATGACCTTCAATAGTCATCAATTCACCCTGATTCTATAATGTACATTATTTTAATTCTCAATTCAATGTTGATTCGTAACTCAAACCACTAACCACACTATTAAATATAAATTGATCCACCTACTCACCATGAACATAAAAAATGGTACCATACTAACCACACTCATCTATCCAGAAAATATGATGATTCTACAAAAAATTTATTCCAGTTATTATAGTTCTTTAATCCATAAGACTCTTCTAATAATATATAATTCATTGTAATGGTTCACCACAAAAGTGTATTTTCCATCCTTTAACCAAATCCCACTAGTCCTTTGACTGACCAATCACATTAAGAACTACTATATCAATGTTATTTTCACATAATTTTATCATAATATTAAGAAACAAATATTCATACCACATCATGATAAATATACCTTAAAACATATAACCTTTTCTATTGTCACAACATCTCACCTCCCAATCATTATACCTTGAAATTCTCTGACGTACGATAATCTTCTAACTCAATCATTCAATTGAACCAAAATCATGATGAGATTCAATGGTTGGATTACCAAAAAAACCCTCATATTAATAGTATCACACCAAGCATCATCACATTAACAATGAATCACTATAAATTATGTTAATGTGTATGAATAAGGTCACCTTGAAACTCGATCATACCTACTTCAGTGTCATGAAAAATTAAAACTCACCACCTCATGTCATACTTTTATACATGATTACATACTCATACCCAAATTGGGATGATAGTAGGGTGTGAAAATATAATCCCCCAACAGTAAGTGAAAAATCACAATCAAATGTTCACATCTTGACTGAGTACATTATCTTTAAAGGAAGGTTCAATCTATCTTCTCACACAGTGTACATTGACATAGCCTTATCAATAACGGTCCTTGACTCAGGAAAATATGGAAAGGTCAATGTAAAATAAAAACCATATCCTAGGTTGATCCCTAGCCAATGCCTCTCAGGATAATGACTAATTAATAAACATAAACAATCCCTTAGGGAGATCCTCGACCAATTACTTAATTATTTGGAGAACAATCAAATGTCTATATACATGAACCAACTAAATGGGGAAATGGGGAATATTAATACATCTAAAAACCATGAACCATCTATTTTTTCGTAGTATATTTTATCCATAATCAAAGACCAATCCATATGCACTCAATGGATGGTAGAATAAACACATCCACCGAACCCAAAAAATTATCGGTGGTAACATTAGTCTCAAAAATATATTATAATATATAATTACATAGTGAATAAATCTATCCATATGTTCACTAGATTATCCCACGATAATACTCACTCGAGACCTGATACCTTTCCCAACACATATCACCATTCCCATCAGGGTTTCGTCTCGTTCCTCTAGACCCACCAAAGACTCTATTAATTTATACAAAATCATGAATTTCACATATCAATGAAACTGATGTATATTATACAAAATGATCAATTTCTCAAGGTTCACTCTAGCCACATTGATACCCATTGATGCTCTGGTTCACACTACCTTGTGACATCCCAATTCAAAATTATCAAAATCCATGGGAATATAATTCCTTGTCTTGAAGAATTGTCATGGCGCACCAAAAAGTATTTCCCCACACATCTTAATTGATATATATTAGTTTTTCACTGAGAAGAAAAATCACAATGCGAAACCATTCTATTCCTAATGTACTCATCTAACTTATATCACTAACTGAGTTCTATAACCACCATGAGAAAAACAATACTTCAGCAATAATGATATATATAACCATCTCACATATCTTCACTTGTTTGAAGCAATTCTAGTTTATCCAATTATCCATAAGGAAACTATTCTATGCTACCTTCAATGCATCATAGATCCTAATACCTCATAGAGATCTCCTGTCATCTCAAAAAATACCATAACCCTGTAGTGACTTAGTTTTTGGGGTATCCCAACATTCCCACTTATAAACAACACTTAACCAGATTATACGAAACCCAATTATGTTTTATATCTTCTACCCATGGCACACCCAATCTCAAACCATCTACCCTATCCCATGAATCATGAATGTAGTAGAAATTCTATAATGAAAACATATATAGATTTTTTTATTGTTAAAACCTAACATCATCATGAATTTACCATCCATTCCAAAAATTTTGTTACTTAATCCAAGCCTTCCCATTCCTTGTTTGATCCCAAACCACCATCCAAGATCCACACATACAAAATAATAAATACATAATTAATTATAAAAAATATAATTAATTATTTTAAATAAAAAAAATTCATTACATATTGAAAATTCACTGAGAACTTCACTCATAATAAATCATCACCTAACTACCTAGAAAAGATCATGGAATAATCCAGACACCATCCACTTAAAAATAACTATCCATCAGTACCAAAAAACTATTATTTTATTTAATTTTTTAAAAAAAACATTTTAAATTTGGTAAGTAGATTACATCAACTGAACCCACATCCAATTACATGAGAAAAATTTATAAGACCTCCCCTATCAACCGTGCACAAAATCCTCATAGATTTTTCTGAATTGCATAATGCTTCAGTGGAACCGACATCCAAAACATACCAAAATAATATCATAATAGATTATATTGAGCGGTAGAGAAATAAAAATAGGAGAAGAGGGAAACACCTAGAATATCCTCAAAGAACCCTCCCCTATATTTTTAGAGCCATGTGTGGTAAGAACATTACAATTAATCTCTCTCATGCACGAGTTTGACCGAAATCACAAAAGCGAGGTGTGGTTGACCCCGAATTTGGATAAGACCCATTTTAAAATGACAACCCATTAATTTCATGGAATGAACCTTTTGTTCTCATAACTAACTATTCACTATAGGGAGACCTGAATTCCAACCAGGAAAAACCATGGTATGAATTCTTGGTTATCATCAGGAAATGTTATTTTAGCGGGGTTATCACCTTTGATAACCCCATTAATAGATTAATCCATTTTCCAAGGTGTTTATGGATATAATATTTGGTCATTAAAAATCACAAGAAACGTTTCTCTTCCTTAACTTTAACATTAGAAACTATAAAACTAACTAAGTATTATTCATCATCAAAAAACACATTTCTGGTTTTTCAATTGCTCAAATTCTGAATCTGAGTTTAAAATATCAGGAAAAAAACATACCAAAGGAAATATGAAAAATTCCACCATATTTTTATGACTTCATAATATGTGTTGTTTTATCATATAAATTTTTTATGATTTATAACAATATTTATTTATCTCACACTAATAACCTATCAAACTTTGTAACACATTAGTATTTAAAATAAGGGAAATGTATAGTAAATAACTAACTTGTTTAGTTATATACAAATTTGTAAATCATTATCAACCAATCATTATATTATAATTCCATGATGAAAATTGCATCTATTTGAAAAAACTCACGCTCATTAAAAAACATCTTTAATCATCTCAATCAACATGATCATTCACAAACAATGTATGTTATCAATTTTCATTTACCATTTCTCTTCTATTCATTGATGTTCAATTTTTTTGCATAAATCCATCACAAAATGACCATCACATATAAATATATGAAAAAAATCATGGACTATAATTTTAATGATAATCGTGATAAATCTAAATGACTTCATTAGGAATGAAAACCCTCTATGAATCTCATACATCTCTCTATCGAAGGATGATTACTCATCATGATGTCATTCCACTAAAAAATGTTTTTTAATTAATTAATAGAACATGGATAAATATTCATCCCGAAGAAAACATGAGTATGTGTAGAAACATCATTACTATTTAATTCATGAATCACCACCCCACTAAAATCTTTTTTTTTCTCCGTGCCAAGAGTCTATAGTTCCACCTCACACTACGGTTTTCATCCTAGTGGCACCCCAAAAAAATCATGTTTCTGCCCACAATGATCTGGAACATTTAATTCTATAAATTTTTACTTATATTATCTCTTTTTATGTTCAAACCTACCTTCTATTGATAATCTATTAATGTGTTATTATTTGGGAGCATGAGTGTTTTTGAAGCATCCACCATAAAATAATTTTATAAAAATATATTGATTACACATTGAAATAATTCCAATGATTACATATTAAATATAAGTTCATCTCATGGATTATTTAATCCAAATAGTCTTCAGCATTATATTCATTTCTCTATTTTAATATATACTTTATAAAATTATATCCAGGTGTTTTAATCACTAATTTAATCATACTTCATTTTAATTAACACTCGTTTTGATTATTTGATCTCCCATTAACTATGTTATAAACATTATAATTATCATGATGTGGATCATGTACTTCTCAAAACCATATGTACCATCCTTTATCAAAAATATTAGATCAAAATTCATTATATTTAATGGTTTCTACATATTGAGAAATATCTATAAACTGTTTAAACCTTTTTCCCAATTATATGTGATTCTCAAGAGTCTTCCAATAAGATCAACCTATATCTTTCCATACCACTCAAAAATCACATATAACATCAATAAACTCATCTAATTAACAAATTTTCATCACACAAATTCAAATTCTCAAAAATTAAAATCATCTGGTTTTTGACATTATAATTGTTAAAAAATAAAATCTGAACATCAACAATCTTCTACAATTATAAACTATTTGATGACAGGAGGAATATAACAACAAACATATATGTTTTTAAAAAATCATCTAAGAAAATTAAGTTGGATATAATTTTGTTATAATAATCACCCTATAAAGATTCATAGTACATTTTATCTCTCCATTAATGAAAATAAAATAGATAAAAACATTTTATTTTTTAAATTTTTTTATTATACGATGTTTCCTTAGATAAAAACTACCAAGATAACATTTTACCAAAGGAATCCTCACCACTTTAAAATAAAGACTATATATTTCTATATAACATTCAAATTAATTCGACCTTATTTAGAAATCCTACACCATTCTTATCCTTATTAAGAAAAGTCATTTGACCATAACTATTGAGAAGACATTAAATACATAGAAGAACTATATATCCATATGCACCAATTGAGCTAAAATTAGCATTATAATTTTTTTAGTAATTATTCCATTGTGATAAAAATTGGAATAAATTTATAGTTTATGTACTATATATAAAAAATATTTCTAGGACTATAAGATTTTCTACTGGGAAAATTCTCCTTTGGATAATATAATTATAAATGAACATCATTATTTTGGTAATGATACTTGAACCATTTATCTCATGTAATCTAAAATTTACATTAATCCTCCTCGTATGTAATATTAAACATAATACAATTATTGATATATAAATATATAATATCAATAAATAATGGTTATATAGGAAATGCATTCACATTATGTAATATAATCTTATTTCAATAAAAAAATATGTTTAATCGTATATACATTCATTTTTCTCCTCATATTAAATAAAATAAATTTTTAAGGAATAATGTTTATTTCTTTAAAAAAAATTATATTGTAATTTAATAGGGAAAATAAATTCATTTCATATATCATTTATAAAAAAAATGATTTTAATTAATGAAAAATAAAAATTTAAAATAAATTTTTTAATAGAAAGTCCAATTCAAATGAAATATAATTGATGTGAGAGTTAATAAAATGACATGATTATGTTTATAATCTATAAATTAACATAAAACATGTTTAAATAAAAAATCATACATCAAAATTAATTTCACACATAATTGAAGCATTCCATAATCAATTGAGTTGGTTTTTAACAAAAATAAGTGAATGTTTTTTAATAGTTCACATAAATATGGTCCATCATAATTCAGATATGTTAAAACCTCAACAAATATTGTTTTAAAAATGTTATTGATTTTTACTATTACCTTTTTCATATTTATAATATCTAACTTGATCATTTCATGACATTTGATTACATATTCATTAATAATAATTCATTATATTCCTTATTTTGGATATTATTTTACTCATTTTTTTTCTTGTTTTGCCATGAATGTCTTTGTTATTATTAGTAGGATATATATCAAAAATATCAAAAAAAAATTAATTTTTAGATATCAATTAAATCATGAAATTTTGTTTTATAACCATTATTATGTGTTGATCAAAAAATGAATTGCATCGCGATGTGGAGATAGTAGGAGGTATTTACATAGGAGAAATGTTATAATTACATTGACTATGAATGTGTAGGGAAATATATGATATATTATTTTTTCTAGAATCAATATCATCTTATAACTATAATTTATATACAAATATTCCATTATTATTACTATCCCTTTAAATTGGTGAAACTTTAAGATTGTAGGTAGTAAATACTCAGATGTAGAGAATTCTTTTATTATTGGATGGAAAAATGTAATGGAATGATTTTTTAATAATAACATCATTTCATAAGATATACAACACTACAGTACTGATTTTATCATTGTAACTACACATGAATAGGAGGTAGAACAAGGTATAAACATGATATGGTCGGTAATGTTGTTTACCTCTTCTTCTGTGAACATAGTTTTGAGATATTCATAAGGAAAATGCGATGATATTTTTTTGATAGTAGTACCTCTTAAATTTGTATTATGCTATTAGGAGGAGTAATGACCAGGACTTTTTTGAGTTAAATTTATTAATGTGGTGTTAGGAATTGAAAGAGAAGGTTCCATAGGGGAAATTTAAGAACTTCTCAAAATATAACAATATAATAATGAAATTATTTTTAAAATGACAACCAAAAGGCCTAAAAATGAAAAGTGGATGAAATTTTTGATAATATAATTTCCACTTTTTTTTAAATTTTTAATATTTTTATATAATTTAATAAAATGTTAATTTCATTTCATTTCATTATTTCCAAATCTCGTTCTATTCATTTTATTAAACTTCAAATATACAAATAATAAGCAAGAATTTAAATATTATTATTTCAATCCCCTAAAAGATGTTATATATTATTATAAAATTCATTTCTCAAATTTACACACTCAAATTATATCGATATAAATATTCTCAAAATAAATTATTTCATTTTTTTATGTTAATAAAAAATTTATTGTATTAGAAATTCACATGAATCTAGTGTAATTATATAAGTTAAAAAAATTAAAATAAATTATATAATAAAAAATATTATTAAAATAAAAACATATATACTATTTTCCTTCAAATCTTTATATTTTCTCTTTGTGCACACATTAAAAGATTATAAATTAATAGATTGAAATTTTGTAACTATCGTTGATTTAAATAATATATAAGTTATTTTAATGTAAAAGTTACCATTAATCAACTAAAATTTTATCTCATGGTGATAAGGGTCAAATCATCTTCATTCAATGATATTTCTACATTTTTTTTTTGGTTTATAACCTTAACATTTTGTTATAACCACCTATAAACTCTTTTAACTATTACTGTACTACTAATATTTTCTATCATACAAGGGTAAATAATGTTACAATAAAATTTATGAAGAAACATAAAAAGGAGTATGAATGATGTGATTAACCATATCCCTTTCATTTGGTAAAATTTGTTATTTTTTATATGTTTTAATCTTTTCATAAACTATCATTTACTATAAAATATTCATAATGTCAATTTCAAGGACCTTCAATGCATTAACATTAGAAATTTGAAGATAAAAAAGATATCATTAAAGATATAGTTTTTATATATTGTCAATATTCCATATGAAAATGGAAATTTTTTGAATCCCCTTAAATAATTCAAATTATATTACATTTAATATTTTTAATCTCATTTATCTTATTTGTCTATTTATTTAACAACAACAACATCGTTGGTGTACATTTTATTATGGTAAAATATTATTTCCTAAAATAATTAAAAATAAATTAGAATGATTACGATGAATTGATTAGTTATCAGATGTCTATTTTTGGTTGACTAACCCTTCTGAAAAACCATAAATTAAAAATTTTATAGTTATTAAAATCAATATTGTGAACATTTTTTAATTATTTTATATAAAATACTATTATGGTCTTAATGTGAACCATGTGGCTTCAAGAGGACATAAATTATACACCTAGAATATAATGGTAGAAATATAGTAAAATATATTAATATTTTTAGATAATTTGGTAACTTAATAGTTCTAATAAATTTTAAATAAAATAATTTTTTTAAATTTTCTTCTACACACACATGCACTGCATTAGTCCTGCATAATAATTAATGATAATTATTTCATATATAAAAACTAAAAATAAAATAGTTCAATAAATATAATGTAATTATAATTTATATAATTATTAATATTTACTCATTATATATATTTACTCATCTCCATGTCGTGAAAAATTATTGAATTTTTTATTTAACTTTTTAAAAACTTTTATTGTAGTGAACATAAATTTGGAAAATATTCTGGATATACAAGTAAAATAATAAAAAAAATATCATATAAGTTCATAATTTATGAGTTATATTTAATAATAATTTTATAAAAAGTAATTTTACCTCTTATAAATATATAGAAGGCAAAAAAATTACTTTTTAAATTCTACAACTATATTACATCAACACTGAAAATAATATTTATTTTTATAGTAAAATAATTTACCCTTTATATGTTATAAGTTAATTTAATATGATATTTTCATTACATTTCCATGCATGCGTCATTACATTTGTTTAATAAATATTTATATTATAGTTATATTTTGAATATAATACATTGTATACAATAATTTAAATAATTTTTTTTTCAATATTTTTTCATAAAAAATTCTTTTATAGGAAAATTATCAAAATTTAATCATAAGATAATTATTATATGATGACTTATTAAATTATTTATATTTTATTAAATACCATTTCTAAAATTTTCTATAATTATTTATATATTTTTTAATATAGAAACAAATCAAAAATTTAATTTTGTGGAATACATATATTTTAAGAATAAAATGAATTTATTAAAAATTGATTGTTTATTTTCTATAAATTGATAAATAAATTTTTATTTAAAAAAAACATCATATATATTTAATTATGTGGTTAATACAATTAAATATTTCATATTTAAGGTCTAGGTTATGATGATATATCATTATTTATTTTTTTGGGTATTTCTTAGAACAAAATTTATCATAGAGGGTAAATTTAAAAAGAGGCATACCGTTAAATCATGTTTGTTACAACTATATGTAATATTTTACCATTATGTTATGCTATTTCATTATTATTAATATGAATCATTTCATTCCCTTTTAATATGATTCCCTTATGTTTAATATTATTATACCACACATATGATGTTATAATGACAATTATTCTGACCAATGTTTTATTGATTAAGGTCTCTTATTCATTATATTTCATTCCTCTCCTTACTGGGCTGTTATACCCCCACCAAATTTTAATGTATAACACTAGGTGATTACATTTACTAAGAATAACATGAGATAATTTTGGTGTCTTTGAAGGAGTAATTACATAATGAGTATGAATAATTATATATAAGTGATATATGGGAAAAATAATACCAGTATATTCCATATTTTGATCATGGATTGAATATGTATTTTTTTAATGTTTCTCCAAAATGTTGTAATATTAATGTAAAAAAAATTGGGTCAATATAGTTGTTATCTGAGTAGTGCATAGTTTAGTTGGGATCTTGGACAAGTAATGTTCGTGAAATAATAATGGGTAAGTTTGTGTCTTATAGGAAACATCATTATGTTTTTTAAAACTATAAGTGTGTGTGTTTTATTTGAAAAAAAAACTTGACTAGGTAAAATAAGTGGATCATTCTCATGCATTAATATGCATAGTAGTAGTAATCATAAATTAGAAGACGAGATATAAACATGATCATCATGTGGTTCAAGATAAAGAGTCCTGACAAACCATATGATTTATAATACAATCATTTTTCAAATTATATTTCCAATGTACTAGGAGGTAGATTTCAAAACATCATGGTGATGATTACCCAACTACTAATGGATGTGAATGCAAACCTGACCAATTTAAAATTCCCATCTTTACCCAGGAAGGAGAAACTATTCATTGATTCAACTATGTTGAAATGACCATAAATGTATAGTTAGACACCAGAACCAATTCTCATGGAAGAGTAGGTTACCCTATAAAAATTACAAATTTTATGCTTCATAAATATGAGAAGGAGAAGGTTTCACTGGATGTCAAACCTGTAGAAATATAATATGATCATTAGTGGCTATTGATAAATAATATTATTCCAAGGAAATGAAATAGAAGAAATGGAGTGGGAATTATTTGTGAATTTATATATAAATATGTATTTCTCTAATACTAATTTATCAAATATGGAGAGATAATTGATAGTTCCTAATAAAATAGAGAGTAAATATATCACAACATATGAGGAAAAATTAAAAATATTTACAAAATATTACTATTATTTTTTAATAAATAAATGATATAAAAATAGATAGATTATATAGCGGTTTAGAAAAACCTCTAATGGACATCACTATATAAAAAATTAGAAGTTAAAAATAAGTAGCTTGATGTGACTTTAAAATTTAGATAGAGTTTATAGAATGATCCCAGGAAGACAAAGATAACAAGATAATAAATAACATTCAACCTATTAGATAAAATGTAAAATGAGGAAGAAAGACCAATCCAACCACATGATATGGATGTTTGAAGATTAATAATGGTTATTAACTCAATGGGATATAGTAATTCATAATGATAATGAATGAATGACACAATGATCGATAATATTGAAGAGATGTTAATTTTTTTTCAATTAGATGGATAAATTTATGGATCATCCAAGTGCACCACCAATGGATAAATGATTTAACAATAATGAGAATGGGAACAATGTATCATAGTGAACTAAACCTTGGTCAATTGAGGGAAATAAATATCAACTACCACAAATGTGCTTGGGGATTGGGAAATCAATTTATATAACCATCATTGATGTAGAACATGGAAAATGAGGTCATATAATGTCAGAAACTAATTAAATCAATAATTGAAGATTTTTTATACACGTTTGAAACGGTACATTATATTTTATATGTTTTTTAGAAATGTTGATACACATCCCTAATAACCTAAATTATATATATATATGTATATATATATTCTTAGTGATGTGATCAATGAATCATCATTGATGGAATCTTATATTGATAAATTTTTTGTAAAGTTATTCTAATGGATCTTTTAATACTTACATTGGTGGAATTTTATTCTCTATTGATAATGTATTAGATTTCATTAAATATATCCCAAATAGATATTCTATAAAATTAAATTTCATTCTATATTTTGTACCATCCAATGCACATGTATACTGTATGAATAATCATGAGTCTTCAATTGAAAATCCATGAATGGTTTGGGTGGTTATACCTAGTGATGAAGTATACATTTACCAGAAAATTATTTCATAGGAAATCACAAAACATGAGGAAATAACCATTATAATATAATATAATTATTTATTTCTGGAGGTTCTACCTGCCATTCCACCTAATTATAAGGTAGATTTATCAGTAGAACTCAATCTAAGAACCACTCTATTCTCTATTTTTTGCATGAAAAATAGATCATAGTATATAAAAAAGGGAATTGGAGTACAAGACAATCACTTTTGGGTGGAAATACCTAAGGTAAAAAAAACAAAGCTGAGTGATGAGAAAAAAACAAGCACCCCACCCCTCTTCACTCCCACACTAACCAAACAATAAGATGCGAGGAGCAACAATTGTCCCAGGGAAGAATCCTGAAAGAAACTGGGGGATAAGCCCCCACCCCCCAAAGTGTCCCAAGACCACGACCACCAAGTAGTTACTAATCTGGTAGCAAGGCACACTAGCACCATGAGGGAGGTACTAAGACACCAAATGACAATGATATCAATGATGCGGGAAATTAAGGAACATATAGAAACCTCCAAAGTCCGCCAGGCACCAAAAGAGAACTAATCATGATAATTAATGTATTGAGTTGGATAACACCATGAGATGGAATCCATCATATATCTAGTAGTAACATCTCAAGAAATGACACTGCAAGATCAGCATGAGAAAAGGACACACATGCGCACACCACCAGCACACACACACACACACCAACTCAACTTACACTACCACCCAACGCTCACAAGCCGACACCAAGACGCCCAACACCAAAGACTGACACCCACATTTTTGCAACAGAAACCACACCACACCTCTTAGCTAGCACCTTAATCAACATTCCACACCAGTCACAACAAACCCAAGAATCCCCCCAATAGAGTATCCACACACCCATTCAAAAGTAGCCAGCCGAGCACCTATAAAAAAGAGGTATCCAATAGCCACAAAAAACTCAAATAACCTACAAACCCCATCCACCAAGAAGACTAAAACACACCCCAACTCTAGCCAAATATGATACCACAAGCTAGAAACCCAACATCACCAGACATCCTAACCCTTCAGCACAAAACAATCCCCAGAAGACACCCCCAAACATCAAAAAAAATTCATTCCCAGTCCAAAACCAGAAAAAAAATCCTATATCCACTACCCTATAGACCACTGGATACCCAATTGCAAACCATACTATCGAGCTTGAACAAATAAGCAGCCCCCACCTCCACCAGGTAACCACCAGTACCACAAGGAGCAGCCAACAGAATCAACCCCCCATCTTAATGGAGCTAGGAATGTTCCAAATTCAAACCATATATTGGTTAGCCTATGTAAATGGAAACATCATCTAAGAAACAATTTTTGAATGAAAAAACTATTTAATCTTGAGCTAGAGAATGCACCCACCAAGAGTAGGGGAACCATACAACGTATTATTGTACTTCATAAAGGGAATATAAAACTGTGATGCCAGATCCAACCTACCTAGAACAGCTAGAAAAGATTCTCTAGATATAGAATAGGAATATAAAATAATAAAATTAGAGATAGAAAAGGCGCACAAGAGCCTCAGCCCAGTTGGTGAGGACTCGCTAGGTGCATCCAAGAGACACGGGGTTCAAATCCAGGCGGAGGCTTATTTCCGAGGTACTGTAGTAGCACAGTAGCAGCACTGTAGCAGCACTGTAGCATGCAATGTAGCAGTCACTATTCGGTACTGTATCAGCCGGAACTATTCATCCATCTGGGCCTTCGGGCCACCGGTTTGGTCCTTAGGTCTTGCAAGGCTTTTGGGCCACCCAAGGCCTTCGGGCCACCTTAAGGCCTTAGGGCCACCCCAAGGCCTTTGAGCCACATGAATGCAGGCCCAGAAACACTACAAAAAAAGGAGCAGCCCCATATGAGGATTCAAAGCAGGTGCACTCACCAGAGCAGAGCCAAATGGATTGTCAGAAAGAGAGGGTATGACTATGCCATCGGGATTGGCCTATGCTTTCACGGGGATGCCCAGCCAAACGGTCATGAAAAAGGTGGGAAGATACTATCAAGATATAGATGCTTGGGAGGGGAAGTTCCTTGTAGATAGTCTGGTTGAATTTCCTAAGACCTTCGGGTCATGTAATCTCCTTTGCCTATGGGCATTGTAATCTCTTAAGCCTACGAGCCTTGTAAGGGTTCTCCCTCATCCCTTGAAAGGGGGGTTATCAAAAATCAATAAAAAATGAAAGCCTTCGGGCATTCGGGCTAGAGATAGAAAATGTGTTTCACTGAACATTAATAAGAGACAAAAAGCTATCCATAACCTTCGAGAAAGAGTGAAATTGGAAAAAAAAAATTTGTCAAAAGATTTAGCATCCATCTCATAAAGGTGACAACTTTTAGGGGAAGAAAGCCAAATGAGTTGTAGCTTGTTTTGAGTAAAAAAGATGATATGTTAGTACCCCCAATTAAATAACCTTGGAGTGTTCTGGATCACATTTTCATGAGTAAGGATTAACATATACTATAGTGTAACAATTACCAAGAGATCGAACATATCACCATAAAGTGAAAATATCCTTTTCTATGTATTAATGACATATTCAATGAAATTAATTCAGCACAATATATATCATTAGTGAATATTAATTCATTAAATCAGTAGCAGAAGGTGAATCTGAATTATATTCCATAGACAAGATTACATATTATAAATATAAAAAATGAGATGATATTGATTCTATTCGGCCAGACTAATTCCCCATCAATATTTATGTACTGAATGACTATAAAGCATTTTAGGGTTCCATGAAAAATATTAATTGTATTTATTGACAATATTCTTACTGAATTCAAAAGAATTAAGGAACATGAAGATCATATAATGGGTTTTCAGGGAATATTAGGAATTGATAGAATTAATACTAAGATTAGCATGTGTGATATATAGTTATGTTAATTAACCATACTAAGGCATATGATAAAGTATTCTTTATAGACCATTAATTAGAGAAGTTAATTAAATATTATACTTGACACTAATGTGTCATGGAAATACATATTTTTATTTGTTATCTAACTTAAAGCAATGATTAAAGGGATATTTATAATGATTTTCTATCACATTAACTAGAAATGTGGTAATGTATGTATCAAAGGAAGTATGTGAGGAAATATTATAAAGATCATGAAGATGATATAAATTTCACATAATCTCACACTACCAAAACGTAGAGAAGTATCATGGATATATATTGATTCTCAAAAGAAATTCTTAGGCTTTGTACTCATGCATAACTATAAACTGATTTTATATGACTCATAACAGTTGGAGAACCATGTGAAGAACTAACCAATGATTTATCTGGGGCCTGTAGCTGTGATATCAACATTTAATATTTGGTGTAACTACCTATATAGTGATAAGTGTAACATATAGACAAATCATAAGATTTTAAATTATATATTCATATATAAAGGGATCAACATTGTTCAGTGAAGATGGTTCATTTTGAACGTGGACTATAATTACTCTATTAAATATCCTCCTAAAATAGCGAATAATGTTTCATATGATTATATTAGAAAATAACCTTCTACACTAACCATGATGTGGATTTGGAATGTCCTTATATTCATGGACATTCAAAGGATGGATCTCAGATTCAAAATGAATGGGAAGATATCCTACCTAGCACATCTGACATTACAACAATCTATATGAGAAATGATCAAAAAGGTGTAAATGGATGATCTAGAGAGTTGAAAGAATGTAGATAAAGATAGTATAGGGATATAAATGAATTCTAAATATATGAATATAGTTTAATTTAATTTTTAACTATATTTTTGTTGATTCATCACTAGATATAATGAATGATTTATTGGATATTGATCATACAATATAATTATTTAATCTACCTTGAATAACTAAGATGTATCGTGATATTCAAGATCAATTTAGATTGAAAAAATTGAATATGTATTTCATTGATTATACTACAATGTGATATGGATGTTATAATTTAGTTCTATCATAGCAAAAGTCAAAGGGGATGATAAAACCATTCCAAATACATAAGAGGAAATATGAAGACATCACAACTAACATTAGGACTGGTGTCCAAAATAAATCTAATGAAGTTATTTGATATTGGTTATAGTGGATTGACTCATTAATATTCCACACTTCATAAAATTTCGGGAATATTTATATATTTACTCAAATTCCTTGATATACATAAAGGATGTGGGTCGGAAACATGGGGAACCACATTAGATTGTTTATGATCATGATATAACGATCGACACTTATTTCTAGGGTAGTCTTCAACATGGATATACTTAATCATAGAGGAGTAGTGTTCTATTGGTTAGAACATAAACCAAATGTGGATAAACAACATGATATATTCCATATATAAATGCAAATGAACTATTTACATATTTTCCCAAATGTTCTAAATCACGATGTTATTCAACTAGAGAATCACCTCTCTTATGATGTGTAGGTGGTAATGATATTTGATAGTAGTGAAAATGTTTTTTGAAATAAGATAAATCAATTTCTGAATGTGTGGTTGGAAACCCATAACTATAGATAATATACATGAGTAGAACAAGAAACCATAAAAATTAGGTACCCTCCACTTTTCTTAGCCATGAATATAAATTTATATATTGAGGGAAAATTTTCTAAAGGGTGGAAGAATGAAATGACCTAGATATTATAAATCAAAATTTTCAATTAAATAAATGTGTTTTATGCAATTGAATGGTATTATACCAAAATAATACATAGAAATTCCGAGTAAAATTAATTTCATTAATGTATACTTTTAGATTATTACCAAAACAAACCCATTAATATTTCAAATATTACAATGTTTCAAAAAAATATAAATTAAGAAAAGACGTATGGGAAAATTTAAATCATTTCAATATTCTATAATTATACCCACCCATCCGAACAACAATATGGAACGAAATCAAAATATTATTCATCCCATCATCATTGTAAAATGAACATTTAAAAACATTGTAAAAAGTCTAGTAAATGTTATATGAATGAATAAAGAGGTATTTATATGAAACTATCAATTATTTCAATATATAATTATTTTAAATTAATATTGTGTCTCTGGGGTTACTCCATATAAAACACTAAAACTAAAAACATATAGAAATCATTAATATATTCAATGAATTGGTTTCTATAAAACTGGTTTAATTGGGTTATCAATATATATATATATATATATATATATAAACAATATAATTTTAAAATTATATTTCGCATCAACTATTGTTTCTATAAAACTAATGAACTCTTATTTAAAATATTTTGTTGTTTTTAATAATAATATGTTTTTATATTAATAATTTATTAACCTTTGTTATATTTGAAATTTTTTAAAAAATTATGAGAAGAATGTATAATATATAGATTCATTTTTCATTAAAAATAATTTCAACCCAATTTTTAACTGAAAATTATATTCAAAAAAGTTTTATTTTCAATTGATTTTTCAAAATCCAGTTTTTAATAATTTCATAAATTTTACAAAATTATTTTTTACCTAAATATAGTGAATTATCTTGATACCATTGACCAAAAAATATATATATTATTTTATAAAATAAATTATTTTGAAATAATTTTTTATTTTATAAACCCATGGTCGTAATTTTGAATATTTATGTATCGTTTAAAAAAAATATTATTTTTAATTTATTATAATATGATGAAAGAAGGTTTATTATTTGTTTTATTTTTAATCAAATACACATTGAACTAAAATAATTATGTAAAATTATTTTGAACCAATGTCATTGATAACTCTATCATAATGAGAAATCATTTTTCATCAAAATAATAATTATAAAAAATATGCTTTTGTGCTTTACATATGCCTGTGATAAAATTAATTTTCCCAAGATATAGAAAATTAATTTATTAAAATATATAAAATATTTGATTAAATATTTTTAATATTATTTAATATAGGATGTTTCATTTTTATGTATGAAATAATATTGTTAGTCTTAATGCTAATTACCATAATAATGGAAAAATAATTATTTTTAATTTTTTTTATTGATATCATGTAATTATAATCAAACAAATTGAATTGAAATAAATTAAATAGACAATATAAAATTATTTATTAAACTTAATTAATAAATATATTAATACGTAGTTGCAAATACATATTATATTAAAAATCCACAAATGTCAATTTGTGATTTTTTCTACCAAAATATTTTCTCAAAACATTAATTACGTTATTTGAATATTTAATAAAATTATATCCTGAGATTTAATTGGATTAAGTTGATGATAAATTTTGTTCTATCATAGTCAAATCTGGTTATATGGGTTATTCAATACTGTTAATATAATATAAAATTAGATAGTGAAAAACTAGTTTCATATATTTAAGGTAAAATAATAAAATTTTAAAATATAATGGTAACATCAACGTCACATAATTAAAAATTTTGTGTAATGATTTTTTAGAGTCTTTCAAGACCAAAAAAATCCAATAAATCCATTATTTGGATTATTTCGGTACATTTTCATTTTACTAGTGATATTACATTATAAAAAACTAAAACATGTTTCAAAATGTTCACTTTTCTCTTTCATATAAATGAAATCAATCAGGCCCTTTTAAAAACACCCTCATCCTTTAAATTACAACTGTAAACTCTTACCTTTTACACTTACTGTTTTTCTTAGACTATTTCATAAAAATAACAATCTTCTGGTCTCTCATTGTAATTCATAGCACGTTTGTTCAATAAAATTTACCAAGGAAAGATCAAGTCTCCAATATTTGAATTTTAAACATTAAAAATATTTCATCTTTATCATAATCATCCTAAATTTTTTTCAATAAATTATAATGAAATAAATATATTTATATTTATATATATATCTTTTTAATGGAATATAAATTATTTATTCATACTCATATGCTAATTAATTCCAAATATTCTTTAGTGTGTTTTGTGGACTATCGCCTCTATAGTGTGCCATCATCTATTTTTCATCCTTTCCATCAATGGATGATCAAAGGGATATAAAAGATAGATAATTATATATTCTATAATATAATTATTATTCGTATATTTTAATTTTATACCCACCACCCCTTACCCTCTCTTATATTTATAAATGGGATTACTACTTGTGCGTATGTGCAGTGTAACGAACCAAAGTCCACTAGCCCTGAACTAGTGGTTAAATTATTATATTAAAAAACATAAACCTAGTAAAATCCAAAAGGAATAAATATAATTAAAGACATATTAAACTATATTAATATTTAATTATCATATCACAACTGAAAACATAAATTACCAAAAAGTTAATGAAAATATTTTCCATTATTGACCTCATTTAAGGATTCAATTTTAGTATCCTGAGAAAAAGGAGAAAAATAAGGGTGCGATCAAATACAAAATAAATGTTACACCCATATTAAGTTAATTTGAATCATAAATGAATAATAAATTTGGTAAATTAAATGACCATTAATACATTCCATTAAATTATAACTTTTATATTGTATTTTGGATATGTATAATCAATATAGTAAGGTATGTAATTGAAAAACATTACATTTAATAAATAAAATGAGCAAAAAAAATGCTTCCACGTACAATATCAATATAGTAACCTCATGTATAATAATAACTAAATCATCAATGAATGATATAATGAATACTAGACTTCAGGATAACCGACATCATAATATCTATACCATCATGACCTTTAACCAAGACTGTTTAAAACTGTGGCTAAAAGAAAAAAGTTCATTTTTCTACCTGATTTTTAAGGGATCTTTGGATGAATTAAATGTATATATTAATATTAGGCCAACATGTCACTAAATTTTATAAATAATTCCTCAAATATTTAATGTTCAGTTTAACCCATGAATACATTTTTGTATCATTAAATATCTATATTGATTAAAAGATACAATGTTCTATATATTTACCATGTTAATAAAATATAATTCAATGTAAAAACAATATGTAAATATTTATATAGTTTATTAAAATATATTATCATTAACAAAAATAATTTTTACATTCAATATAAATTTATTTTCCAATGAAAAATGATCATAGGAATGTTATTTTATCAATTGAATGTTAATAATCACAAAAATTAATCAAAAGTTTATCGGTTATCATCAGATCATTTAATACCCATTTTGAAACACAAGTATATAATAAAATTTCATTACTAAATCATACTTGTAATGAAATTGAATTCATTAAAATAATTTAAAAAAACGTATATAAAAGAAAAATATATCAGGTTAATGGAAAGTAAAATTGTTTTTTATTTTAATCATTTCATTTATTGATTCATGTACCATGGTTAATATATTTGTGAATAAAATATTCAAACGCCAAAAATTTCTATTGGAAATTAAAATTATTGTATCTTCTGAAAGATAATTTATAATATTTCATCTATGAAAAGAAATTAAATCCCAAGAGAAATTATGATATAATAATATATTCTAAAAAATTAAATAACATTGAAATTATATTCCCAAGTAAAATTAAGCATCAATTTAAATAGAAATAATAATTTATAAATATGTATTTTAATTAAATATATCAATGTTTATTTATATACACAAATTATATATTTAATAGATTAATAAAACAAAATATATCTTAATGGAATTTAAATTGAGACAAAATGTTTTACAATTATCAAACCATCGAAGTGAGAACTTCTCAGTGAATTGATTATGTGTATCACATGAAAATATATATAAAATAAGGGTAAACACAACATTAAATAAACCAAATATCATATAACAATAATCATTGAATGTTAGATACGATATTTAGGTAATATAACCCTAGGAAAATAAATTGAGGTATGGAATTCCATAACACATATAAAAATTAATATAAAATCACAAAGGGAATTAAAAAGGCACTCATTGTGCTCATTGTTCCTTACTCTCCTCATGATGGTGCTCGTCGGTGGATCTGGTGAGTGGAATTTGGGCCAACACTTTCATTAAATCTTTGATGTAGTGGTTTCCTCAAAAGTCTATCTTTGGTTCTTTCTTGGATGAGGATTAAGATGTTGCCCATAGATTATCCTCGACTCAGGAATCCGAATCTATAGATATTGATATTACTTCAGTTGGAGCTGATGATGGTATCTCTCAGGTGATTTAGGTGGTCGAGTCAGTAGTGGATTTGGATAGTGCTTCAAATTTAGTAGGGTTTGGATCTGGATTGGATGAGATTTCAAATCCTAGAGATTCATATTTGACTGGGGCTAGATATAGGTTTGATAAGGGCCTGATGCCTAATGTTTCCATAGATGGTGTTCCCTCACTTGCGATTGTTGCTCCGGCAGATGCTTATGTGCCTGCAGTTAACTTTCGGTGTCATGTGGGAGTGAAATCTGTCTGTATACGAATGATCCAGGAATTGGTGCTTCTGTGGATGATATGATGATTTCACACCCTTCAGTGGTTTGTATGCTGGATGAGGATTTGGTGGATCCAGCTTCATTTATGAACATGGGTTTTCAACCTCCAATTGAAAGAAGAAAAAACAAGAGAGTCTTTTCCCCCTTCGGTCCTTGATAATGGTGCATCTCGGTGGTCTAACATGTTGGTTGGATATTTCTATGACAATAAACAGCCATTTTCCATAGTTTCATGATTTTTTTTAGATTTGTGGGGGAAAATCCTTATTTATACATTGTGCAATAATGATGGAATCTATTTTTTCATATTCATTATTTCTTATAATTTGGTTGATCTGATTTCGTGTGGCCCATGTTTTTTAATGTAGTTCTATGGTTCATACGTCATGGCATACAAGTATGTCATTGGATAAGGATTCTTTTTCTATATTTCCTAATTGGGTGATTTTACGCAATGCTCTTCTTGAATCTTGGTCAGTGTAGGGTCTCATTTACATTGCTAGTGATATGTGAAAGACACTATTTTCTAGCAAAGCTACAGTTGAGATCAACAAGATTCATTTTTCATGCATCTGTATTGAAATTTTTTCTGATCAGATTCTCCCTGAGGAGATCAATGTGGAATTAGGTTTTGGGTCCTCCATTATGGATAATGTTAAGTATGGTTGGGTTTCTTAGACATTTAGTGTTAAAATATATAAGGGAACCATTTAAATTTGAGGAAGAAGAATCCCTCATATGATCATCCTAGATGGACTAGAGTTACCCCTAAGAAGATGGTCTTCTAGAAGAAGGAACAAACCCGGGACCCTTGTATGAATTGGAACTGTATGGAGGCTATCTAATTAAAAAAATGATTGTTTCAACTAATCATACTTCTATTTATGGTAAAACTATCTCTTTTATAGCGTCTATCTCGTCTTGGGTGGTGGATTCCACCTGTGATCCTGTTGGGAAAATTGTTTCGCCAATGCTCACTAACTCATTGAACGTTGCCTCCATCCATACTTGTAATAAATTTTGTTGTTTATCTGAGGAGGCTCCAATTCTTTTTGACACTGTTGTGGAGGTTTCTGACATTTCGAATATACATATAGGTATGAAGGATATGTTTGGTGGTTCTGGAATATCTTCAACTATGTCAGATGCTTCGTCCGGCCCAGGGTTGAGCATGATGTAAAATTTCTCCTCATGTATGATTCGACTTAGAGGAAAGGAAGGTGAGGCTCCTTATATTGGTAAATATTTTGAGGGATCAACATTAGTGGGGTTTGATAATAGATTCGGTTTGTCTATTGATCATAATAATTTGTCTATTGTTCACAACTATATGGGTCCAGATTTTTATTCTATAGGTGGCCCAGGAAAGGCTCTTGGTCAAAGTCCTCTAGGTTCAGCTATAGTGGATGACGTTGGTTATTCAGGTAAATAAAATACTTCTTATCATGGAATATATGGTTTGGGGTTGATTGGTTCTTCTGAATCTAAAGAGGTAGGGATCCTTTCCCCGCTCCATTTCTCCACATACTTGGTTAGTCATGATTCTTTAGCCATATGTGATAATCCTCTGAGGAGGAAACAGATTCGGGTGGATGAAGTTGAATCCAAGAGGGAGAAAAGAATTGTCCCTGGTCTATTTTTCAAAAATCCCCTCTTATAACCATTTTTAGTGTTTGGTGTGTGGAATATCAGGGGTCTTAAAACTCCTTCTAGGCAAAGATATGTTCAAGTGATTATTTTTTCTCATAATTTGTCTTTCTTTGGTCTTGTGGAGGCCAACATTAAAAGTGAGTTTTTGGATTCTATTTTGAGGACAATCATGCTAGGGTGGTCCATACATGTTATTTCTCCTTCTGTTAGTGGTAACATTTAAGTCTTATGAAATTCTAGTTTGTTGATGATTGATCATCAGTTGTAGTCATCATAGCTTGTTGACTTCCTTGTTTGTTCCGTCAATGTGGATGTTGTTTTCCATATCTCTTTTATAAATGGATCTAACTCGGTTTCTGATTGTTGGGTTCTTTGGGGTGACTTGATAAATAGGACCTCGCTTTCTTCTTATTTTTCTCATATTTTTCATAGTTATTTCAATATGATTAGGTTTTCAAAACATAGATGTGGGGGCTATCTAGACTGGATTCCACATATGGGGGAGTTCATTTCAAGCATTGTGGGAGCCATCGTGGATGAATTGTTCTTTACTAGGTTTAGGTTCTCTTGGAGGAAGAAAAACATATTTGTGATGAGAAATATAGAAAGTTCCTTGTTTAATTTTGCTTGGATGTCCAAGTTTTCATCTTCATTGGTTGAGTTCCTTTCTTTTGGTTTCTCTGATCACACACCCATTTTCATTAACACGGGTGATGAGATTTAGTTGGGTAGGATTCCTTTGAAATTTTTAATTATTAGGATGACTATGATGGGTTTTTACCAATGATTTCTAATTCATGTAATGTTGAGGTTTTGGGATGTTTTTTGTTTCAACTTTATCAAAAACAAAAGATGGGAATGTGGGGTCTCTGTGGTGTAAATGATCAGGTTTCTACTCAAAAGTATATCAAGGATTCTCATATTAAGTTATAACATCTAGTTTTTTTTGTTTATCTTGTATTTAATGTTCCTTTAGATGAATTAGCCCAGATTGATGCCAGATGAATGGATGGGCTTGATGCCATGACATTTAAGGATCCTCATTAGGCTAGGAAAAAGAGTAGGGTTTAGAGGATTCAGGTTAGAAACAACAATTATACTTTTTTATTCAATTCATTGAAAGCCATAATTAATTATTCTAAGTTGAATCTCATCCCTCACACTGATGTTTCTATTACCACGTATTTGGTATCTATTATTGATGAAACTGTCGATTTTTTGAGGGATTTTTGTTTCCTTACGTTTTTCAGCTTATGGCGGGAGAGCTTGTCTGTAGGCTTTTCTAAGTCACATTGTCGAACAGAAATACACTGACTCTCAAGACAAGTGGGTTATTCCGGAAGAAGGTTCATAAGGATCTTTTTTCCTTACATCCCAATAAGGCCATAGGTCCGGATGGGTTTAATGGATCTTTCTTTCATAAGTCCTAGTCTATGGTTGGGGCCGATGTGACTACAATAGCATTAGAATTTTTCAGGAATGAGATGATGATTAGAGAAGCTAATTGATTGATTATCGACTTGGTTACTAAGGTGTCTAATTCATTCTACCTCTCTAACATTCTAACTATTTCATATTTTAAAATCATATATAAATTCCTTTCCATGATTTTGGAATCTAAACTGCAGCTAGTTCATCCTGGTTGTGTTAATAAGGCTCAAGGTACTTTCCTTCCTGGGAGGATGATTTTTGATAACATTCTTCTGGCTCAAGGGTTAATTAGGGGATAACATTTGGACACTAGTGTTCATTGATGTGCCTTCAAGATTGATCTTTTTAGGATTTTTATACCACAATATGGGAGATTCTTTAGGATTCTTTTGATCTCCTTGGATTTTCTTCTACATTATCCTTTTGCATCTGAGTGTGTCTTTCATATACTAAGTACTCTATTAATATTAATGGTAACTTTCATAGATATTTTATTGGGAGGAGGTGGATAATGTAGTGGTACCCTATTTTCCCCCCTTATGTTTGTAGTTTTCATGGCTTTTTTTCGATGATTTGGGAATCTCTTATTTCCAACTCCAATGATTTTAAATGACATTAGAATTGTTGTAAGACTTCCATCTCATATCTCTATTTAGAAAATGATATTTTATTGTTTTAATTTGGAAATGTGGAATCCCTTTTAATTTTTTAAGGAGGATTTGGATACATTTACTTCTTTATCTTGGTTTTCAATTAATTTCTCAAAATCATTTATGTTCTCGACTATGATCTCTAGTTAGGTAACGTAGAATATTGCAGCGGTTATGGGTATTATTGAGGGTACCATTTCTCTTACCTATCATGGGGTCAGTCCTATCACTTATAAATTAAAAGCAGTGGATTGTGTTGTTTTGGAGGAGAATATTTTGAGTATGGTTATGGTCTGAACAAATAACTTTCTCTCTTTTTATAGGTAGTCTGCAGCTTGTTCAGTCAGTTTTATTCATCATTATGGCATATTGGTGATCTCATTTTGTCCTTCCCATGAAGGATGTTAAATATATGAAAGTGAGGCTTAGGTGATTTATTTTTAAGGGACCTTCCCTTTCCTATATTTTTTCTAAGGTTCCTTTGGATACGGTAGATAGGACCACAAAGGAATGGTCTTTAGGTATTAAAAGGATTACTAATTTGAATAATGCAGTAATGGATATTCAAAAATGGATTATTTGTATCCCATTTTTTCCACTATTTGGGTAGACTGGGCTCATACCTTCTTGCATGGGAGGTCTCAGTTTTGGGTGGATATGGATCAATGGAATTGTTCCTGGACATGGATGAGGCTTTTAGGATTACCTAAGGTTCTTAAGGATCACATTTCATTCCTTGTTGTAAATGGGTCATCCATCTCCTGGTAGTTCAAATCTTTGCTTCTGACTGGTACTATATGAATATCCATTACGGATCACATTATCTAATACTCAGGAATGTCCTTATTTTTTGTGATATACGATATTATTTCTGATGGATGTTGAGACCCTCCTCTTGCTACTTTAGCTTACTAATGTGTTTTTCTGCAAGAGGCTCTTTGGATCCCTCAATCTTACAGAGCTGATGATGGTATCCGTTGGAATGGGAATTTTTAGTACTCTACTATGTTGGATTGGAAATAACTTAGGCCAAAATATGATATTATGCCTTCATACTCTTCGGTGTGGAATAAGGAATACCCTATCAGGTATGCCTTTGTTATCTATTTGGTAATTCTGAATTAGTTGCCTACCCAGGATCATTTGCAACACATGGGACATTATTTTCCCAATTGGTGTTACCTTTGTGAGTTTTACATTGAGAACATTGATAATTTATTTTTCAATTGTTCGATGAACAGAAGATTATGGTCCTCCCTTCTGAGTCTCTTGGTGGAAAATTTTAAGGCTAGTTGATTCTCTGATATCATTGATTAGTGTATTGGATATTTTTTTGGGGATTCACTTTGGTGTGTGTTAGGGATGCTTGGGCTGGAAAACATGGTTTATATCATTTGGATGGATAAAAATTTTCAATTTCATGTTTCTACTCATTACAGTTGTAGTTATATCTAGCACCAAATTTATCTTGATATGAGATCTATGTTGTCCTCCTATAAGCGGTTCCATATTAGTGTTGTCAATAAGAAGCTGATTAGGAACTGGAACTTATTGAATTATTTTCTTCTGGCGGGTTAACTGTATTTTGTGCTTGTCTGTGGGTTTCTAGTTTCTATGTTGGGTGGTTTCTTATTTCATTAGGATGTCCCTTGGGATCAGGAAAGGCTTTCTTGTGGTGCTTCTTTGTTTCAGGCACCTGTACTTGTGTTTATGCTACTAGTTGGGATACACTTGAGTGAGGATCTCTAGTATTTTTCTCAGGGATGGTACATTTCTTGAGTTGTTGTTTGTGTGTGTGTGTGTGTGTGTTTCGGGTGGTGTGTGTTGGTGGGTGCTTGGGGGTGGGGTATGTATGGTGGGTGGGTGTGTGGATGGGTGTGCATTTGATGGTTTGTGTGTGTATGTGATTGTTTTAGGTTTCTGCCTCAGTGAAAGGTTGTTTTCCTTTTGATGGTTGGAAGTTTGTGGGTGTTTAGGGGAAGTGATAATTCACTGTCATTGGTGCTAGGCTTAATTTTGGTGGCTAGTACCGATCCCATGTGCTGCATTGACTCCATGGATGTGGATGGGGATTGGCTGTTGGCTGGTAGTGATATGGGTGGTCGAGGCATACAGAGCTTATGGTTCTATTGAGGGTGTTGGGAATCTTGTTCTTGGATGTTTGTAGATTTCAAGGGTTGTTTGGCTCCTTAGATGCTTCTATGGATAATCTTAATTGAGTGGTTGTGGCCTTTACTTTCTGTTGTTTTGGTGGGAGATTTTGGTTAGCTTCTCATGCTCTTTTTTTTGCTGCTGTATGTGGTTCCTATTGTATATGGCCTCTTGTTGGGGCGTGTTTTCAAGGTTGAACCATCCATTTTGGGATGGTTTCGTGCGGTCCAGATATGCTATTCTTGGTTACCATTTCTTTTTTTTCTTGGTCCTCCTTGTGTTGGGTCTGTATGGTTTTCACCCCTTGGGTGATTTGATTGGTCTGTAAATCATTTTACACATTATTTTATATCTATTTCTATTTACCATGAAAAAAATATCAAATCAATATGGATGAAATATTTAAATTATAAATTTATAATACCATGAAATATGAAGGATACAAGATATTACATATAAAATGGGAATTTCCAAGTCCATAAAAAATAAATTATCACATAACATTAAAGTATGCCTCAATGAAAAGAAATTCAGTAATAATTTCATATAAAGAAAACACTATTGATGTGTGGATTGATCAATTAATTGATTATATATACAAAATATATATCCACATTAAATATTGGAAATATAATATGATATAATCAAGATATATAACTCCAATATATTCTAAAATATTAACATTTCATTTGATATAGAATGAGACTCGCCACACAAATCTCAAACAATCAATGAAATATTTTTTTTTAAATATTTAATCTCCCCAAATCATTTGATTCACTACCCCCTCCCACCAAAGATAACAAAATATTTGATGATTGATAATGACCCTCGAGTCCTGCCTCTAGCAGGCCCCAGGTTTCCGCTTGCACAAAGGTTGTACAAATTTCAAAACGTTGGACGCATTAACCTTTATAAGAAAACAAGATCGCGGGAATGGATATATCAAAAATATGAATTCCATGATATTTAAATATATAGTAGAACAAAAAACCATTACATAATGGATTATTAAAAAATGATACAAAATAAGGTCTGAAAAGAAAATTCAAAAAAAAAACTACAGAAACAACACAACAACTGTGTTAGTGTATGACTAGTAATGCCCAAAAGGGTCAACAAAATCCTCATGGAAATATGAAAATAGTTTATACATATGTAGTGTGAGAATATAAGTATATTCAGTATGAAAAACATAATATCTCATGAACAAGAAGAAGGATCATAAGAATTCTCCCGTCACAAAGAAGAAGAAAAAACAACACTTAGAAGGTAGAATAACAATAGTCCCAACATCATGGAAAATTACAAACCAAATAATGAATCCATGAAATAAAATATAATATAAATCAAATCAATGATTGGGTACCATGAACCACTTTCACACTGATTAGACACTATCACACCCCAATGACAAATTTCTTGGCGTTCCTACCTCTTTTTCGTGTTTCACATAACATCCAACCTACACATACTTAGGTCATCACAACACATCCCATCCTATGCACACACACCTGGTCCATCACAATACATCACACCCCAATGACACATGGGACCATGCATAACATCTCATCCCAAAGAAACCTGGGACCACACATCATATCCCATTATGATGAATCCTGGGACATCAAACCACAACTAATCCTGAATGCACCTATGACCACACATAAAAATTTCCCCAAAGAATCATGGGCAAATACTACCTCTAAGTGGAATAAGGGAAGGGCGGGTGACCATCCATATATCCTCTTATCACAATGGTTGGAAAGACACTATCCCACATGTCAATATGGGTTTTGGCACAATTTTCTCAATAACGGTTTCTTGAATATATGAATCAAAAGAACATACATTGTATATAAATATAGATTGGGTAAAAATTACAAAAGCTGAACCTATGGGTTTTGAAAAAAAATACCAACTTACTCATGACTCCCCCATTATGCTGCTACCTAAAAATGATTAACACAATAAAAAATTAATACAAGCCACAATTTATATTTTATCCTCAAAATAACATTAATACAATTTCCATACTATCTATTTTAGGTCATCCCATTAAACATATAGATTGATTTTTACTTATAAGCCATCATCAAATCATCCCCTAAACATTATATTTAAATTATTATCATGTACTCATTCTCACTAATGATTGTTACTCATTTCTTCATCCGTACAAATCAGGAAACTAATACAAATCAAAACACAATAATAAGTACAATGGTACAAAATCCAAGATACCATGTCAAAGTCCAACTTCCCCCACAACCCCATTGCTCATCCATAAGAATCCTACTACCCCCAAACAAGTTATATCCTATACCATTACACAACCTAACTTCATATTTATCAAGGGATCTTTTATTCAATTTTATTTTTTAATTAATGGTATTCTCACATAAACCATATGAACCTAGGGAATCCATTTTATTAATTGAATATACTTGGTAAACAAATTACATATTATGTGTTTGTATACAACCACACAATATTCATTCTATAGTTCAAAAGATTGGAGTGAAAGAAAGGACCACAAAAAAGACATGTTTTTTAGTGGCTAATTATCCCATATATTGCATATCATCGAAAAATAATATTGAAACCATCAGATCAAAGAAAAATTTCCTCTACCCCATTATATTTAATTTAAAACTATTGATTGTGTCTATTTGTTTAGATGATACCATGTTTGAAAGAGGTGAAAATAATAAACTAATACCACATGATATAAATAATATGAAATTAAGGAAATCCTAACTGAAATAATAATGATCTACGTGTCTTTGTTGCACTAATATAGGGGCATTCGTATAGTAGGAAACTCTCTAGAGAATCATAAACAAAATACACCACACCAATCAATTTGACCATTTAAAAGCCTCCAGAATGTAGAGAAATTTATGATATTATCGATAACCATTGAAACAAATATAAGATAATTAATTATGTAACTATAGTAATTTCTCATAAAAAACATAAAATGGAAAAAATTAGCATAATTTGGAATTTCAACAAATTTGGAAAAAATTTGAAGTGATTCACCGCCAGATAATTCATTACCTGACTAGTCACCACTAGGCAAGTCACCGTGAGAAATTCACCCCAAGATGAATCACCACTACCTAATAAATTCCAAAAGAGACATTATGAGATTAATTGTTTTTAGATGAGTAACTACTAGTGAATCACTACCAGACAAGTCACTTCTAATGACTCATTGCCTGGATGGGCTACTTCTAGGATGATCAACATCAAGTATGATATACCATTGAAAAACTATAAATTCTACAACCTATTGGAATGAGTCACCATTGAAAAAATGAAATGTCCAAAAAACATCCAGCAAAACCCCCTACTCATCAAATATCATATTGCGTGGAAAAGTGATGTGCCAGATCATTCATGTCATTAAATTAGATAATTATCAAAATATTATCTCCCTAGATAATTAAAAATTAATTAGGATGAAAAAAGAAGAAGGGTATGATGAGCCTTCCCCAGAGATACCTCTCAAGGATCACGATACACCTAAAACACCACAAAAAACAAAACACGGTATCCTAAAATCTCAAAATAGAAAAACAATAATACCATCCTAGAAATAGAAATATAGGAATTTCATCCTCCATGTCAACATACTATCCACATTTGGTGGCACTTAGTAGCTCTCATGGGTTTAATCACATACTAGTTGAATGTTTCTAGATTAGAAAGCATGTCTTCCCTTTTTATCATGTCATAACATCATCTCACATCATACTACATGACGAAAATAATAAAAATAAAATCATTGTGAAAACAAAATATCTCATAAAATAACAAGTTCCAAAACACCGCTTATATTAAAGGAAATAGAAATGGTAAACCAATATAGACTCTCGGCACTGGGATTGCATCTTTGTATCATGGTCTAATATACTATCCTCCAGGTTCCCATTCCTCCACATCACATGAACCCAGGGAATGGATTGTCTTTACTGCACCTTTTCTCAATGGTCTAAGATATGCACTAGATTCTCCTCGAAGGTTACATAAACATTAATATCCAAATATACCCAAACAATGACATGGTAGTCATTGTGAATATATATACCAAGCTGAGGGACATGGAATATATCTCTGTTATTGTCTAGTAAAGGAAGAAGTTCAAAACAGTAAGCCACCTCACCAACACAACCCAATACATCGAAACAAGTAAAAAACTATGGTGAAATCTTACTCTCCTTCCCAAATCGCTGATGGCTATGTTGTGGGGAATCCCATAATACCACTTGGTCTCCAACCTCAAATATTAATATAGTCATTCGATGATCATCATAAGATTTATTATAGTCTTTTATAGGATTCGTCATTTCTTGAACCATCTAAAACTTCCCTATTGTGCTCTAATCCACCTCGAAATTAAGAAATGTTGTCTCCCCAACAACTATCTAGCACAACGGAGAATGACACAACCTTACATAAAAATCATAATAAATATAAATTCCAACATTTGAGTGATTGATATTATTATACATGAACTTGAAAAAAGGTAAATTTACATACCCAAGATCCCCAAAAGCCTAAGACCCATTTCCACAGCATATCCTTTATCATCTAGATAGTCTTCTCTATCCACCTGTCCATCTGAAGGTGGAAAGATGTTATGAGATGTAACTAAGTGAAAAAATCATGTTGCATCCCCTCCAAAATCATGAGGTAAAACCTATTTCCTGATATTAGGAAATGGACCTTGGAAATCCAAGAATCCACACCACTTATTCCACATACATATTTTCCAAACCATCCACTAATATAAACTCTTTGATTTCTATGAAGTAAGCTGATTTCATTAACTTTTCCACAATCACCCAGAGAGAATTACAATATCCTTGAGATCTAGGTAACCCTAGGATGAAATCAATCGATATGTCATTCAATTTCTACTTGGGGATATCCTAGGGATGAAATAAACCTCTAGGGGCATGATTATCATCTTTTAATTTCTAAAAAACTAGAAACTGAGCCACAAACATTACCAAAAACCATTTCATTCCGAGACACCAAAATTATTTCCATAAGACATGGTACATTTTGGATTATTTTGGGAATTCCTTCAAATGTGAGCAATGAATCCATTGATGGAATCATATACACATCACTACTGGGAAAACATTACCCATGAATCATCATCTAGTTATGTATATCTTATGACCATCTATCTAGTACATCCCCATGGATTGAATGATCACAAAACACCTCTACCTCTAATTCTCCAAACATAGAGTCCTCCACCAGGTACATCAAAGAAGACTGAACCATCATCGAAAAAAATATAATCTACCACAATCGACCATTGTATCTATGTGTAGGGATACCAAATCCACCATCACACTCCAAGAATTTGAATACTATGGAACAACATCCATTCATGAAATCATACAAAAAACCACATCCATTTCATTTTCTATTCCTGAGGTGTATGAGATCTCAATATCATACTACTAAATAAACTGCATCCACCATCAATGCAGCAGATTCATATCATGATGATAAAAGACATACATTAAATTATTATGATCCTTCAATACCAAAAATCACTAACCAAAGAGATAATGTCACAATAAGCTTATTGAAAACACAACAGCACCTATAGCTTGATCATGGGTGGAATATTTTTTCCCAATGTGCCCTAATTTCCTCGACCCATAAAAGAACATTTCCTTATACTGTATCTTGAAGAATCCCAATACCATAAGGGAAGTGTCAAAAAACACATCAAACATCACACTCTCTGTAACATCCCAGGTAATTAAAGAATAATACATTTTCATATTTATTAATATTTGCGAATTAAATATTAATTTTACTTTAAAGGGGTTTCTATGTTCGATAGCGTACCCGATACGCAACAACGAGTTTCTTTGAAATCTTACGTTGCACGCTAATAATATAACAACATTATTTCAAATGGTAGTTAACACGTAGCCGTTGTATTGGCGGGAATGAATAGAAATAACTAAAATATGAATATATATGTTTTTTAAATGTCTCTACATTTATCCAATAAAAGATAAAGGCTTAAAATAAGAAAGGAATTCAATTTTAAGCATAAGTACTCTAATATTCACTAAAAGGTCGATTTATCGCCTTTTGATGGAGAACACTCGTTAAACATAGTTTTGATCACTCTTATACGTTCTAGTGGACCAAATAAAATCCTTCTTATAATTGAGACATAAAAATTTTCTTTGTGAATGTTTTTGTTATTTTTCCAATAAAGTTTATTTTTAATGAATAAGTGAAAAATGTTGTATTTTAATTGAAAACCCCTTTTTAATATAATTTATTTATATGATTAAATTATATTTTTAATTGGTTTTATAGTGAAACAATAATATATTTTTACCATTTAATCCAATGTTAGACTTTGGAGTTAATTTCACTTTGAGATTAGACATAAACCAATGTTAATCTTTTGATATATATTGTTTCTTAAAAACAAGGTATTTGTTTTGACAACAGGAGTTAATTATTAAATTAATTAATTATACTTATATTATTTGAATTAGGTATAATAAACATCATTTTTGAATTCAGAATATCGAATCAATCTTAGAGTGAATTTTTGGTAATTTTCTGAAAAACTTCAATTTTTGATGAATAGTGAAAACACTATGTGGAAGTCAAGCAAACTAATTTTGTTCGTTTAAATGAATGTTTACCACTAATGTGTATTGAATTTCGAAAATCCGACATACATTGTTGTCATTAGTATGTAAAATGTGGTTTAATGGGAATTAAAATATTTTTTTGGAGAATAGTAATTTTTTTCATTAATCACGATTAGAGGTAATTAATGTAATTTAAGGTAAAAATAATGTTATAATAATATGCAATCACCATGACACATGTAATACCCATATATGATGAGTCATGTCCGACCAAGACAACCCATGGGTCGATTTAGGGGACCCCATGGAGCCACTTGGGTTAGATAATGACATTAACAGTTTTTTAAAAATAAATGTAAAAATGACACTAACATAAATTATTTTACTAAAACAATTTTTATATGGGGTTATAAAAGTCATATTTTTAACTATAAATACTATCTAGAAAGATGAAAAATTACCTACATCATGATATTTTTTAATATAATTTTTAGACATTAAATAAATTAATTTATTTATAACATCATGATGATGCAACGATTACCTCATTAATGAAAAATTTAAATAAAATGAAAGGATAATATAAATTATAAGACCTAAACTTGTCCAAAAACTATTTGATGAATATATTTCGAACCCTTATCATCTTAGCCTCTAAATATATCAATGTGAGGCCTTAAAAATCTGAAACTCATTTTAAAATAAAGTGGCATTTCTTTACTTTCCAAAAGCGCCCCTCCTCTCCTCTTATAAAAGGCCCCCACCTCTACCTCATTTACCCCACTCCTAAATCCTTTGGCTCGGCCAACCCCTACCCATTTCATCTCTCCACCTCCTTCTCATATTCCTTGAAGCCTCACCTTGGGAGGAAATCTCTTTAAGTAACTCTTTTGGTTCAAACCAAGAGGAGTTACCCGATTAAAAGGTATCGTCTTCTCTAAAGTTCTTTTCTTTTATTTTGCTTCTCCAACCCCATAAAAAAAATTTATTTATTTATTTTTTGTAAAAAAACCAGTATCTTAAATATAATAGGATGTTGTTATAAGACGGATTCATGCTACACTCACACTCACCTACATCTAATGGTTAAAGAACACACGGTTTCCGTGGATGGAGAATTTCTGCCTCACAAGTCGATGATTGTTCAATATTCATCTAACACCTACAAATGTGGACATTATGATGTCACTATGTTTATATATGATATATAATATTTTTACTCTTTCATTTAGGTTTTGTATTTTTCATTTATGTCATACCTTTATGGTTTCTGTTATGGGTAAAACACGATATCTTCATTTTAAGAAGTACGGACTACTGCCCCCTAAAAGTGATTTGATTCGGTAATACCGTATGTGGGATTTATAAAGGATAAATTTAATTATATTATACATGATATTATACTAGAATTATAATATACCCTTATATAATTATGATTCCATTCCATAAAATACGAAATAGAAATGGAAGTAGCGTTCATGCGTACGTACGGCTTACCGTCTCCATTAACGGTGCATTTCATTTCTTACCTTTAAATGTTATGTAATATTATAAATACATGTATATGATGGATATATATGATATATATGTTATCCAAATCATGAATATCATTATTTATATAATGAACCTTTGACCAAATGAACAACATGTAAGTGTAAGAAGTCCATTTTTGACATAAGAACCAAATACTGAGAAAATGAACATTATTAACTTAAATGAATACGTGGTGTTCATAAAATGGTTTAAAATAAATAATGAACTTGAAAAAGGTTCTTAAGAAAGTAGATATTAACTCAATTTTATTATTCATGAGATTAAAGAACAGTCGGGTGAAGTCGGATACGAGGTATGGGACTTCGTCTCAATCTCTTTTCATTGAGGCATATTTTGTTTTATACACAACTTTCTTTTATATGGTGTATAAAATGCTTTGAATTTTACGTTTTTCCAAAAGGAATCTTTTTTATGAAGCGTTTTACTAAACGACAAAAAGGAATGTTTTTCTATCGTACGTATGCGGCGACAACGACTTCTCCGCCGCCGTGACCATTATTTGAGTTTCGGATTCCTCTACAAGCCACAACATTATTTTAAATGAAAATTAAATACCATGTTTTACTTTTCTTTTATTTTTGTATTGAAAATGGTTTTGATAATGTTTTTATTATATCAATGTGTTGTATTGATATATAGTGATTGAAATGTTATGTTCCCATTATGCATGTTTTATGTGATACGATTATGGTTCTTGGGAATTGTTTATGAAGACGGGTGGGTCCATGATAAACTAAGGGTGGATGATGCCGATATAGATCTCCAATGCATTAGGTAACGCGAAGGAGTTAAACGTTAAGGTTTCTCCAAAGAGATTTAAGGAAATATACTGTGATGGGTATTCCAAACGTAACATAGAGGGTTACTCCCTACATAAGACTGTTATGAATGCCTCAAGTTACCTTTTTATTGTATGATTTCTATGAGTTATTCATAAAACATTTGATTTCATGAGGTATTTTAAAGTGATTTTGTTTTATGAGTAAAGTATGTTTTCATACAGGGACTAATGTTTTCATTTTGTACTTTTATATCCCTTACTGAGCTATTTATGCTCATCCCAAGTTTTTGAAATTTTTTTCACAGGTCAAGGGAAAGGTACATGATGTGATGATAGTGTCAAAGAAGTGTCAAGATTGAATCCATGTTTTATTTTTGTAGTGTTTCCGTTGTTGAGAAAAATTAATACTAACTCTTATGTAACCACCTTGCTTAAAAGTGGGATGTAATGCATGATTTATGATCTAATTCTCTAAAAATCTAAACCTGAAAATATTCTCAATGTGTATTCTTGAAATATCTCAAGATTTTGTAATGTTTAAGGTTGGGTCCTTATAGTTGGTTTCAGAGGTCAGTTTAGACAACTTTAGGAGTTAGAAAAAAAGTTTAATTTTATGTCCCTAAATTAATTTAAGGTATGATTGAAATGATAAAGCATTTAATGATTACCATGTTGCTTCGCCTAAGATATTTCTGTATTCAGAATGGTTTTCCACAGAGGAAACATGGCATCTATGTTGGGACAACATCAAGAGGAATACAACCTTCTGAATCAGCATTCTGAGATTTTCAGAATTGGAACTGAATAGTTTTTTCCAGTAATGGCGCAGTTGACTCAAGCGATAAATAGTGGTGGTATCCATGTACGAGATCATCCAGATCAACCACAGAGGAACATGTCAGTGGTGGAACATTTCATGAGGCAACAACCCCCATCATTCAGAGGATCATGTGACCCTATGCTAGGTGAAGGGTGGATTAAAGCACTGGAGAATATTTTCGATGCCATGGGGTGTTCAGACAATCAAAAGGTTAGTCTCGCTATTTACCGTTTGGAGGGTGAGGCAGATCAGTGGTAGTCGATGGTTAGAAATATCAGGGACGCTGAGGATATTGATGCTCTCGACTGGGATGAATTCGAAGTTATGTTTCTCGAGAAATATTTTCCTAAGGCTGTTCGACTTAGGATGGAAAAACAATTCTTGGAATTGAGGCAAGAGGAAGACTCAGTGTCTTCTTATGAATAAAGGTTCACTCGTTTGGCAAGGTATGCTTTAAACTTTATCTGAGACCATGATATTAAAATCAATCATTTCTACTCAAGATTAAAGCCAAAATATCAAAGGGCATTAGCTTCTCGTGAGTTCAAAAGTTATGAAAAGCTTGTTCGATGTGATGAGAAGGTGGAAATGGAGTTTTCCGAGGATCAATTGTTCTATAACAACCAACAGAAGAAGAGACCGAGGTGGCAGGAGAAAGGGAATAATTCTTCAAAAAAGTCTGATGGTAAGAAAACTAAGTTTCCAGTTTGTGATAATTGTGGTAAAAGGCATCCTGCGGAATGTCTTTTGAATTCTGGAAAGTGCTACTGATGTGGTAATATGGGACATAAGGCTCGTGACTGCACTGAAATGAATCAAGGTGATGGTAAGGAAAAATTATATTTACAGTTAGTGAAATGTTTCAAGTTCAATGATATAGGTCACTATGAAATTGAGTGTCCGAAAAAGAGCTCGAGTGATGAGAAGAAGTTAGACTATAAGCAGAAAGGGGTGGTGAAATCCTTTACAACTTCTTCAGTAGTTGTTGGGCCATCAAATGAAGTGGTATCAGGTACTATTTCTGTTTTTCAGATTATGATAGTGTGTTTTCTGATTCAGGGTCTACACATTCTTTCATCTCTGAAAATTTTTCTAGTAAATTGGGAATGCCATCTCAAGAAATGAGTCTTGAACTTATAGTAAAAACACATGGGGAAATGTTGGGGCCAAAAGAATCTTTAAGAATCTTCGTATACTTATCCGTGGAAAGAACCTACTTGCAAACCTTATTGTTTTACCTCTAGTATATTTTGATGTTATCATGGGTATCGATTGGCTCTCTGTTTACCATGATAAGATTGATTGTAGAGAGAAAAATTTTTCTTTTCAGAAAGACTTTCAGTTTGTGTACAATAATGAAACCTTAATATTGATAACATATCAAGAGGCTGAGAAACTTGTAAAATATGGAAATGAATGTTACATTACGCATATTATTGAAAACAAAGGAACTGTTCAGATTAATGATGTGCCAGTGGTAAATGAGTATCCAGATGTTTTTCCTGATGAGTTGCCTGAAATAATACCTGATCAGGAAGTTGAATTTACTGTTGACTTAGTTCCTGATGCTATGATAATTTCAAAACCCCCTTATCTAATGGCTCAAATTGAACTTTTAGAGTTGAAGGATCAATTTCAAGATTTATTAGAGAAAGGGTTCATTCGACCTAACACATCACCATGGGGTGATCCTGTCTTATTTGTTAAAAATAAAGATGGTTCAATGAGACTTTTAATTGATTATAGAGCCTTGAATAACATTATTGTTAAGAACAAATATCCTTGGCCTCATATCGATGATTTGTTTGATCATCTCTAGGGAGCTCAGAATTTTTCGAAGATAGACTTGAGGTCGGGGTACCATTAGTTGAAAGTAAAAGAAGAAGATGTTCCGAAGACTGCTTTTCATACTAGATATGGCCATTATGATTTTGTAGTCATTCCTTTTTGGCTAACCAATGCACCTGCTCTATTCATGGACCTTATGAATAGAATTTTCCATGAGTTCTTGGATAAGTTTTGGGTCGTTTTCATTGATGATATTATGGTGTTTTCTAAAAGTAAAGAGGAGCACGAAAATCATTTAAGGGTTGTTTTGCAAACCATAAAAGAAAAGAAATTTTATGGGAAATTTAGCAAGTGTGTGTTTTGGTTGCAAAAAATTTCTTTCCATTGTCACATTGTTTCTAAAGAAGGGATAACTGTTGATCTTGCAAAAATAAAAGTTGTTGAAGAATGGCCAAGACCAACAAATGTAACCGAGATTCGTAGTTTTCTTGGTTTGGCAGGCTATTACCAAAGTTTTATTAGAAATTTTTCACGGTTATCTAGTCCAATGACTAAGCTAACTCGGAATGGTGTTAAATTTATCTGGACAAAAGAATGTGATGTTTGTTTTCAGGAATTGAAATGATGGTTGGTTAATGCTCCAGTTTTTGCACTACCTTCTAGAAATGGTGAGTTTGTTATCTACAATGATGCTTCATTGAAGGGACTTGGTTGCGTCCTAATGCAGAATGATCAGGTAATTGCTTATGCTTCTCGTCATTTGAAAACTCATGAGGTAAATTACCCAACACATGATTTGGAATTAGCTGCTGTTGTTTTTGATTTAAATGTTTGGAGGCATCATTTGTATGGAGTAAAGTGTAAAATATATAATGATCACAAAATTCTAAAGTATATATTCACTCATAAAGAATTGAACATGAGACAGAGGAGATGGTTGGAATTAATCAAGGATTATGATTGCACGATTCATTACCATTCGGGAAAAGAAAATAAAGTGGCTGATGCTATGAGTCGAAAAAGTAATACTTCATTAACCATGTTGCGTCTGGAATGTGATCCTTTGGTTAAGGATTTGAAGAACATTGGCATAGAAGTTGTTGGTGTCGGGAATTCTTCTGTTTTGTTTCAGGTGTTAGTGAGATCATCTCTATCAGTCAGAATAAAGCAAGCATAGAAAGAAGACAGTGAGTTGCATAAAAAGGTAGAGTTGGTTCAGAAGGGTAAGTTTCCTGAATTCAACATTGATAGTGATTGTGTTTTGAGATTTGGGAAGATATTGTGTGTGCCTTGTGATTCACAGTTGAAGAAAGAGTTGTTATGTGAAGCTCATAGTTCTCCGTTTTCAGTTCATCCTAGCAGTACTAAGATGTATAGAGATCTTCAGGAGTATTACTGGTGGGACGGAATGAAAAGAGATATTTTTGATTTTACTGTGAAGTGTCGGACTTGTCAACAGGTTAATGCAGAGCAACAGTTACCGAAGGGGATGCTACGGCCTTTACCAGTGCCAGATTGGAAATGGGAAAATATATCCATGGACTTTGTTGTTGGATTTCCGAAGACACCTCGAGGTTATAATGTAATCTGGGTTACTGTTGATCACTTGACTAAGTCTGCTCATTTCCTTCCTATTCGAGATACATTCTCTCTAGATCAACTTTCTCGTTTGTATCTTAAAGAGATAGTCAGGTTACTTGGAGTTCCCATTTCCATTATATCTGATCGTGATCCCAGGTTTACTTCCATCTTTTGGAAAGGCCTTCAGAAGTCATTGGGTACTAAATTAAATTTTAGTACAACTTTTCATCCTTAATTAGATGGGCAGTCAGAACAAACGATTTAGACTTTGGAGGATATGCTATGTGCTTGTTTAATGGATTATCAGGGATGTTAGGACCAACATCTTTCTTTGGTTGAGTTTTCTTATAGTAATACTTTTCATTCCAGCATACCGATGGCACCATTTGAGGCATTATATGGGAAGCGGTGTCGAACTCCAGCTTTTTGGGATGATGTGGGAGAAAGGAAGATGATGGGACCAGAATTGGTAGATGAGTTGGCAGAAAAAGTTCAGCTGATATAGAGACACATGAGAACAGCTCAGAGTAGGTAGAAAAGTTATGTGGACAACAGGAGGAAGTATCTCTCTTTTGAGGTAGGTGATCATGTTTTTATCAATGTTTCTCCATGGAAAAGTGTTATGCGATTTGGTAAGAAAAAAAGCTGAGTCCAAGGTTCATTGGACCGCACAAAATTCTGGAGAGAGTTGGATCAGTTGCATATCGAGTGGATTTACCTCCGAGTTTATCTCAGGTACACAATGTTTTTCATGTTTCGATGTTAAGGAAGTACATGCCAGATCCATCTCATGTTTTGAGCCCATAGGTAGTCCAGTTGGAGGAGAATCTCTCCTATGTAGAGAAACCTATCCAGATTCTTGATCGAAGAGAGCAGGTGCTGCGAAATAAGGTAATTTATCAGGTGAAGGTTTTATGGAAAAACCATATGGTTGAAGAGGCAACATGGGAATCTGAAAATGCTATGAGGGATAAATACCCCCACTTATTTTGATAAGTGAATAAAATTGAGAGGGCGCAATTCCCAAAAGGGGGGAAGGATGTAACATCCTAGGTAATTAAAGAATAATACATTTTCATATTTATTAATATTTGAGAATTAAATTTTAATATTACTTTAAAGGGGTCGTTATGTTCGATAGCGTACCCGATACGCAACAATGAGTTTAATTGAAATCTTACGTTGCACACTAATAATATAACAATATTATTTCAAATGGTAGTTAACACATAGCCGTTGTATTGGCGGGAATGAATAGAAATAACTAAAATATGAATATATATGTTTGTTAAATGTCTCTACATTTATCCAATAAAAGATAAAGGCTTAAAATAAGAAAGGAATTCAATTTTAAGAATAAGTACTCTAATATTCACTAAAAGGTCGATTTGTCCCCTTTTGATGGCGAAAACCTATTTAAACATAGTTTTGGTCACTCTTATACATTCTAGTGGACCAAATTAAATCCTTCTTAGAATGGAGACTTAAAAATTTTCTTTGTGAATGTTTTTGTTATTTTTCCATTAATCTTCATTTTTAATGAATAAGTGAAAAATGTTGTATTTTAATTGAAAATCCCTTTTTAATCTAATTTATGTATATGATTAGATTATCTTTTGAATTGGTTTTATAGTGAAACTGTAATATATTTTTACCATTTAATCCAATGGTGGACTTTGGAATTAATTTCACTTTGAGATTAAACATAAACAAATGTCAATCTTTTGATATATCTTGTTTCTTAAAAACACGCTATTTGTTTTGAAAATGGGAGTTAATTATAAAATTAATTACTTCTACTTATATTCTTTGAATTAGGTAAAATAAAAATCATTTTTGAATTCAGAAGATTGAATATAGCTTAGAGGGAAATTTTGGTAATTTTCTGATAAACATCAATTTTTGATGAATAGTAAAACCACTAAGTGGTAGTCAAGCATACTAATTTTTTTCCTATAAATGAAAGTTTTATACTAATGTGTATTGAATTTCAAAAATCCGACATACATGGTTGTCATTAGTATATAAAATGTGGTTTAATGAGATGAAAATATATTTTTGGTAGATAGTAATTTTTTCATTAATCGCGATTAGAGTTAATTAGTGTAATTTAATGTAAAAATAATGTTATAATAATATGAAATCACCATGACACTTGTCCTACACCTATTGGATGAGTCATGGATGACCAAGACAACCCATGAGTCGATTTAGTGGACCCCATGGATCCACTTGGGTGAGATAATGACATTAATGTTTTTTTTAAAATAAAAGTAAAAATGACCCTAACATAAATTGTTTTACTAAAAAAAATTATATGGCGTTATACAAGTCATATTTTTGACTATAAATACTATCTAGAAATCTAAAACGATTTTCTACATCATGATATTTTTTTATATATTTTTTAGAAATTAAATAAATTTATTTATTTATGACATCATGATGAAGCAACGATTACCTCATTAATGAACTGTTTAAATAAAATGAAAAGATAATATAAAATCTCATACCTACACTTGTACAAAAACTATTGTATGACTATATTTCGACCCCTTATCATCTTATCCTATAAATATATCAATGTGGGACCTTAAAAATGCGAAACTCATTTTAAAATAAAGTGACATTTCTTTACATTCCAAAAGAGCCCATCCTCTCCTCTTATAAAAGGCCCCCACCTCTACCTCATTTCCTACGATCCTAAAGCCTTTGGCTCGGCCAACTCCTGCCCATTTCATCTCTCCACATCCTTATCTTCTTCCTTGAAGTCTCACCATGGGATGAAATATCTTCAAGAAACTATTTTTGTTCAAACCAAGAGGAGTTACCTGATTTAAAGGTAGCGTCTTCTCTAAAGTTCTTTTCTTTTATTTTGCATCTCCAATCCCATAAACTATTTTTATTTATTTCTTTTGTAACAAAAACAGTATATTCAATATACTAGGATGTTGTTATAATATGTATTCTAGCAACACTCACACACACCTACATATAATGGTTAAAGAACATACGGTTTCCGTGGATGGCAAATATCTGCCTCACGAGATGATGATTGTTCAATATTCATCTAACACCTTCAAAGGTGGCCATTATGATGTAACTATGTTTATATATGATATATAATATGTTTATTATTTCCTTAAGCTTCTTTATTTTTCATTGATGGAATACCTTTACGGTTTCAATTATGGGTAAAACAAGATATCTTCATTTTAGGAAGTGCGGACTACCGCCCCTGAAAATGATTGGATTCGTTAATACCATATGTGTGATGTATAAAGGATAAATTTAATTATATTATATATGATATTATACCGGAATTATAATATACCCTTATATAATTATTATTCCATTCCATAAAATACGAAATAGAAATGGAAGTAGCGTTCATGCGTACGTAGGCTTACCGTCTCCATGAACGGTGCATTTCATTTCTTACCTCTAAATGTTATGTAATATTATAAATACATGTATATTATGGATATATATGATATATATGTTATCCAAATCATGAATATCATTCTGGATATAAGTAACCTTTGATCAAATGAACAACATGTAAGTTTAAGAAGTTCATATTTGACTTAAGAACCAAATACTGACAAAATGAACATTATTAACTTAAATGAATACATGGTGTTCAGAACATGGTGTAAAAGGAATAATTAACTTGAAAAAGGTTCTTAAGCAAGTAGAGATTAACTCATGTTTATTATTCTGGAGATTAATTAACTATCGGGTCATGTCCGATACGAGGTATGGGACTTCGTCTCAATCTCCTTTCATTAAGGCATATTTTTTTTATACACAAATTTCTTTTATACAGTGTATAAACCGCTTTGACTTTTACATTTTTTCAAAAGGAATATTTTTAACGAAGCATTTTACTAAATTACAAAAAGGAATGTTTTTCTATCGTACGTATGTGGCGACAATGACTTCTCCGCCGCCGTGACCATTATTTGAGTTTCGGCTTCCTCTACAAGCCACAACTTTATTTTAAATGAAAATTAAATACCATGTTTTACTTTTCTTTTATTTTGGTATTGAAAATGGTTTTGATAAAGTTTTTATTATATCCATGTGTTGTATTGATATATAGTGATTGAAATGTTATGTTTCCGTTATGCATGTTTTATGTGATATGATTAAGGTTCTTGGGCATTGTTTATGAAGATGGGTGGTTCCATGATAAACTAAGGGCGAGTGAGCCCGATATAGCTCTCCAATGCATTGGGTAACGCGAAGGAGTTAAACGTTATGGTTTTTCCGAAGAGATTTAAGGGAATATACTATGATGGGTATTCCAAACATAACCAAGAGGGTTACTCCCTACATAAGAATGTTATGAATGCCTCAAGTTACATTTATGTCATATGATTTATATGAGTTATTCATAAAACATATGATTTCATGAGGTATGTTAAAGTGATTGTGTTTTATGTGTAAAGTATGTTTTCATACATGGACTAATGTTTTCATTTTGTACTTTTATATCCCTTAATGAGATTTTTATGCTCATCCCACATTTTTGAAAAGTTTTTCACAGGTCAAGGGAAAGGTACATGATGTGATGATAGTGTCAAGGAAGTGTCAAGATTGAATCCATGTATTATTTTAGTAGTGTTTTTGTTGTTGAGAAAAATGAATACTATCTTTTATGTAACCACCTTGCTTAAAAGTGTGATTTAATGCATGATTTATGATCTAATTCTCTAAAACTCTAAACCTGAAACGTTTCTCAATGTGTATTCTTGAAATATATCAAGATTATGTAATGTTTAAGGCCGGGTCCTTATACTCTCCCCTAGAAGCTGAACAAGTAGAGAACTGACCCTTATCCCCTTAAGGTTACCGAATGCTTCCTGGCATTGGTTAGTCAATACAAAAGCATTGCCTTTCCATTTCAATTCTATCAATAGGGTTTCAAATCATTATAATTTAGGATACACCCAAAAAAAATCATGTGAAAAAAATGATATAAACCTCTCCCACAATATTCAGTGATTCCCAAGAAACAAATATCTCTTTCTTTGATGGGCCAAAAACCACACCTTGCAAGGACACAAAATTTCTGAATATATGTATCTCTATTGTACAATACATTCACTTGGAAAACATTCTATTGGTATTTTTGATATAGAGAACTTGAAAAATATTTCTCCTAAATTCGGCATGCACCTCCTCTAACCTTGAGTACGTCAATATTTTATTAATGAGCAAAATGGAAAACCAATCAAGGAATTCATTGAACATAGAGTTCATAATCCCCAAAAACATGGTTCTTTCATTCATAACACCAGAAGGCATGACCATGAACAAAAAGATCCTATAACTTCATATGAAGGACATCTTCAAGATATCTCGATCATTTTATCATTACTATTCATATCTAAAAAGTAGATCAATCACGGTGAACCAACTATCTCTTCTACACTAGTCAAAACAATCATAGAATCATGGAAGAGGATACAGATTCTTGATAATATGATGATTTAATCATTTTATTCCATATGAACCCTCAGACTATAATTCACCCTCTTGTCAAATAACAATAGAGAACACCAAAATGTCAAACATAACAGATAAAAACTTTTTCATTAGATCATAAATTTTAATCCTCCACTCCTACAACATAGAGGGTGTCAACCAACAATGAGCCATCAAAATCAAAGATGAACTGAGCTTCTTGTCTATCACAAACACAACATCTCATTGATGAGGTCATGTAACATCCTTCTTGGAGAAAATATCTATGAATTTACTAAAAAACTAGGGAACCTTCTCTACGTAATCAATGACCGACTCTAAATACATCTAATAAATTAAATAAATGAGTGGTTTTAGATGCCTTTTTCTGACATAAATACTCCCCTCTCCAACATAAGTATCCCACCCACCTTCCACTTATGGGAACATGATTCTCCTTCAAATGAAGTCAATAATAGCATGTAAAAAATACAACATGTTGATTTCAAGGATGACATATTATTGATTCATCTCAAGAATTATCAGATATCAATGGGATTGATGAGGACCATCATCAGTATATACCCAAAACAACTCATTAAACAAGCTGATCTGACCTTTGACTCTCAATTTCAACACCAGAGGCACGAGAATCCACTATACATCTAGTCACAAAGCATCATCAGGAGTGGGTGAATCAAAGCAGTTTGAATCATAGGAATCAAACAATGCAATACAACCGTAGATGATAAAAAAATCATACCTCTAAAAATCTATACACCATATGGTGTTGAAACCTAAATTTTATGTAAAGGACCATGCCCAACTCCCATGATTCTTTACTAATGGGCACCCTTGAAACCATGTTTTGATAGAGGTCCCTGAGCCCAAGGATAATCCTGAGGTCAACATCTTGCTACTACATATTCCCTAGATGGAATATAATCCTGATTCCCCTACTATTGGAAAGCACTCACCAGTAACTGCTACTGAGGAAGACATTGAACTAGTCTGCCTTGACCAAACTATTCTTGAGTAGAAATTGGGAATTGTTTCTAAATATTTCCTTGAACACCATAATATAAACAAATTTTCCTAAAGAATTAATAAAGGGTATAGAAACAAGAATTTAATGGGAAGCTGTCGAGGTCAAATCTTGGATGGTCAAAACCTCGATGTACCTGATGCATGAGGCCTGCCACCGAAAACAATTCTTATTATAGAACCTATTTGGGTCCCCTATTTCAGAAAACCTCCACGTAAATGTATAATTTAAATCTCCTATTCATTATACAAAACCAATAGTTCTGTTGGAAATATAAAATGTGTCACTACATACTAGATCAAATGATGGAGTACATCCTCTAATCACCCCTCTTGGGACACCTTATCGAGAAAAAGATCAGGAGAAAATCATAGAATTTCATTGAACATATAAAAAATGTCATACATAGACATACTCCCCTACTGAAATGAGAGTAGATCCTATCTCTTCAGTGCCTTCATGGTTAATGAGTGGAACTCATCTTTAATCTTCTTCTAGAAGTCAACCCATGAAAAATATGCCTACATCCTCTCACCAAGTTAAAACTACCAACTATAATTCACAACTCCTCACATATAACAAACCACCAACGGGACTCTATACTCTATCAAGTCATGGATCAAATTGATAGAGATATCCAGATCCTCTATCCATCTCTCTATTTCCACTTCAGAAATTATCCCCTCGTACATTGCCAACATCATCCACTAAAAAGTGCACCATATTCTCTACCACGGATCATCATACTCACCTAGATCAGTCCTATGACAACCATCCTAGTCATACTACTGAACCTCCATTGTCTTAAACAAGATCGGATGAAAAATAGGATCCATAGATAAAATAGAAATAATAATTTCCTAATCCCAATAGCATGGATTTTCATTATGATTTATTTTAATTAACATCAATCTATTTAATACATTTTATACATTTTGACATTAACCTAACAACCCAATTCAAACAAGAAAACAACTATTCATAATTCATGTAAGTTTCGTAGGTCTCTACCATGAATGAAGTGCAGCCTCCCTTGGTGGTTCCGTATGGTCTGAGTCTTTTCTTTAGATCATGGGGGAGCCAAAAATTATGGGACCTAGTTGGTCTTCCCTAGCCCATGTCAGGCACCAAGATCATCACACATTGTTACCCTACAATGAAATTAAATTCCCAATGTCCCTAACACCAAAATCCATCATATTTATCAATTATTTTCATTATTAAAATTCATTCATGACCCCCTCCCACAGAAGATACCACAATGAGGGGAGAGAATTCAGGACCCCTAAGTCCTGCCTCCAGTAGACCTTGGGTTGGCGACTAGCACCAACGATGAAAAATTCACAAAACATGGGAAGCATTAGTTTTTATAAGAAAACAGGATTTGGTGATACGATATATAATAAAAAATCAATTCCATGGAATATATATAATATAACCAATAATAATGCCATAATTTTTGCATATTTAATATTGATTCAAATTAAAGACTCTAATGTAAATACTCAAAAACAGAACTATAATAACAACACATAAATTGTCCCAAGGTACAACTTGTAATGCCCAACATGGTCTGTGACATCCTAATGGAAACCTTATAAAAAATATTATATACTTAGGGTGTGCATATTGGTATGACCATTTGGAAAAATGATTTCACTAATGAATAAGAGGAAGGATCATAGTAATGCACCCATGTTAAAACATGAGAACAATACAACATCTAATTAGTATACTAACCATAAACCAACCTCTTCAGGGCTCAATCATTAAATAACACTTCCATGTAATATAATATAATTTAAATCATATTGATAATGGGGTACCACAAACCACTTTCCCCCTGATTTTACACTCTCAAACCCCAATGTAAATGGTCTTGGAGCTCTGACCTCTTCTGAATATATAATATCACATCTACCCTACAAAAACGGGGCCATCACAATATATCACAACCCACCTATACAAACCTTGTACATAACAACACATCACATCCTGAAGTCACCTATGACCACTCATCACATCTCATCCCAAAGACACATGGGACAAAAAATCACACCGCATCACTAAGAGAACTAAGACTACACACTACAACTCATCTTGAAGACACTTGTGAGCACACCTCATAACTCACCTGAAGATCCTTGGTCCACTACTACATGGAAGAGAGAGAAGGGAAGAGTTTCTGGCCAGCCATAAATCCTTCCACCTTGAATGTTGGAAATACACCCTCATAGGTAACTATGTTGGAGTCAACACATAGGTATCAACAAGGGTGGATATGTGCATTGAAATCCCAAGAACAATCAGTGTATATAAATATAGACTGGGAAAAAGTACACAAGCCCAACACATGTGTTTAGAATCAAATTTCAACCCAATCATGACTCCTCCATTTTAATACCAACTCTAAATTCCGAAAACATTACAGGCTAAATAGAATCCATAATTTATATTTCATACTTGAACTAAGATTAATCCATTTTCGTGATTCTCTATTTTTATGCATCACATTAAAAATTTAGGTTTATTTATTCATAAATCTCATCATTAATTCATACAATAAACATGACATTTAAAGTAATATCATTTATTAATTCTAGTTCAATATTATTATACATTTCACTAGACATACCAACTAAGAAACTAACATATCACAAAACACAATAAGGAGTATTGTGAAAAAAAATCCCAAGAGACATGTTCAAATACATCTTCCACCACAACCTGCAATTTTCAATCATAACAAACCCTCTTCCCCACCAACATCATATCTCATACCACTAATTTAAATAAATTCATATTTTTAAAGGTATCTCTTATTCAATTTCATTTTGATATTTAAGGGTGTCATAAGAGAAACTGTATATACCGGGGATTCCATTTTTCATCATATAGTATGTGGATAACAAATAACATGTTATGTGTTTCTCAGATACAACATAACAGGAATTCCAGAGATTAAAAGATAGGATCTCTAGAACAGACAACCCAAAACCAGGATTTTTTGTTTGAAATTATCTTATACAATTCATAAAATCAATAAATAATAGAGGAATCCTAAGATCGTACACCACATTCTACAACCCCATTATATTTAATTTTTACTGATTCATTTTTATTATTATCTCGGATGATTCCATGTTTAAAATAGATAACAATAATAATCCTATCCTACATGATACACATAATAAGAAAAAAATGAAGTCCTACCAGAAAGATAGATGATCAACACCATCTTGATTCACCAAAATAGGGGTTGTGTAATACATGAAGGACTCCCAGGAATCATAAAAAAAATAAACTATGATATATGACTCTAATGGGAAGATTGATTTCATCATTCCCTTATCATGATTGTACAAGGCTGAAAGATTGTAGTATTTATCTTCTCTTTAGAAAGATTAGATCTCAAATGTTCATAATTAGATATAGTTTTGAATTTCCAATAAATGAAGATCTCAAGAAACCATGTAGTTTAACAATTTAAATCCCTCTGAAAATTAGATAAATTTAAAATATGAACTATATATTTTGAAAAGACATTGAAAATCATTAATTTTGTCATTAAACATATTTCTTATCAAAACAGACATAAAAATGGGGAAAACTAGAAAAACTGAGAAATTATGGAAATTTGAAAAACAATTGAAATGAGTCACTGCCAGATGAGTTATTTCTAGATGAGGCTCCTCTATACGAGTCACTATATACGATTCACCACTAGAGAGTCACCACCAGACAAGTTACCACCAGTGAGTCATCGCCAGGATGAGATACCACCAGGATAAGCTATAATAAGGATGAGATACCATAAGAATACTGGAAATTTGGAATAATGTAGGAATGAGGAATTATTGTAATGACTTACATATCCCAAAAACACCATTGAAAACACTTGGATAACATAAAAATCATATTTTTGGGCAATGTAAATGGTCACATGGTCTGGGCCATTACATTGTGGAACACGCAACCCCATTTTTAAATGAGTTGTAACATTGTATAACATTATAACCTAGATACTAAAATGGATGAATTAATATAAATAAATAAATTATATAAATAATATTTTTTAAAAATTTTCGTTGATTATCTATTTAGTATAAATAAAAAAATCATCAGAAAAAAACATTTCTTAAAAATGGCCCTTTTTATAAATGGTAGTATAATATCTATTTGGACCCATAATTTAAAAATAATTTTTACCACTATTAGAATATTTATTTTTCAAAAGAATACTATTTTTTAATTTTTCATATCGTAATAATCATATGGTTAATTTTTTGGTTCTTTCTAAAAAAATTATTTTTCATTGAATAATGAAATATAACGATTTCTTCCATTTTGTTTACATAATTTACAAGGTAAATTATATTTTAAAATGATTTTAATGTAAAATTATTATAATTATATTAAAATTTAACTAATTTAGCATTTTTACATTCAATTTAATATTTAATTTTGACATTCAATAATTATATAATTATGAGAAGTTTCTCTTTAGAATCTTGCCTTTTCTTCTCACTCGTGGGTATGATTTGAAAGTGGATTCTGCCGCATAATGGAAATGTGATAGGAAAATTGATTCCATATTTGGAATTAGAATACAATATATTATCATATTAGTTCAATTTATTTTTTGACAATAAGGAATGGTGAAAACAATAAAAAATATTGCCCCAATTATGGTAAAAATGGGTATAATGTGGGTTAAACTACAAAGGTATGTGTCTGAAAATGTCATAAAAATTTTCCAAACCATTTTCTGGTTATATTTATATAATATAACCTCAATATAAAATTAATGATCCATTTTTAAAAAAAGCATTATAAAAATGTTTTTGTAATTGAACGTTTTCAAAAATTTCATATGTATCCTCTGAACCACTTATAGTTTGTCACCATTCTCCTCCATTTTTTAAACTTCCAAGTGAAATTTTCCCTTCCAATTACTTCTCATATAACTTCGTAAATCATATAAAAATATCATAAATCCATTGGTCTAATAATAAATCTATCATATATAGGAAATTATTCAAAACAAAAAACTATATCACAGAAGAGGTATCATTAATAAATGAGTGTTTTTATTTTGTTTCTTAATCTACCCACTTAAAATATAAATAAGACATGCATTTTTAATAACCTCATTATCATAATTATAATAATACATTATTATTTAATGGGTATCACTAATATCCATATCTTCTTTTATCAAATGGAAATTAAAACCATCAATCAAGTGTATAAATGATTACAACCTCGTGAACTGATGTCATTCTTTTTTTAGCATAACATTTTATGAATTCATATAATTCTTGATTTAACAAATTTATATGATATTAAATATATTTTTATACTTATTCAATTTTAATATACTATATACCTTCTTAAGATCCATTCTATTTGAAATATGATTACATCGCCCATGTTTTTGTCAGACTACCACTTCACAAAGCGATGATATTCATTTTAACTTATGATTTACAAGGAAGTTAATGAGGATAAATTTAATGACTATATATCAAATTATATTTATTATATAACTTTAATATAACACCCAATTACATTACCTTTCACTCATTGAAGAAATATTATTATTAATTTCATTGATGTCTTGTGTTGTACGCTACACCAAGCTTATTTTACGATATAAGCAACACCATATTAGCTTGTAGAATGTGCAATACTATTCTTGTAATGTGTTCACGCAAGAGAAACCTTCCTCAAGAGCTTGCATTGTACGCAATATTGAGTTTCACTAAATAACGATACATTATTAAAATATTATATAAACTAGCTGTTATGAATAGTAATACCCACTTTTCGAAATTTAATCAATTTTATATTTCATAATGGACTTCGTTTTTGGATTCAGAATATAGAAATTATCCTAGGGTGAATTTTTTGTATTTTTCAGAAAACAATAAATTTTTGATGAATACTGAAAACTCTGAGTTATTGGTTAAAACCAACTTTTTATTTAAATAATCATTAAATTTATTTAAATTTATTTTTGGTCAAAATAGATACATAATACCTATATAAGATCAATTTAATTCATTGGAGTCATTTTATAATAAATTTAGATATATAAAATTTTTATTGAACTTTTTACCATATTTTACCCACCTCCTATGAGCATTTGCAAATTTACATAAAACATATTTTTACTTATTCTATGAGTTGAATTTCAAAAATTTGAGATACATGGTTAATATCAGTAAGTAAATTGAGGTTGAATGAGATGAAAATAATTTTTGGTGAATAGTAACTTTTAACTTTTATTTACCACAGTTAAAAGTAAATAGGATAATTAATGGTAAAAATGATTTTTTTATTACCCTAACACATGTCATAATTCAATTGGATATGTGTAATTAGACCAAAAATAACCTTAGGAATAAAATATGACACTTTAGGTCCACTTAGATTAGATTTGGAGTTTTATTATTATAATATTTTGTGAAGAGTTAAAACAGTTAAAATCACCATTTAATAACTAAAAAATTTTAATATATGGTTATATATAAGATAAATTCGACTATAAAAAATCATTATAAATTTAAAAATATTTCCTAAATAATGGTATTTTATTCATATTTTTTATACATTAAATAATTTAATTTATTTATGACACAATGATGATGCAGTAATTACCCTATTAATGATATATTAACATAATTGATAATATAATTACCCAAATAAATGTTATTTGATAATTTTTATGAATTAAACTAATTTTCTAGATTAATATAACATATTAGGGTTCGTTAGATGATTTTTTTTCTAAGTAATAATACTGTTATAAATGTAAAAATACAAAATATCAAATAGTGTCAAAATTGACATAGAAGAGTTTCTAAAACAAATATTATATTATTAATTGATATAATGGTCCTAAAGATATAAGGTTCTTCAAAAAGACTTATATAATAATATATATTACATTAATGAACCAATTAAGGTTCTATTGGCAATTTATAGTATGTTTATTAACCATATAGTGTATGAATACTATAAGACACTGTAAAAGTTAAATTATTTAACTTAGAGTAAAGTCAAAACGATAAGGTTAAAATGGTAGTATAAGCATGTCCAAAACCTATTGGTTGAGCTTATTTCGACCCATCCCCACCCTAGCCTCGAAATAAGTTACTTTTGAGCCATTATAAACCGAATATGAATTTATTATAAAATAATATTTTAAGTTTTTTATATGGTGCCTCTAACCATTCTTATAAAAGGGAAGTCCACCTTCTGTCTAATTCACACCTCAAAATCCATTTGGATCTATTAAAACCTACCCAAATACCTTCTCAACTGTCTTCCCTTCATCACAGAGGGCTTCTATAAGTCATAAATTCAACTGATGGATCCATTTTGATCAAATCAAAAGGAAGAACCCGAAGAAGAGATAAATATCTCACCACCTATTTCAAGTTCCTTTCTTTTTCCACTTCTTCCTTCATTATTGTTTCTATTATAAATAAACTGTAGTATCTTCTATATACTATGATGTTATTATAAAACTTTTACAACCATATTAGTTATTTTATCCATCCTATGAATGAGAAATTCACCACACGTGTGTACGTACGACTTACCTTCTCCACATCGTGATGCAGTTTGTTATTCAAACATTTCATCATTTGGATGGATATAATAATGATTATAACTGATATAAATAATACATATAAAATTATTATGATTCTTTATATATGATATACCATCCAATTATATATGATTTTAATATCAAAAGAATGATATTGTCTCTCGTGCGTACGTACAGACTACTGTCTCCACAAACGCGATGTGATTCATGTTTGATGATTAACCATTCAAGTGTGATTATAATGTATATATAATAAATAATCATGAAATATATTACATAAAAATGATACTGGATTTATGTACATATATGTTTCATTTACATAATTCTATTTAATTCAATAATGAAAGGAAAACAGTGTTCATTCGTACGTACGGCTTAGCATTTCTATGAACGGTGTATTTCATTCCATTTATTGATAGATAATATATATTTATATTCTGAATAAATATTATATATAAATAATTTTTTACATTATGTAATTATTTAAATCAGTATATATGTAATAATATCAAGAACAACAAGTCGAAACACTTATGATAAATGAAACAATATTACTGAAAACACTGCTTTAACATTGAATTTACAAAAGAACGAGTAATATAGAGTCATAAGCGAATCATATATGATATAATAAATTTTTTATGGTTATATTAAAAGTTAATAATATGTATAAACCCAATATATAAGAGTCTTGGACACATACGGATGAAATTGGACACAAGGTAAGGGATAATTTTGAAAATTTCATATTTTATCCGAGATTTCTTATACGTAAGTATTTACTAGGGTTATATTTTTCATCAATGTCCATAAAAATGTTTTTCATAAAGTGTTTAAAATTCATACATATATTTTTAAAGTCATTTTGACCCCTCTTTGACTTTTACATTGTGTTATGGATGGAATCATTCTTTTGTTTACCATATGAGGATGTTTTTGACATTTCTGGAAAAAGTACGAGGAGAAATTTTTTAGCTTATACAACATGAATGGATTTTTACAGTTTTATATTTCCATATTTCCATGATTATTCTTATACAATATTTCATTATTATTTTAATAAAAATAATTTTCTTTTAAAATTGAATGGCCTTATTAGAAAAGAAAATTATTTTGACGAAGAAAGGATATTTTCCTCAAGAATTTATTTCATGTGTTTTATCAAAACTATATTTCATATATGATGAAATTATTTCGTATTATTATGTTTGAAGTATAATGTATCTATTATTTAATTGGTTTAATTTTTCCTATGATGAAATTATATCCATTTTTTATATGGATTATGTTTTTATGGGATGATGTTTATGAAACCCATTTTTTTCCTTAGGTTATGATGAATAATTTATGTTTATTTTATGGAATACGTATGAATGATTTCATTATGATATGGGTGGGACCTATATCTCACTCCAATTAATTTGGTAATGATTTATATCTCATGATATAGACATGGATGGAACGAAAAGTGAATCTGGTTTAGTTGTAGAGGGCTGGAATGACAAGTAAACCTGGTTCAGTAATGGACTTTCATCACTATGATGGTCGTGGCTACATTACCTTGGATTATATGGAAATAATAACATGTGCTTAATGTTTTTCCACAATTACATGTTTATTCCTATTCTATTTTATCATGATTAATTTTCTTTTATGATCTATGACTTATTTACTGTCTAGTTTTATGTTATTACTCAGGATTTTGATGTTTTATGTTCATGTTATTACGTTCAAATGTTTATGGATTGTTTTATGTTCTCCATGATTACCCTTACTGAGAATTTGAGCTCACCATTTTTATGTTTTTACACCAGGATATAAAGACATGATTTAGGTAAGAAAAAAAGGGAAGATCTTTATGGGAGATGTTGATGATCTTTCACTATGATTAGAAGATTATATTCTGAGTTTCCAAACACACTAAACTATTATCCTTGGGTGTCTTATTTTTTTATGTATTAAGTATTCTGAAAATGTAATTTAATTTCCATGTACGTCAAGTGTTGGTTGATATAGGTTTCCTTGGTTTTGTTTGGTTGGTCAGCTGTTTTATTCTTAACGGTTAATTCATCCTCCACATGTATTGAAACCCTTTGGAATATATTTCTAGCCTTTATCACCATGCAGATACAGCTTTAAAAAATGTAATTGCTCATTGACCTTTCAATACAGTGAGAATAAGTTGTTAATTAGAATTGGTATCAGTATTATTTGGTACAAAAATCAGTTTGAGAAAAATGGTATCATCTTGGTCCTTTTTTGGATCAATTGGTCATCAGTTTTCATGTTCTTAGAGTTGAAATAATTCATGTCTATTCCTTGGGTTGTTATCATAGAAAGGAGTGTTGTAACATGAAATGTATAACATAAAAGGATGTATGTAACCATTTTATTTTGAACATTATGTTACCAGGGAGTTGGGTAAATATATTTTTTGGAGACACTACAAAGATTTTGAAATCTCATTGTCATGGGTTTATCAAATGAGATGAGCATTTCATACATTAGAGAAATGACTTCCCTCTTAGAGTGCATACATAAGATTGAGTAATTATATATCATTTTATGAAAAAGTTTTGATTTTTGAAAATTACTACTGTGTTTTCAAATGATGAACCTCAAAAAGGGCATGGTTGTGGAATTTTGAAAATTTATTGTTTTTCAAAAAGAAAGATGAATGTTTTCAGAAAAATATGTTTTAATAAGAATATAGATGATTTTGGAAATAATTTTTCTTATAGATAATGTTATAGAATATAAAATGTGATGCATTGAATTTCTAGAGTTTTCCTTACATCTGCCCCAATCAAGGTTTCTCTAGAATCAGTAATAGGTTACGAGGTGTACTATGATGCTTTGGGAAGTTTTTTGGGTAGTTTCCTTATGAAAGTATTCCATGTTGTAGATTATGGATCAAGATATATTAGAGTGCATGAGAATAATTACATAACACTCTATTTGGAGCAAGATGTAGTTGTCCTTGATTTTATGACATGGCATCATTATAGCATCGGTGATAAATTTCCTCTCTTAGCGGATCATATGAGCATGAATCATATTTTCTCACAAAGGGATTTTAATTCTAGTAAAATATTATAGATGAAGCATCTCTATATGTTTTAATTTGACTTGATGTATACATCATAAAAAGGAAATTTGGGGGTTGATGCATAAATCAATAATTCATTCACTCAGTTGGTGAAAGAAGCATCAGATTAGTGGTATTTTATGGTGGTCCTAGACAATATTCATGTGGAATGTGAAGACCAAGGTGATGTTTTAGTTTTATTTTTAGATTCCATTATTTCTTATTTGGGGAAGAAAGTAAAAGGGGCACAAACAACTGACACATAATGTGTTTCTTGAGTTCAAAACACAATAGTCTGTAGAGCATTCAGTAATGTAAACTGGATGAGAGTTCAGTTTTGAGGTTTTTGAGATTAGTTGTTTGAAACAATAGATTTTCAAAAAAAACATTATCTTACTCACCACCATTCGTGATGGGTTATTGATCCGAGAATATAAAATATATATAGGGCATTGAAAGTGTAGTTCTTGTGGAGTAGCATGAAATGTAAAGTGGAAGAGTTCATTTTAAGGTGAATAAATTGTATGGATGTTATGTAAAAATATCAGAAAATATCTTAAATATTGTAGTCCATACCTATCCCAGTGTGAAAAAGGGAGAAGATAGTAATGGCTTTTTTTGAGGACTCCCATGAATACTTCAGAAACACGATTTCAGATGGGTGATTGTAGATCAGCTGAAAAATTCATCCCATTTCACCCATATTTAAAAAACTCATATGGTGTATGATCTACCTCAAATATATATCCACAAAGTGATAAAATGACATGTCATACTAGTCTTGATCATATCAGATAGAGATCATTGGTTCACATCTCGTTTCTTAAAATCCTTATAAAAATCCCTTGGGACTCAGTTGTAACATCCTAGGTAATTATAGGATAATAAATCATTGTATTTATAAATTCTATAATGTTTTTTACTTAACATTGGTGATATCATTTATTACATACTTGACACACAACAAAGAGTTTCTCTAAAATCTTATGTTTCACACAAGACTAAGTTATACCGAAAAATAAAAAAAATATTAATTATATTATTTTAAATGGAAGTTAATGCCTAACTTTTGTATTGGTGGGGATGAACATAACTATATTTATTATGTTTTAACATGTTTATTAAATGTTTTTACTTTCTTATAATATATTTTAGAATATTAAAATTGAAATAAATCCAATTTTAATCATAAAATACACTAATATTTTTTAAAAGGCAATTTACCGCCTTTTGATGTCGTACCCACCTTAAATCTATTTCAATAAATTTTATATGGACTAATTGGAAAAATAAACTTCTTCCCTTGAAGTTTGAAATAAAAAATTACTTTGGTAAATTTTTTGGTATTTTTCTAATGAAATTCCTTTTTTATTGAATAGTAAAAATACTGTATTTGAATTCAAAATGGTCTTTTCATCCAATTTACATGTATTGTTAGGATTTATTTTTTATTAATATTAAAGTATAATTAGATTATGTTTTTATAATTTAAAAAAATTTGGTCATTAGAAGTAATTTCACATTGATATTTGATATAAACACATGTCAATCTATTGTTGGTTTTTACTTTTTAAAAACATGTTTTCACATTTTAAAAAATGGGATTACTTTTAAATCAATTGCTGCAATATCTTTGTTTTAAATTTGAAAAAATTGATTCCATATTTTTAATCAAAAGTTTCAAATTATTTAAATCGGTGCCTTTTATCTTTAAATTTTATGAATAGTGACTTTAGTAAATATTTATATTTACCAGAGAAAAATTGTAAATCATGTAAATAAGTGTTAAAATAATATTACAATAATATATAACTACCATAACACATTTTATAATCTTATTTAATGTAATTTGGAAAACCAATAAAAATCATTTTATTCAAATTTTGGCATTTGGAAGCCACACGGGTGTGATTATGACATTTATAACATTTAGTTATAAGTAAAGGAAAAAATATCATAAACATGACTCTTATTACTAAAACAATTTTAATATGGGTTTATTTACTTGATCACTTTGAATATATATATTAATTAGAAAACTAAAAAAAATTCCTACATAATGTTATTTTATTTATTTTTTTTTGAAATTAAAAAATTTAATTTAATTATGACACAATGATGATACACAAATTGCTTTATTAATGGAAGAATAAAATAAATGATATTATAAATGATAAAATAAATATTAATTCTCATAATTAATTACATGAATGAATTTTATAGAAAAATATGCAATTCTACAGGACTATTAAATTTCATTGTTCTATGTTTTCTCTCTTTTGGTCTATTTATAAAATTCTATTAAATAAAAAGTATAAAAATTGATATTATTTAGATTTTATAAAAATAATAATTTATTAAATTATTTAAAGACACTAAAATTATTTTAAAATCATGAAGGGAATAATATAAGTTATAAATTTCCATTAAGTGTTCAACAACAAGATATTTACCCCTTATAAGAAAAATTTATAGCCACCTAACACATAAAATGTTGTTACAATAATAAAAATTAAAAGAAAATAATTAAGGATAAACTGAGAAGATATGTCCAAAAATAAAATCTAGACATGTATAAAAATTATTGGATAAGAATATTTGGAACTATCCTCATATTATCTTATAAATATCACAATTACGAATCATTTGGAGTAAAAAATTAATTTATAATTATTTAATATATTAAGAGTTTCTTATGGTGACCCTCCCCTCTCTTATAAAAATTCACACACTCTTCTCTAATGCTCACACTTCATGAACCATTTGGTTCTGCCAATCCATAACCTAAATTAAGTTTATCATCCCTTTCAACATTACTGATTCCTTATTTTATAGAGAACAACTTTCCAAGAGGTGTTAATGCACTCTTCAATAGTGATCAACCAAATTAGAGGTATTGTTTTTTAGGTGTTTATATTTTATTTCTTCTTCTATAGCCTTTAAATAAACTTCATACATAATTAACTATTAACTAATGTGTCCTCCATATAAATATATGTCATTATTTTATTATCATCACCTAAATCCATCTCTAATTTCATCAAATGCGAAATGAATCTTTCTTTCGTTTGTACAGTGGAATACCACCTCGCAAACCAATATAGTTCTTTTTTCAAAAACTTTTATCAAGGATGATTATAATGATGGAATAAATGTTTATATATGAATTTAATATAATATTTATCATTTTAATATAATAATATTTTAATTATGTTCTTACCTTCCATGCATATAAAAATAATAACATCGTTTTTGCGTATGTGTAAACTATCACCTCCACAAATCTAAATGAATAATTTTTATTCACTAAATCACTTGTATGATATATATAAGTACATTTAAATGGTTATTAAACTGTAATAATATAATCATCATTCTAGAAATATATACTAATAATTACTTCATTTCATAATTATCAATGGAAAATGGAAAATATTACTCATGCTTTTGTACGACCTACCATCTCCATAAATATAACGTTGGTCATTTTACATAACATAAATAAATTGTTTAATTTGATAGTATAATTGATGTATAAAAGTTATTATTATGTCATGAATATTATTCTGATTATTAAGGACTTATGAACACAAGGACAAGGTACATCATAACATGTTCATTTTCGACTCAAGAACTAAATATCCAAAAAAATGTCCGATATGAAATAAAATAAATAACTAATTTTAATAAAATAGTAATAAGTTATAAAAGGTAATCATAAAAATAAAAATATTATTAATAAATTAGAAATTATCCTATATTTATTATTCAGAAAGATAAAGAACAAAAAAGGAAATCCAGACTTAAGGTAAAGGACTTTGTCTCAATCCTCTTTTGTTGAGGAATATTATGGTAATATAAACTAAATTATTTTATAAGGTGTATATTAAAAACATTTTTTATTTTAATTTAATTCATTTGTTTTCATATGTAATTTTTTTCTTTGAAATATTTTACTAAATTACAAAAGGAATACCTTTATTATATGTGGTGACAACGACTTCTCTGTCGCCATAACTGTTATTTGATATTTGGTTTTATTCTTAATACTTAATGTTATTTAAAATGATAAAGAAATACCTTATTTACCTTTTTGGTATTTTTGTATTGAAAATGGTTTCAAAATTTTATTGACTATTTAAATACCTTGAAAGGATTTCATGTTATTTCAAATGAAATTTTATGAGTGAAATGTTGATAATAGCAGTCTTTTATTTGTAATGATTATATAATGGTTCATGAAATTTTGAGGTAGACATGCGATAAACCATAGATTTAATGTTCCATGATAAAGCAAGGATGGATGGTTATGTTATAACCTCTATTTAATTGGTTATGGAATTCAGTCGTAAGGTTATTCCATTTGTAAGAGTTATATTTGTGGAAGTCGATCGTATGGTAATTCAATTTAAGTATGATTATGTCTGAAGATAACTTTTATATGTTATATGTTATTTATATGGTTTTATCATAATATTTTCATTAAAAATGGTAAATTAATGAGATTATATACCAGGAAGAGTATTTACTATATAAAGATGAAAAGTATTACATTATGATAATGTATTCACAATTTACATGTTTTTGAAAGGCTAATATTTTTCCTTACTTGTGTATCCCTTATTGATGTTTTTATACTCATTTAATGTTTTAGAATGTTTTTAATAATATTTAAAGGAGAATAGAGTCAGGGATGGGATCATTGAAAAGTTACGATGTTTATGCATGAAACAGAACTAATATCTTTTTAAAAGTTTTTATTTTTGAAAAAAATGGATTGTGACTAGATGTGTATACTTTGTAATACATAAGTTTTTATGTATGAGTTTTGGAATAATTCTATAAATCTCAGACACTAAAACAAATCCACAAAGTTAATTAGTGTCAAATTATTGACTTATCTTAAAATTATGTAATGATTGTGGTTGGGGCCTTATATTAGTTGACTATTAGTATCAGATATCATCCTAAAATGGATGGGTAATCCAAAATGATGATAAAAATGTTTGAAGACTTATTGCAGGCTTGTGTAATGGATTTTGGTGGCTCATGGGAAGAGAACATACCCTTCGTAGAGTTATATTATAATAACAGTTCCCCGATCTCAATACATATGGCTCCTTTTGAAGCATTTTATTTTCATCCTTTTCATTATCATCTTTGTTGGATTAAAACAGACGAGAAATCAATATTTTGGAATATTCTTGTCCAAGAAAAAACAGAGAACATTTAGTTGATTAGAAAGAGTATGGAGATAACCCAGAGTCATCAAAAATCCTATTCATATCATCATTGACAGTCATAGTAATTTGCAGTGAGTGATCATGTTTTCATGCGTATTTATCCAAGGCATAGACAGAGTTATTTTGGGAAGCGGGGTATGTTAACTTCTATATATATAATACCATTTGAGATAGAAGATCATTTTGGGGAATGGTATATCGACTGGATTTTCCACTCTAGTTTAGTGTAGTGCATAATGTGTTTAATGTATCACAGTTGAAAAAGAATCAGCCTGATCCTAACCATTTGATCTAATGTCATCATGTCGATCTAGAGTTGGATGCATCATTGGTGCATATCCAAGTGTAGATTATGGATATAAAAGGGAATGTCTTATCTGGAAATATCATCAGTCTAGTATGGTTTATGTGAAAAAATGGTAAGATTTAGGAAGAGACATGGGAACATGAACAGGAAATGAATGAGAAGTGGATGAGACTCTTTTTTGGGTAATGACAGTTTTATACATTCCGAGGAAGGAAAGACCATAGGTGGGGAGAATATAACACCCTTCTTGGTATGTAACCCTTTATTTATGAATTCTATGTATATAAAGTATAATTTTCATGTTTGTTATATTTTGTAAAAATGTTTGTGAGATGTTGGGGAAAAATAGCAGGCACACGGGTTGCGCATGGTTTGTATTAATCATGAAATATCCAATGATAAACCATATACTTTTTCTTTGTTTTGGGCCTTTGGAGTTAGATTCATCGGCACAATTGGTGCACAGTTTTGAAGACCATGCGAGCTGAAAATTTAAGGATCCCATTAAATAAGTGGATAATGCATGTTTAGTGCATGGTTTGTCTAACCATGATACTAAACCATGCACAGAGTCAAATATAGATCCTTTAAAAGTGGAACTAGGTGACTTTAAGTTTTTAACAATCATTTTTCCCCAAAATAGCTCTAACACTTGATTTTACCTCACCAATCTTTAATAAAGGTTCTAACATTGAGTCAGAGGTGATCTAAGGGATTCATTTAGTGATTAGAATCTGATTCCTTGCAATAAGTGATTGTTCTTCATCATTTAAGGTGTATTCTATTAGATCTATTTAGATATACCTCTTTATCTTCTCGGTTTCTTATATAAAAGCTTACTATATGTAGATAAATGACTTTGGATTCCATATATGATGATATTTTGTATCATTGTTGATAGGGTAAGAGTTCTAAGGTAGGTTCATGGATATTAAACCAGGTTTCATTGGTGTTCTTAATCCGTTTATCATTTTCACCAAAACACTCGACGTAGGTGGCTTCATTCTCGACTCCACTTACAAGAATTGATAGGATTTTTTTTCAAATTGATTTAATTTAATGAAATTGATTTTAAATTTGTGGGAAAAATCAATGAATAAATCTTTTTTAGTGGTGATTTATGGTTTTTGTAGAAAGGTGTAATCCTAGAGAATTATTATGAAAGGAGATTTCGTTTCAAGATTCTAAAAATCTTATTTTCAAATATGAATTTCATAGAACTTATAAATTATTTTTTGGAAAATGGTGTTTTCAATAAATAGGTTTTTTGTTGAAATGGTTTGTCATTGATATGGTCTAATGGAAAAAGGTTCTCAATAAAATGGTTCATATTATTGAAAATTGTTGGCATGGTTTTTCAGAATACATTGTGTGTGTGTTCATATTTCATTTATGAGTCTTGGATGAAATATGACCTCATGATAATTGAAAAATTTGTATTGGTAGATGGGATTTAATTAAATTGTGTTGAGTTGGTAGACCAATGAGAAACTGCTCATGAGTATGGAACTGTCATAACGAATCATGCATGATTAGTAGTGTAAATGTGTTAATTGTATTGGTTATTCCAATAGAACTTATGAAATTGGTTTACATCATTTTTTGGTTGATTTCATTGAGAAAAGTATTTTTTCTATAAAATTGTTGTTATAGAACTTTTTAATATTGAGATATAAACTATTTTAAGAGTTGTTAATATATAGTTATAAACTATTTAGGAAACTGTTTTATATAAAGCGTTTCATAAAATTATTGTTAACTCATCTATACTAGTGATGTGATAAGGTTACTCATTGGGGGAAAATATACATTGTTTTAATACCCACTCTTTTTTTGGATCATTATTGCCTTTTGTTGATTTCATCTACCGAGACTTGGGAAAAGGTAATGTATAACAAGTCTTTAGCATGGCATCACGATACTAGGGATGTTTGATAAATTTGGAGCATGGAGCTTTGGGAGTTCGGTGTCTTATGGTTTTTTTGGAGTTTTTTTATTTTTCTTCTGTTGTTTACATTGATTTTATAGTCTTCTACAATGGAACTTGTGTTGAGTATTATTTGGTTAAATGATATGTTGATTTGTCTTCTAGTGTTAACATGAATAATATAGTGTTTTCTTTGGTTCAGATTGGTTGGTAAGTGGTTTTATTATTAAAGGTTTAATCATCCCCCACATGTATTGAAACCCTTCTACATTCATTTCCAGCCTTTTCAACCTGGGGGATGTCTCTTAAGGAAAAGTGATGGATCACTTAACTCTCAAGCCAATGAAAATAAGTGGGTCATTACATTATTCGTAATAATGTAACCAAAAATATGATTCAAAATATGTACATTAAACAACTCTCAATCTCAACAAGGAAGAAAATGGTCTAGTTCACTGGGTGCCCGAGTGATGGAGACAATTGATGAATTAAGGATCGATTTCTTTCATGTCAAATATGTGGAAAGAGAAATCTATTAAAATTCCTCAAATGAAAGGTAAAATGATTTATATATGGAAAAGAATGATATATATTATTTAATTGCTGAAGAAAATTTATACTTTGACTGAAGGAAATAAATTTCATCGTAAGGATCCATTTATACTTCATTGTTTAAAAAATGAAAATCCATAGATTTATATAAGTTAGTTAAAATAAATTGTATTTTGATAAGAATAAAATAATGACCATTGATAAAATAAAATGGTTGAATTATTTATTTTTATTATAGTGTTGTATTTCCAAGGTAATTTAACCAATTTTATTTTTGTTATAAAAATAACGAAATATCTAAGAATCATGTTAATTTTTGAAGCATATGTGTATTCATTAACATATATTTTACAATAAAGATTTTATGAATATGTGATTGATCATAATTATAATGTCGTAAACAAATATTTTTTAGTTTTATGTTATGGGAGTATACAATTATTATGTACATTCTTGGAAACATTAATGGTAATACATCCAATTTGATTAGTATATGTTTTAGTGAAATAACTATTTAAGGAAGAATGAATTTAAATGTTATGATAATAAGTTTATAGGATTTTATATCCCATGGGTTTTATCATTTCTAGATGTTGAGTTAGTTATGTGTAGTTATTATTTTGCATCATTATAGGAATTATATTAATATAGTATAACCAAAAAGGACAACCCGAATGTCGAGTGACAAACCATCATGCTTAGAAAGTACATGATACTTGAACCCACAACATAAGGTTTAAAAGGGTATTATCTTACCACTGGCATATGGTTTTTTTTATTAATATGTCATTATTATTAACTAATCAATATAATTTATATATATTAATGATGGAACAATGATTTTACTATTTAGGATTAGTGATTAAAGTATTATGTTAGATAATATGTTCAACCCATATTTGATTTGTAAAACATTTTGAGGTATATGGAATGATGTGTCACTCTATTATGAATCATATAATCCTTGAAAAGATAATTTTTTTATTCTGTAATGAAAAATAATTTTGTGATATTCATTTCTAAGTGTATGATACGAATTTGAAATGGATCACGGAACAACCAGGTGAGGAAATTGTACATATGAAATTGAATGATTTAAAGTAAATATAGTTCATTATATTAATATATATTAAAATAAATCCTTATCATAAATAAATAGATATTGAAAACAAATCTTTCATATTAAAATCATTTATGATAAATCAAACGGTTGTTTAAATAATCACATATATATGATTTTTATTCACTTAATAATCCATTTATCATTTACATTCTTATGATTAATAGTATATTTCACTAACTATAAATATTTACTCTTTTTATTAAAGTATATATCATCACATCAAAATAATTTTGCCCTTTCTTGAAACCTTATTATGTGTTATTACATATAATATTTTTACATCATATTGTCTCATTTTATGATGATTTTTTGTTAACCTCTATTATGATGTGGGTTTAAAAAAAAAATTAAATATCAAAAGATGGATTTATGAGTGAAGGGTCATGTTTTGGTATCACAAATTATGTTTGGTTGGGAGAGTTTAACACCGAAAATTGATAAATGAATAAAATTTAATTTGATAGAATTTGTGATGCACAACACCAATCTTTAACTTCTAAAAAATAAATTTCTTTAGAATTAATAAATTTTATAGCTTCAAAAACACAAAACCCAGAGTCCATATATAAAGTATTATAATATACAGTTATAATATATAAAATAAATTGGTTTTTACTAATAATATTAACTAAATTATAAAAATTATAGTGTTCACAAATTTTCATTAATTATATTTTATTTATAAATAAAATTAAAGATCAATTGAAATAACAAAATTCAGAAAAAAACTATTTTTCTTTTCTAAATCGCGGTTTGGTCGCGCTTTTTTCCCCTAATTTATAATTAATAATTAAAAAATTAAAAATAATTTATTTCATAAAATTAACTTCACTTTTTGAAAATTGATATGAAAATTATTTTTGGGTGAATTGTTTTGATTTTTTTGAAATATTTTTTTAGATAAATAATAAATAATATTGAATTTTGTTGAAAAATCCATGTATTTTAAATATTTTAAAAAGATAAATGATATTTAAAAAATGTGATACAAGATAAATCATATTATGATTTAACTAATTTAGGAAATTTTACTCAATTTCTTATTGAATTTTGATATTAAAACCATATGTAGATTGAAAAATATTCATTTTACAAACCTAATATTCCTTTGCATATGAAGATACAATTTTAAATTATATTCTGTTGCTACTATGAATTTAATTTTAAAAAATAGGTTAAATATATGTAATTAAAATGAATTATATTATTTATTATTGTAAATATAATTTTAGAATAGTCAAAATAATTATAATTAATTACTATATTTAAGTAAAAAATACTGTTACCAGGCGGTTAATCTAAAAAGATATGTATTTAAAAATGATCTAGAGCATTATCAAATATAATTTTATTCACATATTTTGACGTTACCACCACCAAGGATCTATATTGACCCATTATGATGGCTTTTTTCAGGATAAAAAATAGGTTTAATTGATTCATTTCAAAAAATCAATACGTGTCCTCTCCCCCAATTATAAAATGCAACCCCCTCTCCTCCCCAATTCACATTTCAAAATAAATTTGGTTTGTTGAAGACTTACACATATCAACTTATCAATATGGGTCTAAATAACTTGTCCTTTTGTGTTATCAAAAATATATCTTAGAATTTATTTTGGTGAAAACCTAAAAAAGTTTTCCAAAAAAGTTGTAATGTTCCTAAACATGCATTTTCATTTTGAATCTTATTCCACCACCTTAAAATCATGGTAAACCATTATTGTATAATAACCATAAAATATATAATATACTGAGATTTTTTTATATTTATGTAATGAACTATATCTATTTCCACCTCCATCGAACAAGAAACGAAACTATCAATCATTTGAATGGAGGACTGCTGCCAAACAAAACAATGTAATTCATTTTCTAACACCACCATTCATTCACGGATATAGTTATATTTTAAAAAAATATATAAGTAATTTTCATTATTTTTATTAATATATATTTTTTCATTCATCTATACCTTATTATGTTCTATTCCATTTAAAATATGATATATTTGTTCTTGAATTTGGGAGACATCTAAATCCCAAAACATATTTAGTTCTTTTTTTCCAATACACTTAAATGGAATGTAATTATGATAAATTTTATCAATATATGTTATAAATATGAAATTATATTTATTAAGAAAATATAATATTTCACTATATTAACATTTCATATGTTGGCGGAATTTTTTCGTAGCTCATGTGTACATAAGACCTACACTCTCAATTATGGAATTCAAGTCATTTTCCATGTGAAAACTCGAAGAATGATTTTAAAAATTTAAATATAGGATAAATATGATATTTATGTAATTAAAATCATTTTTAGGATTTATATATATCCTATACAAGAAAATAAAATTGTTCAAAAAATAAAAGGCTTGTGGAAACTATGAAATTCACACAAGAAACAAGGAAAACAATGAATATTTATTAACAAATGGGTGGAAGATGTTTTAAGAGTATCATATATGATATTATAAATATTGAAATGGTTTTTTAATAAACTAATAAAAATACTAAAACAATTATACACGATTTTTATTAATGTTCAACAAAAAGGTAGCAGTTAGTAAGGGACATCTTCTCAATTATTCTTCCTCTAGACATATTTTATTGTTATGCACCTTGTTTCATTTATATACTGTATATAATAACCATTACTCCTTTTATATCAGGAAAACATTATTCATAATGTTATTTTAAGAAACAGTTTTAATTTTCTCATTATAGGGCTTTGAAATTATAATAATTGTGTTTTAAAATTTTTTATAAATAACATTCATTTGACTTGATTATCCAAAATTTTTTATTTTATTTGAAATTATATGAAATTTTGTTCAAATATATTTTAATATATTATGATTTTTTTAAAATTATTTTTGTGATTAGGGTTGATACAAATAATCTATTCATTTTTTAATTCTCAATTCAACAAATTTTTTTATGTGTTTCTTTAACAAACACATTTTAATCATGATAGTTTTTTTGTAAATTAAAATTAAAGGAATACATTATATATTTTTCTAATAAAACCATATAAATTTTATACTAATTTGGTTATTAATGACTTTTTCAAGTAATATTTTCATTTCTCCTTCATTTGGTACTTAAAATTATTGTGAAAATTATTTTAATAAAATTAGGCTTCATTCTTCACTTCGATATAAAATCATTCCCATAAAAAACCAATTTTTTTTAAAATATTTTAAAATTATTTTTTGAAATATCTTAATTATTTAGTACATAAATTTTAATTCATTTTTTTAATATTTAAGAAAAATCTAAATGAAACATTAGGTAATTTTATAGACAAGGTATGCTATTATTTTACTGAAAATGTGAAAATAATATTTATAATAACATGTGAAGAATAAATTGAATTTCACCCATCCTGGCCAATAAATGTGTCAAAACACTCAATATAATTTTCAATAGTTTTTTTAAATAAATTTATATTCAAAATATTTTGATAACATGTTGTTTTATAATGGATTTTCAATGTGAAAGTTTTTCGCAAATGAATGATTTAGTGACATCATTAAATTATTTGTATTTCTCAATGACATCTACCCAATATTGTACATATGATCCATTAGAGATATGTGGTATTTATAAAATCCTTATTATTTCTCTACATAGTTTATGATTAGTTTTTTCATGTAATGTATTTACATTATATTTCATTTTAATATATTAAATCATTAATATTCCCTTTAAATATTAACATTCTTGTTATCATTGGACATTATTTTCCCCCCAATAACCATATTATTTATTATTGAAATAATTATTACATAAAATCTTTATCATTTATACATATGGTATTTTACATTGATAGTAATATGATTAACTAGGGAAATAATTGATTATATTTATTACTTAATCTATACAAATATTTTATGATATGGTGTGCTGGTCAGGAATGGAATCGATCATTAAATATATAGGAATGATTTGGACCTTTAGATAAAGGTGGGTCCAGGTTATAGACAGCTCCTAAATGCATTAATAGTCTCATGATAACGGTTTTGGATGTAGAGGTATCATGATTCCATAGATCATGATGTAAAATAATTAATAATTTCCTTCATATAAAATTCATTCATTATTATCCATGATATTTCCAAAATTAAATTATTTCTAGATGCAATTTTATTCTCATTTTTTTATTAAATTCCATGTTTTTATGTCAATTATGATTCCATATTGAATATTGAATATATATTCATGATATGAATTTTATTTAACTGGATTTTTTATTTACTTTTTTACCTTTACATATTTATTATTCCTTATTAATTCCTTATTGTAAAATTATTTTAAGGGAATGTACTTTCTGTTATTTAACCATCCATATTGATTTTTTTACATATTCATTATAGTCATGTTACATGAATGGAAATTTTGATCTGTTAGTTACCATTCCATATGGATTATTCCTTATCAAATAATGAATTTCAGATAAATTAAATGTCATGTGCAGTCATTTTTTTAATATACCATGTTGATAATGCATAATGATTTATAATAGCTTCTGATGTACTTATCAATGTTTAATCATTTTAGATAACAAATATTTGCCTTATTTTCCCGATGAATTCAAGATGTTTACTAGGATATGAAATGATATTATCTCTTTAATATGGTTTTTTTAAAACATTATCTTGTATTTTGAGTATTCAAATATATTTTGGTAAACATGTATACATATATTTTATAAAGACAAGTTGAAAATATGGTCATTTGGATTGTGATTCCTTTATTAAATAATGTAATAAAATCGATTCTGGTTCAGTGATACAATGTTCTGGGTTGTTATAAAATAAATATAGTATATAATCATAGAATATCAATGACAATGATGATGTAATATAACCTAATGAAATGAAATTGACTTGTGAAACATCTTACCAATTTGTCAAATTTAAGACAAATAACCATAGATTAAGTAACATGATTTGATCCTATAATAAAAATAAATTATGAGATATTCTTGGTTTATTATGTATATTTGGAATTATATTAACCATATAAAATTAAATTTTGAATAATATAAAAATATATTTCAATGAAGGGAAGTTGAGATAAACACAAAAACATAATATTTCCCTTCAGTTAAATGTTATTTCACATACATTATAATGGATTTAAACTTGTTAATAATATATTAATGAATCGTATTCATATTTATAATATAATATATGAACTTTTTATAAAAATTTATCACATGTTATTTAATAAAATTTCTTTATTACTATTGTTAAATTTGTATACTTATTTGTTTTTTCATGCATGTTTCATCGAAGATGTTTTGGATATCATGGTGATGATATTGTTCCTTAATATAAATAATAGTAAAAATATAATAAATATCTAAATTATTCATTGTAAACATTTTAATAACCATTATTTAATATTTCACATAGATAATGAATTGCATCACACTTTGGAGAGAGTATTCTAAAAATAATCTTGAGCGATGATGTCATTCAATTAATGTGTTAAAGGGTTAATAAGTTGATGATATAATACTATTAAAATTTTAATATTATTTTTAATATGTATCATATATATATATTATGTTTATAATTATCATTATCGGTGTGGTTTGGTGATGGATTGAAAATTACATCAGTTTGTGAAATTGTACTCTACCGATCACATCAGAGATGGCATTTTTTTTAATTTGAAGGATAAGGAGATGGAAAATTTTTATTCCATAAAAAATAATACAACTTAAGTATATGGGATACACTATTCTTATTTTATTGGATTTTTTAAGACATAATTTAAGGTGATGAAATTATATGAAAAAAATGAAAAGACATCATTAGGATAATTACCATCAATTAGAATAACCATGATGAGAATCAATGAGAACATATGTAGTGAGTAGTCGATAGTGATCATGGAATGGATGGTGTAAGGAACATAAATTTACAAGAACCATTGAATGGGATTGGTGTCCCAATGATAAGAGGAAGAATGGTGAGGATGTAAGAGGATTGACATGATATCATTTTGAAATTACAAGAGGAGGCCCAACATGCATGCATGGTAAGAAACAATGGGCCTTTAATCAGACTTATTAAAGCCCAGAATAGAAATTAATTGGCCCCCCAAAAGGATCCCACTAATTTTTATCCACTTTCATGAAGGAAATCTCCATAGTCAAAAGTGGTGGGTCTATTGTCTCCAAATTCAAGGTGGGAATCTTCAATGTCTTTAGAGTGATGCCAAAATTTATTTTTGGTGGATTTGTTGTCCCCTAAATCTATGGAATGTGTAAAAAAAAGTTAAAAATATTTTTTATAATTTAGACATTTGTTGGCCCGGGATTTTAACATGTATCTCACTCATTCAGCTATAAATATCCACCTCCATGTACCCCATGCAGGTTAATTAGAAATTTGATTTTTTTCTAGTTTATTATGATCGTGTTTCTTGTGTTCTTGGATGAATGCAAGCAACACTTATCAAAGTAGTGATCAACCTTTACAACACTTTTTATAATTATAGTTTTAAGTAGAATGTCTCCTTAGGGACCTAATTGATCATCCCCCTTCCCCTTATATTTTCCTTAAATTTCCTTATTTTCATTTCTCCCACATTACCCCATATTTTCCACATTTTCACTAACTGATACTGCAAGACCATATGGTATCATATCATTTGGTATCATAGGTTAGAAATGGAAACCAAGTTCTTCACATTTATTTTTCTCCCATACTTTTTTTCTTACCCTTCTACCATTTTTCTTTTTGCATCACCAATTTTTCATGTAACATTCTTCTTTCATATAAATGACATTTTAATCAAATTTATGAACATATTATATTTAATTTTTATACTTTAGAATCTCATAATTATTCACTGTTTGAAAACACTAATATTTATCACATACTTCTTATGATATATTAAATTAAATTTGTGCTATATATTAACTCTTGTGGAATATATCATTATCCAGGATAGAATTCCAATCGAGTTTAGAGTTTTTATGTGAAGGATATTTTCGTATAAATATCCACAAATTCAATTTCTTGTCCTTTTGGTGTCATTTTAATAATATTTTATCTTTTGATAATTTCATATTCTTGTAAGCCACACACTAACATCAAATCATTGTGCAATCTATCCAAGTTGTTTTATTTTATGAAAAATAGGGTAGAAAAAAAACAAAAAAATGATGATAAAAATTTATTGAACTTATGTTGGCTCTTTAGCATAAATTCAAAGGATTTTTACTCCAATTCATACCTTCTATTTTATTACCTTAATCTATATAAATCCTTCATCCATAACTATTTATCCCATTTTTCATTATCTCCCATTTTTTCTTGGAATCCATTGTTTCAAACCCTTTTAAAATTTATTATTTTTAATTATTTCCATGAATTGATTACTTATTACTAGTTTTCTATTTTATTATATTTAAAATAAAATGTTGTAACCATGTTTTTGTTTTATAAAGTGTGTTGAACCTTTATATAGTTTAAAAAAGGGATAAAGGGTGTGTGAGTAATTTAAAAAATGGAAAGTGAGGGATAAAGAAGTGAGATTGAAATCAATTTTTTCATGAAAGTTGTCACTGACTAGTTTACAAGATTTAACGCAAGGATAGATTATTTTCTATGTTCCTCAACATCAAAGGCTCCTATAAGGAAATAAATTCATGATGGTGATATTGAGTACTCCAAATTTGAAGAAATATTTCCATGGTGAGGGCAATGTGTTTCGTGAAGAGAAAATGAATTAGGAAGAATTAAAAGTGACACCACCATCCATTCATGGGAAGAGTGAACTTGGACATTATTTAAAGTGGGAGTAGAAGGTTTACCATTTTTTGGACATATCAACTACTTTAAGGAGAATAAGGTAAAATTGGCAGCACTTGATTTCATTAACTATGCAATTATTTGGTGGGACCAATTCTAAGTAAGTTGATGATTAAATGGAGAACGGAAATTCGAACATTAAATCAAATGAATATAGAAATGTGCCAATGGTACATTTATGGTAATTAATATTGATACTTTCATTTAAGGTTAAAAAAATTATCAAGGTTCCATGTGCGTGGATGAATATAACAAGGAAATCTAGAAATCAATGATTCGATCAAATTTTAAGGAGGATCATGAAGATACAATGTCAAGGGTCATCAATGGATTAAATGTGGAAATTATAGATGTGGGGTAACTTCAAAACTACATTGACATGGAGGAGTTTCTATATAAGGAGGTGATTGTTAAGAAGAAACTACATTCTCAAAAGAGTCAAGTAATTTCCCATAATGTTTGAAAGGATAACCAGAACGATCTAATATCAACATCAATGTGGAATGATACAAAACCAATGGTGTCAAAATTTGATCGAAAAAAAGAGAAGAGGAAAAAAATAAGTTCTTTCCCACTGATTCAAAAGGAGAAATGGGCATAGATTTTCCTTCTAAATCTCATGACATAAGGTATATTAAGTGTCACAAACATGGTCATACTGTATCTCAATGAAAAGAAGTTCAATTTTTGTTTTAGATAAATGAGTCAATTTTAGTGGAAATCTAGAAATGATGTGATGCCACCTTTGGAGGAGAGACCAGATGTAGAAGTTGAAGAACTCATATATGGAGATGCATTATTGGAACTATGATCATTAAACATAAAACCAAAGGATGAGGCGTAGGAGGAGGATTTTGAACATATTTTCCATATGAGAAGCCCCATAAAATAGAAGTTATGTTGTTTGATCATTAATAGTGAAATATTTACTAATATGGATAGAAACTTTTTGGAAGAGAATTTGAGTTTCCTTACTCTATGGAATAGTAAACCATATATATTTTAGTGGTTTAATGATAGTGGAGAAGTAATGTTCACAAAATAATCCATATTTATTTTTCACATTGTAAAATATCATGATGAGGTGTTGTGTCATATTGATTTGATGAAAGATGGACATTTACTACTATTGAGACTGTAGAAATTTTATAGGAGGGTGATGTATGATAGTTATGCTAACCACTTATCTTTTCATTTCAGTGTTATAAACATTTTTTGACTCCTCTAAGTCCCATAAAATATATGAAGTTCATGTATGTATAAAGAAAGATTACATAAATAAAAAAGAGTTGAGTGAATAAGAAAGTGGGGGAAAAAAAATATTTAGTGATAAAAAGAGAGTTATGAGATGAGAAAAAAATTAAATGAGGAAAAAATGAAATGATTGAAAAAATTAAGAGTGAAAAAAGAGAGACGAGTGACATAAAAATAAATGAGGTAAATCCAAGAGAAGAAAACAAGAGTGTTGAAATAATGGAGTGTTTATTTTCTTGAAAGTTTAAGGTGAATGGTTGTTTATAGAGAAGAGTGTTATTACTCATTATTAAGGACACTTACCTCAAACTAATGAAATTCACCATTCTTTTTCTTATTGTGTTTTGTATTTATTTCATGAATTTGGTGCTTTTGTTTCGAAGAAACACCTAATGGATTACCCCTTTTGAGAGGCATTGGCCATATTATTACCTTCATACATTGTGCCACAATTCCCAATAGGACAGCATATAGAGATAATCAAAAAGATACTAGAGAGATCTAGTATTAAGTTGAATAAATAATGAAGAAAGGATTAGTGGGGTAAAACATGTGTCCATGTGTCATTCTGGTGATCCTAGTACCGAAGAAAGATGGCATGGGGCAGATGTATGTGGATTATCATTCCATAAGCAAAATAACTCTTAAGTACCTTTATCCCATCCCTCGACATGATAACATTCGTGAACAATTACATGGGGATTCTTCATTTTTAAAAATTTAAATTAAATTTGGACACCATCAAATTCGAATGAATGAAGGAGAGTTGTGGAAAAATTATTTAAAAACTAACTTTGGTTTGTATGAGTAGTTAATTATTCCATTTGATTTAACAAATTCACCAAGTACATTTATGAGCTTAATGAACCATTTCATTTCTTAATTCATAGAAAAATTAGTGTATCTCTATTTTGATGATATCATAGTGTATAGTAAATCCCTAGACAACCATGTTGAACACCTGTGTTTGCGGTTTGACACCCTTAAAGAAAACCAACATTATGCCATTATTAAAAAAATGTTCCTTTTCCATGGATTCAGTTGTGTTTCATAGATTTTTTGTACGGGTGGAGGGTATCAGTGTGGTTGATGAAATGGTCAACGCAATTAAAGAGTAGCCTACACCCAGAGCACAACAGAGGTTAGATGTTTTCATGGATTTCCAATATTCATTAGTAGGTTTGTTAAGGATTTTTCCTTCATCACTTCACATCATAATGAACATGTAAAGAAACATGTGGTCTTTGTATGACATAAAAATGAAGAAAACGAATTTACACACTTAATAAAAAATATATAAATTCTCCCCTTTTAATCTTATCGGATTTCATAAAATTTATTGAAATTGAGTGTGATGCATCAAGAGTTGGTATTAGTGCTGTTTTGATTCAAGTGTGACGTCCAATTTCATAATTTAGTGAGAAATTAATTGGAGAATCATTAAATTATTCAACAGATGATAAGGAAATTTATTCACTGAAATGAACCTTGGAAACATGGAAACATTACATATGGACAAAAGAGTTCATTATTCATTCTGACCATGAAATCCATAAGTATTATAAGTCCCAAGATAAGTTGAATCGGTGGAATGCTTCTTGGATGGAATTCATTGAAAATATTCCCTATGTGATCAAGTACAAAGAAGGTAAGGAAAATGTAGTTTCTAATGATATATCATGATTGTATGCACTTATAACTTCTCTTCATTCTCGATTACATGGACTTGAGTTAATAATGTTAATGTATAAAAATGATGGATATTTTTCTCAAATTTCAGTATCTTGTGAAAAATATGGAATTAATGACTATGAAAAAATGTTGGCTTTTTTCAATGGGACAATTTATGAACTACAAATTTTTTAATTTAATAATTCCCTTGTAAAATAAACTCACTGGTGGTTTGATGGGGAATTTTGGTGTTAATAAAACACTAGTTACTTTTCATGAACAATTTTATTGGCCAAGCATGACAAGAAATGTTATTTCAATTTGTGCTAAGTGTGTCACATGTAATAATTCTATGTCCACGGTTCAACCAAATCAATTGTATTCTACCTTGCCTATCCCATCCCATCCTTGGACCGATATCTCTAAGGATTTTTTGTTGGAATTACCTCAATCCCATTTGGGAAAAAATCATTTATTTGTTCTAGATGGATTCAGAAAAATGGCCTATTTCATTCCCTACTAAAAAAGTAATGATTCTATACATATAATAGTATTTTTATCAATGAAATTGTAAGATTACATGGATTTACCAAAACCATTGTTTGTGATATAGATGTGAAATTCTTTATCCACTTTTGGAAGAATTTTTGGAATAAATTGGGAATAAAATGATTATTCTCAACTATTGAGCATCTTCAAACTGATTGGAAAATTGAAGTGGTGAATAAGAATCATTCTACCCTCTTTTATGCAATAATTCAAAAAAATATATAAAATTGGAGAAATTTTTTTCCACACATATAGTTTTCATATAACTGAGTAGTGCATTCCACTACTATTTTCTCACCATTTGAGATTACATATGTATTTAACCCAATGACTTTATTAGATATTCTTTCATTGCCTAATAATGTGGTTATTGATATTCCAAGTGATTAGAATGGATAATTTGTTTGAGTTTTAGAGGTTAAGGTGAAAGCCAACATCGAAAGATGATTTGAACAATATGCGAAGGAAGAAAATAATGGTCAGCATAAGGTCATGCTAGAACCCTGATATTGGGTGTGGGTGCATTTGCGGATGGAATGGTTTCTAGATTAAAGAAAATAAAAACATCAACCAATGAGATATGGACCTTTCAATGTTTTAGAAAGAATAAATGATAATTCCTACAAGATAGACTTTCACAGTTGGTATGGAAATGTGAGTGCCACCTTTAATATTACTTTTCACTCTGCCTTTGAATACATAGATTTGTGGATGAATCCCTTTGAAGAGGGAGGGCAGGATGAGAAACAAGGAGGACATATAAAAAAAGGATTTGAGAGTAATCATGGCATTGTTTGGGGAAAGGGAATGAATTTATAATACCCATTGTATTGTATTGGAGGCCCAATGATTAGAGGAAGAATGATGAGGATAAAAGAGGCTTTACATAACCTCATTTTGAACATGTCTTTGGATTTTACAACTACTCAAAGGGGAGGAAGGTAAAATTGGCAGCGCTTGAGTTCAATGACTATGCATATATTTTGTGGGACCAATTAGATGTAAGTCAATGACTTAATGGAGATATTACTATTCGATAATGGGATGAAATGAATATATTAAAGCACAAAAGGTATAATTCTAATCATAACTACTATGATTTAAATTTCTTGTTAAAAAAACTTGTGAAATGTTTAATGTTTTTGAAGTAATTCTATAAGGAAATGGAGATATTAATGATTTTATCCAATTTGGAGGAGGATCGTGATGCTACCATGGCAAGGTTCATCAATGTATTGAATCCAGAAATTAAAGATGTTGTGAAACTTCAAAACTACATAGGCATGTATGTGTTTCTATATAGGTTGATGATGTTTGAAAAGAAACTATAATCTTGAATTAATCATGTATTTCCCACAATTTTCTAAGGATAACTGAAAAGTTCAAAATCAACATCTATGTGGAATGAAACAAAACCAAGGGATTCCAACTTTTTTCTAAAACAAAGAGAATAGGACAAAAATAGGTTCTTCCCCACTGATTTAAAAAGACAAAATGGCCACAAATATCCCTTCTAAATCATAGGATATAAAGTGTTTTATGTGTCGAAAAAATGGACATATTTAATCTCAATGCCCAAAAAGGGCCAAGATTGATTTGGATAAGTGATATATTCTAAGTGATCACTCTAAACATTATGAGATGCCACCTTTGGAGGATATTTTAGATGTATAAGCTAAATAACCTATACATGGATATGCATTGGTGGCATGAATAGTGTTAAAAATTCAACTAAAAGATGATCATGATGAGGAGAAACCTAAGAATATTTTTTATAAGAGATTCCACATCAAGGAGAAGGTATATAGGATGATCACTGATAGTGTAAGTTGTACTAAGGTGTATAAAACCTTGTCTATGTATAATATGAGTATTCCTACTCTACGGAATACAATACCATAAATATTGCAGTGGTTGAATGACAATGTAAAAGTGAGGGTCACAAAATAATCCATAGATTCATCTTTCATTGTAAAATATCATGATGAGGTTATTTTTAATGTTCCTCTAATGCAAGTTTGATATTTTTTAGTAGGTAGACCATTAAAATTTGATATGAGTGTGATTTATGATGTCTGTTCTAACTACTTCTCTTTTCATTTCAATGGTATAATTATTTTTTTGACTCCTCTAATTCCCATGCAATAATATGAAGTTAAACTGGGGATAGAGAAAGAACAATAAAATAAAAAATAAATGATTGAAAAATAATGGGGTAAAATTTAAAATTTGAGTGAAAAAAAGAGAGTGATGAGGTGATAAAAAATGAAAAGATGTAAAAAATAAAATGAGTGAAAAAATTAAGAGTTAAAAATGATATACAATTCATATAAAAATAAATGAGAAAAATCAAAGAGGAAAAAATATTTTTGAGTGAATGGTGAGTTTATTTTCTAGAAAAAGTTAGCTAAAAAGTGATTTATTAAAAAAGAATGTGTTCTTACTCATTAGTAAGTATTCAAACCTTGAAACAAATGAAATACCCCTTTCTTTTCATTCTTGTGTTGTGTCTCAACTGCAGGAAATTAGTGAATTGTTTCCCAAATAAACATCTGATGGATTTCCCCTTTGAGATGCATTGATCATAGGATTGAATTCATACCCGGTGCTGCAATTCCTAACAAAAAAACATGTATAACAAATCTATAAGTGACTAGAGTGATTTTGTGACAAGTTAACGAACTAATGAAGAATTTATTAGTGAGGTAATGATTGAGTCTATGTGTTGTTCCAGTGATCCAAGTACCCAAGAAAGATGGCACGTGGCAGATGTGTGTGGATTACACCACCATCAACAAAATAAGAGTTAATTATCATTATCCCATTCCGCAACTTGATTACATGAATGATGAATTACATAGGGATTCTTCATTTTGAAAAATTGATCATAAAATTCCATAAAACCAAATTTGAATGAATGAAGGTGAATAGTATAAATATGCTTTTAAAACAATGTTTAGTTTGTATGATGGGTTAGTTATGCCTTTTGTTTTAACTAATGCATCATGTACATTCACGAGCATAATGAACCATGTGCTTCATTAATTCATTATAAAATTCCTGGTTTTCTATTTTAATGATATCTTGGTGTACATTAAATCCATATAAAACCAGCTTGAACACTGGAGTTTGTTGTGCGAGCACCGTATAGATAACCATATTTATTCCAATCTAAAAAAATGTTCTTCTTTACCAAAGAGCACAACTAAGGTTAAGAGTTATCATGGATTGGAAATATTCTATTTTTGGTTTGTTAAGAATTTTTCATCAATCACCATGCCAGTTAATTAATTTTTTAAGAAACATGTTGTATTTAAATGTTGTTAAAAAGAACAAAAATCATTTAACACACTCAAAGAAAAATTGGTTAATTCTATCCTTTTAAGGTTACTAGATTTAAAAAAATTCATTGAAATTTAGTGTGATGCATCGGGAGTAAGTGTTGGTGTCATTTTAATTCAATTTTCACCTAAAATTGATTACTTTATTGATAAATTAAATGCGAAAATATTAAATTATTCAACTTTTGGTAAATAACATTATTCTCTTAAACGAAGACTAGAAAAATTGAAACATTACTTATTTCCTAAAGAGTTCATTATTCATTCTTACCATGAATGCCTTTTTTATTAGAAGTACCATGGAATGTTTAATCGGCAACATGAATCTTGGATAAAATTCTTTGAGGCTTTTTCCTATGTGATCAATCACAAATAAGATAAGTAAAATGTTGTTGTCGATGCACTTTTATGAAGGTAGGTACTTCTTAGTTTACATCATTTTGGATTACTTGGACTTGAGTTACAGAACAGAATATATGAAAATGATAGAGATTTTTCTCAATCTTGGGAAAACATAGATTTAAATAATATTTCAAAAATAATGGTTTTCATTTCAAAAGGGATAAATTTTTCAGTAAAAATTGTCCAACTTGAGAATTTCTTGAAAAAGAAACTCATGGGGTAGTTTTATGGGGCATTTTGGGGTTGATAAAACATTACATACCTTTTATGAACATTTTTATGGGCCAAGAATGAGAAAAGTTGTTATTTCAATTTGTGATTGGTGTGTCATTTGTAAGCATAAAAAGTCTAACGTTCAATCTAATGGAATTTTTTCTCCCTTGAAAATTCCATCCCTTCCTTGTATCGACATTTCTATAGATTTTGAGATGGTATTTACTCAATCCCAATCGGGAAAAGAGTGTTTTTTTGTTTTGGATTGATTTAGATAAATGTCCCATTTCATTGTCTACTCAAAAAATAATGATGATATTCATATAGAAGATTTTTTTATATGAAATTAATAGATTACATGGATTGCACATAACCATTATATGTGATAATCATATGAAATTATTTAGACACTTTTGAATGACATTGGGGAATAAATTGAGAACTAAATTAATTTTTCAATAATTGTGCATCCTCAAAATGATAGGAAAACTAATGTGGTGAATTTTACTCTTTATAACCTCTTGTGTGAAATAATTCAAAAGAATATAATGAATTTGTAAAAATGTTTTCCACACATAGAGTTTTTGTATAACCGAGTAGTGAATTCCACTACTAACATCTCACCTTTTTATATTTTATATTTATTTAACCATATGACTCCATTTGATATTATTTCATTTCCAACTAATGGGGGTTTTGATCTTTAGGTGATGACAAGAAAAAAAATTATGGATTTACATGCCTTGGTGAAAGACAAAATTGGAAGAAGAAATGAAAACAATTTGGAGAACGAAAACAAGGGTTGACATAAAGTGGTACTGGAACCCAGAGACTAGGTGTTGGTGCATTTGAGGAAGGAAATGTTCTTAAAGCCTAGAGAATCAAAACATCAACCAAGGGGATATGGGACTTTCTATGTTTTGGAAATAAACAATGATAACACCTACATTATTTACATTCTTATTATATATAGAATTGTGATTTCTACCATTAATATTACTCATCTCTCTCCCATTGAATATGACGATTTCATGATGAATCCTTTTGAAGAGGGAGGGGATGATGAGAATCAAGAAACATATATGCATTAATGAGTTAAGAGAGATCATGGAACAGATGGTGGAAGGATCATAAATGTAAAAGACCCATTTCATTGGATTTGTGAACCAATGAAAATATGAAGAATGAGGAGGATGAATGAAGATTTAAATGGCCACATTTTGAAATTACAAGGGACCACCCAACAAGCATTCTAGGTCAGAGAAAATGGTCTTTTAATCACATTTGTTAATGCCCAAAATTGTACCTAATTTGGCCACCCAAAGGATCCCACATATTATTATCAACCTGCATGAAGGAAATCTCCATATTCAAAAGTGGTGGGTCCCTTATCTCCAACGTCATGCTGGGAATATTAAAAGTAGTTGGGGTGGGGGAAAAAAGTTTTCTTGGTGGATATATAGTCTCGTAAATCCATGATCAAATGAAAACATAGTAAAAAATCTTTTTTAGTCTTTAGAATCCTATAGGGTGGGTAGTTTGACTTGTATCTTGATCATTTGGCTATAAATAGCCACCTCATATTACCCCTTGAAGATTATTTATGAATTTACGTTTTTTCTTGAAAATTTTGAATCTATTTCTTATGTTCATGGTTATATGTAAGTATTGTTTATCAAAGTAGTTATCAAAAATGTAGTGGTTTTTTATAATTATGTTTTTAAGGGTTAAGTACACATGGGGTCATAATTGAACATCCACCTATCCCTATTATTTTCTTTCACATTTCATTATTTGCATTTCTCTCATTTCACCCATTGATTTCGGCATTTTTTACAACATATACCACATTCTCATATGGAATAAGATAACTTGGTATGAGAGGTTGGTAATGGAAACTAGGTTCTCCAGTTTCTCTTTTCCCCAATCATTTTTTCTACTCCTTTTTCCATTTTTATTTTCCTATCACCAATTCTGGCCATAATTTTCATTCATCATTTCGATGACCTCTTCTTAGAATTTTTTGATGTATGATATTTAATTATAATATTTCTAAATTTCAACTCTCTTCTCTATTTGAAAACAATGAAATATTTCTCAAACATCTGGTTATATATCTGATTTAATTCATGCGGCAGATTCATGCATGTAAAATTTGTCATTCTCCAAGATGGAATTTCAATAGAGTTTAATGTTGTCATTTGAAGTATATTTTCATTTAAAAATCCTAAAATTGTATTCCTCATCCTTTTGGATTCATTTTATCAAAATCTTTTCATTTGATAATTTTAAATTTTGGTAAGCCACACAAAAATGTCAAATCATTGTGAAACCTTATCTGGTTGAATTATTTGAGAAAATATAGTGTTAAAAAAATTAAAAAAACCCAAACTACAATAACATTATTGAACTTTTGATGAATAATTAGAAAAAATTTATTAGATTTCTACTCCAATTAATCCCTTCAATTTTTTTAATTCATCCATTTATATCCTTCAACAATAATCATTTCTCATATTTCCTTTTGTCTCATATTTGTTATTAGACTCCATTGATTCAAACTCTTTTAAATTTTTTGTTTTTTAATGATTTCCATGAATAGATTGGATTCTTACATGTTTTCTTCTTGATTATATTTATAAACACTTGTAATAACCAGGTTTTTGTGGAAGAAAGTGTGAGGAACCTTATTAGAGCTTAAAAAATAGAGAAAGTGTTTGTGAGGAATTAAAAGAATGGCTGGTGAGGGAGAATGAAGTGAGATCGACATCAAATTATTCATGAAAGCTGTTGCGGACAAGTTTACATGATTGAATTCTTGGATAGAATATTTTCAATGTTCCTCAACATAAAAGGATCTAGGAATACATGAAATTCATGATGGAGATTTTGAGTACTCCGATTTTTAAGAAACATTTCCTAGGAGAGGGAAACATGCTACTTGGAGAGAAAATGACATAGGAAGAATCCAAGTGAAACTTCCATCCCTTCAAGGGAAGAGTGGCCCAGAACATTATTTAGAGTGGGAGAAGAAGTTTGACAATGTGTTTGGACATCACAACTACTCAAGATACATGAAGTTAGAATTGGCAGTGCTTTAGTTCAATGATTACGCATGTATTTGGAGGAACCACTTACAAGTAATCCAATGATGAAATAGAGGAAGGATAATTCAGAATTGGGGAAAAATAATGATTTTAAAGTGAAAAAGGTATATTTATGTCCATTATTATTGACATACACATTTGAAGTAACCAAAAAATATGCAAGGTTTCATGTGTGTGGAAGAATACAACAAGGAAATAGAGATATCAATGATTCAATCTAATTTGGAGAAGGATCGGGAAGCTACCATGGAAATGTTCATCGATGTATTGAATTTGAAATTTTAGATATGTGGTGTAACTTCATGTCAAAATTGGCATGGAGGAGTTTCTATATAAGGTGGTGAAGGTCGAAAGGAAACTAAATTCTCGAACGAGTCTATTATGTTCAAATAATTTTTAGAAGTATAACATGAATGATCAAAAATCAACTTCTATGTTGAATGAAACAAAATAAGGGATTCAAAATTTGTTCCAATATAAAGATAAGTGGGAAAAAATATGTTAATCCCCACTGATTTAAATGAAAAAATGGACACAAACTTCCCCTATAAATCACATGATGTAATGTTTTTTAATAGTCAATTACATAGCCATATTGCATACTATTGCCCAAAAAAGGGCCATGATTCGTTTGGACACTGGAGTAATTCATAGTGATCACTCAAAAAATAATGATATGTCACATTTGGAGGAGAGTTCAGATGTAGAATTTGAAGAACCCATACATGGAGATTCATTGGTGATAAGAAGAGATTTAAACATTAACCAAAAAGATGTTAATGATGGGGAGAAGCATGAGAATATTTTTCATATGAGATTTCACATATAGGAGATGATATAAAGTATGATCATTGATATTTGAAGTTATACAAATGTGGAAAGTACCTTGTTGGTGAAGGTGATGAGTTATCCTACTCCAAGGCATACAAGAATTTATAGATTTCAGCGGTTGAATGACAGTAGAGAAGTAAGGGTAATAAATAATCCATAGATTCTTTTTATATTGGGAAATGTCATGATGGGGTTTTGTGTAATGTTTCACTGATTCATGATGGAAATTTTTTACTAGGGAGACCGTGGAAATTTGATAGGATGGAGTTGTATGATGGCAATGCTTATATATTATCTTTTCATTTCAGTGTTAAAAATATTTTTTTTAAACCTCTATGTCTCATACAATCATATAATGATCAAGTTATGATAGAGAATGAATCAAAAAATAAAAAAAATAAATGACTTAAAAAATAAAGTGGGAAAAATTGGTTATTAAAAAAAGAGAGTGATGATATGAGAAAAAAATAAAGGCGTGAAAAAATGAAATTAGTTAAAAATTAAGAGTGAAGGGGAGACAAATGACATAAAAATAAATGAGGGAAATCAACTAGATGAAAATAATAGTGTTGAGAAAAATGTGAGTTCATTTTCTTGAAAAACTGATGTAAAAAGTTCTTTATTGAGTGGTAATGAGTTCTTACACAATAGTAAGGATTCTTACCTTGAAAATAATGAAATTCACCATTTCATCCTTTTTGTGTTGTGTCTTTAAAATAATTTTCTTTTTATTCATTTCCCAAAGAAACACCTAATGGATTTCCCTCCTTTGAAAGGAATTGAGCATAAGATTAACTTCATAAACAATGCCACAATTCCCAATTGGGAACCATATTGAGCTAATATGAAAGAGACAAGAGATATCTAGTGTCATGTTTATGAACTAATGAAGAAACGATTAGTAAAGGAATGCATGAGTCCATGTGTCATTACGGTGATCCTATTACCCAAGAAAGATGGCATATGGGGGATGTGTGTGGATTGTTTCACTATCTACAAAATATTAGTTAAGTAACATTATCACATCCCTAAAATTGAGAAAATTCTTGATTAATTACATTGGGATTATTTATTTTCAAAAGTTAATATTAAAAGTGGATACTATAAAATTCTAATGAAAGAAAGTGATGAGTGAAAAATTGATTTTAAAATTGAGTTTGGTTTGTATGAGTGGTTAGTTGTTCCATTTGGCTTAACAAATGCACCATGTATAGTCATGATCTTAATGAAGCATGTCCTAAGTTCATTTATTGGAAAATTCGTGGTTGTCTGTTATGATGATATCTTAGTGTATAATAAATACCTAGAAAACTATATTGAACACATGTTTTTGGTGTGTGAGGACCTTAAAAAACCATCATTATACCAATCAAAAAAAAAGTTCCTTTTTCATTGATTTTGTATTGTTTCATAGCATTGTTATAAGGGTAGAGGGTATATGTGTGGATGATTAAAATAACAATGAAATTTTGGACTGGCCCACAATAAAGAGCACAACTGAGGTTAACAGTTTTCAAGGATTGACAAGCTTCTATAGGATGTTTTGAAGGATTTATCATCCATCCCTGCACCTCTAAATGAACTTGTAATGAAACATGTGGTATTTAAATGGGGTGAAAGGCAAGAAAAATAATTTAACAAACATGATGAATAAATTGGTCAATGTTCCCATTTTAGGTTATCATATTACACAAAATTCAATGAAATATAGTGTGAGGTATCAGGAATTGGTATTGGTGTTGTTTTGATTAAATATCCATGTCCAATTGCTTTCTTCGGTGTGAAATTAAATGAGTAATCATTAAATTATTCAACTTATGATAAAGAAATTTATTCTTTAAAACGATCCTTTGAAACATGAAAACATTAATCATGGCCTAAAGAGTTCATTATTCCTTCAAACTATGAATTCCTTATGGATTGGAAGTCCCATCGTATGTTGAATCAGTGGCATGCATCTTGTATAGAATTCATTGAGGCATTTCCCTATGTGATCAAGCAAAAAAAGGTATGGAAAATATGGTTTCCTATTCTCTTTCACGATGTTATGAACTTCTTATTTCTCTTCATTATCAATTACATGGAATTGTGTTACTGAAGGGAATATATAAAAATGCGATAGATTTTTCACAAATTTGGAAATCTTGTGAAAAAATGGATTTAAATACTATTACAATAATGATGGGTTTCTTTTAAAAAGTGATTGATTGTGTATTCCAAATTGTTCAACTCAATAATTTCATGTAAAAGAAACTCATGAGGGTGGTTTGATGGGGCATTTTATGGTTGATAAAACACACGATACATTTCATGAAAATATTTACTGATCAAGAATGAGAAATTATTTTATTTCAATTTGTGTTAAGTGTGTCACTTGTAACCCTGAAATGTATTAGTATGTCCTAATAGATTTTATTCCCCCTTGCTCATTCCATCACATCCTTGGACCAAAATATATGTGTATTTTTTGTTGGGATATCCTCTATCCTAATTGATAAATGATAGTGTTTTTTCTTGATTCATTCTAAAACATATCCCATTTCATTTCCATCAAAAAAACAAATGATGTTATTCATATAGCAAATTTTTTCAATGAAATTGTGATATTACATGGACTATCCAAAACCATTGTAATTGATAATGATGTGAAATTCTATTTCTTCTTTTTGAAGACAGTGTGGAATAAATTGAAAACTAAATTATTTTTCTCAACTATTTCCCATCCTCAAATTGATATGCATAATGAAGTGGTGAATATGACACTTTGTACCCTCTTGCGTGCAATAATTCAAAAAAAATCTAATGAATTGGGTTTTTTTCACACATAGTGTTTTCATATAACTGTGTAGTAAATTCGACTAATAACATCTCACATTTAGAGATTGTATATGGATTTAACCCAATGACTTCATTTGATATTCGTTCACCCGTTACTAATGAGGTTGTTGATCTTCCAAGTGATGAGAAGGAAAATTTTGATAGTGATTTACATGCCAAGGTGAATTCCAATATTAAAATAAGAAATAAACAATATGTAATGTAATAAAAAAGGGTAAGAATAAGGTCGTATAAGAACTTGATGATTGGGTGTGGGTGTATTTGAGGAATGATTAGTTTTTAGAGCAATGAAAATCAAAACATCAACCAAGGGGAGATGGACCTTTCCATGTTGAAGAAAGAATCAATGATAATGCATACAAGATTTACGTTCCTAGTAGATATGGAAATGTGAGTGCTACAATTAATAATAATTATATCTCTCCCTTTGAAATTTCATTTTTGAGGTTGAATTATTTTAAAGAGGGAGGGGTGATAATAATCAAGGATAACATATGCTGTGAGGAGTCAATAGTAATCATGGCACAAATTGTGGAAGGGGAAAAATGTACAAGACCCATTGAATGGGATTGGTGACTCAATGATAAGAGGAATAATGAAGAGGATGAAAAAGGATTTTCATGGTATTATTTTGGAATTACAAGAGGGGTCCCAACATGCATTCGTGGGAGGATCAGATGGGCCTTTAATTATACTTCTTATATCCCAAAAGTGATCCTAATTGGCCCACCCAATGGATACCACAGATTTTTACCCACGTGAATGAAGGAAATCACCATAGTCAAAAATTGTGGGTCCCTTATATCCAAATTCATGGTGGTAATCTTTAAAGTCGTTTTAGTGGTTCCAAAATAGACTTCTTGGTTGATATATTGTCCCACAAATCCATGGAAATGTGTAAACAAAGTCAAAAATTATTTCTAAGATTTAGACTTTTGGGGACAAGGTATTTTGACTTGTATCTATATTATTTGGATATAAATTGCTACCTCCTTGTACCCCTTTAAGGTCAATTAAAAATTTGAGTGTTTTATAGCATACTATGCTTGTGTTTCTTGGGTTCATGGTTTAAATCAAGTAAGTCTTATCAAAGGAGTGACCAACCATTATGGCGTTTTTTGTAATTCGGGTTTTAATGGGAAAGTATATTTAGGGTCCTAATTGATCATACCCCTTACCATTTTATTTTCCTTCACATTTCCTTAGTTTAATTTCTCCCACTTTACCCTTTGTGTTTCTGCATTTTTTCCTATGGATACCGCACACCCATACAGTTTCTTATCTAAACTCCATTGAATAAATTATTAATGAAAATATGATTAGTCTATTGGGGAAACCAATAAATCAAGAATTTATTTGAATATTTTAGATAGATATTATGAATGGGGTTTGTTGAAAAAAATGATATAAAGGTGTGAATAACTGAGAGTAGTAGATTCCATTTTATAAGTGGGTGACAAGACCTTATATGATATTGATTAGAAATATGAAAAAATTATACAACGTTTAAAATTAATTAAGAAGAACAATTCATCCAAATGACCTTAGATTAAAATGTTTTATATTATAAGGTCGATATATGTCCATCAATATGAATTTTACATGATTGATAGGAAAATATACCCTTATATTTTTTTTATAAAACAGTATATTCATTTTAACCAAAACCGTGTATTTAATTTTTACGATTTCTCATATTCAATATGAAAAAAATTAAATTGAACTTTTAAATTAATAATAGTTTTTAATATTTAAAATATTTTATCTATTTTATCAAATACAATTCATATAAGTGGAAGAATTTAATTTAAAAATAAAAAAAATCGTGTCCAAATATGGTATTTCATGAAATTAATTTTTCAATCATATTATAATCTTATATTAAATAAAATAATATTAATAAGAATATAGATTGAAATAAAAATAGTTTTATATATAACATACTATTTTTTAAAATTTATTTATTGGAAATTATTATTTTATCAAAATAAACTGATATGGATTGTGCGTGTAAAATAGATTCTACAAAAACTATATTTATTCATAAAAGTGAACATATATTAAAATATAGTATAAATTATGATTCAATATCAACAATTTTTATTTAATTTCATATAATTAATAATTATGTTATATTAAAATTAAATTCAAAACAAAATGTCCATATTGAATTACTTTATTTTTTTTAAAAGAAAAGAAAGCTTTGCAAAAAAATATATATATTTCAGAATTCATTAAAAATATAAAATTTTAGAAAAATCCAAAAATTTATTCATATGATAAATTTTAATTCCTAATATAAAAATTTAATCACCTTTTTAAAAATAATTTTTTAAAAAATTTAATAAATTAATTATATTATTTAATGAATTAATGGAATAAAACTGTTATGATCTAAAATATATTATTGATGAATTTAAAGTCATTATTAAAATTAATCTTTTTTACAAATATAATTTCTAAATATAAAATATTTTTACATTATTTTAAAAATGAGTTTATTCATACTTATACAACCAATTTTGAAAGTAAGGTAATAACAATAATATTTATATAGAATTTTGTGAAGCACTTATTCTCATTGTTGTATGTCATATAAGATATGGGATCAAATAATTATTTTTAAACAACTCTAGGTGTTTCATTCTCCACTTCTATAATAATTTTTCCCTCAAAATATAATATTATTCTCAAAATAAAAACCACGTATTTGAATTTTTCAATTTTCAATTTTCCAAATCCTCATAGTAATAGGGCTTATAAAATATCCTATTAAAAAGGGGGGAATATAAAATTTGATTTTCATCACAATACTAGGTTTCCAAATTGTAGAATATTAGTAGGAAGTTAATATATGGACATGCAAAAGGAAAAATTCCCAATGTGTGACAAAGAGTTATAAAAAAATGATTATTGGATTCCTGATAACCAGATCTCCACAAATCCTTGAAGGGTTAAGAGGATATTAATTCATTAGATTTACACGTATTACTCTAATTTTTTTGGTTTATGATCCCTTTTTCTATTATTGATATATTAATTTTCTTTCATTCTAGAGAACCCCATAAAATAAACAAGATATATTTTTTTCATAAGAACAATTTCACCATTTGTAATTCCTAAATAAATTTTAATTTAATTTCTTACTCCATAGAATGATTATCCATTGTGAATATTTTTTAGCCAAGTCAATAAAAATTACTTTTAACTTATCATAATATCCAAAATAGAGTGACCTTTCCTTCAGTATGTCTCAAAATATTTACAACGTACATAATGTTTAGCAGAAGATATAAAATATTATAAATTAATATATAAACATCACTATCAAGACCTATATTTAAACTTAATATATATCCATAAAATCATATATTTATAACTAATGTCATATTAACCAAGAAGTAAAGAAATCACCTTGTTGTTGTTTTACCAACACCTCACTTATTTTGTGGGTTCAACCCCTAAGGCCATATAGGACATGACTATATGTCACAAAAAAATGGGTTTTCAATTTTATAAAACTATATTTATATAATTCCTATAACATTCACGAAAAAAATAGAACATCCTATAAAATAACATTAATCGTCAAATAACATTTTAACCAATATGTTTTTTATACAATATAGTTTTTTCCATAATGATATAAGACAATTATTACTTTAACATCAATGATTTTACTATCCCCAATTTTTAACAATACCTTTAATCTATTGTCCATAGAAATTTAAAGCATAATTTCCAAAATAAATTTCTACTAAATCATTTAAAATACCAGAGGTTTAATTTTGAAAAATATTTCCCAAAAATATAAATAATTTTGATATAATCCAAGTACATTACCTCAAAAGTCATATTTATGGATTTAAACCAATTAATAACCTTTAACACATCATCTCAATACAACTTTGGCTCAATACATATCACATGGAATATTATAGTTTTCTAGAGGATCTATTATTTAATTAAACAAAATTATTCATATGTAAAATGTTAAATAACCAAAGAATAGTACCTAAGAGTGTCATACCATGTGTGCATCGTGGTTCATTGTCATGAATTAGTTGATGATTGATCCAAATCAAAACGTTCCCTTTTTAGGGTTAAGACTATAAGGTATAACAAATAACAATCCACATCCTATTTTTGTATACAAGACAATGAAATATTTCTAGGAAAACGACATAATCTCTACCCAAAAAATAGAATGTTATCGCACTCATAGACTTTGCATAAAAGAAAAAAATAATTATATGATTAGAAATATATGTATTAAAAAATAAAAATCACAAGGATTCTATAAAAAATTCTCATATACCACACGTAAAGCCTCATACTCTAGTAGCACCAAATTGGTGGTACTACATTATGTTGGCATAAGATAAAAGTATTATAGTACTAAATGTCATAAAAGTTTGATTGTCTGCAAAAAATAAATATATAATTATGTCTCAAATTGTACCATAAAAAATTTATTATGTTGTAAAATAAGAAATTATTCATTATAGGAGTAATTTAATGATTACTTCTTCATATCATCGGGATTGGAAAACTAGATATGTGTGATCTAAATTTCACATAAAGTGTTACGCACAATGTAATTTATCATGAATAAATAAGTATCAATTAAAATGGAAAGGTATATAACTATAAACAAATTCCATTTAACCAAAAACCTGACTATCTAGATTTGATAATGTATGATCAATTTGAAAATGTGACTAACCCAAAATACATTCCCTTTAATAAATAACTTGTGAAAAAATTTAATTCCATGGATAATATCAATTGAATAATCTCATGGATATGAATATATAAAATCTAAATTAATGAAATGATTTATATTGGATTTCATGATCTATGAATTCATGATATCTACAACATCATGACCTTATTCCACAAAAGTTTTAAACAATGTGTGATAAACCATTTCATTTGGGAATAATATTGGTCTCATGGGGAATATCGACTCATTTATGTGATAAATAATTAGGGGTCTTCTCATTTAGTGCATATACCAAAAATTCCACATATACTTATATATAAATTTAATTATTATATAATTTTCCTTATAAAACAATATCCATATTGTAAAATGAATCTGAATATCTCATCATTTACCAAGATGAAAATATACCTATAAAATAATAGAGAAAATGTAAAAAATTATGTAATTTTTAGCATATAATGATATATATGACGTAAAAAATATTTATATTAAAGATAATTTAATGTATATTTTCAAATATTCTCATTAAAGAGATTTTCTAATAGGAGAGTTAATAATGATAATAATAATCAAGAGATGGTTTGTGGATATTGATTCATTTGGAATGATGGTTATGCATTAAAATTATCTCATTTGGATGAATAAATCGAATGGAAGTGAAATATTAAATTACTTTTTAAAAAAACTAACAAATGAATGTTTAAAGATGAAGATTAACCTCCTAAAATGATTCTAGTAATTGAAAAATATTTTATCTATGTATACATTTAAAAAAAATCCCTTTCTTATTTACATATAAAATAATAATTTTTAAAAGAATTATAAATAATACATTAATGAAAATTAAATTTCACGGAGAACATATAATATCATTAATAAATAATTTCAGTTTAGAAAAGAGGTTATGGAAAACTATTTTGAAAAATAAGGACACATAAGAAAAATATATTCGATTAAATAGACATAAAATTAACTTTTCTTTCGTTAATTTATTTGATTGACTGGTTTATGATAGAGAGGGAATTATTTATGAAATTTATATCCAAATTCAATATTGAAAGTATATAAAATATTTGAGTATATAAATTATAAATTCTAATTATTTATTATGAAAATAAAGGAAATCCCAAAAGAATGTGTGGTTATAGAATATATTTTTATCACCTTCATAAAAATTTATATTTAACCCCTTTAAATAGTAAACACGAATTGAATTATATTCATCATGAATAATTATTTAATTGTTCTAAATACATCAAAGGTCTAGTATGTAAACCACATAATGGTGATTAGTTTTATAAAAATAAATAATTTTTAATGAAATGGAAATTGAGATGAAATTTCAAATAGTGACCATAACATTGAAGTGAGAACTAGTAATTTTTTTAATTATGTCTATATAATTTAAATAAAAAAAATATAAATATTGCATAACATATTCCAAAGTAATAACACACCTAATCTTTTAATATCAAATACAATGAACCCGTAATATATCTAATTAAAAATAATTTGTGTTATGAAATTCCATACCACTTGGTATCATTCTAATAAAATACCATTCGATGAAATAATTTAATTTGAATCACATATTAACATAATGCTTTTATGAATAATTAAAATATATTTATAAGGGTTAATTTATGAACTATATAGAATAAAATTTTTCATAACATTGAAACATTCATCAATGAATGAAAATTTAGATGGAATCCATTACAATGATAATATCATTGAAGTGAGGATTAATCAATGAATTGATTACATGTTTATAATTTAAATCAATTTAAATAATTTGTAAATTCAACATAAAGTTATAAAAATATAGTACACCCAAAAGCATATATAATCGAAAAAAATTAAAATGTAATATAACCTAATAAAAATAATTTGTGTAATTAATCATATAACAATTTTTTAACATTAATATAATATAAATTTGGAATATGAATAATAAATTCTAAAATAAAATACAAAAATTTAATCCATATTCATTATATAAGAAACAAATTGGTCTTTATATACACTATATAACTGAATTTTTTGCATAGTAATAAAATATTCCTTAAAGACTAGATATTGATACAAAGTCATTACCACACATTTCCCTTAGTTAAACATGATTTATAATTCTATATATTTGTTTTAAACTTGTAATTAATTTATAATAGAATAATATTCATATCAATAATAACATATATGATCCTATTATAATTTCTTATCAGAATTTCATTTATAATATTTCATTTTTATCATTATTTTAGTTGTTAGATTATTTTCATTATCATGCATGTTTCATTTCATATATTCTATTTATTATTCTTATAATATAGTAAAATAATTTTAATATATAAATTCTATAGACTTAGTATCATGTCATATATTTCATTTATATAAATCAATTATATCAATATGACTAACTATGTTATTTAGAGATGGAAAACCAATTACAATAGTTCGTAAGGCTGTAGTCTTCCATACACATGAGCAATTGCACTATTACGAATTTGATGTAGTAGGAGATGGATAAATATTTTTAAATAATCATATTAAAATGTAATTCTATGATAGATAATGGTATTATTATATTTTAAATTTTAAAACATAATTTAATGTGATAATATATAATGTTAAAAAAGATTGTTCTTTTTAAATACAATTAACACCTCTTAGAAGAACCTACATTGGATCCCTTACTGTGGACAATAATATTGATATCTTGGAAATAAAATTACAAATAGAATGTATATAAGGTTATTTGGGGGTGATTTGGGCTGGTTTTGGACAAGATAAATTGCTTAATAGTTGTAAAGAAGTGAGGGGAGGAGGTTCCCATTTAAAATTTGGGGAGGGGACCTTTTTGGGAAAATACATTAAAATTACTCAAATGAATACAAAATGATATAAATTACCATGAACAATTATTCCATATTACCATAAATAAATTTGTTATTTTATAAGGTATAAATATTTCTATAAAATATTATATTGACATGTTTATTTAGAAAGCACAAACATTTTGTCTAGTATAACTACTAATTAAAAATTATTTAACCATAAGAAAGGTAATTGATGTTGACTAATTTAAGATTCATAGAGAAAAATTTTATTTTAAATTTATTAAAAAATACTATTTATTGATATATAATTAAAATAAAACATTTTATCACGTTAAATTAATATAGAATATATATTTTTTAAACAATAAGCCTATAAATCGTGTCAAAAAATGATTTTTCAATATATGCATTTTGCAAGCATTATACGATCTTATATTTACTATATAATGAGTAATAATCATTATAGGTATATATATTTATATAGTTATAAATATAATATATAAATTTCATTTAAATTATTAATTATAAAATGTTATATTCAATAAATAAATTATAGGAATAATTTTCACATTAAAATACTATCCTGAAAATCGTTTTTTAAGACATAAAATAACCCTATATAAAAAATTATATATATATGATTTAATATTATTATACTAGATTATATATAATATAAATAATTATTATTTAATTTTCAAAAAAACAAATAATTTAACAACTTCTGTATTGTATAATTTCTTTTTGAAAAAATATTGTTTTAAAAAGAGAAGTATTTCTCTCTATTCAATAAAAATCACACTTTTTTGAAAAATAACAAATATTCCCCCTCAGTTATTTATGAATTGATTATTTAAAAAATGAATATCATTTTCATAATAAGTTTTTAAAATTTTTAGAAAATTGATTCAATTATTTTCAAACAGAAATCAATAAAATTATCATTGAAAAAAATATATATTTAAGAATTTAATGACTATTAAAATTTTTTCCCTTATTTTAAATTATATTGTTTTCATGTAAAATATTTATAAATAAATCTAAAAATGAGAAATTTTGTATACATTATCTAATTTAAATATTTATTTAATAACAATCACTTTTAAATCTTATATTTTTGGCTTATTTGGGCTCAAGGTAGCGTGTTATATATGATATAAAATATGGTATTTGTTTTAACTATACTCGATGTGATATATTCAGACTATATCATCCATAATGAAATTTTTTATTTTTTATTATAATTTATAGATTACCTAAACATTTAAAAATGATCCTAAAAATTATAAAAACAACGATAATATCATTATCCTTCTATTATAATGATTTTATGTCAAAATAAATACATCATTAACCATACAAACCAATCAAGTTAAAGGGTCTTGCAGTTTGGGTGGGTTTAACCATATAAAATAATGATGCGACAAAACTCTATTGTACATGAAAATGAAAAAATGAAAACAAGTATCATTATAACTAATGACAAAAAAATTATTTGTTATGGTCAAGGAAATATTATCTTAAGTCCATAACAAAATATTAATGTTTCATTTTCATTTTATAAAATCAATGAAATAATCCAATAATGACTCCAAAATAACACAACATAAATAAATAACGTAGGAATAAAATAAAAAAATTAAATCAATATATTTTATATGATACAATATATTAAATCATATATAATTATTTACTTTGTATAAAATGATGTGTAAATATCTCAAAATTATTAAACACACAATAAAAAGTTAAAGTTATCTACATTTTATGTTTATAATACATTATAAATAATTGATATAACAATGATTTAAAATTATAATATGTATTATAAAATGGTAACATTTTTTTATTAATGTTCAGAAATTGGATATAGAGTCATTAATATATTTTGTATACAATATTTTATAGTCAATCTAATAATACGGGAAATAGTGTATGGCATTTTTAATATACTTTCCTTATTTTTTATCTACAATGTTTATTCATGAAATCCGTTATTATAAATAAAATTATTTAGTCCTATGAATGTATAAAATTATATCCACACCTTCATATCCATATATTTATTATAATTTCACTTTCTTTCATTCCAAATGGATCATTACATGAATGATTGTGATAATTATAAAGGTTCCATTGCCTCAAATTTGAATCCCATGATACATGAATAATAAATACAACATTTTTTTTCAATTTTGTATATACTACAAAGAATTAATTTTTATCTTGATTATATTGTGTTTCATGATAGTCATATATATTTTTTATGATATACCACTCATAGTGTTGTGTTTCAAATGTTTCAGTTCTCTAAGGGTTTTTCATGAGTGAAATTTTCTACTTTGGTCACAATAACACTCCTTTTATAATAATCATTATATATTTGTCTATTATAACCTATAATTATTTTATTTTGTATTTATACATTTTTTTTGTGGATGTAATTATCTAAAAAAATAATCTTTCTTGATGATTATATTTTTTACTAAATTTCATTTTTTTTCTAAGAATAATTATCATTTATATTAATCGACTTATCATCCTTGTCCATGATTTCTATATCTCAATAATTTTTTCCGTTACCATCTCAAAAAATATTTTGTTTTGTCACCAATGTTCATGTTATTCCCCATTATTCTATTTAAAATAATGGATTCACTATATTACAAGCAATGTGTCTTTTGAATAGGGTTATATCAAAATGATCCAAATGTCTTTGAACGATTTTGAAATAAAAATATTATTTCAAACACTACATAGTTTCTTTTTATAACCATTATATATTTTTCATGGTTTTACTATTAAATTCAATTATTAATAGAAAAAAATTTCATATTTTTTACACTTCCTTTTTTTGAAAATGTTATGTTTTTATCATGTCTCCATTATGAATGAATCAATTAAGAGTAAGATTTGTCAATGTTTTTTCACTTATACTATCTGAAACCATTATTTTAATCAGGATAATTTTATATTTAGTGAATTATAATTTTTTTCCAAAATTCATGTCTTTTTATTGAATTTTGGAATGAAATTTAGGCTTCAATTGTTTTAAAAGGTTTTGTGAAAAAAAACATATTTTGACATATATTAAATATCAAATGATTATCTCTTATTAAATGATTTTTTGATAACCCTATATTTTTTTATGATACGATTCAATTTTTTAAAAATTATTTTATATCCATTATTTATTGAGGTTATGATATGTGTGGGTTTTAAATATTTTAAGAAACCCATTATTCTACCATGGGTACTTTATTAGAAGATGAAAGTTTTATTTTCATGTCGCACGATAATTAAATGATTATGATATGAGTGGTAACTATATCTTCATCCAATTTAGGGGTAAAAGATTATATCTCATGAGAATCAAATTTTATGTTAACTTGTTATAAATTTCATAGGTTCACAATGTGTGAGGGGACAAAATTTAGTACTACATAAATTTTTAAACGTGAGTGGGTTAGTGGATATCCAATTTTATAGTTATTAGAAATCATATATTTATTAATGTGCCACATATTCAAATTGTTAATCAATATATTCAATGATTTATTGATTATGATATATTTCTAAAGTATTCAACACTTTTATATCCTGGTCAATTGTTTTTGGTTATTTATATTTATTTTTTTCCAGTTCTACATTTTGTGATTTAGTAACGATATTTTTATTGTCTTATGAATCTCTATCATATTTTAAGAGTATTATATGTTTTCTTATGATCTCTAATTAATATATTAATGTCATTTATATATTATTCATCATGTTTATGAGATCACACATCTGGATATGTTTTCCCATACTAATCATCTGAGTTCATCACTTTCTGATGATTAAATTACTGAAGATATAAAGATTGTTATGTCATGTAAGATATAAATAAACTAGACTATAGTAGTAGTATTATAGTGAATTTTTTAAAATTTTAGTAAATTATAATTTTTATATTGAAAAGAATATGGATAACAATATGTCTAGCCTTTAGAATATGAAACTATTAGAATGACCTATTTTTTAAAAATCATGAATTTAATGTAGTATTTAAGCCATGTATAACTTGGAACTCATAAATTGGTAAAAAAATAGAGATTATAGATTTTTTGGATTAGTTTTTAGATTATTTGTGTTATTTTTGATGATTATTTTAGTTTATTATGGTGACAGGTTTTGATAACCTTTGTAAAAATTGTGGGGAATAATCTAAATTTGTTATGGTATCCTAAAACATAGGAAAAATATTTTGTACTTGATATTCAAATTTATACATCTACATGTAGATAATATAGTAGGATGCAGTTTTGGTATAGATGCATCTAGTGGTAAAAACCTAAAAAAGTGTAGGTTGAGTATATATATTCAATCATTTTGGTGCATGGTGAATGGGGGGTTACTATTCATGTTGCCAAAAAATTCTTTGGGGCTAGTATTTAGTAAATCATCTGATCAATAACATCTACTAAAAATAATGAATTTGATAATTTATTTAATGATTAGGTTGATAATAATTTGATAACCAGCCATAAAGTAACATACATCTAACTAATATTGATATTTGTTGAACTTATGGTATTATAAGATAACACGAAAAACTAAAAAAACATCAATTTTTAAGGATTAATTCCTTTTCAGATTATTTTAATTATCCATTATTATTCATGTTTTTCACTCATGTAAACTGTAATGTTATATTTGATTCTAGAACTAGAATTTTTTTAAAAGGTGATGCATTAATACCTTTAAATTAAAAAAACGCACTGAACAAGGGAGTAGTGTCACGGATGAATACAAGAAAAAGTCAATAAATTAGCATCCCTTAGATCTTGTGCTCGTGATGTGATGTGAAGAGAGTCTACCTTTACCCTGATGATTTCTCCCTCCTCTCCCTAATTTGGCCTGAATCCAGGGTCCACCGTCGTCATCATGTTGGCTGGAAGCAATAGTATCCATCATCTAATGAACTTTAATTTCACATATATTACATTGAACATCCTCCTCTCTACTACCTAAATCGAGCAACTCAAAGTAGTTATGAATATATAATTCCATAAAAGGTTTTTCCGTCAAAGTCTTGGGCGATTTGTGGTTTTCCACAGAACAGTGTATTGATGTCCTCTCCAATGTAAAAATTTGGATTGCAGATGAAGGGGAACCATACCCATTAACATTAATATCCAAGGGAATGGTAGGCTTGTTTCACTATATAGGGGGTGAATCCATAAACTGTTCAACAAAAAAATCATTAATATGTAATGTTTCAGATTGTGCATTATTTCTAGCAGGCGCCAGATTTGATGTACTAGAATCATTATGGTATGAGCCCCCATTTTTTGAACCTCCCATGGTTTGATGGAGTTCCAACTATGAGTATGAAATAGTATAGAGAGAATTTGGGCACTTTTCATACCCAATATTACAACCCTCCTCTAAAATAGAAGGTGACAGATGCACAGATTTGAGTTTCTTTTTGTCAGTGACAACTTGAGGAACCACAACCTGAAATTTTTTATTTGAATCATCACAGTGATTGTGTTGCCCCTTACACACTGTAGTACTGGCCAATAGATTCACCACTTGTCCAGAATGTATGGTAACTAAAGACTCATTTGATTCTGTGTTTTTATCCACCAAGGTTGACTGTACAGGCTGAATAGAATCCTTTGACGTATTAAATTCAGGGACATACCTATAGTGTTCCAGAGACGGAGTAGAGGTCTTTCTCTATTTTTTTTTGGTAGCCTCCAATTTTGATTTACCTTTTCCCTAGGAGTAGACTTGTTTTCTCTCCTGGTACATATTATAGTCAAAAACCTCCTGAGTAGAGGCTTCCCAATTTCAATGGGAATCCACTTAATTATTTTCATCATCCTCTTTATTAAAGCATATAGACAATGCCTCTTTGAATGAAATGTCATGGAAGATACCTAAATTATTTGAGTAAGAAGCTATTGTTCTTCTTGTTCTCTGATAGTAACTAGCATCATTATGTTCCTTCAGTTGTCCACTGATGGAATTCAGCTACTTCAAATCAGAGTCATGCTCAACAGTATCCACTGAGGGTTCGCTCAATTGGTCCTTGGTCTGTTCTAAATCAGTGGAAGTAGCTGCAACCACCAATGGGTGTTCACCAGATGGATTCTCAGGTTCCGATTCACGATGCATAACAAACTTTTTTTTGACAATCATTGGTGTCATGAATATTTAAGTGGCAATTGGTATAGTGAAAATCTCTCCTGAAATTTACTTATTGAGTGTCCAACAATTTTACGTGAAACACAAAACAATGTATTCTTTTCATATTCAATTCTAAGACTGATTTCATCATGAGATGTAGAGAGAAAAACTCTATAAATCAAAGTTTAACTTAACTCCACTTCGACTAAAATCCTAGAAAAGTTTCCATAACTAACTAATTCAGTGGCTTTGTCCATTATAATGGGCTTACCTATTTTATATTATGTTAAACATGATGTCTGGGTGCCATAGAACCCAGCTAAGACCTTATATTTTAATCCAGACTTGAGCACATGTGTCTATAAAGTCATTGATATTATAGTTTAAATTCCATTCATGAGATCTCATAACCCCCAGATGATGGTTGATTGAACCATAACTCCATGCTCTACTCTTTAGATCTGTAGAGAGAAATAGAAAATGAAAGATCCCATGGCCAATAAGGACACATTTTAAATTAGAGAATCCCCAAATATTGGATAGACGATTAACTAATTCCACCACTTTCCATTGTTTTATGCCTTTGGATAAAGAGACATGAGATACAAAGGAATGCTTACAAAGTTTGATTCTATACATGATTGCACCATCTGAGGCCGCCACATGCGCAGTAGCACCATTGCGGATTATTCTTTGAGGAACCCTATTTTTCAGGAAAGAATGAAATCCTCTTGCGAGACCCAGGAATGAAAGTAAATTCACATCATCAAACTCTTTAATCGATTTCAAAGCGTCTGATTCTTTCATGCAGACAACGTGATTCGGGACATACGTGAAGAGATTTAATCTTCTTGGATGCTCGCAGGGACCACAGTCATCGAGCATAGTTAGAGCAGGTTTTTTCTTTTCCTCCAGCCTCTCATTTCTAGAACTAGAATCAACAATGTATGAGATGGAAAATCCAATGATTATGTTCTCAAATAAACCATTATAATTATATAATGAAAGAGAAACCATTTGTTTATAACAATGTAGCTATAATGAAATATGATACCCAATGATAAAATAATCAAATTTCCAAAAGGAATAATTTTGTGAAGGAAAGAGACTCATGAACGATAAATAGATGAATATTAAAAAAGTAAATTTTTTAAATTTCCAATTTTTATAAAATGTGCATAAATGAACCAAGAGAATTTCATTAATGGGACTTGTGGATGAATTTATTATGGAATAAGGTATGTAAGGAATCAAACAATAATAAAAATGATGTTTTTAATTAACCTGAAAAATAAGATATTACTCATCCAAGGTAACAAAAAATAATATAATATATTATGTGTGGTGTACAGAAGAATTTTCCAGGTAAATTTCCAAATCCAAGGACTCTAAAGATTTTAGTAATCCACGTCTTTCTAGATCCAGATTGTTAGGAAGAACATATACAATGATAATCTAGGAAGATAATAATTGTAACTAAGATTCATTTACCATACACTATTTTTTTGAACATATTCTAGTTTCATTAAACCTATTTGGTCTATGATTATTTTCATGAACATCATGCTACCACAATTAGGATTTTTTATGGAAAACATTTAGTGGTATGATTATTATTATTTTTGAAATAATATTAATCAATATCATAGTATCTAAATATAAAAATTTATTCTATTTTTTAAATTTAATTGGTATCATATATTTGATTCCATATTCAATTATATAATTGGGAAACCAATTTAATTCTAATGGTGTTCATATATTTGGGAATGGACATCAATGAATTATCTATTTAAAATATTGTATTCTTTATATTTTCCTTGATAACTATTTTTAGTAGCTTGAAATGCTATGGAAAGATAAGTGTTTTATACCATACTTGACACATTGACGATCAATGTAACGTACCATTACCTTTATAACATGATTTTTTAATCACTGCAGTCAATTTCTTTTTTTGTTGATTGGGTAGGGCCGTGAACAAATTGGGAGGATACCTATGTTGCTGAAGTTTGAATTTTTTGGATTCATAGTATAAAACCTACTTATTCTTCAATATATTGTTTATTTAAAAGTTTTGTGATATGGTTAAAATATTTGTATGTTCTATAAAATTAATAAATCGATTTTAGAAAATGTGACATGTTTTCTATGATTTTGGGAGTTTGCAATTACATAAAAGTAATTTTGATACATGATGTGTAGTGCCCCGATGGTTGTTTTTTATACAAGCCACCAGTAGGACCCCGGGACACCCAGAGAGGGGAGGGGTGAATCAGGATGTGAACTTTTTCTTTCAAATGCAAGGATCTTGTTCCCACATTGGTATGAACTCGTTAAACCTCTATGATGGATATGATCAGCAATTAAAACATTCACATGGAAAGATATGGAACATCGATTTTACTTGGTTCACCACTAAGGGCTACGTCCAAGGAGCATACGCCGACAGGTTTTTGGTAGTACCAAATTTTACTAAACATCACTAGCTGTTGATTATAAGATTCAGGCATAGTCACTCTGTCACAGGCTCACTGCCTTTACAATGGTTCAAGGATAGCTTACTTCTTCCCTCAGGTCACTCCCGTTGACTCCCCCTGGATCACTGCCCTTAGTGAAGTCACACTCAGTTTATAGACATGAAGGTCTCTTCAATGGGTAGAAATAAATTTCTTTGTCTCTTGTTCAGCATGAGACATTGCTTGCATCAGAGTTTAGAGTTGATGCTCTTTTCAGTTCAATCCTTCTTGTTTAGAGCTATGACTGAAATCACTAAATCCACTTCACGCTGCCCATAAATACTTGTCGTGAATCAACCTGTCTTGGCACCCTACATAATTCCGGCGCGCAAGTCCTCAGCACACAAGTCTCAATGGGCATGCATGTCCACCTCGGCTACTTGCGCGTCTCAAGCTTCTTCAACTACTAACTTGCGTGATGCACTCCCTTTGATTCCCAATCCAATATTGGCGCGCAACTATCATCCTTTGTGGTTCTTCATCTTCTGGCGCGCAAGTGTCACATAACCACTTGCGTGATTCCTGCACCTGAGCGACGGGAGCTCTTATTTTCTCTAAGTGTTGAGCTCTTTTTTAAATGAGGAGGGGTCGACCTGTATTTATAGGCAATTTGGACTACTTGCATAGCGGTGTGCAAGTCTCCCCTCGGCACGCATGTCTCGGCATGTAGGTCTCCTCCTCTACATGTCACATGAGAGACCCACATCCAAACTTGCGTGAACCTCTTTCCTTAGCCATATTTTGAAGTTCAGATCCTAAAAAACATATGGTTCGCAAGTTCCTAAGTTCCAAGGCATCAACGCGCAAGTTTCTTTCATGGCGCGCAGGTCACCTGCGTGACACCACCAATACCTGCGCAACCCTCTTTCCTCTGGCATTTTTTGATGTCCTGATCATGATTAACAACAGGCGCGTAAGTGCCCAAGCCATCTAGGAACTAGAACACATGTCCATACTCGGCGCGGATGTCACTTGCGCGTCCAACCCAAACTTGCACAACCCTTATCCCTTTGCAATAAAATTATGTTATGATCCTGAAAAACATTTGGCGCACAAGTTTCCTCTCCATCAAGGCCACGACGCCACCTTGTATCTGCTCTTTTTATTCCACCTCCAGAGCATCCATTACTTTTGATGATGTTGTTGAATCGATCATGGATCGTTAACCATATCTCTTAAACTCGACATCCCATCTAGAAAACCCCTTTGTCAACAATTTTGTATGTCATTGTTTGCTTTGTCAACAAGCAAAATCGCCTCAGTCCTTCTTCAGAAACTCTTCTTCTTTCACCAAAAACTCCATTATCATGATATATACCCTTTGATAAATCATATTTAGAATTATCATATCTTGATACAATGTGATGTGCATGACCATCATAGAATTCCAATCCTTTTCACATTGTCTTCTTCTTCAACCATCATTCTCTACTTCATGCAGATCATATGATTCAATTCTTCAAGAAGTCTCATTCATGATTCTCGAGTAATCATGAAGCATGGAATGGTCTTCCTCAAATACCCATTCTTCTTTACTCATCCTCAAATGGATTATACCTTACCTTTCTTCACATTGGTAAACAATGTGTCACCATTGACACAAGTTCTTTGAACTTAAGATCAGTGCAACAATCATCTGAATTTCCATTCCTCCATTCCATTGTAGTACTTCTTGATCTCCTTCATTTTGATCCTTATTGACAACTATTGACAACAAATACAACCTTATACCCAAAGTTGTACCAACAATCTCCCCCTTTGTATTCCGTTGTCAATACCTTGCATATCTTCTGGAATAAATTCATCATTGTCAAAATGAGAAACATCTCTTCAATCATCTTTTCCTCTCAAACATTCATTTCACATTCACTCCCCCTTATTGACAAGAAATACAAACTCATGGCAGGGAGGGTATCAATCTATACTTATGCAATGTTTCATTAATCATTTCACTCAATGTCTACCTCAGCAAAGCTCGATGTAGAAAACAAGAGGATTTGATTTAGACAAAAATCCTATCCATTATACACAAATCATGATACCATGTGAGATGCGAAAAAATGTATTTTTCCTTCAAGGGTTTACCACATACATTTCCGGAAAAAGATATCAAATGTGATAGGGAAGAATCAACCTGAAACTCCTGCACTCAAATCAGCAAATAGATCAAAAACATTCAAGCGCAATTGGCAGGATAAGTGGCCTTGGGGAACTTCCATTCTTCTTATGTCACTAATCAATTCAGTTACTCCCCCATTGTAGAATGATATTTCTTTTGAGTATCCAAGGTTGAGAGATTGAGAGATGACATACCCTTTGCAATGAAATGTTCTTTAAGAAAATGACAGAGTAATTGCATTCAATGACAGATGGAGTAGATACCTATTGAAATAATGATTTTGGAAGCTTTTTCATTTTTCTACCCCTCAAGGGAAACACTCCTCATCGCCTTCATCAAGATTTATCCTTTATAATCTTAATCTTTGAATATGAATTAAATAATCTTTCATTGATGGAAACTTCATTATATCAGCTATCAAGAGTTGACATCATTTACTACTTCTCAGGTTCTCCCCCTGAGAGCATGAATTACCTTTAATTATTTGCATTATTAGCACAAATACAATACCCAAATGATCAAGGGAATAAGGTGGTTCCTCATTGCTGCCTCAAGATGAGCTGCATGGTTGAGATGATTTTCTCAACCAAGTTCCTATGTTCACTCCAGTCTTCATGCCTGCACATTTGAACATATTTTCTAATATGTGTATATGTGGCATGGATCTCTTCACATTCTCTTCTACTTTGTGTGGATAATTGTTCTGCTTAATAACCATTTTGAATGATGCATTCTCACTTCTTTTGAGGACGGATTCTTGCTCAAGTATTAGGGTTAGACAACCTTTTGCAATGTGACTAGAATACATGCATCTCTCACACATATCATCTTTGAAATGTGTGTTCCTATTGGTTTTCAATCTCTCATGCACTCTATGTAACACCCCAAGCTTCCACGGTACGTTTCCCTTAGAATAATGCAATAGCGTGTGTTGTACGCAACATCGAGTTCTAACACGCCACAACTAATTAAACTAGCCGTTACGAATAGTAATACCCACTTTTTTGAAATTTTATAAATTTTATTATTCATAATGGACTTCATTTTTGGATTCGGAATATTGAAATTAGCCTAGGGTGAATTTATGGTATTTTTTTGAAAAACTTCATTTTTTGATGAATAGTGAAACCACTAAGTGGTAGTTAAAAAAAGTGAAATTTTCATAAAACTTAATTTTAACGCTTCAGTGAATGGAATTTCCAAAATCTGAGAGACACGGTTGATATTAGTAAGTAAAATTTGGTTCAATGAGATGAATTTTTTTGGTGAATAGTAACTTTTTACATTTATTTACCATGGTTAAAAGTAAATAGTGTAATTAAGGGTAAAAATGATATTAATATTACCCTAACACAAGTCTTAATTTTATTGGACAAGTGTATCTTGACCAAAGACAACCTTAGGAATAAAATATTCTCATTTAGGTCCACCTGGATTAGATTAGGACATTTATTATTAATTAATTCAAAGAAGAGTTAAAAGAGTTAAAATCAAAGATTAATTACTAAAACATTTTTTATATAGGGTAATACATAAGATAAATTGGATTGTAAATATTCATTAGAAATATAAAACGATTTCTTACATAATCATATTTTATTTATAATTTTTAGACCTTAAATAATTTAATTTATTTATGATACAATGGTAATGGAGTAATTACCATGATAGTGAACAATTAAGATAATTAATATTATAAATACCCAAATAAATGTAATTTTATAATTTTTATGAATTCCACTAATTTTATAGGTTAATATGACATGTTAGTATTGATTTAATTAACTTTTTTCGAACAAATCATGCTATTAAAAGTTTCAAAAAAAATCAAGTACCAAATAGTGTCAAAATTGATATAAAATAGTTTTTAAAACAAATATTATATTATTAAATCTTATTTTATTACTAAAAATATAAGGTTCGGCCAAATGACATATATAAGGATATATATATTAATAATGAACCACTTGGAGTTCGTTTGGCTTGTTATAGTACGTTTATTAACCAAATAGTGTAACAGACCAAAAAGACACGGTAAAAGTTAAATTATTTAACATAGAGTTAAATCTAAATGATAAGGATAAAATAGTAACCAAAACTTTTCTAAAACCAATTGGTTGAGAGTATTTCGACCCATCCCCACCTTATCATTGAAAGAAATCAATTTTGAGCTATTAAAACCCGAATATGACTTTATTGTAAAATAATATTTTAAGTTTTCCTAAGGTGCCCCTCTCCTCCCTTATAAAAGGGCACATCCTTCCTCTTCTCTATACACAAATTTCAGCATTCATGCTCTACCTACTCCTACCAATTTCTATTCTCTGCTTCCCTAGAAACATCCTAGAGGTCCTGGTCTTCTTCAAAGACCATCTGTAGTTCCCAAAGAAGATTTTAAGAAGAGGTGCGTCAATAATATCTATTACCAATCCTTTCCAATTTCTTTCTCCTTCAATGACTTCTTCTTTAGTTTTTTCTTGATAATGTAATAACATAAGTATTAATTATATACTGATATGTTATTATAAATATGAAACAACCCAAATTCACCCTCTATCCATCCTATAGAAAATGAAATCGCCGCACGTGCGTACGTACGGAATACCGTCTCCACGCCGAGGTGTAATCTGTTTTCCACCACCACCTTAATTGGATGGGTATAATGGTGTAAATAATAACTATATATTATTATTGTAAAGATATATTGATTCTGAAATAGTATAAATACACTTCAATACAATTCCACGATCATGGGAATGATATCTTCGCTCGTGCGTACGTATGGCATACCGTCTCCACAATGTGATGCGACTCGTTCAATATGATCTTCATTGCATAATGATTATATAAATGAATTTAATGAATAAATATGTTATATATTACACTAATACGATTATGGATATGAATAATAAACATCCCATCCATAAGAATATGGCTCACATAATGAATAATATAAAGGAAAATGAATTCATTAACATGTGATACGATAATAATACTAAAATATTATTAACAAATAAATGTTAAAAGATCATATATGATATAATATTATTGTATATGACTCTTGTATAATTTAATAACAATTATTTCACCATTATACAAGATATTAACATACCATCGACTAAGGAAATGTTCATGGAAAAGATTTACTTCAAAATATCTTCCTTATCTGAGGTTCTTTATATGTATTTATCTACTGGGACCTCGTTATCATCCACATCCATATTTCATAAAATTGACTTTTAAAACATTTTTACTATTCAATAGGCAATAGGTTAAAGTCATTTATACCCCCATACATTTTGAAAAGGAATCTTTCTGTCATTTTCCAAACAATGTACTTTTTACTTTTTCGATAAATTTAAAATGACAATGTTTTTTTAACTTATACAGCGGGTGCGGCTATTTTCCACCAATATAACTTCTTCAAAGCTTCTGTTACAAGCTTATAAGAATATTTTCAAAGTAAATATTATTTGATAATTATTTAACTTTTAAATGATTTCAAAAAAAGAGATATTTCTCTCAAATAGTTTTGATTTCATCTATGTCAACATCCTTTGATGGATTTTAAGATTATTTGATGTTTATTCATTATGATACAAAACTTCCATATTGTATTTAAAGTTTTGTGGTATGTTTGACTATGGATGTGTTATTTTTATACCATTCATGGATTATGAAAAAAAGTATTGACATTACGTATGCTAGTTTTAATACGAATGTTTATGTTATGTTTAAACCTGTTCATATGAGGAATGCATTGGACATAATAAGGGACGGGTGGAGCTGGCTATATCTCCTCGATGCATCGGTAAGTCTCAAGAGAAAGACTACTATCTTGGCACAAGGCCTTGAAAAAATCTTATATGTAGTCTTGGAACAAGGTCTTGACTATGTGGTTATGATAGTCTCGCATTATGCATTATCTTATTATGAAAGTGGTTATTGATATTGCATGTGATTATTCGACTAGTAGAATATTTATGTGTGTAAGTAAATGGCATTATATGATTTTATATTTTCCATATTATACTGAAGTTCATGTTTAATAAGGATTTTTTTACTTATACATTACCTTAAATGCTTATGATTACTTATGAAATTTTCCGCTATATTGTTATCCTTGCTGATCATTTAAGCTCACCCCTTTAAATGTTTTATTTTTTCCAAGATGTGAAGAAGTGTATTATCACTGACATATAGGAATAGTCTATGGGGATGTGAAGACAAGTTGTTGTAGTAGTTTTATTCAATTTATGATGTAATGTAAGACAAATGAATATATCTAGTGTTTCCAAGGATACTAAACCAATCGGTCTTTCGAGATTTGATCCTTTGTGATCATGACAATGTAATGTAATAATGCACCGACTCTGGGTAACTTGGGTCAAGGCGTTACAGTTGGTATCAGAGGAAGTTTAGTACAAACCTTGGAATATAGATTTAGATACACTATGATTAGATCACATATCCTTAAGATAGTCTTTGAGGATTACTATAGAAGAACATCCTAGAATTTTGGTAAAGTAGTGATTTTGTGTGTTTTCTAAGCAATACATCCCTGTTTGGATACGATCAGGTAGAGGAAGCTCTGGCACAGATGTACCTAGGATTGAAAACTCCGACAAGGAGTTTCGTGCTTGACCTGGGGTATCCTGGTATACGACAACGGGCCTTGCTGCCCTCTTGGTTACGACACTCCCGGGGGATATGCTTATGATTATTCTCATTTTTTTAGAAACCATTATGAAGGGTTTATGATTATATACTTCCTCAAAGAATTTTTTTTATGATTATGTATTATATCCATAAATTTTTCAATTTATGTTAATTTTTTTACAAGTATGGAATTATTTATTTTGATTCATAAACTAATCTAGTTTATACCATTTTTTAGAAATGGCGCCTAGTGGAAGGAATGGAAACCATATCAATGCACACACTCCTCGTAGGGATTTATATCTTGATCAAGATAATTATAGTTGAGCTAGTGATGCAATTGGTGCTGAACATCTAATTACCGTATTGGGATAACTCACGCAGGTTATGAATAATAACCTTACTCATATGGAGCACCCTGATCCGCAACGTGGATGATCAATTTGAGATCGTTTCATGAGGAAACAACCACCAACATTTAATGGGTGTACAAATCCATTATTAGTTGAGAAATGGATCAATTCCTTAGAGAAAATATTCCATGCCTTGGGGTTTAGCGAAAGAGAAAAAGTTGTCATGGCAGTTTACCGCCTCATTGGAGATGCTGATTAATGGTGCTCCTTGATTCATAATAAAAAGGAAGATGAAGAAGTATCAAGTATGGAATGAAGGGAGTTTAAAGAGATTTTATTAGAAAAATACTTTCCTCATGACCCTCGAGCAGATATGGAACGGTAGTTTCTCAATCTGAGGCAAAAGGAGGATGAGAATGTTGCGAAGTATGAGACTAACTTTACAATGTTAGAAAGGCAAGCAGCTGATTATATACGTATCCCAGGAAGTAAGATTTATTGTTTCTTTGATGGGTTAAAACCATTTCTCAGACAAGATTTCGTATCATAATCCTTCTCTTCATACGAAGACTGTCTCATGTGCTATCAAGACGGAAATGGAATTCTCTAAGTCTTATGACTTTAAAGCAAAGCAGGAGAAGAAGAGATCTTCTGATCACTCTGGAAATGGAAATAAGGGGAAGAAGGGAAAAGATGAATATCCATCCTACAGTAAATGTGGGAAAAAAAACCCAGGTACTTTCTTGAAGGGAATGAGAGTCTGTTACAAGTGTGGTGAAAAAGGCCACCAAGCTCATGATTGCAAGGGGATGAAAGAAGCTACTGATGTTTAGTGCTACAATAGCAGAGAGATGGGACATTATGAAAATGAATGTCCTAAGCGTCAGTGGAACATACCTTATAAGAGGACAAAGGATCAAGGCCAAGCTTATGCTATCACTAATACTGAGGTAGAAGCTCCAAAAGACGTGGTGGCAGGTAATTTAATGGTTTCCTCATGTTTTTCAAATGCATTATTTGATTCTAGATCCTCGCATTTTTTCATATCTTTCCAGTTTGCTAAGAAAATTAGATATTTCAAATTTGATTTAACAAATGATTTGTCAGTCAAAACCCCTAAGGGAAGTATCATTGCTACGAAGTTCTGTGGATCTGTTCCCCCTAGGGCATATAAATGTTCTTTATCTACTGATCTCATCATCTTACCCATGACTTAATTTGATATAATCCTCAGTATTGATTGGATTTCGGACCATGATGCGCAAATTTATTGTAAGAAGAAGGAGGTTACAATTCTTGATGATGATGATAAGGAACACCTTATCTTTAGAGAAGAATCGTCATCACAAAATTTGTATCTAGATCCACCCCCAGTAGCTCAACTAAATTAAATTATTGTGGAGGAAGAGAATGAAATTACAATGGATGAGGAAATAATGTTCGAATAGAGGATGAACCTATTGTGCAAGAATATGTTGACGTTTTTTCAGAAGATTTACCTGGACATCCTCCAGAACGAGAATTTGGGTTTTCCATTGATTTAATTCCTGGATCAAGGCCTATATCAGAGACCCCTTATAGAATGGCCACTGTGTAATTAGTTGAACTAAAGAAACAACTAGAGGAATTGAGTAATAAGGGATTTATTCGCCCTAGTGTATCTCCATGGGGATCCCCTGTTCTTTTTTTAAAATGAAAGATGGATCTATGAGGTTATGTATCAACTACATGGAGATCAATGATATAATAATAAAGAACAAGTATCCCATACCTCGCATTGATGATTTATTTGACCAACTACATGGATCTAAATACTTTTCAAAGACTGACCTTCGATCTGGATATCATCAGTTGTGTGTAAAGAAGGAAGACATTCCGAAGAAAGAGTTTCGAACAAGGTACGATCATTACGAATTTACAGTAATGCCTTTTGGATTGATTAATGCACCCTCTGTATTCATGGATCTAATGAATAGAGTTTTCAAGGAATATGTCGATGATTTTGTGGTATTATTTATTGATGATATATTGGTATACTCCAAAATCTATGAAGATCATAAAAATCAGTTGTGCATTATGCTGAAGACTCTTAGATTACATGAAATATATGGAAAGTTTAGTAAGTGTGAATTTTGGATTAAGGATATTTCGTTTCTTGGACATATTGTCTCAAAGGATGGAATTTACGTTGATCTTTTTAAGACCAAGGCAATCCAAGAATGGCCAGAACCGACGAGTATAACTGAGGTACGCAGTTTTACTGGTTTAGAAAGTTATTATTGACGTTTCGTCCAGAATTTTTCCCGGTTGGCTAACCCATTAACAAAGCTCATACGTAAAGGGGTTAAATTTTTCTGGACAAAAGAGTGTGAAGAATGTTTTGAATAACTAAAGAAAGATTAGTCAATGCTCTTATATTGACTCTGCCATTGGGGAATGATGGGTTCATTATTTATAGTGATGCATTGAAGAAAGGACTTGGTTGTGTCCTTATGCCGAATGATAGGGTTATTTCCTATGCATCACGACAGCGAAAAATTCATCAATAAAACTTTCCTACACATGATGTCGAGTTAGCTGTTGTATTCTTTTCATTGAAGATATGTAGACACTACCTATATGGTGAAAAATGAGTTATTTATACTGATCACAAGAGTTGGAAGTATATTATCTCACAAAATGTACTCAACATGAGGCAAAGGTGATGGCTTGAACTACTTAAGGATTCTGATTGCACGATACACTACCACCTGGGGAAGGAAAATAATGTGGCAGATACTTTGTGTAGAAAAGATCATGGAGTTTTGAATATGATGAGAGTGGAATGGGATCTTATTTTCAAAGATCTAGTAAAGATGGATATGGGAATCACCATTGAAGGTGAAACATCAAAACTTTTTCAAATGATTGCCAAATCATGTTTACTAGAAAGGATAAAGAGTTCTCAGTCCGATGATGAAGAGTTTAAAAATAATATTAAAGCTGTGAATGATGGGAGATTGAGTAAATATGTGTATAAAGATAGAATTTTGAAGTTTGGGAAGAGTTTTTGTGTTCCCGGTATACCTAATTTAAAGAGGGAATTGTTGGATGATGCTCATAGTTCCATTTTCTCTATACACCATGGGAGCACCAAAATGAATAGAGATTTGAAGGAAATTTTTTGGTGGGACAAAATAAAGAGAGATATTGCTGATTTTGTGTCAAGATGTATGGTTTTTCAATAAGTGAAAGCTGGAAGGCATCAGCCAAGAGGGGTCATGCAACCTCTTCCCATACCTGAGTGGAAATGGGATAATATTACGATGGACATTGTCATGGGACTACCAAAGACTCCTAGAAGAAATGATGCAATATGTGTCATTTTTTATCGTCTTACTAAGTCAACGAATTTTCTTGCTATAAGGGAGGATTTACCACTTGAACGTCTAGAAAGACTATATATTAATGAATTTGTGAGACTTCATGGAGTACCCTTATCTATTGATTCTGATCGTGATCCGCATTTTACTTCAAGATTCAGGAAGAGTCTTCAGAAGGCCTTGGATACTGAACTTCGTTTGAGCACTGCCTACCACCATCAAATATATGGACAATCAGAATGGCCTATTCACACCTTAGAAGACATGTTGACATCATGCTCACTTGACTTTCAGGGTATGTGGGATCAATATTTACCTCTGGTAGAATTTTCCTATAACAATAGCTTCCATTCAAGCATTCATATGGCACCATATGAAGAGTTATATTGAAAGAGATGTCGCACACCAACCTTTTGGGATGAATTTGGTGAAAGAAAACTCGTAGGCCCAGAACGGGTGGAGGAAATGATGGAAAATGTGAAGGTAATCCAAAACCACATCAAAGCAGCTCAAAGTAGGCAGAAGAGCTATGTCGATAACCGAAGGAAGTATTTGGAGTTCCAGGTGGGAGATCATGTTTTTGTAAAGGTATCTCCATGGAAGGGAGTTATATGTTTCGGTGAGAAAGTTAAATTGAGTCCCAGGTACATAGGACCTTTTGAAATTATAGATCGTATTGGGTCTGTAGCTTACCATTTGGCAATGCTGCCAAGTCTCTCCAAAGTTCACGATGTGTTCCACGTATCACTGTAGAGAAAATACATGCCTAGCCCAATGCACGTACTAACCTATGAGGAATTGGAACTGGAACCCAATCTGTCTTTTTATGAAGAGCCCATCTAGATCCTCGACACTAGAGAGAAAGTGCTCAGAAACGGGACGACTCGTCTGGTAAAAGTTCTATGGGGAAACCATAAAATGGAAGAGGCAATGTGGGAACCTGAGGAACTTATGATGAAGAACCACTCGAGATATTTTATGCAGTAATAACCTAGAAATTTCAAGGATGCAATTTTTTGAAGGAGGGGAGAATATAACACCCCGAGCTTCCACTGTACATTTCCCTTAGAATAATGCAATAGTGTGTGTTGTACACAACTTCGAGTTCTAACACACCATAAATAATTAAACTAGTCATTTGGAATAGTAATACCCAATTTTTAAAATTTTATAAATTTTATTTATCAAAATGGACTTCATATTTGTATTCGGAATATCAAAATTAGCCTAGGGTGAATTTTTTGTATTTTTCTGAAAAACATCATTTTTTGATGAATAGTCAAACCACTAAGTGGTAGTTAAAAAAACTGAATTTTTCATAAAACAAAATTTTAACACTTAAGTGAATGGAATTTCAAAAATCCGGGATACACGGTTGATATCAGTAAGTAAACTGTGGGTCAATGAGATTAAAATAATTTTTGGTGAATAGTAACTTTTTAATTTTATTTACCACGGTTAAAAGTAAATAGGGTAATTAAGGGTAAAAATGATATTAATATTACCCTAACACATGTACTAATTCTATTTTACAATGGTATCTCGACCAAAAACATCCTTAGGAATAAAATATTATCATTTCGGTCCACTTGGATTAGATTAGGACATTTATTATTATTTAATTCAAAGAAGAGTTAAAAGAGTTAGAATCAATGTTTCATTACTAAAACATTTTTAATATAGGGTTATACATAAGATAAATTCGATTGTAATTATTCATTATAAAGCTAATAAAATTTCCTACATAATGATATTTTATTTATTATTTTTATACATTATATATTCTAAATTATTTATGACACAATGGAAATGCAGTAATTACCATGATAGAAACAATTAAGATAATTGAAATTTTAAATACTCAAATAAATGTAATTTTAGACTTTTTATGAATTCCACTAATTTTATAGGTTAATATGACATGTTACTATTTATTTAATTAACTTTTTTTGAACTAATCATGCTGTTATAATTTTCAAAAAAATAAAGTACCAAAAAGTGTCAAAATTGACATAAAATAGTTTTTAAAACAAATATTATATTATGAATTGTTATTTTATTTCTATAAATATATGGTTTGGCCAAATGACTTAGATAAAGATATATATATTAATAATTAACCACATGGAGTTCTTTTGGCTTGTTATAGTATGTTTATTAACCATATAGTGTAAGAGAAAAAAGTCACTGTAAAAGTTAAATTATTTAACATAGAGTTAAATCTAAATGATAAGGATAAAATAGTAACCTAAACTTGTCTAAAAACTATTGGTTTAGAGGATTTAGACCCATCCCCACATTAGTTTCAAAATAAATCAATTTTGAGCTATTAATAACCGAATTTATCTTTATTATAAAATAATATTTTATGTTTTCCTAAGGTGCCCCTCTCCTCCCTTAAAAAAGGGCACCTCCTCCCTCTTCTCTTTACACAAATTTGATCATTCAAGACTGGCCAACCCCTGCCAATTTCTCTTTTTAAATTCCCTAGAAACATCCTAGAGGTCCTGGTCTTCTTCAAATGCTATCTTTAGTGCCCTAAGAGGAGTTTAAGAAGAGGCGCGTCAAAGAAGAGGTAATATCCATTACCAATCCTTTCCAATTTCTTTCTTCTTCACCGTCTCCTTCTTTAGTTTTTTCATGATAAAGTAATATCCTCAGTATTAATTATATACTGATATGTTATTATATATATTAAACAACCCTAATTCACCCTCTATCCATCCTACAGAAAATGAAATCACTGCACGTGCGTACGTACGAAATATCATCTCCACGTCGTGGTGTAATCTGTTTTCCACCGCCACCTTACTTTGATGGGTATAATGGTGTGAAGAATAACCATATATGATTATTGTAAAGTGAAATTTATTCTGAAATAGTATACATAAACTTGAATACAATTCCACAAACATGGGAACGATATCATCGCTCGTGCGTACGTACGACCTACCATCTCCACGATGTGATGCGACTCGTTCTATATGATCTTCATTACATAATGATTATATAAATGAATTGAATGAATAAATATGATATATATTACACTAATACTATTCTGGATATTAATAATAGAAATCCCATCCATAAGAATATGGCTCACATAATGAAGAATATAAAGGAAAATGAATCCGTTAACACCCGAAATGATAATAATACTAAGATATTATTGACAAATAAACGTTAAAAGATCATATATGATATCATATTAATGTATATGATTCTTGTATAATTTAATAACAATTATTTCACTATTATATAGAAGGTTAACATTCCATCAACTAAGGAAAAGTTCAAGGTAAGGGTTTACTTGACAATCTCTTCCTTATCCAAGGTTGTTTATACATATTTATCTACTGGGACCTCGTTATCATCCAAATCCATGTTTCTTAAAAATGTATTTCAAATTTTTTTACTATTCAATATAAAATGGGATAAAGTCATTTATACCCCCATACGTTTTGAAAAGGAATCTTTCCATCATTTTCCAATCAATGTTCTTTTGACCTTTTCGACAAATTTAAGGTAAGAATGTTTTTTTAACTTATACGGTGCGTGCAGCTATTTTCCGCTGATATAACTTCGTCGAAAATTCCTGTACAAGATTATAAGGATATTTTCAATGTAAATGTATTATTTAATAATTATGTTACTTTTAAATGATTTCAAAAAAAGAGATATTTCTCTCAAATAGTTTCGATTTCATCTTTGTCAACATCCTTTGATGGATTTTAAGATTATTTGAAATTGATTCATTATGATAAAAAACTTCCATATTGTATTTAAGGTTTTTTTTGTATTTTTGCCTATGGATTTGTTATTTTTATACCATTCATGGTTTATGAAAAAAAATTGTTGACATTTCGTATGCTAGTTTTTATACAAATGTTTATGTTAGGCTTAAACCTGTTCATATGAGGAATGCATTGGACTTAATAATTGATGGGTGGATCCCGCTATAGCTCCTCGATGCATCAATTGGTATCATGAGACAAACTAGTTTCTTGGCATAGGGCCTTAAAAAAATCTTATTTGTAGTCTTGGCATAAGGCCTTGACTATGTGGTTATGATAGTCTGTTATTATCCATTCCCTTATTATGAAAGTGGTTATTGATATTGCATGTGATTATTCGACTAGTAGAATATCCATGTGAGTAAGTAAATGGAATTATTTGATTTTATCATTGCCATATTATGCTGAATTTCAAGTTTAATAAGGCTTTTGTTTTGTGTATACATTGCCTTAAATGCTTATGTTTACTTATGAAAGTTTCCTCTATATTGTTATCCTTACTGAGCATTTGAGATCACCCATTTCAATGTTTTATTTTTCACAGGCTGTGAAGAAGTGTATTATGACTGACTTGAAAGAATAGACTATGGGGATGTGAAGACAATTTGTTGTAGTAGTTTTATTCAATTTATGATTTAATGTAATGCATATGATTATATATATTGTTTCCAAGGCTACTAAACCAATCTGTCTTTCGAGATTTGATCCTTTGTGATCATGCCAATGTTATGTAATAATGCACTGACTCTGGGTAACTGGGGTTATTGCATTACACTCTGTCTTCATCTCATGAAATTGTTTCTTTTCCTTTGTCAGTAGCCTTGGCCTTTTCATCTTCATGTTCCCGCATTCTTTTCATATCGTCTGACCAGATGACCAATATTTCAATTGGAACATTTGCAGCTGGTATAGATCTTCCACATGGGTTCATCAGAATTTTATCCCACTTAGTTTTCCTTTGGATGGATGACCATCCAATTCCATGGATCTAAAATCTTGGGTCTTCTCTGCTTCCCTACTTGAGATCGTCCTGAAGAAATGTGTGTTCACACTATTCTTCTGATTTCAACCCAAGGTATTGGCTTTATACATATATGGAAACGGAGGTCTTCTTTTCTTATCATCCGTGAAAGCATGTTGAGATGGACATGTGCTTTCCTTGTGACCACTGCCATTGAATACATCACAGATGTTATCAAGAATTCCAAATCTATTTTCTGTAAACAGATTTTCTGGACCAGAAGATGTTGTTTCTTCTTCTCCGGATTACTTCCCTTTGATACATGCATTCTTTGTGCTTTTTCATTTAAGGGATTGTACCAACAATCCAGTGCACGATGCCTAAACCTGTTGCTGCACCAACATTGACCCACAAGTCTTTTCTTCTTTGTATCTTCTATATGAGGTTGTTGGGCATTCTACTTTATTTCTTGTGATCTATTTGAGGAACCAAAATTCTCCTTTTTCTTCCCTTCCAACCTAGGAAGAGTGGTAGGGTTCTTAAACTCCTCTTTCCTCACCCATACTTGTTTAGAATTTTTCATCTGACCTGCACTTTTTTAAGGAACATAATTAGAAACAATAGTACAGGTTTGTATGGATGATACCTTCACTTTCTCAGTTTCCTGTAATAGATCAATGAGTGAAGTCATGATCTTCTTATCACATGTTGGAGGAATTTTAGCTTTAGAATACTGTAATGAACATTGAGTACAAGAGTCACTTGTTTCATTCTTTTGTGAAGTCTCAATATATGTATTCTCAATATTTGTCAATTGGTCTTACAATTTTTGACTTTCAGTATTTAGGATGATCTTTTGATCTTAAATCACGATCATCTTCTCTTCACAAGTATTCTTCAATCTTTCAACCTCATCTTATTGCATCTTAACATTGTTTTGTAACAAGGAGTCATGTTCCTTGAATCTCTTGGATGTTTCTTCCAAAAAAACTCTTGACTTCAGTGCACATATTCCACTCAGCTTTAAACACATAGATCTCTTCTTTTAGGGTTGTATTGATGTCCCATTTTTCTTCAAAAACATTAATCTGTTTGGTGAGATTTAAGCATTCAAGATTTTTTTCTTCCAAACCCTTTTCCAAATTATCAGCTTGTCTTTGCAATCGATTGATCTCAACCTGCATGCATTGAAATATTCTAAGAACATCAGAAACTCTATCTTCTAGAATATCATAAGGAAAAATTATTAATTTATCCTTATTACTTGAGATAGAAGTTTCTTCATTTCCTATGGTAGGAACTTGAGCAGCCTACTCGATACTTTCCAATCCTGATATCTCATCATTATTGGGAAGGCATGGAGAACCAGACACTGCTTCTTCATTAGATGAGAGGCACTTCTTCAATAGCTTCTTCTATCTCTTTTTCTTGGTTTTCATGGTTTTTCTTGATGAAGGCTTCTACTCAAAAAATATTTAATCTTGATCAAGACGACACTTCATTGTTGAATTTAAGAAAGAAACTCAAATCCTTTTCTGAATATAATTACTATAGACTATCCAACATACATGAACCTCCCTATGATACCACTTGTAGAACTTCGGGGGACCCTGAGAGGGGAGGGGTGAATCAGGGTTTGAACTTTTTCTATCAAATTCAATGATCTTGTTCCCACATTGGTAGGAACTCGTTAAACCGGTATGATGGATATGATCAGCAATTAAAACATCCACACTCAAAGAGATGACACAACGATTTTACTTGGATCCCCACAAAGGGCTATGTCTAATGAGAATACGCCGACAGGTTTTCGGTCATACCAAATTCCACTAAACTTCACTAGCTGTGGATTACAAGGTTCGGGCACAGTCACTCTGTCTCAGGCTCACTGCCTTTAAAAAGGTTCAGGGATAGCTCACTGCTTCCCTCGTGTCACTCCCGTTGACTCCCCCTGGCTCACTGCACTTGGTGAAGTCACACTCAGTTTATAGACTTTAATGTCTCTTCAATGGGTAGACATGAAGTTCCTTGTCTCCTATTCAGCATGAGACTTTGCTTGCATCAGAGTTCAGAGTTGATATTCTTTTCAGTTAAATCCATCTTGTTCAGTGCTATAACTGAAAGCACTAAATCCACTTCATGTGTCCCAAAAATACATGTCCTGAATCAACCTATCTTGGAACCCTACACAATTCTGGCGTGCAAGTCCTCGATGTGCAAGTCTCAACGGGAGCACAAGTCCACCTCGACTAATTGCGCGACTCAAGATTCTTCAACTCCTAAATTGCACGACGCGCTCCCTTTGGTGCCCAATCCGATATTGGCGCACAACTGTCAACCTTAGTGCTTCTTCAATGTCTGGAACGTAAGTGTCACCAAAAAACTTGTGTGATACCTTCTCATTCAACTCAATACCTATGCGTCTCCCTTCCTTCCTCACCCATTCCACCTAGGTGTGCATCAATCACCTGTCGCGCAACCTATACTTGCACGACACACCACCACTTGTGTGATTCCTATACCTGAGTGATGGGAGCCCTAATTTTTTCTAAGTGTTGAGCTCGTTTTTAAATGTGGAGGGGTCGACCTGTATTTATAGGCAATTTTGACTACCTACACGGCGGTACGCAAGTCTCGGAACACAGGTCTCCTCCTATGCATATCACTTGCGCGACCCACTTCGAAACTTGCACGAACTGCTATCCTTATCGATATTTTAAATTTCTGATCCTGAAAAACATATGGCGCCCAAGTTCCTAAGCGTCAAAGGCATCGGCGCGCAAGTCTCTGTCATGGCGCGCTGTTCACCTACGCGACACCACCAATACCTGCGCGACCCTATTTCCTTGGCCATTTTTTGATGTCCTGATCATGATGAACAAGAGGCGCGCAAGTGTTCAAGCCATCTAGGCACTGCTGCACAAGTCCATACTCGGTGTGCAGGTCACTTGCGCGACCAACCAATAACTTGTGCGACCCTTCTCCCTTTGCCATAAAATGATGTTCTAATCTTGAAAAACATTTGGCGCACAAGTTTCCTCTCCATAAAGACCACGATGCGCAAGTCTCTTTTCCAAAACCAATTTTCTTCATTTGTCAGTTTTCAAACAAAATTTTTTTGCCGAACACTGGAGAATGGCGCCACCTTGTATCTGCTCTTTTTGTTCCACCTCCAGAGAATCCATTACTTTTTTTGACTTTATTTAATAGATCATGGATCGTTAACCATATCTCTTGAACTCGACAGGCCATCTAGAGAACCCCTTTGTCAATAATGTTTTTTTGTCCTTGTTTGCTTTGTCAACAAGCACAATCGCCTCAGTGCTTCTTCAAAAACACTTCTTATTTCATCACAAACCCCCTTATCATGATATATTCCCTTTGATAAATCATCTTTATCATCACCATATCTTGATACAATGTGAAGTGCATGGCCATTGTAGAATTCCAATCTTTTTCATATTGTATTCTTCTTCAACCGTCATTCTCTACTTCATGCAGATCATGTGATTAAATTCTTCAAGAAGTCTATTGCATGGTTCCCGTGTAATCATGAAGAATGGTATGGTCTTCCTCAAATCCCCATTCTTCTTTACTCATGCTTAGATGGATTATACCTCACAGTTCTTCACTGTGGTATACAATGTGTCTCCTTTGACACAAGTTCTTTGAACTTAAGATCAGTGCAACAATCATCTGAATTGCCATTCCTCCATTCCATTGAAGTACTTATTGATCTCCTTCATTTTGATCGTCATTGAAAACTATTGACAAAAAATACAACCTTATACACAATTTGGTCCCAACACCACCTGGGTGATTTTTCATTTGGTCCTCCTATGTTTCCCTTGATCATGACCCAAAAGTTTTCCCAAGGCATTTATTGACCCCCCCAAACCCTTAAAGGTCAATTTTATCATTGGTTAATCATTGTTGTGTTTTTTATGTGGCTCAATGTGTAATCATTATACTTTTCACTTAGTCTATTTCACATTCCTTTCTAATAGTTTGATAGACCATTAATGGATTAATGGATCTACACACTGTAATTTGAATTTTTTCTAGAATGATTTTCTAGATGTTCTACACCATAATTATTTTACACAGGTTTCATTTCATGTTTTTTGTTTCTCTGAGAAATGTGGGTGGTTTCAATATAATGGCCAAATTTAATTAACCATGAATTGATTCATTTAAATTCAATTTTTATTTTTTAAATTAAATTGTTGTAAATTATGTTCAATTGGTTTAGATAAAACTAAATTCCATTGAATTTGGTAATTTGAATGTGAAATTGAATTTTCAAAATGAAATTGGGAAAAACCACGAATTTCATTGAATTGGGGTGTGTCTAAGAAAATGATGGAAATTTATAGAATTTAAATTGTGGAATTTATATTATGAAATTTGGATGCTGAAGTTGATTTCAATAATATATTTTGGTAAATTAGTTAAGATGAGTTTGATAGAATCCTAGTGGGTATATCTTTGAAAGGAATATATTATGATTACAATCATTTTTTTGGGTTCTTAAATGGAAAATAGGTTCTTTTGAAAGGGGGTAATGTGAGTAATTTTATTGGAATAATTTTTATAATAAATTTCCCATAATTTTTATACTAGAGAACATGAAAGCCTTCGTAGTTAGTAAGTTATATGAATACAACTATTTTTATAATTTATAATAGATACATAACCCACAATAGGTGGTCACATGCAAGATGAGATGGTGAAGAGTTTCCTTTAGCTAGTATCAGTGAGACCTTTGTATATGTATATTTACGTGATAACCATCGAGTGTGTGAGGATCCCTTATCCTATAAATATCATACCATTTGGTATATGACCATGTTTCTCAATAGTTTATATATGATATATAAATTTATTACATTGTTTTTTAAAATGATTGGCATACTTAATGAATTTATATATTATATATATATTGACTGTGAAGGCATTTGATTAAATATTTTTACAAAAAAAAATTTAAACAAAATTTTTTTAAATTAGGATTTGTAAAACAATAATTGTTTTTATAAATTTTAAATAATTAATTTTTTATATAAATAATGGATTCTTATTAAAGAATTATTTATGAGACTCTATAGTGAATTTTGGTCACACCCTAACTATGCCATTGAGTGTTTATAATTTATCTTCAAAATGCTCGATCATGGGTAAGGAGCCACGTGGTGGTAGTTGTTGTTGACCATTAGGGATTTGAGAGTTTCATATATTAGGTATTCGGTTTTTATTAGGTTTTATGGTATATTTTTTTATTACTTTTGAGAAATTTACCAATTTGACTTCGGGTATAGTTCACCTTCTGGAGTTTTTTATTCACAGTGATATTTTTTATTTTATTATAAAATGATTTTGCAGAAAATCATTCCCATATTCTCTTTGTATGATTTTTGCTTCTATTTTCCACCCCATTGGGATCATGAAACCACATCGGGTTATGTCAATATCAGTTCGGTTGTTTGATTACAAAGTTACCCGGGTTGGTTCATGAGAATGATGTGTTAGGGCTCTTTCTTGAGATTATTATCTCGATGTCAGTATGCAGTTGTGTATTCTTTTTGGGACATTGGAGGCAGTTATAACTTATTTCATGGCCATATCAATCTATAATTAACCTTATTTTACCAGCATTGGATAGGAATGACACATTGAGGATTAGTTCTAGTGTATTATATAATTTTCTTTTGAATATATATAAATACTAATCTTTTTTATCTATGTGGTGGGATTAGTTTCATTAGTTTCATAGTTTTAGTGTGATGTAAAAGTCCTCAATGTTATCTACTGATGTGTTAGATAAAAAGATAATGGTTTAAATGGGCCTAGTTGGCATCTCATGGTTTAAGATAGTTCAATATCCTCCCAGTGGAAATTTTTTTCCATTTGAGGGGAAGATATTTCACGATGATTATCATTTTGGTGCTCAATAACATGGTTTTTAAAAGACTATTACATTTCCTAATATAGTCCCTTTGGTTTTCAACAAGTGTGACATGTTTTGACACTAAAAGAGGGTTTCCACTATTTCACCCAATATATGTGTCTTATGTGGACATTCAGGTATCATCTAGGTGTTCTTCCACATATTTTTTACTCTGTATAGTGGCATGAGATCACCAGATCCAACAAAAACATTGTGTAAATATTTGTATTCACATACAATGGTGTTCTAGCCATAGGCATCTGAAATAATGTTTCTTCGCATAGTGAATGAGTCTCCAGAGGTACCGTAAATGGGTCTTGTGACTGCAATAGGTTCCATCACTATATCTTCATCATTAGGGACTACATTATTTGATAGTGGTTCTTCTCATTATTTTATTTCAACACATATTGCAAATATGTTAAATCCATATACATAGTTTTTGTATTATGTGATGGATATTAATACCCCCATGAAAAAATAGGGATTAGGGCCTCCATATTCCCTCTTATTGATTAACCTTATTAGATTACAGGATTACATGGATTATTTTGGTTCTCGAAATGAAACCACATAATGTCATATTAGAAATAGATTGGATAATTTCCTATAAATACTGAATTGACTAATATATTTTCCAACTCTAATTTACTACACATGATGTTATTTTTCATATCATTTAGTTAATGGGACCCATGATCGAGTAGAGGCTATCTATCATATCTTCTGTGGGGGAAAAAGAAATTAACTTTCACCATTTATCAAGAGTGATAATCATTAAGATATGATCTCTCCTTACTTGTTTTCATATGTCGTGAAGTGTTTCTTTCTAATATCTCTAGACTTCCACCATTAAGAGAGGAGGGGTTTTCTATAAAATTATATCTTTTTACTCAGCTAGTGTTAATTACCTCTTTCATAATGACACTCTAATATGAAAGAATTGAAGATTCAGTTTGATGGTCATCTATAGAATAGATTGATATACCCCATGTTTGTTAGCTTGGGCATCGCCTACTATAATTGCTAAAAATGTTGATGGTTCACATCCCCATTTTAGGTATTTTGGAAAACTAAATGGATTCATGATAAAGAACAACTGTATGTTTTGATGGATTAATGACCTGTTTGATCTGTTGAAATAGGAAATGTGGTTCTAAAATAATGACAATATATCTGTTTACCATCCATTGATAATAAAATTATACGACTTTCAGAAAACCACCTTATGGAGCATGTAAGACCACTATCAGTACCTTATCATTCCATTAGGTCTAACTAATTATCCTCTATTTTATATTTCATTATTGAACATGATTTTCCCAGAGTACCTTGTTTCATTTGGGGTAGTATTTTTGGATGACATCCTTCTTTTCGTTATGCCTAAGGAGGATCATGTGTGTCATATTAGATTAGTGATGGAATTGTTAAGAAATCACCAACATTATTCCAATAATTAAAAATGATATTTTAGGATTGATGAAGTGAAATTCTTGGGACCCATGGTGTGAGATCATTTTATTTTAGATGATCATGAAATGATTTTTTTCAATTATTACATGTGTATAACCCTGAATTGTTTTTTACATAAAAATATTCTTGGGTCTATATGGGTATTTTATGTAGTTCGTTAAAGAAATATCAATTCTGGCTTCTATTATGATTGCACTATCTTGGATGGGAGTAATTATTCAAGGTATAAAATATTTCATAAATCATTAATTGTGATAAAACATCTATTTAACTTTTGTCCAATGTTGACTATTACAAATCATGTGCATGCCTATGTGGTATTTTTTGATGCATTAGGTCCATGATTGGGATGTGTTCTTATGAAAGGTGAACATGTCATTGCATATGAATTTTTATATATAAGGCCACATGAGAAGAATTATCTGATCAATGATCTTGAAATTGTAGTTGTGATGCACGGATGCATTACTATTATAGAGAAAGTTTTACCCTCTTTTCAGACAATAAGATCATGAGTTATATCTTCTCTCAAAATTATTTGAATCGCCACTGGTGGTTTTGAGTGGAATAACTTCAATATTTGGAAATTGACATCACATATACCCTACAGAAAGGGAATGTCATTAAAGATTCTTTGATAAGAAGCATTGGATCTAGGTCATGAAATAATCATCAGATTAGTGGAACATAGTGGATCTATTTTCATTTTTTAATATTGGAGTATATGAATTAGGGGTTTGGTATTCTTTTTCCAATGGTTATTTTAAATCCACTTATCTTAAACAGATTCTTCAAGAGTATTAGTTTTAATATTAGTTATATAGAATTAGAAACTTTTTTTGGTGAAGAAACAATTGTAGAGTGGTCCTTATCCAAAGAGGTAATTTAATACAATTTGAATATATTGGATATGCTATTCATAGTATGAAAAAAAATTTATGGGGGATTAAATAACTAACACTGAGAGGTTCCCTATGGAACCATGAATGTGTTCTATGACAATCAATGTAGATTATGGTTTCTAGGTATGATATTAGGCATTTTTTAATTTTTCTCTAATTGATATACTTTCCAATATGTCAAGGATGAACACCAAAACCAGTTTGGTTCATCCACTTCCATTGCCTACATGGATGTTGGATGTGATCTATATGGATTTTTTAGATGGTTTTATTCATACTCAGTGAAGGAAGAATGGGATATGTGTTGTGATTGATCCTCTGAAATAATTGACTCACTTTATGCCCATTCATGATACAACCAATGTTTTGTAGTTTTTGAATAACTATGTGAATGTTATTGTTCTTTTTCAAAGAGTTCCATATACTATAGTCATATAGAAGGACCCTCATATCAATTCTAATTTCTGGAGAGGCCTTCATGAGGAATTGGGATATGAGTTAAATTTGAGTATGTAATACCATCCGTAGTCGGATATCGTGAGAGAAAATGATATATATATTGTTGAGAAAATTCATTGTGCTTGTGTTCAACATTGGTTGGTCTTGGGATGACCATCTAGGGCTAGTTGGGTATCCTTAAAACAATATATACCAGTCTATGATCAGAATGGCTTTTTTAGAAGCCTGGTATAGATCACAATGAAGATATTAGTTGTTTTGGTCGGAAATTGGAGAATGATCGTTTTTGGACAATGATTTGATCAAGAGATGATAATAATTATTTACAAGAGCCATTAGAGAATTTTTATGGTGTAGAGTTGGTATAAATCTTATGCTAATCAGAATCATAGATAATGCTATTTTTTAGTTGGTCAGCATCTTTTTTTGAATGTTTCGCCTATGTTGGGTCATTGATTGCCTGTGATGAAAGAGAAACATTATCCAATCTTTTTGGGACATTTAGTGGTTATTCGGAAGGTGGGTAAAATTACATACCTTATATCACTTCTATCACTACTAACATTTCAACCTAATGTATTCCATGAATATCATCTACAAAAGTAACTATCATATCCATCTCATGTTAAGAGATAGAGTGATCTTGATATTGAACCTGATTTATTCATAACTGAACAACCATTTAGGATAGTTGAATTTGAAACTAATGTTCTTTTTTGAGGGTAATTCCTTTAGTTCATGTGAAATGGATGATTAATTAATATTATCATGAGACATAAAATCTTGATGAACTAATTAGAGGGAAGTGGGATCACCATTTTGTTATAGATTCATTTTGATTAGATTTTAGGAGAATAAATTATAATTACAGGGAGATTGTATTATCCCAATACCTTTTTGATAGATATTTTCAATTGCTTAACCTATTTTTACACTTATATTGTCTGGGTAGGGATGATATGGAATTTAGAGGATACATGTGGTGGTGATGTTAGAGATCTGTTAGGTTCTCTGCAAATAAAATTCTTTTTCTATAGTTAGTTGGTGATTTTCCCACCATGTAATATTATAAGGACCCAACCTTATAAAATTGCATTATCATGAATTAAATTTATAATTCACATAGATAATCTTTACAGGGTTAGAGTTTCAGAGAAATAGACAATAACTATTACCTTACATCTCAAAAAATAACAATGTGGACACTTTTACCCTGTTTCAATTTTTTCTTAAAATAAAAACTCTTGAAAAAATGTATCATGTCTAGTTCCTTGTTTTAGACATCATGACATTTCCATGATCCCATCCTTTACACTATTCATCATTAAGTCCTACGAAAAACATGTAAAAACATGGTATGAGCATAAAAAGAATAGTAAGGGTTATAAACTAATGAATGGAAACATTAACCCTTCAATAAATACAAATCAATTAATCAATAATTTTCAATCATAACATCATTCATGAAATCATATGATTTATGAATAACACCCAGTAATCATAAATCATAAAGGTAACTTGTGGAATCCATATCTAACATAAATTTTTTATTTCACAACTATGTATGTATTTAAAATTGGAATACCCATAAAAGTATATTCCCTAAAATCTCTTAGAAACAACAATAACGTTTAGCTCTTTCAGATTACCCAATGCATTGGAGAGCTATCTCAGGCTCACCCTCCATTGGTTTATCATGGAACCACCCATATATGTGAAAAATTCCCAATAATCATAACATATTGAAAAAACATAAAACTAGAATAAAGGAAAGATAAAATTTCCACATTGCAATCACAATATATCATTTCAATACATTGACATAATCAATGCATTATCAATCCATTTCCAAAACAATTTAAAACAATTATTAAAATTATTTCTGAATCAAAGTGTCCCATACAACATTGATGATTTTAAAGGAATTAACATTATAAAACATTAATTTCCATATAAATAAATCCTAAAAACCATTTTTAAAACATGGACATTAATGAGAATTATTTAGAAGAATAAAATTTTAAAATATTTAAAATAATATTTTATTTAAAGAGTTCTTAACCAAATGAGAGACACATGAATACAAATAAATAAGGAATAAAATTAATCAATGATTACAATATAATGAGAATAATACGATTTATGATATAATATGTCAATTGGTAGTATAAACTCCATATGAAAGTAAATTGGTTTATAAAAACAAATAAGACTCAATGGAATGTAAATTGAGGCAAAGTCCTTATATAGATAATATCCTTAAATTAAGGACCAATCAATGACATAATAATGTTTGAAACATAGTAATAAAACCAATATATGTGGATATTAAGTGCAAAACAATCATAGGTAATTTAATCATATTCATATCATGGCATAATCAAGATGTTGAAGTTTAACCCAATGAATTGAAATTTGGTTAAGGAGTTCTCTTACAGAAATTCGACAGCCTAATGGCATCAATTATAAATTATGAATGAATTGATGATAGAGAAAAGGATCTATCATCACATGGACATAAAATTTATAGAAATAAGGGTAAAAAATAGTATATCCCAATATTTGAAAATTGAAAATTAAATAGTTTGCATAAAAGAAATCATTGACTAAAATAGGAGGGTGAAAGGTTCCCTTACCGATTTTGTAACATACGAAACATATACCACATGAAATAAGGGTCAAACAATAAAGTTTTAAATACCCATAAATTAATTTATATTACATAAAGAATACAATCAGGGGTAGTACATATACCACACAAAAAGAAATAGTGGAAAATATAGCATGAATCTCACTGGAATAAAAAGTGAGATGAAAACCCCTTACAACATTGTGACCAATCGATTCATATGAAAAAAAGTTAATAACTTCCAAATTAATCACATAATACCATTAATATAAATAGAATCATGATAATATATATCAAATGGATGTATACAATACACCATATTCATAATTAAGTGGTGAACACTGGAAATCTCATGGAATTAAAAGTGAGATAAGAAACCCATTACCACATGTCTTCCTTGACTTGTTCATTATTTAATCAATGGAATAATAATATAAAGTTTATATAAACTTTATTAATAACATTTTCATGTTTATTATTCCATTTATAACACTTATTACCATGTTAAAAAAAATTATTCATTCATTTATTTTAATAATGGTCATTTTGTTAATATTTGGTACTTGAGTAAACAATGAACTAATTATAATCACATGTTGTTCATTTGGTCAAAAGTAAAGTATCTCCAAAATGATATCCATGATTTAAGTATCATATATATCATATATATATCTAATATATTAATGTATTCACAATAGTACGTAACATTTGGAGATAAAAATGAAATGCACTGTTCATGGAGATGGTAAGTCGTACGTACGGATGAACACTATTTTTTATTCTATTTCATAGTTTAATGGAATTAAATATTAATGATACATAGTTATATTATAATTCTAGTATAATATCATATATAATTTCATAAACCCCATCTTTTATACATTCAACATATGGCATGAATGAGTCATATCATTTTGATGGGGCGGTTTTCGGCACTAACTCAATTGAAATTATCACGTTTACCCATTATAAAAATCATAAATGTATGCTATAAATTTAAAATACAGAAGAATAGAGAAAACATAAACATAATATATAACATATATAAATATTGTTACATTATAATGGCCACCATATGTGGTGGTATATGAAGATTGAACAATCATCATTTTTGCGATGCATAAGTTCACCGTCCACATAAACAATATGTTCTTTACCCATTAGATAGAGGTGTGTGTAAGTGTAGTTTGAATAATTCTAATAAAAGAAACCTAGAATATTGAGGATACTGGTGGTGTTATAAAATAAAGCAATAAAAATAGTTTATGGGTTTGGAGAAGGAAAATTAAACAAAAGATCTTAAGAGAAGATGTTACCTTATAATTGGGTAAGTCACATTGGTTTGAACAAAACGTTTTTCTTGAAGTGTATTCTGCCTATAGTAAGTCATCTAGAAATAAGATAGGGATATTGAGAGATTATTAAGGTATAGTTTGGATGATCCAATGGTCTTGAGAGGTTTGATTAATGGGTTAGAGGTGATGTCTTTTTATAATGGGGAGGAGGGGCTCTTTAAGAAAGATTGAAAATATTATTTTATTATATAATGATTTTCGGTTTATAAAGGTCCAAAACTCATTAAATTCGAAGTTAATATTACTATTGTTTTAAATAAAGTCTTCCAATAAAAATTGGATAGGTTTTGGATATTTTTTAAATCTTTATAATTTTATTTATTTAAATCATTCATTAATGAGGTAAACAGTGCATCATTATTATGTCGTAAATAATATTATTTATTTGATGTATAAAAATTTTAAACAAATATATGATGTAGGATATATTTTTATATTTCTAATGATTATTTATAGTCAAATATAGCAATTATATAACTCTACACTAATTTTTTTAGGAAAATAATACATCTTTAATAAATTTTTATTTTTTACATTATGTAAAAAGTTATTAATATCCTTATCTTACCCATGTGGCCATAAAAGGCCAAATTTGTCACAAAAGGATTCTATTGGTCATTCATGACTCTTCAAAAAAGGTTACTACAAGTGTTATGGTAATTTTATAGGATTATAATATTATTTTTACCTTGAATTACCCAATTTAACTTTAACCGCGGTAAATATGTCAAAAGTTACTATTCATAAAAAATTATTTTCATCTTATTGAACCATATTTTACTTCTTGATAACAAGAATGTAAGTTGTAATTCTGATATTAAATGAACAAATGTAGTAAAATTTCATTTAAATGAAAATGTCAGTTTTATCTACAACTTAGTGTTTTCACTATTCATCGAAAATTGATGTTTTTCAGAAAAATACCAAAAACATAGCATAAGCTATATTTGATATTCTGAATTCAAAAATGAAGCCTATTTTACTGAATTCAAAACATGTAATTTGAATTAATAAATTTAATATTAATATTCATTGTTAAAAATTATTTTTTAAGAAATAATAACTATCAAAATATTGACACTTGTTTATGTCCAATTTCGAAGTGAAATTACTTTCAATGAAAAACATCAGATTAAATGGTAAAAATATTATCTAATTACACATTAAAAGAAATTAAAAAGATGATATAATGATATAAATATATTAGATTAAAAGGTAGTTTAGAATTAATATATAGTATTTTTCACTATTCATAAAAAATTATCATTATAAGAAAAATGCCAAAATATCATCCAAAGTAAATATTGATGTCCCAATTTTAAATAAGGATTTTATTTTTTCATATATATCATATAAATGGGAAAAAAATAGATTTAAAAAGTTTTCCCCATAAAAATGAAAAAAAACAACCTTTTAAATAAAATTAATGTGTTTCATGCGTAATATTGGATACATCGTCATTTTAAACCTCTAAAATTTATTTAGTAAATGTAAAAACATTTAAGAAACATATTTAATTATAATATGGTAATTTTTTTTTCATTCCCACCAATTCAATGGATATGCATTAACTGCCATTTAAAATAACAATATTATATTAACATTTTTCAGTATAACTCAATGTTGTGTGTAGCGTAAGTTTTCAATGAAACCTGTTTTTGCGTATCAGGTATTCAATCAAAAAAATACCATTTAAAGTGAAATTAATATTTAATTAAAAAAAATTAATAATTATAAAAAAAATTATACTCTCTATTTACCAGGGATGTTACATTCTTCCCCCATTTTGAGAATTGCATCCTCGCAATTTTAAAATTAGGCTGGATACTTCATTGATAGCCCCTCATCGAAAAAACAGTCAACAAAAATACCAATTTAAATGAAAGTATGAGAAATAAAAAGGACACATGAGATAGACCATACTAGGACTCCATGTACTAAAACATGGATATGGATGTGAATCAAACCATCAAGGATTGATGGAGTGAGGTAGAAAACATTATTAAGAGAAGTTTAACTACAAGAAAATCACAAAATTCTGAATGGTTAAATGTTCCTTGATTCCCTGATATGAAGAGGTAATTAATTTTTTTTGTTTTAAGTTATTTTTTATAACATAGATGAATTTATTTATGAGAATAACTAAAAACATATGAAAACATACATGTCATGTAGAATTTCAACATTTAATAAATTTATACCACAAACTCATATTTTCTCCAAACGATGAGTATTCAAACTGACTTAGTCACATTAAACGTGATATAATCTACTTCTAGTGTATCATATAATCGACAAAATATGAACTATGTATTTCCACTAACTTTAGACATAAAAAAAACCAAAACATTTAGTATATGATTAGATAATCCCCAAAATGCATAATACATTATAATAATAAATACTACTCTTAATACACAAAATTTGATAAACTATTCCAAAAGTTCGACATTGACCATTCAATTAAAAAATGTCTTCAATATTCTTCAATGTAACCCAAACTAAGATTGTAACCCAAACCTCAAAATGATTTAATCACATTGTCTTCCATAGTAAATCATAACATTTATCTCTAAATAAAATCGATTAATCCTAAAGTCTCATACTGAAGTGTAAATAACCAAATCACATATTCTATATTATAAGTTAATCATATCCAAAAATAATCCAAATCACCATATGTCAATAATAAAAACATAGATTCATCAAAAATAAAATTCCACCATTACTCTTCAAAATAAATGATTATTATTTCATGAATAACATTTTCAAATATTAAAATTCTAGGTTACGCATACAATAAAAATTCTTCCAATGTAATCCCATCATCAAAAGAGACTTAATACTTTTATCATGTCATCATCATAAAATCTACCATAACTCTTGAATCCCTTATATGTTGACATCTTACTCATTCAACTTTATTTGTGATACATTATACATTCTTTACCAACTTATTGTGAAATAATTTTTTCCTACAAACAGAATCATGAATCATATCTAAAGATTCAATAATGTAAAAACATATTTTAAGAACTAATTGATAACATTCATTGGTCATTTTCAGTTTCTTCAACCTCAATTGGAATGGCATTACGTATTGGTAAACATATATTTGTATTCTCCTGGTGATCCTATTCCCTAAACTTTTTCATAGGACATCTGTTTGTATAATGACCATGAACACTACATTTAAAACATTCAAATGATCCCTCAAAAAGAACTTCATTCCCTTTCCTAGAGCCAACTGGATGCATCATTTTTCCCTGAAAGGTTCCTTATTTATGACATTTATTCCCATATCTATAGAATCTTACCATACCTTTGAAGAATTTTCCAAGGTGTTTCTATCCATATCCCAGACTCATAGGTTTTTTACCCTACATACCGTTATGATTATTACCTGAACATCCGTAGGGATTTCATTCTCACATATACAATTCATTAAAAAATCACAAAGGTTTAGGTGGTCATTCATGACTCTAGATAAATAGATGTGAATAACCCAAAGAGTTCTCATTAAAGCTCCCATTTCATTCAGTTTCTCATTCAGAAAACCGTCGTTGTTTTCTTCACATCCACTATTACTTTGGTGGCTAATAAATCCAACAATTTACTAAAACAAAAATGTTCATTGTGAGTGTATCAGTAAAATCATCATATAATATCTTATGATGAGTGTAAATACTAAGATATACTTATTCATGTTATCTTAAACTCATTGAATTTATCTATAATAAATATTAATTTTATAATATGTTAATGATTATAGTAATTTCACTTATGCTTAAATAACACCGTAACCTATAAAGTAATCTAAACTAACCTCTGGTTCCAACTATAAGGATCCATCCTTAAAACATTACATAATCATGAATTAAATTAATAATTCACATTGAGGATCTTTTCAGGTATATAGTTTTAGAGAATTAGGCCGTAACTATTACATTACATCTCAAAAAATTACAATGTACACACTTCTATTTTGTTTCCATTTTTTTCATAAAAATAAAAACTCTTAAAAAAGATTAATGTCTAGTTTCATGTTTTAGACATCATGACTTTTCCATTATCCCATCTTTGACCCTATTAATCTGCAAGTCCTTTGAAAAACATTTCCAAACATGGGATGAGCATAAAAAGATCAGTAAGGGTTATAAAATAAGGGAAGGAAATATAAACCCATCAATAAATAAAAATCAATGAAACCATACTTTTAAATCATTTCAAACCTCATGAAATCCTAAGATTTATTAATATCACATAGAAATCATAAATCATAAAGGTAAGGTATGGAATCCATATCTAACTTACATTGTAGATTTCACAGCTACTTAGGGAGTTACAATTGGAATACGCATCACAGTATATTCCCTAAAATCTATTAAGAGAAACATTAACATTTACCTTTGTCACGTTACCTAATGCATTGTAGAGCTATATCGGGCTCACCCGCCCTAGGTTTATCACAGAACGACCCATATACGTGAAAAATGACCAATTATCCTAACATATTTATAACACATAAAACAAAAATAATGTAATGATAACATTTCAACATTGAAATCACAATATATCATTTCAATATATTCACATAATCAATGCTTTATCAAACCATTTAAATAATTTAATTAAGAGTTTTTTTGAATCAAAGTGTCTCATACCACTTTGAAGCTTTTAAAGGAATTAATATTTTAAAACATTAATTTCCACATAAATAAATCCAAAAATCTATTTTAAATAAGTTAATATTAATGAAAATTATTTAGAATAATCAATATTTAGAACATTTTAAACAATATTTTAATAAAAGAGTTCATAACCAAATAAGAGATGCTTGAATAAAAATAAGTGAGGAATAACATTAATCAATGATCACAATATCATGAGAATAATGGGATTCGTGATATAATATGTAAATGGGCAGTATATACACCATATAAAATTGAATTTGTGTATAATAACAAATAAGCCTCAATGAAATGAAAATTGGGTCAAATTCCCTTGCCATGATTGTATCCTTAGTTTAAGGAAAAATCAATGACAAAATTATGTGAGACAAATAATAATACACCCAATATAAGTTGATATTAAGTGTAAAACAATCAGAGTTCATTCACACATATTCGAAGCACAACACAATCCAAATGTTGATGTTTAACCCAAAGAATTGAAATTGGGTTAAGGATTTATCTTACAGAAATTCAACAACCTAACGACATCGATTAAAAATTAAGAATCAATTGATGGGAGGGAAAAGGATCTCTCATCACATGGACATAAAATGTACAAAAATAATGATACAAAAGAATATATCCCAACATTTTAAATTTAAAATATAAATAAATAACATAAAATTTTTCATTGACTAAAAGAGGCGGGTGAAAGGTTCCCTTAAAAATTTTGCAAGACACGAAACATACACCACAAGAAAGAAGGATCATACAATGAATATGTAAATACCCAAAAATTAAAGTATATTACACAAAGAATACAATCATGGGCAGTACATATACAACATTAAAAGAAATAGTAGAAAATATAGCATGAATGTCATGGGAATAAGAAGTGAGATAAAAACTCCTTACCGCATTGTGATCAATCGATTCATTTGATCAAAAGTAAATAACCACCAAATGAATCACAAAATACAATTAATATAAACAGAATAATGATAATTTATATTAAATGGTAGTACACAATACACCACATTCAATAATGAAGCATACAGAAAACATATACCAAATATATATCATATAAAATTATTGTGCCATCATAATGGCCACCATAAGATGTGGTAAGATAAGATTGAACAATCATCGTTTCGTGAGGTAGTAGTTTGCCGTACATAGAAACAGTATGCTCTTTACCAATTAAATGGAAGTGTGTCTAAGTGTAGTTTGAATAATTATCATAAAAACAACCTAGTATAGTTAAGATACTACTATGGTTATAAAATAAAGGAATAAAAATAGTTTATGGGGTTTGAGAAGGAAAATAAAACAAAAGAACATAAGAGAAGACGTTACTTTTAAACCAGGTAACTCTGTTTGGTTTGAACCAAAAAGATCTCATGAAGTGTCTTTTACCTAAGGTAATGTTTCTAGATGGAAGAGAAGGATCCTGAAAGCTTATTTTGGATGAGGTTGGTAGAGACAAGGGGCTTGAGATTTGTGAGTAATGGATTAGAGTTGAGGTCTTTTTATAAGGGGGAGGTGGGGCCCTTTAAGAAAGATTGAAAAAATTATTTCATTATATAATCATTTTCAGTTTCTAATGGTACATAACTCATAAAATTTGAAGATAAGATTACAATTGATCTAAATAAAATCATTCAATAATAATTGGACATGTTTTGAATATTTTTTTAATCGTTATAATTTTATTTATTTAAATCATTCCATAATTAGGTTAACATTGGATCATTAATGTGTCATAAATAATTTTAATTATTTAATGTATAAAAATTATAAAAAATTACTATGATGTTGGACATATTTTTATATTTAAAATGAATATTTATAGTAAAATATATCAATTATATAACACTGTATTAAAATTGTTTTAGAAAAACAAAAAATGTTTATGATATTTTTATTTTTTTACTTTAAACAAAATGTTATTAATAACATTATCTTTCCCAAGTAGCTTTAAAAGGCCAAAATTGTCACCCACGGATTTTCTTGGCCATCCATGACTCCTCAAAAAAGGTTATGACAAGTGATATGGTAATGTTTTATTATTATAATATTAATTTTACCTTGAATTACCCTTTTTATCTTTAACTGCGGTAAATAAAATTCAAATGATACTATTCACTAAAAAATATTTTCATTTTATTGAAGCAAATATTACTTATTTATAACAACCATTTATGTCAGATTTTCTAAATTCAATTCACAGTAGCGGTAAAATTTCATTTAAATGAAAACGTCGATTTTTTACTACTACTCAGTGGTTTCACATTTCATCAAAAATTGAAGTTTTTCAGAAAAATACCAAAAATTCAGCCTAAGATATATTTGATATTCCGAATTCAAAAATTATGTCTATTTTACCAAATTAAAAACATATAATTTTCATTAGTTAATTTAAAATTAATTTCTGTTGTCAAAACAACGTGTGTTTTTAAGAAATAATAACTATCAATAGATTTTCACTTGTTTATGTCAAATTTCAAAGTGAAATTACTTCCAATAAACAAAATTGGATTAAATTGTAAAAGTATAATACAATTAAACTTTAAAAGAAAATATAAATATAATATATCAATATAAATAAATTATATTAAATTTTAGTTTTCAAATAAAATATAGTATTTTAACTATTAATAAAAAAACGAACATTATCAGAAAAATACCAAAATTTCTTACAAAGTAAATATTTATGTCCTGATTCTAAAGAAGTATTTTATTCATTCAAATAGATCATATATATGTGATAAAAATAGATTTAAAAAGGGTTCTCCATAAAATGGTGGTAAACTGACCTTTTAATGAATATTAGAGTGTTTCATGATTAATTTTGGATTCATTCTCATTTTAAGAATCTAAAATTTATGGGTTAAATGTAAAAACATTTAAGAAACTAATTTAATCATAATATAGATATTTTTGTTCATTTCTACCAATAAAATATCTATACATTAATTACTATTTGAAATAATAACATTATATTAATATTTTTTAGTATAACTCAGCATTGTGTGAAATGTATGTTTTCAATGAAACCTGTTGTTGCGTATCAGGTATTCTATCAAACATATCATCCGCTTTGATGTAAAATTAATATTTAATTCACAAATTATAATAAATTTGAAAATTTTATATTCTTTTTTTTTAAATTAGATGTTACAAATATCATTACATATATTTTATGTTCTAAAATAATAATTAACACATATTAAACATTAGGTAATGGTTTTTTCTGTGATTTTGGGGTTTCTAAATTACATGACCATCAATTGGGATATGTGTCATGTAATGTCCAGATGGTTGTTTTTTAATAGGCAACATAACATATTTTTTATTTCATTATCTCTTGTGTTAATATCTACAGAAACCTGTGCCATTATCATTTTAATTTAGATCTCCAAAACCCTTCCAGGTCATTCTATCAATGAATGACCATTATTGCGGTTGTGGGTGACTCACCAGGTAAGAATTACACTTATCTCTTTATCTCATTCTCATTATATTCTTTGAGTATGATTTATTATATAGGGATTTATGGATCAAAACTATGTGTTGTTGAATCATGTTTCTAGGTTGAGTTTATATATCTTATATTCCTTCTTTCTTATTTGATGGTTCTACTGTGGGGTTTGTGTTTCTAAGAGAATGTTAGGTGGTTCTATAATGATGTCCCAATTTTATTATCCATGAATTTCCTTATTTAAATTCAATTGTATGATTTCAATTCCCCAACTAGAAAACTATTTCAATGTATTTATTTAAAACCCAATTCCATTGAATTAGATAATTTGAATGTGAAATAGAATTCTAGTAGAAATAGGTAAAACCTCCCATTAACATATAATTATGTTTTTTTTGGAAAATGATTGATAATTTAATAATATAAATTATTTAATTAATATTGTAAAATTGAATTGTTAAAATTGATATTAATTTTGTATTTGAGAAAATTGTGTTATATGGTTTTGATTGAAATATAGTGGTTCTATCCTGAAAAAATGCAAGTTTCTTTTAGAAACCATTATTTTGGTTTTTAAATAAAAAATTATAACTTTTGAAATGTGGAAATGGGATGAATTTTAATTCAAAATGATTTAAAATAAATTGCGGATAATTTTCAGACTAAAGTGAATGCAAGCTATGGTAGTTAGAGTGTTTTTTGGATGACACTATTTTGGAACATTACAAATAAAACAAATCCTTGTGCAACAAGTCATATCCTCGATGAGATGGTGATAAGTATCCATTTCCCAATGTTGTAGGGAAGTATGTATACACATATTTCTAAAATCACATTTGACTGTGTGAGGATCCTATAACATGTAACTCTCGATCCTTTTTGAATAATCTCATATTGGCTGCTTTTTTATCGATGATATATAACTTTTTCCAATATTTTTTAAATATTTTAGATATCTAATTTATTTATATATACTATTTTATATAAATTGTTTATCAATATATTTCATTAAATGTATTTACATCATTTCAAATGTTAATCTTGAATTGTTTAAATTATGTTCTTAACTATCATACCACATTATATAAATTTTAATTCATTAATTGTTAAATTAAAATTTGGAATCTTATTATGGAATTATTGGTGAGGCCCTACTAGTATTTTACTTCACACCAAACCTTTTTCCATTAGAAGTTTTTAGATTTTATTCATACAAGATTGAGTAGGGGTAATGCACCAATAGGTGGTATTTGTTGTTTATCCTTGGGGATTGGAGAGTTGTGTTTGTTAGCAATTTGGTTTTAATCCAAATTTTAGTAATTTTTTGTAGTACTTTATGGGTTTTTACCTATTTATAATCTTCTATAATTCTCACTAGGTTGTTTTATTTTTTATGCATATTGACTAATATATATATTTCCACAATATTTCAGAAAAAAATTCATTCCCCTATTCTCTTGGAATGATTTTGGGTGGTAGTCGCCAATCCTTGTGGATGAGGAACTCCTTTCATACCATGTCAATATCTTATTGGATATTATGTTACCAAGGTACCCTTGTTGGTTCATGATAATCAAATATAATTAGATTTAAAATCATGTTTCATGAAAATATTTTCAACACCATTAAATATACCTTCATGTAAATTAATGTTAAATTGTAAGGACATAATTTATTTAAAGGGTGAGAATGTAACTGCACAATATTTAACTATATATTATTCCTTAAATAAATTTTTTGCTCGATTGATTTTTTGGATAAAACATTAATACAAAAAATATCTATATTTATAAATTAATCATATAATTGGCTGGTATAAACTATTATAGCATCATTATGAATATATTAATATATATAAAAGTATAATTAAAAATATTTCTCAATTACTATAGCTAATAAACTAATGAAATAACCTTTTTAAAATTTTCCTCCATCCATGAATAAAAAAATTTATATGTAAAAATCATAAACTATGGTTCAATATGTAATTTGAATAAAATACGAAGTAGCATAGATAATTTAAAAAAAGTCATTTTTTGATAAGATACATTTTTTTGACATTAATAATCAACTAATTTTTTTATAAATACCTGTATTTGAATGTCGGAAAATTGACATCTTTTTTGGATTTATCATTATCATATTAACTTGTGAATTATTTTTATTTTTCTAAAACACTTGATTTTCTAATGAATAGTGAAATTATCAATGGTATTAATTACATCAATTTTATAAATTTAATTTATTATATAATAAAATAGAAAATTATCACAAAACTTTTCCTATAAAATCAATACGATAAATTAAAATAATGTTTTTTAAAATATTATATTGAATATATAATCCCATTTTCATCATTTTTAAGATTTATCTACTATTTTAAATTATAAATACATTTCTACTGATTTCATAAATTGTTATAAAATGATAAAATAATGTTCTTTAGAGTATTTTATTTAAACAAATTACACTTTGAATTAAAATAATTATTTAATATTCATTGAAGTCAATGGAATTTATAACTCCTTCCTAATCAAAAGACATTTTCCATAAAAATTAACATTAAAAAATGGGTCATTATGTTTTACATAGACATGAGTAAAAATTAATATTACATAAATATAAAATATTAATATGATAAAATTAATATTATATTTTGGAATATAGTTTTAATATTATTTATTATTGTAATGTTTATTTTTAGTATTGAAATTATATTTTTAGGATTAATTCTCACTATAATAATTCAAAATAAATTATTTTAAAATAGTTTCTCTTTTAAAATCAAAAAATTTATATAAAATAAAATAAATCGAAGTAAATTAAATTATGAATAAAATATATTTTATAATAACATAAATAATTATACTATCACTCATTTAGTTGTTAATCAATACTATATAAAATTAGAAGTACATAATGTTCAAAAATTCATTTTTAAACTGAAATAGTTTTTGTATTAATTATCTACTCTATTTTATAATTTAATTTCATAATATATAGAAATTTATATGGATTACATAAATGTTAAAACTAGTTCAATCACGCGTTAATTTTTTTATATAGTTTTTTCATAATTAAAAATAAAAAATGAAAACACATAATTAAAAACTAGATATATAGATTAAAAATGAAATTTAATATTTACAAATATAATGGTATAAAGCATTAAAAATTTATAAAACATGCTTATAACGAAATATATGAGTATTTTATGACATTAATTTATCAAAAAACACATTATTTTTAAATATTTTGAGAGACTAAAAATAGAACATCCTCAAGGATTTATTAAAATATTATGGTTGTTAACAAATATTCCCCTTTCATCTCTTATATTTTACTATAACTAACACTATTTAAAAAAACATCACCATATCATTTTCAATTTGCAATAATCACTTATTCAATCATAGGAAACCGTTCCAAAAACATATTTCCATGGTCACTAAAAATAACAATAATCCTTCCAATTGAAAAGAATTTTATAAAAAAATATCAAGTCTCCAAAGTAAGTATTATATCTGATGTAGGATTTTATTCATAATATTACTCTTACAAATATCTAATACCAATAAAAATATAATTAAATCCTTATCATTATTATTTTCAGATATTATAATTTTAATTTAATATACATTATTTATTCATCCCCTTATATTAAGAAAAACAAAATTGTCATCATTATGTTGAATGAAATCCCACCACCACAAAGAAATATCCTTTGTTTCTCATTACCTTTAATCGTGGGTTATCAAATGGATAAAATGGAAAAATAAATAATATATAAATAATATATTTATGATTCATAAATATTATATTAGTATTGAGTTTCACCCCCTCTCAATTTTGAGAAAATAATAATGCTAATTGTCTGTACATAGAGAGTATTACTTCCATGATGAAATAATTTGATAAATAATGATTTTAATAAATTATCTAAAAATAATAAAACATATTTAATATAATAAAAAATCATAGTAAAATAATATTTATTATATAATGATATTATTTCATAAAGAAAATTCTTTTTTGCAATATTCAAAATTGATTCAAAGAATATTTTAGTTTGGGTCAATTTAACCACCTTGATGTATGATTTAAAAACTCCGTTACTAAAGTATATAGAAACATGAGAAATATTATTATTGTAATATATTTAGAATATAATTATTGGAATGTGGTTTTCAAAATATTATATTATGTGTGTATATTATTAGTATTGTATAATTCTTATAGTGTAAAATCTCTAAAATAAGTCATCCCGGATTCCATTTTCACAAATCTTTTCAGAAATAATTATTTAATAAAATAAGTATGCTTTAATATAGTATATTTCATTTATAAAATATTATGAAATAATATATAAATAAAGTAATTTTTTTTTCAAATTATGGGTTATAATATCAAAATTATTAAACATGAACAAAATATATAAAGTTATTAACACCCAATGATCATTATAATATATATATAATTAATGTTTTCATGATTAAAAATTATAAAAAAATTATTAAAGGTTAATATTTTCGATTACATTTTTGAACTAGGTTATTATGTTATTTAGTTTTATTATTTTGAATTTTATGGTTCATCCGAATAAGAAGGTAAATGATGTAAGGGTTTTCAAAAACTCATTTTCCCTTCATTGAGTTATTACGGTAATTCATGAACTCAACACTTATAAGTTAAATTAATTTATTATATAACTATATTGTATTTTTTTATCAACGTTAATTTATATTTTTAATAAATTCATTCCCATAAATTCTTTTTAAAAGGATCATTCCATTATTTTTTCGATATTTATAATGTTTTCATTTTCAGAAATTTTATTCCCTTGATAAATTTTTATGCATTAGACAATAATATAATTTCAATAGGGCAAATACTTCTATATTTTTATTTTTTTATAATTATTCACATATATTTCATGATTATTAAAGGTTGTATTTATGGATATACATCACTTGGGCTTTTAGTTTAGATGTTACAAATGCTCTATGGTGTTTTCCGGACTAAATTCTTTTCTTTGTGGTAAAAATCACTATTATTAGGAAAATATTCATCCATAATTCATCTATTTTAAAATTTAATGATGTTATATTCAATTTAAACCTTTTTTAGGTAAATCATGACAAACCCAAAATTCGTATTTTTTCATGATGTTATTATTTTGTTAAAATTTTTTTCTATAAGAAATAATTTCCATTTATCTTAATGAAAATTTCTTACATGTCTATGTTTTCACAACCCTAAAATGTTCAAAATTATATAGTGGTAACTCAAATTGATTTAAAACTAATTATCATTATATTTACCATAATTAATTTTTTAACAAATGACCTACTAGGTTTTAAATGATATGGGTTTGGAACGGGGTTAGTAAAAATTTTATAATGATTTTTTACATTTTCAATTTAAAAATGTCTTATCATACTCTCCAAAAATTATATTCATTAAAATTATTTCATTTTAAAGGATATATTGTCAAATATTAATTCTAAAATTAAAATATATCAGTTTTTCAACTTCAATTTATTTAAAAAATATTCTTTTTTTAAAAGTCATGATTATTAATGATTCAAGAAATAGTTAATGATTTTAATGTATTTTCACTTATATTATATGAAGAAATTATGTATATTCAAGGATATTTTATTATAAACACATTATATTAATTTTTTAAATATTTTTTTTTCACATTAGAAACTGGTTTTCAAATGTAATTTGACCATCAATGTTTTTAATGGTTTTTTTGAAACTCTGGAATTTTCACATCAATATACCCTTAAAATTTTATCTTCCAAGATGAGATGTTTTCATCATCCTCTATATATCATAAAATGTTATGATTCATTTTATAAAATGAGATTTTTATATCTAATGATTTCTAATTCTAATGACATGTTATTAATTTGAATGGGTTATGTAAATAATACTTTCCCATTAGATCTTTAAGAGATGTTGACTCCTCAATTTTTATGTGGCATACAAATTTAGAGATTATATGATATTTTGGACCTATATATCCATCCATTTAATTATTTAAATACTTATACATCATGAGGTTATAATTTTATATGAAAGAGTTTACTTGTATCTTTGTTCACAAATGGTATGTCTGATGGTATTTAGCTCGACTCAAAATATTATGAGAGAATGTGTTGGCGAGTAGCTAGGTTCACTATTAAAAATAATTATATGATTATGATTTATTGGTATTTTCATGAAATTTATCATGAGATTCAATTTTTTCATGATATTGTTTTATTCATAATGTATTTCACAACTTTTTGATATGATCACTTGTTTTTGGATATGGATATTTACATAATGAGAGGTCAATATATTTTGATTCATTATTGACAATATTAAAATATTATTATTATATTATATCTTTTAGTATTATATATGGTATTCATATATCATATTATGTTAGTTATTTCATTCTAATCTTATCCCATTGACTGTTATCTTACACTTTATGATATGTTTATCAATTACAGAGCATTTCAGATAACCACATTCTTATAGTTCCACCCCAATGTTATGGAGGTAGTTATATAATATGACTTGGGTAGTTAAAATTATAGGGGATCTTGATTATGGATAAATTATAACAACTATAATAAATTAATATTTTTATTTAGATAATATTCAAGACACATAACCTTTAATTCTATAGGCTATATGAATATTTTGGAGATGTGTTTTTTTTGGAATCATGTCGTCAAATTATTATTTAAGAGAGATTTATATTTGTTCCATCCAATAAAGAAGGTAATATGATCGTTGGGATATTAATGTGGCTATTTGAAAATAAAAAATGACAATTAAATAAAGTAAAATGGATATTAGAAATGTAATTTTACAACAAAATAATAAAATGTGATATAAATAATTTTTATTATATGTAGTTTGTAAAAATATTAACATATTAATTTCGTAAAAAAAATATAAAAAATAAAAAAATAAAATAAATTAAAACACAGTTTTTATAAACTATATTTTAATATATTCTATAAACATCATATTTTTTATGTTAGTAGTTAAACATTCTAATTTTAAAATCATCACGTTGAAATTTTCTAGTGGTAATTTTTTTATTTATAAAATAAATCAATAATTATGTTTAAAGTTGAAATAAAACTTTTACTAAACTAGTCTATCTTAATTGCATCATTCAATATTTAATTTTGGCCTCATCAATTAAACAATTTATGTCGATAAAAAATGTTTAATATGTAATATAATCCCAGATAATATAATTACCAATATAAAAAAAATATTTTTTTAATTTCTTATTTCTTATTTATTTCATTAAAAAAATTGTCATTTTCGACATTATTTATTTAAAATTATTTTAATATTTTCTGAAAAGTCTTAAATATACTAAAAATATTTTATATTATTAATTTGTAATATAAAAATTAAAAATTATCACATGTGAAATTTATATTATGGAAATTATATTTTATTAAACAAATTATCCTATAAAAACCCTTCCCCTAATATATATATATATATATCTTCACATTCACCCCCAAGAAAAAACCTCAATCCCTCTCTCCAAAGAAAAATATAATCCCAATTACCATCTCATAATATCTTTAGTATCAATAGATATGTTATTATGTAGTAAAACTCTATTAATTTATGATGTTAAGGGTTCTTCGAATGAAAAAACATCCAGAAAGCTGTAATATACATTATTTTTGATGTTTTTTCCCTTTTCCAATTACTAATTCCACATTTTTTAAATGAAAACTTATCAATTATTATATTAAATTATTTATGATATCTAAGAGTACACACACATATATATATTTAATCTTTAGAAATTAATTTTACTAATATATATATGTCCATGAAAAAATAGATGAATTGAAATGAGATATAATATTTTAAAAGATATATGATATCAAAACATTTAACCATTAACAATTGGAAGTTTCAAATTTATTAAAATTAATATAATTGATCATTAGTTAAAAAACTAAAATAATATAATTACACATCGATGTTTTAATATACAAAATTATATTAAAATGGAAGAGGAAAAGCAAGGAAATATATCAAAATTTATTATTAGGGGATTTTACAACCCTGCTCTTTTTGTTTTAGGTTATGTATTATTTTATGTTATTCATTTTATTTATGATCATATGATTTCATTAAGATTTAATTTAATAATTATACCATTACAATTCAATGTAAATACATGTTTCTTCATTATCAAAATTATTTCTATTCTAATTTCAATATATATCAGAGTGATTTCTTTTTCAAAAAAGTCATTAAAACACTTTGTGTTGCTTCATATTCAATGAAAAATAATATTTTATCCCATGATATAATTTTAAATATTAGTTTTGGAACCCAAATTGATTTCCATGAATGTATTCCCCACTAAACTTTTATTAAACTCATTACATTACATGAGTTTATTTCTTACCTGGTATTGTTATATGTTTTCATTCCACGTAGAGTGCATGATTATGAATATTTTATAATTTTATGTGTGGATCCAAAATTATATATCCCATCAATGCATCGGGTAATGTGATACATCCCATGATATCTCTGTTATTATGTCTGAAAATGATGGTATTTTTTAAAAAAAGTTCAATTTTATGATTTTTTCACATATCTAAATTTTTTAAATGATGGTATATTTATTCCAAACTTTGTATTGTAATTGATTAATATTTTATGATATTTTATTAGAATTGATATTCAAAATTCCATTCATTTTTCGAATTATTCCACCATGATTATGATTTTGATCTCATGATTATGATATAATGATTATTATTAGGGTAACTATTATACTATTGATTCATCTCACATATTATTTTTAGGATATCCCTCATCTTACTGTGATTTCAATTATCCCATTTATTAATTTATATCCATAGGTGATATCATCTACTATGGAGAATAAGATAAGATTATGAGGTCTATAAAGAATGAATTTTATATCTTTTATGTTTAGATATATAAAATTAATATATGAGACAAATTTATCGATAATTCAAAACCATTAGATCCTATATTTTATGAAAAAAACAAATATATATATATAAGTATATAATATTCTTTTCCATAATATTTTTATCCCTAGATTAGTAATTTTATTTATTAAAATGTTTTAGGAATTTTGAAATATGGTGATGAAATCCAATTTGTTCCGAACTATGGTGAATTGTGTGGTGAGGAAATATAGTCCATGGGGGGTGTTCTAACCCTAAATAGAATTTTGGGATGGATAAATATCAAGGAAATATGAATGATGTTATGTGGATGGACTTCACTACTGATCATGTGCTTCCAATATGCGGTGTATTAGTTGACTGTCAACTTTTTTTCTTCTTTATGAGAAATGGATTATTTTTTAACTGATGGGTTTTAAATTTTAATAGGTATTGTTACTAGTTTTTATTAGAGGTTGAGAATGGGAAGTATTTTTATTTTGTAAAAGATCCAAATTGAAGTCATCATATGTGTGGGTGGACATTTTGTGAACACTCTCCGGTTTCTTCTTATGATATTCATCATGATGTTGTTTCTGAGAAGATTATTATTTAGTGTATTATACTTTCATAATGGAATAAAGTATTATTAATTTATTTTATCCTAATATATATTCAAAACATGATTCTTATATGAGATTAATTTTAGTAATTAGAGTAATTTTTTCTCTGGATACAAGTTTTAATTAGAAAAATGTTACTTGTAAAGATATTGTGTAGGTCTTTGATAAATGATGTGTGAATGTTGATACTTATCATTATTCAAATTATTAGGTTAGAAACTCTATTAATTTAAATTTATCTCTATGAAAAATATTATATTTCATGGGTTCCATTGTATTTATCCTGGGATCTCATATTACATATGAGTCTTGCTTGTGAAGTGTTGGGGCCAAAAATTTCTCTTCTTCAGGAGGCTATAGGGGAACTGGTTCTTTTGAGATTCAAAATTATTAATGTTTAAATTATAAATGATTTTTTTTATTTATAAATAATACATTATAGCCTTAGGTTTCTCCCTTAATATATCTAGTGGTTGTCCCTATACATGGTTAATTAAATCATTTATACATTGTCGTTAAATTCATTCTAATGGGAATTCAAAGTGTTAGAATTGTATAGAACATCCCACTATTTTTTATTAAAATAAATTATTTAATTATAATCATGTTATTGTGGATTTTTTTTCAAAATAGTGCGGTCATGAGAAGTTTCCATGTGGGATTGATTATCAAAATTTCATTTAGTATGGAATGAACTCCAATGTAATTGTTTTAAATTTTGGAGACATGTATGAAATTTATAAAAATGTCAAATTTGTCATGTTGTATAAAACTATAACTCCTATAATGATTCATATTTTAGAGGAATGAAGTAATATTTTTACGGATACAAATATATTCCATTGTTGATATAAATTCCAAATAATGATTATCCATTCATGGGACCACTATGAGTAATGGATCCACTACCCTTGGATATTTTTTTTAAATTTCAGCCAAGTCATTCATATCCATGGGAGATGACATTGACTGGTATCATTACTATAACGACTAATCTTATTTAGACTATTAATTATTATTTTTAATTTCTTGTAATTTAAATAAGAATAATTTTTGTTTTTTGAACCCATTCTATAATTCTCTTCCTTGAGTTTTTTCTTTTTATAAGAATTGTTTCTCCGAGAATCAGTTTGTTTAGACATATGGGAAAAAATGGTTAATGAAATTAATGGGATTTTTTGAAACATCATGAAATTGAAATAAGGATCCAAATTATTTTGAAACATATGCCAGGAAAAAATTAATTTCCTTAAAATTTCATGAAAAAAAAAATTTCAAATATAATAATTCAAATTTTTTAAATAATAAAAACAAAACATAAATACTATCCAACATATCAATAAAAATAGATTAAAAGTAATTACCTAACAATGTTTTTGTATAATTTACTATCATTAATGAATATATTATGTATGTTGTAAAAATTCATATTTATATATATTGAAATATAATTCTTCTTAAAAGTGGTGAATATTTTTTTATATGTTTATATAAGCATTTTGAACTACCAGTTAAATTTGAACATATTTTTCATCAATCACCATTATTTACAAGAATGAAATATAATGGTATAAGATATTATAAGAGAATAAGAAGAAGTTGTAGAAGTATGTCATGAAAATAAATAATAAATAGGATATTCTCAATACCTACCGCATAAACCTGAAAATAAATACATCGATTACTATTATGTAACTCATTTTTCTTATCACGAACTAACTGTTAATCTATAAGTATTATTTCGATAGGTGGAGTATAATTTTAAAAAATATTTTAATTTGATTATATATTTTATTGATCGGACACATGACAATATGACAAATCATCCATTAAGATAACAATTTTAAATTAATAATACATTAAATATTAAATATACTATATAAATTAATTCAATAATGGGTTTTATTTTTTTCTTTAAATGTCATGTTTTCATTGGTTTTGTGATGCTAAATTATAAATAAGTAAAATTGCTAATATAAATGGATATATAAATAATGTGATATATCACGTTAAATGAAATTTTATTCAGATATATATAATTATATTTAATATATACGTTATAAATAATAATATTTTATTTATTTCTAAAATATTATGCAATGTATAAAGAAATGAACTGTCTATAATTTTGGTAAATATGTTTTTAAATTTATATTGATATGGTGTGTTATTTAACACAGACACAATTCTATGTCAAACTCCAAACCCATCCTTGGAAAATTTTATATACTAATATATAATTTTTCATATAAATTATTTATTTTCAATAGTATTGATAAGGATATATTGAGAGAAGAATACTACATATTAATATTTATTAAGTTTCAAATATTATCAAATATATTAAAAATCACTAATAAAGGTGTTATTTTTTACGCTATCTAAAATAACTGATAAACAAGACCATTATTATTTGATAACTAATGGGTGTCTTTTCTCACAATTTTTTAGTGTTGATAACAGTACCCCTTTAATAGAAAATATCTTATTAAAGGTAAAATGGACAGTTTAATAGTTATAATTAACATTAATGAGGGCCACCATGAATAATTAAATTTATATATTAATATTAATATATTTTTAAATATTATTTATATATTAATAAGTATATATATGTGTGTAAATATAATATAAAAAATGGTTTATAAAACAATATAATAATTAAAACTATTATGAGTCTTATATATATATACTATAAAATTTATATGAGTTCATAAAAATCAATAATAATATATTTATAGTCATCAACTAAAAAATTTATAAATTAATATAATATATTAATATATTATATAAACAATAATATACATATTTAAATGAATATATATTTATTTAAATTAATATATATTTATTTAAATATAGTTCATATTTGAATTTACATATTTATATTCAAATTATATAATTTAATTTATACTGAAATATTTATGTGTATGTATATTCATTTTTACATATATAGATCTATCTATATGTCTGGATGATTTTGTATGTATGTATGTGTAAGTATCTATTCTTTTGTATATATTATATTTTTATATATGTCTTGTATGTGTCACTCTTTATGTTTATATGGATGTATATTTGTGTATGATTATATTTATGTGAAAGTTTTTGTATGTAGGTGTGCATATGTATGTGTATTTATGCATGTGTTTGTGTATGTGTTTGGGTTTTTTATGCATTTGGATGTACATTCTAGTTTTTGTGTGTATGTGGTTCTATATTTTTACGAGTATGTGTATGTATATATATGTGTGTATGTAACTTCATGTTTGTGTATGTATGTATATGCTTATATGTGTATTTATGGGTATATTTATGTTGTATGTGTATGATTACGTAGCATGAGTATGTGTATGTGGACAAGTATTTATTTGTATGTCTAATTGTATAACTGTTTTTATATATGTATGTATGTTTATATATTTAATGTATATGTTTCTATATTCATTTAATATTATCTATTTATTTTTAATATTTATTCATTTAATATTTTTCCAATTTATTCTATTTCGATAGTTATGTATAAAATTTGTATAAATTTAGACAAATAAAAAAATTTTAATTATTCGTAAAAATTATAAATGATAAAAATTAATTATATTTATTATTGAAGATATATATAATACCATAATCAGTAAGTAGAATAATTAAAATTATTTATTTAAATATTTTTAACCAATTTAATTTAATTTTTATTGATGTTACTAATTCTGATAAATCAATTTATAAATTTTTTACACTTATTTATTCAATTTAATATTTTTTTCATTATGTATTTTTTCATTGTTGACTTTTTTTACTCTTTAATAATTTATGGAATTTATTCTTTTTTTAATCAGTATACATTTTTATTTAATAGGTTTTAATATTTTAACTATGTTTGTAATTTATATGTTTGATATATATTTATTATTATTTATGATGATTTAATGTGTTTAATATTATTAATAATTATATAATTAAATTATTTAAATTCAATTTCATTTTAGTATTTTTCATATTTAATTAATTTATACAATGAAATTGTTTATAATTTTTTTATTTTAATAATAAAAATAATTATTACTCTATTGTTTTTCAATAAAATTATTAATTTATTTGACTTCATGTAATTATTGTCATAATATAATTTTTAAGATATTTTTTAATTTAATTTATTATTATTTTTTGTTATTCGTTCATTTAATATTTTTTTAATTATAATATTTATAAGTATTAAATATTTATGAAATTAATTCATTTTTAAATATTTCAAAAAAAATTCAATCTATTTGTAATTAATATGAATAATATTTATTCATTATCATTTATTAAGTTTTTATATTTTAAAATGCTAAAATTTTTATAATTAATTAATTTATATAAATTTTGCTATAAATCGATAATTTAAATAGTTTAAATAATTCATTTATAAATTATTTTATTAATATAATTAAAATTAATGTTTTATTAAATTTTTTCATTTTCTTTATTTTTTTTGTGTTTATAATTCTGGTAATAAAACTATCCAATCACATTTTTAATTTTTTTATAATTTGTCAATTTTTTTGAAATATTTTATAGGTATTAATTTTCAATATTTTAAGAATTTATTAATTTTTAAATATTTATTTGTACATATATATTTACTATGATTTAATATTTCCCATAAATTTTTTATATATATTATTAATATTTTCTTTTTTTGTATTAATTTTTTAATATTTTTCAATGGTTTTCAATTTGTGTTTAATTTATTAAAACACATTTTTAAATTTTTTTAAATATTTGATCTTTATAAAAATTGATTTAATTAATTTTGTTACTAATTTAATAAATGTTATTTATTAATTTATTTATATTAATTATTATGTATTTTTAATATTTTTAATTATTGGTTTGAATTTACTCTTTGAAAATATTCTTTTAACTTATTGAAATATATTTATTTATTTAAATATTCATTCAATCAATTTTATTATTATTTTTTTAAATAAATAGTTATTCCAATTTTATTCATTTTTAAATATTTATTTATTATGTTTTAATATTTTAAATATGATTTTGATTTATATTAATAATTTTTTTAATTGTGATTCAAAATATTTTGGTAATTTAAATACTTAATTTAATTCATTTTTTTAGTTTTCTTGTTTTTAAAAAATAATATTATTTAATTATTCATTTCATACATTTCTCTAGCAGTACATTAAGCGTTGATAATGTGTAGTATATTAGTGCTAATAATGTAGTGCTGAGAAACACATGTTTTTATGGATTTTTTTAGCATTGATGAGTTATTAATTTATTACTGCTTAAAAAACATTGACAAATGTAGTATTTCTGAATGTTTATATTTTTAAAACTGGTTAAATGTGATTTTTTCAATGCCTTCCAATATTCACTGATAGAAGCCTTTACCCTTTTTATAATGAATCCTACCAAATCTCTTCTTGTCTGACCGTATTGAACTATTTATTGGACTGAATATTTACTAGAGACAGAGTAATTTTTGACAAATAAATCCTCAAAATAATAGGTACCAAATTCTAAACATGTTTTAATTGATTCCCAGTCAGTCATTCATCTGTTTTTCATTATTTTTGTTGATTCTTTCATTTCCCCACTTCTGTATAGACCCCAATATCCATTATATTAAAAAAATTGAACCATATTAGTGTATTTATGATATTTAGATATTCTTTATAAGGATTTACATTTGAAATTTGAAGTGTTTTCATGATATTTTTTAGTTTATCCTTCAATGTTTTTCATTAATGGTTCATACCCTATGTATTCATTTTCATTCAGTTTTGGTCTTTTATGTCACAATTTTTGGATGAATTGAACATTTAGGGTACATTCTATTTTGGTGTGTCGATCTTGTTGGATTTTCATGATTTTTTTCTATGTATTCTTCTTGTTATTTATATATATACTATAAATTGGGATTTCCTACAAAATAATTGAATATTATTATTATTTGATATTACTTGAAAATTTTAATTTTTTTTTGGAATGAATATGATTTTTCATGATCATGTGGTGAAATGATAACTATGAAAATTTATTGAGTAGAATTTAATGATCATAAAAATATAAATAAATGTATACCATATAAAATAAGATTGGATTAATATTATAATTTTTTTATGGTTTGCGTCTAAGTATTATGTTTATTTTAAATTTTATTAGTTTATTTTTTTGGGATAATGGTTTATTATAGAAACCTGAAATGACATCAACTGTTTTCTTCGATAGATATACAACTATATGAATATGGGTGTGTTTGTGACGTTCATTTTTTTTACATTTATAAGTACACACACACACACATATTTATGTGTGTCTGGGTATTTAAATATTTATGTATGTGTGTGTGTGTGTGTATGTTTATATATATATACGTATTTCTTCAAAGTTTTATTATATTTAAATCCTTAAGTATACGTGAATAAAACATTCACATTATACCCTCACATTGTTCATGATGTTACCTAATACTCACTATGAGAACTATCATCAACAATGTATTCAGCTTCCTTCGATCCAAATCCATGGCATTGTTAAATCATCACATGTATGTATGGATAAAAATTTACATAAGAAATTGGGGGTTTATGGTACTATGTTACCTTTTGGGATTATTTTATTATTTATGAATATGTATCTATGTTGAAAAAAATACTGAATAATTAATATATTTCATAGTATCCAATAACAAATCAAAAAATCATTGAAATTTTATAAAAAAAATTTAACCAAATTTACTGTCTAAATAAAAATGTAAATATTTTTTTAACTATTTAATTGTTAGTGACGTTGTATCATTGTCCATTCATTTATAAATATCATAATAAAAAAAAATATGAAAAGAAAAAAAAATTAATCCTGGTTCAAAAAAAGATGTATTAATATTGATCATCATATTATAATTTGAGAATATTCTACAAAATCAATAAAATTCACATTTAACCATGTTCTATGCATAAAATATAATAATACACAATATTAGATATATACTTGTATTCTTCAAATTTTTTTAGGTGACATCCAATGTCATTTGATGAACTCGGAGATCTTTGAGGAAGTGACCTAATTTAAGAAGGCGATATACATTTTAATATTTTACATTATTATCACCCTTAAAGAATAAATTAAATCAATAATGATATATTATATGAACATTCATTGAATATGATAAATGTTTTATAATACATTTAATTTGTATACATTTTTTCATTATTTGTTCTAACAATTTATCAATGCAATAAAAAATTATATAAAATGTGATTACGATATGTGAGTATATATAAAAAATATAATTTTATTATTTAATGATTATACCTTCTATGAATTTACTTATTTTTTCAAATATTAATAATAAAAATACAAATAATATGGATATTTTTTGAAAATTAATGTCTTCAAATCATATGAGAAAAGATTATGATGATGGGTTTAAATAGTTTAGTAAGTTTGCTTAATATCATGTATATAACCCTTATTAAATATATTATCCATGTTTTTTTTTCTAAAATTTCAGACTAATTATTCTAGGAGAGTTTTATGAAAACAATATATATCATTGAATAGAGATATGTTATAGATTTTGGACTTATCATTGTGATGAACATAATGTTCCTAGAGACTGAGATATAACTATTATTCATAGATCATCTGATATGATTAAAACAGTGGATGAAGATAAATATCATTTCGATGATTCAAATATAGGTGTAAGAGAGGATGGATATTATATTTAGAAAATGAAAATGATATTTCATGATTAACATCATGATTTTAAAAATTTGTTTTACGATTTAATGAGATTTAAAATGTTGTCATTATATAATGGATATACTAAATATACAACATCATTTTCCATGCTAAAGTAAGATATTTCTAATTATTGCAATATTTAGAGTGACACAAGTATTACTAGACTATTTTATCTTTTTAATGAAATTAATTTAGAATATAATAATATTATATTCCCAATATTATACTGTAAATGAATACTATATTAAATCGGTATAATCATTTAAAGGATACGTTCTTATCCATGTGATTGAATAATGTTTGAAAAGGACTATGAATCTCATAAAAATTTCGCAAAGTGTGATGTATCATGATTAATGAAATATTAATCAACACAAAAATTAATTTTTATGGATCATTCAAATAATTATAATTTTTAGAAACCTATATGGATGTTAAGAGACTACCGAGAAATTGATTTTCACCAATTTATTTGAAATCAACATGGTAGATTTCTTCGACTAGTTGAAACTCCACATTAGAAGAAAATTGATTATTAGTATCTTAAATTTGTCAATGACCCAAGAATCCTCTATATTTTCAATCAATAAATAGCTTGATTTTTTTTTTGTAATTAATAATGATCAAATTACAATTCTAGTAATGTTGGAAAATTATAACATTCCATCATGGTAACATAAGAATAAAATATATTATCTTTTTATAATAATACACAAAATATTGATTTGAGAAATGGATTTCCTACTTATAGAAATTTTGTACGATATATTATTAAAGGAACTCATAGGTGAACCAAATTTAGACAAGGAATATAATGAGTTCCTTTGATACATTCCTCAATGAATGTTATTCTAGGATATTAATAATTTCAACCTCGATGAAATAAATATTAGTCATGAATGTAATCATTTGATGGAAACTCCGAATAAGGTACAACAATGTCTTTACTAATAGGTGATTAAATGTTTAATAATATAAAGAATATGATATTAAATTTTGGAAACCCACATCAGAAAAAGAATATGAAAACCTATTTAGATATCAGTTTATAATTATTATAATATAATACTTTCAACTTCACAAATGTTTTTCAGTAAATTCATATTTAAATATTTTTTTTGGATATTTTCACATAAAATTGAAAAAATGGACACATATAAAAAAATTATGGAATTAAGGATAGGTCTGATATGATTAACATTTCAATTTTATATGATTTGGAACCAATGAAGGGTGAAATGTGTACTTTTCTTCTTATAGTATATTACACTCATTTGAACAATAAGGGATTCATCTTCTTAACAACCTGATTGATGAAAAGTTTCGAAAAGGATTTCAAATTTTTTTTATAATATTATGTTATTGATTTATATAATAGTCAATAAATCACTTGGGTGTTAATATTTTATGCATTATAAATTCATATACCTTTAAGATTCAATTTTCTAAAATAATTCTTTCATATATTAACTAATATTTCATTCTATTTCAAATATATATCTATTAATGTTATAGTCCCATTGAAAATAAAATTATTAGAAAAAATTAATTTTTATCATATACTGTTAATTAGATATATTTTTCCTACAATCATTCATTGATATTATGATTTTGTTTGTCAAAAAAATATGATCTTGTACATTATAGATGGATGTAAACCATATTAATATTTGGTACGTTTTAGTAAAAAAATGATTTCCACTAAATGGTTTTATGGGAGATAAATACAATTTTAATTAAATCAATAAATTATAAAACAACTTCATGTTCAATTTTAAAATCCTTGGTATGCCAAAACCTCATCACATTGGGAGAATTTTGATTGAATTAATTAAATAAGTTGATATTTTATAAATTATAATTATAGATTGGGAGAATTCAAACCATTATAATTTATAAAAAAATTATATTTTGAACAAATTTTGAATCACACTATGTAATTTTTAGACATTTTAATTCATCATGGGATAATGGATATATATAAAAATAATAATAATGTGGAGTTTGTAAATGATTTTGAGAACATATTTTTGAGTATTGAATTTGAAATTTGAATTCATTTTCCAGAAGACATCATTATTTTTCTTTTAGAAAAAGTGTTCATGTATTAACTTATAATGGTTACGTAATTATTTATTACAAAATCTATATAAAGGATCATGTTGAGAATAAAACATGAAAAATAGTCTAGTTAACCATGTGCTATAACTGCTATATGTATCTAATAATATAAGTGTAATTATAATCCAAATGATTAAAAATGGTTTTATGAATATAAAAAAGTTCCTTTTTGGAATTACAATCTTATATTTTAGTTTTAATTTAGGAATAATTCACACTATAGAAAAATGGAATTATAACCAATAGAATTCAAATATTACATAGCTTGATTTAATTAAATAACTATAATAGTTGAATCCTTGTATTTAATTTATAATTAATTTACATGAAGATATATAATAACATGAATTTTTGTTTCATTATTAATTTATTATATAGTTGACTCAATCTCATGAAATCATCATTATCTTGCAAGATCTATGTACATGATCAATATAATAGTGATCACCCTAGGAACTAAAACTATGAATTGGTCATAAGATAACTGAGTTAAATAGTATTGGATCCTGATCAATATTGTTATATTTGTTCAATTGCAACATTATTCTATTATAGGATGAAGAATAATTTAATATTCCATGATTGATTGAGATAATAGTAAGATATATCACACTATAGATGTCTAGAATTCTCACTATGTCTTGTCATAACATCTTTATATTCGTTGTCCACTACAATGGTGTCTATAGAATGTTATATAAATATATATTAATTTTTGAATTTTTAGGGTTAGTAATTTTCTTATAGTTCCCTTAAAAAATCTATATTACATAGTTGACCCGATGTCTTTAAATATTAATAATATTATTAAGATTATTATTGTCGTGGAAACATTATAAAAATAGGGTATATAAATAAATACAATTTACATCATTTCTAACTAAACCACTTAGCATGATCCACATATCCAACATTGATTTTTTTGAACAATGAATATAGAAAATTTATTTTACAAAAACATATTTCTTCATTATTCATCGAAATTTTTTGTATAAATTAAATTTATAGAACCGAAAAAATAATCATATATTATTCTCTATTAACTCACATATAATTTCGAATAAAATTTTTATCATCTATTACTGATCATGTAAGACAAAATAATTACTCAACTATAATGTTGGAATAAATTTAATCATAACATGTTATATTCAATATTAAATATAACCTAGATCCACGACACACATAGTTTGTCAACCACTTCAATGATTCCCATTGGAAATAGCTTGAGATCCCTAAATTCCAAAGCTAGAATCTAGAAAAATGCCAATGCACCAATAAAGGAAAATGTTATGTCCAAGTTACATAAATCCTTTTAATATAGATTATTTTGTAATATACTATCATTACTATGATATCATTTATAATGAAGTTTTCATAGTGGTTTCATCATCTAATGTAGTCAATTTCTCCTTAATTTTTATTTTGGAAACGTACATTCCCACAAAACAACATGGGAATTAGTTTATCCTAGTGGTTTTATTACCATAAATGGAAATGAGATATAATTTTATATAAATACATGGTGAGGATACATCTTTTCTCACATTATAAATTAATGAAATATAACTAATAACACATGAAATCATTCATAATTAACTATGAGTATATGAAATCATGGTTTTCATAAATACATTAATGTTACGACTTATGTTATACATTAATAATATTATCATCTAAAGATAAATTCAGATATCCACAAATAGGATCATCTAATGATGTATAAAATTTTTAATACCTACTGGAGGGTCTGATTCTCAAAATTTGTTACTCGAGATATTATAAATGAACTCAAATTGATAGGATTACACAATCTCCAATGAGTCTTCACCTATGATATCCTATATAAATAATATCGCATAAAATGATATAATCCATATATTTAATATTTATTCATGAATAATATAGTGGGTCCTCTAGTTTCTCATGACAATGATGTATTACTTTTACCACTCAATGAGATATATATTCAAAATACATTATCATATACTACTCCCTTTATAGGAAGAATCTTATTGTGATAAAAATATTCATTAATAATCAAGATAATGATTACATGTAATGGTAAATAGCCTAGAATTTGGTACTATGTAACTAACTCCAACTAAATGACACATGAATTAGTGAAAATAATTAACACCCATTAGTGAAGTAGGTCTCACACAATACGCAGGCCTATGTTAAGATATATCCTTCATTTGGTGAATGTATATTCTTTTACATAGTCCAAGATTCCTCTTTTATCTATTACAAATGATAATGAACCCTTAAATATAGATATATTCAATATTTTAAAACATTTATATAAATTTATTAACAATAAATTTACATCATATAAGGATGGAATCTCATTTATAATTCATACAATGTGATTTTTATTTACAAGTATGAACATGACCATACTCCCACTAAACCTATTTCTAACACATGGAACACAACTTTTTTTATGGAAACCATATTATTTAGTCAAACCTAATTTTTCATGAATGGGAGATTTCATGATTCCATTAATGGATCTTCTCAAAATTCCTATGTTTTTGGAATCTCCTAGTGTCACATGTAGTTATTGTTTTGACAATACACATCTTCTTGATGGTTCCCCTTAATGAGAAAAAACATTACCATCCATCTACAGAAAAGCATAGTTTTTTAAATTTTCTACGGAATATATAATTTTCGAATTTTTGGGAATGGAATCTAGAGAGAATGATTATTGATAGTCAATTCCATTACATTGTCTAAAACCATAATCAAATAACCATGATTTATTTGTACAAACAAAAATTCCATATATAGGTTTCAATAAAATATATATTTTCATCCAATGGACATTACATCTATATTTTGATGGACCAAAACCCATACATGGTTTAGGTAAAAATATTACTTCTATAAATTAAAATAATCAATCTATTTTGTTGATAAGGAGTTCACTACAACCGCTTTATTGTCTATTATGTAATCATTTCTCATCCAATAATTTGTCACCATATTTTTGGAGAAAATCATCATATATTTTCAGTTCTCTTACTAGCCTATAACTCCAACAAATTTATTTTATTTTAGGAACAATTTCATCCATGTGGTATAGTGAAATCTATTCTTATACAAAATTTTTTTATCTTGAACATCAAATTCTTGGATGTTTGTATTTTTATTGATATCCTTTGTGTTGACGTGTACCCTCTTGAGAAATATTGAATTCATTGAAACTATTCCTGTTTTATCTGAGTGATCAAATAGGCAATTCTCCATCATATTCATAGGGTAATATATAGTCATACACCAAAAATATATGTGGGAGAAGACTTTTTCATGAACTACTATAATCAAACACATCCCACAACCATGGAATGTTTTTTGAGAATGAATTTTTATTTCCAATATATAAATCAAGAGGAATTCATTTTTACAATTTAGTTTGTAATACATTTAGTATTTATTCTATCTTGGGAAATGCATATCCCCAAATAGATAATGGATGTCCTGTATAAGACATCATGGATATTTCAATGTATAATAAGGTATAATTTATTCTTTTAGTATCACCATACCATTGTGACATATAAGGAGGAGTTAGTTCAAAAAAATCCAACACTCCTACAAATATTATATAATCTCAAGGATAGGATATTCAACACCATGATCCAATCAGAGTAACTTTTTCATTTCACTATGATGATTCCAATGCATATTCATTAAATATTTCATCTTCTCAAAGTAATCATATATAAAACAAATCATTTAAATGTTTTTGTAACGTTGAATTCATCGACAAAAGTAATAAATTATGAGAATAAACCTCTAAATTCTACACAAAAATGTTCCCACTCATCAATGTTTTCCAATTACAGTATCCCTATGTCAATTTTACCTTTACCCCAAATAGTCATTTCATTACATTTCGTTGTATCCAATAATTAAATCATTCATGTGTTTGAAGATCAAAATATTATATTTAATCCTCTTTATAGAGCTTCCTAAAATACTTCATTTTATATGTGGATGATAGAAATGCCACAAATATGTTTGAAAAGAGTTATATATATTATATTCATTATCAAATTGCCAAAAGTATCATGAATTTGTACATAAATACCATTATTCAGTTCTTTAATACCATAACACATTATATCATTATAAAAGTGGGAACTTAAGTTTCCAAAAATGTGGATAAATCCATCAATTTTTATGATAGAAAAGGCAAGTTGTTCTTAGTTATAGTTGACACATAATAATAGTTTGTTAAAACCAAAATTATTCATGTTATAAATTTGTTGTAGTTTTCTCCAATGGCTAGAGTAGTCATCCTCCCTCTACTTTTCCACTAAAAACTTTTAAAATATACATGTATACAATATTGGGATACAAATGTGAGGATCAAATGTAGTTTTTAATCTCAATATTTTATATATAGAATGAGAACTATTGACAATGAATACACCAAAATATAACCCCATCATATATGATTGGGTATTATACCTCTTCCAATATCCTTTACTATCACCTAAAAATCATAAAACATTTTTTCACTTTACTTTTCATTCAGTCATATTATTTTTCGATGGATGGTGATCTAGAGCATTAAAAATTGACTGACAGAGCCGGGAGGACCCCTCTCATAACTTTTTCAAGAATGTTTCGGGCACCCACAATTGTTACCCAATGGTCCATTTTTTACTTTGCCTTTATAATCTTTCAACATCTTATATTATTTTATCATAAACATGGGCCGAAACTCATCAGGTCATACTTTCAAATTTTTCTTTTAATGAAAAAAATCACTTTTGTTAGTATTATTTACACACAAGGAAGAAATTAAAATGATCTTATTACATGAACCTCCCTCCAAAGATGATCTAATGTGTCCTGAGGGATTGAAGCACAATCATATGTGGAAAATGGAAATCGATGTGGGTCACGTATGATATGACCCAGCTGACAAATAAATTCAGGGGCATTCAATTCCACAAGATGAAATAGCTCATCAAATGAAATATCAAACGTCGTGTCGGAACTTCATGATAAAATGAAACGACCAAGGCCTACCTTGTGAGGGGGAGAAGCAGTCGAGTCTGATCCTATTGAAAACAATTTTATATATAATTTGATAGATGTTATATATATATATGTGTGTGTGTGTGTGTTTGCGTGTTTATAAATTTGTTAAAAAATTGACATAATGACATTAAAAAATACCTCGAACCTGAGACATAGATTTCTCTAATAGATGATGTGGATCTGCTGCCTCTTCCCCTAACATTCCTGAAGTAATAGAAAACATTAGTAAGGGGACTATCCAATGTGTACAAAAGATAAATTGGATTTTAAAAAAAATAAAACCTATATAGTGGTTAATAAAACAAAAAGTTATTGAATAATTAGTTGTGAATTGATTTTAAAAAATCATAAATTTAACAAAACAAATATAAAAATTATGTACAAAACCAATCAATGAATAGACTAATTTCATAATGAATTAATAAATATTCAAGTAGAACATGAACCAAATGAAGAATACCTCAATGGGAAGATACATCGACAATAACATGATGATACCAAATAAGAAATCACCATAAATATTTATAAATGAATAAACTTTCAAAAGTGACAATTAAAACATGCAAGGATTTATAAAATGGTTAGATAATTTTTTATTTCCTAGGACATTCAATACTAAATAGTGGGATGAAAATTATACCATTCATTAGGCATGAAAATAGACCATTTCTACTTCAATGGAAACTCTGGCCCATTAAATATCTTCATCACATTGAACTAAGGTACGTTGATAAAGGAGTTGGGAAACAAATAGAAAAGTCTCAGGTTCATCTTGTTCAAATAAAAACACCCCTCGTCGGGACATTTTTAGAACAACTTTCCAAATTGGATTTGAAGGCAAAGTAACGTAGAATACTTGTTCTTCTTGTGATGTCCAAATGAAAGTATCATTGTCAACTCATTCATTTTTGTATAAAATATAGTTAAAATTCACCAATGAAAACTAATAATGATCTACATTACATCCACACACTAGATCAACCTAGTTACACTTTAACAATATGTACTTAAACCCATGTGCACATAAAACTATAATGATGTCAATCAATTGTCCATAGTAATAAAAAGAATCAACGAATGGACAACCAATTCCACTATTTTGTGTTTCTCATTTGTTGTCAACATCTTTTATGTGAAATCGAAAACCATTAACTTATTTAGCTTTATAACGACGATCTGTTATAGATGGACCCTCACAGAGTTGGATAAATTATTCAGTTAGCATGGGGTCCCCTAACTCCCTCAACTTATGAACATACATAATTCATATAATTCAATAATGATTTATGTAGAAATAAATTAGTATAATACTTCAAGCATATTGAAAATAAATTTAAATGTACATAATCCTTGAACTAATCATGAAATTACACATAATGAAATTGTTGAATTTGATACTTAGTCGCATGATACATCTCTTCTTTCATCACATTAATGCCTTTATTCTAAATGATAACGCAATGTTTAAATGATCAACTTGTGAAAAAAACATGAAAATGTTAAACAGTAAAATTGATAAGGCACTTTCTGCATTAATGGTGCAACTGATGGAGTATTGAACAAGATATATCGATGTGCTTGTATCCTGTCAATGTTGTCCATATCAAATATAGTTCCTTCTCCAACTGGACCCCCATGAATCTGATAGGGATTATCTAATTTTGTTTCAACATCCATAATATATTCTTCACAGAAATTAGTACACTCATCCATCAAATAACCACTGGCTATTGATTCCTTTGGATGAGCTATATTGCATACAAATCATTTCAATGTACTCAAATACTTCTCAATATGATACATCCACCCGAATTGCACTAGACCATCCACCATTACATCACCAGTTAGGTGCATTGTCAGGTGGACCATAACATCGAAAAATTAGGGGGGGGGAATAGTTTCTCAATGTGACAAAGCGTAAGTATAATTCAGTCCTTTAATCTTTTTAAATCACTCATTTGTTGATTTCTTAAACAAAGATGTCTAATAAAATTACTCATCTCAATCAATGGCTGATCAACATTGGGGGGGGGGGTAAACAATCAAAAATTAGGATTGGAATCAACTACAGAAGTAGTATGTGATTGTCACCAATTTTCAACCATTTCAATATCCTACTCGTTAGATTCACACACGTTGAAATTTTAGAAGAGTAACCATAAGGTACCTTAAGCATCATTAAAATTGAAAGAAATGTATCTTTCTCTTTTGTAGTCATCGTATACTGTACAATAGGCATATATTCCTTGTTTACCTCAGCTAACTGTAAATCTACTATTTCCTTAAACCGATTTATTTTAAATCACGACGTGCATTAACATGGTACTTTGATTTTCCACTATCACCTAAAATGGTCCATAATATGTTGTCACAAACTTTTTTTTCAATGTGCATGACATCCAAATTATGTCTTAGCATGTTAGTTTCCAATACAGAAGACTATAAAAAATACATTTCTTTTTCCAATTTTGAGTGCATTGCCTACCCATAGTGAGAATATTACGTAATGGATGAGCCACCAACTCATGAATTTCATATACCGTGAAGATGTTTTCTTTCTCAATTTGCGATAACATTTCAACTTCTATCAGGATCTTTGGAGCTGGGATGAACTCTCTAGAACAATAAAATGCCACTCTGTCTATTCTGAACCTGTACTAAGGGGAGAGAAAACGTCTGTGACCCATGTATGCCTATTTTTTGGAATCTTTAAGACATACATATTTTTTTCTTTTATTGCAACATGGGCAAGAAAACTCCCCTTTCGTACTCCAACCTGATAAATTTGCATAAGTCGGGAAGTCATTGATTTTCCACAATAACGAAACGTACAGTTTGAACATTTCATTCATTTCACAGTCAATAGTAATCACACAATCACCCCAAAATTCATTCAACTCATCAATAAATGACTAAAGGTAAATATCAATCCTATCCCCCAGACTTCTAGGTGAATTAATAATATTGGAATGTAATATAAAATGATGCTTCATACAAAGCCACAGAGGATGATTATATGGAACCAACACCACGAGCTATGTGCTATGAGTTGCACCAACCATAGATTTGAATTGATTGAAACCATCTTCTGCCAAACCCAATCAGACATTACAAACATATTTAGCAATGTTGGGATTTCTCTTATCAAAATCCTTCCATGCCTGAGAGTCTGCCAGGTGGGTTAACATATCAATTTCATGAATTTGTTATGCATTCCATCTCATAAAATTAGAAACATTATATTTCATAAAAAATTGTTTCAACCTCAATTTAAGGGGAATGTAACACATTTTCTTTATGGAAATCGATTTCCCCTTTATCGCAATCTGACATTGTTGAGTCTGATTTCCCCTATTCTCTTTCCACCTGTAAGTGCCACAAACCATTCAAATATCCAAATGGGTATTTTCCTTCCTAAACAACATACAGTTTTTTTCACATGCATCTATGGACTCATATGTAAAACCTATGTTCTCTGTCAACTTACGAGCATCATAATATGACTTGGGAATCATAGCGTTGATAGGAAGAACCTTTTTCAATAACAGCAACAACATGATGAATGATGTGTCTGGCCACTCATTCAAAGTCTTCAAATGAAACAACTCCATGACAAACTAAAATTTATTTTAATAATTACATACATGATATAATTATATTTTGGCATCATCAAGTGCTTCCTAAAACCTTTTTGAATCACGATCTGCACCAGAGTGAAGATTTATCTCACTGGTCTGAAGATTTTATAGTTCAATGCCTTCAGGATCCAACACACGTACCATTTTAGTAATAATTTCATGAATTGGATTATTCATCCTTGCATCAACATCCATTTGAACTACATCCATATTTTGACAACAAATATATTTTTCTCTTATGATGAGTCCAACTCTAATAATTTTTCTAAAAACATTTAATGAATAGGTTCCCCCTAACAGTATCTCATTTTAATTGATATCTGTTAGAACATTTTTTTACATGGTAAACTAATATAGTCACATTCAAATACTCTGGTGAAGTCAATAAATTGAATAATTCCATTAAAATATTCTCTATACGTTCAATTTGGATGATCAATCCTACTCTTATCCATAATAATATCTATATAGAAAAATTAAACAAGACTTATTAAATGAATATTTCCTATCAAATATATTTAAATTAAATACTAACAAATTTCATGTGGACAATTGATAAAATAATAAAATTATATCTATGAATAATAAACAAGATAATAGATTGTGGAATGTAAGTGAAATCCCATGTCATGCCTGATTTCACTACAAACCTGTAATGGAGGGGAGCCGAAGGCGGTGATGTAGGGGAGAGGAGGGGCAGTGTAGGGAAGCCGGAGCCGGAGACGGTGCAGCAAGGGAGGGGACGGGCAGTGGCGGTGATGGCGAGCTAGAGGAGAGGAGGCGTTGAGGTGGCGATGGTGCAGCGAGGGTGGGACGACGAGGGAGGGGACATAGGACAACATGGAGGCAGAGTGGACGGGCAGTAGCAGAGAGGGGACGAGAAGTGGCTGTGCATGGAGGGAGGGGACCAGGCGGCGGTGTTTCCGCATGGGAGGGGACAGTGAGGGAGGGGACATGGGGAGACAGTGTGGTGTGGAAGGGGGATGAATAGAGAGGGGATGAGGGATGGCGGAGAGCTGGAGCAGAGGGCGGAGAGGGGACATGGGATGGGAAATGAGGGGGTGGAGGTCGGTGGGTGGTGGGTGGAGGGTCGAGGGGGCGGAAGGGTGAGGGGGCGGAGGGTGGAGGCCGAAGGGCCTAGGAGGTGGAGGCCGGAGAGGGCAGAGGGCGGAGGGTGAAGGTTAGAGGGTGAAGGATGTAGTGTAGTGGGGGCAGAGGCCGGAGGGGGTGAAGGGTTTAGGGAAAAGGATGGAGGTTGAAGGGCGGTAAGGGGACGAGCATCGAGGGGTAGAGGGAAATGAGGTGAAGAGCGGCGAGGGCGGAGGACGACAGGGGATAGGTGGTGGCGATTGAGGGGAGGGAATGTGGGGTAGGGTTTCACGAGGGAGGGGGAATCATTTATTTAAATCCCAGTCACCGGAAAAGGTGGGCGCCCATGTCAGGAGGATTCAAATCCCATTTCCCTAGTAGTGTTGGCTGTTTTCCAGTAACTTCAGAAGTCCAAATTCCCCTTTTTAATATTTTCCTGAAAACCATCGACAATAGAATGCACAAAATCCATTTTGAGCATACTATTTCTTATGTATGTATTCAAAGTTAAATGAATGGACTACAAAATTTACAAGATGACTGATTTGGTTTTCCAACCCATACCCTGAAATAAATATTAAAGGTTCAAGATACAATAAAAACATGAGCTACAATGAGATTGCACTATCAATTAATTGATATAGGTTACAAACATGAATCACAATAAAATATTATATAATTAGAAAAATGTGTCATTGTATGAGTCAGAAAGTATAGAAAAACACCATATAGAAAATCATGTTGGAGCATCCACTTTGTAATGTCTTTTATAATTAGTAGTGATTGACTTCATCAACGATAAGCCGTCATATTCCACTTGAGCCAACCTGAAAATCAAGAAAATAAACATTGTCTTACCCACTATCCAAGATAATTAAATGTAGATTAAACTTATCATTATTATATGATATTGAAATTTAAATCTTCCAATAAAATCGTAATTAAAAAATCTTCAACCCAAGATGCACATATATGGGGATATTCAGTCATTAATGTATATGATTGACACATCCTTTATGAGAAACCTTATGAAGCTGTCCAGGCACATATAAGTGGTAAAGATAAAGAGAAAAATTGAGATGAGTAAATGGTGACACGATAATCATATATTTTAGATGGAAATGTAAATAAAAAAATTGTGAATTGATCAAAACATAAGTTAACCTGCAAAACTGGGGTTGCAGATCCTCTATGCTCATCTATTTCATACTCATCATGGTCATAGAGATATCCAAAGTGATATTTGAAATATATATCCATTGAATCAATGAAAAGGGAACTATATAGAAAAAAACCAGTTGTAATGTATTAATCATGGTTGACTAATCTCTTAATGGAAATCAACATCAATCAAAGAACTGTTAATGTTAGACCAGTTTAAGATTTCATACGTATTAAAATCATAAAATGTAAATAAATTATGACATGTCTCAGTTTAACAACATTGAATTTTGTAGAAATATACTTTTGAAGCACAACTAGATGCTCTTGTAACAAAAGTGAAAGAAACGTACTATGTTTGAGTAGATTAATCAGTAATCATACCATTCACGTTGATACTAATATACCAATACATAAAAAGGAATATAAAATTTTCTTCTTTCCTTTCCCTGAAAGTACATAAAATAATAGTGCATATATAATTCTATTTATGTAGAGATATCTCTGGAAGGGGGAGAAATGAAAATACACTCCATTTTGATAGGCCATTATTCCCCAAAAAATTATATTAGCATTATTGAAATGAATATGATATCATAAAATTCGTCTATAGTTGAACCAAAAAATTTTGAATGCAATAATTAAAAGGCCCCAGAATTCAACATAAAATCAATTTTCTACATGTCAATTGACCCATGAAAAATGGGATTATTTTTATTTTTTGTGATTTTCTAATTTGTGATAATCTAAAAAATAGAAAATGTAATTCATTGTGAAAGGAGAGACATACTGTGTAGTTTCCTCAGCTAGAGAAAAAAATATGTTGCGGGATATGAAAGTATAGTCAATGTATATAATTAACCAAGTTTAATCCACACAAGTCCATTAACATCCCATTTTGTTCATATATGGGGTCATTGAGTCATGAATTTATATAAATTAAAAATCCTTCAGGTAAAAAATTTCAAAACAATTCATTCACCGAAAAGTGGTAAAGAGATAGCTAATAGTGGACACAAGGAGACAGTTTCAAAGAAATATATAATTTGGATTGAATGTAAAATAATTGTGAATCAATCAAAACAAAAGGTAACCTACAAAACTAGGGTTTGATATCCTCCTTCGCTTCCTCTTCATAATCTTCATCATTGTCATATAGATATCCAAAGTGATATTTGAGACATACGTCCATTGAATTAATGAAAATACTACTATAAAAAATAGAATCATGTGAGTCATTAATGTATATGAATTATAAATCCATCATGTATAACCTTTTGAAACCTTCCATGCTTATATATGAGGTAAAGAGATTTTGAAAAATTTAGAAAAATAAATCGTGAAACTAGTATGATAGATTTTGGATTGAAATGTGAATTAAAAAATTGTGAATCAATTAATACAAATAGTAGCATGAAAAACTATGGTCTCAGATCCCCATGCTCCTCTTCTTCATCTTCATCACTATCATATAGATATACCAAGGGATATTTTAAATATATGTTCATTCAATCAATGAATATACAACTATATAGAAGAAAAACATGAAAAAATGTGCTAATCTTTGGAGTGTGATCACTTAATTGAAAGCTGCATCCATCAAATCATTTTTAATGTTATAAGAGTTTATCATTTCACACATATTAAAATAAAAAAATGTAAATAACTTATGACACGTCTCACATTAATAACATTCGACATTGTACCAGTAGATGCTCTTGTCCCAATAGTAAAATAAAAACAATATGTTTGAGTAGATAAATCGGTAATATTACCATTCACATGGATACTAATCTACCAATATTTCAAAAGGAACATTAATTTATCTTGTTTCCATTCCCTAAAACAACATAAAACTACATTGTATCCATTTTTTCATTTTATTTAGTGATATATAAGGAAGTGTGTGTAATGTAAATCATCTGCTTTTTACAAGGCAACAATTCCACTGAAAATTTATATATACATTACTAAAATGATTAAAAAAAATAATATTCTTCTATAGTTGAACACCGAGAAATTATAATGCAAAAAATTTATGGTCATAGGAATTCCTCCTAAAATCAATGTTTTACGAGTCACTAAACCAAATAAATCTAGATTTATTTTAATTTTCTTGATTTTCTTGTTCATGATATTCTATAACCATTTAAAAATGGTGTGGCAATAAAATATACTATTTTGGTATTGTATGGTATATCGAACACATCATTTCAATAACTATTTACCTATTTTATCATTTCACATTATAAGAAATAGTTACCATTCGAACATGGCATTGCAATAAAATGTACTATTATGGGCGCGTACATTATACAAGAAAAGGACATGTAAAAATAAGTGGTAGAAAACCTGAAATGTAAAATTAATAGTTATTTGACTCAAAAAATTATGTATGTTTTATAAAAAAAATATATAAAACACTTAAATAATGTAATTCAAAAAAATGATACTGAAAAACAAAAGACACATGATCCATGAATATTCCCTTTCTATAGTCTCCAATGATTGTGTATTTCTCCAAAATCTACTAATCGTTGATAGATAATATATAGAAGTAACACCAATAGTGATGTCAATGAAATATAGTATATAGTAGTAGTTGATAGAATAGTAGGATTTGAAATAATACTAAGAACAAAGTAAGATTGTATACATTAGGAGTTGAACTATCCCAATATTTATAGAATTCAATAAAATAACTGACAAACACACTATAAGATTTACTTCCATTGTTTTGAGTTTTTCACATAGAAACTTCACTACAACATCAATATCATGTTTCATAATATGAAATACAAAAACATCACCCATGGTATTTTAAAAAATCATATAAAAAAATAAATATGAAAGATTAAATTTTTTTTAAGACAATTTATTTATATTTGATCTAAAACATTGAGAATGTTTGATATGAAACTATGAGATACACCACGAAGAAAATAACTGTAACTGAAAAGAACAAAAAACAATTCAATAAATGAAAATGAAAACCATTCATATGATAAATCATTGATAAGGAAATGAAATATGCACTCTTTAGTGATAAAAATTTCATAAAATGTGTGCCTGAACTTATCATCTCAAAAATGCATTGCTCCAATGATAAAAGTACTTGATCATCTATTGACATAAAAATCGAAACTCATGCATGAAGATACTCTAATATCAGGTTTTCAAAAAAATATATTTCACATCAAACCCCCTTCTCTGATAGTTCTAATTAATTTTACATAATATTACCAAAAAAGACCATGTGTTTTAAGGCTTTTCTATTGTTTTTGTCATTTCACAAATAAATAACACCATTACATTCCAAACTGGTCGCTTAGAATATTTTTTTTGGTTTTTTTAAAATAAAAGGATTATAAATATAAAAGGTTAGTGGGTGTGAATTTAATATATTTTATGAAAAAATTCATATTATAAAAAAACATACCTCAACGAATAAGATATAAGGATCAACCCTGTGTCCAAGGTCCCTAACATCAACACCTCAATGATTTCTGCCAATACTAAATATTTAAAATATGTGTTATCGACATGATTTAATAGAAAAACCATCCCACAAAAAAAGATAAAATGTATCGCATATTAGTCCTTGAAACAAAACATCCTCTAGAAAAAAGAAAACATTGATTTTTCATTAATTGTATATGATGGGATAATGAGGCATATTTTGGGTCGAAAATGTTGGATCTAGATTTATGATTACAATTGAAATAATTATACACATGAAAGTTTTAGTTTCTTGAAAAATTTCACATAAATTGATCTCATAGAAATAATTATCTCTTCCAGGATTCCCAATAAGAAATCTATCTTAAGGGATCTTTTATGGACCTCATCCACTAAAATTACACTTACCTGATCATGTCCAATAAAATTATTACAAGGACACATTAAAATATCGATTCCAATATCTTATCATATAATATAAATAAAGTCATAAAAATGATCATATAACACTTGTAGATGGTTAAAATAGGATCATCCATCGTTTTTCTTAGAAATAACAATTCCCCATCTATGAGAAATTTTATCACAGTCACATCCTGTGTTTGCAGATAGAAAAACATCCAGTATCAAAATCACTAAAAATGACAAAAAAAATACACTTGAATATAAATACATACATATATATATATATACACAAACACTACTGATTGAATATTGCAAATGAAAAAAATACACACACATGAGGATAAATCTATAAATTAAAATATGGTAAATAATAATGGTACTGAATCATCAATATCATCTTTCCCTCGTAAGAGTTATAATATGTTACTAGTTAAAATGTATTTTTGGTTACAGTTATGGTCATGGTGAATATTCCTTTTGGTTTCTATATTCAATTGTTATTTTTAACTAAATGTTGTGTTTTCACAATTCATTTTTCTATTTATTTTCATTGGATCATTCACTTACAATTTTGAAGCTCATACATACAACCAAGATTAAAATAAATGGTTGAACGGAATGAGACCTGATTCATATAATTCTTCTAAACCATGGTACCTTAAACAAAATAAGACCCTTCAAATGTACATCCACTCTTGGTAATTTTATAAGTCATCCATCTATATTTATCAACATTAAACAGAACAATGATATTTACTGATCATTAGATTTCAATTCAAAAACAAAAAATCTTTAAATAGATGAGATGTGATGTGGATGATTTCATCACCTGAATAATGAAAATTGATGAAAAATAAATGACTGATCAAATAACCTATATGAAAACGAAAAACGGATCCCATGTAAAATTACTAAAGTAGGGAGAAAATAAAATATTGACATTAGCTCATTTGTTTGGAAACAAATTCTGATCAAGAGGATAGGGATCTTGGAGATATTATAACCAAAGCTAAACCATTGGAAAAAAGTTAATGAGGGTTATCCTAGTCGAACCTGTTTCGAGCAATGAAGAATGTATGAAGCCATTGGAGGAGCTGAGATGGGATTTGAAAACTGAAGCTGTGAATTGTCAATGTGGTAGATATAATTAAAGGCATTTCACTTAGAAGACGTTTGAGGAGATGATATCCACATGGAAGCGTCCGTGTAGGCGAAGCAAATTGTGAATGGGGGTGGTGTAGGATAGAGGGGATAAGTGGTAAGGGGATCATAAAAGGGTATTTTGGTTGTAGAGTTTGAAACCTACGGTACTTGGGGAGGGGATCGGGAACCACAATGCATGGAAAGGGGTTTTGTGGAGGGGAGCTATAATCCGATGGAAATCCTAATCAGGGGTGGGATAAAGGATTTTTTTAGGGTTTGGATGGAGGAATTGTAAGATTCAGGTGTTGTGGAAGAGGTAATGGATGATTCATTTTCTTGGAGGTACCTTGAGTTAGTAAAGATAGTGGATGATATAACAGTTAATATATACTATATTATATCTAAAACACAATTGGATTAATATTTATAAAAATATCAAATCATATTATAATATAAAATGGAATAAAAAAATTTCATTGTATATGTCCCCATTAAAAATGATAATGAATACCACCAATATTTGGTTACAAAAATAACAATAAACTATTAGAATCAACTATATCATTGAAAAAAACATAAAACATAAATAAATAAGTAAATGTAGATATATTTGAGTTAAATATTCTTTTAATTTATACCATCTATAATAAGAGAAATGATAAAACCTTATAAATAATATTCAAAATATAAAATAAATCCAATGATTAAATCAATATGTGAATGAATATATAAGTTTTGAAAAATGTACATGAGTAGTTTAAAATGCAATAACACAACAATACATTATTGAATGAATTATTAGAAAAAAAATTTAAACCAGGTATTGATGATTCATATTAATAGATATTGTAATGGAAAAAAATATTATTTATGTTTGGGAATACGTAACGTGAATGATAATCACATAATGAATTGGGAAAAATACATTTCAAAAGTAAAAAAATTCATTTATAAAATTAAAAAAATCCATACACTCTAAATACTATGGTTATTATCCATGGGATGTAAGGACATACTATTAACATTGGGATATAATTGAGGAGAGGGAGATCCTTGGGGTGTGATCAAGGTTAGGGGACAACATTACTATGAACTAAAGCTGCGAAAGAGGGGATGATTTTGTTTCATCATAGTGAGGAATAATTAGATGAGGAGATATCATGGGAGGGATAGTATTCCAAGAATACAATTGGGGAGATGGATTCATATCTTCATAGTGGTGTGGAGTTTCATTCGTCAGTTTGGGAGTTGATTATTCTGAGGAGTTACATGGATGGGGGATCAAGAATTAAAGGGGTGGTGGAAGGAGGATATGAATGAATAATTTATGTATTATTTAGCATTAGTTTTAATTGAACATTTCTGAAAGTTAATTGGTTATTGGTTTATTAAAAAAATAACCCAAAATAATTTTAAAATTAATGTTTAATATAATGTTCCCCTAATAAATGACACATATTTTATTTAAGATAATTTGTGATAGTTATTCAATACCACTATGAATACACCACTTCTATAAACTAGAATTTTTGTAGTGCATGTATCCATTTTTTTATACATGGTTATATAATTTTCTTGAGGTGATGACTAAAAAAATATGCGGAAATGTAATTATGGTCTTAAAAAGTTGATTAAGTGTATCTATTAATAATGAATCTTGACTTCTAATCAGATAATATAATATAATACATATAATATAACAATTCAATAAATTGATTACTCATACCCTAATAAAAAGGATTGAATTTACACTAAGAATGTAATTCATTTTTATGTTCTAAAAATAGCTAGAATAAAACCTTTCTCTTTGACTTTACTGATGTGAAATACCAAGATATACTTGTAAAACAACATTGAGTGTAGTAGGAACCCAAATAACACAACATATCATAATACTTGTTTAAAATCATACCATTATTTATATAAAATATAAAATATTTAATATAATGATCTCTAAAAGGAGATTCAAACATACCTGAAATGAAAATATAATTAAAATATAAATATATAATTATTTCATCAAAATAATACATGATGTTAATACATTTTTAAATAATAAACACATTCTTTTAACTATTTGGATAAATCAAAAATCGTATGAATTTGGAAAAATCATAAAACCTTACGTATAGTTAAAAAGTAACATATATACATTTAATAATTAATAAAAGTTGTTTTATTAATAAAAAATAATAAATATAATACTGTTTTAAAATAGAAAATAATGATTCAATTATACCATCCACCATGCATTCAAAATTATTTGTGGTTGATTCTTACATTTTATAAATAATTAAATGATCATCGTAGTAGTGTTTGATTACAACTAATACATGTTTGGTCAGTTTTGGGTATTTGAAATGCATTCTCATCTTATTTATCATTTTAAATGAGAAATAAAATTTTGGAAGTTCTCACTATAACATGTATCACTATGAAATGTGTTTTTTTCCAATAAGATAAAATTAAAGAAATAATAATTTTCATATATATTCATGATAATATAATATATTCTGATTGTTTATTGATAATTTAATCCATGTTTTGAACCAAAATAGAATTTATATTTTTAAAACAATCATTATTAGTCAAACCATCTACACCTCATGTTTCAATGACATTAAAATACATTATAAATTTTATATGTGAATCATGGATTGATTATTAATGTTTTATGAAAGTTTAATCAAATATTCCCAATATTGAGTTTGTGTAATGCATTTTAAACTAATTTTATTCCAAAAAATAAAATTACATTCTAGGTGATTAAATTTATGTTACACATAAAAATACTGTGATGTTAATTCCAAGAGTTCTCAAAATAATCCGTTAATATTTTAATATAGTTTTTGACAATTCAATCAATTGTTCTCATAATTGTATATGTTATTATCATTTTTGTAAGTTTCCATGTTTTTGGACAGATTTAATATTAATGAGAATTTGAATTTATCCATTGGTGGATGGGACAAATTTTTAATCAGAAACGAGAATGAAGTTAAAAGTGTGTGAACATCCAAAACAATGATTTTTAATGTTTTCTAAATATCAAAGTATGTCCCAAGAGTTTTGAGAATGTAATGGATTATAAATTGGTTGATGGGCTCCTGAGAACATCTATAGTGGTAAATTCACATACTATATGTCATGTATGACATGAAATGGTATAATGTAATGTGCCCTATATAATTCATGATGTGAAAGATCATGGATCATCCTAAGGAATTCAGGACATGTATTAGGTTACCTCCATTAATTAGGGTCACATAATTAAATTTTTTCATATTGGGAAACCTATGAGAATGGGTTTCTTTTAAAAGTGTTAACATGGGCTTTCCCAAATTTTTCAACTAGAAATATGAGGGTGCACATGTGAGGCTATGGTAAGATCATTCTTCCCTTTATATCTTCATGAACAATCAAAGAGATCATTAGTGTGATGAAATAGTTTTTGTGGGAATGCTCATCATCTTACATCTAACTATGTTATTTCTCTTCTGTAATTACAAATATTAGGAGTTTCCTTTTAGTTATCATCGGTAGATCCACATAATCCTTTTGGTCATGGTATCAGTGCGATATGATTGATCGCTGAGATTTTAGGTATTATCCATTTATGAATTAAATCATTTTAATTTTACAAATTATAATATTATTTAATTTTACATACAATAAATACAATTAAAGGATTTTTATTTTATGTCTGTGAGAAAGGACCATGCATCTATCTAATGTGCATAGATTGGCCATAGATGCTACTTCCAACCCATGGAAAATAAATGGATTAAATATTATAAAGGTGGTAATTCTTTAGTACCAACACATTACTATTTATTCATTCTTATGTTACTATTTGGATACTCGGGAACACCCCTGAGGGTGACACCCCTTATTTAAAGTCATTATTGTGGATTTTTTAATAAAAAAAATTAGAATCAGGTACTGGATGAATTCTTGGGGTCACTAATAACTATCATGCTCCTGCTAAATCCCTCAACATGAGTCTATTACAATGATCAAGGTTACCATATGGGAAGCCTTTTTTATTTCCTACTATGACCCCATGATATATTTATTTCTTATATATTGTCGTAAAGGACATGAAGTGTTATGCCTTGGTTTATCATTGGAAGTTGAGGATCTGGGGCATGATTCCACACTAGAAATTGTCTGTATGGGTACCAATGGTTACATAGTTCTTGAGTGACCCTAAGATAGTTTTTTATGTGTTTGGGTAGATATGGTAGTAGTTTTCAAATTAATATAATTATGGAACTTTTAAGAAATGACGCTATGGAATTATGGGTGGGATCATTTTTTGGCCTCTATTTATCATTTATTTACTAAGTAATTAATTTATTATTGATGATGACATTATTACAATACATTATTCCTATTTTTGGATGATTATAATTACATAATATGACTCCTTATCTTTGGGATTACATGATCTACTTCTAAGGATTAATCTTTAGAGCCATTTTAAATTTTTTTTGTTTAGATTAATTGATCGATTATATATGATCCATAATCTATGCCATTTAATTGATTATTAACTTATTAATTGGACGATCAGATTCACGTCTTGGTATTTTGCTATTGTGTTCTATTAGTTATTCATTTTGTTAATTGAATCCATATTATTATGATACTTGGGCATGGAATACCTGTGAATATGATACTCAATAGATGGGGATTAACATGATCTCTATGAATGATTACTTGTATACATTATTAAAAATGGTTCTACTCATCATTTATGTGACATATACTCATAGATGATTATTCTCTCCTTACAAATGGGGAATGTTATGGTCTCTATGATTGATTAATTGACCATAGTGTTAGACATTGAGCACCACATTGTTTATGAATTCAAGAGAAGGATACTCATTCCTTTAGTGATTCCATGAAATATCACATGGATTGGGTAGATACACCAATACTACATCACCCAGAGGTACTTCGTTGAAATGGGGTTGTCGAACTATTTATTTGAATGGATGTGGAGCATGTTATTTGATCCAAAATCTATCCCTTTAATAAATCATCTAAGGATTAGCCCCTAGGGTTTATTTGATTTCAAATGTCATGAATTAATGTGGAGCAAGACCTAGGTCACACACATCATACTTGATTTATATGTATTTACTAGCATGACTTCGTGTTCAGTGACAATTCACATGATTTAATTTCAATATATGAAATACTTCACTGTAGTAACTCGAAGATAGAATGGGAGGTCCCAGGTTTAGAAAATGCACCCCCGATAGGGATGTATCTTTCAAATAAAAAATTTCATCATTGGATAAAGAAGGTATTGGGATCAAGATTATAGTTCCAAGTATTGACATAATTATACCTAACATGAGTCCGACAACATCCACCTCAATTCCCTTTTAATAAAATTTTGCGATGATCAGGATTACAGACCTAAGGATCAACTACCCTTATTTTATCATATTTTATACATTACTCATGTATATAAATATTTATGTAGATATATATATATATTTGAATATACATATATATATATCTAAATAAATATATACATCATCGTATGCTACCCAGTCGATTAGGGCCACAAACCCCGAGACATATTGTGGTTTCACATTATTTATATTATTTATCATTTACATTTGTGTCTCAACAAGGTTGGGAAAATTCATTGAGAATTCCTCTTACATCATAAAATTTAATTCTGTTTTAGGATGCTATTTTTATTGTTATTGTTTTCTTTTTAAGTTTCACACATTTACATACACTGCAAATTATAGTATTTTTATGAGACTATGTTGGTGGTTTCCTACTGGGTTTTGTATGAACACCCTTCTAAGGATGCAATTATACTAGGGTACCAAAGAACATGCTCACCTAGTTGCAGGAATAGGCGGGGAAAGGGCTCGATAGTGATCGATCAAGATCGGTAAAATACACATCTGGAGAGCTGATATATTGTTTGGCATAACAATAATTGTATTACATTGTAATTTAATTTCTATTTATTTTATTTACTCTTATTGATGTGATCATATAGTATTTTTGAATATATGACCTATCCATTTGGGCCTATACTGTATTTCATTTAATATTACTTTATGCTTCTATTTTTATTATTTATTGCTTCCAGAATCTATTTATTTATGTCATTAGATTAAATATAGTTATTTATACTATTTTTACCTCTTATAAGAGATCATTGTCTCCCCATGGAAAAAACATAATCCCTCGCTACTAATTAATAGCCTCATCTATATGATAAAGCCTTCTTATGGACTTGTGGTGAACCTCCATAGAGAACTAATTTAGGGGAATCCAGCTAGGGATTTTACAAAGAGATATTAGATGTTCTTTATTTATAACTGTTTGACTATTTGGGATAGGGTAGATTGTATTATTTGGATTTTTTTAACATATGATTGAAATAACATTGGTGAGTCAAGAATACATGTTTTATTATGATGTCTAGAAAGCCTAGGATATTTTTTTGTTCTTATAATCTATGATGATTCAGTTAAATTAGATTTCCTCAATGAGAATATCATATTTTTTGTCGATTTTTTTATTTAATAATGGATTTATTGAACATGGACAATCAATGGGGCTTGTGATTGGTTCAGACTCTTGGCCGGAAAATGAAATTTTCATATCATGCATCATATTTTTAATTTTGGATTCACATGGTAATGATATAATATTATGTGATTTTTTCTAGATATATAGTTCAATTTATTAATGATTAAAAAAACCATAAATCTAGTATTTATTATATATGTTTTTGAATAAATTATACTCAATTGAGATAAATATTATATATTTCCTTTAATTGGAAGGATATATGGAACCACATTGTGGAATTTGACGGTGATTATAATGACTCAGTACTCTTGAATAGGAGGTGTGGTGACCCTTATAGAATGACATTATAAGATTCTAACCTCCTCTAGAAATGAATCTAGATATTTTTAGAAACTCTTTTACTATTTTTGAGTACTTATTATTTTGGTTTTACTATAGGAGTGTTTGGGTGAAAATTGTAAATTTTGGTAGGACGAGGGAATGTGAATGGTTGGTTCCTAGTTTTTCAAATATGTGTGATTGGCCCCAATAAACCATAAAACCACTTATAGAGATATATTTCATGTTTGGTTACCTATTCATCAAATTGTGCACCATCATAGGAGAAACCATTCCCTCCTAGAAAATGTGCATGGTTATGATGTACAATTTAGTAAACATTTTGTAGGTTATGTATAGAAAATTATTTAAATTTTAAAAAATATGAACCGCCATATTAACATAATATCACGAAAAACACATTTTTTAACAATTACACTCATTTTTGAGACTTGAAAATGAATTATAAATGCTTCTGTTCTCCATTCTTCATGATTCAAAACCCAAATTGAAGATATCCACCTCTCCTGGTAAGTCCATCTTATCCCGATTAGTATCCCATTTATTTAACATTATTTTTCCATTATTTAAGGGATGTTTTTTTGTTCTTTATGAATATAGATCTAGGATTAATTAGATATAATTTTTTATGAATTGGATCTAGGAATTGAATCACGATATCAATCATCGTCACGATTAGGGTTATTCTTCTAAAATTGATGATATCCGTTTGTGGGTGTTCATCACCGATTCTGAGGTATGTGGTATAGTATTAAAATCCATATGTATTGATTTAAATTACAAGTATTTAGTTTTATAATTGCTAATGAATGATTAGAAATCATGTTTCTTAAATTGAATTAATTAATTTGGTAAATTAATGTATTAAGGGATAGTTAAATTGGAGATATTGAATTGATTGAATTCTAATAATAAATTTTTTAATTAATTAAGTGGTAATTGGTTTTGTGAAATTTTATTCATTAATTAGTAGGTATTTTTGTTATTATAGAATTTTTGATGTGATAAATTAATTAATGAATTAATTAATTCAATTGACATGATTAATTAAATGTTGATTTCATTTTTATATTTAGGTTGATTAATTAATGATGAATTAATTAATTGGTAAATTAAGTAATTGTATATTTTGATAAACAAGATATTGTGATATATGAGATATTGTGTTATATGTGATATACGTTATTGTTTGATATATGAGTTTTCGACACAAACTGATTCTCATTATACGCATATGTGAATGGCTGATATACGAGTGTGGGACATGAATTGATGCTCCAAATACCCATAGAGTGCCATTTTAATGCACATAGATATTATTTTATGGGTCATTGACTGATGCTCAAAATACCCATGGGTTGTGGTGTTGGGACTATTTCTCCAGAAACCCATGGTTTTATAGATGCGACATTTTATGCTCATGATATTTGAATTAAATTACGATTCAAAATAAAATTTTTTAATATGATGTTAATTGAAAAATTAAAGAACAAAAATATACTGAATATTGAATAGAATATGTGATAGTTGATATGGACCAGACATCGGCACAACCTGAATTTGGTAGTGAGAATTCAGGTTTCATCGAGAACCCATGAGTTTATGACATTAAATAAAGGATAATTGAATAAATGTAAAATATTTACATCATTGATTCTATATTAATATTTTTACAAATTAATAATCTATTGTTACTATATATTGTTTTTAACATCATTGGTGGAGGTCTACTGAGTTGAACTCAAACCCTAATCGGCCTAACTAAAAGTTACCCGAATAGGATTCATCTTTGTAGGAAATTTATATTGCGAATCATAGTGTATTGTAAAAATATAATGACATAAACATAATTCAAATATCAAAAACATAAGATGAATGGATTTTTTGATAGCCTATATCAATATATTGTATTCAACATTATTGGATGAGATTAACACCACTGACAATATATTTCATATCAAAGAGAAATTTCCCCAAATGAATTTAAATTAAAAAAAATTAGCGATAACATGGTATGAAGATTTGATTCATAATCAAATTCTAAAACTAGTATTCATGTATCTATAACTGAAATTTCTACCATAAAAAATTAAATGATATGATGTATAAAATATTTTTCATAATTTACAACTATGAACATACTAGTGCAACTTTCCTGGATTTCACATTTAACCCTCCCAATGTGATCATAGAGAAGGATACATTGAGAAAAGTAAAAATAATTTAATATATAATTGTATAAAAAACAATATAAAATAATGTTTTTTCCATATTTTATGTTTTTGTGATAATTTTAGGAGAATAAGATGACAAATGTTAAACTTATTGAAGCAAATTATCATTATCAGCTTTCATTGTTTCATACAAATATCTATTAATTGATTTAAATAAATATGAATTTCGAAACAAGTAAATCAATATTAATTTTTCTATCAATATTTATTATAAATATTTCTCGAAGGGGATCTACAAATCTTACATGAAAACACTCAATCACACACATGATGTAATCTATGAAAACTAGAACGCAAGACCTCCTGACACCCCACGTCTATTTTTCACCAGGCTCATCCTTGAGGGATATCTGTAATGATTTATATACCAAAACCATATTAGTAAAGTCTATATGTTTTATTTCATAATAAGTATTCAATTTTAATTTATCATTAGTGATCATTTAAATTTTTCTATATATATTCTACATATCTTTAACAAATAGCAGAAAATAATGAACTAAATGTTTAATGGGATTAATTTAAATCCTTGCCAAAAATTCAAATTTTTTTGAAACCCTATTTCAACAGGAATATGAAAACATTTTATAAAATTATCAATATGTAGGTCAACATGTAGGGAATCATTTATCAATATTATAATGGATATTCCATGAAGAATGTTTAATAACTATACATTGAATATACATTGTAAGAAGAGAATTCCAAAAATAACACAAATCATCCCCATCCAAAGAAATATCATGTATGTAATATGAATTTTGTTAATTTTGAGGAGCTAATAGATAAGTTGAAATAGGGGAAAAAATTCAATTAGGAGAAAAGAGCTCAACATCACTATTTTGGTAAGTGTGGTTACATTTTATCATTTTTTGGATTGGAACTAAGAGGAAAATAATTAGGAGACAACACAATAGAAGCCCATTTCATTATTAAATTAATAATATATAAATTTTTAAATAAATATAATTATATTAATACATTATAGAGAATAATGGTTTTGTACCATTGTGAAATTATGCATATACATATATTGTTCATAATAAAAAAATAACATTATATCATATATTCTACATAGCCCTCTTATGGATCTTGGGTTCAACTTACTATATGTTTTCATCATTGGTGAAAAACCCGAGAATGTTCTGAGATAACATACCAATAAGAGGAAGAATGACAAAAAAAATAATTATATATATGAAACAATATTATATGTGTGAGCATTATTGTCATAATAATTTTCTATGCATAGTTAAATCATCATAATCATAAGGTTATATTTTTATAATGACTTGGAATGTGTAATATGAATAATAATTAAACATCATAACATACTGTTCAAATGCCAAACCTAGATTTCCACAATGTTTGATTCATGTTCACTCAAAACATTTATCTATAAAAAAACACTGTAGTTGTGAAAAAAATCTTGAATCATGATATTAAATAATACATATAGTATCATCAGACATGTCATGTTACCCATTGAATTTTAGGGCTATATAATTTTGGTTCAACCTTTCACATTATAATATGTTAAAAATCATACATTCCCCATTTAACAGAATCATTAAACAATCATAGTCATGAAATTAACTCATTATGAGGAATGGGTTTCAAAAATAAATTTAATGTATAATTTAACTAATAACCAATGGGTTTGAAAATTAATAATGGATATCAAATTTCATAACAAACCGCAAATTTTATTGAGTGAGGAATAAAAAACTCTAGTGGATTCCATGAAATGTGTCAAAAAATTAAATATTTCTTAAAATTCATGAAAATATGAATTATTATAATTTTGGAAATTTAGAATCCTGTGTAAACGATAAACGAATTGTGAGTTTTAAATTATTGGAAAATATAGGAATATCTATACTGAGACTAATGTGAAAGATTATATAACCCACAAAGTAGAAGTTGGGTTCGGGAATCCCCTTTCCTTAATTCCTAATTTATTTCATAAAATTTCCACTAATTGATTAATAAGAATAAGATTATTAAAAATTGAAAACTTAAGTGATTTATACTAATTTTTAACTATATATTTATATTTTAATAATTCTATTAAATATATGGATTTTGATTTTTTTAATGATGATGTATTAATATATCATATTTCCCTTTAAATATCTTATATTCTTTTTATTTCACATTTTTTTAGGCAATCATAAAAATAATTAAATTTAATAATAAATATTAATGTAAATTATATTTATACATTTATATATCATACATATATTTTTACATCCATTAATTAGGGAGGAAATTAAAAATGATTTTGGAAACATCCTCGAGGGTGTTTAACCGACTGTTATTGAGACATTGTCCCAAGAGAAGCTTTGATATATATAACATGTGATTATAATATAATAATATTTATATAGGATATTAACAATATAATTAACATTTTAACATATTTTTCAATCATTTTAACAAGATTTTTATAATAATATAGAAGTATATAAAAGAATTAGAAATAGAAAACTAAATAAATATATGAATAAAAATTACCTATTTATAATATTTATCATTTTCTATAACACATTAATTATTAGAAAAATGGAGATTAATTACTCTATAATGTACATTAAATTTTTTATTGTCATGTATAATGATAATTTTTTTAGGTATTATTCATTTCTATGCTTCTGTAAAATAGTTTTTGAGGGGGAAGTAGAGGGAGTATTTATACTTATGGATAAAGGTGTTTTTTTGGATAAAATGTTCATTACAATATACATTAAATGATATATATATATATACATAAATAGTTATTTTGTTTACCTTTTATGTCATATTTTAAATAAATAAAATGGTTTTATTACTTTTATGGTTTTTAGAATCTAATTTCATAGTTTTATTAAAATAGAAATATAAAAAATGATAGTTGATATTTTAATTGAAAATGTTAGACTATAAACTATGGAAAACACTATGAAGGTACATAATTTTAATTTTATAAACTATTTTACTTATGAAACTTTTTTTAAATGAACCACAAATTCTAAAAATGATTACAGTCTTTATTACATATTGAATTATGTAATTTGAAAAGGATACTAAATAAATGACATTTGATCTTTCAAAAATTTAATTAAAAAATGCCACATGTGCTAAAATACAGTTAATGGGTGAGAATTTAAATAGGTTTTTGGACATCACAAAAATAAAGGGATGCAATAATGTCAATACCCATACTAGAGTGCCCCATGACCTGACTCTCTATGAATGCCTCAATCTTTCTAGGGGATAATGACTATTGTTGAAAAGTCAAATCACTTAAATGGGAGGAATTATCCTATACACCTATGAATACACACATCTCTAAGCCTATAAATTATTTAAAAGTAAAATCAATTAAAATCCATGCAGCAATTCATCTAAATTATGTATCTGGAGTACGTTAAGAAGTTAAAGAAAGTAGACAGGGCCAAATAAAATGCCACCATAAGGTCTTCGAAAACCGATGTCCATTCCGAAAGTATGTACTGAGACATTTGTGAGAATGCTGAATGAACACACTAGATACTATTTGGTTTCACTAAGAACGCTCATGTTCTTGTCTGTTAGGTAATCTATCAAAATGATGATCATTTACAAAAGACACTAAAGGTGCAGGCAAAACTGATGAAGGGGTGAGTATAAAAATACCCATTTGGAAACCTTGAACACATGATGATTAAAACAAAGGAAATACTCTCAGATTTATATAGGTATATGTTCACAACAGATATAACAATAATATTCAGTTATGCTCAACAATGACACATAATATATATGTAAGTCACAACTGTAGTACACAATCCTAGGATTACCGCTTGAAGATTTCCTCTAAAAACACATCATGGAAAACAAACTATTAATTATAGTAGCACTGATAATTTCAATCCAATAAGTACCACTCATCAAGTGTCATCTTTAGAAAGAACACATTGATAGTGTGAATTGTATATGATACACATATGAGGATGACATCAATAACCCTGGGGTGATACAATTTATTGGATCAATGATCATGTGTTGTGTGTCATGAAGATACCATGAACTCCACTTAGGGCATAAAGATGAATCAAGGATATCATCATGGCCGTTTAGTGGGATTCCAATGACTCTATCCAAGAGGTATTCGTGATAAATTTGTATTCCTTGGTACAATTGACAATTCTATACCAAACATTAGAGAAAGAATGAGGTGGACATAACATAATAAAAAATGACCAAAATAATGAAAAAAATGGATAAAATCAATTTAAAAATGGGTATACTACATGTTTTATGGGTTACATGTTGTGTCCATTAATCACACATCTTACCTATGTATATGGACAGTTTCATCAAACAACATCCTTGCAGAATAACATAGCATGTAGAAAACATGTATAGTCTACCCATTTTCTAGTACATAGCTCAATATCATGTAAATTATCCCTTGTACTGCTATATGACATAGCTCATTTATCTATTCTAGTCCATGTTAGTGTGGGGGAGTACTCGGAATTTTCCAAACCATGTAGTCAACCAACATTCCAAGTGCATCAAAATGTACATATCGTTTCACCTAGGAGGTGCAACACACCGAATGATAAGGGTCACTTGAAATGAGATATTTAAAATCCTTTGGAAATACATGATACCATCTAGGGGCCCCAAATGGCATGTAGATCTATATTACATGCCCTATTTCTCGATATTTTGATGAATCCTAGATTTTATCCCGTGTTCGATTAGGTGCCACTAGCATTCGATCTAGTGATAGTGTTTCATGGGATTGAAGATCCAAAATCATAAAATTCTAATGGTTTTGAAAAAATGGTCTAGTATCATCAGATCTTCTTGAAATATAGATCAAATATTCATTCTTCATTGTGTGCAAAAGAATGCAGAAGAACGAAAAATTGGGTATCCACTGTCATCCAAATTCCCCATCTAGGATGTCAAACAACCATTGTGTTGTTCTAATCCTAGATCATTGATTTCCAATCATTTATACATAAAAAAAGATGTACCCAATCTATTGATCATGATTTTAAGATTCACAGGGAAAATGATGAATGCCCTTAAAGAATGAAGAATCATGGGAAAAATGAAAAAGAAAATATAAGAGGATTGAACCTCAATTGATGTTCTTTTTGATCTCGATTCATTGTTGTTAGAAAAAAATGAATAATCATCAATCAAAATTATATTATCCCATAAACACCCTAAAAACATATCCAACCCCAAATGAAAATCGAACAACAAATGAATATATTTGTTGATTGATTCGCTTTCATCATAGAAAACATGAATGAGGAAGAATCAAATAAAAAACCTTCCATAACTCGATATTAATCAATTTCTAATGATGAGGGTAGAAGTTTTGTGTTCATTGAAAAGATCCTTTGAATATGTATAGAATCGATCATCGATACCCGATCCTATGACACTATTCCAAAGAGAAATCCTATGAATCTCTATCAAATATCTCTCCTAATATTATAGGGTTTATGTGGATAACATAGGATTTCAAACATTTAAATATATTTAAATATCGAATTTTTTTCCCAAAATACAGGAAATAAAATAATTTTTTCAATTGTTTTATTTATCTATGAAATAATGATGTATTTTCTATAATTTTCCAATGCTAATTATTTTTTTGGTTCATGTAGGGTAAACATGAAATTCTAAACTCCGCGGTTCAGTGGAATTTCTGATCTGGGAATCTATTTTGATGTTATAAATTTTTCCATGAAAACAATGTGCACATGCTATTTAATATATTTATTATATTTCAAACATTTAATCTAGGAACCCCAAGCATCAGAACCACGTTCCATCTTAGTTCTTAGTCTTGAAAATAATCCATAAAAATCCAAAAATAATACTTAAGAAATATGAGACATTAAATTCTCCCACGTTTGGTATTTAAATCGATGAAATGTCAAAACATGGTCTTCTAAAAAATTCATGGGTACTAAGCATGAATCATATCTTCCTTTTCCGTTGTTTTATCCTAGATATTCATGTTCTTTCACCAGACACGCACTAATGAAGTCAATCTTCTATGAACGATCCTCTCTTTCTAATCATTGATCTCTACTGGGTTCTCAGCAATGGTTTCTCCAACCAAGATGACCAGCTCTCCATAGTTGATAACGTGTGATGTGTAATGCTCATACCTCCACAGCTGGTAAACATAAAAGAATTCATGTACCAAATCTAACTGCGGATATAGATCTAATCAGCACAACACCCTTCCATATCTATGCAGTATCTATAATGATAAAATGAACCTCATATGAATATATTTGCATTGAAAAAATCTATATAATCCACCACTATGTGAAACCTGTAGTAACACATGATCTCCTTCGATGAATGCCAATGGTATTCATTATCTATAACCATAAGTATTCTGACAGATTTTTACAATCTTAATCTTCTCCTGGATGATCTGTAGCATCTCTCATGTAGCTTACACCAACACTGGGTCCATGAGATCAAACTCTACTTGGTAAATATTGAAATATGGTGACCTACATGTTCACCCATAAAAATCCTCAAATGGATCCATACAAATGGAAAATTAGTAAATTTTTTGGAACTCAAACCCCTCCAATTGTAGGTGATCATCCCAAATATGTCCAAATTACATCATGAAGGCTCATAAAATATCCCCTAAAACCTGAATAGTCTACTCAGTCTCACTATCAGTTTAGAGGGGATGAACGTTGGGCTCAAGCATAACTGACTCCCAAAAACCTCATGTAATCACTTCAAGAAAAGTTATGTAAATAGAGAATAACTATTCGAAACAATAATTGATTGAACTCCATCGATTAAGACTATATCCTTCACATAGAGGCATCCCATGTTCTTTATGAAACACTACTCTCATATATCCATGAAGTGAGATAACATAGTGATTTTTTCTTTGACCATATAGATTGAATTGGGTCCACTGGAAATATGTGTTAAACTCATCATGAGTTCTATAGATATCTCATCCCATTTCCATTTTTTAACCTCAAATATTTAATAAAACCCACTGGAACCTAGTGCTAAACCTTAACTGACCAATAAGTAAGGCATCGAGAGACAAATTTTGCAACTCCTTTCTTCATCCATGGACACTAAAACAGACATTAGTTTTTATGGTACATATTTTCAACACAATTATATTCCACATAAGTACATGTATGCAACATTCTTAGAACCTCTTAACAAAAATATACTGGTACCATCTCGTGTCTAAAAAATAGCGACATTCTTCCTAGATTTAGAAAATCCATCACTAGAATCCCCCCAGGACATATGTGTTTATAGGGCCTCACCATCAGTATCCCATAGTTGTTCCTTCCTAACATTCTATAAGAGTAGAGGGGTAACAACCATTATGGTAGATAATCTACTTTATATACATCCACAATGGACTTCATCACTGAGTCCAAACACTATTATGCACTATTTCTCAACTGTGAAAAAATATTTTCTTATGACATAATATCTTAAAACATTTCGTTTTTTAGGAATATAGACTATTTAAACTTCCGAATATTGGAGGAACATTAGATATCACCTCTATCATGAGTTGATATAACAATAAGATATGATATACATGAGACTCTGGAGAACATGGTATACAATAAACTGCTCTCCCATCTAGAAATTTCGACACATCGATAAAGTGAAGTCTACCGCTGCAACCTCAAGATCATGTGTCATGTAGTTATACCTGTATGGTATAAGATGGAGTGTACCATATGTAATCAAAGCTTTCCTTTGAAATTGGAAACAACAAAGTCATGTTCATGAGGCATCTTAGAACACTCTGTACTTGATACCCACCTCTAGAATTTTAAATATTGCAGTTCTCATCAAACTCTTCCTCAACTACTGAAGAGCCTAAGTGAACCTCTCTGTCTGAAAGAAATGATAACCCTTTCAAGTAAAAGATGTCGTAAGGGACGATTTTCTAGAAAAATCATGTATTTATATGTGGTGGTTCCCTACAAATTGGAGGAATCTCTACACAACTATCACACATATGGTTTCATCCCATGTAGACATAGCCAAATCCTAGTCGGGTCCACTAAATATCCATATGTTAAGATAATGTTTCCTATAACATGGAACACCTAAATCTAAATCTGAAACTATGAAAGATTTATGTAATGAATGTTATCACTGATTATTTCTTGATCCTTCCACATGCATCATGTGTTCTCTTCCTCATCCACTGAGTACAAAAGGATATCATAGATGAAGACTACCTTGAAATAGTCTAAGTATGGATGAATGACCTAGTTCATGAATAACATCTGGAATATTAGGCCACTCTTTATACCAATGGGAATCACCATGTACTAATTATGACTATACGAACATATGAATGACATATTTAGTATATCCTCATCATGTACTGACAACTAGTGATAGCCTGATCTGATGTCAACCTTTGAGATCTATTGTCCTCTTATCAGATGATCATATAGGTTATCGATCCTCAGTATTGGAACACATTCTTCTCAACGACCTGGCGTAAGAACTGGTAGTCCACAAAAATCCTCAAGATCCCAACTGACTTCATGGAAAATAAATATGGGGATGCCCAGGGCGAATAATTTGATCAAAAAAGACCTTCCTTTTCTAGTCCTCCAAGAGAACCTCAGCTTGAAAAGCTCTATAAGATCCATCTAATATGATAGTGTCAGTATCATTTTTTACCCTTGTAGTTAGAACAATGCATATTTTTATCTCATGTTGTGGACTTATATATAGACATTCCTATGTAAGAAAACCCCACAATCTGCCACCATAGTAAGAAACTGTTAACCCAAAACATCCACTACCCCATGAGTTTTTCTATCAATCAGATGAGTCATCTGGTGCACCCTCTTTTTCACCAGTCCATCATTCGCTTCCTAGGATTCCTTTTCACTGAAAAATGAAAAATTTGATCCACCACAGTGGACTCAATGAACCCTTCTCCTAAAAATATCAATTAATTAATGAACTATAGATAAATAAACAATACCATGAATGAAGTTGTAAGGACATGATGTTTCTACTAGGTGATTCATACAAATACTCTATCCGCTATGAGACATTCCACATTATCAAAACAAGTGTTTGATCCCTGAGCCTTAACCAGTATCAGTCTTCAATATTAAGTTTCATTCCAAAGGATCAAGCAGAATCTCTAACAATGATAATAGTTATTTGGAAGGAATGAAATTAATGTTACATATGTCTCTCAGTAATTATTTTATGGTATATATGACACATATCATAAATTGAATCATTCATGGAGCCTCTAGGTTGTATGATTTGACTAGCTATCACTGTCCCCACCCCTGTCCTCAAGCTTCTAGAGTCAGTAATAGATCACTTGGGGGTAGTGGTGGTATCACATCATAATGATGACCCCATACTACAATTATCCCATCTGTAAGGCCACAACATTTACCCTAAAAACCATCCTTCTCCTACCACAGTCTCAACATCAATGGCCCGTCCATTGTATCATTTTCAGATATATGGATAGTTAAACAAATATTTAGTGATATGTACCCTACCATCACATTATTAAACTTTCCTCTCTCATGGATGAATGGAACAGCCATGGGAGCCCTATACTGAAGACTACTTACCCTAGGAACTCCTCATGAAATTTGTCACACATCTATATCACTGAGATCGTCATTGGGTCTCTATAGTCAAGGTTTCTTCACCTGCATGACCACTAGTGACAACCACCTATTTTATCTTTTTAGCCAAGATACTCTCACCCCCCAATGCTATCTTTATCACCCAATTATATGTATGAATTAAAAGGGGGGAAACACTATCTCGGATTTCACAACAAAGACATCACATAAATTCTAGTCCTTGAATGAACTAATCTCGAACCATATCTATTGTATACCTCAATATGTTGATAAAACTTAATGAATACTAAGCTATTGTCATGTTATCCTTCTATAACTGTAGAATCTCATGGATACATAGATCCCACAACATTGCTAGTGAAAATTGGTATTAGAATAGAAGATCAAAATCTATCCATTCAAGATTCTTGTCATCATAATATTTCGTTACTAAATTCTATAATCTACCTATAGATAAATGCAGAAGACGTATCTTATGGACGACAATTTTATCATCTACTGTCTTACCTAGAAGGAAAAATCTGGTCACTGCCTCAAGACAGTCCTCATCCAACTATTAGACGTGATTACCTCAGAACATGAGGTTTTTCTGTAACTAAAACATCCAAACTGTTCTTAGTATAGACATGAAATCCATTGGTACTATCCGTACCACATGCTGCTCTACTAGTTGTGTGGTCAGTTCACCACCCACTAGTAACATCTTGGAAACTGGCCCTTGTATCAATGCCACTTCTCTAAAGAGATCATTCTTGAGATCCTGATGAAGATTCCCAAGTTTCATACCTCACAAATACATCTAAAAACAAAAATTTTTATAACAATCATTGAGTATATCTTGATTGGTGACTCAAGGGGTAAATTGAAAGAAAAACTCATTCCTATATGATGCATGTCCCACTATTTTTCCTCCAACCTGTGTTCTCATTTATCGAGATTCAAAGCTGGTGGTCAGAGTCATATTGTAAGAATATGTTAGCCACTACAAAAACACTGAAGTCCATCACCAAAATTCATAAATTGAAAAACTTGTCATTGTTGCCAAAAAAATTCCACCAACACTGTTCTTAAAATAGAACTGACTACTCTAATAAAACTATGTCATGACCCATCCAAAAATGGCTCATTCCACGACACCCCAAGCCCTCTTCTAATTGGACTAGGGTTGGATACTATCACCAAGAAGTCATATCACAGTCATAGGAGGAATTAACCCCAGTACATGTACATATGAAAACATATCTAAGACTATACAATATATAATATAAAAAAACTGAAAAACCATGTATGCATACATCTAAATCCTATAACCAGAGTATGACAGTATGTAAATGAATGTCAATAGTGCCAAATAAAATCCCACATAATTGAGTCCAATGAAAAAAGTCCCACATAAAATTTTGAATTGGGACTATTGTTAGAAATTAGAAAAGACACACCTCGGTCTATCCAGTATCACTAGAAACACTCTAGTCCAAGTCCTCTTTGGACTCTATCAGAAGAATGGTCATCTACACATGACAAGACATGTGTGGGTAATTCTCTTGTTGGTTTCAGTATAATAATATTATGTTGGGAGCTCTAAAACAATAGAATATACAACAAGAGAAATTCATAAAAAATTTCATAAAAATATGTCTAGAATACATATAATAATTTAATTCAGATATGCTGAACTAAGACACATTGTCTAGAGGTAAGTCATAAAAATAGTAAACTAGTCTAGGATTAAAGCCTGAATATTTCATCAAAGAACTTATCTAGAAGAACACACTCCTAATTCATATAACAATTATTATGTCCATCTGATAGAAACTTCTCATCAGGACTCATCAGGAGGAAGAACACCCTGATACTCTGAAGAGAATACAATACAATGATAATGATTACATCCAATACTGTGGGTCGATACCAACAACTCATTCTAGATTACCACCCTAATTAGTGGATTGAAATATATGTAGTATTGGTCACAATGATAACAAGAACTCAACATAGGGAATGAAGACGAACAAAGGATCTTACTATGGGCATTTTGGAGGGATTTTAACACATCTATAGTAGAAGTAAAGCAAATGAGATCATTGTTCAAGGGGAAGGTAATGATTATGAGTCAACCCTTAGGGAAATGATAAGTTGGTCATAACCTAATGGAAATGGAACATGATACTTAGTAAAAAAGATATAACCCATGTATCAATAAGTGCATGGCATGTTATAGGGTTTACAAATTGTGTCCCATGACCCTGAGACTGACCCATATAAATGGATCCTAGCATCAAAATTTGTCTATGTAGAAGTTCATTATATGTCGACTACCCATGAGGTCTGTCAGTGTTCTAATAAATGGCCCCAATACTTGTAAATTTTCAATTGTACCACTACATGGATTAACTCATGTTCTCGGTCTAGGTTATGTCAGTGTGGGGGAGTAAACATAATGCTACAACCTATATAGTCCACACTTTTTCCATGAAATCCCAAAAGTACACACCATGTAACCTAGGAGGGAAAACACACCATATGACAAGGGTCACAATACTTGTTATATTTAACATCCCCGAAAACCCTATCCAATACCTAGGGGTACCACACAATGTGTAGCCCTAGATTACCTTCCTTGTTTTTGGATTTTACAGAATCATAGATATACTCATGTTCTAAATTTTGAACCCTCATCCTTTTGTCAAGAGATTTTTTCATGATGAGATAAGAGAACTCGAGCCATCCAATATTCTCCATCATCAAAAAATGTGTTATATTAGAAAATTTAATCTGAAAATAGATTAGAATTTCATTCTTCAGTATACGCGGAAGAAAACCAAAAAATTAAACATTTGGTATTCACCATCATTTGAATCTCTTTACCATTGATGCAGCACCTCCATCATGTTATTCTAATCCCAGATCTTTGATTTTGGATAGTTGTGCAAATAAACAGGTTCAAAATAATTTATTCATCAGGATTTGTCGAGTTACAGTCCAAAAGAATAATGGTCATGAAGAATGATGAATCAGGAGATAAAAGAACAAGAAAATATAGAAGGAATTAACATCGATTAATGTTAATTTTGATATGGAATTTTTTATGTTAGAATGGAAACAAAAAACAACAATATTGATGATATTTTCCTAGAAAATCCTCAAAAAATTACTCATCCTCCAAGATGATCAAAAAACAGATCAATCAGTCCATCATTTAATTCACATTAATCATAAAAATTAAGAATGGGGAAGAATAAAATCAAAACATACATCCTAACTCGACTTGGACTGATTTATGATGAATAATGAAGTTGTGTCATGTTCATTGGAAGGATCCTCTGAATCTGTAGTGCATCGATCATTGATCCACAATCCTATAATCATTTTTCTGAGTGAAACCATATGATGTTTTCTCTAATATCCCTCCAATGTTTTGAAGGATTATGGTTCTAACTATGGATTTCCAGTATAAAAATATATTTTATGGTTTTTAATTGATGTTTCAATATAAATAACATAAAATAATTTATTCTATTATTTTATTTATTTTTGTGCCTGTGAAAACCTTTCTATAAATGACTGACACTGACAAATTATAAGTCACTCAAAGGGTAAATCTAATGTTCTGAACACAACCATTCCCTTATATTTCTATTCTAGAAAATGTTTATATTTTATTCATGTAATTAGGAAAATTGAACACGTGTGATATTATATATATTTAAAATATTTTTAATATTTTACTATGGGCAACCATGACTCAAAATTGAACTCCTTCATAGTTCCTAGTCTCTAAAATAACAAATAAAATGTAAAAAATTAATACACTAAAAAAATGATAAATTACAGTTAGAGAGATACAAAAACAGTCTTCTCAACCTAAAGCTATAGTGAAAAACAATTAAAATATCAATAGGATAGTTCATGAGTATTGTATTATTTTTTTAATTTAAAAGGACACAATAATCAATTGATTAAGACTTCCTATAAAAATTATGTGTAATCATTGAATTTAAATAATGTATATTTTTTCATATACATTCAAGACAATTTTTCATGATTTCTAGATATTTTTTATTGGTTCATTAGTTGTCATTTGGGAAATAAATTCTATATGATTGGTGATAATGATTTAGATAATTTTTATGAAGTCATATACTGTATATGGATTTCTAATTTGGAAAATAATCATTTTAATTTTTAGTGTTTTTGAAGATAACATAAATAATTAAATGTTATTAATGACCTTTCACATAGTTATTAAAAGTGTATCTGTATGACCAAGAAAATCATTGTCTGTATGATGTGATGATGATTAATTGAAGATTCTATGTAATAAATGATAAAAGAAAAGGAGTATTATACTAAGTAATAAAGATAATTATTTTTTTCTTATGAAGTGATGAATCTATGTTGTCCATGAAAATAATTCCCAAGGAATCCAATTGACATGGTTTTTCACGTGAAATTTTTATTTACAGAAATTACCATTTCCTACGTATTTTTTTCCAATTCTAAAAATTAAGGGAAAACCTCATGCATCCAAGGTTTTAATAATCCATGGGATCATGTGGGTCAATATTCTCAATTATTAAGTGAATAAGATCATGAAATCCAGTTGATGGGAGAGTTTTAGGACCACATGTTAGGCCCAGACATGAGTAAGACCCCCAAGATCCCATGGGAGCAGTGGCAGCTACACTCTATGGGGATTTATTGTGTAAATGATATCTAACATAGGGTGGTATGAGAAACCAATAAAAATTTATAGGGAGTGAAATACATTGTTTGTTTTTTATTTTACATCCATGGCCAGTGGTGAAACTAATGCAGGAAAATGTTGTTTAGTCACTTATCATCCATATTTAAAAGGGATGATATTTCCAAAATTATATAATCTAGATTATCAAAGTGATTAAATCAAGAAATTAAAATTTCCTACCACTGGACACATTTGAATCCACCATTAGTAGGTTTATCTACCATTGTCATGCCACAATGATCATGGATGAGGCCAGAAGCATTATTCAGACAACCAAGATGATCTCAAGATGTCTAAGAGAGATAGAAGAACATTCCATAGAAATTTTTCTTTCACATACATGTCTGATTAGAGGGAAACCAAACCTCATGTAGTAGATGAGTACCATTGATGAAATGATGTAGATTTTTTCCACATGAGTGTTTCAAATGAATGTGCATTCATGTACATTAACTTGCATGCATGTAGATCAAAATAAAATGGTTGGAAAATGCAATAGTGACATGAATGATTTGAAAAGGAATCCATTTATGATTATTTAAATTTGTGATATATGTTATCCTTAAGATGAATGATTCAAAAAACTATATTGTATTAAATATTTTAATTCATGATGAAACATGGTGAGCTGAGGGTCATAATTTTTTTGGGAACTCAATATGAATGAACCTGAATGAAGAAGAAAAAATTACATGAATCCTTCGGTGTAAAAATATGGTATTACACTTCTTAGGTTATAGAATCCTACATGAATATATATATATATATATCTAGATACTTTTGGTGGATCGCATGAAGGATTGAATTCAAGAACGATAACTCATAGAAGATAACTAAGACAGATCTATGATGAAACAGGAAGACATAGATCATTAGGAATTATGAATTATGATTTTCATTCACATAATTCATGAATGAATGTGATGGATGGATTACACATATCCATAGGTAATAAAATCTACAAGACTGAAGAATTAAATTCATGAAACATTCAATATTTTTGATGATGCATGAAGACACCAAATCACCATGCCACATGACAAGAGTATGTATTACAACACCATTAAATCATCCGACATTAGTTCATGAAGAAGGAAATAAAATCACATCGGTAATTCAAATTAGAATTAATGAAGAAATAAATACCCAAAATGGGGAATTCAAAGATATGTAAATAAATATAATACCAATATTTTTTTGGGTTTTATTATTTGAAGGACAGAAATAAGGATTTAAATATTTTGATTCTAAATAATGGAAAAAATGAGACTCCATGAGAAAAACTATTCTATGTTTATAAATATGTCTATGATGATGACAGTATAGAAGAACACATCTTTATAATTTCCTTTTGATATCATTGTAATGGTTTTTTATCAAAGATGTAATGACTCAAATTATGGGAATTTTTTATGATGGTGCCCACATGAACATGAGCATAGAAAGAGAAGTCCCAGGACCAACAATTCTGAAGTTCTTGATTAATTTCATTAGGAAAATGCAATAGTCATTCTTGTATAGAATGATTATTTATTGAAGAACTAGTAGTTATATATTGAAAACACCATTGAAGACTGGTCGTGAAAATATATAATTCCTATAATTCATGATGATTGATCAATTTCATCATTATTTTTGTTCCCCACTTATATGTATTTATCATTATTTGAAATTTAACAATGATAAAAATACATTGAAACAACTATAGGTTGATTAATTCATTGATATTGTCTTAGTAAAGATTATTTTTTAAATCATTTAGGGTTTTTGTATCTTATATAAAATAAATTTCATGTGAATGTGTACAATTATAGTAAACAATAAGTTATATTAATTTTAAATATAGATGATGTATGAGATTAAGTGGTTATAATTGAAAATAATGTAGAACCACATTAATTTTTTTGAACAAAAATTCAAAACCCCCACTTAGTGTTCTTTCAGGATACATATGTTCTCTAAAAGTGGTATCAGTGCCAATTTCTCATCTAATTAGATAAATTTATTTATCCTTAGTTTTTTGGACAGATTATATGATGAGTGGATTTGATTTTGATTCTGATGCAACAAAATTAATAGACATAGTTTCTAGTCTGATTGAGGAAGAAATGAGAGACTCTTACCAGAATATAAAAAAAATGAATAATAAGTAATGATTTTGGGAAAATATAAGTGAAAAAAGAAAATAATAAATAATCTCATGACAAAAATATAAACAATGATAATTTTGATGAAACAATATCAAGGTGAAATTATTTTAATGAAGATGATTATATCCAATTAATAGAAACATTTTTCTCCCAATTTGAATGATATATGAATAATGCTCATTGAAATGTAATTTCAGAAGTGGCAATGTCCTCAATGACCTCATTGAGGGAAGGGAATAATATTTGAAACATATAAATGATGTTTGTTAATTAACTAAAGAGTAATTACAATGAAATGTTCACGATAGAATAACTAGTAAATATTCATTTAGTTGGGTAATATGTGTTATTCAATATTATTTCAAAGTTTACAGGAATGAGAAAGATGCTAATTCTGAGTAAAAACATGTATGGTTAAATAATTAACATGTTAATGGATGACATGACCAAGATTCCTTAATAGTATATTCATAATTTACATTCTCTTGAATAATCATATAATGATACTATTAGTGTCACAGACAGACAATTGGAAGTTAAATCCATATGAATCAAAGACAATTAAATCAATGTGATTGAAGATACTAGAAAAATTTATATTAGAATAAAAAATGATAAGTTAATTGGATAGATGACTAACATCATTTAAAAATGAGAATTTTTCCCTTAGCATGAAATGTAATTAAATAAATGTGAAATTGATTCATTTTATGGAGTTAATAACTTGAGCATCCCATGTTGCTAAAAAAAATAATTCTTCCACTCAAACACATCAAGAGAGTTGAATGACAAGAATGGATTTTATAATAAATTTTTTTTTTGATATAAAATGTTTGTATAAATAGATACTTGTTGGTGGAAGGAAAAATTCAGTATCATCTCTTGATTAACTTTATACAAGATCATGGAAGAAGTTAAATAATAGCCAAATTAATTCTGGATCACTATACAGAATTTCATCTGCATGTTTATGTTTGACGCCCATATATGGTAAAATATGTGTTGAATTTTTTTAAAAAAATCCATGAAAACATATAGGTGGATGATAGAATGTTAAAAAACACATATCATGATTCTTAAATAAAGAAAATACCAAAACAAAAGGAATAATGCACTAAACCATTACATACTAATACTCTACGAAAAAGAAGAAGATTCATTGGTTATTGGTGGTGATGCTGGATGTTTGGATACCATGATATTTAATGATATAATTACATTAGAATGTATTGATTCAATAGAGGGATGACATTAAATGGTAGTAGATGTGGATAAATGAATAAACTGACCAAACTAAACTATTATTCACAGATGAAGAACAATCATTCTATCACGATTAGTTTTGGGAGTCATTGAGGAGTATATAATTACTGAAACATGTCTGGTCACATATAATAAGATTTCTAGTATCCACTAATTGCGTATAATTTCTATTATAATAAATGTCCATAGTATATTCGAATGAAAAGTAAAAAAAATTATTCATTGGTGAATAAACAAGATAATGTATCCATGAAATATTTAAATAATGATACACTGGAGAAGGAAAAAAATTGGATTCTATGATTTTCATATAATCCAAAAAATTTATTCTTATACTATTGAAATAATGGTCAAAACATGGACCATAACAAACATGACATGGAGGAACAAGGTGAGCAATTGGTCATGTTTCTAGATAAACAAAATAAATAGAAATGGATCTTTGTATCAAACCTCATTTGATGTTTTTTAATTTTATATTTAGAATGATCAATTTCTTTGTTTCTTTGATTAAAAATTTTCTTTTTTTGTGCACTCCACTTGTTTCAGCCACTAAGGGATGCATCATCTTCTTTTCATTAGTGGGTTTTAACCTCTTCACGAACCATAATATTTTTATCATTAAACATAAATTTTTAACCCATATTAAATAATCTTAATCCATATTCCTTCATTTCTATTATCATATCTAAAATTTATGTTTTTAGAGGTATAATATTAGAATTTATCTCCATATCCATTTCAATTTATTAACCCAATTCAATTGAAAGTTACACAACTAGATCACTTTAACTCTTTATATATATTCCCATTTTCAAAATGTCTTTATTTAGGTCTACCTAGACATTCCTTAATCTTCTATACCATATGAATATGTCTTCTATAAAAGCATAGTCCACTTGATGAATGATATCAAGTTGACTCACCTTCTCATACATGAATTATATAATGACTTTTTGTTTCGTGTATATTCTCCAGATTGATGATATTAAATAATTGTTACATCATTCATGAGATCACAATCCAGTTTATCCATTAATGAAATATACATTTCCATATTTGAGATTTTCTTACAAAATAATGTCAGAAACAGATTCATCAATAAATTCTGAATTGATCACATTCATTGAAGAGTCCACCTTCTAACGGTTCTTCTTCTTAATTTTTATTTTTATTATTTTTTTATATAATTTAATTTTATCTATATGTAACTAAAATATCATCACCGCATAATTTAAAATATTCTCTTGTGGTAGAGTCCATTGATTCTATGGTTTCTTCAAATCTTCCATAACTTATATCCAAAGTTGTCCACATCTAAAAAGTGGTAGCAAAGTGATTTATATTCATATATACCTCCATTGTTGGTAATTTAATAGTTTCATTTATATGTTTATGTCAATAATTATTAAACTATGACTTATCAAGATAGTATTTTACATATATACTCCATGAAATCTTCAGCACAAGACTTGAAAAACATGTATATCTATTTTATCTATCCAAAAAATTGGTTTCATTGAAAACAGGTGGCCTTATCATAGAATCCATATATGAAATAAATAAAAAATAAATTTGAGGTATTGAAACCTATGTTAGAAATTTTAGGGTTTGAAACCACTTATTGGGACAAAGATAAATGTAATCACCTTTATAGTGGGGGTGAATCAGGGTGCATGTAAAATTAAAACATTATTTCTTCAATTTTCCAAGACTGTACATATCTTGTTCCCTCATTAGAAGGAACACGTATAATATCTAAACGTCCCAATGGAATCCTTCCTGAATCAATCAAAACAATGTACATATTTTTAAAGAACACACTAGAAATAATGATTTCACTCATTTCTCCAGTAAGGGATAATCCAAATCACATTCACATGGTGATATGTTACTGTACCACAATCCACTATACTCGCTTTTGGTAGATACAAGTTTTTGGTTGAGGTTACTCTACACCAAGGCACACTGCATTTACAATGGTTTACGAAAGAAACATTTTTAATCCATGGTTCACTACATCTTCTCATCCTACACTCACTACTTTGGTGAAGGAAATGTAAGTTTATATACATGAGGGTCTCTTTATAATCAATATATATAATTGATAATCATTGTTTCATAACAATAGAATTTACTATCCATTGACATACACATTCATTTAACTCTTCCTATTCAAATATTTATGAGATTAACCTCTAAATATGAGTATTAAATATTTATCTTCCACTAGAATAAATAAAAGAAAAACTCTATAAAATGATGAATAATTTACCAAGTGAATTATTCATGTTTCTCCCCATTATCAATAATCAGATGATACATTGTTACTTATTCATTCCATGAATTATATATTTCAATAAATCATGTTTATCTTTCCTTTAAAACCCAATATATCAATATGGTCTGATACACTATTTTTTTAGATTATAGTTCATAATATTGTAGATATCCAAAAAACCTTCCACTTTAATCAAATAATTGTGATAAATCCCATTCTTATCAATTATCCATGATCATGCCTTGTGTACTAAGAAATAATGCATTCAAATTATTCTAAGTGAGTTGATTATATATTACAAAAAAATCAATCTTATCCATTTTATATTCAAAATTAATCTAAAAAATATTTTGGAAATAACCACACCAAGACATGATTCCATGACTTATGAAATAACATACATCAACTTCACCCTGATTATGGAATGATTTAACTTTTTATGGAATGGTTCCCAGTCAACATCCTGGTCAATAAAATTGATTATAATTTCCTTCTAAATTATTCTAAATATCAAGATGTGATATTTTAAATATCCTTTACTAGTTTATAATATTTCAAAAATGGTTCCATATAATGTTTCTTTGAGAAACAATGTTCTTTCATAATTAGTATGCCTAAAAATCATCCATTATGAAAAATCATATCTTCTATGTGGGAATTTCTATGTTATAGTGTAATATTTCATAGAATTTAATTGGTTGCAAAGGGATAAATTTACTATGGAATAGTTTTTTCATCTTAAAAATATTAGTTTCGCACATTATTCTCATGTCCATGCATTATGGTACAATAAGATCCTATAGTCATTACTTTATCATTTACTTTAATCTTTTAAATCATTCATTTTTTCATAGGCCTCAATTTCATTGAACAACACTTCCCAAACCTCATGGGTTTAATATTATATGGATCTTATAATCATTTTGATTAATCTCATATTTCATTCAAGAATTTCAAATTATTCTTACATGACACACCTTTTTAGGTTGGTTTTGTCCTTTACAGTGTAATACACATAAATCTTCTGAAAATTTTATTAGGCTTGTTGTGCATTAATGTTGAGACTAAGAGATGAATTATTATTCTATTTAGATTTAGAATTTTTTGTGACCTTCGAATGATTTTTGAGAACCTAGGAAATATTACTGAGATCAGGAGTTGAAGAATATTTTCCTAGCACTATTATGTTTGTCAAATAAATGATTAATTATAAAAGGGTTGATGTGGATATGGTTCTTGTGTTCTATTCTGTTTCCCATACACAATTCATTTAAAACTCAAGTGTTACATGGTGTTTTGTTTGAGGTGATGATCATTCCAAGGATTTAGACTAACTGAAAGAACATAAAAGGTGTTTTGATTTTATAGAGTGACATTTTACCATTTTTAGAGTGTTGGGGACCTCACTAGGATATAGTTGAATATAAATTAGTCACAAAACTAGTTTGGGAAGTGAAAAAACATGAATTCTCAAGAAACTAGTGTTTTTGACAGACACAGTCGAAGAGAGAAGTCCATTATATTTAATGATACAGTATAGTACACATTATAATAAGAAAAATGAAGATACCATCTTTGAAATGCCCATTTTAGAATGTGTTTCAACTATGAAATTTTTCAATGATATAGAATAAGGCATTTACATATTGTGGTAAAATCCATGATGGCTCATGTTTGGTTAATTTTAAGGAAGAATAAAATGATGGTTGCTCTGTATGACTGACCTAAAGAAAAAATAGTTTGTGTAAAATTAACATGGCGGAAGTGAAAATGGATGGGGCTGTGAAATAGTTAGTGAAAATGGTGAGTGATTGTCTTTAGATCAAAACAGCGTCTACCACACCATAGTCAATCTGTGGTGGCCATTTTGAGAAGCCTATAAAACCTCGAGCAGGCTTATACTCAGGGAAGTGAAATAGATTGGTTGATTTATTATTGTTATACTAGGTTTAAAACAAGGAGTATTATTTCAAGTAACATTTCATCTCAGTAATATAAAATCCCTGATTTAAATAGGAAGGTGAGAACATGTCATGGTACATAGAGTTATTTGAAGAAGTTTTAAAGTAGATCTGATAGATTGAATTGAAACAATGAAAAAATGTTGTAGTGAAGATGGGAATGCTTTGGTTAGTAAATAATTCCCAATATTGAGTTGATTTGATGATCTGGCTCACCTAATGACAAAGGGGCTACTCATACTAAATATCTAAATTCTTAAAATACCTTAATTATCTTATGTGTGGTCAAAATCATGCATAGGGTCATGAAACCATGCCTAGGGCCATAAAAATTATCTAATATGAGGAATCATGTGGTATCTCCATCTATTCCATTACTTCTTCAATCAATAAACATTTCTAGATGAATCTTACATATCTCCCCATTAATGTGTGGCCACCACCATTATTGTGTGATCTTCTTCCTTCAAAAAATATCTTCCAACCTTTTTCATATTAATTTACTTCTACTATAACCACATTATTCTTGAAACCAAAAATAGGTGTTATACACATATTACCTTCCATCTATGACATTTTTATCATCACACTCCATCTCATGATATCATCATGCCTAAATCCAGATATATATAATAATCAAGGTGTATGCATTCACAAACTCCTTTATATAACCAATATTATTTCTTTAATGTGTCCTCAAAAGACATTTCATGAACATTTTCAACCTCCAATTGAATGTATTCAATTTATATATATCTTTTATAACTTAAATATATTTCTCTTTTTTATGGTAACTATAATCACTTTTTCATGCATGTCACTGTGTCGTATTATGTCTTTTATAGCCACCCATCACCATCATTAATTGATAAAAAATTTAACAATATTTGGAAAAAATATAATTTAAAACCAATAGTTTTATCACTTTCACGAATCATTAATTTTTTTAATATGTATCATTCATTAAATGTAACATTGCAATATATTTTCATATCAAATTTTTCCTAACATAATCAATAAGTTATCAAGGTAAACCATCACCTTTCCCACATCTATCATAGAGTAAAAATATGACTTTATGGTATAAGGTGATTCCACCTTATGTAGATTTGAAAACTAACGTAAAAACTTCCCTCCACTATAAAAAAAATTAAATTTTTATATTCCTTCATTTAATGACATTACCTGTAAGGTCAACATTCACCCAACCTTGAAGAGACTTTCTTTTCCCAAATCACATAGATACTTATTTCCTAACATTAAAATAACTTATATTCCACTTAAACCCTTTCTAATATTATTTTCCTACATTATTCATGAACATACTATGGAATCCCACCATATAAGAAATTTTTGGTTGGGTACCAACTATGAAATACATCATATATCTGACAGAAAATGAAAAAATTAATTCCACTATGTACTCAACTACTTCCTCTATGTTTGATGATCAATGCTTAAAAAACTAAAATAGTTTTACAATTGAATAAAAAATTTCATTTCCCCAATATACAAATCTTTAACAAAACTTTTAACAATTTTTTATCTTGGGATACCATAAATTTTCTAGCAAAATATTCTCTACTGATATTCATCACAAAATTGTGAAATCTTCTATAATATATTTTATCAAACAATCCATGTCCAACTACCCTTTTATCTCCTAAATAATGTTTTATATGAAATTTAATAATAATATATTTCATTTACATAATCAAAATTGTTTATCCCACACACAAATATTTAATGTAGCGTTGTGAGTTCATGTCTCACTATTTGTATTAAAAATAACTCAAAAATTAAATAATTTTTTAGTGACATTTCTAAGGTGTCTTCTCAAATCAATTAAAATTTATGGAGTTTTTAAATCATATCATTTATTAGGTAAATTTATCCATATTTCATCCCCAAAAAATTTTATACTCTAAAATTATTTATTTCCATGTTGAAAATAAGTGATCTCCCCCATCTTGTTAACATGTGATGAGGTTATTCACTCCTTTATATCTATCTCCCACTTATTCCAATATTTTATGTTCATCTCCAGATCAACAATTTTATCTATAAAACAATAATGAACACAGAATAATATAAGAGTGATTAATGCCTCTACATAATCCTTCAAACATTGGTTGATATCATCAAATTTACATAAATAATATGTTCTACAAGTTTTTTTGTAACAAGATCTGGTACTCATTCATGATAATATTAATCCTAACAACTATATTTCACTCTAATTATATGTTTGAATTTTATATCAATATTTTTTCATGATACCTTCATTAAAAATCTTGTCATGAATTCTATTGATCTTCTTCTTCTAATTATATATGAAATGGTATACAGACATATTATCACCATATCTAAAAAAGAAACATAATTTGGACTTTTCATCAATCTTTATTCTGGTATTGAAATATATATATACATATACAAAAAACTATAGAATATTATATAATAGAGTTTTACAACATTACTTAAATATATTTTTCTAGGTGGATATCTACCATTTGGCATAAAAGGACTCCTATTTATAAGAAATGATTTTATATTAATAGCCTAATCTTAGAAGGTCTTTGTTGGGTTTGAGTACAACCTAATTCTCTCAATATATTCATCTAATTTTATTTTCATCCACTCAAATATATATTTTTTATGAACCTATAATAGTCTTCTCCCATGAATTTCCATTTATAAAAAAAAATGTTTAAATTTTATAATATCATACTCCCCTTTATGGTCTAACCTCAAGAACATAAATTTTAACCCTGATTTATTCTAAAAAAGATCCTTCCACCATTTAAATATATTAAAAAATTCAGGACTGATTGTTTGAATGTAAATTGTGACACCCATCGAGTCAAAAGTATATCTTATTTTGAGTTTATTTTATCCATGAGTTTGTTCTTGGAGGTCTCATGTGTCGGGGGTTGAAACTGAGTTTTTTTAGAGAGAAAGACTAGGTTTCAGGGTTAGTACATGGATTCTCTAACTATTTGAAAAAAAATTGTGTGGGTGATATGGTTTTTGATAGTGTGGTTTTTCATATCTTGAGCATAGTTGTCCAACCCATTCAACACCTAGGGGAAACTGTGTGGCCCATTTTTGGTGGGCAGTTTTAACGAACAATGTTGGTGCATGATTTTCATAATTGTGTGTCCAAACCGTGAGTCCTATCTTGGTTACATAAAATTGTGATTTGTCCTTTATATCCCTATAAATATTCATGGTTTTTACATCCATTTCTTCCTCCCATCATTTTAATTCCCTCTTTCATGGATTTTCTATGCTTCCCCACTTCCTTGGTGGACTTATCTTGGATATATTTGTGTTTTAGCTCAACTTAAGTCATGTTCTTCATGGTTTCTTCCCCTTTTCACCTTTTTATTACTTTTTCCTCAATTTTTGGAAAATTTAGGAATACTAGGGGTTATATTGTTGGAATACATGGTGTGTAATAGTGGAAATGGTCTGTTTTCTTATGGATTAGGTGTGAGAGGTTTTTCATCCTCATTTTGGTGGTTGTCAATGGATACAATGATCTTCAAACTGAATTCGAGGTAGTTTTCTCAATTTAAAAGAATATTCCACTGTTTACCTTTAAATTTTATATATCCTTTTGTTTATTTGTTTAATTTTAAAATAAATTACTTATGGATTATTTTTATCCCATGTTTTATGTTCTTGATGTTTTGATCTGGAAATTTGGGATTTATAAAGGGGAGTTTTCCCAATTAGAATGTCTTGCATGCACACCAAGTGTTTAATAAAATGTTTCCAAAATGATTTTTAATCCTAAATGGATTTATAATGTATTTTTAGAAATAATTTTACCTTGGGAAAGTTTTTTTTATAAATGTGATTGTTTGGGTGTAAAATGGATTATAAAATGGATTGATTAATATGATGACTTATTTGTGATTATGTTGGCATGGAGTAGCACATGGGTTCAACAGGGTGTGAGCGAGGTGTTTGTTCAGGTGACCATGTGAGTATTTGAAGCGAAGACTATATGTGATTCCATTTTTTTCCAATAGTTAAAGAGAGACATTGGGTAGGAAAACCATGTAATATTCCATGTTGGTTATCGAGTGACTGTGTGACCTCTTGGAATTTGGCCCAAGTAGGACCATGAAAGCTTCCATTTTCTAGGATGGATAGAAAACTTAATTACTCATTCATAATAGAACTGATGGTTAGATACCTATGTGAACAATAACTTATAAATATTTTTTATATTCCTTAGGCATTTGATTGGTTCAATTTTTATGGGATGACATCCTATTCCCAGTTTCACTCATTTTCATTTATCAGGTTATTAATATTGTTGTTATGATCCCTTTAGATTATTATTGATTGTTATATTGAAAACTTTAAGCCTTAAGGATATATTTATTTGTTTGATCCATGTTGTAATATTTTTTGGATGGTTATTTTATTTTTTCATTGAAAACCAATGTGATTATAAAGGTATATTTGAAATTGTTATGTTTTCAAAGTGGTGTAGTTTGGAAATTGTTTTCAAACTAGTTTATTGGTTTTTATTCATAAAATCCTTTAAAATACACATAATGGTATCCTAATACGATTTTTCCACACACCCTACTTTGTCCATTTTGGTTCCTGATGATTTTATTTTGCAGGAGAAACGTAAGGACAAGGGAACCATGTACCAGGGTTTCTCTTCCTGATCACTACGTTTCCATGTTTTTTGTAGTAGACATAGTATCATAGGGATTTTATTTTAGTGAGTCATATTTTAGTGTTTTTCATATATTGGGATGTTTGTTATCCCTTTTATTTTTTTGTTCCGATAATTTAGAGGTTTCTGACTTGTTTTAGATACCATGTATTCTTATGTCTAGTTACAGAATGCTTGTATCTGATATACATTGTAGTTTATTATATCGGTTTATATTTAATTAATTTCTCCAGTTATTTATTTTTATGCATTTTTTAATTTGATGATATAGGTTTGGACATATAGTTTTATAGATGGTTCACACCAGATTACTTATGGTGAAAATATTCCCACGTATTTGTTTGTTATTCATGGTAGTTGTTGCCAACCCATAGTGATCTGGAACACACTTCAGGTCATATGGAGAGTTGGATTGGTTGAAAGGTTAGTTGCACCTATATTGGTTCATTATTAAGTGGTATCAGGAAGATTTTTATTTTTGATCTAGTGGTGGATATGAGTTAATACCATTGGGACATGAGAGGTAAGAATGGGGGAGTGCCTGACTATCTATTCTTTTTGTTAAAACTCGGGATTCAATGCATGGTATTGGATTTTGGATATTTTTTGGGAGTGATTAATGGTTTTTATGATGTTTAGAGGTATTTCACAGTTAGTATCAAGTACTGTGGTGATTCCTAGTTATGTGTTTTGGGTTTCTATGGTGAAATATAGACGTTTGGAAGAGGTGCACGGTCAGTGTGCATGAGATGTATTAACTCTCTCTAGCCCTTGCAGCTCGACCTATTAACTCTATTGACACCTACATGTTCGATTCATGATATTCCAAAACATGAATTTAAACCATGAAATATTATAAATTCTTTTAATTTATGATGTCTTGGTTTCTTTTTCATCGACCCTCAATTATTCACACTGCTTATTGGCAGTGATCAGCTATTGGGAGTGAGATGCCTTGAGTATTAGTTTAATTAATTCATAAAAATTCAATGGAATGTTTTTAACCAGTATACTATTTTTTAGATAATTAACCGATAAATATTTATGGAGAAGAGCCTAATGGACTGGGATATTACTGAGCATGGAGGGTCAGTTCCAAGATAACGTAGTAGTTCTTTCATTAGGATGTAGCATACCCTAAAGGTATCTTGTTAGAGGTGTGGAAACTAGAGTATCCACAATGGAATATAAATTATATGTCTTTTATGGGGATTATAGAGGTATGTCAAGCCTCCTTGATACATCAATGTTAACCACACTATATTTGTTGAGTTCTTTATTATGCCTTTAATGACTATTTTTTCATTACCTGACACATTATTTAGGTGTGATTTTACTTGACCTTTTATATGATATGTGTTACATCGTAATTAAATGGATATTGGCATTATTAAATGTAATTTATATGTATAGATATTAGTTGTACTTATTCATTATCATTAATTGGATAATTGGATTCATATACATAATACACTATGTCCCTTGTGGGGAATTATAATTGAACAAAAGTAATTTATTGATATTATAATGAGTATTACATGACCTTTGATTAAATATATATATATAAATGAGATGAATATTATGTATCTATTGTATTTAGACCATTCACATCATAATAAGAATTTCTAGACTTGTTCCATCAATGGATTATTGGGGGAATATAATGATACCTAATGGGAAAAGATTTTGATTCATTGATCCAATTTTCATGAGTGATACACTCCCTAAAATTTGGAACTTTTATTTGTATGAAAATTAATTGTTGTTGTAAAAATGATTCCCCTAACTGTATTAAAGATATTATAATGAATTCGATACACTACTTGTATATAACGTAATTTCGTCTAACACAGGACACCATGGATTCACCCCATAGATCCCATTCATGAAGAGACCCAAATTATTTTGGATTAGATCCACGAACATAGATTGAATATTTTATAGTGTAATTCAATAGGTTTCTCCTCTGTTTTATAATCAGAAAAATTATTTCAAGAATTGATGAGTTATCATTATTAGTTGGGGTGACCCATGAGGTCATGGATTCCGTGTTACTCATTAGATCATCATTTAAAAAATCAAAAAAATTATTCCCTAAACACTGATATATTATAATTCTAATAATTTTTTTTATAAATATATGATATCTTGTTTAAATATATTACTAGATGAGGCTAAATCAAGAATTGGTTATTTATATCTATGTTGTTTATTTTTAGGAATATCATTACACTATAAATTTTATATATATATACTCAATTTATCAACCACTTTATCATGGATTCCATTTTATCATGGGATGATTTTATGATTTAGGTGGGGTATGGTGAATAGTTTTGTTTCAGACACCTAACATGTTTACCATATCATGGAAAAATTATATTATATTGTAGTTCTTGTGCTTAAGATGCATGGATAGATTTTCCATTTTGATTTTTCAGTATTTAATGTATCTTTTATTTTCATATATTAGTGTAATAATGTCTTCCCTTATGGTAAAGAAATGACATCACAAAATATATTGTATGATATTCTATAACACTTGAGTTTTTTATTTATTACATGTATGTTTTATCTTGAAACCACTTTCTTATTCATTATTGTAATGCTTCAACTTTATTTCATATTTCATATATATTGTGATACACTCTTACATGAGGTAATTTTCTCTAAATCGACACACCCTTGACCCCTACTATAGGTTGGTAGATCATGGTGTACAAGTTGTCATGATTTAGTCCATGTGGCCAACCAGGATTGGATACATAGGACAGATATGGGTTTGGGATGTCACAAAATGATATACAATAGGATTTTATTTCCATGTATAAATAATTCAATACATTTATAGGTGATTAGTGACATGTTGGAACATGGCCATAAGATATTCCTGGGAGGAGTTTATGCTCATTTGGGGAAAATAGAATGCATTATGTGAATGGAAAGTTGTTTTTATTAAATTAATCTATTGGAATAAATTTATTTTTACTATTGGGTGTTTCACATGAATTGTGGTGTTCTTTATTCATTATAGAGATTAAAAAATTTCCTAGTATAGAAGAAAAAATTATTACAAGCACCAATATATGAACCTTGGATTCACATTCTATGTATATTCCATGCCTTATATTTTAATTTTCAGTGTTTTATTTCCTATTTTACAAGTTATTTGTGTGTTCGATGGTTTTTCTAAATATGAATTAACTACTAACATCATCATCTGGTAAGGGAATTTGGTTTTCTAAAATGTCTACAACAAAATAAATTTTCCCCCCGTATTAATTGATGATGGAATATTAAATATAATATTTGAACTCATATAAGCTATGTAACCATAGTTAAATGTGCATGTATTTTTATATGATTACATGTATACTAATTTAAATTTAAAAGTTTTATGCACCATTATAAATTTGAAATGGTAAATAATTGAAATTAATCAATTTAATTTGACCTATTACTTAATGAGACTAAATGTAATGGGGGGAATTATTGTACTTAAATGGGAGTCAAAATCAATTAAAAAATTCTTTGTTTCAGTATTTATTTTGAATAAAAACCTATATAATTGAATCATTTATTTATTATATATTAACATTAAACATAAACTATAAATTCATATTTTAAATAAAATGATTTCAAGCAAATAGAGACTCAATTTACAATTTATTATGTGATTTCCTCTAAAAATTTGTCACGACCCCCTCCCAAAAATGTGTACCCCTCATGGGTCGGCAATGTGAGAAGGGAGATAATGACCCCTGACTCCTGCCTCTTTTAGGCCCCGGTTTGGCGACTAGCACCGATGGTATAGTAAACACACAAATGGGAGGCTTTACCCTCTAAGAGAACATATGCAGAAGAGAGAGATAAGATATACACCAATCAACTCCAACTCAGAACTGGAATATAAAAGAAACCCAAGTGAATATATGAAATGTCATGCAAAAGTACTACAACTGATAGGGGAAACTGCAAGAACCCAAAGGAAAGTGAAAACAACAGCAATCACAAGACTGAACAGCTCCTACAACCCCAAGCTAGTAGAAACCAGCTTGATATCCAACCTACTCCATGTGACCTCAAAACAATTTATATATTCATAGGGTTAGTATAATAGTCTACTCAGCAGGATCCTCCCCGAAGCCTCTCATTCAAAAGTAAAGAAAGCATTCTAAAGTACAGTGAACAACAAGTGAAACTAACTCATCACCTAAATAGGTATACTAATTTCGCAACCTCACCATGGTTAAACTCACCATGTAACTCATACAATAATATATCATATAATAATAAATATCAAGGGTATCCCACTACAACTTCCCCACTAGTTTACTGCATTTCCCCAACATCGCACGTCCAGGGCATCTCTCTCCAAAAGGCTTTCCCGCAGACACCAGGGCGAAGCACCACAATATGCACCTCATGCACCACAAAGGCTTGCCCGTAGACAGCTAGACAAATCACCACATCATCCTCACAACCAAAAGTAACTAGGTAGTTTCCGAGAGCCACCACATCTCGCATAACGTGTATCATACATCGGGTATTATAGCTCAAGCCATCACATCCCATACACCGAGTCTGGATCCTCCAGCCACCACAACCTATACATGTTACGCCTATACTAGTCCATAGAAAACTATATACAAAATATATGTGTGTGAATAACCACAAGCCATTACAGCCCTCTACACACATATATGGGGAAAACTAATAGGTGTGCCTACCAGAAAATGTAACTACAAAGAGACGAGAGAGGGGACAAATGGGGTAGTCAGCCATCCATCCTCCCACCGGAATGTTGGTAAAACACCCCACATGGCTCAGAATCTCTAGGGTGTCAGTTGACCATACTGACTGGGTGGAGTAGCATATAGAAAAAATAAAAAGTATAGAATATACTATAACTCACAACCATACTATGGGCATAACCTAGTCTTAGACCCACTGTAGCTAATGTCTCTCTGACTCCGGGATGCTACTTCTAAGACTAAGTATCCTATATGCACACAACCATTTAAAGAGCTTTATTATATTACTTCATTCCCTTTTTATCAGTTCCACTGTATGTTAATTAATTCTGTAAACATTAATTAACCATGAACAATTCCACAATAAATTTCATTTGTATCAGACCCAAGTCAATTGTTCCTTCAAAATTACAACCTCATCATTATGTTCCAGTAACTCCATCACCATTGGTTAACACCATTTATTCAATTATTCATTATAGAATTACTTTCCCACATTACTAGGCATTCTAGAAAAACATTCAATGCTACTAAACACAAGGGTTCTCAACACGGTGAGTAGATGTACTACCCGTCGACTATTTTCTGCTTATAGAAATAGCATATACCCATCCTTCCTGGAGAATCTAATCACGGAAAGAACGTGGCATACCCCACGTGTCGTCGCCTCTTTCGGAAGAAGGGCAAGTAAGACCATCTACCTTGAGAAGTGGAGAAAAGTGAAGCAGATAAACCACCAATAAAAAATCACCAGGCATCCAACAATCACATCCATCCCATTCCATCATCCCTGGTGTCCTCCCTGACACCCACATGCATAAACTGATGCATCTTTCCACTCTAGTCATCATCTTCCACCACAACAAAAATCCTCCATGCCCCCACATATCACCACAACCATCCAAGATCACATCACATCACAAGCAGTGGGAATACATCATCACATCAATAGGGCTCTTAGCACATTAACAATCAAGAGTGTAACTCAGAACCCCTTAAAGAGCTATCAAACAATGACTTCGTTAATCCATATTGAATTAACATATTTTTTTTGTAGGTTCCAAATTTGGAAAACCTAATTTGTAAGCTATCACAATTAAATAAACATGCTTACTACACTAATTTGATTAACATCATATTTCAACTAGAAATAGATTAATTTAAATTCCTCTTTATCATTATCCAATAATTATTAATTAATCCCATTTTACGTTCTTTTTCAATTTCCATCAAGAACAATCAACTGATCAAATCAAGAATAGATATCACACTATCTAGCAAAACATGAGGCAATAACATATGATCGATATCAATTTATATATCAGGTTAAAATCATTATTATGTTAATTCCATTATCATCCCGTGGGATTAAACATGCTAACAATATATTAGCACATAAAATAAAAGAGAAGCATTGAATACACTACATCAAATAGTTCCTAACGCTCTTTATGTACACAACGGGTCACGATCTGCCTCTCGTGAAAACTGCATCCACCCGAGGATGCCACGGTACGACAACACCAACCAAACCCCAAGAAAAACCCCATTAGAAGCATGGAGATTACCTAACATAACATGGAAAGGAGATAAAGGTGAAGATTAACCCTAAAATAATGATGATAAAAACATACCTTATATCGAAGATTGACCGATACAGCTTGGTTGCATCAAAACAGAGCAGAACCAATCCAAGGAGTAAAGTTTCATTGTGAAACTCCTACAGAATGTATTGAAAGTTTCTAGTGTCTCATAGCATACAACAAAGAGGAAGAACACTAGAGGATGATATCTTGTCCCTTTGGAAGATTTAATGGGGTAACAGTTTAATATACACATAATTCCCCCATTAAAATCAGATCGCATTAACCCACGTGGTTTGACCAAGTAAAAACATCCCAAGCCATTTGAATAATTAATATAGGATTTATGGCCCTTGTATCGGACTTAAGAGTCCATAATATATGGATTTAAAAGAATTTTACGGCAAAGGAAATGTCGAAAGGGGAAAAACTGTAGGATGCAGGAAACACTATTCACCTACCGTTACTGTACACCTACCGTTATTGTACACCTCCCGATATGTGAAACCGATCTGTGAAACAATGTACAACTACCATTACTGTACACCTACTGATATGCGGAACTGATATGTGAAACCAATATGTGAAACCAATCTATGAAACCGGTCTACGAAACACTATACACCTACCATTACTGTACACCTACTATTACTGTACACCTACCGATCTGTGAAAACTATATGTTAAACTGATCTGTGAATCCGATCTATGAATCTGATCTAATATACCGATCTTTGAAACACTGTAAACCTACTGTTACTGTATATCTACCATTACTTTACACCTACTGATCTGTGAAACCAATCTGTGAAACTGATCTGTGAAACCGATATGTGAAACACTATACACCTACCGTCACTGTACATTTACCGTTACTCTACACCTACTGATCTATTAAACCGATCTGTGAAACTGATCTATCAATCTGATCTGTGAAACCGATCTGTGAAACATTGTACACCTACAGTTATTGTACACATAGTGTTATTGTACACCTACTGATAGAACAATTCATAAAATTGGAAACACTGTTCACAGAACTGGAAATTTGGAAATGTGTTGGGGACTAGTCACCTTGACCTCCCGGAACACCTCAAACACAAAATTTTCATAATGTAATAGATCGGAGAGGTCTGTGCCACTACATCAGATACCTCTCAAAACATTTTCGTCCTCGAGAATTCAAAACACACCAAAATAAATGGGTTCTGCACAACCACCCATCAAGATACCTCTCAAAATATTGCAAGCCACAAAAGAAACCAAAGACAAAAAATCATAAATAAAACATGAAATGTCTAACCATAAAGAAAACATTATTATATGAAAATAATTAAACATCAAACAACTCTGGGTACTGAGAATGTATCTGTGACTCATGTTTCCAGGTACTCTCCTCCATGCCATTGTGTCGCCACAAGACACGAACTAAGGGGATAGAATTCCCACTCAACACCTTCTCCTTGCTGTCTAGGATCTCGGTAGGTCGCTCCTGAAAGGATGCATCATCATCAACATCGGTCTCTCCCCAATCGATGATGTGAGATTCATCATGATGATAACAAAGAAGCTGTGATACATGGAAAACATCATGTATCTGACTCATCAGTTGGGGAAGTGCAACTCAATACGCCACAGCAACAACACGAGCTAAAACCTTGAAAGGACAAATAAAATGGGGAGAAAGCTTACTTCCATGACCAATCCTTCACTTCCCATGACAGGGAGTCACCTTCAAAAACACATGATCCCCAACGTTAAACTCCAAGGGTCTCCTCCTTTGATCATCATATGATTTCTGATGATCTTGCACTATCTTCATCCTCTCATGAATCACCTGGACCTTCTTTGTTGTATTCTACACAAGTTTCAGTCCGATAATTGCTGACTCTCTGACCCCAGTCTAGCACAACAAAGAACAGCAAGGCCGGCCATACAATGTTTCAAACTGCACCATACCGATGTTGGAGTGAAAACTATTATTATATGTGAACTCTAGAAAGCGTATGTGACTCATCCATGAACCTCCAAAATCATGAACACAAGAGCATAACATGTCTTCAAGAGTCTGGATGGTTCACTCTGTCTACCATCTATTTGAGGATGAAAAGAAGTGCTAAGGAATAGTTGAGAACAAAAATCATGTTGGAGTCCTCTCCACACCCTCGAGGTAAAATGAGGATCTCGATAAAAAATTCTCATCCTAGGGACTCAATGATGTCTCACCACTTCTTCTAGATATTTCCTCAAGAGGACTTCCACTGAGCTCGACTCCTTGATCGCTATGAAGTGGGCTGATTTTGTTAAGTGATCTACTACCACCCAAATAGAATCATGTCCTCCTGGTGATCAAGGTAAACCTATAACAATGTCTATTGAGATATCCTCCCAGTTCCACTGAGGAATCTCTAATGGCTGGAAAAGAACACATGTATCACGGTTTTCAGCCATTACCTTCTAGCAGACTAAACATCAAGACACAAACTCCGCAACAGCACGCTTCAGTCCAGGCCACCAAAACTGACTCCTCAAGGATCAATTCATCTTTTTCACACCTGGATGAACTACAAAAGGAAAACTATGGAACTCTCTAAGAACCGTTTCACGCATCGTCAAGGGAACAAAAATCCTCCCACGATACAATACTCAGTGGTGTTCGTCCCTTGACCACCCATCAGGGGCCTCACCACAAACAACTCTCTCTCTCCGAACCTCCACCTCTAGATCTCCCAACTGGGAATCTTCCACCTTCTTCACCAGGGATTACTGTACCGTCATCTGAAAAATACAACCTCTACCCCCAACTTCTCCCGTATCAAGATGCAATTCTGAATTTTCTTCTATTACCCTCCAGGAATCACTCGATTCATGCACAACATCACTACGTGACTTTCTGATCAACGCATCAGCTACCGCATTCCCTTTTCCAGGTGTATACGATATTTTGAAGTCGTAATCCTATAGTAACTCCATCCACCAACGCTGTTGTAAGTTCAAGTCACGCTGGGATAAAACATACCTCAAACACTTATGATCAGTGAAAACCACAAGATGTCTCCACAACATCAGAGCATACACCACGACTGCCGACTCTAGATCATGGGTGGAATATTTTTGTTGATGGGGACATAACTATAGATACCCATAAGAAACAACTAACCTATTCTATATGATAACATAGCCTGACCTCAGATGTGAAGAAATGCAGAAAACATCAATCTGAACTCCCTCAACTGGATGACAAAGGACTGGAGCACTTACAAACTTCTCTTTTAGATACTCGAAATCTTCCTGAAACTGAATAGTCCATATGAATGCCTGATCCTTCCTGGTAAAAGCAGTCAGAGGAGTCGCAACTCATGAGAAATTGGCTACGAACAGCCTTAAGTATCCTGTGAGACCAAGGAAACTTCACACCTATGAACATTTCTTGGGGGCTGCCAAAGACACAACAGCTTTTACCATCGATGGATCCACAACTACTCACTGTTGGGACACAACATGCCCTAAGAAACAGACTTCTTGTTCCCAAAACTCACACTTTGACAACTTACAGAACAGCTGATGTTGGCGATGAACTCCCAAAACGGCTCAGAGATGATGAGTCAATAAGGTTTTTCTTATGACTTTTCCCATTCCTCTTGTTTTGAAAATCACAAACACCTTATATTGAAGAAATCCAATATTTTACTTGTATATGGAAAATTTCCTTCTCAAAGGAATTTACCCCTACCATGTTTTCATTACATATTTCAATATTTTCTTAAGTATAAAAATCAGATTCATATCTATTTTCTCAGATTCAAATAATACATGGATATAAGGAATTCTCTATTAGGATCCGAATTCTGGATGGGAACTGTAATGAAGTTCCACTCCAAATTCTGGATGGGAACTCTAATGAAGTTCCACTCTGAATTCTGGATGGGAACTTTAATGAAGTTCCACTTTGAATTCTGGATGGGAACTTTAATGAAGTTCAACTCCGAATTCTGGATGGGAACTATAATGAAGTTCCACTCCGAATTCTGGATGAGAACAGTAATGAAGATCCATTCCAAATTTCGGATACGAACTCTAATGAAGTTCCACTCTAAATTATGGATACAAACTCTAATGAAGTTCAACTCTGAACTTCTAAGTAGTTTGACTCCGAACTTCTATTAGTTCGACTCCGAACTCCTAAGTAGTTTGACTCCGAAATTCTATGAGATTGACTCTGAATTAGGATGACGAATTCTCATTACGAATTCCATTCCGAATTCCCATAAAATAGAAAACCAATATCTTAAGTACTACAGACTCCAAATTCCATTTTGGATAGTCTCCTAACTTTTATTTACTTTCACTACGATCTTTTTCCTTACACTTCGATTTGTTATATAAGGATGTCGTGATTTTAGTTACACTTGTTTTCTAATAAAATGATGTCGTCCATCCTGTTTTATTACTAACCGTTGGTTGAGTTCCACGTGTACAAGTCCCTTAGATTTTTATGGAAAATATGACAGTTGTAGGAGGGAGTCGGCTGTTACTACTTCGCCTATAAATAGGAGCTCATTTGAAAAACAACATATCAACTTTTTTGAACAACTTTTACATTGCTTACATGCTATTGAAGTGATTCTAGAGAGAGAGTCTATAATTAAATCTCATGCTTTGTACAGAAAGTGTGAACAGCGTGTTCTACTTTGCTTCGTGCAACTCTGAATGTTGGTGACTACAATCGAGGGCTTCCGGGGATATAAAGAGAGTGGTACCAACTACCTTAAAGTTTGAGGGCTTCCTTGCTGAGGAAGACATAGGTTCCAACAACCTTGAAGTTGAGGGCTTGTGGGGATAGCAAGACAGAGACTCTGATCTTCATATCGAGGGCTTACCCTGGTGTGGGTAAGACAAACACGCTTGAAAGTATAAATCAAGATACCATTATCCATGTTTGTTGGATACCCTTCTCTTTGGGTTAAAAGAATTATTTTTTGTTACTTGTAGTTTAACTACTTGTTTTTTTCCACTACTTTGTGTATTGTACGGATAGTATAACCTTATTATATTCCCTTACACTTCTACTCTAATTCATTTAGATTCTATATGCTTTAAGGTAGAATCTCATTTGGTAAACTTTGTTTAAATTTCTATACCAATCCTACTATTGGTTTTAGAGGTTTAGTGAATTTTCATAGTTTAACTTTGTTAAACATAGAACTTTCTTTGTCTAGGGAAATTTTTTAATGTGTACAATTCACCCCCCCCCCCCCCCCCCCCGCTTGTAAATTGAGCACCTACATCATATTTCGATCCCACAATTGGTATCAGCGGATGGTAACCTCATACTCAATACCGATTCCCCAATTGGTATTAGAGCAGGTTTCTGAAAATCATATACTCACATATTAGTTTTCTCGTTCACTTTTTCATTGTTCTAATTTTCCTTTCTTAGGAATATAGTTCTATTCTGTACTTTATTATTCCGATTTTTTTATTCTGAATTTATTCATTCCAAACTTGTTCATTCTGAACATTATGATTATGAACTTTTCATATTAACAAGTTTGGTTGTTCAAAGTCTTTATAAGATGGATGGAATAAATGTTGGTTCCATCGACTACCTGAACTCTACTAGACCATCAATTTTTGATGGTAATGACTATGAGTATTGGAGAGATCGAAAGAAGACATTCGTTATCAATACTGGAGTAGACAACTTTCTTATGCTTACTGGTGACTACAAAATTTCTGATAAGGAAGTCAGAACTTTCACAAAGCATGAGAAGAAATAATACCAACTAAACTATAAAGTAGGCAATACTCTACTCTGTTCATTGACCAATAATTTATATAGCCAAATTTCTTCATGTGAATCAGCTAACTGTATTTGGAAGAAGTTTTAGGTTACACACTTTGGAACTTCTAAAGTGATTGAAACTAGGAGAGCCATGCATAGAGCTGAGTACCATGGATTCAATATTCCTTATGGAGAACCAATCTGTAATGTTCAACAGAGATTTATGACTATAGTAAATAGCCTTCAGTCTAAGGGAGAGAAAGGTCTTGATGATGAACCTATTGTTGACAAAATCATTGATATAATTCCCAATGAGTGGGAGTCAAATAGAACTGCTATTGATGAGAATAGAAAGGTAACTCAAATTACCTTAGATGAACTCTTTGGAACTATTCTTCAACATGAGACTCGAATAAAGAGAGATGCTGAAAACATCAAAAAGAAGAATATAAATGGTACTGTTGCTTTTACTATAATAACAAATCACATGAAAGCAAAAACTCCCAAGAGAGCAACTAGATCCATGTCTAAGAAATTTGTTATCCAATCAGAATATAGTGAATGTGAAGTCTTAGAGAATGAGTTAGAAAACTTTCTCTAAGGATGAACAAGATAGCCAGTCAAAGAAATTTCCAATCCAAGTATAAGAAAAAGGAAAGGAAAGATAATAAAGACTCGGAAGTCACCTGCTATGAATGCAGGAGATCTGGACACATCACACTAGATTTCCCCAAGCTTAAGAAGAAAGAAAGAAAATAGAGGCATTCTGAATGGAACAGGAAGAAGTTTTATAAAGACAAAGCTAAGAATGTTCTATAATATAATGATACATGGAGTGCTAGTGGTGGAGACTCTTCAGATGAATCTTCTGATTATGAATCTTCTTGACAGAAGAATCTTGGTCTTATAGCTAGATTACCTATTCACAATCATTTCTTTATGGCTAAGGTACAAAATGATTAATCCTTGACCACCATTTCTCTGAATTCTAATGATTGTAAATATTATTACTCTTCGGATGAAGAATCTTCTTCAGATGAAGAAAATACTTTACCTACCTATGAGGAAGTTTCTAGGTTTGGTGAACTGCTTGAGATTTATAATTATAAACTCAATAAAAAACGTGATAAGGCCACTTCAAGAAATTCAATTATTACTAAGGAAATATCAAATCTTTCTAAAGATCTTGATAAGAGAAATTCTGATTTTGAAAGTATTTCAATAAGTCTTTAGGAAGTATATTCTGAGATGAATAAAATTTCTAAAGAACTAGAATAGGTAATTTCTAAGAAAAATGTTTTAGAGCCTAGCTCTACTTCCAAATCTAATGACATTGAAAACAAAAACATGGTTATAAAACTCAAGTCCAAAATATTTTCATTAAAGAAGTGTTTATCAAACATTACCCATGGTAAAGAAAATTTTGATAAGATGTATTCACAAATATGACCATTAAGAAATAAATCATGATTTGGTTATACCAATGAAAAACCATCTTTTAGTAATAATTATTTTTTTCCTCAAAGTGCCTCATTTTGTACCAAGTGTCAATATGGTGGTCATTGGGAAAAAAATTGTTTGTTAAACAAAACCCAATCATTAGGTTATCATAAGGCTTACTTTTATAAGAAGATGTAGGTGCCCAAAATTTTGTTATCTAAAAATCTCAGATCCAAGCAAATCTGTATTCTGAATGTCTAATTTTTTTCTTATTTTCAGGAAAACAGAGAATGTACAAACAACAACACATGGTACATGGATAGTGGATGTTCGCAGCATATGACTGGTAACAAAGTCTATTTTCAAAAGATTATCAAAACGAAATGAGGAAAAGTATCTTTCGGAGGTAATGCACAGGGATAAATTGTTGGTACATGTAATATTGTTCTTCTTGGTAAAACATTGATTTCCAATGTTTTGTTTATAAAGGAGATATCATTCTTCAGTTTATCAGAAAACAAGATCAACTTGCTGACATTTTCCCAAAATCATTACCTTCCGATAGATTTGAATACATTAAACATAAGTTATGAATGATAACCATAAGGTAATTTTTCCTTCATTAACTTCTTGTTAAAACAATCTCCTTACAGTAATAAACTCCTTTTTATAGGGGAGTACATTTGTTATTTAGCATAAACAAAATTTTTCGTAGTCATTTTTTCAAACCTTTGTAACTAAAAGTTTTTATAATCCGATTTTTTGTAATTATATTTTTTCGTAAGAAGATTATTCGTACTGAAATTTTGGTAATGAATATTTTCAGAACTAAAATTTTCTTAATGAAAATTTTCGCAACTGAAATTTTTGTAATGAAAATTTTCAAAACTGAAATCTTCTTAATGAGAATTTTAGTACTCAGAATTTTTGTAATGAAAATTTTTCGTACTCATACTTTTCGTACTGCGACTTTTGTAATCATAATTTTTTTTTACCAAAGTTTTGGTACTCAAAGTCTTTTCAACTTTCAGCTTTTCATAGTTTGTTTTTCATAGTCAAAATATTCCTTCAAGAAGACTATCACCTATTACAAATAAACTCCCAAGACAATCTGAAAGGTATAATTTCCTTATTTATTTTTTTGTAATCACTTTTACTTGCTGGTAGTTTCTTTACTTTTTAAAAATTTTCATATTTAAATTTGCTTAAACATGAAATTTTTTCCTTAAAACCTCAAAATATCGGATTCAATATTTCCTTGCAGGACTGATTTCCACCGTCAAACTAGATCAAAGGATTTTTCAACCATTAGATGGTTTTTGGATGTTGAGAGGTCATTCTATTGCCTATATAAAGGGGACACCGAGAGTCGCCCCACATTAGTTTTCCAAAGCATTCGTGTCTCGATGCTCTACCTCTCTTCTTAAGGACAATACAAACTTTGAAAGTCGTTCCGAATCATGTAGTAATTTCTATTACTAATTTATGTTGATGCTACATCTCAGGAAATGTCAACTGTTAAGCCAATCTCTAAATGGACAGTTTACAGGGAAATATTAGTGCATCTGAGATTCTTCGAGTATGATTCTCTAATAACTATGAATATCAAGATGAATAGTTGGGAAGATTTTTGTGTATCCAAGGAAAGTGATCAGGATCCTGTCTATCCGGAATTACTTATAGAATTTTATGAATCTGCAAGCTTTTTTGAAGAAGATGGAAGAGAGAAGTTTTCCTTCAAGTCTTATTCCAAGACTTATAAACTTACCTACACCAAGGCAGCAAGCATGGTAGGGCTAGCATATGAAGGTGAAGAAGAGTTTTGTTCTCACAAACTTACAGATGCCCAAGGACATTTGTTAAGGCTAAGGCCATACAATGTCTCAGACTTGATGATGTGGAGACGGCTAAGATAGCTCACCTATCTCCAAACAATCAGATTCTTCAACTTTGGGTTCAAGGATTTCGGGTTCCGAGAAAGGGTGATAAGGATACCTTGATGAAGAGTGACATTTATTTCATAGGAATCCTGGTAAATCTATGAAGAATAAATTTGATGAAGCATGTTTTGGTGACTATCAAGAATATCAATGAAAGAAATTTAATAGCTCAGATCATCATGTTCCTTTCCATACTATCAAACTTGATAGTTCGGTGCCTAGATTCCTTCAAGGTGGTATAAAAGTCAAAAATTTGGAATTGAAAGCTTATGCTTGTTAGTGATGATACATTAAAGAGAATGAATATGGCATTCTCTAAGGAAACAAGAGAGTTTTACAGTTTTCCAGTTGGAGAAGCTGAAGTCGTTCCGAAAAATCTAGAGGAATCTGAGACAATGAAGAAAGTGACTAAGAAAAGGAAGCTTAACGAAGTGGTTGTTGGAGAAAAAACTCCCAAGCCAAAGAAACAAAAAGCTTATCCAGATGATGTGGCTCCAAAGTGGAGGGAAGACAAAGAGAAAAGAAAAGAAAGGGATCCATAGTTCGGACCAGACCCTGTTGAGGCCAAGGACCTAAGAGAAAGAGCTTTAGATGAGTTATAAAAGAAATAAAAAGAGAAGAAGATGAAAAAGAATATGACTGAAGATGATGTTGTACAATCTCTTTTGAAAGATACATGGTTAGCTTCTGAGTTTCTTCCTGTTCTGAAAGCTTTTCGGACTGAGGCTTTACTAGAGACTCCCAGGAAGAAGTATTTTATTTTGGACAAGTTTAAGGAGAAAGAGGTTGTTGAAACAATAGAAAATGAAGTTGCTAATAGAGTAGAGGAAGAATATGAAGTAGAGATTGTTTAAGAAAAATAATAAATAGAAGAAGGTAGTGGTGACCTGGAAGACCAGATCAAGCAAATAGAAGATTACAAAGAAAAGGAGGAATCAACAAAACTAGTCACTCTTGAAAAGGGAGATGACAGAGAAAGTAAGAAAGATGAAGATGAGGAAGTAGATAAAGAAAAAGAATTTTCTGATGAAGAAGTAAGTTTTGAGAAGAATTTTCTTGAGGAAGGAGAAAAAAAGGAGAAAATAGATGAAGACTAGATAGTTCAAGTTTCTGAATCCGAAAAAGAATCTCTAGATGAGGAACACATGCCGAAATCTGACAAATGGAAGAAGTTGCTCATGGAAACACCAACCAAAGAAATGCTCAGGAAGAAAGAAGTATGTGGTTCTTCCAAAAGAAAGTTGGTGTAGATTGATGAAGATCAATCACCAAGAAATTATCAGATTTGGAATCATCTGCCCATGGTCATGATTTTGTAGTGGAGTCCTGAATGATGTTGGTGGACATCATTCCAATTTTCTAACTATTGACTCCAGGTTCCAAATGCTTCAGCACACTGAAAATCAGAAATCGGAATCGATATCCATGCTGATGTATAGAATTTTGAAAATCAAAGATGACCAAAGAAAATTTCTTATCAACTACAATGTGCACAGAAAATCCTACAGTAAAGTCACTCTTTGGTCAAAGAAGGATGATGATGATTTGGTTGAGTTTGAATGTTTTCAGACTGATGTTCAGAATACTTTTGATAATGAGGACAACAAAATCAAGAATCTTCAGGATGAGCTAATCAGTGAGAAAACTTCTTGGAGTCAACAATTCAAGGACTTGAATGGAATGATTAGCTCTCTTTCTCAGACTTGTAAAAGTGATATAGATATCTGGATTGATCTTGAAGAAAAAATTGTGATGTAAGATGAGTTACTAATGTTGCAAGGAGTTGTATGATCTAAATATCTATGAAGATGATCACAATACAAGAGGGGGGTGAATTGTATTCTATAAAAAATTTCCTTAGACAAGGAATGTTCTAAGTTTAACAAAGTTAATCTAGGTAAATTCAAACCACCATTAACCAAATGTAAACTAATGTTTACAATTTATGATTTTACCTTAAAGCGTATAGAATCAAATGTATTAAAGTAAGTTTAAGGAAACAGAAAAGAGTTATATTTTCCGTACAATACATAATGAAGCAGAACAAACAATTCTTTTGACCCAAAGATAAGGGTATCCAAAAACCTTGAATAAAGGTAACCATTGGTTTATACTTCCAAGAAATTCTGTCTTACCCACACTAGGGTAAGACCTCGATATTTAGATCGGCTCTGTCTTGATATTCCATCAAGCCCTCAACTTCCAGGTAGTTGGCACCTCTGCCTTCCTATCATCAGAAGCCCTAGAACATTAAGGTAGTAGGTCACCTCTATCTTCCTATCCCCGGAATCCCTCAAAGGTAATCACAACTTTCGGAGTCGTACGAAGCCTTGAGAGTTTATACGAGCCTCTCACTCTAAGAAAACACTTCGACCGCACTTTAGCAAAGTAGTCGAAGTAGAGAGATGTATGGAGCTTTTCAAATGAGCTTTTATTTATAGGTGGTGCTGGAACGGCCAGCTCCCTTCTCCAACGGTCATATTTCCCTTGAAATTCGGAGGGGCATGTACACGTGGAACTCAACCAAAGGTTAGTTTCATAACAGAATGCACGACATCATTTTGCAATGAAACAACTGTAACAGAATGCACAACATCGTTTTAATGAAACAAATGTAAGAAAATCTGGGGTTCGAAATGTAAGAAAATAATAGTTCATAATCTAATAGAATGATTGTTCGGATCCTAACCAAACTGGAATTCAGAATGTATAATAAAATGATATTCAGATTCTGTTTTTGGTAAGAATTCGTAACCTGAATTCTGTAGAAGTTCGGAGTTGAACTATAATGATGTTCGGAGTCCGGAATTCGGAATGGAACTTTGTTACACTTCGTATCAATAATTTGGATTGGAACTTTGTTACAGTTCGTATCTAGAATTCGAATAGAAACTTTGTTACAGTTCATATACAGAATTCCGATTGGAACATTGTTACAGTTCGTATCCAGAATTCGGATTGGAACTTTGTTACAGTTCACATCCAGAATTCGGATTGGAACATCATAACAGTTCACATCCAGAATTCGGATTGGAACATCGTAACAGTTCACATCCAGAATTCGGATTGGAACATCTTAACAGTTCATATCCAGAATTCAGATTGGAACATCGTAACAGTTCACATCCAGAATTGGGATCCTTAACAGAACACTTTATATCATGGTATTATATAGTTCCAAAATATTGGTTATGATTCCGGTTTTTATACTTAGACAGATTTACGATATGTATAAGGAAAATATGGTTACGGTAAATATCTTAAAGGAAATTCTCCTTAGGGTAAGAAAAATAAATTTTCTTAAAGATAAGGTGTGTGATTTACAAAACCGTGTTTGTGATTTTCAAAATCAGGTTAATCTCAAGATAAGTAAGAATGGAAAAGTCCATAAGGAAAATCTTATTGTCTTAACAAAATCTCCCTTGCCTCAATAGGAGAAGCCTTGAAGGCTCAGGCTGAAGCTTTGAAAGCCCAATATGAAATAATTAATGCTTTGGAAAGGCAATCTGAGGAAGACCAAAAATATTTAAAGAAGCTCAAGACATTGTTAATGAAGCTGATCCCAAAAGAAAAGGAAGACAAATAGAGCCAATCCGATCTTTTTTTGTACTTTTCCTTCCTTGTAAATTTTTTTCCATACACTAATGAACTTTTGGTTAGTCGTATCATGTACTATTATATGCTAATGTTTCTGGTACCATATTTTTCCATTCCCTTATACACTTTTTGAAAATCACAAAGGGGGAGAAGGAAAAGAATTACTCTCTAGTGGGGAGAAGTAAAAAGAATTACTCATAACAGAGAAGGAAATCTATAAGAAAGAAGAAAAAATTTCTAAGAAGAACTATCTCTAAGTATGGGGGAGGTTCTCACTACGACGATTTTCATTCTCATAATGAAAACTCCATTCCATAAAATCAAGAATACAATACTTATAGTTTCAATGCCTAAGGGGGTGTTAGCTGTATTCATCTACATCCATGATAAAGGGAGATATGTTTTAATTTCTAAGAATAACGAAATTTTTCAAATCCTTTATATTCTTTTTCAAAAGGTTGTTTGTGCTTTCCAAAAAGGGGGAGTTTATTGAGTCAATAAGGTTTTCCTTATGAATTTTTCCATTCCTGTTGTTTTGAAAATCACAAACACCGAATATTCATGAAATACTATATTTTTCTTGTATAAGGAAAAATTCATTCTCAAAAGAATTTACCCCTACCCTATTTTCATTAATTATATCAATATTTTCTTATGTAAAAAATTCAGATTCATAACTATTTTCTCGGATTCAAATAATACTTGAATATAAGGAATTGTGTATTAGGATCCGAATTCTGGATGGGAACTGTAATGATGTTCCACTTAGAATTCTGGATGGGAACTACAATGAAGTTCCACTCCGAATTCTGGATGGGAACTCTAATGAAGTTACACTCCAAATTCTGGATGGGAACTGTATTGAACTTCCACTCCGAATTCTGGATGGGAACTCTAATGAAGTTCCACTCCAAAATCTGGATGATAAATGTAATGAAGATCCATTCCTAATCCCGGATACGATCTCTAATGATGTTCCACTCCGAATTCTGGATACAAACTCTAATGATGTTCGACTCCATACTACTAAGTTGTTCGACTCCGAACTTTTATTAGTTCGACTCTGAACTCCTTTGTAGTTCGACTCTGAACATCTTTGAGTTTGACTCTGAATTCTGATGACGAATTCTCATTTCGAATTCCATTTCTAATTCCAACAAAACAGAATCTGAATATCTTATGTACTACATACTCTTAATTCCATTTTCGTTAGACTCCGAACATTCATTTACTTAAATTACGAACATTTTCCTTACACTTCGATTTATTATAAAAAGATGTCGTGCTTTCAGTTACACTTGTTTTCTTATAAAATGATGTCATCCATTTTGTTTGTTTACTAACCGTTGGTTGAGTTCCACATATACAAGTCCCCCCAAATTTTAAGGAAAATATGACCGTTAGAGGAGGGAGTCGACCATTACTACATCACCTATAAATAGGAGCTCATTTCAAAAACAACATATCAACATTGTTGAACAATGTTGACATTGCTTACATGTTGTTTAAGTGATTGTAGAGAGACAGGCACTTATTAACTCTCATGTTTTGTGCAGAAAGTGAGAACAACTTATTCTACTTTTCTTCATGCGACTCCGAATGTTTGTGACTACATTCGAGGGCTTCCGGGGATAGGAAGACAGAGGAACCGACTACCTTAATGTTCGAGGGCTTCCTTGCTGAGGAAGACAGAGGTTCCAACTACCTTGAAGTTGAAGGCTTGCAGGGATAGCAAGAAAAATAATCTGATCTTTGTATCGAGGGCTTACCCTGGTGTGGGTAAGATAGACTTTCTTTAAAGTATAAATCAAGAGACCGTTATACAAGTTTGTTGGATACCTTATTCTTTGGGATAAAAGAATTATTGTTTGTTACCTATTGTTTAACTACTTGTTTTTATTCCGTTGCTTTGTGTATTGTAAGGAAAGTATAACCTTCTTATATTTCTATACACTTGTACTCTGATTCATTTAGATCTATATACTTTAAGCTAGAATCTCATTTGGTAAACTTTGGTTATGTTTTTATACCAGTATTACTATTGGTTTTAGAGGTTTAGTGAATTTTCTTAGTTTAACTTTGTTAAACATAGAACTTTCCTTGTCTATAGAAATTTTGTAAAGTGTACAATTCACCCCCCCCCCCTCTTGTAAATTGAGCATCTAAATAAGATTTTGATACCACAGTAGATACTCTGCATGCTCCTCTTCAGATGTGGAGTACACAAGGATGTCGTTGATGAAAACTACCACGAACATGACCCGGAACTCACGAAACACAGCATTCATCAACCCATGAATATAGCTAGATCATTCGTCATAACAAACGACATTACAATGAACTCATAATGCCCATGATGACAATGTAATGTAGTCTTCGGGATATCCTCATCCTTCACACTTATCTGATGATATCCTGACCACAAGTCGATTTTTGAGAACCAAATTGAACCCTTTGGTTGATCAAATAAATCATTGACCTACGTAGGAGGATAGATATTCTTTATTGTCACATTGTTTAAGCTACAATAATCAACACACAACCACAAACTGTCATCTTCCTTCTTTACGAACAAAACTGGTGCACCCCATTATAACACACTTGGCCGAACAAACCCGCACTGTAACATACCATCAAGATGTATATGTATCTCTCGTATCACATACGAGGCCATTATATATGGAGACATAGTGATAGAATATTCTCCTGGCTATAGCTCGATCCCAAACATGATCTCTCATCGAGGGGGTAATGCTACTACCTCTTCTGGAAAGACATCTGAGTACTCCTCTATGACCCTAGGAAATGCCAACTGCTGAACCTCTGATGAACTTAGCATCATCTCATCCATCAATGATGATAAAGATGGAACACACCTATGACCCATCTGAGGATCTCGCTCACCAAAAAACACCACTTTCTCTCCATCTACACCAATGAAGATGACCTTCTTCCTGAAGAAATCCACGATAGCCTGCACCGAATACAATCAATCCATGCCGAGGATGACATCATATGGTTGTATTCATAAACATAGGAAATCTCCCCAAGAGTGGTGTTTCCCCAACACTAGATTACAGTCTCTACATATTTCAAACAAGTCATCTCGACCTCCAACTAGCATAGTCAACGCCAAGGGCACTGGAAGCCTCTTTACCTTATGACCCAATGAGTGGACAACGGTAGGTGATATGAAGGAGTGTGTCTCTCATGAATCAAACTAGGTATACACCAAGGTAGAAAACAAGCAGAGGGTACATTGAACGACATCTGGATTGTCTGGAGACGGCAACGCTAGAGCATGGAGCTGACCACAACCTCTTCCACAGCCTCTATGACTCTGAGGACATCCACCACCACGGTCGTGCTCATCTCTCTGAGGACGGGGAGCGTCATGGGGCTGTCATCTACCAACCCCATATACCCTATGCTGATCTAAAGCTAGTGCAACTGTCTGTTGTAGCCTTGGCTAGAACTGCCTCAACGGAGGAACGTGGAGCGAAGCACCTAGCGCACGATGGCTGCTCAGAAAGGTCGGGAACTCCCACTGCTGATGGCCATGACCACAACAAGAAAAACAAGCACCCGATCCCTTGGAATTGTCCTGAGAGTTTTTTCCTCTGTAGAAATGAGATATGAAGGGCTGGGACATACCCCCAGCTGAACAAAAACTCTTCTTCCCTGAAAAATGGGAACCTTGGACTATAGCTCTGCTTCGTGAGGAATCATGTTGATTCCCCTCTCGTGATGATCATGTCCTGGACAAAGACCTCTCGGCAAACTCTGCCCTCGCCAATACCTCAAGATATGTCTTCAGCATAAATGGGGTGACATGGCGCTCGATCTCTGGATGCAAAGCCTCCTCAAAATGCCTCGCCCTGGCCTCCTCCTCTAGTAACAGGTCCGAAGCATATCGTAAAAAGGTTCCTAAAACGGATTCCAAAATCTTGAACACTGGAGCTCCCCTATCAAAGGGTAAGAAGCTCTTGGCGACTGGAAACCATTGCAATCAAAGAAAGAAACTTGACTCTAAACCTATCTCAGAACTCCTCCCATGAGATTGTTGACTCCTCATGATCCCCGAGGAACAAGAACCCCCACTGCCTCACTGCTCCACACAGAATCGTTATAACCAAGGACACCCAGTGCTCCATACGAGCACGAATCAAACTGAACCCGATCTCAACATCTTCTAACCAGTATTCCATGACTGCATTTGAAATAGATCCCTCGTACTTCTGCAGACTCTGGCGATGAAACGTTGGGAGTGTCTTCCTCCAAGTGTCGTTATCGTCATCCTCTACCCTGTGGCAATCTACTGGAACAGCTTGTTGGACATTTTTCATGAAAACCTGACGAGGATGTCAACCTGGATCCATACCTATAAAATAAAAAACCGTTAGAGCTCCTAAAACTGGAATATGTAATACTCAAGATTAATTAATTAATTGTTTTGTTTTATTCATTTTAGGTTATCCTATCCCTAGGTATACCAATTCAAACACAAGCACAAAGAAGAATGATGTATGATTCTTTCCTAGATTTCAACCCAGCAACTAGTGTCACCTTGTTTAGTAGCCATTCTAAACATAAAGGTCCATACATCAGATCATAGGGGGCCCTAAATGCCTATGTCTCAGCTAGTCTCCAGTGTTTACCTCACTTGATAACCATGAATGGCACCGTTTCCCTAACAACCCATGCAACCTCACCTGTGCCTAACTCCAAACTCCATCCTATCTTTCAACCAGACCCTTGATACCACTCTATCAAGACCCCCTCCCCAGAAACTGTACCAATCATGGGTCGGAAATGTGAGAAGGGAGATAATGACCCTCGATTCCCACCTCCAGTAGGCCTTGGGATGGCGACTAGCACCGAGGGTATAGTAAACACACAAATGGGAGGCATTACCCTCTATGAGAACATATGGGGAAGAGAGAGATAAGATAGACACCAATCGATTCCAACTCAGATCTGGAATATAAAAGAAACCCAAGTTCATATATGAAATTTCATGCAAAAGTACTACAACTAATAGGGGAAACTTGAAGTACCCAAGAAGAAGTAAAATCAGTAGCAACGACAAGAACGAACAAACTCCTACAACCCCATGCTAGTAGAAACTAGGTTGATCTCCAACCTGATCAAAGTGACCAAAAAAAATTTATATATACATAGGGTGACTATAAAAGTAAACTAAGGTGGATCCTCCCTGAAGCCTCTCATGCAAAAGTAATGAAAGCATGCTAAAAAAAAGTGAACAACAAGTGAAAATAACTCATCACCTAAACAGGTATACTAAGTTCCCAACCTCACCATGGCTATTCTCACCAAGTAACGCACACAATAATATATCATATAATAAAGAATATCAAGGGTACCCTGCTATAACTTCCCCATTGGATTCCCGATTTTCCCCAACATCACATGTCCTAATCATCTCTCTCAAGAAAGGATATCCCGCAGACACCTTGGTGAAGCACCACACCATCCACATAACAAAAAGTAACCATGTTGTTTCCAGGAGCCACCACATCTCACATAACATGTATCATACATCGGGTATTATACCTCATGCCATCACAGCCCATACACCGAGTAAGGATCCCAACCCATTAGAACATAAACATGTTACACCTATAGATTTCCATAGAAAACAATATCCAGAATATATGTGTGTTAATAACCATAAGACATTATTGCCCTCTACACACATATATGGGGAAAATTAACTGTTGTGACTACCAGCACAGGTAATTACCAAGAGAAGAGAATGAGGCCAAAGGGGGTAGTCGACCATCCATCATCCCACCAGAATGTTGGGGAAAACACCCCCAGGGATCCGAATCCTCGGGGTGTTAGTTGCCCTTACTGACTGGTGGAGTAGCATATAGAAAAACAAAAGGTACAGAATATACTATAACTCACAACCATAAAATGGGAATAACATAGTCTTAGACCCACTGCAGCTAACGTCCCTCAAACTCTGGGCTACTACTTCAAAGAAAATGTATCATATATGCACATAACCATTTAAGGAGCTTTATTAGATTACTTCATTCCATTTTTATCCATTCCATATTTTATTAAATAATTCATTAAACATTAATTAACCATGAACTATTCCACACTAAATTTCCTTACCATCAGACCCAAGTCAGCTGTTCCTTCAAAATTTACAACCTCATCATTATGTTCCAGTAACTCCATCCCCATGGGTTAACACCATTTATTCAATTATTCATTATATAATTACTTTCCCACATTCCCAAGCATTCATGAAAAACATTCTATGCTACTAAACACTACGGGGATTATCACGGTGAGTAGATGTATTACCCGTCGAGTCTTTGCCGCTTATAGAAATAGTATATACCCATCCTTCCTTGAGAAGCTAAACACGGAAAACACGTGGCATACCCCACTTGTCTTCGCCTCTTTCGAAAGAAGGGTATGTAAAACCAGCTTCCCTGAGTAGTGGGGAAAAGTGAAGTAGTTAAACAACCAATCAAAAATAACCAAGCATCCAACAATCACATCCATCCCATTCCATCATCCCTGGTGTCCTCCCTGATACCCACATGCATAAAACGACGCATCTCGCCACTCTTGGCATCATCTTCCTCCACAACCAAAAACCTCCATGCCCCAATATCACCACAACCATCGATGATCACATCACAGCACAAGTAATAGGAATAAAAAATCACATCAATAGGGATATTGTCCCTTTAATAATCAAGAGGGTAAATTAGAACACCTTAAGGATTTATCAAACAATGAGTTATTTAATCCATAGTGAATTAATAGATTTGTTATTCGTAGGTTCCTAATATTGGAAACCTAATCAGTAGGCTATCACAATTAAATAAATATGCTTACTGCACTAATTTGATTAACATAAAATTACAACTAGAACCAGACTTGTTTACATGCCTCTTTATCTTTAGCCAATAATTATCAATTAATCCCAATTTATATTATTTACCGATTTCTATCAAGAACGATCAACTGATCAAATCAAGCATAGATATCACACTATCTAGAAAAACATGAGGCAATAACATACGATCGATATCAATTTATTTATCTGGTTAAAATCTTTATTATGTCAATTCCATTGTCATCCAGTGGGATTAAACATGATATCAATATAGTTTCATGTAAAATAAAAGAGAAACAATGAATCCCCTACCTCAAATAGTTCCTAACGCTCTTTATCTACACAACGGGTCACGATCCTCCTCTCGCGACAACTGCATCCACCCGAGGATGCCACAGTATGACAGCACTAACAAAACCCCAAGAAAAACTCTATTAGAAGCATGGATATTATATGCTATAACATGTAAAGGAGAAACAAATGAAGATGAACCCCAAAATAATGAAGATAAAAACATAAATTATATCTAATATATACAAATACAGCTTGTTTGCATCAAAATTGAGCGGAACCAATCTGAGGAGTAAAGTATGATTGTGCAACTCCTATGGAAAGGATTGAAAGCTTCTAGTGTCTCATAGCCGAGAATAAATATGAATAACAAGGGAGGATGATAACTTGTCCCTTTTGAAGATTTAATGGGGTGACAGTATAAGATACACTTAATTCCCCATTAAAATCAGATCGCATTATCCCACGCATTTTGACCAAGTGAAAACAACCCAAGCCATAGGAATAATTAATACAGGATTTATTGCCATTGAATCGGCCATAAGAGTCCTTAAAATAAATCATTAAAAGTATTTTACGTCATAGGAAATGTTAAAAGGGGCAAAATTGTAGGAAGCCGGAAACACTGTTCACCTACAGTTACTCTACACCTACAATTACTATACACCTACTGATCTGTGAAACTAATCTGTGAAACACTGTTCACCTACCGTTACATTACACCTACCAATCTATGAAACCGATATGAGAAACCGATCTGTGAAACCGATATGTGAAACACTATTCACATACTATTACTTTACACCTAATGTTTCTGTACACCTACCGATCTGTGAAACCGATCTATGAAACTGATCTATGAAACATTGTACACCTACCGTTAATGTAAACCTACCGTTACTGTATACCTACCGATCTATGAAACCGATCAGTGAAACCAATCTGTGAAACTGATATGTGAAACATTGTACACCTACCATTACTGTACACCTACCGTTACTGTACACCTACTGATCTATGAAACCGATATGTGAAATATTGTACACCTACCGTTACTGTAAACCTACTGATAGAACAATTCATAAAACTGGAAACACTATTCACAGAATTGGAAATTAGGCAATGTGTTGGGGATAAGTCACTTTGACATCCTAAAACACCTCCAACACCACATTTTAACAATGTAATGGACTAGAGTGGTCTGGTCCATTACAAAATTCAAATTTACCACTCATATAACAAAAAGCCTTATAATATAAACATAAAATATTACCCATACCCTAGAATTCTTCTTTGGTATTTGGTTTAGTGTGTTGGGTAGTGAACCATTCACATTAGTTCCTATTTAGTGATGGAAATTGTATTCTTTGGTGTCTTGTTCTATGTTATGTGTTTGAAACTTTTAGATCTATTTAACCAATACGTCCCCAAGTCATGCACAAGGTTATTAGAGATGATCATGATCCGATTATTGTTGAACCTAAGCCCCCAGTTCTACCTATAATAGTTCAACATAAAGAACCACTATTTATTCCATAACTAGGAATTAATTCTAACCTTTAAGAGAGTTCTATACACATGATACAGTCTATGCAAGGTTCTCCACGACCTGTACATATGATGTTTAATTTTACCTGTGAGTTCCAATAGTATCATCCTTTAATATTCTCAGGGGATATAGGTATTTAGGGTAATTAATCGTGGTTAGAAGTCATTATATTTATCTTTGACCTTTTCAATACACCTTCAAAGGATAATATTTTTCACATAAGAGTTTTGAAGCTCTATTTAGCGCTAGTGGGATGTGAGTAACTCAGAAGGATTTCATAATGGAATTGTCTAGGGGGGACTTCCAGACTACCTTCTATGATTACATTTTCTACTATAGATTGGTGGTTGACTGATCAAGATAGTTCATGCACCTAGAGAAAGGATTTATTTCTTTCATGGACATAACAACGTGATTCATCAAACATCAATTACTCACACTACTTATTGTTAGTGATGAGCTACCAAAAGTGAAATGCATAGAGAATGGGTTTAATTAATCCATCCATTCTTTAGGGAATGTTTTTCACCTATCTACTATTTTTTACATAATGAACAATCATATTTTCACCGAGAAAAACCTAATAGAATGTGATATTTCTGAGAATGGTGTGTCAGTTCCAAGATAGTGTAGCAGTTCTTCCAGCAGGATGAAGCATAACCTAGAGGTATCTTGTTAGGGGTGTGGAAACCAGAGTATACATAATTGAATATCTATTATATGTCATCAACGTGGATGATAGTGGTATGTGAAGCCTTCTTGAAATATAGAAATTCTAGAGTGTCATTCTTATGGCCGAATATAATAAGGGAGATCTTTAATCATGTAGATTTATTTAAAAACACCCTTTTAGGAATCTATCATCCTAAAAATTATTAATATGTCATCCACTGGAAAAGAGGCAACAGAAAATATGTGTTGGTCACCAAAAAACAAGGTCTCCAAATAGTAGATCCTATGTGTGAAGTGGAAAAATGACATGAAAAATAAATCTAAATATTTATTAATGATATAGAATGATTTAGAATATGGTCATTAGCTAGTTTAACATTAAAAAACTGAAATTATGTTATTGTTTAAAATGAAATTGATTTCTCATTATGAAAATTAATCGTATAATTTTTTTTATTTTAATATAAATATTCTGTTGTTGAAAAATATTCTTACTTCATAGAGTATGTACCTATGGAAATATAATTTCCGTAAATAAGGAGCATCATCCTTTAAATAATTTCCACCACGAACACATCTTTTCTCCAAAAGAAAAATCAACATTTATTTCTAAAATAAATTCCAATGTATAATATTTATTTTAATCATATAGGTTTACTAAAAAGAAAATACAATTTATTTATCATTATTTATAAATAATGAAATCTATGTTATAATGACAAGGGATATGTGTAGGGCAGTTCTAGGTGATGCAACCGGTGCCCCAATTGTTGTGGTTCATATTTCATACACTTATCGAATGTGATGAGTTGTCTTATGAATTGCAGGTTTTAATTTGTCTAAAACTGTATTATTATAATCCTATTTTTATTCTATTGAATAAATTAATTGATTCAAAATTAACTAAATTTTGTAACATCAAATGAAATGTCATACATTTCATATTGGCACTCCCTGATTTCAAGGTTATTTCATGGTGTCTTTGGTATATTAGTAACAAACTCCACATTAATTTCATTCCATAATATAAGAAATTAATATAAAAATGATTTTTTTATTCCTAATGCATAATAATTATCTTTTAATGGATCATTCGATCCATAATTAAATATAATTAATTTCATTTATGATGATATTCCAGGAGGGATATGCACTATGGATTTAAGAGTGATCATGGATTGATTGGTGGACGAAGAAAAAAACAAACAATACACATTTCATGGGATTTGTGTCCCAATTACAAGAGGATGAATGAGTAAAATTAGAGATATTTTATATATCCCTACAGTAAATATACAAGTGAATTCCCAACATGCATGCATGGGAGGAGGAAATAGGCCTTTAGTCACATTTATTAATGCCCAAAAACGAACCAAAAGGGCCCACCCAAATTCTTCGACGAATTTTAATACACTTTCATGAAGGAAACATCCAAATTCATGAGTGGTAGGACCCTTGTCTCCAATGTCATGGTAGGAATCTTCAAAGTATTTTAGGTTTTTCCAAAAAGTATTCTTTGTAGATATCTTGTCCCCTAAATTCATGGATATGTATAAAAAAAGTCTAAATCAAGGGATAAGACTTATAAATTTTTAGGATATGTATTTTTACATTTCTTCATTTCAATTGGCTATAAATAGATACATAATTGTATCCCTTCAATCTCAATTTCTAAATTGAGAGTTTCAACTATTATAATGTTTTTTGTTTTTTCTGTTCATGGATGAATGTAAGTAGGTCTGGTCAATGTAGTGATCAAAATTTGTGGCACTTTTTATAGTTTTTGTTTTAAGGGGAATGTATCATTGGGGACCTAATTGATCACCCCTTCCACGTTTTTTTCTTTGATTTTCTTTTAATTTCCATTTACCCCTATTCCATCACATGTTTTTCCACAATTTTTCCAATAGATAATGTACACCAATACAGTATCATATCATTTGGTATCAGATCTAAGTTCTTCATTTTCATTTTTATCCCATCATTTTTGTTCTCCAACATCCATTTTTATTTGTACATAAACAATTTTGGCTGTTACATTGTTCTACCTTTTAGAAAAAAAATTCATCAAATTCTAGGATGTTTGATATATCATTTTCATAGTTCAGAATTTCATCTTTTTCATTGATTTAAAAACACTTAAATCAAACTCATGCTTCTAGAGATACAAATGATTATATTCATGCTACATATTTACACTTTTGAAACATTTCCACATCTAAGATGAAATTATGATCGATTTTAGTGTTTTCATTTGAAGGATATTTCTTATAAAAATCAATAAATTTCATTCTTCATCATTTTGGAGTCATTTTAATAAGATTCATTCTTCTGATAATTTCCTATTTTTTATGCCACACACAGTCATCAAATCATTGTTCAATCTCTTCAACATCAATTATTTGAAAACAAATAGTTCATGAAAACAAATAAAAAAATAAAACTGCTTAAAATATATTGCACATGTGTTTTCTATATAGCACAAATTATATGGATTTATACCCCAATACATCCCTTACATTTTCTTTTCTTTATCCATATACAAAATTCAACCATAAACCTTTCTCACATTTCTCTTTTCATACCATTTTTCTTGGGATCCATTGATTCAAAACCTTTTAAAATTTATGATTTTTATAGATTCTTATGAATTGATTTCTCTAAACTAGTTGTATTCTTCATTATATTTAAGAACACTTATAGGGACTATGTTTCTATTCGGTTAAGTGTGAGGAACTATTCATCATTTTAAAAAATGGGGGAGAAAAAGAGTCCGAGGAATTGAAAAAAATGGCATGTGAGGGACAAAGATAAGATATCGACATCAAATTATTCATGGATGTTTTCTCTGACCAGTTTACAAGATTGAATTGGGATGGATGATTTGAAAAGATACTCAACTTCAAAGGTTCCATTAATTCATGAAATTTAGGAATGTGGTTATGTGTAGTCAAATTTTAAAATATAAATATTAGGTTTTGGAAACAATGTACTCTAAGGTAATGTGGCTTGGGACGCAATAAAATGACACTTATATCCATTCATGGGAAGAGTGACCTATAGCTTTATTTAAAGCAAGAGAATAATGTTGGACACATGTTTGTACTTCACCACTACCCAGAGGAGAAAAAGGTAATTTTGGCAGTTCTTGAGTTCAGTGATTATGAATGTGTTTTGTGGGACCAATTACAAATGGGTTGATGACGGAATTGAAAAATTCCAATTTCAACATGGGAATAAATGAATATAATAAAAAGAAAAAGGTATATTTCTAGTCATTACTATTAAAATTTTCATTTTGAGTTACAAAAACTTGTGCATGGTTTCATGTGTTTTGAGGAATACTATAAGGAAATGGAGATATTTATAATTCTATCCAATTTGGAAGAGGATTAGGATGATACCATAGCAAGGTTAATTAATGGCTCGAATCTAGAAATTCGAGATGTGGTTGAAAATTGAACCAACATTGACATGGAGGAGTCTCTTCATAAGGAGTTGAAGGATGAAAAACAATTATATTCTCAATGGTTTCGTGTATGTTCCCATAATTTTTGTAAATATGAATGAGAAGTGAAAAAATTAACTTTTATGTGCAATGAAACAAAATAAAAGGATTTACAATTTGTACCAAAACAAAGGGAATAGTCCAAAAACAACTGTGTCATTTTTGATTTGAAAGGAAAATGTGAAACAAATTTACCTTCTAAATCATTCGATATTATGTGTTTTAGTTTCTAAGGACATATCATATATAAATTCCAAAAAAAATCATTGACCGTTTTGGATAATGGAGACACCCACAATGAGAGATCTAGTGAGGATGAAATTCCACCATTGAAGGATGTTGTAGATGTGGAAGTTGAAGCACCCATTAATGAAGATGCATTGGTTGAAAGAATATCCATAAAAATTCAAAAAATGATGATAATGGTGAGGATAAGTGTGACCACATTTCTTTTATTAGATGACACATCCAAAAGAAGGTATTTAGTATGACCATTGATAGTGGAAGTTGTACTAATGTGGAAAAAACCATGTTGGTGGAGAAGTTTATTTTTCATACTTTAAAGAATCCTAGACCTTATAGGTTGCAGTGGTGGAATGATAGTGGAAAATTGAATGTCTCAATAGAGGCCATTGTCTCTTTTTTCATTGGAAAATATCATGATGAAGTGCATTGTGATTCTAATCCAATATAGGTTAGACATTTTATACTTGGGAGACCATGGAAAATTAATATGATGGTGATGTATTATGGTTACTCTAACTAAATATCTTTTCATTTTAGTGGTATAAATATTGTGTTGACTACTATATGTCCCATACAAGAATAGTAAGACCATGTGAGGATGGAAAAATAATGCAAAATAAAAAATAAATGACTGAAACATAATGTGGAAAAAATAAAGTATGTGATGAGTTGAAAAAAAATAAAACAGTGAAAAAAATGAAATGAGTAGAAAATTTAATATCGGAAAATGAGAGATGAGTAAAATAAAAATAAATGAGGGAAATAAAAGAAATGAATATGAGTTTGTTGAGTGAAAGGATAGTTTATTTTATATAAAAACTAATGTGAATGGTTTTTTATTGAGTGGGGAAGTGTTCTTAATCATCAATATGATGCTTACGTTCCAACTGAGGAACTCCGCATTCATTCCCCTCTTTTATTGAGCCGTTATTTCAGGAGTACAATGATCAAGTGATGATTTTTTGGAAAAAATTTCCATTTGATCCAGGTGGTTTGGAATAGAAATACCTTCTACAAGGATGATTTCCAGAACAAATAAAGTCAAATAACATGCATTGGGGAGATAGTCCTTTCAATTTTTTAGAGAGAATCAATGAGAATTCCTACAAGACAAACTTATGTGAATGGAATGAAAATTTTATTGTTACATTCAATGTTACTAATCTCTCTCCCTTTGGGAATTCATATTTGAGGACAAATATTTTTTAAGAGATTGGAAATAGTGCGAATCATAGAGGGAATATGAATTGAGGATTTATGAGTTATCCTGTCATGAATGGTGGACAGATTATAAAATGAACAAGACACAATGAATGGGATGTGTGACCCAATAAAAAGAGGATGAATGAGAAGAATTAAATATGATTAACAAGGACTAACATTAAATCTACAAGTAGAGTCACAACATGCATGCATGGGAGGATAAAATGGAACTTTAATAAAACTTATTAAATTCCAAATGTCAAAATAAATAGACCAACCAAATGCTTCCAATAATTTTAATTCACATGCATGAAGAATATCTCCAATGTAAAATTTTGTAGGCCCCTAGTCTCTAAATTCATAATGGGGATATTCAAAATCATTAGGGTGGTTTAAAAGAATCTTATATAGAGATATATTATCCCCTAAATCAATGGACATGGGTACAAATAGTCAAAATCATGGGATTTTCTTTTGAGGTATTTTGAAATTTATTCCCTCTCATTTGGCTAAAAATAGCCACCTCATAGTACCTGTTGATTCTTAATTTCGAATTTTCGATTTTCTCGAATAAGTATTCCTATGTTTATTATGTTCATGGATTAATGAATGTATGGATCATCAAAGGAGTTATCAATCATTGTGGTGCTTTTATAATTAGGGTTTTAAGGGTCATGTCTCTTTGGGGTCCTAATTGATCATCCCCTTCCCCATTTATTTTCCTTGCATTTCTTTTAATTTTCATTTCCCCTTCTTCCTTCACATGTGTTTTGGTAATTTCACCAATGAATATCGCATGCCCATATGGTATCATATCATTTGTTAATATAGTTAGGTTATTCATTTTCATTATTCTCCCATCTTTTTTCTTCCCCTTCTTCCATTTTTCTTTTCCATCACCAATTATGGATGTAACTTTCTTCATCAATTTCAATGACTTTTTCTTCAAATTTCTAGATGTATGATATGTCATTTTTAGAGTTCAAAATATTTTATTAATTATAGACATCGAAACAATAAAATCTATCTCATACTTTTATAGATATAGCCTATTTAATTTGTTCTATAGATTCACTCTTTTTAAATATATCATTCTCCGAGGTGGTATTCCAATCATCTTTAAAGTTTTCATTTAAATGATATTTTCTTATAAAAATCCAAAAATTATATTGGTCATCCTTTTGGAGTCATTATAATCATATTCACGCAATTCATATTTTCTTACTTTTGTAATCAACACAATAATGTAATATCTTTTTCCAATCACATTAGGTTGAATCATTTGTAAAAATAGTGCAGTAAAAAAACAAAAACAAAACAAAAAAAGATTCTAAAAATCTATTTCACTTATGTTGTATCTTTAGAAAAAAAAATCAATGGATTTCTACTCTAATACATCTCTTCCACCTTCAATCCATAATCCATATATAACCATTAACCATATCCATTTCTCATATTTCCCTTTATCTTTCTTTGATTATTGGACTCCATTGATTCAATCAATTTAAAAATTACATATTTTTAATGATTATCAGGTATTGATTTATTTTTAATATTTGTCTTCTTTATTCCATTTAATAACACTTTTAGGAACCATTTTTTTGTGCTAGAATGTGTGAGGATGCTTTTTAGAGATTAAAAAATAGAGAGAAAGTGTGTTTGAGGAATTCAAATAAAGTGAGGTAGACTGAAGTGAGATCGACATCAAATTATTCAAGAAAGTTAACTATGACATGTTTAAATGATTGAATGAAATGTTGGATGATTTTCAAAGTTCCTAAACATCAATAACTCCAATAAGGCAAGATATTCCTGAATATTTTTATGCTTCCTCCAGTTCTAAAAATTATTTTCCTCGGTGAAGGAAACTAGGTACTGGAAGAAAAAGTGTCTTGAGTGACATCAAAATGAAACTTATATCCTTTCAAGGGAAGAGTGAATTGAAGCATTATTTAGAGTTGGAGCAGAATGATGAACATATGTTTGTTGTTGGGAAAAAATTCCTCAAGGTAACATTGTAGTATTTTTGGGTTGATTGTGTTCGTTGACAAAGCATGTTTTCCTGGAGAATTGTCAAGTTCCAGAGAAGTTGTTGACAATCCATGTTGACAAAGGACAATGACAAAGGAATGTATAATATGGAGGTGGTACAAAAGAGCAGTACAAGGTGGTGCAGTTTTCCAGTGTTTGCCAAATTTTTGGGGACCAAAATTTGGAAGTTGGTGAGCTTCGCGAAAAGAGGATATCCATGAAGATAATAATTTAATATGGAAAAGGCATGAATTTCGCGAAGAGAAGATTAAGGGTTCGGATTTTGCAAAGACCAGAAGAATGGAGGCGAGGGTCTTCGTGATTACGTCAAGCTTCGCGAATGAAAGAGGGCAAAGAGAATCGTGGTGGTGAAGGGCTATGGAATGGAGCTTTGCGGAGAGGAAGGGCTCTGCGAGGGAGCTTCGTGGCGAAGGCGCGAAAGAATTTATGGAAAGCTCCGTGATTACGACGAGCTCCGCGAACAGAAAATTTCCGTGGAGCCTCGTGATTTTGAGAGAATTCTGGCGGGAACTTCAGAGCTCCGCGATTTGAGATGACGTGGGGTTGACTTCGCATGTAAAAGTTGGAGGGTCGGTGGAATCACCTATAAATAGAGGTCGACCCCCTCGAGCGAAGTAGAGAGGCCGTTTTCAGAGAAAACCTTTTTCTCTCATTTGGCGAAGGTGGTTCGCAGATCCAGTGTGTTTCGCGAAATAGGAGCTTCGCGGTGGCTATTGTAGCTCCACGAAAGTAGTGTGCTCCGCGTTGGCTTTGTAAGCATCGCGTGAAAAGTTTCTCTGCAATGAGTTGAACTTCGCGGGAGTTCTTCGCGAGAGAGTTTCACGAGAGAGCTTCGCGAGAGAGCTTCGCGAAAAGGCAGGAACTTCGCGAAGGATTGTTAGAGCTTCACAAAATTGGGAGCCTCGCATAGTAGGGTGCTTTTCGAAGGTACTACCCAAAGGTAGTTGCCTAGTGGTCAGAGGGAAAGTGGTATTCATCAGTTGATGAACGTTGGACTACAACAGAGCATCTATCATCAGTTAAGGATGCATTCCTTCATGAAAATGAAGAGACCTATAGGTCTATAAACAGTTAGTGAATCCCTTCCAAGAGCAGTGAGCTTAGGAAGAGGAAGAAGGTGATCCTCTTCACCGGAAGTGAGCCATAGAGAGAGAAACCGGGAGTGACCCTTGGGAAAAGCATTGAGCTGACCCTAAAACATTGTATATGCAGTGAGCCTGGGCATATAAGTGATCTTACCCGAACATTGTAATCCACATCTTGTGAGGTTTAGTGGACTTGGTACAACTGGAAACCTGTCAGAGTATGCTCCTTGGATGTAGCCCTTATCGGTGAACCAAGTGAAATTGTTGTGTCATGTGCTTCCTTTACTTTCTATTTATATTGTGCAACAGGAAAGAGAGAGAAGAGTGTTTTTCTTAACAGCGAAACAAGATCAGAACAGGGTTCATGTTTAAATTATTCATACCCTGATTCACCCCCCTCTCAGGGTATTCAGCCTAGTGGACCTAACATTTGTGCTTCCATCCACCCCATAAGAGAATATGGTATTGTTGGTAGTGATTGAGTTCAGTGATTAGGCAACTGTTTTGTGGGACCAATTACAATTTATTCAGAAACAGAATGGATAATGGCTTATTCAAATTTGGGATGAAATGAATATTGTAATGCACACACATTACATTTCTAGTCATTAATATAGTGATTTTCATTTTATGTTAGAAAAACATGTGCAAGGTTCTCTGTGTGTGGAGGAATACTACATGAAAATTGCGATATTGATGATTCGAAATAATTTGGAGGATGATCATGAATATACCATGGAAAGGCTCATCTATAGATTGATTCCAGAAATTAGAGATGTGGTGGAACATTGAACCTACAATTACCTGGAGGAGTTACCTCATAATGTGGTGAAGGTTGATAAAAAATTATACACTAAATGGTGTCAAGTATGTTCAAATTTTTTTTGGAAAGATAAACAAAAAGTTCCCAAATTGTGTTTTAACAAGAATGTAACAAAAAAAAGGGTTCCAAATTTGAATCAAAACAAATAGAAGAGGATAAAAACAATTTTTTCATTTCAGATTCCAAAGGAAAAGGTGACACAATTTTCCCTTCTAAATCTTATGATACTAAGTGTTTTAGTTGCCTGGTACATGGACATATCATCTCTCAATGCCAAAAAGGACATTGATTCATTTGGATAATGGAGACACGCAAAGTGAGAGATATAGTGAGCTTTAAATGCCACCTTTAGAGGAATATATAGATGTGGACGCTAAAGAACCCCTAAATAATGATTTATTGGTGGAAAAGAGATCAAAAAACATTCTACCAAAATATGATCATGGTGAGGAAAAGTTTGATCACATTTTTCATATAATATAGAACATCATGGAGATGTTATGTATTATGATCTTTGAAAATGGATGTTTTACTAATTTGGAAAACATATATTTGGTGGAGAATATTATTTTTCCTTCTATAAAACATGTTATAACATATAGGACGGAGTGGTTGAATGATAGTGAATAAGTGAAAGTTGAAAAGGAGGCCATATATTTTTTTCATAAGAAAATAGCAGGATGAGGTGCTTTGTGATGCTTCTTTAATATAGGCATGACATTTTATATAGGGGAGACCATGGAAATTATATATGAGAGTGACGAATGATGTCTATGTTGACCAAATATCTTTCCATTTCAGTGGTAGAAATATGGGTTTGAATCTTCTATGTCACATACAAGAACATGAATATCATGTTATGATAGAGAAAGAATATGAAAATAAAAAATAAATGATTTAAAAAAGGCGAAAAAATAGTGTGATGAGTTGAGAAGAAAAGAAAAGTGAGAAAAAAATGAAAACATTGGATAAATTTAGATTGGAAAAGGAGAGACGAGTAATATAAAATGAAATGAGGGAAATAAAAGAGATAAAAACAAGTGTGTTGAAATAATGGTGTGTTTATTTTTGGAAAAAATTCAGGTGAGAGGTGATTAATTGAATGGGTAATCATTCTTACTCATTATAAATGATGATTACATTGAAACTAACAAACTTCTCCATTCTTTCCTCTCTTGTGTTGTTCCATTATTGTTGTAGTATATTGTTGCAGAAATGAAAATGTTGGAGGCAATTTCCATTTGATCCTGGTGGTTTGGAATGGAAATTCATGCTACAAAGAATATTTACAAAACAAATAAATTCACATACCATTCAATGAGGAGATATTCCGTTCAATGTTTTAGAGAAGATGAATGAAAATTATTACAAGAACAGCTTACTTAAATGATACGAAAATGTGATTGTTACCTTCATTGATACTGATATTGTACCCTTTGAATATAAAAATTTGAGGAATATTATTTTTGAAGAGGGTGGGGGTAATGAGACTCATGGAAGTAATATGCATCGTGGATTCGAGATCGATCATGGCCTGAATGGTGGGTGGAGCATATAATGCACAAGACCCATTGCATTGTATTTGTTTCCCAATGAGAAGAGGATGAATGAGTATAATTAAGGATTTTTACATGGCCCTAATTTAAATCTACAAGGGGAGGCTTATCATGAATTCATGGGAGGAGAAAATGTGAATTTAATCACAATTATTAAATCCCAATAGTAAACCTAAATAGCCTACCCAAATGATTCAATAAATTGTAATCCACTTACATTAAGGAAATATTTAATGTCAAAAGTGGTAAGCCCATGGAATCCAAAGAAATGAGAATTTTCAAAGGCTTTGGGGTGCTTCCAAAATATATTCTTAGGAGATATCTTTCCCCATAAATACATGTACATGTGTAAAAAAGTCAAAATCGAGGGATAAGGTTCAGAATTCTATGGGATAGATATTTTGACATGTATTCCTCTCATTTGGATATAAAATTCCTCCTCATTGTACCCCTTGAATATTAATATATAATTTGAGAATTTCTAGCTTTATTATTTTTATTTTTCTTATATTATTTGATTAATACATGTAAGGCCAAACAAAAAAGTTTTCTTCATTTACAGTGATTTTTATAATTAAGGATTTACAGCGCAACTCTCCTTGGGTTCCTAATTGATCACCCCTTCTCCATTTATTTTCCCTTCATTTCTTTTAATTACCATTTCCCCATCTTCTATCACTTATGTTTCTATAATTTTTCTAAAGGATACAAAATTACCATATAGTATAATATCATTTGGTATCAGAGCAAGGTTAAGTATTTTATTTTTTTATATCGTAATTTTTCACCACCCTCTTCTATTTCTCATTAGACATCACCAATTATGGTCGTAACTTTATTCCTCCATTTTGATGACTTTTTCTTCGAATTTCTGGATGTATGAAATGTCATTTTCATAGTTCAAAATCAAATATTTCTTTTATAATTGAAAACACTGAAATCTATATCATAATTTTTCATATTTAGATAATTTAATTAGTGTTAATGATTCACTCTTGTGAAATGTATCATTCTTCATGACCGAATTACAATCGAGTTTAAAGATGTCATTTAAAAAATATTTTCTTATAAAAATTCATAAATTCCATTCCTCATCCATTTGGGTTCATTATAGTCATATTCGTGCTTTTGAAAATTTGATATATTTTTAATCCACACACTAATGTCAAATCATTGTGCAATTTATTCAGATTGAATTATTTGAAAAAAAAATAGTGCAGTAAAAAAAGATATGCTAAAAATTTATTACACTTTTGTTGGATCATTAGCACAAATCCCATGGATTTTTACTCCAATACATCCCTTCCATATTATATCTATAATCCATATAAAACCTTCCACCATAACCATTTTCTTAATTCTCATTATCTCCAATTTTTTTCCCGGACTCCATTTATTCAATCCTTTTTAAAATTTCTTAATTATAAATATTGTCATGAATTGATTTCTTCTTAATAGTTTTCTTCTTGATTATATTTATGAACACTTGTAGGATCCAATTTCTTATTCAAGAATGTGTGAGGAACATTTTGAGAGATTAAAAAATAGAGAGAGAAATTTTTTGACGAATTGGAAAAAAAATTGCAAGTGAGGGAGAAAGAAGTATGATCGACATCAAATTATTCATAAGAGCTGGCACATAGCAGTTTATAAGATTGAATGCTTGGATAGATGATTTGAAAAGTTCATCAACATCAATATCTCCAAGAAGGAATGAAATTCATGAAGGATATTATGTATACACTAATTTTAAAAAATCATCTCCTATAAGGGGGAAACAAGGTACAATATGAGAAAGTGGCCTGGGATGCATCAAAATTTCACTTCCATACATTCAACGGAAGAGTGACCTAGAGAATTATTTAGATTTGGAGTGGAAGGTTAAACACATATTTGGACATCACAAAAACCCAAAGGATAATAAAGTAATGTTTGAGGTGCTTGAGTTCAATGATTATGCAAGTGTTTGGTGGTAAAAATTACAATTGATTTGGGGATAGAATAGAGAATGGACAATTAGAACTTGGGATCAAATGAAGATAATAATGAAAAAATGGTATATTTTTTTTCATTTCTACTGAGATTTTCATTTGAAGTTACAATAACATGTGCAAGGATCTATGTGTGTGGAGGAATACTTCAAGGAAATAAATATATTGATGATTCAATACAATTTGGAGGAGGATTGTGAAGATATTGTGGAAAGTTTTATCAATGGCTTGAATCAGGAAATTTGTGATGTGGAGGAACTTCTATCCTACATTAGCATGGAGGAGTTTCATCATAAGGTAGTGAAGTTACTAAAAAATTTATATTCTCCAAGGTGTCAAGTAATTTCCCATAATTTTTGTAATGATGAATGAATAGTTCCAAAATTTACCTTTAAGTATAATGAATAAAAATCAAAGGATTCAGAATTTTTAACAATAAAATACAAAGAGGCCAAAAACATGTTTGTCAATTTTTATTCTTAATTAAAACGGGACAGAAATTTCCCTTCTAAATCCTTTGATATTAAGTTTTTTATTTTTCAAGAACATGGACATATCATCTCTCAATACCCGAAAAAGGAAATTGATATTTTTGGATAATGGAGACACCCATAGTGAGAGATCTAGTGAGGATGAAATGACACCTTTAGTGGAATGCTTAGATCTGGAAGTTGAAGAATCCATAAAGGATGATGCATTGGTGGAGATAATATTGATAATAATTCAACCAAAAGGTGATCATGTGGATAAGTATGAACGCAATTTCTTATGAGATGCCCCATCAACGATATGGTATTTAGTATAATCCTAGATATTGGAAGTTATAATAATGTGGTGAATACCTTGTTGGTGGAGAAAATTATTTTTACTACCTTAAAGAATCTTACACTGTATAGGTTGTAGTGGTTGAATGATAGTGGAGAGGGGAAAGTTGAAAAGGAGGATATAAATTCTTTTTTCATTGGTTAATATCATGATAAGGTGCTCTGTGATGCTTCTTTAATGTTGGCCAGACATTTTATAATTGGGAAACAATGGAAATTTGATAAGAGGGTGATGTATGATCTCTATGAAAATTGGTTCTCATTTCATTTCATTGGTATAATGATTTTTTTCCTCCACTAAGATCCATACAATCATATAATGATCAATTGAGTATAGAGAAAGAATACAAAAAAATGTAAATAGAGAAAAAAATAAAAATAGTGGAAAAATTAAGATTTAAAAGGATAGACGAGTAATATAAAAAGAAATGATGGAAATCAAAGAGAAGAAAACAAGAGTGTTGAACTAAAGGTGAGTTAATTGTTTACAAAAAGTGAGGTGAAAGGATATTTATTGTAACAACCTGAGATTTTATGAGAATTATGATTTTTAATTTCATTAATGTCTTGTGTTGTATGCTAATCCAAAATTATCTTGCACTATACACAACACCGTATTAGCTTGCAGTATATGCAACACTAATCTTGGATCGTGTTAAACACAATTTCACGTTTGTTTGATAGTAGTTATTCAATGCAATATTGAGTATATATATATATATATTCAATGTATAAATGAAATATGGTTGGATTTATTTATATGAAACAAAAAAGGAGTCTTTCACTACAGAAAACCTTTACTTGGTTTTCATTACACGCAATCGTGACCTTCCTCGATAGCGTGTGTTGTACGGAATACCGGGTTTCACTAAACAATGGTATATTATTAAAATTTTATATAAAGTAGTCGTTATGAATAGTAATAACCACTTTTTTAAATCTTATATATTTTATCTTTCAAAATGTACTTCATTTTTGGATTCGTAATATCGAAATTACCCTAGGGTGAATTTTTGGTATTTTTCTAAAAACATTCAATTTTTGATGAATAGTGAATACACTGGGTTACTATTTAAAAACCGACTTTTTATTTAAATAATTATTAATTTGATTTAAATTTATTTAATGTCAAAATAGATAAATAATACCTAGATAAGTTCAATGTATTTCATTGGAGTAACTTTGTAATAATTTTAGATATATAATTTTTTTTGAACTTTTCACCGTCTTTTACCCACTTCCTAGGAGAGTTTAAATTTTTTGCATAAAACTTAATTTTACCGCTTATGTGAGTGAAATTTCAAAAATCTGAGAGACAAGGTTGATTTCAGTAAGTAAAATGTGGTTCAATGAGATGAAAATATTTTTTGGTGAATAGTAACGTTTTACTTTTTTTACCACGGTTAAAAGTAAATAGGGTAATTAATGATAAATATGATATTATTTTTACCCTAAAACATGTCCTATTTCTATTGGATAAGTGTAATTAGATCAAAAACAATCTTAGGAATAATATATGTCCCTCTAGGTCTACATGGATTAGATTTGGACATTTTTTATTTTTTAATTCAAAGAAGAGTTAAAAGAGTGAAAATCAAGGTTTAATAAGTAAAACATTTTTAATATATAGTTATATATAAGATATATTCGACTATAAATATTAATTAGAAAGATATAAATATTTCCTACATAATGGTATTTTGTTTATTATTTTTAGATGTTAAATAATTTAATTTATTAATGACACAATGATGAAGCAGTAATTACCTTATTAATGAAATATTAACATAAATGATGTTATAAATACCCAAATAAAAGTAATATGATACATTTAATGAATTACAATAATTTTATAGGTTAATAGGAAATGTTATTATTTATTTAATTAACATTTTTCGAACTAATAATTCTGTTATGATTTTCAAAAAAAATCAATTAACAAATCGTGTCAAAATTAACATAAAATAGTTTCTAAAACAAATATTATATTATTAATTGTTATTTTATTCAAAAAAAAATCAAAGGTTCGGAAAAATGACATATATAAGGATATATATATTAATAAGGAACCACTTTGGGTTCTTTTGGCTTGTTATAGTATGTTTATTGACCATATAGTGTAAGAAAACAAGAAGACACGGTAAAATTTAAATTATTTAACTTTGAGTTAAATCTAAATGATAAGGTTAAAATAGTTACCTAAACTTGTATAAAATCTATTTGTTGAGAGGAGTTATACCCAGCCCAACGTTAGCTTCGAAATCAATTAATTTTGAACTATTATGAACTGAATATGAATTTATTATAAATTAATATTTTGAGTTTTTCCTAAGGTGCCCCTCACCCCCCTTATAAAAGGGCAGGTCATACCTCTCATATTTACACAACTTTGAGCCATCAAGCTTGGGAAAACCTGGACCATTTCTCTTATCAACTTCCCTAGAAACATTCTGGAGGTTCTGGTTTTCTCAAAAGACCAACTCTAGTCCCTTAAGTGGAAGCTTAAAAGAGGTGCGTCAAAGAAGAGGTAATCATCTCTACCGATTATTTCATGTTTCTTTCTTCTTCAAATACTTCTTCTTTAGTTGTTTAATTATAAAGTAATAACATCAGTAACCCTAATATACTGATATTTTATTATAAATATGAAACAACCTCATTTCACCTTCTATCCATCCTACGGAAAACGAAATCACTGCGCGTGCGTACATACGGAATACCGTCTCCATGCCGTGGTGTAATCTGTTTTCCCAACACCACCTTAAATGGATGGGTATAATGGTGTAAAGAATAAATATATATATTTATTATAACATCATACTGATTCTGAAATTTTATATCATCCACTCCAATTCAATTCAATAATTATGGGGTTGATATCATCGCACGTGCGTACGTACGGACTACCGTCTCCACGACGCGATGAGATTCATTCTCCATGATAACCATTCAAAAATCATTATAAATTATATATAATGAATAAATAATTGTATTCATAACCTAATAATGCTACTGGATTTATGTATATTTATATGTCATCTACTTACATCCATTCAAGTCAATAAGGAAAGGAAAACAGCGTTCATGCGTACGTACGGCCTACCGTCTCCATGAACGGTGTGTTTCCTTTCATTTATCTATCTATTATATATATATATACTGAATATATATGATATATAAATCATGTTTTACATTCTGGAAGTAATTAAATCATGATGTAATTAATAATAATATCAAGAACAACAAGTCCAAACATGTACGATAAATGAAATGATTTTACCAAAAACGCTACTTTAACAAAGAATTTACAATAGAATGGGTAATATAAAGTAATAAGTGAGACATTTATGATATCATAACAATTAATATGATTCTTTAATAATTCAATGAAATTATTTAAATCATTATACAGGAGTTTCGGATACATACGAAGCATATTGGACAAAAGGTAAGGGATAACTTTTCCAATCCGGTTTTTATCCGAGATTGTTTATTCATATGTATTTACTTGGGTTATATTTATCATCCATGTCCCTGTTTTCTAAAAATTTATTCATGTATGTTTAAAGTCTTTTTACCCATTTTTGACTTTTACTACATGGTACGCAAGGAATCATTCTTTTAAGAGGTACTTTTTGACTTTTCCAGCAAAAGTACAAGAAAAATGTTTTTTAACTTATACAGCATGAAAGAATATTTTTTACAGTTTTATAAAGCCTTATTTTCATTAAGCTTCCCCCAAAATATTTCATGACAATTTTAATCAAAATTGTTTCTTTTAAAATTTCATGACATTTTGTGAAAAGAAAATGATTTTAATGAAGAAAGGACAATTTATTCAAGAATTCATTTCATGTGTTTTATCAAAACCATTTTCCATCTAAGATGAAATTATTTCATATGTGTATGTTTCAAGTATAATGTCTATATAATTTAAATGGTTTCTCTTTTCTTGTTATAAAATGATATCCATTTCTTTTATATAGATTATGTGATGATGGAATGATGTTTATGAATCCCATTTTATTCGTTGGGTTATTATGAATGATGTATGTTTATTTTGTGGAAAAAGTAAGATTGATTTCATTATGAGATGGGTGGGACCTATATCTCCCTCCAATGAATTGGGCAATGATTTATATCTAATGAGATAGACATGGTTGTAACGGTAAGTTAATTTGGTTCAGTGTTACCGGACTGGAACGAGGAGTGAACTCGATTCAGAAAGGGACTTTGTCCAGTAAGATGGTATTGGCAGCAATGTCTTGGCTACAATGGAAATCATAACATATGCTTAAAGGATGCCACAATTACATGTTTTATTCATGTGCTATTATATAATTATATATGTTCCTTTATGATATATATACCTTACGTACTTCCAAGATTTATGTCTTTGCTCAAGATTTTGATGTCTAGATTTTTTGTTCAAGTTCATGCATTCAAATACTTATGGATTTTTTATGTTCTCTATTTTTACCCTCACTTAGCATTTGAGCTCACCCTTTATATTTTTTCTTTTCACTCGGACTTAAAGAAAGGTTTTAGGTATGAAAACCAAAGGGGAAGATATTTATGGGAAATGTTTAAGATCTTTCACCACGATTAAAATATTATTTTTCTGATTTTCCCAAGAGAATAAACTCTTACGGTCCTTGTGTGTCTGTTTTCATTATGTATTAAGTATTTTTCAAATGTTATGTAATGTCCATGTACGTCAAGTTTCGGGTCTCTACATATGGTATTAGAGGAACTGTTTAGTTATCCTTTGGAAACTAGGACGCGAAAACTTTAGTGAGTTCCCTAGATATATTTCTAAGGTATGTCTAGGGATGTCCCTAAGGTTTTGTAATGTCTGTATGATTTAGTATAAATATATGTTACAGTCCATGAATTATGTTGAAAAACATGAATAACCTAGGGTGAACCTAAGATATCATAGGTTAAAGAAGGTGTCATAAGTTATACATCTTATAAGTGACTTTTTATGATTATGCAGTTCCTCGTTATTTTAACTGTTTCTTACACAATGGTTTCTGGTTTTAGTTAAGGGAGGGAACCATAAGGAATTGGGTTGACGTTGAATCTGATTGTCAAATTGGTGACTATGAGAAACAAAATTGCGTAATTCATAGAGAGAAAGATATTATGATTATGCCGAATCAGACATCATGATATATGATTAACAAGGTGAACATTAGTGGTATTCCCAATTCATCAAATAAGAGGAAGATGGAATTTTATGCATGTTCGCATGTTGAGGAGAATAGAGATTGGAAGATTGAGATTTCTAATGAAGGGAAGAATAACCTTGATGAATACATAAAATGGAGAGGAAGATGTTATCTATGTTGAGAGAAGATTCATAGGGTGATAGACTATTATGGAGTTCAATGTTTTATCTGTGGAGAACATGGGAATTACCCAACACAATGCCCTGACCTGAGAGGTTACTTCTAAATCAAGGAAGGACTTATTCCATGACAAACATTGAACATGATGTTTTGAAGTGTATATGTATTTTTATTCAATAATAATGTTGTTGAGGTACTTTTATTGTATATTGGAATACCTATATATTGATCCATTGTGGTTTTCCATAAGAATATGGCATCAGTAACCATGACAAGTGATTGAAATATTTTTGGAAAGTAGATGATATGCACATAATGAAGTGATAAAGAGAAAATAATTTGTTTTATTGTATTCATGCGCTCATGAATAATATATGGAAAAAGTGATATCATGATTTGAGTATATATAAATTTTGGAATTTTGGTATGTGGAAAGAGTTAACTTTTGACAGCATGTATGTTTTCACTAAGGTTCAATGGGTATACATTTTTTCAAAAGAATACATAATTAAGGTATTCACATGTTTGTAATGTGACCAACAAGATATATCTTATGATATATGGTGGATAAATAATGGTAATCACATGCTTGTTATGTGAAATTTCATGTAATCTTTTTCTTTATACTATAAAATTGGACAAAAGTATTTTCAATAAGACTAAAGGTTGGAATGGATTATGTTGGACATCAGATAGAATTGTTTAAGGCTAGAACTTTTTTAAATACTATTTCTGGAATGTTATAATAGTGTAGTTTTAGAAAAAAGACAACCCATAGGACGGGTGACAACCCGTCGTGTCGGACAAGGCTGTGGGAATCGAACCCACAACCGATGTGTGATAGGCCTTTATCGCCTACCACTGACCTACAGGAAGTCCCTAGTTACTAGAAACAAGAATTATTATATTAAACAGTATTATATATGAAGTATAAGTCCATTTTAGGAACTATATATGATTCATCTCACTATAGATGTACTTATGTATATTTAATAACTTTTTCTATCCTTTTGTTTGAGATAGATGGAATCACCTATCATTCTATCGCATGATCTTCTAACACTTCATGGAAGACAAATTCAACATCATTTCATCAAGTTATGAAGTTGAAATTTTTCAAGGCACGAACAACAGTAAGAATGTACCAAAAATAAGTAAGTATTTCTTTAAATTGAAAATAAAATATTATTCAACATTAGAAAAATGATCTTGAAAACCAAAAATGTTGTCCTAGTACTCTTATATCTGATTAATCAGATGGTAGCTTAGATCACCACAAATCTATGGCTTTGTGATTGTTGGCTTTTTCATAGCCCTGTTCTCTACCACTCTCCATCAGAACATGATGGTTAGATTTTTCTTCCATATCCATATTTTCACCTAGGATCTCCTATTTGGAAACCCAGTGATGAATTAATTTGGGTAACCTATATGTTTCATACTTCACTTTTTGAAATTATGTTTTATTATTCCATTTTACGATGTGGCTTTCTATGAAACAATCTTTCAAGTAGTAAACCATTTATAACCCCGACGAATTTCGAGGGATAAAATCATTTTAAGGGGGTAGAATGTAACAACCCATAATTTTATGAGAATTATTATTTTTAATTTCATTGATGCCTTGTGTTGTACGCTACTCCAAAATTATCTTGCGCTATAAGCAACACCGTATTAGCTTCTATTATACGCAACCCAAATCTTGGATCGTGTTAAACACAATTTCAAGTTTGTTTGAAAGTAGTTATTAAATGAAAAATTGAGTGTATATATATATATATATTCAATGTATAAATGAAATATGGTTGGATTTAGTTATACACAACAACAAAGGAGTCTTGCATTACACGCAACCCTGACTTGGTTTTTATTACACGCAATCGTGACCTTCCTCGATAGCGTGTGTTGTACGCAATACTGGGTTTCACTAAACAACGATATATTATTACAATATTATATAAACAAGCTGTTATGAATACTAATAACCACATTTTGAAATATTATATATTTTATCTTTCAAAATGGAATTCATTTTTGGATTCGGAATATTGAAATTAGCCTAGGGTGAATTTTTTGTTTTTTCTGAAAATATTCAATTTTTGATGAATAGTGAAAACACTGGGTTACTATTTAAAACCGGCTTTTTATTTAAATAATTATTTATTTTATTTAAATTTATTTTAGGTAAAAATATATACATAATACCTATGTAAATTCAATTTAATTAATTGGAGTCATTTTATAATAATTTTAGATATATAAATTTTTTTTAAACATTTCACCATCTTTTACCCACTTCCTAGGAGAGTTTAAAAATTTGTATAAAACATAATTTTACCGCTTCTCTGAGTGGAATTTAAAAAATCCAAGAGATATGGTTAATGTCAGTAAGTAAAATCTGGTTCAATAAGATGAAAATAATATATAGTGAATAGTAACTTTTTACTTTTTTTACCATGGTTAAAAGTAAATAGGGAAATTAAAGATAAAAATGATATTATTTTTACCCTAACACATGCCCTTATTCTATTGGATAAGTGTAATTAGACCAAAAAAATATTAGGAATAAAATATGACCCTCTAGGTCCACTTTTTATTAGATTAGGACAATTATAATTTTTTAATTCAAAGAAGAGTTAAAAGATTGAAAATCAATGTTTAATAAGTAAAACATTTTTAATATATAGTTATACATGAGATATATTCAACTATAAATATTCATTAGAAAGATAAAACAATTTCCTATATAATAGTATTTTATTTATTATTTTTAGACATTAAATAATTTAATTTATTAATGACACAATGATGATGCAGTAATTACCTTATTAATGAAATATTAACATAAATGAGGATATAAATACCCAAATAAATGTAATATGATACTTTTAATGAATTAAACTAATTTTCTAGGTTAATATTACATGTTATTATTGATTTAATTAACTTTTTTCGAACTAATCAGTTTCACAAAAATCAATTACCAAATAGTGTCAAAATTGACAAAAACAGTTTTTAAAACAAATATAATATTATTAATTGTAATTTTCTTCCTAAAAATCTATGGTTTGGCCAAATGACATAGATAAGTATATATATATATTAATAATGAACCACTTGTGGTTATTTATTCTTGTTATAGTATGATTATTAACCATATAGTGTATGAAAACAAGAAGACATAGTAAAAGTTAAATTATTTAACTTACAGTTAAATCTAAAGGATAAGGTTAAAATAGTTACCTAAACTTACTAAAATCTATTGGTTGAGAGGATTAAGATCCACCCCCACTTTGGATTTGAAATAAATCAATTTGGAGCTATTATAAACTGAATATGACTTTATTATAAAATAATATTTTGAGTATTACCTAAGGTTCCCCTCACCCCTCTTATAAAAGGGTAGCTCTTCCCTCTCCTCATTACAAAACATTGAGCCTTAAAGATTGGGAAAACCCTTCCCATTTATCTTCTAAACTTCCCTAGAAACATTCTGGAGGTTCTGGTCATCCCAAAAGTCCAACTCTAGTCCATTAAGTGGAAGCTTAAAAGAGGTGCGTCAAAGAAGAGGTAATCTCTTCTACCGATTATTTCAAGTTTCTTCTTTAACTTCTTCTTCTTTAGTTGCTTCATTATAAAGTAATAACATCATTATCACTAATATACAGATATGTTATTATAAATATGAAACAACCTCATTTCACCTTCTATCCATCCTACCGAAAATAAAATCATCGTGCGTGCGTACGTACGGAATACCGTCTCCACGCCATGACCACCTTACATGGATGGGTATAATGGTGTCACGAACCAACCCGGGTCGACCATGAACCGGTCACCCGAGCCGGTTCGCGGCAAGTCCCGAGGGGCGTTCCCGATCCCCCCGGGATGGCAATGAGTGCCGGGCATTAAGACTTGATCGTTGGGAACGATTTCAGCCCAAAACAAAAGTAAATAGAACAGAATAAATAAACACTAACAGCGGAAAAGAAATAAAAACCACACAACCACGTACCTCCATGTGACCTCTCAGGTCACCACCCAACTAGAGAGCAACCTCGCTCCAACACTGAGCGACTCAAAACAGAAGAACCTGAACAAAAGGAACCTGCAACTGAAAAGGTAAAAGATAGGCGTGAGCACAAAAGTACTCAGTCGGTGAGCCCCACAACAAATCCCAATGCACCGCCAGTAAATAAAGAATCTACATAATCCAGGTTTGAACTATAATGTATAAAAGTAAGTTTTCACAATGCTTTACTTGAAAATCAAACACGAGACATTTCCCTTTTTCCTTTTCGAAAGTTAGTTCCATTTCATTAGTTTTAAACTCATTCTGAAAAGCAAAGTATTACATTTTCAAATCTAACCCAAAGCGAATAAAGCATTTTCATTTGAAAACCATTTTTCTCAAAGTCTAACAGTATAGGCTGTGAAATATGACTGAAGGAAAACAAGCAGGGAAAACAAGTGCAAGTAAAGGTAAACAGGTAAGGAAAACCAAGTGCAAGTACAAATAAACCAGAAGTTATCAGCAATAACCATGGGCGATCCTGAACATCCCTAGAAACCCCCTGGACGTACTCGGGTTCAGACTACCTTCCGGCATGGTACTCCATAGTCAATAACCAACTGGCCGCCCTAACAGCCAACCAGTGGCACATCCCTCCTGGCCTGTCTGTAACTCCAGGGGGTACTAACCCGTCTAATCAGGGTTAGCAAGCAACCGTCACTCGATAATCTACAAGACGCCCAGGAACCCATAGTAGTTTTTGTAACACTGTGTAAGTGGGAGACCCGCGCACGCGTGACTCATCTCACCGCACTTTCCAACCCCTTACACGGACATCGCTACACGACAACCCTCGAAGGGAAGTCCCCCTGTAGAAATGCCCTCACAAGTACGTATATATATATATATATATAATCACTTCACATTTGATAAAGTTCCAACCGGGCCGTCATGTCACTTAAATTTTGATCATCTAAGGCCAAAGCATTTTTAAAGAGGGATGACACACGCCATTTCATTGAAAACCATAAACGCACTTAGAAATTTATTTAAGAAACTCAAATCAGCATCTTAATCCTGGAACCCATTTGTTTCACAAGTAAGAAATCATTTTCCCAGTTCCAAACGCACCCCACTTTTATCAAGAGCCAAACGGGCCTTTAAACACCTTTTGAAAGAATAATATTTCTCAACTGAAATCCAGAATTTTAATCACGCATCAAAGGAAAACATTTTTCTTTTTCAACTACCAAGAACCACGCTTAATTTTTCCAAAAATCGAGTTTAAAGGTCACACGGCACTTCCTCTAATCAAGGTTCAAATAAAAATACCATTTTCCATAACCAATACACCTACCATTTTACACACACCAAAACCGCTTCAGAACCCAATTCAACATGATCTTTCGTTAATCAGGAAGAACCATCCAGCAAAACTACCATGGAAGCACACAATTAAATCCAAGAAAACGCTTTTAATGAAACGCTAGAATTAAAACAACTTTTATCATCAGCAGATCACCAAACTATAGATAACTACTTAATAATACTTTTGAATTTGCTGAAACTTAAAAAAAAGTCAAGGAATAAATAAATTCTAAATTTAAAGGCGAGTGCAAAGGGAGACCTACCTCAAGATCCAAGCGCGATGGTAAAACGACCTTGGAACCAAGGCGCAATGACACGACGTGTGTCCGAAGCCACGTGAAAAAGTTCAACACTCTCGAAACTGAGGCGCGGAGACGGCAGAACCTCGGAAACGCCCTGCGCGGGTCCTAAAGTCTTAAACCTACCAAAAACAAATATAAATTGATGAAGAAAACCCCTAACAAAGCACAAGTAAAATCCAGAGTAATAATAATAAGAAAATAATAATAATAATAATATTATTATTATAATGATAATAATAGTATAACCATAATAATAATAATATCATAACAAAATAATAACTTAATAATATTAACTTGAAAATAATAAAAATAATAATAATCTTAATCTTAATAATATATTAATAATAATAATATAATAATAATAGTAACATACTTTAATAATAAGAATGATATAAAAATAATAATTTGATAAGTATAATAATAATATCATAACATTAACACAATAATAGGAACAATGCCAATTTAACATAATCATAATATATTAATAATATAATAATGATAATAATATAAAATAATGTTAACATAATAATATTAATAATAATAATATAATGACAATAGCATAATAATAATAATAATTTAATAATAATAACAAGAGTATCATAACATAATAATAATAATAAAAATAATATGATAAAAATTAAAATAATAATAATTATATTAGTATTAATGATAATAGTAATAATAACATTAATAATATGTTAATAATCATCATAATAATAATAATGATAATATGAAATGTTAATATCAATAATAATAATCATAAAAATAATAATAATAATATAATAATAATAATAATAATAAAGTAATAATAATAATATAAATATTAACATAATAATAATATAATTATTTACAGAATAATAATAATACTAATAATAATAAAATAATAATAATAATAATCATGACATAAAAATAATAATGTAATTATATTACTATTAATATAATAAAAATGATAAACATTATATAAGATTAACCAAAAAAAAGAAATAAGAAATAGAAACAAAAATAAAAACAACTCACCGCAGGAGGGGGAGGGAGTGCGCTGGAACAGGGGCGAGGCGGAGAGCGGGTCAGCGACGGGGAAGCGGGAGCCGGCGCCGGAGAAGGGGAGGCCGGGACTGGGTGCGGAGCAGCGGAGGGAGCTGGCGGCGAGGAGGAGCGAACGTGGAGGGCGAGCAGGAGGTCGGGTGTGCGGAGGGCGCGGTCGGGGCAAGGAGGAGGGGAAGGGAGCGAGGCGGTGAAGGGGGCGAGGGTGAGGCCGTAGCGCAGGAGGGGAACGGGGAGCCGCGTGGGGGAGAGGGAGCAGGGGGGCGGAGGTCGGGAGAGGAGTCGGGAAGGGGAGGGCCGCCGGGGTACAGGGAGAGGGGGTGTCGCCGCGGCGGAACGAGGCAGGAGGAGGGCTGGAGGGGTGAAAGAGCCGGGACGAGGGGGGCTGGATGACGGCACAGGGAGGAAGTAGAAGGGAAGCCGGCTGGAGGAGGGTGTGCCGGCAAGGCGGAGGAGGCCGGGACAGGCGCGGAGCGGCCGGCCGAACCAGAAGGGGGAAAGCAGGGGCGGCCGCCGGAGAGGGAGCGCGCCGGAGAGGGGTGCTGCGCCTGGGCTGAGCGGGAGAGAAACGGGGGAAAAAAAGTGGCGGCTGTAGGGGTAGGGTTAGGCTAGGGTAGGTTTTAAATATATATATATACATGTGATAAAAATAATAATTATAATTATAATAATGATAATAAAACAGCTAATATTAATAACAATAAAACTTATATAATAAAAATAAATCTCATATAATAAAAATAAAACTTATATAATAAAAATAAAACTTATATAATAGAAATTAAACTTATATAACAATAATAAAACTTATAATAATAATAATAATAAAATGTTATGATAATAATAATTTCTTTATAATAATAATAACAAACCTTCATAATAATATTAATAATACTTTATAATAATAATCATAACAATAAAATAATTAAAGTAAATAAAAGTTAGTTAATTATAATAATAACGCAACTCAAATAGTAATAATAATAAAAAGTCAACGTAAAAACTTTAATATTTAAAACGCCGGGTGGGCACGTCGTCCCCCGGGCCGAACGCACGACCATCGCCAGCGATGCGATGACCGCGCGCCGGCGCGAAACCACCAATCACAATTAATCTTCGAAAAATTTAAATCGGGACCAAGAGAGGAGAAAAATTACTGATGTCCGCGGTCGGGGTGTGACAATTCTCCCCACTATAGACACTTTCTGCCCCCAGAAAGTCACCAGGTCACAAGTCAGCCAAAAATCCAAGTCTATGCCCAACAGAACTAAAGGAACTGAAGCAAACTGAGGTTCTCGGGGATGACCTTACTCTACACAGGTCACACCCGACTGATTCAAGAGAAAACTGGGGTCCGAGATCGAGGGGAGAACACGAAGGGGGTTCTCCCCACCACAAGAGCTCAACTTGTGCAGAAAAGTTGACCATCTAAATAGAAAGCCCTGGGAAAAAGGGGGTCGACGCGGGAACTCCCAACCAATTCAAACCAACTCCTATAGCACGATTAAAACAACACTTCCGTCAAGACATTAAATCCTCGACCAGAGTCAACAACCTTCAACACCAGGGGAAACCCACGAAAACCAAAACATCGAGTTAGAAACATGGCCCACTGAAATCCATGAAACACAACCACATCTGACGAGCATTGCTAAACAAAGGTCAACCCACCGAAGGGTCAGCCACACTTTTAAGAAAGACACACGATTCAGAATACCACGGCCACACGACAAGTCTACATAGATTATCATAGAACAAGTCCACCATTACTTTATAGAAAAACAACGCATTTACAACGTTTTTGGGACCTCAATAGCGGGGAAACAAACCTGAAAAGTTTTTTAATTTCCCCACCGTCCACACGGAATACAGAACTTGGACCAAGGCTTCACAACCCCGGGGACTCCTGACTGTGCGCGAGCTTCACCCCGAGACTTGTGGCTGGGGCTCTGATGGCTGAAGCATCTTCTGCCTCACAGTCAGGTACTGACATTCTCCCATCACAGCTTCCTCTTCAAGCGACGCTTCTTGCAAAACTTCTCCAGATGACCCAGACAACCACAGTGATGACACGTCTTCGGAGGGTTGCGACAAGGCGTCTTTAAATGCCCAAAACGACCACACTGATAGCACACCATTAAACGATCTGATGAACTAGGAACAGTAACCAAAGGGGGATAACTCCTTAGGAACAGGTATCTCTGGCGCCTTTTCCTCACTAGAGGGGGAACTCTTACGAACGACAGGGGACGCTGAAGGATTAACCACCTGCACACCGGAAACTAACTCAGCCAAGAAAGCTTCCTCCACCAGCTTCTCGAAACAAAGGTCTTTAGAAGCGAGGACTCGCTCCTTGATCTCTGGACAAAGACCCCCAGTGAAAAGAGAGGCCTTCATGAGCTCATGCGACGCTACATCTGGAGAAAAGGAAATCAGTTCCTTGAAATGGTCAACATATGCCTTCACCGTCCGTTGGACTTGTTGGATATGCACGAGCTCTCTCTTTTTCTCCAGCTTCACTTCCTCAGGTACAAACCATTGGATGAAAACGGTTCTAAAGACATCCCACGTCATTTTACCTTGCGTCGATGGTGGGACAACCACCTTCCACTGGTCCAGAGCTAGACCCTCGAACAACTTCATAATTGCACGAACCTTAACATTATCGGGAGTTCCCAACATTCTAAAGACACGTTCTACTTCCTCAATCCATTCCACTGCCTCTAACGGACCCTAATCACCATGGAGAATAGGCAAAGTCTGAGGAGGACTAAAAACTGGGCATGACATATCCGAATCCTTAAAGACCTTTCTGGGCGGCATTTCCTGAGCGACATATAAAACACAAGGCCAAACCCCACATCAAAACGAAGCAACATCAATAAAAGCGCCTTCATCAAAAACAGTCAGCACAAGGACCAAACAAATACAACACAACCCAAAACAAAATCTCCTCTTTGAAATTCCCTTTTCATTTTTGATTTCAAAACCACCCTTTCTCAAGATCAGTTTCCAAAAACCAATCCACTTTCAAACCAAAAACTTTCCAAAACCATTTTCCCTTTAAAACCAGTTTAGAAAACAAGGTCAAGCCTTTAACTTCAAATACACACCCAGGTAATCCCATGAACCGTTTCACATGTCTTCATCCACATTCCATTCATACGTGCATCAACACACACTTTCCATGCATTCTCACACATGTGCAAACGTTCATAAAGAGGACCTGTGGTTTCACCCCAAACCATTCTGAACCAATTTCAAGCAAATAACAGATTTCCAAATCAAGAGATTTCAGTTTCAAAACCCATTTTATACATTTAAAATCCTTTAAAAGAAACCAGTCAAATTTTCAAAAACCCTTTTTCATTTCCAACTACGCACTCACACAGACCAAAACGGAAACAACATCCAAATTTGCATCGATCACTGAAGTGAGAGACTAGTAGTCACGCTCAACCTGGCGACATGGTAGTGAGCCATGTCCCAAGTCAGTGTCGACCACTAGGAGGAATTCAAACCGTGTACTCAGACTCCACATGGGTCACTACTCCATGTGAAATCACGACGTAACATCGGCTTGCCTCCATTGTCATCTCTCAATCCAAGACAAACCAGAAAAGACAAGGACACAATTCCCGAACTACCCCTGGTAACTCGAGGATCAGTGCGAGCAAGAGTTCGCGACGCTCTTCCCGTACCTACCCCTCGAGTTCCGACAGTCCTAATCTCCTTCTACCGGACAACCCAAATAACAAGAACCACCTCTGATACCATTTTCTCACGAACCAACCCGGGTCGACCCTGAACCGGTCACCCGAGCCGGTTCGCGGCAAGTCCCGAGGGGCGTTCCCGATCCCCCCGGGATGGCAACGAGTGCCGGGCATTAAGACCTGATCGTTGGGAACGATTTCAGCCCAAAACAAAAGTAAATAGAACAGAATAAATAAACACTAACAGCAGAAAAGAAATAAAAACCACAGAACCACGTACCTCCATGTGACCTCTCAGGTCACCACCCAACTAGAGAACAACCTCACTCCAACACTGAGCGACTCAAAATAGAAGAACCTGAACAAAAGGAACCTGCAACTGAAAAGGTAAAAGATAGGCGTGAGCACAAAATTACTCAGTCGGTGAGCCCCACAACAAATCCCAATGCACCGCCAGTAAATAAAGAATCTACATAATCCAGGTTTGAACTATAATGTATAAAAGTAAGTTTTCACAATGCTTTACTTGAAAATCAAACACGAGACATTTCCCTTTTTCCTTTTCGAAAGTTAGTTCCATTTCATTAGTTTTAAACTCATTCTGAAAAGAAAAGTATTACATTTTCAAATCTAACCCAAAGAGAATAAAGCATTTTCATTTGAAAACCATTTTTCTCAAAGTCTAACAGTATAGGCTGTGAAATATGACTGAAGGAAAACAAGAAGGGAAAACAAGTGCAAGTAAAGGTAAACAGGTAAGGAAAACCAAGTGCAAGTACAAATAAACCAGAAGTTATCAGCAACAACCATGGGCGATCCTGAACATCCCTAGAAAACCCCTGGACGTACTCGGGTTCAGACTACCTGCCGGCATGGTACTCCATAGTCAATAACCAACTGGCCGCCCTAACATCCAACCAGTGGCACATCCCTCCTGGCCTGTCTGTAACTCCAGGGGGTACTAACCCGTCTAATCAGGGTTAGCAAGCAACCGTCACTCGATAATCTACAAGACGCCCAGGAACCCATAGTAGTTTTTGTAACACTGTGTAAGTGGGAGACCCGCACACCTGTGACTCATCTCACCGCACTTGCCAACCCCTTACACGGACATCGCTACACGACAACCCTCGAAGGGAAGTCCCCCTGTAGAAATGCCCTCACAAGTACGTATATATATATATATATATAATCACTTCACATTTGATAAAGTGCCAACCGGGCCGTCATGTCACTTACATTTTGATCATCTAAGGCCAAAGCATTTTTAAAGAGGGATGACACACGCCATTTCATTGAAAACCAGAAACGCACTTAGAAATTTATTTAAGAAACTCAAATCAGCATCTTAAGCCTGGAACCCATTTGTTTCACAAGTAAGAAATCATTTTCCCAGTTCCAAACGCACCCCACTTTTATCAAGATCCAAACGGGCCTTTAAACACCTTTTGAAAGAATAATATTTCTCAAATGAAATCCAGAATTTTAATCACGCATCAAAGGAAAACATTTTTCTTTTTCAACTACCAAGAACCACGCTTAATGTTTCCAAAAATTGAGTTTAAAGGTCACACGGCACTTCCTCTAATCAAGGTTCAAATAAAAATACCATTTTCCATAACCAATACAGCTACCATTTTACACACACCAAAACCGCTTCAGAACCCAATTCAACATGATCTTTTGTTAATCAGGAAGAACCATCCAGCAAAACTACCATGGAAGCACACAATTAAATCCAAGAAAACGCTTTTAATGAAACGCTAGAATTAAAACAACTTTTATCATCAGCAGATCACCAAACTATAGATAACTACTTAATAATACTTTTGAATTTGCTGAAACTTAATAAAAAGTCAAGGAATAAATAAATTCTAAATTTAAAGGCGAGTGCAAAGGGAGACCTACCTCAAGATCCAAGCGCGATGGTAAAACGACCTTGGAACCAAGGCGCGATGACACGACGTGTGTCCGAAGCCACGTGAAAAAGTTCAACACTCTCGAAACTGAGGCGCAGAGACGGCAGAACCTCGGAAACGCCCTGCGTGGGTCCTAAAGTCTTAAACCTACCAAAAACAAATATAAATTGATGAAGAAAACCCCTAACAAAGCACAAGTAAAAGCCAGAGTAATAATAATAAGAAAATAATAATAATAATAATATTATTATTATTATAATGATAATAATAGTATAACCATAATAATAACAATATCATAAAAAATAATAACTTAATAATATTAACTTGAAAATAATAAAAATAATAATAATCTTAATCTTAATAATATATTAATAATAATAATATAATAATAATAGTAACATACTTTAATAACAAGAATGATATAAAAATAATAATTTGATAAGTATAATAATAATATCATAACATTAACACAATAATAGGAACAATGCCAATTTAACATAATCATAATATATTAATAATATAATAATGATAATAATATAAAATAATGTTAACATAATAATATTAATAATAATAATATAATTACAATAGCATAATAATAATAATAATTTAATAATAATAACAAGAGTATCATAACATAATAATAAAAATAAAAATAATATGATAAAAATTAAAATAATAATAATTATATTAGTATTAATTATAATAGTAATAATAACATTAATAATATGTTAATAATCATCATAATAATAATAATGATAATATGAAATGTTAATATCAATAATAATAATCATAAAAATAATAATAATAATATAATAATAATAATAATAATAAAGTAATAATAATAATATAAATATTAACATAATAATAATATAATTATTTACATAATAATAATAATAATAATAATAAAATAATAATAATAATAATCATGACATAAAAATAATAATGTAATTATATTACTATTAATATAATAAAAATGATAAACATTATATAAGATTAACCAAAAAAAAGAAATAAGAAATAGAAACAAAAATAAAAACAACTCACCGCAGGAGGGGGAGGGAGTGCGCTGGAACAGGGGCGAGGCGGAGAGCGGGTCAGCGACGAGGAAGCGGGAGCCGGCGCCGGAGAAGGGGAGGCCGGGACTGGGTGCGGAGCAGCGGAGGGAGCTGGCGGCGAGGAGGAGCGAACGTGGAGGGCGAGCAGGAGGTCGGGTGTGCGGAGGGCGCGGTCGGGGAAAGGAGGAGGGGAAGGGAGCGAGGCGGTGAAGGGGGCGAGGGCGAGGCCGTAGCGCAGGAGGGGAACGGGGAGCCGCGTGGGGGAGAGGGAGCAGGGGGCGGAGGTCGGGAGAGGAGTCGGGAAGGGGAGGGCCGCCGGGGTACAGGGAGAGGGGGTGTCGCCGCGGCGGAACGAGGCAGGAGGAGGGCTGGAGGGGTGAAAGAGCCGGGACGAGGGGGGCTGGATGACGGCACAGGGAGGAAGTAGAAGGGAAGCCGGCTGGAGGAGGGTGTGCCGGCGAGGCGGAGGAGGCCGGGACAGGCGCGGCGCGGCCGGCCGAACCAGAAGGGGGAAAGCAGGGGCGGCCGCCGGAGAGGGAGCGCGCCGGAGAGGGGTGCTGCGCCTGGGCTGAGTAGGAGAGAAACGGGGGAAAAAAAGTGGCGGCTGTAGGGGTAGGGTTAGGCTACGGTAGGTTTTAAATATATATATATACATGTGATAAAAATAATAATTATAATTATAATAATGATAATAAAACAGCTAATATTAATAACAATAAAACTTATATAATAAAAATAAATCTCATATAATAAAAATAAAACTTATATAATAAAAATAAAACTTATATAATAGAAATTAAACTTATATAACAATAATAAAACTTATAATAATAATAATAATAAAATGTTATGATAATAATAATTGCTTTATAATAATAATAACAAACCTTCATAATAATATTAATAATACTTTATAATAATAATCATAACAATAAAATAATTAAAGTAAATAAAAGTTAGTTAATTATAATAATAACGCAACTCAAATAGTAATAATAATAAAAAGTCAACGTAAAAACTTTAATATTTAAAACGCCGGGTGGGCACGTCGTCCCCCGGGCCGAACGCACGACCATCGCCAGCGATGCGATGACCGCGCGCCGGCGTGAAACCACCAATCACAATTAATCTTTGAAAAATTTAAATCGGGACCAAGAGAGGAGAAAAATTACCGATGTCTGCGGTCGGGGTGTGACAAATGGGGTAAAGAATAACTATATATAATTATTATAACATAATGCCGATTCTGATATATTATATCCTCCACTCCAATTCAATTCAACAGTTATGGGAATGATATCATCGCTCGTGCGTATGTACGGACTACCGTCTCCACAACGCGATGAGATTCATTCTCCATGATAACCATTCAAAAATGATTATAAAGTATATATAATGAATAAATAATGGTATATATAACATAATAATGCTACTGTATATATGTATATATATATATATATGTCATCTACTTACATCCATTCAAGTCAATAAGGAAAGGGAAACAACGTTCATGCGTACGTACGACCTACCGTCTCCATGAACGGTGTGTTTCATTTCATTATGTATATGTTATATATATATATATATATACTGAATATATATGTTTTAAATTCTAGAATTAAGTAAATAATTACATAAGTAATAATAATATCAAGAACAACAAGTCTAAACGCGTACGATAAATGAAATGATTTTACCCAAAACACTACCTTAACATTGAATTTACAAATGAATGGGTAATATAAAGTCATAAGTTAGACATATATGATATCATAACAATAAATATGATTCTTTAATATTTCAATGACATTATTTAAATCATTATACAGGAGTTTCGGATACATACAAATCATATCGGACAAAAGGTAAGGGATAACTTTTCTAATCTCATTTTTATCCGAGATTAATTATTCCTAAGTATTTACAGGCGTTATATTTATCATCCATGTCCATGTTTTATAAAAATGGTTTCATGTATTTTTAAAGTCCTTTTTACCCATTTTTGACTTTTACTACATGGAATGTAAGGAATCTATCTTTTACGAGGTACTATTTGACTTTTCCGGTAAAAGTACAAGAAAAATGGTTTTTTAACTTATACGGCATGAAAGGATTTTTTTTACGGTTTTATAAAGCCTTATTTTCATGAAGCTTCCTCCAAAAGATTTCATGACTATTTTCAGAAAAAATCCTTTTATTTTAAAATTGAATTACATTTTCTGAAAATAAAATTATTTTAAAGAAGAAAGGATATTTTCCTCAAGAATTCATTTCAAGTGTTTTATCAAAACCATTTTCCATCTAAGATGAAATTATTTCATATGTGTATGTTTCAAGTATAATGTCTCTATGATTTACATGGTTTCCCTTTTCTTATTATAAAATGATATCCATTTCTTTTATATGGATTATGTGATGATGGGATGATGTTTATGAAGCCCATTTTATTCGTTGGGTTATTATGAATGATGTATGTTTATTTTGTGGCACAAGTAAGAATGATTTCATTACGTGATCGGTGGGACTTATATCTCCCTCCAATGCATTAGGTAATGATTTATATCTCATGAGGTTGACATCGCTGGAATGGTAAGTTAATTTCATTCAGTGTTACAGGATTGGAATGAGTAGTGAACTCGATTCAGAAGGGGACTTTGTCCACTAAGATGGTCTTGGCAGCAATGTCTGGGATACTATGGAAATCATAACATGTGCTTAATGGATGCCACAATTACTTGTTTTATTCCCATGCTATTATATCATGATTAATGTTCCTTTATGATATATATACCTTACGTACATTGAAGATTTATGTCTTTTCTCAAGATTTTGATGTCTAAATTTTATGTCCAAGTTGATGCATTCAAATATTTATGGATTGTTTTATGTTCTCTATTATTACCCTTACTAAGAATTTGAGCTCACCCTTTATATGTTTTCATTTCCCCAGGATTTAAATAAAGGTTTTAGTTAAGAAAACTAAAGGGGAAGATATTTATGGGAGATGTTGATGATCTTTCACCACGATTACAAGATTATTTTTCTGAGTTTCCAAAGACAATAAACTATTACGGTCCTCGTGTGTCTGTTTTCATTATGTATTAAGTATTCCTCAAATGTATTGTAATGTCCATGTACTCCAAGCTTCAGGTCTCTACATTTATAATGTGTGAAATGTTCTTAATCATTTTTAAGGATGCTTACCTTGAACATAATGAAATTCACAATTCATTTCCATGTTGTAGTGTGCCATTATTATAGGAATATAGTGGTTGAGAAAATAATTGTTTGAAACAATTTCCATTTGATCCAAATTTTTTTGAATGTCAACACCTACTAGGAGGTATATTTTTGGAATATATAAATTCAAATAACATTCATTGTGGAGATAGTCGTTTCCCAGATTTAGAGAAGATAATTGATGATTCCAATAATAGTAACATACCAGAAAATTAATAAAATGTGATTGTTACCTTCAATGTTATTAATATTTCTCCCATTTAATATGAAGATTTTAGGATGAATCTTTTTTAATAGGGAGAGAATTATGAGAATCATGGTGGTCATAGGCATCAAGGATTTGAAAGTGATCTTGGAATTAATGGTGGATGAACTATAAAATGTACAAGACCCATTTAATGGGATTTTGGCCCAATAATAAGAGGGTGAATGAGAATAGTGAAATATATTTTACAAGTCCCTACATTAAATCTACATGTGGATTCCCAACATGCATACATGGGATGGGAAAATGGAACTTTAATCACACTTATTAAAGCCCAAAATTAAACTTAAATGTCCCACCCAAATCTTCCACGAATTTTAATCCACTTTCATGAATGAAATCTCCAATGTAAATAGTAGTAGTCCCCTTCTCTTCAAATTAATGGTGGGAATATTTAAATTCTATAGGGTGGTTTCAAAAAGTCTTCTTTAGATATATCATGTCCCCTAAAGTAATGGAAATTTATAAAAAAAAAGTCAAAATCATGAGATAGGCTTTAGTCTTATATGGGATAGGTATCTTGACATCTATTCATCTCATTTTCCTTAAATATCCACCTCATTGTACCACTTGAAGATTAATTTTGAATTTGAGAGTTTCTAGCATTATTATTCTTATGTTTCATGTGTTATTGGATGAATGAAATTAAGGCTCATCAAAGGAGTGATAATCCTTTGTTGTGATTTTTATAATTACGGTTTTAAAGAAAAATTCCCCTTGGGGCCCTAATTGATCACCCCCATTACCATTTATTTTACTTAAATTTCTTTTAATTTACATTTTCCTTTATTCTTTCAATTGGGTTTCTACAATTTTACCATTGGATATTGCACAGCCATACATTATAATATCAATTCATCTAATCCTATTTTACAAAAATATAATGGTTGGAATAAATTATCCAATTTTCAAAACAAACATTAATATTTCAAACCTCATCTGTAGTTCAACATTATCCATTTCATAAATGGTAAGCCTTATTTCTCTTCCAAAATATCAAGACCATGAACATTAGAAAGAAGGTTACTGAATTTTAAAAAATAAAATACCCTTAATATCTCAATAATAATTTAATATATATTATTCAAAAAATACCAAACATCTAAACATTATAATTATTTGTTCACTAGAAACTTTTTAATAATATGAATTACCATAGATTATTATTGAAACCATTTATCCTTCATTATTTTTAATTTAAAAGTGAAATTATTTGATATTTTAATTTAATGAAATAAATTTGTCAAATCCATAAATTGTAGCATTAATCAACATTTCAAGAAATTTTTTATCACTTACAAGGTAGTTAGTACAACCAAATTTACTTAATAAATATAAATTATCTAAAAATTAGGAACATTTTAATGGTTACCATTCACTCAAACATGTTTTTTCAAATGATCATCTTTCCATTGTATCACTTATCCAGATCATTGGTACCAATCAATATATTCTCCCAAATACTTATAGAAAGGGTACATCATTATAGTCCTTATATGTGTCCTAATTATTATAATGTTAATATCATAAAATAAATCTATTGGATCAAAAACAAATTCAAAATAATCAATGCATTTTAGCTATATTAATAGCATAATACTGACCATGATTCCTTAGATTAGTTTTAGGTATATTCATTTGAATATTTTGGAATTTATTTTCATATTGTCTAATATTTTTATAGTTGAAGCATTTCACATTGTAAAAATGTTGATTTTCCTTGAAATCATGAAAATTGTGGATTTTTTCACCACACAAGAAGGATATAAAATTTTAACATAATCACATACAATGGTATTTCCTTCTAAGAGTATAATATGTTGTAAATTACATAGTTCCCTTCGCCTATTTATAAATAATTTCACATTGCACCCAATTCTTGTATAACATCCCATCAAAGCTACAATAGATATATATATCATTCTCCAATTTCATAACACATGATACTACTTTTTCATATGATTGGAATGTTTGGGAGATTATTTCCCATATAATGCTTGTATTATTACCATCCAAGATAAAATTATTCATACTCATTGGGTCACATTTATTTATGCAATTCCAATTTCTTCACCAAGGGGCCATTTCTATATAATATAATATGTTGGATTAGATCATAATATTATGAAACATAATTTATAATCTAAAAAATATTAATACAGATATCATAAATTGAAAATATAGTTATAATTAATGTAGAAACCATATGTTTAGATTATATGTATTTGATTACAAATTATTTCATAGCGGTTCGTTTAATAATATTTGTTTTCATTAATACAGATCCTCATGTATCAACTAAAATTCCTCAAATATGAACTGTAATGACCCAAATCCTAGTAACCTAGAGTTGGGGGACATTTTATTAAAATGGAATAATATACAAGTAATCACATCCCTAAGGACCAATTGTTTTGGCATTCATGGATAACTAAATACATAAATTCCTCCCTTATTACATGGGTAATTAAAAAACATATCATAGGAATGTAATTTTCATCCATAAACTCATTCCAACATTATAACTTATTAAACTATGGAAAATGGAACTAATATAAGGTTAATATTAGACGCCCTGTAAGAGTTACATGCAATAAAAGTTGTCTTGAATAAACAATGTATCACAATATGGTTAGGTAATATAATCGAACACACATTCTATTTAATCAATTTGTTTCACAAAATCATAATCCATAGATGATATCATTATGATAAAATAATGGTTAAATAAAATTGAACTCTTAATGAGAGGAATACTTAACTATTTTATTTCATGATTCCATTTCAAATCAAACCTCTAACATTAAGAACATTCCGAAGACATTTAATTATTTTTGGTTAAAAACCTATTTAATTGAGAAACTTTATTCATCCCAGGAGACTTCCAATGCACGAGTGACTATTATGTATATGTTATCCACCCATCATTCATGTACAATTAAATAAATAAATTTTTAATAAATATTTATTCCATGAAACAATATTCATTATCAACTAATATCCTTATTGATTAAAATATGGATTTAACATTACTTCCCTGGTTAATAAAATCACACTAAAAGTAAACACCATATATAAAGATGGTATATAAATATAGAAATAATATTGAATAAAAAATAAATATTGATATTTTTAGAGAAATGATTTTTTTTAATGATGATATTAAACAAAACAATAGGGTAGTATAGGTAGAAAAAAAGTAAATAGTTTCTAATATTAAAATATATCTCAAAGAAGTGGAATAGAGTTGATCTCCCATAAAATGATCGTATCATTAATCTAATGAGTTATATATATATATATGTATATATTCATTAAATTCACATGAAATGAGTGGAAATACCAATAATATAAGATATAGTTAATTCACACAAAAAACATTCTGTGAAAACAACATTGAAATAGAAGATTAAGCCATTTAATGAACATTGTTTTAAAAAAACCCCTTACTACTTTTTAATCAGTCGTATCATATACACCATGAAAAAATAAAATTTAACAAAACATTATGTAATATGAAAATAAATATATTCATGATATAATAAAACATTATAATTGTATATACACCATAAAAAGATAGGGTTGATATGGAATATGTACCACAAATAAAAGTGGGACAAAAATCCCTTACTTCGTTCGTCCCTTTAGTGGTGAATAATTTTTAAAATCTATATAATGGATTAGATTATGTAAGTAATTAATTACATAGATATGATAATATTTATAATACATTATATGATACACGTATAAAATATTACAACTCGTTCATCAATAATGTTTCATTATATACATTTTTTTGGTGCATTCATTTCATGGTTTCATGATCGCTTATTTTCTATATAATTATGAATTTCTATTAAAAAAAATAAAAACTATATAAGTGAAATTGAATAGTATTAATGAAACACCATAAGTTTAAAATGTCCCATGTAACATTATTATTTACTTCTTGTGGGTGATTCATTTTGTAAAATGTTAATGTTAATTATTTTGTTTTTTTTTGGGTTTTCTGACCACCATTGACTAGTTTAATTTCATTTAATATTAAGTATATATATTGGTTAAAATACATAAATTAGGTTATAATTTTCCATTTAATATTATTTTACTACAATTATAATTTTATTACATACCTTGAAGGTGGTAATTTTAAATAAAAAACATTATTCATAAATATGGTCAACTTCCATAATTTGGAAAAGGGCTTCATTTTATTGAATAATAGGAGGTAATAAAATCGAAGGATATAAGATGATTCAATATAAATATAACATTATGGAAAAGACATGATTCTATAGTTATTATAACTTTATTGAATAAGGAGGTGAGGAGAAGGTGTATGAAAGAATGAAATTAAAAAAGGTGGATTGAGAAAATTACATCTTGAATATCATCACCCTGATAAAACCCTCAATGAAATTAGATTTGATTTTATTGAGATACCAATATATCATTGAAGTGGGTAGATTTGGGAGAAGAGTTTTAGGAAGAGATTTAATGAGATTCATTCCTTTTGATGGTAAAGGGGGTGGTGAGGAGTGGTATTTATTATTTACTATTAGTGTTTTTAAATGATTAAATAATTATTATTTTATATTTAATGCCAAAATATTAGTGTGGTATTAATTCAATATAATTATATTGATAATTATTTTTATAATGGATGGTTATGGTAAAGAAACAAATCAATGATCAATTTAAATTTTTAGTATTTATGTTCATCAAGACTTTACCTTTTATCTTTATCTCGTTATATTATTTTACCAATACTACGTTAAATATTTTTTTCCACGGTATCATACATATTACTAAAAATGAAAATTTACAAAAAACCAAATATGGAATTTAATATTAAAAATATGAAATCCATCATTCCATATTCAATTTAAATAATTTAAAAAATTATATTTAAAACATAACCTATTGGCATGTAAATAATATAGCTTTTGAATAAGTGTATATTTCATGAAAAAAGATAATTTTATATTAACTCTATGAATTATAATTATAAATTTACGAATCAATATTAATATTTAATGATATTAAATATCTAAATTTAATTTAAAATATTCCAAATTATAGATTATTTTAATTACTTAAAAAAGAAGAATCACATTGTATATTTGAATAATTTTTAAGAAAATCCCAATTCATAAAAAAAATATAATATTATTATAAAATATATTTTAAATATGATGAAAAATAATTTAGTAGGTTGAATGGTAAATATATAATACTTATTTTACTTGAAACCATATTCATAAAATAATGGGGGTTTTAAAATTATAAATTTATTATAATGAGAAATCATTTTTTTCAAAAATCATTATTTTATACTATTCAATGAAAAAGTAATCATTTAAAATGATTATAGAAAACCATACTATGGTAATTTATACTTAATAAATAAAAATATAATTTTTATTTTTCCAAATAAATTTTCTAAAATATTAAAATATTACATTATAATTATTTCCTCATAAAAATCAATAAAAATAGCATATTTTAAAGAAATGTCATATTTTATGAATATAAATATATTACTAAATAATTTTTGTTATGTTAATAATAATAAATAAATTTATATTGAATAATAAAATAATAATTAATTCGTTTTATAGTTCATATTATTAACAAACTCCAATACAACAACTAGTACATAATGGGCTTCTTAAAATAAAAATATTTTTTAATTCATTTATTCTGTTTCTTATTTGAAACATAAGATATCGATCATAGTTTTTTTTTGATGTTTCTTGGTGTTAATGTTGTATCGAAGGAGATACTGATCAGAGGTTGTTGTTTATCCCAAATACTAAAGAGGAATAAGAAATAAAACTCACTTCATGGAACTAATTTAATGAGATATTTTTTGAATAATGTTTCCCTGTTTAGAAACAAACTTATTTGAAGATAATGTTCATTAAAATAAATAAAAAAAGAAAAATGAATAGTTCTAGGGTATGAATATCACATTAAAATTCTAGCTACGGATTCTATAGATCACATATAGAACTCAATGTTCATTATTGACTATTTCTATGAAGCGATTATGCCACATCTCCAAATGAAGATAATCTGTAAATTGTTTTCTTCATATGATAAAAAAGTTTTATGTTTTATCAATATAGAGAAAGAATTATCCAAGTATTTTCCTTTTAAGGGATGCAAGGGAATTAGAGGATGAAAGATCAAAAATTGGATAACGGTATGAAGAGAATTAAGAATTACCTCACATGTGATAACTATGGAAAGAATCACCCCGCATAATTGTTGATGGGGTATGGAGTTTGTAATTTCATAAGAGAATAAGGTCTCTTAGAAAATGAATGATAAGGTATGAATGAAAACAATGATATTTAGTGATTCAATTATAGATAAATGGGGAAGTATTCAGATAAATTCCCAAGGATTCAAGGAAATATATCACAAATTTAGCTAATTTAACATGGTAATGATTATTCAATTACCAAAAACAAAGTGTAATGATTAATGTGCATCGGTTTGGAGTTAATAATTTTGATAATTCTTCAATGTTATTCTTTGTTACCTACCCTTTATGAAGATTATATAGGATCATTTATAGGTACAGTTTTCTTTATTGTTTATAAATTTTAATATGGGCTATAACATTAGATGTGTTTGCATGATGATTTTAGAAAAGTGGTATAAGGAGGGTAGTGCACAGTTGGCACCTAGTTATCTCTAATTGTGCTCCCCAATATAAAAAACTATGCAACCATAGAAATAAGATAATTAATTGGATTATCATGGATTGTAAAACCATGTGACATTTTTTAAGAAATCATTCATCCCTTTATTTGAAGGACACAATTATGAAAAACCATGAACCCATGCCCATATAACAGTGTAAAAATAATTAATTCACATAAATATTATATTTTAACAACCTGAATATAAATTTTAAATCCACATTAACACACTATTAGATCATAGATTATACTTCATGTTTTTTATCTTCCTAGATGGATTCTATACCGTCCTGATGACCGTTAATTGAGATTCAATGCCTCAAATAATGATTTAAACCTCTCCTGGTAAGTGAATAAAACCCCATTAGGTTTCCCATTCCTCTTATATTCATATACATTCAAAAAATGGGTTTTTCATCCTATAATGATTAGTTATAGAAATAGTTTTTCATGATCTAGAACTAATATTATTGATCTCGAGCAATATTTAAGAGATTATGATTTCATTAAAAATTATTTTGGATTTTAGATACATATCTCATTCTACGTCATTGTGCCACACAAATATTTGGGATTTACATTTAGAGATCACTATTCAATGAACCAAGGTTTTTTTATATAATTCAAATACCAATGTAATTATTTGAATATCAAATTCATTATTTTAATTATTTCTCGAATTAATCATTCCATCATTATGAATTTAGTTACTAATAATCAAGGGGATAATTTGAATGTTGAAGTACCCATGATTATGTTTTCATGCCCATGTAATTATTTAAATGTAATTAAATGACAATAAATTATAAATTTCATATTATTATCAATTTGTTACATAAATGGATTTTTAGAAATATATATTTCCATGTTTATTATTCTTATGTATTTGTGATAGATTCTGATGTAAATAATGCATAATGGGAATTTGTGCTCATACTTCTTATTTTTTACATCCCATATAACCCATTATGATTACTATGTTTGATATTAATGTATATTATAGAGGGAATAATTGTATTATTTAAAAAATATGTTATAATTTGTTTTTTCATATGTAAAAAAAGACTCGTGTATTTATATAGTTTACCAAAACTACTAAACTATACATTCATTCAGGATGTGATTCCTTATATATTATTGTAATTTAATTAAGAATGAATAATATTTGGGATAGTTGGGTTAGTATAATTACAAGTATATTCCTGATATTTCATTTCAAAGGGACATTATATAAACAACAGTAATGAAATGAGTGGTGAATTTGAATATGCCTCATAGAAATTTATAAATGTGTAGAAATCTGCTACCTTATGTATTGACGACAATTATATGATTTAATTAATCCGGAATAATAAATATAAGATTTTTATATTCGTATTAGAGAATAATTATTATATATAATAACATATATGATTTAATCATGTCCTTTTATACCCTTTTTTTGATAATTCCATGCTCAAGTGACATTTCATTTAACAACTATATATTATTTATTTGTTTTTTTAGTCCTATAACAATGTTCAAGGTTCAATAATATAATTAATATAATCAAAACAAAATTTTAATATTTATTCATTAATTATAAATTTAATAAAAATCATGAATAATGGTTTTTAGAAATGAAATTATTTAATATATTGAAGATGGTAGACCATACTTACGCAAAAGTAATATTAAAATTTCGATTAATAATTATCTAAATGGTTTATTTAATATTTTATTTTAAATAATGATAATAATATAACAAATAAAATATTATTAATTTATATATACATATACATATTAAACTTTTTGTGAGGTTATGAAAAGATACTATCATATCTCTTCATGAAGATTTTATTCCACACTTACACAAATGATGTTATAATCTATCAGTGTGTGAAAAGGTAAGAAATAAAGTGAAATATAATACTAATATAATTATAAATATCTCATAAATATATAAATAATTTCATATATTTTACAAATATTTATCCATATAATTTTCCATGTAATGGATTAGTAACACCCCAAGATTTCATAGTATGTTATTTCTTTAATGTAATGAAAAAACATGCACTACACGCAACACTGAGTTCAAGCGCATCACGACTTACGAAACTAGCCGTTCAAAAGCGGTTATGAATAGTATTAACTGACATTTGAACATTATATAATCTTTTTAATTTTAGAATCTATATTATGAGTTTCTTAGACATATTATAATAACATATTCATTTTTTTCAGATAAAAGATTTATTTTTAAAAAAATGCAATTTTACCGCCTTTTAATGGAAAACCTTTTTAAATTAAAATATTTGACTGTTTTATATATTCAATTTGAAAAAAATAAACTTCTTCTTTAGAATAAAGACATAAAAATTTAGTTTAAATGAATTTTGGATGTTTTTCTGATAACTTTCATATTTGGGTGAATAGTGAAAGATAGTAAATTTTAACTAAAAAAATCATTTTTAATCAAAATAATTTATAGTTTTAAATTATAAAATTGAGTGGTTTTAAAGTATAATCAGATTAAATATTTACCGTTTAATTAAATATTGTTCATTGGGTGTAATGTCACTTTGAAATTTCACTTAAACAAGTGTCAATCTTTTGATAGTTATTATTTCTTAAAAACCCGCTTTTAGGTTTGACAACGGGAATTAATTTTAAATTAATTAATGCAAATTCTATTTTTTATTTTGGTAAAATAGAAATCATTTTTGGATTTTTAGTAACAAAATTAGCTTAGGGTGATTTTTTTTTGTTATTTTTCTAAAAACATTCAATTTTTGATGAATAGTTAAAAACACTGAGTTATTGGTTAAAACCGAATTTTTATTTAAATAAATATTTAGTTTATTTAAATTTTTTTGTTCAAAATAGATACATAATACCTATATAAGTTCAATGTAATTCATTTGAGTCATTTTATATTAATTTTAGATATACAAAATTTTATTGAACTTTTTACCGTCTTTTACCCACCTCCTAGGAGCTCTGGCAAATTTTCATAAAACATAATTTTACCGGTCTTGTGAGTGGAATTTCAAAAATCTGAGAGACGCAGTTGATAGCAGTAAGTAAAAATGTGGTTCAATGAGATGAAAATAATTTTTGGGGAATAGTAACTTTTATACTTTTATTTTTACCACGCATAAAAGTTAATAGGTTAATTAATGGTAAAAATGATATTAATATTACCCTAACACATGTTCTAATTCTATTGGATAATTGTATCTAGACCATAAAAAACCATAGTAATAAACTATTATCATTTATAGCCACTTGGATTATATTATGACACTTATTATAATTTAATTCCAATATGAGTTAAAAGAGTTAAAATCAATGTTTAATAACAAAAACATTTTTAATATAGCATTATACATAAGATAAATTCAATTATAAATATTCATTAGAAATATAATAAGATTTAATACATCAAGTTATTTTATTTATAATTTTTAGACATTAAATAAATAAATTTATTTATGACACAATGATGATGCAGTAATTACCTTATTCATGATGGAATCAAATAAAGGGTATTATAAATATTAAAATAAATACAATTTCAACGTTTTTAGGACATCAACGAATTTTATAGGTGAATATGACATGTTAGGGATGAATCAATGTATCTTGTTCGAAGTGACCAAGTTATAATGACTTTCACAAAAACAAAATACCAAATAGTGTCAAAATTGACATAAATTAATATTTAAAACAAATACTATATTATTGGTAGATATAATATTCCAAAAAATGTAATATTCGTCCAAAGGGCTTAAATATTATTATATATGTCATTAATGATCCACTTGAGAATTTCTTAGAAGTTTAGAGTATGTTTATTAATCATATAGTGTAAGAATACATGAAGACACGGTAAAAGTTAAACTATTTAACTAAGAGTCAAATCTAAAAGATAAGGTTAAAATGGTATCCAAAACTTGTCTAAAACCTATTGGTTGAGAGGATTTCGACCCATAACAATATAATCTCGAAATAAATTTATTTGGAACGATTATAATCCGAATATCAGTGTATAATAAATTAATACTTCAATCTTTTCCTAAAGTGACTCTCACCCCTCCTATAAAAAGGCACTTCAATTCTATCTATTTCACACCTCCTAAGCCATTTGGCTCTTCCAAACCCTAACCAAATATCCTCTAAACTTTTATAAATTCATTCTAGAGTCCCACCTTTGGTCATAAAGCCAACATAAGGATCCCTTTTGATAAAATCAAAAGTAAGAACTCGAAGAAGGGGTAATGATTTCACCACCCTCTTTCATGTTCTCTTATTCTTCCAATAACTCTTTCTTTGTTATTTAAATTTTAAAATAATAACTCCAGTATCTTCTACATAATTAGATTTTATTATAAATATGGCACAACTATATTCATTACCCTATCCATCTTATGAATGATAATGTCACCATGTGTGTGTACCTACGACTTACCGTCTCTATGTCGTGGTGTAATTTGTTATTCAACACTATGTTATTTGGATGGATATAATGATGTGTAATATGTATATTAATTATTAAAATAACATGCTAATGTTTATGTAAAATTAATATACCATCCAATTCCCCAACTTTAATGAAATTATACTGTCGCTTCTACGTACGTACGGATTACCGTCTCCACGACGCGATGGGATTCATTTCAACATTCACCATTCATCGACGATTATAAATATATATATATATATTACTAATAAGTATATAATATATGACATAATACTGCTACAAGAGATATATATATATATATGTCTCTACTTACATATATCTTATTCACTATGTTCTGTTCAATACGAGATGAAAACGGAAACAACATTTATGCGTACGTACAGACTACCGTATCCATAAACGGTGTTTTTCATTTCATATATATGTCTATTATACATATTTATATTCTAAATATATATGATATATAAATAATGTGTTATATTATGGATGTAATTAAATCTTGATCTAAGTGATAAAATCAAGAGTAACAAGTTAAAACACATACGATAAAGAAAGAGATTATTACCCGAAATGATAATTTAACATGGAAATTATTACTAAATGGGTAGTATAAAGTAAAAAATGAATCATGTATGATGTCATAAATATTAATATGGTTCTGGTATACTTTAATAACATACTAAGATCTTCATAATAGATTTTAAACGTACCCTCGACTAAAGGAAAGTACAAGGTAAGGGGTTTTAATCTCACTCTTTATTCCCATGAGATTCATGCCATATTTCCACTATTACCTTTTGTGTGGTGTATGTACTGAAAATAATTGTATTATTTGTGTAATAAACTTTAATTTATGTGTATTTACATATTCATTACATGATACTTCATTCATGGGGTGTATGTTTTGTAAGTTACCAAACTAGTATGAGTTAATTCCTCAATCTCATTATTACCCGAGATTGTTTATGTGTAAGTATTTACTAGGACATTTTTATCATTCAAGTTAATTTTCATAAAAATGATTTAAAAATGAATATTTTAATGATTTTTGAAAGGTAATCCTTATCAAGATCATAATATTAAATGTTTTAACGATTTATCATTCTAAATCTTTTCAATTAATATCGATGTTTTAAAAATGATTTTAAGGATATATTTATATGGACATAAATGTTTTGAAATAATAATTAATTTCAAAACTTTCAAAGTGGTATGGGATATTTTGATTCAAAAAACTATTTTAAATTAATTCCATTATAAATGTGTGACCTTTAAATGATTTTACAAAAAATATATTTCTCTAAAAATGTTTTACCCATCATTTTCAACTATGTCAGCATCCTTTATTGGATATTATTTTTGATTGAGGTTGATTTATTATAATAAAATATTCCATATTGTATTGAATGATTAATGATATGTTTGACTCTAGATGTTCTATTTTTATACCATTCATTGTTTATGGTTAAATTATTGACATTTTGTATGCCAGTTCTAATACGAATGTTTATGTTATGATTCATCCATTTCATATGAGGTATGTATGGGACATAGTAAGTGACGGGTGGAGCCCGCTATAGCTCCTTGATGCATCGGTAGGTCTCATTATACAACTAGACGTGGAATTATCTGAGGCCCTTTCCCAATTTGATATATTGTTTTGGATGAGGCCTAAATCATTTTTAGACGTCTTGGACGAGGCCTTGACAAAATTTTTTAGAATGTCTGGCATTATACATTCCTTCATTATTAAAATAATATTTATGGTTCATGTGGTCATTCGACTCGTAGAATACCCATGATTATGTTCTATTATGGCATTATTTACTCATCTCATATTCCTTCAATAAAATTATTCATGTTTATTATTTTTAATGGCATGTGGTTTCAATTATTAACCATACTTAATAATTATGTTATCTTCTGTTGTATTGCTTACCCTTAGTGAGCGTTTGAGCTCACCTCTTTCTATGTTTTATTTTTTCCAGGATTCCAAGATGTTTATTGTGATTGATAAGAAGGGTTAAGCTAAGGGAATAATGGAATTCTCAATGCAATATCTATGATGTGTTGTATGTTTGAAATTGTAATGTAAAGTTCATGTATGTAATCTATTTTCCAAGACTCCTAAACTGATCGGTCTTTCGGTACATGATTCCATGAAATCATGGAAATGTATTAAAATAATGCACCGACTCTGGGTAACTAGGGTTAGGGAGTTACATTTGGTATCAGAGTAAGCATATAAAAAACCATGGATACTAGATTTAAATAAACCCTTATTAGAGCACATAAACCTAAGATAGACTTAGAGGATTAGTATATATGGACTTCCTCAAATTTTGTTAATGTATTGATTTTGTGATTTTTCTAAGAAAATACATCCTTTTCTAGATACGAGCAGGTAGAGGCGGCTCTGGTACCATTGTACCTAGGGGTAAAACCTAAAAACACCTCATTGATCCAGTCTCAAATGAGAAATGGTGCACGACAACGAGCCTTGCTGCACTCTTGGTTATGACACTCCTGAGGTATATGCTTAGGATAATTCTCATTTTCATTACAAACCACTATGAATGGTTTAAAATTATATACCTTCTCAAGAAAACATTTTTTTGATTATGGATTATATTTATAAACTATTCAATTTATGTTAGGTAGTTTACATGTTTCGAATTAAGAATTGTGATTCATAAACTGACATAGTGTATGCCATTGTTTAGAAATGGCACCCAGTAGAAGGAATGAGAACTCCAGTAATACGTATGATCCAAATAGTAAGAAGGGTTATATCATTCATGGTATTAAGATAACATTTAAAAAGGAAATAGTATCACATGTATTATCATCATATGAATAAATAGTCACATAAGATCAGTAAAGAATTCTCTAAATCCTATGTCTTTGAAGGGAAGCAAGAGAAGAAAAGTATGGTAGAGAGAATGATGGATAACGGGAATAAGGGAAAGAAGGATTTTCCAATATGTGATAAATGTGGATAGAATCACATTGGTAAATTCTTGAAGGGAATGGTAGTTTGTTATAAGTGTGGAGAAAAAGGAATCCAAGTACGTGATTGCAACGGTAAGAAAATGTTTTCAAATGTAAAATGCTTCATCTGTATGGCGTAGAGACACTTGGCGAATCAATATCCCATTCATAATAGTATACTAAAAATGAATTTATGGGATAATAATAATGTTATGTTACTAACTCAGATGAAGAAGAAAGACTAGTGTTCTTATGTTATTATTATAGAATTATTTCATTTGAGTGTTGTATCAACAGTATACTGGTTACATGAATTATGGAGATAAATAAAGATTGTACTGTAATACTATTTTATTGAGGATTTGAGATTATATGGTTCTATGGAATGTGACTAAATAGTAAGATACACATTTTAGAAAATAGATGGTTGAAGGAAAGGTAATCCTTAATATGGTCCTGATAATGAGGTAATGATTTTGGAATAAGAGATGGTGGATTTTAGTAATTCAGGATGTTGCAGTGTTGTAAAAGAATACACGATGAAGGCGTTCACATTTTATTACCTGGAAAAAAGGATCCTCATTATGTTTAACATCCTTATAAACATTGGACTGAGAGTTTGGATATAAGTATTTTGGAAAATTCTAATGGTTGGAATGGATTATGATTGAAATTGGATATTATTGTTAAGGTTGTTTTTGGATTTCCATAAAAAGGACAACCCAGAGGTCGGGTGGCAAATTTTCACGTCCGGAAAGACCGTGAGACTTGACCCACAATCGAAGGGAGTCAAGGGTGTATCACCTTTAACTGACCCACATGATGTCCTGGATTGAATAATGTAGTTTTTTAAAAGGGTCTAATATGTGAATTATAAATTCATTATTTTTGGAACCCTATACGATTAGGATAAATAGAATAATTTTTTTGAAATAATTTAGAGTGAAATATGAGTTTGTGGTAGGAACTAGTTGAAGGATTAAACTATACATGTCAATTATATATATATATATATATCCTTCTTATTTAATGGATAAAATAATTATTAAACTTTAAGAAAGGGTTCAAAACACAAAAATGTGTTATCATAATACCTTATGTTTTGTTGAATCGATGATATTTTAAGTCATCATAGATTGATGTCTTTGAGGCCCTCAATTTTACACTTGTTTGTGATTGATGGCATCAATCACTCCCTATAAAAATTTACGTTATTCCTCCAATTGCGTGTCTCTAATTGCCACCAATGTTCTCCTAATCGAGATCATAATTTTGTGGTGACTTTTTCATTCCCCTTTTCCTCTTATTAATACTAAATTTTATTAACCCAATTTCCGATGTGGGTTTTCCCACAAACATATTTTTATTTTCAAAATTTTATTTTCTAAGAACAATTTCAAATTATGAGGATGCAATTTATTTATAGATGGAATAAAGTAACACCCCATGATTTCATAGTATGTTATTTTTTCAATGCAATACAATTAATTGCACTACACGCAACACTGAGTTCAAGCGCATCATGACTTACCAAACTAGCCGTTCAAAAGAGTTTATGAATAGTATTAACTGAATTTGGAACATTATATAATCCTTATAATTTTATAATCCACATTATGAGTTTCTTAGATTTAATGTAATAAAAAATTCATTTTTTTCAGATAAAAAATTATTTTTCAAAAAATGCAATTTTACCGCCTTTTAATGGAGAACCATTCTAAAATCAAATTTTTGACACTTTTAAATATTAAATTTTACAAAATAAACTTTATCTTTAGAATCAAAACATAAAAATTTAGTATCAATGAATTTTTGATGTTTTTTCAATAACTTCCATATTTGGGTGAATAGTGAAAAATACAAAATTTTAACTAAAAACAACTTTTTGAATCGAAATAATTTATAGTGTTAAATTATAAATATGAGTGGTTTTAAAGTATAATTAGATTATATTTTTACCATTTAATTAAATATTGTTTATTAGGAGTAATTTCACTTTGAAATTGCACATAAACAAGTGTCAAACTTTTGATAGTTATTATTTCTTAAAAACCCGCTTTTTGGTTTTGAAAACGGGAATTAATTTTAAATTATTTAATGAAACTTCTATGTTTTGAATTTGGTAAAATAGACATCATATTTGGATTCAGAATATCAAATTTATCTTAGGGTAAATTTTTGGTATTTTTCTAAAAACATTAAATTTTGGATGAATAGTGAAAAAACACTCAGTTATTGGATAAAACCGACTATATCTATGTCTCCACTTAATGGAAACCAAATGGTTTTTGAGGAGTCAAAAGGTTTGAATTAAAAAGAAATATATATATTTCTAAAGTTCACACAATTTTAAGATAGCCTAAATGGATACAATCTATTCAAAAAATTATGTGCATTAGCATAGTGAGTAATACAAGCTACCATCCCCAACTATCAAGTGTCCAATCAATAAAATATCTTTGAACTCATCACCAAATAAATGAATAGTGGTTTGTAATGGGAGTTATAATCCCTACATTCACAAATGCCACTCCCAATTGTTTCAACACTAGTTTCACCCTATATTTCATTGAAAAATTTCTATGATTATTTTTAAAGACAATCACTTGGTTGGATTGAGATTCAGGTGCCCGAAAAGACTCGTTGGGATGATATAACAAATACTAAATATATTAAACCACAGAAGCATTTTTTTAGTAATAGTGGAAGAAATCATGATCTATGATTCTTATAGGATATATGGGACCATGGTTTAGTATTGTATGTGTGTTTTACAATATGAGTGACAGAAAATTAGATGGCATTAGGCGCCTTGTTGAGGGAGACTATTCGAATAGGGTTAAATAGAGGTTGACTTAATAAATGAATTTTTTTTAATAATCCCACACATCTCTCTTTTCAACCCACATTAGGAAGAGGAGGGGTGGCATTCTCCCCTAGATATAGACCCTCGATGGGAAACTGATAGAGAGAAGATGTGTTGTCAGACTCTGATCATGATGAAAATCCCTTATGGATGATGGTGTCGATTCTTCAGATCAAGGATATTCACCCAAAGCCTCGATAATTTGACAAGAGGTAGAAATTTTTGAGTATTAAGCCCCAATCAACATTATATGAGTTGATTTTGGATATTATATTCATATTAAACTGTTGTGGATCCCATGGGTGTTGATATGAAGGATTATTTTGGAAAAATTTAGGCATTGGAAAATAGCATGGGATTCTTTTTCAAAAATCCCGATTACTCAGTGTGTAGTGAAGTTTAATACCCAATGTATTCTTCTTATTCGAGAAATAAAATATTTGAGAAATACACCACATGAAATGAGATTAAACATTATTTAGTTGTACTTTTTCATGTGGATGAAAATTATGAAAGACATGTCATATTAAAAGATATGGACATGTTGTATTACTCGAGAATAGTACACAGACTTGGGATACATAAATGAGAACATGTTGTAAGACGCAAGCATATGCCTGGGGTACTAGGGAACGCTGTGTTTTTAGGGTACACATCCAGTATGCTTAAATTTATGGCCAACCCATGTGGAATAAAATGTAAACATGACTCAGGTGTGGCATGGCATGTTATGTACGACATGTAAATTCCATTTCGGATCCCATGGAAAACCAATTTGTATATTATAGGACACTAGAATACTTCTACAAATGTAAACATTCCATGTGAACCCTAGTACATGTTGTATAATTTTCATGGATATTTATTCCTTTTGTATCTCCTTCATCAGGTCTTGGTATTAGGCCTATGAGTAGCTTATCCTGAGAAGATGGTATACATTTCACTGTCTTTCATGATACGAAATGGAATGATTCAAGAAATTTGTTTCTAAAACAATGGTTTATCATGTAATGTTTTCAAGATGGATCACAAGATTGTTTTTGGGTTTGGTAGCCTACTTATCACCCCATGATGTGGGCCCCCTAGAATCTATAGGTGGGTAGGTTTTTTCATCCCAATTAACTGGGTGTTGGTCCTTAATAAAGTGTAGCAATATGATGTTGGAATGATGACAATGGAGAATCATTCATTAATACTTGGAGGATATAGAAGATCAGTTTGTTTGGTCATAGTGATTATGGTAATGTAATCAACTAACATAAAAGGTCATTTATTTCCCTTACAACTCATATCAAAAAAGGTAGATGCCTTGCAAAAAAATGAAAAGGTATAATTCCCCCACAGTGGGAGTGGGTACTCAATGCACAAAGTTCATCCAACTTCGTTACACCAATATCAAATTATGGCATGAATCCCAGTAGCCTTTTTTATATATACACTATACTCCCCTACACTCGAGTTCATTCCATCAATATATAGAGTGGTACTATCCTATCTTCATGCTCTGGGGGGGGGGGAGTAGGTCATCCACTAGAGATAGGGCTCCCACAGATCTAGAGCATTGTTTTTATTAAATGGACCCTATACTGGAAAAGCATGATTTTTTTTGAGCTTGTACACCCTCAATGCATTTAGATTTGAATATACCCCTATGGACTCTTCATAGTTTTTTATATAGTTAAGATTTACTAATACCTTTGTTTTGGGGTAGTTTTCAAGTTCAAGTATTTCAAATATTCATTTCTGAGAGTCCTCACATGCTGCTTGGTAGAAAGAGTGTTATCAATCATATTGGAGTACAATGGGGAGTTGTGAGACACTCCATTGGGGTTTTTATAAGCTTTAATAGAAGAAAAAAATAGGGGAAGCACTATTGATACTCAGAATCTGAGTTGGACCTATAGATATGTAGGATTGAACCAAATTATTTTTTTGGTTATGAAGATGTAGAACCCATTTCTCCTTTGTTTGGGATTCATTGAGAATCATTGGCTTGGGTTGAGTTGATAATAAATTATGTCATTAGGTAGAGTTTTTGACTTATTTAATGTATGTATGATACCTTTATTTTAGTTTTTAGGGAACGTAAAATTTACGAATATAATCACCACCATAAATTCTTTTCTTACAACCCCTGTTTCATATACTAAAAACCAACACGATATTGGTGGTATTAGTGTACCTGGTTTTGATGGGGAAAAATTGTCTCTTGGAGAAGACCCTATAAATTGGTTATCTTGGTTATTAGAGAAAATATATTTTCAGTTTTTCTTATTTTTAGTATTATCTAGTAGGAAACTCATTTTTCATTTGGTGTTTGTTTTTTCCCATTTTACATTTTTACTAAAATGTTGTATTCCGATTTTTTCCTAGATGTTGTTGCATGCATGTCTTAACCTCTAGATGACTCTGAACCTGTCTTCCTCTTTAATATTTAATTGGGTTGTTTTTTATATAATGGTATATAAGATAATCCCTCCAGTAACAATTATGCCTTCATAGGGCTAGTCTCTAACCCCTAGCCAATTGGAGGAGGGATTAGGATGGTGGTAGCTCGTTGTTCTATTCTCTATGTGAACCCCTATTGGTCGAGTTGAAAGAAGTGCTATCATAGTGGTTCATCCTCAGGTCACAGTTAGACGCATCAATATGATTGGTTAAGACGTAGGGATTCGATTTCATAGTGTTTATAGTGGGGGTTTTATGAGGGAATTGTGTTATGGTGTGGTAGCTGATGTTTCCATTAATAAAGAATTTGATTCTTACTTTATGACTCATATTATTGAGACATTAGTTTTGGGGATCAATGTCACATGTCTCATATAGGTCGAAGACCTTTGAGTGTTCTCTTAAATCAGTTATATATATATATATATATATATGGTCTTATAACATTGTTACAACATGATCACTTTCAGGATCCCTCCACACAGACTGATAGTTATGGTACTTCAACAAAATGATGATGATAATTGGTTGAGTGATGAAGACATGTTTTAGGGACCCATTAATTTGGTGTTTTTTCCATGTCGGAATAGAGAAGTGTTCTCCCATATGAAAAAGTGCATTTATCTATCTCTATTGGCTCACATGGATGTCTGACTACCTATTGAGAATTTAGTAGATCCTATAGACATGGTGATGATGATGTGAAAAATCATTTAAAATTTCCCGTGTTCTTGTGATATAGAGAGTTGAGGATCCGTGGAAATCAAAAACCTTAGGTAGCAATGATTTACTCACGGAAGGGGTGTTCTTTTTAAGCCTAATATAGACCCCATCTGATTAGATGGTTGAATTTTTTACCAATATTTTTTTTGGAGGAATAGGGAATCAGCTGATTCTAACAAAACAAGCCCATTATGAGATGATGATCAAATTGTTAGAATTCAAGAATCAGCTATATGACATGAACTACCATTTTAGATACTTCTCAGTTAGGATTCAGGTGATCCTCAAGAAGTAAAATTGTTACATGTAAGTTTTAGAGTATTCCATGAATTTCAACATTATCACATGTATGGTGAATTACATGGTAATTTATTTCTACTTCCATGCATATATTTTTCACCTGGGATTCTATAGAGACATATATGAAGGAGTTTGGTTCTTGTACCTTCCCTCTTTTTTGAATTCATATAAGCAGGCTTTGTTGATGGTGATTTTTCAGGAGGTGTGTTAGGTTGATGTAGTGGGAAATGGAAGTTGTGGTGTTGATTCATCAGCAATAGCTAGTGGATGTCATTCAATGATATTGGGGTGAAAGAGGAAAACTCATGCCAAGACATATTCACATGGGGAAATAATGTAGGACTCATGGAACATATCCTATCAACCATGTGAGATTTTATTCCATGCTTCTTGAAATGTGAGGTCAAATGGAAGATGATTTACCAACATGAAAACCATTGATAAAGGTATATCAATTGGTCTACCTATTGAAACAGGATAAATTATAACCGGGGATCTCCTTGTGTTACACCCCTTGATTTCAAAGTACATTATATTTTTAAAGAAAGTCAATATCTTAAATTTCAAGAAACACCAAATTTTCTTGCATTACAAGAAACATTGAGTATCTATGAAACAAAACATTAGTATTATAATTATTTTAACGATACATTGATATCATATCCAATAAATAAAGTAATATAAATATTAATAATTAATTTTGAAATGTTAGCCATATTTTTTCACATAAATAAAACATATTTATAATGAAATGCGTACATTTCAGTAAAATAGTTATATGTTTTATAATACTATTTTCTTAATGGATCTACATTTTATGAGTTTTTGTAAACTATACTAAAATTAATTTATCCAATATTATAATTTTAATTTCGGAAAAGTGAACATTTTTTAATTCAGAATATGAAATATATCTTTGGGAGAATCTTTGGAATACTTCTGAAGACATTCAAATTTAAATGAATAGTGAAAAACACAACAATGTTTTTAAAAACACGAGTTTTTCATTTGAATTATTATTTTATAAAAAATTGATTTTAAAGTCTGTTTACAACTCTTTCACCGGGATGCACACGTCCATCCGTGGAGGTCGTGCAGCTAGTTGCCCTGCATTTCTGCTTTCCAAAGGCGGGCGGCATCCGTTCCTTGTTCAGGGACGTCTGCTCCTTGATCGAAATCGGGATGATGGGATGTCAGTTATTCCTTCTGAGGATCCATCCTCAGAGATCGTCACCTAGTCCGGGTCTCCCTCATAGATATTATACATTGTTCGTGAAAATCCTCCCAGTGTCATATCTTCATGGACGTCAGTTAATTACGCTGCTTCTGTTAGGACATTCCAAGGGGTCCGGTCAGGGCAGCAACCTTCAGTTGGGAGACTAGTCATGTCGAGACATCATTGATGCGTCTGAACACTGGGGATTCGCGTGTCTGTCTGTAGTCCCTTATTATAGGGCTTCTCGAGGGCACGGAAGCCTGAGGCATCCCACATTGAACATGGGGAATTTTCATTCCATAGGCATGTCTCTAAGGTTTTCCTTAGCTTCCCATGTTTAACACGGGGTATGTCGCAAGTTTAACGTCCAGCGGAGACGGATCGGCCTGATCAAAACACTAACTAGAGTGGATCAGATTGAAGAACCCCTTAGAGGGGACACTGATGTTGGGGACATCACGTGGGTGGCTTCCCGAGTATTGCGGAATGGGATAGAGTGGCATGATCTCACCGGGACGTGGCGGCCCGGGTGGAAATCAGGGTGGATAATGGTGGTGACGGGATGGAATGGGGCTTACACACTTAAGTGTTCCACTATGGATTTGAACGTCGAAGGGGCCGACGTCAAGGTGAACCCAGGGGAGTCCACATGCGGTGGGCTTGAACCTCGTGGAGGTGTCCTATGTACCATGCCTCGACATGGACCAAAGACCCCGTAGTTCTGATATACAGTTTAACGTCATGGTGGATGAAGGTGAACAATTTAACATCATGAGGGATGAAGGTGAACAGTTTAACGTCATGATGGATGAAGGTGAACAGTTTAATGTCATGAGGGACGATGGCACTCGACGTGGAGGGACGACCGAGTGGTGAGCTTGAACCTCGTGGAGGCTTCCTACGTACCATGCCTTGACATGGATCAAAGACTCTGTAGTTCGCTAATGTGGGGCTTACGCTCTGATGCATCCCATGATGGTTTGAACACCGGAACGATGGCGTCAAGGTGAACCCAGGGGATCCACAGGTGGACTTGAACCTTGTGGAGGTGTCCTACGTACCATGCCTTGACATGGATCAAAGACCACGTAGTTAATATTGGATGCCAGAAGGCCGACGTGAAGGGACCAGGGGTCCAGGTGGGATTGAACCTCGTGGAGGTGTCCTACGTACCATAGCCTGACATGAATCAAAGACCACGAAGTTTAGGTGGGGTTTCTTCGGTGAACCGACATGAAGGTGAACCCTGGGGGTCCACTGGTGGTGATGGAAGAACCGACGTGAATGTGGTCGGGACGACCAAATGGTGGTCTTGAACCTCGTGGAGGCTTCCTATGTACCATGACTTGACATGGATCAAATACCCCGTAGTTCTAGTATACAGTTTAATGTCATGCTGGACGAAGGCACTCGACGTGAAGGGACAACCGAGTGGTGGTCTTGAACCTCCTGGAGGTGTCCTACATAGCATGCCTTGACATGGATCAAAGGCCCGGTAGTTCTGCTATGGGGCTTATGCGCTAAGGCGGCCCAAGTGAGGATGTCATGGTCGATGCACACTCTAAGCCCACGTGAGTCATGCTCGGCATGGGAAACAAGAGGCAGCATGGGCCAGACGATCACATCGCGAAGGGTGCATCTTTGAGAAACGAAGAGGGGCTTATGCGTTAAGCAGCCCATGAGGTTGGGACTTACTCCAGGATGGGGGCCCAGGGTGCGACAAAGCATAGTGGGAGAGGGGCTTCACTAGCTCCGGCGCCGAGGAAGTAAGGAGGTGCATAGGTGCAACCTTCCTCAAGAGGGGCTAAGGGGCTCACACTGAGGTGGCTTCCCTTCTTCCCCATAGACAAAACGCCACTCCAAGAAGGAGGATATCATCCCCTGTGGAGACCAGGGGGGTGAAAAATGTCCAAGGTGGGGGGAACCTGCCGGGAGAGGCACGGGGTGATGTCACAGTTTAACGTCGTGTGTTGAGGATGAGGTGCTTGGCAGTTTAACGTCCTGTAGCTCAGACGAGGTGGGTTTACTCCGCACCCCTAGGACATACATAACTGATTCCCTCTACCCCTTATGGGAGGGAAGGCATTGACAAGGCCATGTAGAAGGGGGGTCGCAGAGCAAACCATCGTGGGGCCCGCGTTAGTGTGGCTATGCGAAGAAACAATAACCATTAGCGTGCCTATGTGAAAAAGCATTAGGCAATGCAGCGCTACAGGGGGTGTTGTCCGAGGGACATTGGAATCACATCGTGCGAGCCTGGAGGGCCGCACAGGAAGAGATAATTCCAAACAGAAGGGTCCGCAGGCGAAGGCCATGCGTAGCTCGGTTGCTTTGCATAAGGGAGGACACTTAAGACCAATGGTGCTTCGCGAAGTGGTGTGCCACGACCTTATCATGGGGAAGGGGTGTGACTGGGGGGTGCTTCGCGAAGTAGAATTGTACTCGCGGAGCACCGCTTCGCGAAGCTTAGGTACATCACGAAGCAAGGTGTCGCTAGGCAATATGCTTCGCAAAGTATAGTGTCCCTGCCTTAGAAAATGGATCATGTGTACAGGATGGGTGTTTCGCGAAGAAAAAACGCTCCATGACTACCCGGGTCCCTTGAGGGATTCCCCTTCCTTCGCGAATGCCCTGAGGCTTCGTGAAGGGAATCCCTATCGGAAGAGGGGCTCAATACAAGACAAGATGAAGCCCTCTCGCGAAGCAAAGATACCTCGCGGATTTCATCCTTCCCAGAGTGGCGGGTGCTTCGCGATTCCGGAATTAGGAAGCCAAAAGGTCGGATTGTCCATCCAGAGAGCTCATGGGGAGCTTCGTATTTATTGGCAAGAGTTGCCGCGGAGCAGGGCTCACGCGGCGGGAAGGGGGTGCGGCGCTTCGCGGCGGGTCCGCGAACGTCAAAGCGTTCGCGAAGTGATCCTGCCTCGGGTCTTCGCGGCAGGTTCGCAAACGTCAGTGCATTTACAAAGCATCCCGCCTCCGGGGCTTCACGGCATGTTTGCAAATGTCAGGGCGTTTTTGAATCATCCCGCCTCTGGGTCTTCGCGGCGTGTTCGCGAATGTCAGGGCGTTCGCGAAGCATTCCACCTCCTGGGCTTCGCGTTCCTGCATTGCGCGGTAGCTCCCGGGTGGGTTTCTTCTTCTTCCTTGTGCATCCAATATTTTGGCTCCCAAAAATGCCCCCCCTCAGACTGGGAGTCGTAGTGGAATCAAGGGTCAGAGTCTGAGGGAAAATCACCAAAATCGTTGGTGGTTCGCGAGAGGCCTCGTGAAGACAGCGCGCGAAGCGGCCAGCGGCCGCGCTCGCGGACGCGCTGCGGAGCTCCAGGCGGGCATGACGCACCACAATGCTCCGGGTCATCGCCTCTATATATATGGGTGCTGAACTTTCTTTTGTCGTTATTCATCTCTGTGCCACTGCATTGTGCTCTCGATTCACGAAGCTCCGCGTACTCCGCGTCTATCCATCGCGAATCGAGCTTCACGGCGAACACGAGTCTCCAACTCCGCGACTGTGCCAAGCGACTGTTTGTGTGCCAACCACGTTCAGACCCCACGTCTCGACTTCACGAAAGGGATTTTCGAGAAACCTTCGCGGTTGAGCATCGTGAGATGTCTGAACGTTTTTTTTCAAGTCCTGAAACCGCAATGGCCCATTCAGAAGCTGCGCTAGGGGTGCTTGTTGATGCTGCCCGGAGGGACGAGATAGCCCATAGACTGGGCCTGGGAGAACTGGTATGAAGCAGTTCAGACCATAATTATCTGATGGAACTTTTGTCGAAGAGTCATAAGAACTATTCCATGTGCAATAAGTTGTCTTTGTACGACATTGGGCTGAGGTATGACGTCTTCATCCCTGAGGAGAGCAGGGACGAACCAGTTTGCTGGTTCAGGAGCACGCCATGCCAGTGCCAATGGTTCAGGGCAGCTGATGGCCACGCGCGGGAGGACATTAGACCTGTAACCGCCGACTGTCTGCACAACCACCTGAACAACATCGATGGGAAGACGTTGCGACCGTAGACGTCCCCTCCCATGTACCACACTATCATGAAGACGACTCTGGGGAATCCAAAGAAGGGGTTGTCTGATGAGTGGGACCTGCACCAGGGCGGAAACATTACCGATGATTGGGCATGGACCTACTGGGTAGGCGCATCATGCGAGGAGTTCGGGGCCGAGTTGAGGTGAGCGGGCCTGTATAAAGCAGCATGGGCCTCTCAATTCCACGTCTATCAATCGAAGCAGCTGATTCCGGAGTTACTGAGCAGGTGGACATCTAGGACCAACACATTTCATCTGCACCATGGAGAGGTGGGCATTAGTCTGTGGGATGTCCACCAGATCTTAGGGGTCCTGATCTTGGGGGCCATGTACGACGAATTCCTCCCCGTCATGAGTGTGTGGGAGGATGCAGAACAGATGTCGCAGCTGGCGCTGGTATTGATAACACTGGTTCCTGGGGAAGACAAGAAGGTTGTGAGGGATGTCCACTTCAGGAGGTGGTTCAAACATTTCCTCAACTTCCTGGAGGGTCGAGACTTCCCTCTGAGGCCACGAACTTGTCCGAAGGGGGCTCAGTGAGGCAAGGAGCACTCGTACTAGCGGCTTCTGGTGGACAACCAGTGGAAGACATGGGGCTTCATCGTCAGTACTGAATAGTAGCTGATAGTCAGGCTAGTGGCGTTTATTGCGGCCCTTATCTGCGGTTGGATCTTGCCGGTGAGGGATACCAACATGGGGGTGCGGCCCAACTCGTTCCTCATGGCGTCCATGCTGGCCACAGGACGGCGGGTCAATCTGGGGATCCCAATGCTCTCCAAGTTGTACAGCATGTTGTGGCATGTTAGTGAGGGCAAGAAGCCACTGAAGATATGCGGGCCCTTCCACCTTCTGTATGGGTGGATCAAAGTGCACATTAGGGGGGTTTATGAATACCCAAACCCTATCTCACCACCGGGGTCGAATTTCCGACCCTCCATCCTGAATGCTGCCGGGAGCTTTCCGAACAAGTTGACAGTTCCGATGGTGCTAAACCGGGTATGGAAGTCTGACGAATTTAACTTCCACCTGTTCCCATTGTCGACGGGGGCAATCATTAACGACGGTCAAGTGATGGAAGAGCATCAGGCCTATCTCCTGGCCTTTCAGGGCGGGGTCCTGGTGGCGCGGGTGGACTGCGAGCCAATCAGCGAACCGTATACCCCGCATCGGTTCGCGAGGTAATTCTGGTGCCTACAGCGGCTGACTCTACAAGTTTATCGGGGGTGAATCATGAGGAGCACCCGTGCGTGATGAGGCAGTTATGGCTCATGTTCACGCCGGAGGACGAGAAAACGCGGATGACGCTGCCTCCAGTCACTGCCGCCTTCGGGCTGGTAAAAAAGTACGCCATCAGCAGGGAGGCGGCTTACCCCGGGGAAATGCCGAAGCATCCAACTGTTCGAGCTGGCGACGACGGGCCTCTCTCATCTCGTAGTCGAGGTCGGAGAGCGACGAGGGATTCTCGTGGTGGCGGGGCTGCCGTGGCGGCGAGAGCTGCACCAGTCGAGGAGGAGGTAGCGGCGGCGGACTCGGTGGTCCCGGACGAGCAGAGTCATCCAGAGGGGAAGCCACTGAGGGCATTCCGTCGAATATCCACCCAGGCTTCAGGGAAGCGATTACGCCATATTGACATGGCAGATAATGTTGTCTTCTCTGAAGCTTGGGACATCTGGGACGTCAACCGGCAATTCCTCAGCCCACCTGAGATGTGGGCACACTTGAACCACCTTGGAATGGAGCTGCCGTTCATAGGCCCGGTCCAGGCAGGTTTCATAGTGTCTCCGGCGGAGGCAGAGTAGTACATGAACGAGCTGGAGGACTACGTTCACTCCCACGGTGTCCCGCGTCCAATGACAGACCGGGTGAGGGTGCTGCTGGATCGGACGGTTCCCCCGCAGCCATTGGATGCTGATTTGAGGGAGCGACTTCCCCCACCGGATGATTCAGAGGGATCCTCCTGGGGAGACGAGGCTGGTGGAGGGAGTATGATGGAGGAGGGAGAAGTCGGCACCCAAGGCTCGGACTTTGTGATTTCGCAGAGGTCCTCGAGGTAGCATTCTGAACATCCTTCACCATGGTCCATTTTGAGGCCACTATGGGTTTCTTACAGAAACGTGGACCGTGTAGGAGGAACATGTGCGCAAGACAGGCTCTCGCTCAGTGGGTGACGACGTAGGGCCTTCGGGATCTGATCCTGTGGTCGCGTCCAGTTCGGTGTCTGGCGGGGCTGGGGCACCTGAGGTGGCTCTCCCAGAATCCCCAGATCTTTCGAAAATATACGGAGGGCCACGTGTAGGGGCCTCGTCAGCATCTGTTCAAGAGCAGCACCAAGGGTTCGACCTTTGTAAGTCTCCTTCCCTGGATTCATTGTCGTCAAGCATAGGTTGCGCTTAACTGACATCCATATTCTTCCATGTCATGTACAGTTCTTCGACTGGCATGGGCTGCTGTGGCGAGGCTGGTCGGGATTTCTGGCGGTATCCTTCCCAGGGGCATGCTGGTGATGGTTGAGATAATCACCCTACCTACCCATTGGGCGGCACTCCCTATTGCTGGTGGGACCACCAGTAGGGTCATCCCTGAGGTTGTTGAGGTGGGATCTGATGGTTAGGATCAACCAGCCCCCCCCCCCCAAGTCCTGTTGCGCCTGCTTCGGTGCCGGATGTCGCATCGGGTCCAACGCCAGACGCTGACCCTGTCGAAGACTTCTTACGGGCGTATCCAGCATACGAGCCTAGCGATCGGGAAGACTGGGACGAAACGACCTCCAATGAAGAGGACAACAAGATAGTCTGTGGCCGATCGTGGAAGCTAATCAAGCGCTTCATCGAGAAAATCCCCCAAGAGCTATGGCTGGATGAGATGGGCAGACTCCGCTCAAGACTGCGCGAGTTGTGCACTGGAGGAGTGGATGCCCATCGTCCTCATGTGCTCATCCGGGATCTTATGGATCAGAAGATCCGGGAGTATGATTGTGTGCTCAGTGTGGGATGACAGCAGAGGAAGATGACCAATATCAAGAAGCTCCATGAGGCTGAGAATGAGGTCCGACAGCTACAAATCTGGGAGGATGAGAATTCGGCCACTCTCAAAGCGCAATCCGAGCTGATCTCACAGCTAAAGGCCCAGCTGGAAGAGGCAGAGGAGGGCCTGAAGCAGGCTTCTGAAAAGATGGCCATCATCCAAGCCAGCACAGAACGGGCCTGAACTGAGGCTGAGGAACTGCGCCCCATCGTCGCTGAAGAAGAGTGGGAACTGAGTCGGAGACAACAATCCTTGGACGCCACAAGTCAGAGGGTGGCAGAGCTGCAACGCTCTTTCGACGGGGTTAATCCATCCATGGGGGGAGTTGACCCTCGAGTACTATAACAATTGCAAACCCTTTAATGTTACTCTCGTGCTTCAATTTTCTTCTTCGAATTCCATAGCCTGCATGATTTCCACTGTTTTCACCAGTTCATTGCATCATTACATAGGAGTGTAAACCAGGCTTCGGGCCTCCGTGAACCGATCCAGATTTCCGGGAAGTAGGGAAGACCTGACTGGAGAAAGGAGTTCTCATAACAGCCGAATTACCGTTTCTTAGCGCTCTCGTGTGCATGAACGGTGCAACGCCAGGGGCGCTGAAATCGGTCCGAACATATAGGGATGGGAAGCGTGAATCATGATACCCACGATTCGGAACATTGTAAGGGCGGCATGACAGTGGAGAACAACCGTTAATCATGGTGGAAAAACGATGTCTTTACTGCATTAGCCTGAAATGAGGACAACAAATGAGGGTCGACTGTTGACCGTGTTCGAAACACAGGACCATGTCACAAATTTTGTCACTTTGTCTTCCGGGAAATTGGCCCAGGACAGCAAGCGGACCAGGGGTCAGGCCTGAAAACTGTTACGGGGTTCCTTAGAACATTGGCCCAGGACAGCAGGTAGACCATGGGTCAGGCCTTAATACTGTTAGGGTTTTCCTTGGAACATTGGCCTAGGACAGCAGGTGGACTATAGGTCAGGCCTTAAAACTATTAGGGGGTTCCTTGGAAAGTTTTCCCAGGATAGCAGGTAGACCATAGGTCAGGCCTTAAAACTGTTAGGGTGTCCCTTCAGACATGGAAACGGACAAGAATCCGAATATGGGGCACGCAAAGCATGGAATGGAGTGAGGGTTTTTTTAAACAGAATCCAACACTCATGAGATTACGCCACCGTGGTGGGAGTATGCCGAACGGGTGCATCGGTTTGATCATAGATCATTCCTTGTTTCGCACAGGGCCTCTCTGGCGTGGGAGTTTGTGGGTTCCCAATGTGTTGGGGCATCCTGAACATTTCCAGGGCAGAGTTGTGGTTGTTCAATTCCCTTTGAAGGGTCCGGCCAGGGGGATGGAATGGGGAAGAACAGGTTTTACAACTCCTGGGGGCTGGACACTGCGTATAGTACTGGGGTGTCCCTACGTATCCCATGAGGATGGGAATCAGGCCACACGTAGTTTTGAGGGTACAGTTTAATGTCATGTAGGATGAGATGCCTGCTTGTGCCGGTACACATTCCACCAAAACTACTAATCCAACGTGAGTCATGCTAGGTGTGGGAATCAAGAAGTAATGATGAACTTTCCTTGACACAAGAGGGGGTATGCTAGGGTGAGGGGACATTTGGTGAATATCCGGCCCAATGATGCTAACACACGGAAGGGTATATCTCAGTTTAATGGCTTAGAGCTTGGACCAGAGAAAGAGTCTGGGCTTGCGGGGAATACCTGATCGCTCCTAAGTATCTCATAAGGATGAGAATCAAGCCATATGTAGTTCTAGAGGGTGGCATGGTACAGTGAGGTACCAGTGCAAAGGATGAAAGGGGCACGGGGTCTGGCCCTCGCGCCAAGACAAGCGATATTTGATATATCTCGTTTTTCCTTTAAGGTGAGTGGATATTTGTGTGAAACGACAGACACAGGGTAGCATGTCCTGGTGTCGCCACAATAATCAAGCCGTAGTAGAAGTTGATAAATGGTATGGCACATGGCCAATACCCAACGTGATGTCCTCCATAACGAGGTCAACACAATGCATTGCCGTTTTTCTTCGTGCGGCCAGGACGATAATGTTACAGTTTAAGGACATGTGATAGGACCAGACATGCTTTTTAACGTCATGCATCGTAGATGTAGCAGAAGACGATTCTAGACAGGGAATGTGCACGGTGTCGTGAAACATAATAGACGTGAATAGGGACGTGATCCCGCATCAAACCGTGCCCCATTCTGAAAAGGAGACCTAATGCCAAGGGGCCTATGGTGAGGTGAGAGGTAAAAACCCAAGGGAGAGACTGGATCCCCAAACTGGCTGGGCCTGATGATGAGATGTCTGGGCGGTCCTACGTATCCCATTAAGATGGGAATCAAGCGGTACATAGTTCTAAGGGGTGCAGTTTAATGTCATACGGGACAGAGAGAAGCGATAATTCTTTGAATGGGGTGTGTTCGGCGCAGCTATTGCAAACCCGAAGTGAATGGGGACATGGTCCCATATCACGCCACACAGTCCCGTTTTCAGGGTCCCGAAGGTAGGACTACAGAATCGAATCAGCTGAACTCGAGCTGGACCCCAAGACAGGAGGCTTGGTCGTTCCTACGTATCCCATCAGGGTGGGAATCAAGCCAGACATAGTTCTGTGGAGATCTTAGTTTATGGTCATATAGCTTGGAGCGTGGAGATTATAGTTTAAGGTCTTAGAGATTGGACCCTAGAGATCTTAGTTTAGGGTCTTAGAGCTTGGACCATGGAGATCTTATTTTAAGGTCATAGAGCTTGGACCATGGAGATCATAGTTTAAGGTCTTAGAGCTTGGACCACGATGGATGATAACTTTCCGAGTGAGCGTAGACCTAGACCCAATCCCCAATCCCACGTGAGTGAAACTCGGTGTGGGAAACAAGGGGGGAAGATCCTTATCGCAATACTTGGAATAGCCACCAGAGGGAAGTCAGGGAATGGACCTGAAGGACGCCTTAACACAGCTTCATTACCCTATGTACAGGTGAGCACTGAGGAGTGATACCAAGAGTGTTGAGACTCTACTGGGACATGATGAAGTGAAGGAGGGTGTGAATCACACAACCAACATTTTGGGCTTAATGAGATTCTGGGCGTAACGACATAGGAGTACTACTGACCGTGGGGGAAAAGAAGCATCGATATCACACTGACCCATAGTGGAGCAACAAATGAGCATCAACCGCTGACCATATTCGCAACGTGGGATTTTATCGATTTGTCGTCTGAAATCCTCGAGGGAATTGGCCTAGGACAGCAGGTAGACTATAGGTCAGGCCTTAAAACTTTTAGGGGGTTTCTTGGAATGTTGGCCCAGGACAGTGGTAGACCATAGGTCAAGCCTTAAAACTGTTAGGGGGTCCCTTGGAACGTTGGCCCAGGACAGCAGGCAGACCATAGGTTAGGCCTTAAAACTGTTAGGGGGTCCCTTCGGGTGTGGAAGGTAATGAAAGCCCTGATGAAGAGAAGCACGAAGCTTGAAAAGCGGAAGGAACATGTCCTGAGCAGAGTCTGACATTCCAGGTAATAACCAGAGTACCCTTAGGCACATTGGTGAAACGCCGAAAAGGGTCGGCGAGACGACTCCGAGGGGAGAATAGGTCGAGGGGACGATGTGGGATAGAGATTCCCGAGAGATGGGGCTGGACCTGAAGCCTAGACATTTATGTTATCCTACGTATCCCATAAGGATGGTAATCAATCTGCACGTAGTTCTTAGAGTGTAGTTTAATATCATGTTGGGCGAAAGGGGAAGTAAGGCATTCCCAAACGGGAGGCATATGGTGTGGCAAGAAAACCGACGTGAATGAGGACATAATCCCATGTTCACACCATACGTCTCACACAAAGGGGAACTTGGGCCAAGGGCCCAAAGCAGGATAGAGATTCCTAGGAGATGGGTATGGACCTGAAGCCAAATCATTAAAGCGATCCTATGTATCCCATAAGGATGGGAATCAAGCCGCACGTAGTTCTTAGCATGAAGTTTAACGTCATGCAGGACGAAATGTAGTTTAACGTCGTGTCAGACAGGATGTAGTTTAACATCATGTCGGATGGGATATAGTTTAATGTCATGTCGGACGAGGGCATGGAGGGCCAAAAAAGGCCAAGGGGCCTTAGGTTGAGCCTCGGTCAGGGGATGTGTACGGCATAGCTGGTAATCTGGCGTGAATGGGGACATGGTTCCATGGTACGCCGTACACTCCCTGATAGGCATCCTGGGCCAGGGGCCCAAAAAGGCCAAGAGTCCTGGTAACTGAGTGTTGGATCAGGAAGGCCTGACCGGCATACAGTTTATCGTCTTGCAGGGAGGACGGGGGCCATGAGCCCAGAAAGGCTAAGGGGCATGAGACTGAGCCTCGGTTGCGGGATGTGTATGGTATGGCCGGTAATCAAACTTGACAGGGGACATAATCCCATACTTACGCCGCACACCCCCCTTATTATAGTGGATCTTGGGCCGGGGGCCCCGAAAAGGCCAAGGGGCCAATATGGGTGATTTAGTCAGGAAGGCCTGACGGCTTGCAGTATAATATCATGCAGTAAGGATAGGGGCCATGGGCATGGAAAGGCCAAGAGGCCTGAGGTGGAGCCTCGTTCAGGGGGTGGGTACGACATAGCCAGTAACCCGACGCGAATGAGGAAATAATCCCATGCTTACGCCACACACCCCCTTATTCCACGAAGGAGAACTAGGGTCGTGGGCCCAGCTGTTGACACCACTGGGAGAAAAGTTTGTCGCTCCAGGCTGGGGTAGGATGCATCATTAATCATTGGGTGGACCCAACGATTCAGGGCACCGTTGACCATGTTCGAAAACACAGTGCCCCTGTGATGACCGGTCGAGACTTACTCGACGTAAGTTGGGGCAAGTGTGCACCCTACCATATTTCGTAACCCGGTGGGGGGGTAAGATTTTGGCTTTTGGGTTGGGCCAACGGATGAAATTTCTGGGCGTTCCTACGTACCCCATGTGGATGGGGATCAAGCCATACGTAGTTCTTGAAGGCCATGCAGTTTAACGTCATGCGGTAAAGACGTGGGAGAATAGAAGAACGGAAGTGGGTGCATTGTGCGACCAATATAATCCTCATATGAGTGGGGCCAAGAAAGCCTATTCCATAACATGCGAGGACCCTCCAAGGAAACTACACCCAGAGGGGGATAGTCAAAAGGATGAGACTAGGGCTGGGCTCAAGACGGGACATCTGAGCATTCCTAAGTATCCCATAAAGATGGGAATCAAGCCGTACGTAGTTCTAAAGGTGCAGTTTAACGTCATGCAGGATAAGACACACATCGTAAGGGGATATGTATTGTACGGAAGGTAACCTGATGTGAATGAGGAGATAATCCCATGCTACGTCATACAATCCCGCGGGAGGGCTGAGTCGTAGAAGGCCACGAGGCTTCTGTCAGGGAGGCATGACCGGCATGCAGTTTATCATCTTGTGGAGAGGACGGGGGCCATGGGCCCGGAGAAGGGTGGCCAATGGGCCTGAGGATGATCGTTTATTGCGGGATGTGTACGACATGCCTAGTAATCCGACGTGAATAGGGACATGGTCCCATACTACACCGTACAATTCCCACGGAGATCTTGGGCCAGGGGCCTGAAAAAGCCATGGGGCATGAAGTGGGACTTCGATCAAGAGAGGTGTACGATTCGGCGAGTAGCCCGATGTGGATGAGGACATGGTCCCATACTACGTCATACAATCCCTAACAAGAACTTGGGTTAGGATCCTGAAATGGCCAAGGGGCCTTGGTCAGAGAGGTCTGACCAGCTTGCAGATTAACGTGTTGCAGCGAGGATGAGTGAATAATTTAAGGTCATGCTGGACCGAATAGTTTAAGGTCATGCTTGATCGTGCAGTTTAAGGTCATGATAGACCGTACAGTTTAAGGTCATGCTGGACCGTACAGTTTAATGTCATGCTGGACCTTACAGTTTAAGGTCATGCTGGACCGTACTGTTTAAGGTCATGCTGGACCATTGGGGCTCGAGCAAAGTATCACTTGAGGAACTTGGCGTTGGTGGGAGGAGTTATACGCTCACCATCTATCTTCACCAAGGAGTATGCTCCATTGGGGTAAAACGTGTGAATGACATAAGGTCCTTCCCATTTTGGCTCCAGCTTAGGTGGCTTCCTGCCGGGGATCATTGGCACCCGGAGGGCTAGTACCAGGTCACCTTGCAGGTAAGAGCGAAGATGAACCTTCTTGTTGAAGGCATTGGCTATCTTATTCTGAAGCCTTTCCAAACTGTGTCGGGGCACCGAGCCTATTTTCTTCCAATGCTTCCAACTCATCTAGATGGACTTCGGCCACATTATCAGGTGCTTGCTAGTCGTAGACTGCAGTACGTAAGGTTGGCAGCTGGATCTCGATGGGCAGGATGGCCTCAGCTCCATACACCAGGGAATATGGAGTCACCTGGGTGGAATTGCGAGACGTCGTCCTATTGGCCCAGAGGGCGTTGGGGAGCATGTCCGGCCAAATTTTCTTTTTCTGAACAACCATCTTCTGTAGAATGTTAGAGAGGGTTTTTTTGAATGGCTCGATCCATCCATTTTCCTGTGCATGATAGCGGGTGGTATGGTTTGAACAGATGTTGTACTTGGAATACAATTTCATCATCTCGGCTTCTCGGAAGTTGGTGCCATTATCGGTGAGGACAGCATGAGGTACTCCAAACCTGTGGATGATATTGGAGCTCACGAAGTCAACAATAGAGTGGTCCTTGAATTCATTGAGTGGAACAGCTTCCACCCACTTGGAGAAGAAGTCTGTAGCGGTCAGGATGAACCTACATTGGTGAGCTGTCGTCGATGGGTATGGCCCTACGACATCGATTCCCCATAGAGAAAATGGCCAGGAGTACTTGGTGGAGTGGAGAGGCTTCGGAAGTCGATGCTGTAAATTAGCATGCACTTGGCATGCGTGGAATATCTTTGAAAACTCAATACAATCATGGATCATAGAGGGCCAGAAATACCCCAATCCTCGGATATGATGGGACAGCTTTGGCCCAACCTGGTGGGCGCCGCAGGAACCGGTGTGGACCTCTTGCATGACCTGAGAAATCTTGACTCTGTGAATGCAACGGAGGAGAACACCATCAAAGGTCTACTTATAGGGAATCCACTCAAGGATGGAACCGCTCTGAAGGGTAAACTGTAATGTGCGGCGTCGTATCCTCTCGCGCTCGGCCCGATCATCCGGGAGACAACCATTTTGGATATACTCGACAAAACATTCCCTCCAGTCGGGGGTGGCCTCGGCTACTGCGTCTGAAGACCCCGGTGTTCCGGATGTGGAGGGTCCGGCGGTAAGATGGCTTACCCGCGGACCGTCGTCATCCCCTGGGGTGACAGGAGCGATAACTCTTCGGTGTTCCACATGTATGATCTGGTCATCCTGCTCGGGTTCTTCGAGTGACGCAGCCAAGCTGGAGAAGGCGTTGGCTCGATCATTCTGCGACCTAGGGACATGGGTAACCTTTGGTCGAGAAGGGAACTGGGCCATTAGGCGGAAGGTGCACTCCAACAACGGCACGAGGTTTGGCTTCCTGACGACATAATCTCTTTTGACCTTCCTAATGACTAATTCAGAATCCCCTTTTACGTGAAAATGGGTCACATCGATTTCAAGGGCCAGCTCGAGGCCAGTGATGAGAGCCTGATACTCTGCCTCATTTTTGGTGCAGCCTTTTGACAACAAGAATGAGTATGGTAGGACAACTTGTGCTGGGGTGATGACGACGACACCCAGACCTACTCTTTTGAGCCTTTGATTGTTGAGCCTTTTACCGGTGGGACTCCGGGAGGCACCGTCGAAGTGCATTTTCCAACATGAGACGACATGATCGACTGAGAGGATGGCCTCATCAGGAAAATACAGGTACAGGGATTGATCCACAGGAGCTGGATGGGAAGCTAGAAAGTCTGACAACGCCTGTCCTTTGATGGCCTTCTGAGGCACAAACCTGAGGTCAAACTGCTGGAGGATCACCGCCCACCGCGCTAGTCGGCCAGTCAACATGGGGCGATTCATGATGTACTTCAGTGGGTCCACCCAAGAGACCAACTGTACCTCATGGTGCTGCAGGTAATGCTGCAATTTATGGACGGAAAACACAAGCGCAAGGAATCTCTTTTCAATGGGAGAATATCTGGTCTCCATGTCGAGAAGCATGCGGCTAAGGTAGTAGAGGCTGTTCTCTGTACTCTCACTATTTTTCTAGCTGAGAAGCGCGCCCAGGGGCCGTTCCAAGGTGGTCACTTAGAGGACCAGCGACTTTCCGAGGGACGGGTGGCATCAGGACCAGAGGTTGGAGCAGATACTGCTTGATTTCCTCGAAGTCGTTCTGGCACTCTTCATCCCACTCATAGGTGGAGCCTTTCTTCATGAGCCTGGAAAAGGGCATACACTTGCCAGCCATATTCACAATGAATCGGCGTATGTAGGCTATGTGGCCTTAGAGACCTCAAAGCTACCGAATATTGCTCGGGGGAGGCATCTGGCTGATGGCCTTGATCTTCTCTGGGTCGATCTCGATGCCTCGGTACCTGACAATGAAGCCGAGAAACTTCCCAGAGGTGACCTCGAAGGCACACTTCAGCGGGTTCATCTTCAGGTGGCGGGAGCGGAGGAAGTTGAATGCTTTTTCAAGATCCTTGAGATGATCCCGTCGCTGGTGAGACTTGACCACCAGGTCATCTACGTAGCATTCCACCAATGTCCCGAGGATCGGCTTGAATATGTGGTGCATGGCCCTCTGATAAGTGGAACTTGCATTTTTCAGGCCGAAGGGCATAACCTGGTAACAAAAGGTACCTTGGGGAGCCCTGAAAGCAGTGGACTCCTCATCCTCTGGGGCTATCTGGATCTAGTTGTACTTGGAATACCCATCCATGAAGGAGAGGGACTGGAACCCGGCCGTGGCATCGATCAACAAATCTGTCACCGGAAGGGGAAAGTCGTCCTTCGGGCAGTAGCGGTTGAGATCGCGGCAGTCGATGGAGAATCTGATCTGTCTGTTCTTCTTATTGACTGGCATAATGTTCGCTAGCCACTTGGGGTACTGGAAATCCTTGATGAAGTTGGCTTTGATGACTTATCAACTTCGGCCTCAACCATGGCACCATGAGAAGGGTGCATTCTTCTGGGAGGCCACTTGAATACACGATGGTTCATCATAAAACCAAGCCGGTGGATGACTACATGAGGATCTAGTCCTGGCATCTCATCGTAACTCCAGGAAAACACGTCACGGTGCTGCTTAAGGAATTCTACGTACCGCTGCTGTTCCTCGAGGGACATGGTGGCACTAATCAATGTGGGCCTCAGATCTGCCTCGCTACCGAGGTTCACCTGTACCAGTTCATCGTCTGTGGTAGCAACGCCTTCTTCAAAGGCGGGGGGAGCATCCTCCAAGTCCTCTTCTGCACTCATGGTTGGGTCTTCCACAAGGGGAATTAATTCCAAGCTACCAGACTCTAATGGAGGGGTGGTTCCAGCCTGAGCGGTAGTGGTTCTCTTGTCAGCAGGTTCATGCACCATTGAGACCATGGAGACGAAGGCGATCGATCCAGTTCCATCCGGCCTTTGGCCCAAGGGGCCACGCATGACGATATCAAAGCAGTACTGGCGCGTTGGTTCAAACCGGTTGATTCCAGCCCATCGAAAGAGTCATGTATGATTTAATGTCGTTGCCATGCGCTTGATGCTTCAGTACTGCACAGGGGTAGGGGTTTCTGGGATCACCTGAGCTTGATTGGTGTAGGAGTACGAGGTGATTTCTTGGCATCGCTTGGACCTGAGAACATGCCTTCTTCTAGTACCCAAAACAACGAAACACTGCCCCATGTCGGGGGTTGTGGCCTCCAATCGATGGATTGGGAAGACGTTGGCGTCACCCAGTCCCGCCCATGGACCACTTGCGGCTGGAGCAGGTTCATCTTCATCCACCAGGATTTTCTTTTCCTTGCTCTTGTAATAGTCAGCATCCAAATAGTGGGCATTAAAAGAGGAAAAGGGAGACGCATCTCCTAGAAGAACGCCTACTCGACCGTTGAGGGAGTATTTGAGGAATTTTTGATATGACGAAGGAACCGCTGCATGCAGATGGAGCCATAGTCTACCCATCAATGTGTTGTATGCGGTGTCCAGGGAGACAACCATGAATTCGGTGCTGGAAACTAGGCCGCTGAACTGGGTCTTCAAACGGATCTTACCGACTGGAGTCTATTCGGTCCTATCATACCCTTGGATCCTGAGGTCGGAGGGAGTTAAATCATCGTCTGACAACCCCATCATCCGCAGTGTCCGAGTCGGGATTAAGTTAATCCTGGAACCCGTGTCGACGAGGCAGCGACTGACTTCCACGCCGTTGAACTGGCTAGTGATATACAGCGGGTGAATGTGACCTTGTATGGGAGGGCCTTCGTCTTCACCAGAGAACGAGATAACTACCTGACAATCGGTGTCCTCAATCGTTTCGGCGTGGAAAGCTTCTACAGCTGCTACCTCCATCTCAAACTGGAGGGGGATCCTTAGGGCCTCGGCAAGTGGGTCACACATTTCAGATGACCAACAAAGGGCCTCAAGAATAGAGAGTCTTTCCAAGATGCCGAAAAGATGCTTCAGGATGTCATACTTCCACGCCAGGCGTGGGCCTCTGCCTACGGACGATCGTTCTGCAGTTGGAGGCGCGATGGGCCCTGCTGGCCGGGCCGATGGCTGACTAGTACTCGATGCATCCCAATGTCCGCTAGTCGATGCCTGACGGGAATCTGTCGGACGACCAGACAATTGAGGTCGTCTTGTAGTAGGGAGAGACTGCTCTGCCAGATCCAATAGCACAAACGACGGTGGAGGTAAATCCGAGGGCACCAGATGAGGTTGTTCATGCTGAGCTCTACGCTGGGCCTGCTGTCTGGTTTGAGTAGCATGCACGGCCTGGTTGTAAGCATCCGCTAATGTGCCTCGATGACCCACACAGTTGTGGTCCTGCCGATGTTGATGTCGTCTGGGGACGTTGGGGAGGTTCACCTGGCGTTCCCCATCGTCGGGGGTCATGTTGGGATTACCCTCTCTAAGGTGTTAACCGAAGCATACCCCTGACTGTCACTCGACAAATCATCCACCACTGGGCAGATTCTGGGAGGGATCCCCATCTCAGGGGGCATAAAGTCACCGAGAGTACGGTATGAGGATGGAAATGGTGGAGTGTGTCCTTTCTTCTTATGTCATCGTTGCTTGCTCTTTCGAGAAGGAGCCAGCTGAGATGATGACGCAGAGGCATTGGTCGCTTCCTCCGAAGTCTTTGGTCGGTTCAAGCATGCCCGAATGATTCCATGGGCACGGGAAACCATTTTACGAGCCATCCGGTCATCGTACTTCTGAGACCCATAGCTGGGAACTTGTTTCCACTCACCTTCGTCGTCACTATCGCATCCTGGCCTCGTAGAGACACATGCCACATGTGCCGGCGCCGGGCCGAGCCTGAAAATGTTGTTATTGACCTGGTCTTGGAGCCAGTCTTTAAAAACAAAGCACTTCCTAAGGGTATTCCCCAGGATCCGGTGGTAGGAGCAGAAGTCACGATGATCCGTGAGGTGCGCCTCTGTCGGCCTTCGACACTCGGGCAAACGTACAATCCCTTGCTCTAAGGCACTTCGGAAGTTACCAGGGACCTGATCCTCATTGAACGAGTAAGTAAGGTACCTTCTTTCCGGATAAGGGGATTTGGGAGCCTGGCCCTGATGAGGGGCCTGAGGGGCCTGCCGAGGAGGCGGTGCCTCTTTGTCTCGCCTTGGCGGCGGTGGCACATTGCGCGGGGGAACCTGTCGGTTCTGTGGCAGTCTCTACTGGGCAGGAAGCTGCGCCCGGGGCAGAGGATTCCTACGGGGCTGCAGATTTGGCGCTACTGGGAGCAACTCTAACTATCTAGGGGCCTCTACTTGGGCCACCGCTGTGGGCTCGGCTTTGGCTCTCCTTTCCGGGATCACAGGGGGCGGCAGACGTGCCTGACTCGCCTGTTGCAGAGCTTCCTCGAGGCGCTGGGGCTTGTCCGAGACGTCCCGGAATCCTCCGGGATAGTTCTGGGTGATTAGGGAAGGAACCAGTTCAGTCTTGACGTTCCCTACACATATCATCAGTAATTTCTTCTGAGTTAGTGGCATATCCAGGGAGTATGTCAACCCTTTCGACCAGGCGATGAGGTCCGCGACTCGCACATCAGGCCTTTGTTTGCACTTGAAGAGGTCTGTGATACTGTTCTTTCACGTGGTGGAGCTGAATTGGTATAGGAACTTCCAGCGGAGATCCTCCCAACCGGTGACTGATCCGATAGGCAGCTGGCTGTACTAGACGAATGCAGGGCCCTCCAATGTTTGCATGAAACATCGGAGCTTGGCGGCTTCTTGCTGCACCGGGGTTCCCCACATGGGGCCACACCTGGAAGAAAAGTGGGCCAAGTGCTGAGGCGGATCCCCTGTCCCGTTGAAGGGAGAGAATGTGGGGTTCCTGAAACCAGTTTCTTCAGGCATATCGACCACCCACGCGGGATACGGCTTGCCATCTAGTGGAACCGCCACCTGCCGCGTTTCCAACGCCTCAAGACGGGCGATGAGTGCCGCTATAAGATCATCTGGGTGGGGGTCCTCGTCATGACGGGGATCCCTAATCACAAGTGCATTTCTGGGTTCTTCGACAAGGTAGTCGGCTTTAGTGGCTCGTGGAGCGGCTGGTGGAATGGCCCGTGGGGCAGTCGGCGGAACCCGGGCTGGATTCCTCGGATTACCACGCCGTTCAGGAGGGTACAGTGAGACATACCTTGCCCTCTTGCCGTGAGCTCCAGCCTCTGCCCTGTCTGTGAGAGTATCTTAACTAGGGTTGTCTGGAGTCATCTCATTGGGGGGAAATTGTTCCTGCCCCTACTGCCCCAGCCTAGGATCACCATAATCAGGTCGCCGCTCTATAGCGTGCTCGGCTAGGAGTTCATCGACTAGCCTCTTCTGCTCGGCGAGCTGTTGGCGCAGTGCTTCCTTCTCAGGGTCTTCGTCCATTTTCTTCACCGAAGTGGATGGGTCGGAGTGCTTGACAACTCCGACGTGCTCCTTGCCTTTGCTGGCATTCCGGCTAGGCACCAATGATTAGGTGGGTACAGGGAGTCCCAGAAGGTTCCTCTGCTGACGGGTAACCCTTCCTGATGTATCCAGCAACGGCGGTACACCCACAGGGCGGGAGTCTTCGTCGGGCAGATCCAGCTCTTCCTTCTTGTCTGCCACGTCAGTCATGTGGACTACAACCCGTCTTAGGGGCATGTCCTCAATGTCGCATAGCGAATCGGGTTGCTGAAAGATGGGATTGAAGAGGAGGGTAGCGTACTGTCCCCAGCCATGGACTTGTACATGGGGGGAAGCTTCCCTAATAATTCTGCGGAGTACCTTAAAACTCTAAACGCATTTTTTCTCCGGGGTTCTTTGGCGACTAGGCGACTCAGTGCGCTAATCCACGGGGAGTGCAGCCAAATCAACCAAATGACATTGCTCGCCGATTTCCTCGCAGTGCTGGTGGCTCCATGGGTACACCACCGGCTCATAGCGAAGTCAGAAGTGTGTCGCCCAAAGGGTTTGGTAGAAGCATCCCACCTTCTTCTGTGTAAGGGATTCCAGCGCACGAAATTCCAACTTCGCCATGGGCCAGAACATCTCCAGGAAGTGATCCGCTGTGAGAATATTCTAGAAGCTCCTAGGCTCGGATTCAGGGTCTGGCCCTGTGTTTCCCCACTCATCGATCAGAGGTGGCTGAGTAACCGATAGCAGTACCGAGGAGGACCGTTGGGACAGTGTGATGGGCGGTGGAGAATATGGTGGACAGGCCGACTATCCACCGAACTCCGGGCCATGATCTGAAGAGTGAGGTGACCTGATCACAATGTCCCGGTAGGACGGGGCTGACGACCACGGCCTCTAGTGCAGGAATTTCGGTTACCGACGATAGGTCACGCCATTTCTCAACCTCTGTTGGCGGCCAAAACAGCTCTATGTGATCTCTAGTAGAGGTAAAGGGTGTTTCTGGCGGTGACAGTGGTGACTTCATGGTCGGAACCTGCGGGTTTCCCACAATTTCCTCCTACTGGATATACCGACAAAGGGTGGCGGGAATCTGATGGATCTCGCATTCGGGTAGGATGAGGCTAACATGCCTTGTTCCTGTCCCGGTCCTTGACAAGGTGGACCGAGGAGATGAATCCATCGCTGATTCTCATTCCACTTCGGAATCCGAGAAGCACACTGGTTTGATCTCTACCCGGGCCTTCCCAGGGTTCTTCTTTTGGCGGTGACATCCCACTCTCATGCCCTGGGATGGTTCTTCGGGACAGGGATGGTTCCCGATAGGTAGTCTTGGGGCCGCGCTGGTGCTAGGGTGGAGAGTACTTCTGCTCGAGACGGCCGAGGTGCGAGGGGCACCGGGGCAGATGTCGAAGGGAACATGGGGAGGACCTCCATGGACTGCACCTGTGCGGGCAGAACCCCTGTTGTTACCGACAGGAGCATGGGGAGGACCTCCATGCTTGGTGCGGGCGGAGTGAGGCTGACCCTCATCCTTATGGTTTCCAGGGCAAGGAGGACCTTCGACGGTTGTGTAAAGGAGGTAGGGAGGATTCCCGCATCTGAGAGGGACCGGATGGATGATAACTTCACATCGACGGTCCAGGGATGGAGGAATTTTCATGTCTGGAGTGGTTGGCGCGGGAGAGGCTTCCGCGCCGGGTATCGATGCCTCGGGGTAGGTCTTCATTCGAGATTGGGGTAGCATGAGGCATACATTCATGATGAGCATCGGAGCGGGGTAGGCCCACGCCTGGTAGGACGGTGGTACGGGGAAGGCCTCCGTACGGGGTGACGTTACCACGAATTGGTTTGCGGCGGTCAGCACTTGGGCCCGCGACCCGGGGAGTCAACCCAGCCTGCCCATGGGGCGGTTGGGGTCTCGGTCCCGGTCGGGCAGAGGAGCGTCTCGGTACAACACGTGCAGGGACATCGTAACCTTTGTCGACGGTGGCTCGGGCCACTGTAGCTGTTGACGTGGATGCCCCTTGGAGGGCGTCCTTGGCTCGAGCCTGGCGATTGCGTTGGGTCAAGCAGGCTGGTGCAGGCGGTTTAGGGGCAGTGCCTACTTGCTTCTCTGGTAGGGCCGGACGGCGGCACTGACGCGGCCGAGTGGGGGCCCTTGCCTAGAGCCCTTGGACTGGGGCCCTGATTGGGCAGTGACGGACATCACCCACCTCATTGGCGTGAGGCAGGGAGTCGTCGGAGTATTCCGGGGACAGGCTCCCGAAATGGATGGACGCCAGAATGGGGAGTAGGGGTTCCCTGCGCGGACCTTGAGGGTGGCGTTGGAGATGGGGCCTGGACGCCTCTAGGTCTAGGCGGGACATATCCCGGGTTAGGATGACCCCTTCCTCTTCGTACTTTCGTACAAGGTCTTTGATCACCCGTCGTTGAATAATCTACGATAGGGAGAGGGGACGCGGGCGTCCCGCATGCGTGGATGTCGATGTCGTGGTGGATGTGGTGGAGCCACGCATTATGGCCGCACCGGTATTGCCCCCACCCCTGCGTAGGCGAGCGGGCGGTGATCTTGTCTTCACAGTAGCAACCTAGTTCCTGGTAAACTGGGAGATTAACTGGTCAGAACTGCAAGGAGAGGAATCGACAACCAGTACCCCAGCATTACTCCATCATCCGTGGTCGGTAAGAGGGATCCACGCCGACAACGTCACAGAATGGAATTCTCCACGTTCCACTATCCCAACTATTGGTGAGTTTAATGCCAGGCCCACTATTTTCCTAGTGGGACCCAAGGCCGGATATCTGGATCTGGTAACACGTCAATCTAATGATGCCCCGAACGTTACTAATCTCCGCATTGAGGATAATAATTTCACGCCGGGTTCACCATTTCTGTTTCCGACGCTTTCGCTGGGGCGCATGTGTCTGTCTGTAGAGGCCATGCAGCTTGTTTCCCCGCATTCCCACTTTCCAAAGGCGGGCGACATCCGTTCCTTGTTCGGGTACGTCTGCTCCTTGATTGAAATCGGGATGATGGGATGTCGGTTCTTCTTTCTGAGGATCCCTCCTCAGAGCTCGTCACCTAGTCCAGGTCTCCGTTATAGATTTTATATGTTGTTCATGAAACTCTTCCTAGTACCATATCTTCATAGATGAAGGTTAATTACGCTACTTCTTTCGGGACATTCCAAGGGGTCCGGTTAGGGCAGAAACCTTCAATTTGGAGAGTAGTCACGTCGAGACATCGTTGATGCGTCTGAACGCTGGGGATTGGCGTGTCTGTCTTTAGTCTGTTATTATAGGGCATCTCGAGGGCGTGGAAGCCCGAGGCATCCCACATTAAAAGCGAGGTATTCGCATGCCATAGGGATGTCTCTGAGGTTTTCCTCAGCTTCCCATGTTTAACACGGGGTATGCCGCAAGTTTAACATCCAACGGAGACGGATAGGCCTGATCAGAACACTAACTAGAGTGGATCAGATTGAAGAACCCCTTAGAGGGGACACCGATGCTGGGGCCAGCACGTGGGAAGCTTCCCGAGTATTTCACAAGGGGATAGAGTGGCATGATATCACCGGGACGTGGAGGCCTGGGTGGAAATCAGGGTGGATAATGGTGGTGATGGGATGGAATGGGGCATACACTCTGAAGTGGCCCACTATGGATTTGAACGTCGAAGGGGCGACGTCAAGGTGAACCCAGGGGGGTCCACAGGCAGTGGGCTTGAACCTCGTGGATGTTTCCTACGTACCATTCCTTGACATGGATCAAAGACCCCATAGTTCAGATATACAGTTTAACGTCATGCTAGACGAAGGTGAACAGTTTAACGTCATGAGGGACGAAGGTGAACAGTTTAACATCATGAGGGACAAAGGTGAACAGTTTAACTCATGAGGGACGATGGCACTTGACGTGGTGGGACGACCAAGTGGTGAGCTTGAACCTCGTAGAGGCTTCCAACGTACCATGCCTTGACATAGATCAAAGATTCCGTAGTTTTCTAATCTGGGGCTTACGCTCTAAAGCGGCCCATAATGGTTTGAACACCGGAAGGCCGACATCAAGGTGAACCCAGGGGGTCCACAGGTGGACCTGAACCTCGCGGAGGTGTCCTACGTACCATGCCTTGACATGGATCAAAGACCACGTAGTTGATATTGGACGCCGGAAGGCCAACATGAAGGGACCAGGGGTCCAGGTGGGCTTGAACCTCATGGAGGTGTCCTACATACCATGCCTTGACATGGATCAAAGACCACGTAGTTCAGGTGGGGTTTCATCGATGAACCAACGTGAAGGTGAACCCAAGGTGTCCACTGGTGGTGATGGAAGAATCGACGTGAATGTGGTCAGGACGACAAAATGGTGGGATTGAACCTCGTGGAGGCTTCCTACGTACAATGCCTTGACATGGATCAAAGACCCCGTAGTTCCGGTATACAGTTTAACGTCATTCTGGATGAAGGCACTCGACGTGAAGGGATGACCGAGTGGTGGACTTGAACCTCGTGGAGGTGTCCTACGTACCATGCTTTGACATGGATCAAAGGCCCCGCAGTTCTGGTATGGGGCTTATGCACTAAGGCAGCCCAAGTGAGGATGTCATGGTTGATGCGCACTCTAAGCCCACTTGAGTCATGCTCGGCGTGGGAAACAAGAGGCAGCATGGGCCAGATGATCACGTCGTGAAGGGTGCGTCCGTGAGAAACGAAGAGGGGCTTACGCGTTAGGCGACCCATGAGGTTGGGACTTAGTCTAGGATGGAGGCCTAGGGTGCGACAAAGCACAGTGGGAGAGGGCCTTCACTGGCTCCGGCACCGAGGAAGTGAGGAGGTGCATAGGTGCAACCTTCCTCAAGAGGGGCTAAGGGGCTCACACTGAGGTGGTTTCCCTTCATCCACATGGACAAACTCCACTCCAAGAAGGAGGATATCATCCCCTGTAGAGACCAGGGGGTGCAGAATGTCCAAGGTGGGGGGCACCCAGCGTGAGCGGAATGGGGTGATGTCATAGTTTAATATCATGTGTTGAGGACGAGGTGCTTGGCAGTTTAACTTCCTGCAGCTCAGATGTGGTGGGTTTACTCCGCACCCCTAGGACTTACATAAGGGGGGGTCGCAGAAGGGGGGTCGCAGAGCGAACCATCGAGGGGCCCGTGTTAGCGTGGCTATGCGAAGAAGCAATAGCCATTAGCGTGCCTATGCAAAAAAGCATTAGGCAAAGCAGTTCTACGGGGGGTGTTGTCCGGGGGTCTTTTAAATCACATCGTGCGAGCCTAGAGGGCCGCACGGGAAGAGAGACTAACACAGAGAAGGGTCCGCGGGCGAAGGCCATGCAGAGCTCAGTTGCTTTGCGTAAGGGAGGACAATTGTGAGCAAAGGTGCTTCACGAAGTGGTGTGCCCCGGCCTTAGTGTGGGGTAGGGGTGTGATTGGGGGTGCTTCGCGAAGTAGAATATTACACGCGGAGCACCTCTTTGTGAAGCATAGGTACTTCGCGAAGCAAGGTGTCACTAATCAATATGCTTCGCGAAGTACAGTGTCACTGCCTTAACAAATAGATCACGTGTACATGATGGGTGTTTCATGAAGCATAAACGCTCTGCGACTGCCCAGGTCCCTTGAGGGATTCCCCTTCCTTCGCGAATGCCCTGAGGCTTCGTGAAGGGCATCCATCTCGGAAGAGGGGCTCAAGACAAGACAATATAAAGCCCTCTCGCGAAGCAAAGATACCTCGCGGAGCTCATCCTTCCAAGACCGGTGGGTGCTTCGCGATTCATGATTTAGGAATCAAAAAGGTCGGATTGTCCATCCGGAGAGCTCAGGGGGAGCTCTGTATTTATAGGCAAGCGGCGCTGCAGAGCAGGGCTCACATGGCAGGAAGGGGGTGCGGCGCTTCGCGGTGGGTCCGCGAACGTCAAAGCGTTCGCCAAGCGATCCCGCCTTGGGTCTTCGCTGCAGGTTCGAGAACGTCAGGCGTTCGTGAAGCATCCCACTTACGGGGATTCGCGGAGTGTTTGTGAACATCAGGGCATTCGAGAAGCATCCCGCCTCTGGGGCTTCACGGCTTGTTCGCGAACTTTAGGGCGTTCACGAAGCATTCCACCTCTGGGGCTTCGCGTTCTTGCTTCGCGCAGCAGCTCCCGGGTGGGTTGCTTCTTCTTCCTTGTGCATCCAATATTTTGGCGCCTACAAAGTCAAAATAGATTAATAATAGATATATTAACCATATGTAGGTTATTAGAATCATTTTATAATATAATTAGATTTAAAAATTTATTAATCTTTTGAACGACTCTTTTATCAAACTTCTAGCCACATCTGTGGGATTAACACTAAATGTAATTTTACAAATTATGTAAATTTAATATCAAAATATAGGCATACATAGTTTTCATTAGTATGAAAAATGTGGTCTAATACGGTCATAATTTTTTCTTTTAAATAGTAACTTGAATTTTATTTACCACTATTAAAGATAAATTGTTTAAACAAAAAAATTATAGTAATATAAAATTACCATAACACTTGTCCTAATTTAATTGAATAAGTATTTTTAGGAAAAAATATACCTTGGGATGAAAATATGATCCTTTTTAATCCAAATTTGTAATATTAGTACATTTATTATATTTTATTTAACTCTATGTTTAAAATTTCATACACAAAATATTAATAACTAAATAATTTTTAATATCCGTTTATAAATAAGAGAAATTAAGATATAATTATTAATTTTAAATATAACAAACCTATATTCATCATGATATTTTTTTTATTTCATATTTGAATTAAATTAAATAAATTCATGTATAATTATGATGTACTAATTGCTTAATTAATTGAGATATCAATTAAATGATATTAAAAATATTCAAAAAAATTTAATTCGACTTTATTAATGAAATAAAAGAATTATATATATAACTATCATTGTTCGTGACCTATTTTATGTATTGGTTCTAATTTATAATGTTTTTATTGATATTTTAAAAAATTCAAATATTTAATAGTATCAAAATTGACAAAAATGATACAATAAAATAAATAATATTTTATTAAATGACATAAAATTAAGAAAATCTATAATTCAGAAAAATAACATGGATAGTGTTGAATATTTCATAAATAATACAATTGTGGTTCTTTTTCAAATTTATTGTAAACATAATAACCCTATAGTATAAAATAGAAAAGTTGACATGGTAAGAGTTAAACTGTTTAACTAAGACCTAAATCCGTAAGATAAGGTTATTTTTGTGACATAAACATACCTAAAATTCCTTTGTTGTGATAATTTCGAACAACAATTATATTTTCCAACAAATAACTCACTTTTTAGGCATTTTAAATCGAAAATCAATTTATAATAATTTAATAGTTTTGTATCTTCATAAAGTTCCCCTCCCCACTCTTTAAAAAAGGATCATATCATTCTCTTTTATTCATAAATCTATACAAATTTAGATAAGAAAAAACCTTCCCATTTCTCTTCCCAACATCCCTCACATAATCATATAGAATATCCATTGGATATAAAGAAAAACTATGGATTCCTTTTGTGAAAATAAATATGAGAGACTCGAAGCAGATGTAAATGTTTTACCAATTCAAATCAATTTATTTTTCTCTTATACTTCCTAATCCGATGTTGTTTTCATAATAAAGTAATAAATTAAATATATACTATATTATTATATGTTATTATAATTCAGATACAACCATATTACTCCTGTTATTCATCCATCAAATAACAATATCACAATGGGTGCCTACGTAGGGCTTTCCATCTCCAGTAGTGGTGTAATTTGTTATTCAACATTACATTATTTGTATGGGTGTAATAATGAGTATAATGGATATAAATAATCAATTAAAAATGATAATTATTCTTTATAATTAATATATCATTCAATTCTATACAATTTAACCATCATTGAAATGATATCTTTGCTCATGCGTATATAAGGCCTATCATCTCAATGATGGAGTGAGATTCATTCTCCACATTAATCATCCAAGAATGATTATAAAATATATGTAAGGAATAAGTATGAAATATATGACATAATATTTCTACTATTATATAATATATAAATATATATACATATAATTTATTTAATTTCTTCTAATTAATAAGATAAAAAAAGAAACATCGTTCATGCGTACATATAACCTACTGTCTCCATGAATGGTGTATTCCATTTAATATATCTATATTATATATATTTATATTTATATAATGAATATATAATATATATAAATAAATTTATACATTATTGTAGAATATATGTCATGATCTAAGTGATTTCATCAAGATTAATGAGTAAATGCTCTTATGATAAAAAAATCGATTATTAACGGAATCCTTGCTTTAACATGGAATTGTTAAAAAATGAGTAATACTTAGCCATAAAAGAATCTTTTATGATATAACAAATATTTCTATAATACATTTTTATGTTAAAAATATGTTTTAAAGAATTATCATGTTGTTTTGGACATGTATAGTGTGTATCACACCAATGTTAAGGGAATTCCATCTCACTTTTAATTTTCAGGACATATAAGCCAAGTTCACCACTTGTTTCTTGTGTGTGTTCAACATACTACCCCAATTTTATTTTATATAATGAAATAATTAATATTCCTATTATATATATCATTATTTGATGATATTGGGCTTATTATATAAATTTTCAATGTGTTATGGGATGCTTGGAATGTTTATAGAATTAATCCTTTCTCCATTTAAATATTCTAGAAATTATCATACATAATTATTTATATGTATATAGAAGATTATAAAAAACATTTTTTTCTATTTTTAATTACATTAATTATTTTTTCAAATGGAACATTTCTAGGGTTTTTAAGGTATGTTTCAACTAAAATATCATTTTAAGTGTTGTAAAATATTTTTCTTTTAAATGATTCTCATTAATGTACTTGTTTTGAAAATGGTTTTAAGAATTTATTTATATAGACATGAATGATTTAACATTTTAATTCCTTTCAAAATATTTAATGTGGTGTTGGAAACATTGATTGAAAAATCACATTTTAAATTCCTTCTTTTATAAGGGTTCTCCTATTGAAAAAATGATTTCAAATTAAATGTGTATTTATCTCAAGATAATTTTAATAATTTTAATAGATTATATTTATCTATGTCAACATACATTGATTGATATTTTGAATAATTTATGTTGATATCATTTGATATCATTTATCATATTTTTTTGAGTTGTTTATCATCATTTTTATTATAGATGTTCTATTTAGATACCATTCCTAGATTATGGTTAAAATATTCATATTTAATATACAAGTCTATGATATGAATGACTATGTTTCATTATGTTTCACCATTTTTATATGAGGAATTTATTTGACATAGTATATGATGGGAGGGGCCCAATATATCCCCACGATGCATCAAAAGGTTTCAGGACACAAAATAGATATTGTTTTTGTGGAGGCAATACCCAATTATTAGATTCTTGTAGTTAAAAAAAATGAATTTTTAGATTTGTGGAATGATGCGTTGAATATATTAGATTCTTTGGATAAAGCATCAATGGAAAAGTTCAATTGTCCAATATTATGCATTCCCTCATTATGAGATCAATTATCGATATTACATGTGATTATTCGACTGGATGAATATCCATGTAAATTTTTATGTGACATTATTTGATTTCATTCCATATTATGCAGAGGATTATCATTAAAACGCATGTATTTTAATTTTATACCTTGCCTTAAATGTTAATGCTTATTTTTGAAATATTATGATGTATTTTTTAACCATAATGATCATCTGAGCTCACCCATTTCATATATTTTATTTTCCCATAATGACATGAAGTGCTTCATGATTTATATTTAGGGTTAAGCTAGGAGAATAAGGTTATTCTCAAATAATAAACTAATTTTTATATTATTTTTTGAATTTTAATGTATAGTTCATGTATGTAATCTATTTTCAAATACTACTAAACATTTTGGTCCGTTCAGATTTAATTTCTTATAATCATGACAATGTATTTAAATTATGTGCTACCTCCTTGCTTCTATGGTTATGGAAGTACAGCTGGTATCAATGAAATATAGAAACAACCTTGGAATCAATATTTAAAAAACATATATTATGGATGATAACACTAATATTTACTTTGAGAAAAATAATATACGAACATCCTAAAATTTTGTAAATGTGGATATTATGTATGTATACCATGATAATACATATCTTCCTAGATACTACATGTGGTTATGGTTCTAGAATGGATATACCTACATGTAATAACTCTGAGAGGGTGTTTTTTACTTGACTCAGGGTAACCTGGTAAATGCAAACGGGCCTTACTACACACTTGGTTTGTCTGTCATGGGGGATATGCTTTGTATAGTTCACATTTTTTTACAAAGAATTATTATGAATTTAATATTAAATATTCTCCCTATGTAACCAATGTTTATAATTCTATGATTTTTTATTCATAAATTTATGTTTTCTGCTATATAATATTTAGTGTTATACAAAGAACATAACTTTATAAGCAAATCCAATATATGTCAACTTATAGAAATGGTTCCTAGAATAAGGAATGAGGACTTCACCAAGGAAAATGATCCAAAGAGTAAAAATGGTTATATCTTTTATGGTTTTAAGCCATTATTTAGAAGAAAAATCATCTCCCATGTGATCTCTTCATATAAAGAAATATTATCATATGTTAATAAGATAAGAAATAATTCTCCAAGTCCAATGTCTTTGAATAAAAGAAAGAGAAGAAGAAGATATCCGATAAAATGTTTGATAAAGTAATGAAGAGAAAGAAGTATTTTCCCACATGTGATAAATATGGTAAAAACCACCCTTGTTATGCTTTAAGGGAATGTGAGTTTTTTTATAATTTTGGAGAAAAAGGACACCATGTTCATGATTTAATGGGTATGAAAAATGTTTCCTATATAAAATGCTTCTACTAAAATTATATGAGACTCTATGAATTAATTTATAAATTGTCAAAGGAATATACACTTGATGTTGAAATTGGATAATGATCAAGTTATGATACTACCGTAGATGAAGTGGAATGATTAATATGCCTAATAAAGAGTTATTTTATTTTCATTGTATTAGTTATTTTAATTATAGAGTATATAATTATTTTACAAAAGAACTATTTAATTATGTATTTTAGTTTGTATGGTACCAAGTAAAGTGACACAGTTGTAAATTAAACTTTTTGTAAAATATATGGATGTGGAAATGACAACCCTTAATATGTTTCTATTGCTGACATAATGATGTTGGAATAAAGAAATCATTTATTTGGATAAAGTATATTTGATATTATTTACTACCTTGGAAATGATTATTGTTTTTTATTACATTATTGTTTGAGTTTTCAATATTTTTTGATTTAGGGAGTATATCCTATATTCCATGTCTGACATAATGAATAAGGAAGCATGAATGGATTCAATAAGGTTTTAAGTTAATTCATGGTATTATAATGTTTTATGTGAATACATTATGAAGGTATTCACATTTTTTTTATTTAAAAAAATGATATCCATTATGTTATGTGACATTACTTTTAAATTTTTGGACTATGAGTTTGGACATATGTATTCTGGATATGTCTAAATATTGGAATAAATTATTTTGAATATTATATAGTATTGTTTATTGGTAAATAATTTTGTATGATTATTTTTGGAAATTTATAATAGTATAGTTTTAGGAAATGGACAACCCATTGGTTAAGTGAAAACCAGTCTTGTCTGGGAAGCCAGTGAGACTAGAACTCACAACCGAATAGTGACTCATGTTCATCACCTACCACTGGACAATATGATGACCTAGTTCTTATAACACTTTTTTATTTAAAATGTATGATAGATGAATTAAAATTTCATTAATTTAACCATATATTATTTTGATAAATAGAATATATTTTTTAGTTTTATTGTCTTTTGAAAAGAATAATGTGTTTGTGGTAGAAATTAGTTAACGAACATAACTCTATCAAGTAAGTATTCTTCCCTGTGTGCTTATTCTGTGATGTCAATTAAATCTAAATATCCTGGAATAATTATATAAAAAAATTATTTATCCAGTACCTTATGTTTTTTTTGAACCGATGATATTTTAAATCTTCATAGATTTATGGTTTTGAGGCCCTCGGTTTTCCATGGATTGTTCACTTTTTTGTTATTGAGAACCTCAATCATTTCATATATATATATATATATATATATGTTTTCCTCCATGTACATATCTCTACACGACACTAATTTTCACTTATTCAAAATCCTAATTTACTGGAGACTTTTTAATTTCTAATTCCCTCTTATTAAGTGTATATTTTATTATCCCTATTTTCAATGTGGGGTTTCCATAAGGTATCTCTAATAATTGACCTTTAATTTAAAAAATACAGTTCTAAATTGAGAGAACACAATTTTGGGAAGGATTTCATAGTGTAGAATCCCAATATTTTACATTACATTATCTTTTTATAGAAATCAAATATCTTATAATTCATGCAACACCAGCTTGGCTTTAATTTTATGAAAAATTGTGTTTATATGAAACAAAACATTATTATTTTAATTATTTAAATAGTATATTTATAGATTATCCATTAAATATAATAATATGAATAGTAAAAAATAATTTTTAATTTTAATTAAAATTTTTTTCACATAAATAAAAAATATTTATAATGAAATGTATCAATTTTGGTAAAATATTTTTATATTTAGGAGTACTTTTTTCAAAAAGGAGATACATTTTATGTTCATTTGTGAAAATAGTAAAATTAATTTTAGGCATTATTATAAATTTAATTTTGTAAAAAAAATATTATTTTGGAATAACAAAATTAGTTTAGGGTGGATTATTGGTATTTTCCCGAAGACATTCAATTTTTAATAAATTGTCAAAAACACTGCATTATTATTAAAAACCTTATTATTTCATTTAAATAATTATTTTAAAACAAATTGATCTTAATGTCACTATTGAAAATTAACAAATATATTAATTCAACATAGGTCGATAAAATAATTTTTATAATTGAATTAGATATTAAAATTTATTGATCTTTTGATTGATTCGTTACCCACCTCCTAGCCACATATGCATGATTAGTAGTAACCATCATTTTACAACTTTTTTGAATTGAATTTTTAAAAATCTATATATATGGTTGTAATTATTATGAATTTTTTTAATAAAATATTGATTTTTTCGATGAACATGATCTTTTGAATATTATTTACCATAATTAATGATAATTTGGGTAAATAAAGGTAAAAATAATACAATAACAATATATAATTATCCAAAATATTTTACTAATTTCATTGGATAAGAGTTTTTTTTTAAAATCACCCTTATGTCCCAAATATGATCCCTATTAAGCAACTTGTTTTATATTGGTACATTTATTATATTTTATTTAACAATAACTTAAAAATGTCATACTCAATATTTTAATAACTAAGTAAATTTTAATATAATGTTATGCAAAAGATAAATTTAACTATAATTATTCATTTTGAATATAATAAATTTAAATTTATAATTATAATTTCTTTTTATTTTTTATAGAAGACGTTAATTAATTTACGGCTAGTATAATAATGATGCACAAATTGTTTAATTAATTGAGATACGCAATAAATGATATAAAAACAATTAAAATATATAAAATTATACATAATGTATTACATCTGTGAATTTTATAGATGCATTATACATGTAAGTGATATTTTGGTGGTATTTAATTGAAGTTATCATGTTGGATTGATTTTTTTTAAAATAAAATATTGAATAAAATAAAAATTGACATAATGATACATTGAAATAAATAATAATTTATTAAATGATAAAAAGTCAAAGAACATTCAGGTTTTTCCAAAAAACTTGGATAGTGATTAATATGTCATAAATTATACAATGAAGGTTTTTTTCATTTTATAATCAATATATTAACCCTATAGTGAAAAAAGACATGTAGACATTGTAAGAGTTAAACTGTTTAACTATTGGTTATATCCAAAAGATGTCGTTATTTGTTTACCTAAACATGACTATAATTAATTTAATGATAGTATTGATACCCATATAAATCATTTACTTGAAATAACTCACATTAGATCTGTTTTAAATCTAAAATCATTTAAGAATAAACTAATAGTTTTAGAATTTCCTAAGGTTCCCCTCACCACTCTTGAAAAAGGGAACCTATCCTTCTCATTTATTTAACTATATAAATCCATTTATATCACTGAAACACAACCAATTTCTCCTCCATAATCCCCAAACATCCGCTTAGAGGCTATAAATTGGTCATATATCCATCATATGGAGTCCTTTTTTGCAAATCAATAGGAGACACTCGATGAAGATGTAATTTTTTTACAATTTCTATTCAATTTATTTTCTTCTTATACATTTTCCTCTTATGTTTTTACATAATAATGTAATAACTACAATATCATATACATGATGATATGTTATTATAATTATGTGAAAATCATATTCTTCCTTTAATGAAACCTATGAAAAACAATATCACCATGCTTGTGTATGCAAAACTTACCATGTCCACACCATGGAATAATTTTTTATTCTGCATTATTTTATTTGTATGGTAATAATGATGAGTATAATTGATATAAATAATTAATATAACATGATAATGATTCATTATAATTAATATACCATCCAATTCCATTCCATTTAAACATCAAGGTTATGATACCATCAGTCATGTGTACGTACGACCTACCATCTCCACAATGCTGTGAGATTCATTCTCCATTTTAACCATTCAAGATTGATTATAAATATATATATAATGAATAAGTATGAAATATATGAAATAATAAATCTACTTGTATAATATATATATATATATATACATAAAGGTTATTTCCATTCATCCATTCAATACTCTAAGAAAATGGAAATTGCATTCCTTCGTACGTACGACCAACCATATCCATAAACGGTCTATTCTATTTCATAATTGCAAAATTTAAATAATTTTTCATATACTGAATATATATGATATATAAATAATTATATAAATTCTAAAATTAATAAAATCATGATCTATGAAAAATTATCATGAATAACAAGTAAAAACATATACGATAAACAAAGTGATTATAACCCGAAATGTTAGTTTAACATGGAATTGTTAATAAATGAGTAATATTAATCCATAATAGAATCATATACGATATCATAAATGATATTAGGATTATAGAATAAGTTAATAATATGTTTTAAAACATTATACTAGAGTTTTGGACATGTTCTAAGAGTATCAGACCTAAGGTATGAAAATTCCATCTCACTTTTATTTTATGTGAGATATAAGCCATGTTCCCCACCTATTTCTTATGTGTGGTGTTTTTACTGCAACTTTTATATTTAATATCATGAATAAATTTATCTTCATCTTATAAAGTATTCTTCTGAAGATATTTGGATTATTATTTAAATGATCAATATTTTTTACGATGCTTCGAATGTTTAAAGAATTAATCTAATCTCCATTTCATTATTCTTGATATCATCGTACATATTTATTTATATATATATTGTATTATAAAGAAAATTTTATGTATATTTTTAATTTAATTCAAATGTTTTCAAAAGAAATATTTTTCAGTTTTATGTAATGGAGTCTTTTACTAAAATATCATTTTAAATGTTTTAAAATTTTATTCATCTAAATATATTAAATTAATTACATTTTTTCAAAATGGATTATGTATTTATTTACATGGAAAATAATGTTTCTAAATGATTATTAATTTCAAAAGTTTAAAAATGGTGTGCGATACATCGATTCAAAAATCACTTTTCAATGTACTTTTTATAATTTCCCACCTTTTAAATAAATGATTTCAAAGAAAAGGGTATTTGTCTCAAGATATTTTAATGATTATAATAGTGTATTTTTTTATATGTCAAAATAAATTGTTGAATCATATGCTTATTTGATGTTTATCTCTTATAGCATCATTTACCATATTGTATTTCATGGTTTTTGATCAGTTTTATACTGGATGTGAAATTTAGATAGCATTCTTGGTTTATGGATACTGTATTATTATTTCATAAGATTGTTTTTAATACTAATGATTATGTTGTTTATGTTTCAAAATATTAATATGTGGAATGTATTGAACTTAGTAAGTAATGGGCGGGGCCTATTATAGCCCGTCGAAGCATCGATTGGTTTCATGATACAAAATTGATATAGTTTTTGCTGAGGTCATACAAATTTATTAGATTCATGGAATGAAGCCTCGATGGTAGGTTCACATGTCCAGCATTATACAATCCCTCACTATCATATTAGATATTGATATTATCTGTGAGTATTAAAGTACTTGAATATCCATGTGAATGTCTAAATGGAATTATTTGATTTTTTTTACTATATTAAGTTTAGTATAATGTTTAAAATGATTTCATTTCAGTTTTATACCATTCCATAAAAGTTTATTCTTATTAATTAATGATTTTTTCGTATTTGTTTACCCTTACTAAGCATCTATGATCACCCATTTTGTATTTTTTATTTTCCCAAGGTTCCAAGAAGTGTTTTATGATTGATAAGGTTTGTTAAGCTTTGATAATAATTTTTTTCTCAGAGAATGAACTATGTTTCATAATATGTTTTTAATTGTATTGTTATGTTCATGTATTCATTCTATTTTTCAATCCTTTTCAACCAATTGGTTCTTTGAGATTTTATTTCTTATAATCATGAAAATGTATTAAAATAATTCATTGGATCTGGGAATCATGGGTTAGGGTGTTACACTTATGAATAGATAAGGTGGACACTAGGGAGGTGGATCCTGTATAGGAGCAGGAGGTGGAGATCCAGAAGGTGGAGTTGTAGGTCGATTGTTACAATATAAGCTACTTCCACCACCACCACCTAGAAGACATCATTAGTTTTATATAGGTATAAGTTAAGGCCATGGATTGTTTTAATCCATGGCGGGATATTTACTAGACACATTAAATATGATTGAAGATATTTTATGAATAGTACACTTTTTATTTGGATCTTGGTGACATTGGCATGTGTCAGTTCTTTTATATCCCATCCCTTTTCAGAAATATGGATTTTCATATAGGTGTTGTAGCTGATAAACATTAGAAAGTAGTTCATGTTGGGGATGATGCACTATGTCTCCCATCTATAGATAATTATATATTATCTTTGTGGATGATAATCCTAGAATATTGTAATATTCATCATGCCACCAGGAGTTAAGGAATCCATGTGATGGTGGAAACTGATGAGACATCAAACCTACAAGGAATAGGGATTTATCCCCACAAAGTCCTATTCTTTCGTGCAAGACTAAAAACATATCGGTGACTCAGTGCTACCCAAAGAAGATTTTTTTTTGTTATGATGGATAAATTTTTTTGATATGTATGATTGAGATTGCATGGTTGGATGGAGAGACCTTGAGGTGACAAAGTACAGTACATCCCATGAGGATATGAGGTTTTCATTAACCAATTATCCTATGTTGATACATTAGGTAGTGCACATTTACTGATAAGTGTTTAGTTTTGAATCTCGAGCCATACACGGGTGCATGTTGACATAGAGGAAGTCGATGATCACTTATGGTATTATGCATTGAGGAACTATGAGTATAAATATGAAACTCATTACTAAAATTTTATACCATGTGTTTAAAATTATGGTTGTTTAAGTAAGGAATAATCCATTGGATTAATTTTTTTTAAATGATAAGAGAGGGGTGTGGTTTTTCTCTAGTTGATGGTGATGATTCCTTCCGTTCTTCAATATGTGAGCAAATCTCATTTGACTAACATTATTAGTGAGGGTCTATGAGACCATTTTTTCTAATGAGATTCCCTAGGTGGATTTTTGAATGTGGGGAGCATGTCATCCTTTTGTCTAGGTGAATGGTGAATCTAGTATAACTATGTGGGAAGGTGGTGAAAGTGTTTCATAGTCCCCTAAGTGGTACATCTTTTATTATGATGATGAACATTGTACTTCTTTGGAATATTGTAAATTATGTGGACAAAATCCTAGAATGTTGGGATAATTTGGAGACTCTTGGTGTTCCTTGTAAGAATTAGAATAATTTTTAGGAATATTTATGAATCCATGATCTTAGTTGGTGTAGTATTATAAGGCCCAAATATCATATGTACAGTGACATAAAATAAATTAATATTTTATATCACAAACATATGTTTTCAATAATACCTCAAGAAAGAATGGAGAGCTCTGTGGCGAAGACGTTCCCTGAAGGGGTTGTCGGAGGGGAGTCGGCGGAGGCTCTGCCTGGTGTTTCGAAGCCTGCGGTCGGAGGTGTTGGGGGGTCTGCTGGGGGTGCCTCGTCTGAGGTTTCTTTCAAGGAGGTCCTCTGTAGGGGCCTTGCGGGGGGGGGGGGGGGACCGGCGCCTGTCCTCCTTTAGCTCCTCAGGCTGGAAGGGAGGCTCCTCCAGTTGTGGTGGAACCTAGGGTCCCTAGGATGCTTCCTGGGGGTCCTGTGGTGCGTTTCTCGTCCAGAGAGCTGCAGGAGGCTGCTTCCTTCCATGATCTCACCTTGTTGGCACGTTTTGGGCATGCCAAACCGTCCCTGGACGTCTTCAGAGGCTTTGTGGATTCGTGGGGGCTGTCGCAACCCGCTGTGGTTTCTGATTTGTCGTGTGTGGCCTTTTGTGTTCTTCTGGCTTCCCGGGAGGATTTTGTGAGAGCGTGGGCTTGGGGAGCTCGTAGATGTGGTTCTCGGAGCTTCTCTTTATCCAGATGGTCCTGGGACTGTCACAGGGGGCGGGAATCTCCTTTTCAGGCGGTGTGGCTTTCTCTTCCGGGCCTTCCTCTCCCGTTCCAAAACCCGGCTCTGCTGAAGGATATCGGGAACTCTCTTGGGACCTTTCTCTGTGCGGATGAGGATACTAGGTTCTTCAAGGCGGCAGCGAACCCGTGTATCTGTGTGGAAATGGACCTTTCTTTGAAGAGACCTTCATGGGTGCATCTCGACACGGATGATGGCTTCTGTTGGAGGCAGCGGTTGTTTTTCCGCAGGCTCCACCGCTTCTGTGGGCTTTGTGGTCTTCATGGGCATGAGATGAAGAACTGCCGGTGGCGGAGGAAGGTGGCAGTTTCTTCCGATGGCAACCAGTTTGGTGTTTCGGGTCAGGACCCGTCGGGGTCGGGTAAAGATGGTTCTCTGGGTCTGTCCGTTGTACCCCCTATGGTTTCAAATTTGAATCTACCCGGTGTTTCCTGTTTTGGTATGTCTTCGGGGGAAACGTCGTCTGCATCTTCTGGGAAGCGGTCGGTTCCTTCTTCGGGGAGTAAGGTTCTGATCTCTTGGTCCCCGGGCCCTCTGTCCCAAAGGACGCCTTTGGGTGGTGTTAGGCTAGACGTGTCGTCTGGTGCACTGGAGCTGCATGTCCCTTTCTCACTGGGAAGCCCGGACAGGTTTCTCTCCCCCGCCAACCCCTCCTTTGTTTTCTCGTCTCTTCCCCCGCCAGGATCGATAAGAAGTTGCCTGGTGAACAATATGGTGGTCTCCACTAGTGGCTGCGGGGAGATGGCTGGTGGGATCAGTGGAGCTGAAAAGGAAGTGGTAGCCTCACGCTGGTCGCCGCAACGAAGGGTTTGGATGTCGTTGTGTCAGGGGGGGTTTGGTGATGAGCATCCTCGGTTTCCATCTGGTAGAAGGACTCGGCTGGAAGAACTGGATGTTTTGAGTAGCGAGGGTCTGCTGGATGGGCCACGGGGGAGAGACGAGTCTATCGTGTCTGGACCAATCACTCGCTCGAAGGCTAAGGGGAAGGGTCTGCTCGCTCTGCATGGCCAGGACTTTCCGGTGGTTCCGAAGGCTCGCAAGTTGATCCAATAATGTTTTCAGTTATTTTATGGAATGCCCGTGGGCTAGGGGCTCAGGCGAAGAGGTCCCTTATTTCGCTGGAGGGTAGGAAGGCCAAAGCTTCTTTGTTGGTGATTCTTGAACCAAAGTTGGACGCCTGTAAGGCGCAGTATGTTGTGAGAAAACTGGGTTTCCCAAACAGTTTCCAGGGCAGACCTACTAATGCCCAGATTTGGGTGGGTTGGAAAGATCCTCTTCTGGTGGAGGTTGTTAAGGTGACCAAGCAGTGTATCAATGTTAAGATCCAACTGAATGGTATCAATGTTCTTTTCTCCTTGGTTTATGCAAGCAATAAACCATTGGAAAGGAGGGAGCTATGGACCCACTTGAAAGAGGTTCAGGCAGGGCCGTTGCCGTGGTTTGTGGGGGGTGATTTTAACATTGTCATGGAACCATTGGAGAAAAAAGGAGGAAGGGGTGCTTCTCTTGATGGTATGATGGATTTTAAGGAATGTGTGTTGCAGGCGGGACTAATGGATCTAGGATTTGAAGGATCGCGATACACTTGGTGCAATAATAGGGAAGGCCAGAGTAGGGTCTGGTGCCGTCTGGACAGGTGGCTAACTAATCTGCATGGGCTCGACATGTTCTCCAAGACCTCAGTTACCCATCTCCCCCGTATACTATCGGACCATGCACCGCTATTATTGGAGATAAAACGTGAAAGTGTGGTTGGACAGACCTTTTACTATTCGAGTGTGTGGCATTCAAATCAAGAGTTCATGGAATTGGTAAGGTCGTCTTGGCTCCTGGAGGAGGGTAAGTCATCCTGGGATGGGCTGACCAACCGACTCAAAAGGTTAAAGATGGGTATCAAGCAATGGCTTGTGGAGCAACCTGACAGGACCAATGGAATATCCAACTTACAAAAGGAAGTTCACAGGCTGGAGGAGAGTCTACAGGTGTCCTGGGATGAGAATACCTTCACTAATCTATGTGATAGGAATGCTATTCTGGTGGAGAAACTTTTGGAGATGGAAAGGGTTTACGCTCAACGGTCCCGTGTGCGATGGCTTAAAGAGGGAGACCGCAACAGCTCTTTCTTTCAGGCCTCCATCAAAGAAAGGAGGACCTCGAAGATCAACATAAAAAAAGATGATGGGGAGTTCACTTCGGATGTTATGGAGGCTGGTAAGGTTGCGTTGAAACACTTTGAAGGCATTTGGGCAGGTGATACCTCGTCTGGGTTTCGTAGAGAGTCTTTAGGGGCATCTTCTTTCTTGGATAATCTACCTTTCTTGGTATCCCTCTCTGAGAGCGAGCAGCTGCCCAGAATTCCAGATGAGAAGGAAATTAAGGAGGCCCTGGGTAGCATGCCGAAGGAGAGTGCCCCAGGTCCTGATGGTTTCCCGGCTTCCTTTTACTGTGCTGCATGGGATGTGGTGGGACCTTGTGTGGTTGAAGCCATCTGTGACTTCTTTCGGGGAGCTCCTCTGTGTAGAGGGATTGTCTCCTCGAGGGTGGTTCTGGTTCCGAAGGTTAAGGATCCCACTATCTTTAGTCAGTTCAGACCCATTTGCCTGTGTAATGTATCTTATAAGATCTTGGAAACAACCATTAGCAGGAGATTAGCAAATGTGATTCCAAGGCTGGTATCTGAGGAGCAGCACGGCTTCATCCAGGGGAGGAGTATTCAGGGGGCGGTTGCTATTGCTAGTGAATTGGTTCAGGACCTGAACAAACGAGCTGTGGGTTCTAATATGATCTGGCAGGTGGATATATGCAAAGCTTATGATAAGCTAGAATGGAGTTTCGTGCTGCGGGTGATGAGGGGCTTTGGATTTCGGGAGTCCTTTTGTGATTTATGCTTTAGGTGCTTTGCCTCTCCATGGATCTCTATCTCTCTACATGGCAGGTGTTTCGGTTTTTTTAAATCAGTAAGGGGGGTCCGGAAAGGCGACCCACTCTCCCCCCTCTGTTTGTACTTGCCCAGGACGCCCTATCTAGGAACCTGAATAAGGAATCACTGCAGGGGAGGTTGAAACCGTTTCAAGGAAGAAGGTGTTCCCTCATTGTTTCACACCTCATGTTTGCGGACGACATCTTAATATTCACGAACGGAGGAAGGAGATCATTGAGGATACTCCAAGGAATTATGTCGCAATATGGGGAACTAAGTGGACAGGATATTAACAGGTCCAAGAGTCATCTGTTCATCTCAAATAAGTGCCCGGATCTTAGGTGCAAAACTATTCAAGAAGACTTAGGATGCGGACAACGGCAGCTTCCCATCTTGTATTTAGGAGTTCCCCTGTCGTGCGGAAGGATTCTGAAGTCCCACTTCAATGACATCGTTGATCGCATACTGGGGAGGATCTTCAACTGGAAGAATAGGTTAATCTCCTATGGAGGTAGGATCACCTTAATCAACAGTGTCCTTCTCTCGATCCCCATGCACGTTTTCGCTGTCATCAAACCACCAAAGGGAACGGTGGAGAGGATTGTACGCATTATGACGAGTTTTCTATGGGATGCGAAAGGAGAGGGGAGATGTCACTGGGCTTCCTGGGAGAGGATGGCCCGACCTGTGGAGGAAGGAGGGGTGGGTCTTCGGGATATTGGTGGAACGATCCAGGGTCTCCAAGCTAAGCTTGCTTGGGAAGTGTTAGTGGGCAAGTCCCTCTGGGCCAAATTCTACAAGGCAAGGTATGTAGTGCAGGGTGATCGATGCAGGCTCTGTATGACGGCCCTCGCCAGGTGCATCACTTCACACTTGGAGGTTCTGCATGGCCACACCAGATGGGTGATTGGTCGCGGAGATATCAGTTTCTGGGACGATGCATGGTTGGAAGAAAGACTCGGTTATGAGGGATGCCCTTACCCTTCCATTTCTTTCAGGGATGCGTGTGAGAATTATGAGTTCATCCACGGTAATCTTAACCCTGCGCAGCTTCTATCCTTCAATGGCATGGTTATGAGTGATGTGCCTGACAGGTGTTGCTTCTCTGCTTCCGGTTCGGGCTGTTTCAACTTGAACGGTTTCAGAAGAATCGCTCAGAGGGAACCTATCAGAGAACCAGTTCATAGTGGGACGTGGTGCAAGCAAATCCCGACGAGGATGAACTTCCTGCTGTGGCGAGTGCAAAACCGAGCGGTACCCACAGAGGAGAACATTATGAAGAGGGGGATCAGCATGGCCTCACGTTGTTTCTGTTGTGAGAATCCATCGGCGGAAACTACGTTACACCTATTCTTTCAGGGTCAGTGGGCAGTGTTCTTATGGTCCCAGTTCGCCCATTTTAGAGCCCCTGTGGAGGAGATTCCTTCTGTTAGTGGTTACATTGTGGTTTGGCTATCCGGCTTGGGTAACAGGGATGAGGAACGCTCTGCAGGTTTGGTTGTTCTGATTGCCATTTGCTGGACTCTGTGGGAAGCGCGCAATCAGGTGAGGCTGGGAGGAAGGCGCTCACTGCTGGCTTTACAGGTCCGTATGAAGCTGCTTATAGTTGAGCTGGCCGGTCTCTTCAAGAAGGGCATGCATTCGGGTTTTCTGGGGAATATGGTTGAGGGACGGTGGGCCCAGGCACCACAACCAGGGAGATGGTTTCGGTGGCAGCCTCCAACCAGCGGTTTAAAGCTAAATGTGGATGGCTCCTGCTCGAGGGGGATTATGAGAGGTGGTGGTCTCCTGAGGGATAGCTCGGGCTCAGTTCACATTGCTTTTAGCGCTTACTATGGATCGGGTACTTCGTTAGGTGCGGAGTTCAGAGCCCTCCTCTCAGGTATCATTTTATGCAGAAGAAGAGGTTTGCATGTGAAGGAGGTTGAATCCGATTCGGAGATTCTTGTTCGGTCCCTCAAAGGGGAATGTGATGTGCCATGGAACTTGATGTATGTTCTCAGAAGATGCAGAGTGGAGGAAAATCAGGGTAAGCTGATCCATCATGGTGTAAGGGAAACCAACTTTGCGGCAGATGTTTTGGCTAGTGGGGGAAGGCCGGAGGAGACCCTGCTTGTTTTCGACAGTCTGAATTCCCTCCCGTGTGATTGTGTTAATGTGATCCGAAAGGATGCACTTGGTCTCCACTTTTTTCGCCCTCCGTGAATTGTTCCCCTCGGCTTTTCTCCTTTTTCAACAAAAAATAATTTTCAGCAATAATAATGTTATAACTCCCAATTAGGGATTTAGATTGGATATTTGAGAACATGGTTGAGTTTATATTCTTTGTTTTACCCAAAGTGTAGAATAATGTTTATCGGTGTTAGTCACCTGGTTGGAGGTGAAAATTAGAAGAGTAAAAAAACAATGGTTTATGGATCAAGTGAAATTTATTTAACAACCCAGACCTCCCCCAATGCCGCACACATTTTAAAGATGATGGCAGTCCATATCCCAGGGAAATAGACCACTCGATGAGAAATAAAGCGAGATAAGAGGTGTAGTCGGATGTCGATCTTCATGGAAATTTCTCTCGTATCATGGTGTGCTAGAATCATAGTGTTGATCAAAACATGAAGATTAGATTTTTTGCATTGAGGTAGAATTTTTTCCATCTCTTCATTTCTATTATATGATTTTTAAGGGTTCAAATAAATTAAGTGACTGTTGTAGATCTCTTGGATGTTTAATTGAGGAAATTTTATGGAATAATGGAGGTTAATAGAATCACATTAGTTTTCAATTCAAAAATCAAGATCAAATGACATGCAGTGCAAGGAAACACTCAGTTTGTTCTTCCCAATTGAAAATTATATTGATGGACTACATCTCATGTCCTGGGAGAACATGTTATGCAGTGGTATTTAGCCAAGTTGATGAGGTCTTTGGAGGACATGTAATATCACAAGACTTGGCCATGTGGTAGTACACAGACGAAGTACACATACATGGGATTCATACACAAACATGAGCGAGAGAAGACAACCATATTCCTAGGGTATATGGAAAAATCATGTTCCATGTGTAAATGTCCTATATGCACACGTGAATATCCAATCAATGTAAGATTGAACATGGAATGGACCTGGGTGTGGGAAGAAACACCATGCACTACATGTACATTCCATGTATACTGACGTGGCCATCCATGTGGTGTATTATATAAATTTTTCATATGTTTTGGTGTGGTGACACATAGTGTGAACTATAGGGTACATAATATAATATTAACGGTGATTTAAGCATTTCATATTTGGATCGTCAGGACATAGTTTTTGGCTTGTGAGATTCCTCTCCTGGGGAATTTTCCTTGTAGAACATGACGACACCCTTCATAGATGATTATTAGATATAACATCAAGCGGTAGAAGAATGATGGTGCTCTAATATTATTTTACCTTGGATAGTGATCAAGATGGATCATAGGATAATTTCATGGGAACTAACATACCTTTTCTTACTAGAATGTGGGTCCCCTAGAATCTTTCGATCAATATTGCGGTGCCCACCAATTACTAGGTTGTGGGCCCTCTATCTGAGAAAATGATATGACACAAGGTGTAGCAAGCATGAGAAAAATATTTTCGACATTATGATAATGTCGGAGATTATGTTAGTTTATCTATGATATGATAGGAATTTACTACCCTATCATAATGGGATGAAGGGTTTCCCTTACCCCCAGACCGGTAGAGAAAAAACATCCCAAAAGAGAATGTGAGTACCCTATCCTTTATTCTCTTATAGGGTCATCACTCACCTGTCATGTTAAGGTAGAAGTACTATATATCCATCATAATTATAGATAATTACCTTCTTTATATACGGTTTTATGTCCTATACCAATAGAGTGGCAGGCTCTAGACCTCGATCTCCCATGTGGATTGGGTCTTCCACTTGATATGGAGCTCCCTCAAATGTAGAGATCTATTTTGGGAAACGATTTCCTCAAATTTTTAGACAATATATCATTTAAGTATTTATTTATTCCATAATTTGTAGAGATTCATGAATCTCCATATGGGTTTGAAAGTTCTTTTTCATGATGGTTATGATTTTTCACTCCCTCTATTGCATTTGAGCATAATATAGAGGGTCACTCCCTTTTTCGCGTCTCATATTTTTCATGATTTGGATCAAGTACTTCTAGATATTTGAGTGAAATGGTGTGGGGAGGGCCTCTCCACTAGGATTATTATGAGATTATTTGGTGTGAATGTTAGTGGGGTTAGAACCACAAGTTCTAGCAAGAAGAGTCGGACTGAGAAAAAGTAAGGTGACACATCATTCTTATTATATTCCAGGAGATGATGATCCCCTTTCTTCTTAAATTGGGGTTCTATGATTTTATTTTTCTTCATTTTATTTTTCCAAAATCTACATTTTTCACATTGATCTAATGGTTGATTTCTTGGTAGTCAATCCCCTTTATTTGGTTTTACGAGAACCTATGAGTATGTATATACTAAACTATGCATTGGATTTTCCCACATGTTTTGTTTCTTATTTAGAAAACAGACTCAACAGTGATGATATTAGTAGAAAAAAATTTCAGTGTGTTATAAGGATCAAGATGTTCACCATGTATAGTTGTCGACATGTCTATTGGATGCTGACTCTCTTTATTTTTCCACATTTTCTGATTTTTTCTCGAATGGGACAATTTTCTTGTTGTTTGTGTAGTTTTCACTTTTTAATTTTTTACTATTTTGATTTATTTTGATTTTTTATTATAGGAAGTTTAAATAATTGTTTATAATCAATATGCTTCAAAAAATGTATAACTAGATACATTTACGTTGATATGATTTTTAAATCCATGTTTGTACATAGGATATGGCCTCTCATATTAATTATCCCTCCAAGGACCTAGGCTCTATCCCCTGGAATGTTGGAGTTTTTCTTGGGGTGGTGGTGGCTCATCCTTCCTCCTTCCTACAAGGACCTAGTGGTTTAGGTTTTTATACATTTTTAAAACAATGTGCCTCAAATAATTTGTAATAAATTACGTATATCTTTTCCATGTATAACACACCAAGTGAGAGAGTTGCTGACTCCATGGGTAGGGGAAACCCACCCGATATAAGTTTGTAAGTATTTAATTCTATTTTTCATCTAGGTACAAGCAACTTATTGCGGATAAGTGAGTACTAACCCCATTCATGACCTAGATAACTAATTCTTAGTGTATGTTGGGGATCACATAAATTAAGGATGAAGAAGAGGATCCTATTTCTATTATTTATATTTTTATAGAGGAGTTCCAAGTCCTTTTAAATTCTACATATATTACAAAATCCATGTTGTTGGACCTATGAAGACATGTAATATAATGTTCTTGAATCTCATCATGTATAACAACTCACAACAAATATAGAAGTATCAAAATATCATATGTAAAAAATTATTAGTATTGACTACTAGTGTTCCAAATTCAATGTCCCATGATAGGATATAAAAAAAATCATGTATTTGAAAATAACTGACTTTTACTATCGGTGTAGATGGAATGTATCCAATTAGGGGAATTCTATTCAAGTACAACTTTTATATGATGGGTACATGTCTCAACAAATTTAATTTACAATGGTGTATATGACCGATGAGGCCAATAAGTTACTCTATATATATCATGACATGTTCTGTCTATAATAATCATATCATGCCTCATGACATTCCAATGTAATGTATTAGAAAAATAACACAAATGTATCTCCCACAACTAAATAAATGGTACCATAAATGGTATGTACTCCCACAAATACCTTATATTCTCGATGAGGTCACTAGGAATATAAAATACCACACCCCATGTATTGGGGTTATATAAATACATGTAATGTATAGATTCATACATGGAGTGTGCATCAAAGTAGAATAGACAAATAATGTAATTATTTAAACAACGATCCTCTAGAACAATTGAGGCAGTGAGTGTGTACAAAAATAACTTACAATGTTATATTTAAATATAATAAAAATCTAATATACATCCACAAAAAATGGCCTATCTTAATATAGGTTTCAAGGAAGTACATTTTTTTAGTTTTTCCTTCATTCTGACAAAGATTTTCGATCTAGATAATCCATGAATATTATCTTGGTGGCCACTATAGACCTCATTTTCATAGATGGTCATGATTGAATCTATCAATGTTAACATTCAAATCTCATTAGAGCTACATATACTCCTTTTGGGCCATTTCACTATCATTAAATCATCATACCATCAACCTAGATGTCACTAGTTGGTTTATCACTATCATAACACCAAAAGCCATCCAAAAATTGCTCCACAAAATAGGACACCCACCTATACATGTCACCATCATCTATTCAATATTTATTGTGTAGATGTTTATTGTCTTTCCATTATAGGACATTGGCATGCAATGATTAATAATCTGATAGGTCAATTTTGACTTCCTCAATGAGATAATGTGAAAATAGAGGAAATGGAAACTGAGGAATCAATGTTCAGTTCGATTCTAACCATCCTATAGAATTATCATGGATTATTTATAAAGATTTCAGGGATATTAAATATTAAAATATATGTTTGGGGAAATGAAAGGGTACCCATAAATCATTAATTCAATAAAATAATATTTTATAATAATTTGAAATTAATATTCATAAACCTGAATAATAAAATGAATAAATTAATTAATGTGATGAACGAGGAATAAAATAAAAGAAAGAATAAATAACACTTTTTTGTATTGTTCATTAGTGAGGATTTCATCTGGAAAATCGTCTTTGGTGATCTCTGGCGAAGTATATGTTCATTATTTTTTCAAATATCTTGTTCTCCATATGCTTTCCCATACTCAGTTTAACTTATTCTATTGTTTATAGTAGACAACCTATATGTGGAAAACTAATAAACCAATCCTAGGATAATTCCCTTTCTTTAAATGTAACAAAAATTATTGAATTTTCATCTGAGATTCCTTTTAGGAAATATTTTCATTTTTACTCATAAGATAATAATTGAGTTATTTAATAAATATTTAATATCCCTTAAAATTTATTATTATTATAAATTTAACAATTCTTCTAATGAGGGAGAATATAATTATTTAAGATCAACATAACAGTAATGAAAATTTTAATATTCATTTTATAGTGAAAATTTAACATTGTTTTCATGGCTCTGATACAAAAAATTGAAATATTTATCAATTAGAAAAAAATATTGGTCTCCATTTACTCCTAAAACTAAATCTTTTTCATCCATAAAATGGAAACATCTAGAGCTACTAACTAGGAAAACATTAATCAACATCTTGTAATTATCCTGCACATGTACTTCCTTAATATTTGGAGGTTTGATCTCTTTGAAAACTCAATACAACACAATCAAAGAACTGATTTTTTTCATCCACATTGATTTCATCTATATATCATTCGGACAAAATAACAATGATGGTTCCTTGGATCACATCATTTGAGTTTCAATAATACTCTACAACAAAAAAACAGATCATCTAAAGGACATTCTAATATATGTGAAAAACAAAAAAATATTATTCATTATCACCAATCTTATAATAGTTGTTTAGCATGGTTACTATAATGTGAGAACTTCACTACCCATGCCTCAAGAGTGTATCTGAATGTTTTCATATGAAAAAATCCAATTTAATTCATACTCTACCACTGAGAAGTTCACAGGTATAGTGAATTAACACTAATATATCAACAATGTAGTATACTTATTTATATCTAAATTTTTTATCTATTATCTCAAAAAAGCAGGAAATAAAAATCCATGTTTATATCTCATATAATATTTCAATACCTATCCTTATAACCCATGCTATATGTAAACATTCCACCCACACAACATTATCCATCAGAATTACACCAACTATTAAAAAGAAACTAGTAATTATATTATCCCTCATTCAATAAAGATACCCACACCCAAATCAAAGAATTAACCCTAACTCTGAAACTAATCAAAATCGCAATACAACATATCGAGTGGCCTAATCCTCCGTAATTTAAATCCAATAGTTTATTCTTATGTAATGAAAATTCTATATATGCTAATGTCTACATGATAATGTCTTCTCAAATTTCAGTGTGAAAAAATCCCACTACACCACATAGATAGAGACTCCAATTGATATGAATTCATATAAGGATTTACTGGACATTCCATACCTACCATAATTTTAAATTAGGGAGGTCCTCACTAAATATTTACATCATGGAAATAAAAATTAACACAAAATAAAAATAGATATACATGGAAGGAGTGGATAGCATTTTCTACAACTTATTAAAATAGCTTTAGGGCCATCTCCTACGATAATCTTATCACGAGAGACTGAAAAAATGAGATCACCACAAGGGTGTTATCTCCCAAAAAGAAATTATATATGTTATTCACCATTAATAAATGGTTATTGAAATCCCCTAATGCAAAGGAGAATCAAGTAATCCATGTATAGTTATGTAAACACCTCCCCCTTTAACACGAGACAAATTTTCATGCCACTAGTATCATTCAAAGATCGCTACTATTCAACTATGATCTCTTCAAAATTTATATATTCAACATAAAAAACCATCTAATATTGTATAATCTAACTTTTTCCATGCTAGAGTCTACTGAATTTCTGGTACAGTCGCAATAATATTATTGTAATTCATGAGTTCATAAAATTATTCTCCAAAAATAATAAATAAAAAGTTTATTTTAAATATAAAATAAATAATATAATGATATCTTTAATTATATTTTGATACACTTATATTCCATTTTTGAATAAAAAACTCATGTATAAATTTTTCTTTCAATTATTGGTATTCATAATGTACACTATGTGAAATTTTCCCATAAATTTAAATTCATATTAAGTGAATCATCAACCAAAACCATAACCATTAACTTTATGTTTACTGTCAGATGGGTGTATATCTAAAATTTCATGATCTTTCACTCTAATCACCATATAAAATTCTATCCTACTAAATATTTAAGGAGTATCATTCCTCAATGAATCAAATAAAAGAAAAAATATATGTAATAGAAATTATTAAAAAAATTACATGGTTGGTACCATTGTTTCTAATCTCTTACATGATGGAATCCCCTGAAATAAATCATTTTTCAACAGATGATAGTTTCGATTCACCACAATGGGTGACTAAAAGAAAGTAAAAATTTGAAGAATTTTATTGAATCCTAAATGTATTTCTAAGGTCTCCACTAAAATATAAATCTCTCAAATGAATGATGAATGATTAGTAACTCACGTTTTCATTAACAAAACTGAGTGTCTAGGAGTAAAAGACACATTTTATACCTAAAAACAAATAGAATGTCACCATATCAAAATAATACCTCTCAAAAGATATCTCATAGACCTTATTGGTTACACGTATCATCTAAAAAAGAATGAAATAAAGGTGTTGATTATCAGAATGAGTCAACGCTTCTCTATTCTAAAAACAATCTCTCTGGATTGAATCTTATAATGAATACTCACAGGAATCAATATTGTCTTATAAAATGGAATTATCTTTTCTCATTTATACATATAATGTTTACTTATATCCACTTAACCACTCTAGTGTTATATAGGTGAAATGGTATCCGTGTCCAGTAGCCAATTTTCTCTTCAACCATGACAACTCAATTACAAATACTCAATCAAGGAAACGATTGTAGGTTGTCTTCCAAAATAGAAAAACATGGAATTAAAAAATATCTATTGATTCTTTAACTTAACTATATATTTTGATCAATTCCATATTAAATTTTTTTGGGGAACACCTCATGAGTCCAATAGTCCATGATTCATAATCAATCATGGTTTTTATACCAAATAATGTTTCTAAAATCTGAGGATAAATTTACCTAATGAACAAGGGATCATAATTCATCCAATATTTGAAATTAGAATTTTTTGGTAGATAATAACATCATCTAATTATTTCTCTATTTTTTATTATAGAATATTAGAACAATAATGTCTATCATATTAGTGTGACTCTTAACTATATATTAATGCGTGTCTCAAACTTTGGACATTATCACATCGCTTAAGGATCACAACCCCCATATAAACCCATAGACCTTATTAATTAGGTTTTATAAATCATATTCATCCTATGAGTAGTTTATTAAAAATTTGTGGGAACTATTATAATCTATATGTGAAGGTATTTAATATGAAAAATGTGGAAGGAAACTACTAAAAAAGATAGTGATCATATATTTTTTAACTCAATCTAAGAAACAACACAATTTCTCTTACTAGTGAGGATAGAGTGGCCAATCTATAGGCCCAATATCATATTAATGAAACCTCTATATACAAGATATCAGTAAGTGGCCTGTTCCACTCAATTTATAGGATGGATATAAAATTATTATATCTTTGAAATAAATAATGACACTAGTAAGAAATATAATATCATAACGGACCACTATATGATTGATATACAAACATTATTATACCAAAAAAATAATCATTCAGAGATTTGGGTTGATTGATAGGTAATCAAAGTCCAATAAATGTTATTTTAGCCACCATACCTATACTAGACTCATAGTTCTGATCACCAAACACATGAAATTTTTTAAATCACTTCCCAAAATTAATGATCTGGCCCTCACGGGACTATTAACTTGAAACATTTTCCTCATTATTGACCCAGTAAAATATCACTTAATCAAAAAATGGCCCATTGATTTCCCAATTTGTTTGATAATATGTTGGGTTTACCACAAAATCCAACCTCAGATAGAAAAGGGGTTGGTGAGTAATGAAAATAATCATATCATAGAATATGAGAATACATAGCCTAAATAAACTTAAAATAGAAACATATCCCCATTATATAATATATTTATAAAAACAATAAAAATATATAATTATAAAATTCTACAACATTATATACATTTATGCGACAAAAAATAGTAAATACATCCCCACATGGGGAAAAAAGAAAAATGAATTATGCAAATGAAAAAGTCCCAAGATCCTAATGAATATGAAACAAATGAAACATATTCTTCCCACACATAGATAATAGTATCGTCCTAACAATAAGGATCACTTCCACCACCATTATCCACCAATATCTAATGATATCCATCAAGTGTTACCTCTTAACCAGCTATACTAGCTCATCATCCATCAAGGCCATCTCAAAACTATGTATTGTGTTCACAGAGTGAAATTCTTGTGTTCATTAATCCAATATAGAGGTGTGTATAAAAATAATAAGTAGGATTTACTGAATCCAAAAATGGTAAGAATCTCTCAATATCAATAAAATATCTCACCTAGATAGGATCCAATGAGAACTATATATTCTCTACAACTAAAAATATAAGGGTCAAAGAGAAATCCCAATTATATCATCTCTAATAAAATATGGTGTGTTTCATAGGAGTATAATTGGATTATCATAGTATCAAAGGTAACATAATGCCTAAATTTAATTTCCTATATGTAATTCAAATCATGATGTATCCCAATCGGCATCTGAGGAGTCACATTCCAAATTTATTCAAACAACATAAACATCTGAACATATTATTTATTTTTAGAATCCATAAATGGGGCCCACAAATTATTCTGGATTATTCATTAATTGTGAGAGTACATCACCCTATCATCAATAACTAATGATTAAATGAAATAGAGATAAACTAGGGAACATATTGATTGTATAAGAATCCTGATTTATATAAGAGAATGTAACCACTATTGTCATAGCTACACAACCATATGAAATCCTATCTTGAACATAATATATGTAATAGAGGAAAAACACCACATTGAGTAGAAAATGATGGTTGAGGGACTGGATGATTCAATGGAAATTGTACTCATACATCATATATGTTGTAGACTCTAAAACCCCATCACCTATGTGGGGACCATCCCATTATTGACGATTTGAGTGTATTGTACACATTTCTAATCTATTGGAGACATAAAACAAGTATTTTGGGGATTATTAAACACCATTATGAATTTTAAAGAACCACCCGTATCATTTGTACAACTATCAGTCTGTTCATTATGAATTGTTTTCCCAGAAAATAATGACATGGCACTTCATCAACCCTATGGAACCAAGGAAACTAAAATTCCTAATCATTGTTTAAAATAACCAATGATATATAGGTGAGATTTAACCATGTGAATTATATTTAAATCAAATATAATAGGCTACACATGTTCCCTAAACCGATCCCTAATCAGGGATAATTGAATAACCATCAATGCATGGAAGTACACGACATATACTCTAGGGTCACATTTCATATATATACATAAAAAAGTATATACATATACTAATATTACAATATTTGTATATGTTTAAAAATATAAAATATATTTTATTTTACACAATGTCTGTCACATAATGGGTACATAGTTTTTATATTTTGATACATGGGATTCATATTTTCTTAATATACACATCTTATCAAATGTAGTACAAGGTTTGTCATTTTTAGGACCCAACACACTAGTGCCTTCATGGATGGTGTAAATCCTTGTGCGACCCCAATATAATACCCCCAATTTTATTGGGCCTCTTAACGTGATCTAGGAAGGAATAAACAATTATTTGAGGCCTTACCCTAATGTACGTGTATTCATGCACACAAAAAACATCATGCATTAGTTTAGAATATTATTACTAGATAGAAAATATAGTGTATAACCATGAATGTAAAAATATATAATGAATAATTTATAGTAATAAAATATAAACCTAAATAATAAAAGAGGAAAAACACATAACGATAAATGATATCCCATATTTGATAGGAGTCATTAATCCACTATATATTTACTATGAGTTAAGACAATGTCATAAAAAGAAGACATGTCATGCTCATAATCCATAGGACCTCTAATGGATGTTATTCCTCATCATACATTTACATGATAAATTTGAACCTAGTTAGGTGAAATATAAATAATATGTACACATATACACATTCATGGATGATGTGAAGGTGGAACCACTACTGAAAAGAGTAATAATTTGTTATGGGGATTCTCATCCTGAAGCCCAAATGAAGAGATAAATGACATATCAATATCCATATCCAATCTAACAATGACGAGTAAGAATATAACTTCATTGGTCCATATCTGATGACCATCACCAGGTGATATATCATTTCAAACTACGAGGAGGTCAGGAACATCATAATTACTCTCAAAAGATGTGTGAGTACTATTTCAAGTGTTCATTCAACAAAACCATGGAAGATATAGAGTCGATGGTCCTCCTCTATACTACATCATGTCACAAAAAAGGGATCAATCACTCTATTTCATTACAAATATTTAAACTCTGATGAATAATATTTGAGGGTCCTACTCCACACTACTACACTACATATACGAGGGAGCACACAATCTTGTGTAGGAAATGCTTCATGTTAGAGCTCAATGGTGGGAGAGTACCACTCCATGGGTAAATGACCTACAACCAATATAGTGTGGAGGGTTTCCAACATGACTAGTATAAAAGGTACGAGGTTCCCATGCCCTGACATAACAAGGGAGTACCGAAAATGGTGACACTAAGGATAATACCCGATCACTGCCACCTGATAAGAATCTCTAGGGAAATATTGTCACTAGAATAACCTAATGTCATTCCATAATGCCGAAATGATGGCTACCATAATGTCATATGAACTAAACTAACCATTATATGTTACTCAATGTCCTAGATACAATTATAGAGTAATGTGAAATGCATGTTTGGAGATCAAGGGCTCCAACTAACCCTAAATGAATATAAGATGTGTACATATGTGTACACGACATGTATATCTGATTGTAGAACATATAATATCAAATTTCCTTACACATAAACTCTTCCTCTTAATACAAGGAATGACCACATGAGGTATATGGCATGATTCTCTTTGTGTGTCACTCAATGAGTTATCTATTCTATCTTGTGTACAATGGACCATGTCTTTGTACTTATCTCGCATCTATGTTCACCACCCATGTCTCACTACATTACAATGTAAATGAAATGTCTCCTTCCATACATGAAATATTAGGGCACACGGTCTCCTTTGTGTCTTCTCCTTGTAAATTCTAATCCATTAACCAAGGGTTACACTACATTTTAATGGAATATTGAACACATAATACACCATGGATTCTTATCATTGTAATCTTTTTAAATGTTGAGATGAATTTGTAATGATAACATAGATTTTGGGCACAAAACATAGCGTATGATATTTATCTCCACATGTAAATCCTCTCTCACACTTAGAGGAGACCACACATTATGTGTTAATATAGAGTACATGTCTTGTTGTTGATATTTTGATAAATAATATAGTTACACCCATTTTCATCCTCTCGCTCCTCCAAAACATCTAGATCAATTGTCAAATTTCAACAGAGTGTATAGATATACAGTAAAAATAGATGATGTATCACTAGTGTCTAGATTCTAGCTATCCATACAATGTTCAGGTCATCCCCATCTTACTATGCCACTCCAACACCACTCTCATGGATAGATACCATCAAATGTGCCTCCAATCCATGGATGTATCACCCATATTTATAACTAATCATTGATTGTTCCATGTATCCCATAATGAAAACTATCGTATCAATATATTTCTCTAATGAATGGTTTGAAAAAAATATTATAATGGTTATTTATCAATCTTCATACAAAAGGAAAACTCAATGTGATAACATGACGATGGATGGTGGAAAAGTAAAAAATAAAAGTGCAAAAAACCTAGACAATTATTGTATTTGGTCTCCAATCATATCCATCAGTATAATAAATGGAGAACAGATAAACATGAAAAATTTATCAATAATTCCAAGCCCAGTATGATATACCCAACTGCTCAAATAAACAATCAATTTATTAATCAATATTCTTAGAATAATTAAATCTCATTAAAAATGGGATATAAAACGAAGATAATTTCATATAAAAAAATTCTCTACCTCATGGTTTGATCAATCATGGATGAATAATGATCTATTATCGACGTTCAAGGAATGAATCAGTAACCCTGCTGGCATAAATGATCTTAGAGGGTCCAATTTGATCCACAATCCCATTCTCATCCTGTAAAAATTCCTCCATGATTCCTCATCATGTTTCTAGGATTATAAATTTAACACTATGATTTTCCCATATTGTAGTTTAAATAGTGGAATGAAAGAATTCATGTAAAATTAATGAATGAATGAATTAATTCATTCATTTTTTACCCTTCCATGATCACGAATTATCCATGTTGAGGTAAGGGGGAGTTTGTTAAGACAATAAGGTTTTCCTTATGGACTTTTCCATTCTTACTTATCTTACGATTAACCTAATTTTGAAAATCACAAACACGGTTTTGAAAATCTTTATTCTTTAAGAAAATTTATTTTTCCTTCCCTAAGGAAAATTTTCCTTAAGGATTTTTTCATAACCGTACTTTTCTTTTACATATTGTATTTTTTGCATAAGTACAAAATCCGGAACCATAACTAAACTTTCAGAACCATATAAATACTTCGACGTGAATCATTCTGTTTAGGATCCGAATTTTGGACAGGAACCGTAATGAAGTTCAAATCAGAATTCTGGACAGGAACCGTAATGAAGTTCAAATCCGAATTATGGACAGGAACCGTAATGAAGTTCCATTCCGAATTCTGGATATGAACTCTCATATTGTTCCATTCCGAATTCTGGATACGAACTCTCATATTGTTCCATTCTGAATTATGGATACGAACTTTAACAATGTTCCAATCCGAATTCCAGTTACGAACTCTCTTATAGATCCAATTCGAATTTTGGATACGAACTCTAACAAAGTTCCAATCCGAATTCCAGTTACGAACTATAATAAAGTTCAATTCCGAATTCCGGATTCCGAACTTCTTTATAGTTCAACTCCGAATTTCTACAGAATTCAGGTTACAAATTCATTCCAAAATAGAATCTGAATGTCAATACAGTATCCATTCCAAATTCCAGTTTGGTTAGGATCTGAACTATTTTTGTTAGGTTACGAACTATTTTTTATTAGGTTACGAACTATTATTTTCTAACATTATGAACTCTAGTTTTGTTTACGATTATTTCATAAAATTATGTCGTACATTTTGTTATACTTGTTTTATTACAAAATGATGTTGTGATTTCGGTTATGAAACAAACTGTTGTTTGAGCTACACGTGTATAGGTCCCTCTGGAATTCAAGAAAAATATGACCGTTGTTGGAGACGCTGCACCACCTATAAATAGGATCTCATTTGAATTTTTTCAGAGACAAAACATTTGGAAGAGCTCTGATTTTGAAGTGTTGTTGAAGTGTTTTGTTATAGTGAGAGGCTCGTATAAAATCTCAATGCTCCGTGCGATTCCAAACATTGTGATTACGTTTTAGGACTTTCGGGGATAGGAAGAAAGAGGTGGCCAATTACCTTAAAGATTGAGGGATTCCGGGGATAGGAAGACAGAGGTTGCCAACTACATTGAAGTTGAGGGCTTGCGGGGATAGCAAGACAGATCCGATCATCGTATCGAGGGTTTACCCAGGTTTGGGTAAGATATACTTTCTTGTAAGTATAAACCAAGGGTTACCTTTATCCAAAGTTATTGGATACCCTTCTCTTTGGGTTAAAAGATTTATTGTTTGTTACTTGTTGTGTAACATCTTTTTATTCCGCTGTTTTGTTCTGTAAGGAAAGTATATCTTTTGTATATTTCCTTACACTCTGATATTTTGATTCTATATGCTTTAAGGCAGAATCATATCTTTGTAAACCTTAGTTTACATTGGTTAAGAGGTTTTGTGACTTTACATAGTTTAACATTGTTAAACTTATATCATTCCTTATCTAAGGAAATTATTAAAGTGTAAAATTCACCCCCCTCTTGTATTGTGATCATCTCACACACATTTCGATCCTACAATTTGTATTAGAGGATGAACACCTCCAATACTTTATCAATTTCACAATTGATTGAGGTCTCTAATTTTCTCACTTTCTTTTTCATTGCATATTTTCCTTGTATAGGAAAATTGTTCTGCTTTGTTACATTACGAACCTTAGTGAATCCGTAAATTCTCATTCCGAATTTTTTTTTCTGGATTGTTACATTCTGAACTGTACTGTTCTAATTTTGTCATTATGAACTGTTCGTTACGAACTTGTGATTACGAACTTTTTATTACTGATAAGTTTGGATTTCCAAGTTTTGTTAGAGAGGACAGGAATGAACGTTGGAACGATTGACAATCAAAACCCAACAAGACCACCTATATTTGATGGCAATGACTATGAGTATTGGAGAGACAGAATGAAGACATTCATTAACAATAATGGCATAGATAATTTTGTTATGCTAACTGGAGCATACAATATACCTGGTAAGGAAGTAAGTACCTTTACAAATCCTGAAAAGCATGAAAATCAACTCAACTACAAGGTATGCAATACTCTCTTATGTGTTATGACTAGAAATATATATAGCCAAATATCTTCTTGTGAAACAGAAAATTGAATATGGAAGAAACTAGAGGTTACACATTTTGGAACTTCCAAAGTAATAGAAACAAGACGAGCTATGTTAAGAGCTGAGTATCAGGGTTTCAATTTCCCCTATGGAGAGCCTATCACCAAAGTACAACAAAAATTCATGACGATTGTAAACATTCAACAATCTATGGGTGAGAAAGGTCTTGATGATGAAGACCTTGTGGACAAGATTATTGACATTTTTTCAAATGAATGGGAATCCAAGAGGACAGCTATAGATGAGAACAGGAAGGTTACACAGATTTCCTTGGATGAACTTTTTGGAACACTTCTTCAACATGAGACACATATGAAAAGAGATTCTGACAACATCAAGAAGATGAATGGTAATGGAACTGTTGCTTTTACAACTACATAAAATCATATAAAACCAAAGTCTCCAGAAAGAGTTACAAGATCGAATTCTATGAAAGTTACTATTCATTCTAAATATAGTGAGAGTGAAAGCTCAGAAAATGAATTATAAAATATCACTCAGAGGATGACTAAGATTGCTGGTCAAAGGAACTTTCAGTCCAAGTACAAGTATAAGAAAGATAGAAATGATAAGAAAGATTCTGAAGTGATGTGTTATGAATGCAAGAAAGACGGTCACATCAGACCTGACTGCCCAATGCTTAAAAGGAAAGAAAAGAAGGAAAGGCATTCTGAAAGAAACAAGAAGAAGTATTATAAATCCAAGGCTAAGAAAGTTCTAAAGGCTAATGATACGTGGAGTGCAAGCTGTGGAAATTCTTCAGATACTAACTCATCAAAATATGATTCTTCAGCTCAGAAAAATTTTGTATTCTATGCCAATGCATAATTTCCCAATACTTGTCTTATGGCTAAGGTACACTCTGCCGAAGCTTTAACAAATATATCCCTTGATAAGGATTACTATTTCGAAAATAGTACTTCAAATGAAGATACTTCATCTTCTGAAAATTAAGATCCTTCATATGACGAAGTTTCCAGATTTTCCAAATTACTTGAAGCAAAAAATTCTATGATTTCAAAAATATTAGATAAGGAAAATGCTCAGGAAGAAATCCTTACCAAAGAGATTTCATATTTATCTGATGATCTTAGGAGTAAAGATAATCTTTTAGAAAATAATTCTAAAGTCCTTAAGAAAGAAAATTCCAAAAAGGAAGATCTTTCAAAAGATATTAAGGATGCTGTTTTGAAAGTAAAAGTTGTTGATGAAAAGCCTAACCCTAAGGAAGTCATTCCTGAGGATAAGAATTTGGTTGTAAAACTAAAATCCAAAATATTTTCCTTAATGAAGTGTTTGTCAAACTTTACCCAAGGTAAAAAAAAATTCGATAAAATGTACTCACAAATACGTCTTTTAAGAAACATATCCGAATTTGGTTTTACTCATACCAAACCATTTTTTCGTAACAACTATTTTGTTCAACAAAGAGCACCATTTTGCACCAAGTGTTAGTGTGGTGGTCACTGGAATAAATATTGTTCTTTAAATAAAACCCAATCTCTTGGTTTTCACAATGCCAATTTTTGGAAAGAAAATGTGGGTTCCGAAAATTTTGTTATCTAAGAATTACGGATCCAAACAAGTTTGGATTCCAAAATTATAATTTATTTTCATTTTCAGGACAATAAGGAAATTACCAACAGCAATATATGGTACATGGGTAGTGGTTGTTCTCGTCATATGACTGGTAACAAAAGCTACTTCAAGAAGATTATCAAAACCAAAGGAGGAAAAGTTACCTTCATAGATAATGCTCAGGGAGAAATCGTTGGTATAGGTAACATTGTTCTTCTTGGTAAAAAATTAATTTCAAATGTTTTGTTTGTAAAAGGCCTTAAGCAGAGCCTCATTAGCATAAGCCAATTATGTGATGAAGGATACATTGTGAATTTTAGGAACGATAAATGCTTAGTTCACAATTCCAAGGAAGAGTTTATTCTCTCAGCCCATAGGCAAGAGAATTTTTACACCTTAAACTTAGAAGACCTTAGGAGCCAAGACATACCTTGCCTTAGTGAAATGGAAGATCATTCTTGGTTATAGCATAGAAGGTTAGGACACTGTAACCTTAAGATCTTATGTAAACTTTCTAAGAAAGGTTTAGTTAAGGATCTACCGGAGCTTAGATTTGATTCTTCTAAAGTTTGTTATCCTTGTCAATATTGCAATCAACATAAATCTAGTTTTAAATCAATCGGTGAAGTCTCAACAACTGATGTATTACTGTTAGTGCACATGGATATTTTTGGTCCAACACAAACTGGAAGTATTAGGGGAAAATACATTGTATTTGTTCTAGTTGATGATTACACTAGATATACATGTGTCTATTTTCTAGCAAAGAAGTCTGAAGCTTTTTCCTTATTCAAAAGTCTTAGAGCCCAAGTTAAAAATGAGAAAAACCTTCCATTGAAAACTATTTATAGTGATCATGGAGGAGAATTTCAAAATTCAGATTTTGAAACTTTTTGTAGTAGAAAAGATATTACTCACAACTCTTCAGCACCTAGAACACCTCAACAAAATGGAGTTGTTGAAAGAAGAAATAGAATTCTTCAAGAGATGACAAGAACCATGTTGAGTGAATATTCTATAGCTAAACATTTTTGGGATGAAGCTGTCAGTACTGCTTGTTACACTATAAATCGAGTTCTGATTAGACCTTTTCTTAATAAAACTCCTTATGAGTTATGGAATCATAGAAAACCTAGACTTTCTTACTTCACGGGTTTTGGTTGCAAAGTATTCATTCTGAATACTAAAGATAACTTACATAAATTCGCACCAAAATCTGATGAAGGAATTTTCTTAGGCTACTCCCCAACTTCTAAGGCTTATAGAGTTTTTAACAAAAACACTTATACTGTTGAGGAAACAGTACATGTTAAATTTGATGAATCCGATCCTTTTGTTTTTAAACAACCCCAACCAACATCCTCAGATGTGTTTTCAAAAACTGATTATCAACCTTTGATAGAAAATCCTTATAAAGAATATGTTCAAGAAGTTCCTTCTGAAAGATTTACCCCAGAAGATTTCCTACCCTATGTTGATGAAAAAGTGTTACAAAACCCAAATCAGATGTTTCTTAAGAATCATCCTAGTGATAGTATCATTGGTGATGTTAATCAACCTGTAAGGACTAGAAGTTCCTTAAGAAATGAAGTAGAACATCTAGTATTCCTTTCTCAATTGGAACCGAAATGCACTAAAGAAGCTTTAAGTAATGATGATTGGATCAAAGCCATGCAAGATGAACTAAATGAATTCGAAAGGAATAAAGTCTGGACCTTGGTTGAGACACCTAAGGAAACTTCTGTTATTGGAGTAAAATGGGTCTTCAGGAATAAGTGTGATGAAAATGAATTCATAGTAAGAAATAAAGCCAGACTTGTTGCTAAAGGCTATAATCAACAAGAGGGAATAGACTATGAAGAAACCAATGCTCTAGTAGCTAGACTCGAATCTATTCGTATCTTACATGCCTTTGCAGCATTCTATAACTTCAAACTTTTTCAAATGGATGTGAAATGTGCTTTTCTTAATGGTTATGTTCAAGAGGAAGTTTTTGTTGAACAACCTCCTGGATATGAAGATACAAAACATCATGATCATATATTTAGACTTACCAATGCATTGTATGGCCTTAAACAAACCCCACAAGCATGGTATGGTAGACTAACATGATTTTTGCTACAACATAACTATGTTAAGGGAAATGCAGATCCAACCCTTTTCATAAAGAAAGATAACAAAAATGTTTTGATTGTACAAATTTATGTTGATGACATCATATTAGTTTCAACTCAGGAATCTTTAACAGACTCCTTTGCAAGTAAAATGTAATCTGAGTTTGAAATGAGTATGATGGGTGAGAAAACATTTTTTCTTGGTTTTCAAATTTCTCAAAAACCAGAAGGAACTTACATATCCCAACATAAGTACATTAAATATCTTCTTAATAAGTATGGGTAGGACAATACTAAAAGTATAAGTACTCCTATAGGTACCTCAGACACCCTTGATCTTGATGAAGTTGGAAAACTAGTAGATCAAACATCTTATAGAGGTGTGATAGGAAGTTTATTATACTTAACAACTAGTCAACCCGACATAATGTTTTCAGTATGCTTATGTGCAAGATATCAATCCAATCCCAAGGAATCTCATTTAAAGGCAGTGAAAATAATTTTTTGCTACTTAAAGGGAACTATGGATCTAGGATTATTTTATACTTCTGAAAATGATTTTAGCTTAAAGTGTTTTTTGGATACTAATTTTGGTGGGTGTAAAATGGATAGAAAGATTACATCCAGAACTTGTCATTTTTTAGGAGATTCATTAGTTTCCTGGTCATGCAAGAAACAACATTCTGTATCACTTTCCACTGCTGAAGCTGAATATATAGTAGCTGGATGTTGTTGTGCTCAAGTGTTGGGGATGCAACACACACTCATATATTATGGCTTCAGTTTTACTAAAACTCAAATTTTGTGTGATAACACAAGTGCCATTTCCCTAAGTAAAAACCCTTCACATCACTCCCTTGAAAAACACATAGATATTAGACATCACTTTCTTTGGGATCACTCACTGAAAGGAGATATCAATCTACAATTTATCAGAATGCAAGATCAACTTGCTGATATTTTCACAAAATCATTACCTTCTGATAGATTTTAATACATTAAACAAAAGTTAGGAATGATAACCGTAAGGTAATATACCATCATTAACTTGTTGTTAAACAAATCTCCTTATAGTAATAAACTCCTTTTTATAGGGGGATTACATTTTCTTTTTAGTTTTTCAATTTGTTTTTCGTAATCTGTTTTTCAATGAGATTTTGTAATCTGTTTTTCAATTTGTTTATCGTAATCTATTTTTCATTTTTTTTCGTAACCTGTTTTTCAAAAATGTTTTGTAATAAAATTTTTCTGAGTTAAAAAATTTTCATACTGGAAATTTCCGTAATGGAAACTCTCGGAACTGAATTTTTCGTAATAAAGTTTCCGGATCTGATATTTTCGTAATGAAAATTTTCAGAACTGAAACATTTGTAATAAAAACTTTTGTACTCAACTTTTTCGTAATGAAGAATTCGGAACCAAACTTTTCGTAATGGAAATTTACGGAACCAGATTATTCGTAATGAAAAACTCTGTACTAAGAAGATTCGTAACGAATGTTTTCGTACTCATTCTTTTGTACAAAAATTTTCGTACTAGGATTTTCGTACTAGGATTTTCATAATGACGATTTCATACTGAGAAGTTCGTACTGAAATTTTCGTACTCAGTTTTTCTTAAAATATTTCATAGTAATTTTTTTTTCAAGAAGCAACGATACTACCATTACGAATGATACTCCTAGAAAATACGAAAGGTACAACTTTCTTACTCAAGTTTTCGTAATCAATTTTTATTGTTGGTAGTTTCTTACACTTTGTTTTCGTACTCTATTTTTTTCTTAATTTTTTTTAAAACCTCAAAATATCGTATCCATATTATTCTCAGGGTTATTATCAACCTTCAGATCAAAGCCAAGGTTTTTCAACCATTAGATGGGATGCGGAAGTCGAAGGGTCAGAATTTTTTCCTATATAAAGGGTTGTCCCACATCGAACAACCAAAACATTGGCGTCCCGAACCCCTGCTTCTCTACAAAAGCCCGTTTCGAATCTCAGAAAGTCGTTTAGTTCCGAATCTTCAGCCGTTCAGATTTGAATGTCACTTCAAGCATCACAAGAAATGTCTTCAGCAAAGTCGATTTCTCAGTGGTTGATCTTCAGAGAAAGGTTGGTTGACTCATAATTCTTTATGTTAGATTCAATCATATCAAGGAATATTATGCTCAATGGATGGGAAGACTTCTATATTGTCAAGACGAATGAACAAGATCCGGTTTATACTGATCTTATGAATGAGTTCTATGAGACTGTTTCCATCCAAAAGGAATTGGAAGATGGTAGGGAGATCTTCTCGTTTAATTCTTATGGTAAGACTTATAATCTCTCGTTTTCAAAAGCTGCATGTTTAGTTGGTTTAAGATATGAGGGAGAAGCTGAGTTCTGCTCTCATATTCTTCCGGATCATAATGGAAGTTTCATCAAAGAGAAAGCTTTGAAGTGTCTCGGCCTGAATGATTCTTCTACATCAAAGTTTGCACACTTATCTCTGAACCACAAGATTCTTCAGTTATGGGTTCATGGTTTCTTAGTTCCGAGAAGGGGAGACAAGGATAACCTCAAGAAAAGTGATTTTTATGTCTTAGATTTTTTGGTAAATCTAAGAAAGATAAAGTTGATGAGGCATGTGCTGGTCATGCTAAAGAATATGAAGGAAGGGAATCTGAGATCACAGATTGTTATGTTTCCGGCTCTGTTATCAAAGCTTATTGTGAGGCTTTTAGAATCTTTCAAAGTGGTTTGTATGTCAAAGATTTAGAACTGTAATTTGATGCTTATCAGTGAAGACACATGAATAGAATGAAAATGAAGTTTTCTGCTGAATTAGGAGAATTCGTTATCCTATCTAATGTAGAGGATGTCGCAGTTCAGGAAGTAGCGGGGAAACCGGAACCAGTGAAGAAGGCCACAAGAAAGAGGAAGGCTAAGAATGTTGTTGTTGAGGAAACAGGATCTGCTCCACCATTGCCTAAGAAGCAAAAATCGTATCTTGATGAGGTAGTAGCCAGTTGGAGGGAAATGAATGAAAGCAGAAAAGAAGGCGATGCCCAGTTCGGATTGGATCCGGCTAAAGCAAAAGCATTGAAGGAAAGGACTGTTGATGTCATAGAAAAGGATCAATTGAAAGAAGATATGGTGGAACAAGTTGATGAAGTAGAAGATCAGGGAGATGATAAAGTGGTTCAGGAAAAAGAAGAAGAAGAGGAAAAGAGTGAGGACCTTGATGATTTGATAATTCAAGTAGAGCATTATCATGAAAAAGATGAATCAGCAAATCCTACTCCGGGAGATAAAGCCGAGAAAGAAAAAGAAGATCAAGTAGAGGATCATGAGAAAGATTTTGTTGACGAAGGAACTCTGTTAATGAACTTTGATGAGGATCAGATAGTTCAGCTATCAGAACATGAAGAACAAACGCCTGATGAAGGGTTAGTTCCAAAAACTGACAATGGGAAGCAAGTTCTAATGGAGACTCCTATCAAAGATAAAATAAAAAAAAGATAAGCTTGTTGAACTTCAAGAAGGAAGTTAGTGCTTCGAGAGCAAGACCAGTTGCCCAGCAGGATTTTGGATTCGGATTCATCATCAGAGAGTAGTGATTTCATTGTTCAATGACTTAAGAAGCTTGTGGATGTTATTCCAATATTTCCTCAGATATATTCTCAGTGCCAAATGTTACAAATTTTGCAGAATCAGAAATCAGAATCGGTGAATATGCTGATGGACAAGGTTGTGAAGGTTGATGCGGATTTCAAAAATTTTCTTATGGATTATGACATTCATAGAAAATCTTGAAGTAAGGTAACGAAGTGGACCAGGAAGGTTGAGGATGAGTTAAGATAGTTTGAAAATTTTCAAAGTGAAGTGCAATAAGCTTTTGAAAATGCGGATCCTAAGATAAAGAATATCAATGAGGAGCTGGTGGTTGAGCAAAGTTCTCACAACAAAGAATAAAGGGATCTGAATGGGAAGTTTATTTCCCTGGATCATCTTGGAAAAAGGGATAGGGATATCCGGATGCAGCATGAAGAAAAAGTGGCTCAGCTGAAAGAAATCAACAAAGCTAAGGAAGTTTTGTCGATTTCCTAAGAGCAAAGAATTGAAGCCTTGGAGAGGCAGGCTGAAGAAGATCAGAAAGATATGAATAAGATAAAAGCCTTGTTAAAGAAGTTGATCCCAAAGGAGAAAGAGGACAAATAGAACTGATTATGATCTTTTGTTGTATTCTCTTTGATGTAAATTTTCCGTACACTAATGAAAATCACTTTGTGCATTTTTATTGTTATGTTTCTAATCATTAAGGCACTTTACTTTTCCATTCCCTCAATATATATTTTGAAAATCACAAAGGGGGAGAATATGGAAAAATATTTAATTTGAAGAAAGTAAAAGAAATATGTTAAAGAAAGAGGGAGTTCTTGGTTACGAATTTTCATGTCATTCAGTAATGAAAATCCATTCCGGAAATCAGAAATAAAATCCTTAGAGATTCAATGCCTAAGGGGGAGATAAGTTTTAAATTTCAATGTCTTATGAAATTTCTTTTCAAAATCCTTAATCTTTTTCAAGAGGTTTTTGCTTTCCAAAAAGGGGGAGATTGTTGACGTAAGGGGGAGTTTGTTAAGACAATAAGGTTTTCCTTATGGACTTTTCTATTCTTACTTATCTTACGATTAACCTAACTTTGAAAATCACAAACACGGTTTTGAAAATATTTATTCTTTAAGAAAATTTATTTTTCCTTCCCTAAGGAAAATTTTCCTTAAGGATTTTTCCATAACCATACTTTTCTTTTACATAGTGTATTTCTGCCTATGTACAAAATCCCAAACCATAACTAATCTTTTGGAACCATATAAATACTTCGACATGAAGCATTCTATTTTGGATCCTAATTCTGGACAGGAACCGTAAAGAAGTTCAAATCCGAATTCTGGATAGGAACCGTAATGAAGTTCAAATCCGAATTTTGGGCAGGAACCGTAATGAAGTTCCATTCCGAATTTTGGATATGAACTCTCATATTGTTCCATTCCGAATTCTGGATAAGAACTCTCATATTTTTCCATTCCGAATTCTGGATACGAACTTTAACAAAGTTCCAATCCGAATTTCGGATATGAACGCTCTTAAAGTTTCAATCCGAATTTTGGATATGAACTCTAACAAAGTTCCAATCCAAATTTCGGTTACGAACTATAATAAAGTTCAATTCCGAATTCCGGATTCTGAACTTCATTATAGTTCAACTCCGAATTTCTATAGAATTCAGTTTAAGAATTATTTCCAAAATAGAATCTGAATGTCAATACAGTATCCATTCTGAATTCCAGTTTGGTTAGGATTCGAACTATTTTTGTTAGGTTATGAACTATTTTTTATTAGGTTACGAACTATTATTTTCTTACATTACGAAATCCAGTTTTTTTTACGCTAATTTCATAAAACGATGTCTTACATTCTGTTATACTTGTTTTATTACAAAATGATGTTGTGCTTTCGGTTATGAAACTAACCGTTGTTTAAGCTACACGTGTACAGGTCCCTCTAGAATTCAAGCAAAATATGACCGTTGGAGGAGACGCTGCACCACCTATAAATAAGTGCTCATTTGAATATTTTCAGAGATGAAACTTTTGGGAGAGATTTGATATTGAAGTGTTGTTGAAGTGTTTTGTTAGAGTGAGATCCTCGTATAAACTCTCAAATCTTCATGCGATTCCGAACATTGTGATTACATTTGAGGGCTTCCGGGGATAGGAAGATAGAGGTGGACGATTACCTTAAAGATCGAGGGCTTCTGGGGATAGGAAAACAGAGGTTGCCAACTACCTTGATGTTGAGGGCTTGCGGGGATAGGAAGACATATCTGATCGTCGTATTGAGGCCTTACTCAGGTTTGGGTAAGACAGACTTTCTTGGATGTATAAACCAAGGGTTACCTTAATCCAAGGTTATTGGATACCCTTCTCTTTGGGTTAAAAGATTTATTGTTTGTTACTTGTTGTGTAGCATCTTTTTATTCCGTTTTTTTGTTCTGTAAGGAAAGTATATCTTTTGTATATTTACTTACACTCTGATATTTTGATTCTATACGCCTTAAGGTAGAATCATATCTTTGTAAACCATAGTTTACATTTGTTAAGAGGTTTTGTGAATTTACATAGTTTAACATTGTTAAACATAGATCTTTCTTTATCTAAGGAAATTTTTAAAGTGTACAATTCACCCCTCTCTTGTATTATGAGCATCTCACACACATTTCGATCCTACAATCCAATCACCCAAAACCAACAAATATTGTGTCTTAACTAGGGTAAAACTTGTATTCTGGATTTAATGTTATTATTAGAATCCTCATCTATGTATCCTTTTATAATTTATTACCTTATTAGTGAAGAACTAGCCAAGGACTGTATAATATATTAATACATTTAATATATCTATAGTGAGGCTCTTCGTGCCATGGAATCCCAAACCGACTGAGTTCCTGACCTAATAAATATTCCCAAAAAATATTCAAATGTATTATAAGGAATGAAAATTAATGGTAATGGAATGAATGCTAAAATATATTTAATTTTCCACAAGTTTAACTCATCATATAGTTCTATGGATAATGATATTCCTCAATCAGTGAATGGTTTATAGTCTAAATCATATAGTGCATTATTATAATACAACATCCCCTCTATATGGGGTTGTTGTGTGAGTAGTTTTTCACATCTTGATACTTGTAGTTTTAAAAATACACATACTGTATAGAGACACACATTGCATGTGTAGGGAAAAGGGGAATCCCGGTCATGCAAACCATTTCATAAAGATTAACATTACATAAAAAATAAATCGTGTGTCATAATAGATAATTCATTTTTTATATATTATAGACTAAAAAAACCCTACCTCGACACACCAAGACCATACAAAACATGTGTTTCATGAATTAAAAAATTGTGGTTTAGTTTTATTTTCAATAATCCATTCCTTATAAATCATTCAGGATTCATTCCATGATACCCATTGTATACAATGTTTCTATCGAATATTTGGACCAACTAAAATGGAGGTTACAACCATTATTACTTGGATTTTTTGACACAATATCTTTTATGTTCTATAGTCAGTATATTTTCATGAAACCTTCCACGATACCTCTCTTGGGTTGCTTACTATTAGAATTACTCTCAACACACACTAAATGATCTAGTAACTATGAATCCTTTTTTAAAAACTTATACATATCCATAATGTTCTTCCTACAATGTTTTTTCATAATTTTATAATTCCACCATTTATTGTCAAACTAATGGACATTAGAAAGGTATTAACTAATTTTCTCATAGTGTAAAAATAGAAGGGGAAGAATAAGAAATTGATGAATAAGAATTATATGTTATTCAATCCATGTATGAGTTTGTTCAACGAGAATTGACATTCAAATAATTGGTTGAAACGATAAATATGGATATCATAAGAAAACATGAATCCGTAAATCATTATGTATTAATCAAACAATGATGTAATTATCACCAACTAATATTCATCAATATGAATAATGTGATGAAACATTTAATTAGTGAAAAAGTAAATAAAAACAATGAAATAATACCTACCACTTGATTAGATCAATCATTTTTTATGATTGTGGGAGAAATAGCTTCATATGAGATATCTATTGATCAATATATTCATCAAATCTATGGATATCATGTTCTGCCAATGAGGTCCAATTAAATCTCTCTCAAGTTATTTTTAATGAATTATAACCCTAATGAATAACTTTTAGAGGGAATATGTATTAGAAATTATGTAGTTTTGATAAAAATAATAAACCAATCATCCATTCATTCTATTTAGCTATTCAAATTTTCAAAACATTATGATCAGACCTCTGGGACCCTAGATACAAACATGGAATACACCCATCTATGGAAAATCCACTATTCTTGAAAAACACCTGAGTCATATAATTTATATCCATGATCCCATTTAGGAGTGATTATAATCATCAATAATTAGATATTTATTTATTTATTTATTAAATATAATATATTTTTAAAAATTTATCTTTCTTGATAATGTTTCAAAACGGATTCTAGGAGCAACCACCAGTCCCCAAGATCGAAAAAATGATAATAAATAATTAAATTACATTTTGTAGTGTAATGTTATATTTCTATCTCAAAAAATATTATGAAAAATTGAAACATATAATTGATCCATGTAATGACCAAACAATTATGTTAACTCCAAGAAATAATGAAATTATCCTTGATATATAGACATGACTCAAATCAAAAACCCCTCATAGAGATACAACTAGTGAAACATTTGAAAATTTTAGTGTCATGATTGATAATGTAGAGGATCTCCAAAGAGTGTAAACTACATAACATACTCTCCAAAACTCAATTATATAGATAACAAATGGATATTAGGCATCTATAGCTTCAATGAGAATCAATGAGGTTTATTTTATAACAATATTATTGATACCATGTTTACACCCACATTTAGGGAACTTACGCAGAAGAAGTTTTTTTCATAAACAAAGTAAAATTAAAAAATAATTATTTTAAAACATTAGTAAAACAAAGAGAATTTGAATGTATAAAATTATAGTAGGATTGTTCTCCAAACTTGTGAGTGATCAATTTTTCAGAATACATTATTTTTTTCCATATTTGAAACACATTAGTAGATATTGTAATATTATAAGAAAAATGGTATAGTTCTATGTGTCTTCACAAAATATATATATTATATTACAGATGGATTTCATATGGAAAACAACTATATAAAATTTTCACTATTATCTTCTACATTGGTACATAAAATTATATTTTATGGTAATAAATCTTCTAATACTCATCACAAATATAAAATTCAAAAAACAATTCTCCCATGGATCACACATTGATGATGAAATGATTTCAAATAAGGTTTTATAGGTTCTAGGACATTTATATAATATATAGAAAATTCTAATGTCATTTATTTGTGAGATAAATGTTGCAGACCACCACCATAGATGAATGTACCATGCATGAAATCTTATCTGGATAAGTATTGACATAGAGATAGTTTTTATAATTCTTATGAGCTATTTGTAAGCACATCATCATGTTAATTTCATGATGTTCAAAATTAGGAATAAATATTTTAAAAGAATAATTCATGATTATTCTTGTATAATTTTGTTACATAGATTTCTTATATATGATTTATTAAGGTAGTGTTTATGAGTGGTTTCATTATGTAGTCAAGGAAGATGTTTAGTCTTTAGGTATGGTATTATAGTGTTGAGGTTAGAAAACATGGAATTAGTACATTCTCATAGTACAATATCCGTATCTACCGAAATAATCCCTACATGGTTTTACATACATAAAACATGAAAGAAGATTAATCATCAATAGAAAGAGGAATCCATCTTCAATTAGTGGTTTAATATTATATATTTTCATATAATTTCTATATTTATCATGTTATCTATTATCTTTTTTTATGTCTCACATATATTTGTTCCATAACCAAAATTGTTGTTGTTCCTACTATAGTGTTAATATTTTATGATTATGTTATTAAATAATTAATTAGAGATGTAGTAGAGCATCACTAGACTATCAACACCTGACTGACATCCTCTTTCATGAAAGTAATATTTATTGATTGTCTATTAATAAAATGAGACTACTATTAATATACCTAAATGTGTGATAGAAATATATATATATCAATAATCACTCATCTAATCATTATGTTTTAATTACACAACAGTTAATTTCCCTATATACTTACACTTCATAGATAACATCATAAAAACTCAAATCAATGTAACATTCGTGAATCCAAAATGTTATCCCATTATACAATGTTGTATAAGCATATAAATTCAATTCCACACCTAAAATATTTAATTACCTAAATCAAACTAAATACAACAATAAAATAGAATCCATAATTTTACTACTAATATAGTATAAATTACCAAAATGCATACATAATTTTACATAAAACCTCAACCATCACATGTAACAATTCACTTAACTAATTGACTATTATTTTCACCATATGATATTAATTAATAAGATAATGTTTCTAAAATTATTATTGTTTAATCACTAGAATATATTCATTATTATCTATATATTCTTGAGCACTGATCCGTTGGGTATCATCATCACATGAGCACCACCGATTATGTGTGATGCTTAAAATCAAGTCAATAACCCATTCTAAGATGCATACTATAATTCAATGTGTTTCATAGTATTTATCATTATATATAACCATTAAATATCTTTAATGACTCCATGAATATTAATTTATAATAATACATCCAATAAGGCTATTATAAACCTCAAATATGTTTTTAAAATCCCATATAGGGACCCATTTCTATATAGTGTGAAATTAATTTCATTATTTGTAATATAAATCTTATACATTTCATGTATTTCTATATTATAATCAAATTAATGGACATATTAATTTAAGTATCATTGATTTATAACCTAATAAATATGTTGTATAAACTCATATATCATTAACATTAACATCTTTCTTCTTCATTAGTCATATGGTCATTATGTTCTATATATAATTGATAGGTAATGAATCCTATATCACTATTTAGAATAAATTGTAAAAAATATATATAAAATCTTTCAATATGTATAAAAATATAAATTTCATTAACAGATAAATATTTAAAATTTAAAAATTGTTTTTTTGAAGTTTACTTTATTGAAATGTTGACACAAAGTAGAAAAATATTACAAATTAAGAAACTTATTGTTTCAATGAACAATAATGAAACTCGTGCTCTATAAACATCTAAAATCATTCTAGATGATATTTTTATATAAATAAAATCATTCAAAATAGGTAATGTAATGTCATCAAATATTTCTTTCAATAATTCTATCTAGATTCATGGTTATGCATCATTTCCTTGCGTCACTCTCCACCTTAAAACCAAAAAATGAATTGTTTGAATACCATGTAGAGATAATTAATTTGAAAGTAAACTATATAATTTAAATATAATTTGTATTATCCCATTCTTCCTATCTATAACTACAAATTATATTAAAAAACACCATTAAATTATAGAGGATTATACATATAAAATATCCATAACTCATTTAAATATTATTAAATACATAAAATCATATAAAGACTATTAAAAAATGTATATATATTTTATTGTACATTCAAAAGAGTTCAATGACCAATAATCAGTTAATTATAACCAATCTATTTCCGTTATATCTCCAATTAAACCTTTTTCATCATTAAAAGATGACATTAATTTTTTATAAAACTAACCACATATGTATTCATCCATGTAATTAGATGGATTTTCTCGTCATTATTTTTAGATGATTTCTTGGAAAATTCCATAACCAAGTTCTATATTGGCATGTGATTCTATTGCTGAGTGTGCTAAGAATAGTTTTGAGGGAAAATGTTATGTTTTTAATATCACTCGTCAGTAATTTTCCTGAATAATTGAAAAAACACTTAATTGGTTTCCCATATTAGAAATCTGGGTACACTGTTATGTTTAGGATTGTGGTTTTGTAGTAGGTGCAATTTAACATTAGTTGTTTTGGGTCTCTACTGAGAAAACCTGAAAAGAACATAACAATAAATAAAATTAATAAATAAAAATATTTTATTTTAAAAAATTAATAACTCATGAACAGTAACTCAAATTGGAAATCTAAGACCGCTGTTGAGTTCATAATGCGGCATTTTCCTTAAGAGGATCCTAACCTCAAGCCGCAAGGGTCGATTGTGAATGTTAATTTTTAGATGATTTAAATAAGAATAAAATAATGTTAATGAAGTTTATTTTATTTCTATTTAAATGTTTCCCAGTAACACAACAACATTGTGATGCATAAATGAGTTATCACATTTTTTTTCATATAATGTAGCATCATGATGCTAAAAAACTATAGTAGGCTGACATTTTTTCCATGTATCGCTAATTAAACAGGAATTCAGGGTTAACACATAACCTTGGAAATTCCATGGAGAATCTGGAGAAAGGAAATGGAAGTTCCCTCCCATTGGTGAATGAAAAATGATGACGAACACCAATGGATTGGAGATCACAGATTGAAGATCACAGATTGTGGATCGAGGGATGAAAAATGATGCCAGCACAACTTTATTCATCACCAATGACAAATCCAGTTCTCGAGGTAGGGAATCATTGCCTTTTTTATTTCATTTCCAACTTCATTGATTGAAATGACGAATGTGGGTCAACCCACAAATAGGTTGATCCGCAGTTTCATAATTTTTTTGGGATGCACATATACTTCTAGAATTACTGCGGTATTAAATATATTTTTTTTGTTATTTGTTAAACCCTCTATCGTGAATGGATCAAATCCAACATGAAAAATGGACTAGATCTATTCTTTTTTGTGTTCTTTGTGATTTCTTCTATCCTTGTTCTTTCATTCTTTGTTGGTGATCCTCTGTGGTCATAGTGATTTTTTTGGGAGGTTATGAATGAAATCAAACCCTCTAAGTTGTGGTAGAAAGGATTGAAGGCTATAACAGTGAAGGTTGTGACCCGAGGATCGCAACCGTTCTTCTGTCTTGAAAAAAATAGCAGTAGGGTGATGGTGGAAGCCCACAAAAGAGGATCTGCCACTACCAGTGCATGGAGGTGTGCCCAAATGGTAGAAATCATCCACTGACTCAACGGCCGGTCATGGTTTATTATATTTTGGCGTAGCCACATGTGTCAATAAGAATCATGGCTTGGGTAGGCCACGGCGGTGCGGACCGACGATGAGACAGGGTGACACGTTGATCTACTGGAACATGGTCCCACAGATTGAGTGTTGGATGAGTGACCTGCTGAATTGTTATCCCCATTGATAGCTGGGGATGCATAAGTCACCATGTTCAAGTGGATCAAACTGGCCTACTAGATCATTTTGCATGACAGCTGGTGTGTCAGACCAGCAGCGGGCCGAACAAGTGAAGTGGGTTAGGACAAATAATTCGGGATGAGCCTACTAGGTTTGGCCAAGTTTTTCATACCTAAGATAAACCCTTATTTGGACCCTAGGTTAATCGAGTGTGAACCAATCCATGGTTTACCATGGGGGTCGGCCTCCATGATCAGTGACCAACCATGCGGTCTTTCCACCACCTACTAATCCCTGGAGAAATGTTCAATCATATATTTTGAACCGTCTATCTGTTTGATGAGTTGTTTGTGGAATTAGTACCCTTATGAAGAGGTTGTTCTTTTTTTGGTACACAAAGTTATTTTTTATGGACATATCCATATGGCCTTCAGCTAGAGAAGTAGGCTCTAATGAAACAATCGTGCTGCAAATGGAATCCTATAGCTGGATGAGATGCGGAGACTATGTGACATGAAGACTCTATTAATTTTGTGCTACATGACATACAAAGACATGGTATCTTATCTGGACTAAATTTATCATTAGGATTGGGTGTCTCATAAATATTGACTATCTCGTTGGGATTGAGTGTCTCATCAAGACTATGTGTCTCATCAATACTGAGTGTCTCATCGTGACTATGTGTCTCATCGATAATTGGTGTTATGTGGACTACAAATAATAATTGTTCTTTTGTTCCATAAACATATACATGTGTGAGATGAATACATTTCATGTCAACTTTCCTTAGTGGTGTACCATCTTTAGTGACCGTACTTGGGGTACATTTCCTTAGTGACCGCACATAGTGTACCTTCCTTAATGACCGGACCTAGTGTACCATCCTTAGTGACCTCACTTGGTGTACCAACCATTGTGACCGCACTTAGTGTACCATCCTTAGTGATCCCACTTGGTGTACCTTCTTTAGTGAAATCACATGGTTTACTTTCTGTAGTGGAAACACTTCGTATTCCTTCCTTAGTGAGAAAACATGGTGTACCTTCCATAGTGACTGCACATAGTGTACCTTCCTTACTTACCACACTTGATGTACCTTCCTTAGTGACCTCACATGATATACCTTAGTGCCCTCACATGGATTCCATTCATTAGTGACTGCCCATGGCGTACCCTTCATAGTGATTTTACTTTATATTCCTTCCATAGTGACATTCCCTCAGTGATGATTCATCGAGGCGTTTCTTTGTGTCATACTTCATGTATTATCCTTATTGGTTTCTATTGTGGTTTCAGGTTGTCCTATTGATTATATTTTATTCATCTATTCATTGGATTTTCTCACACGTGTCATGTCTTCTTTAGATGAACGATTCTTCGATGGAGTACTATGTTGACAACGACCATATGGAGCTTACTGTGATCAACAATATCAAGGTGTGTTGTAGTGGCTTACAAACAGTAATCTAGTTCCATACCTTGAAGATGGATCTATTTGTGTTTTCTGCATATGAGATTTAGTACTTGTGTTGCACACTCCTTCTTTGTGGTGGGATTCTATTCTAGGCTGGTTTTACATCACTGATTTACTTTCTATAATACTCTATTATTGGGTTGTAGTGGTATGAATTCAATTTCTTTGCAGAGTGTTTTTAATTTCAAGTATATGTGGCATGTAGTTTGGGTGTGTGTGTAAATTTTCTTAGGAAAATTACTCCCATTTGATTTGGATATTCCTACTGGTTTCTAGTTTCCTACCCCTAACCTATAGGAGGATGGATTGGGGTAGTCCAAGTATGAGCCCTAAGGGATAGGTTGTGACATAGTGGTATCAGAGAGGGGTTCCACATTGGGATCGATAGTATGTGAGTTTAATTTGGGGAAATTGTGTTAAATTTTTTATGTTTGACTTTGAAGACCGGGACTCCAATGATGGTGAGGCGGCCTACGATTCTATACACAAGGAATCTGGACACCTACTTTCAGACTCAGTACATTATAACATAGGTGGCATAGAAATATCAGTACATGCATCATATAGGATTCTGGTTTTGTTTTGATGTCATTCTTGTGTCATCTCACTAGGAATAATCTATTGATTGTGGTTTACCTTGTTCTACTTTGAGATGTTTCCAGGAAAATAGCCCCTAGGATTCCATTTCATGATCATGAGGATGATCCACATAGTAGAGAGATATTGGTACAAGGATTTATATTATTGATAGAACCTCTATGTAGTGCACTATCCTTGTCACTACATGTAGAAAAACCCATGGTACTCACATTGCCAAATGGATGGGGAGCACATGATGAGTTCACTTCTTGAGTTTTAATTATGGAGACCCCACACGTTAAGTGGTGTGCCTACCAAACAAGCAGTTGATGAATTTCCAAATGCGGTGACATGAGTTCTCCATCTATTCAAGACACCATCAAAAACAATGGTAGTCTTGGCTGCGAGCCTTCTATGTGGCTATGCAGAGCAATGGTCGGGTAGGTTTTTTTACCTTACGATGAGTCGACTATTCCATGGAAAAAGTATGAGAAACCTTTTATAGAAGATTTTTCTCCTTATAATATACGAGATATGTACATCCATAGGATTCTACAAATTTGGCAAGAAGACGTGTTGATATCTAACTAATCATCAAATCCTACCGACAATCCAAGGTCCCTGATGAATAAGATACATGACCCGTACTTTAGGGATCTGACTTTGGAGAGAGGTGTACTTTCAAACATCTAATATAGAGTCATCCCAATATTCAATCCTACCTATGATAGGATTATATTGATAATATTATTGATTGAGATTACATTTTCTGAGAAATTTAGATGGTAATTTGACTGCATTGGGAAAATCAGAGGAGATGGATCCAGAGGGCATGCCCCACTATGACAGACATTGCAGAGGAGCTGGGAGAGAAGTAGGAGGTGGTAATAATTTCGACTTGTTACCACCAATAACCAATGTGGTTCACACCAGGATATGGGAATTGGAGGACAAGGGAGGTATTAACAACATGCGGTTGAGTTATATGACCCAGGGGCACTAGGAATGATTCTGGGTGAAAACCAAGTCTATTCCACTTATGCTTCTGTATTGATAGGCATATGAATAGGCCATTTTTTTCCTATAAAACTTTTTCGAGTATCAGCGATTCTAGTTTAACCTTCAACATGACTCTCAAGAATAGAGACTCATTCTGGAGGAAACAAGATTATCATGAATTTGTTCCAATAGTGTGACTCGACTCTTAGAAGTAATTTTTTTATTGGGATCTCTTGTTAGTAGTATCGAGGCCTTAAAACATCATTCTTTGTATATACTAGTTAACCATTTTTCATGTTTTGATTTTCTTTTTTAGGCAAAGAGTGTGGTGTGTCTATAGTGGTGAGATAATGTTTCATACATAGTGAAAAGGAAACCTAGGCAGCACATGATAGACTCACACATAGAAGGTGTTGGCTGATTACTCATCAATTGTCTAGCACAACCCTCACTGTAGTTGATGTTAAATGTCCTTATTTCCTTGTGATGGTGGTGTAGTCATTGTGAATATAGTGGAGGATAAGATATAGGAATTGGCATAGGTTCCTCAAGGACTATGAAATTGAAATTTTCCATACTCTTGGGAAGGGAAACCTGGTAGAAAATGCGCTCAACAAGAGATATTGTTCTGAGTTACTAAATGAGGCGTTATATTGTTTTTCCTTGTTATAATTATCCATGGTGGTTGGAATCAGAGTGGCTTATATCTGATCGATGGTCGACACCCCTCCACTTTTATAGTGAGTCAATGGGCATAAATTTAGTATACCAATTGTGAGAGACAACATGTCCAGATATCCAGAGGGCATGCCCCATTTGGAAATTCATAAGGAGTGGAGAAAATCTTCATTTTAAAGGGACTCATTGTAGTACCAGTAATTTTCATGGAGGAGGTTCTAAGGACATTCCATACTCTCCCATTTGGATAGTACCTTCCCTTGGAGGTTTAGAACACTTTGTGTAGGGAGGTTCTATGCCTTGCTATAGGGTAGGTATGCCTAGTCATTCATGGTAGCAGTGGATGCATATAGTGGTGCGATGAATCGCAATACACATGTGGGTGTCAGGGAGGGCATCATGAATGATAGAATGGGTTGATTTTGGGATTTCCAAGTTGTAACATCCCAAGTAAGTAATTATTAATAGATATTTTTATCCTTGTCTATTAATGATTAAGATAGTGTTTTAGAGGCTTAAAATGAAAATAAATACAGTCTTATGCATTGAATAAACAAATATTCTTAAAAGATTGTTTTACTGCCTTTTGATGGAAAACCATTTTTGAATCTATATTTTGACAATTTTATAAACTATGTTTGTCAAAATAAACTTATCCTTTATGATTGGGACATCAAAATTTACCTTGTGTGAATTTTTGGTATTTTTATGACAATATTCATTTTTTAATGAATAGTGAAAAATACTGCATTTTACATCAAAACTGATTTTTAATCTAATTTATTTATATGATTATATTATGTTTTGAATTTCTTTTTAAGTGAAATTAGAATATATTTTTACCATTTTATCCAATGGTGGTCATTGGAATCAATTTCACTTTGAAATTAGACTTAAACTGGTGTCAATCTTTTGATACTTATTGTTTTGTAAAAACACGCTATTTGCTCTGGCAGCAGGAATTAATTATTGAATTAGTTAATGTGACATATATGATTTGAATTTTGTAAAATGTACTTCATTTTTGAATTCGGAATATCAAATATAGATTAGGGTGAATTTTTGGTAATTTTCTGAAAAACTTCAATTTTTGATGAATAGTGAAACCACTAAGTGGTAATCAAGCAAACTGATTTTTCAGTTAAATGAAAGTTTACCACTAATGTGTATTGAATTTTGAAAACCCGACATACATGGTTGTCATTAAGAAGTAAAATGTGGTTCAATGAGATTAAAATAAATTTTTGGTGAATAGTAACTTATTAAGTTCTTAATCGCGATTAGTGGTAATTAGGGTAGTTTAAGGTCTAAATAAGGCTTTAATAATATGAAATGACCTAGACACATGTCCCAACCTCATTGGTTGTGTCATGGCCGACCATGAAATGCCATGGGTCAACTTGGGGACCCCATGGATCCACTTTTGTTGGGAAATGACATAAATTACTTTTTATTTAATGTTAAAGTGAAAATGACACAATCATAATATGTTTTACGAAAAACAATTTTAAGTGGGGTTATACAAGTCCAAATTTTGATTATAAATAGTCATTGGAAATCTAAAAAGATTTCCTATATCATAGTAGTTTTTTTATAATTTTTAGACATTAAATAAATTAAATTATTTATGACATAATAATGATGCAGCGATGACATCATTATTTGACGATTTAAATAAAATGGAATGATAATGAAAAATCTAAAACCTAAACATGGAAAAAACCAATTGGAAGAGTGGATTTCGAACCCTTATCACCTTATCCACTAATTATATCAATGTGGGACCTTTTAAAACCGAAACACATTTTCAAATAAAGTAATGTTTCTTTACTTTCCAAAAGTGCCCCTCCTCTCCTCTTATAAAAGGCCCCCACCTCTACCTCATTTCACACACTCTTCAAGCCTTTGGCTCGGCCAACCCCTGCCCATTTGCTCTCTACACATCCCTCTCCTCATCCTAGAGGATTCCCTTTGGGCAGAATCCTTTCAAAGGAAGCCTTTAGGCTCAAATCAAAAGGAGTTACACTTTTTAAGGTAATTCGTTCTCTCATGTTCATTTGTTTTAGTTTTCTTCTCCAACCCCATAAACTCTTTTTATTTACTTCTTTTGTAACAAAACCAGTATCTTCAATATACTAGGATGTTGTTATATGATTTATTTGAGCTACACTCTCACAAAACTACATCAAATGGTTAAAGAACATACGGTTTCCGTGGATGGCGAAATTCTGCCTCCCGAAACGATGATTGTTCAACACTCATTTAACACCTTCAAAGGTGGCCATTATGATGTCACAATTTTTATATATGATATATAATATGTTTATGTTTTCCTTAAGCTTCTGTTTTTTTTTCATTTTGGGCATTCTTTTATGGTTTCCATTATGGGTAAACACGATATCTTCATTTTAGGAAGTGCGGACTACCGCCCCCTAAAAGTGATTTGATTCGTTAATACCATATGTGGGATGTGTAAAGGATAAAGTTAATGATATTATATATGTTATTATAATGGAATTATAATATACTCTTATATCATTATGATTCCATTCCAGAAAATATGAAATAGAAATGGAAGTAGCGTTCATGCGTACGTACGGCTTACCGTCTCCATGAACGGTGCATTTCATTTCTTACCTCTAAATTATGTAATATTATAAATGCATGTATGTACTGGATATATATGAAATATATGATATCTACATCATGAATACCATTCTGGATATAATGAACCATTGACCAAATTAACAACATGTAAGTCTAAGAAGTCTATTTTTGACTTAAGAACCAAATACCGACAAAATGAACATTATTAACTTAACTGATTACATGATGTTCATAACATGGTATAAAAGGAATAATGAACTTGAAAAAGATTCATAATCAAATAGAGATTAACTCAAGTTTATTATTCAGGAGATTAAAGAACGGTCGAGTCAAGTCGGATACGAGGTAATGGACTTCGTCTCAATCTCCTTTCATTGAGGCATATTTTATTTTATACATAACTTTCTTTTATATGGTGTATAAACCCCTTTGACTTTTATGTTTATTCAAAAGGAATCTTTTTTATACGCAGCGTTTACTAAAAGAAAAAAAGGGAATGTTTTTGTCGTACGTATGCGGCGACAACGACTTCTCCGCCGTCGTGACCGTTATTTGAGTTTCGGCTTCCTCTACAAGCCATACCTTCTTTTTAAAAGAAAAATAAATACCATGTTTTACTTTTATTTTATTTTGGTATTGAAAATGGTTTTCATAATGTTTTTACATCAATGTGTTGTATTGATATCTCGTGATTGAAATGTGGAAATTTTATGTTTCCTTTATGCATGTTTTATGTGATATGATTATGTTATGGTTCTTGGGCATTATTATGAAGACGGGTGGTTCCGTGATAAACTAAGGGCAGGTGAGCCCGTTATAGCTCTCCAATGCATTGGTTAACGCGAAGGAGTGAAACGTTAAGGTTTCTCCGAAGAGATTTTAGGGAATATACTATGATGGGTATTCCAAACGTATCCAAGAGGGTTACTCCCTACGTAAGAATGTTATGAATGCCTCAAGTTACCTTTATGTCTTATGATTTTTATGATTTATTCGTGATTTTATGAGGTATGTTAAAGTGCCAATGTTTTATGGGTAATGTATGATTTCATTCTTATGTATATATGAACTCATGTTTCCTTTCCATGTTTTTTTATAACTCATACTGAGTTTTTATGCTCATCCCAAGTTTTTGAAATGTTTTTCACAGGTCAAGGGAAAGGTACATGATAAGATGATAGAGTCAAGGATGTGTCAAGAATTAGTCCATGTTTTATTTTAAATGTGTTTCCATTGATGGGAATGAATACTATCTTTATGTAACCACTTTGTTTATATGTGGAATGTAATGCAAGTTTTATGATCTAATTCTCTAAAAATCTAAACCCGAAAAGATCCTCAATGTGTAATCTTGTAATAACTCAAGATTAAGTAAGGTTTAAGGCTGGGGCCTTATAGTTGGTATCAGAGGTCGGTTTAGATAACTTTAGGAGTTAGAATTCTATTAAATGATTATCCAAAAATATTTTTTTGAAATGATATAGAATTTAAAGATTACCATGTTGCTTCATCTAAGACATGTTTGTTCAGAATGGTTTTCCGCAGAGGAAACAGGGAAGAAGTGCTAGGAAGGCATACAGAAGGAAATAACCTTCCGAATTAGCATCTAGAAATGGTCGGAATTGGAACTGAACAGTTTGTTGCAGTAATGGCGCAGTTTACTCAAGCGATAAATGGCGATGGTATCCATGCACGAGATCAGCCAGATCAACCGCAGAGGAACATGTCAGTGGTGGAACATTTCAGGAGGCAACATCCCCCATCATTCAGAGGATCATCTGACCCTGTGCTAGCTGAAGGGTGGATTAAAGCACTGGAGTTGATTTTTGATGTCATGGGGTGTTCAGACAATCAAAAGGTTAGTCTTGCTATTTACCGTTTGGAGGGTGAAGCAGATCAGTGGTGGTCTATGGTTAAAAATATCAGGGACGCCGATGAGATTGATGCTCTTGACTGGGATGAATTCAAAGGTATGTTTCTTGAGAAGTATTTTCCTAAGGCTGTTCGACTTAGGATGGAAAAGCAATTCTTGGAATTGAGGCAAGAGGAAGACTCAGTGGATGCCTATGAAGAAAGGTTCACTCGATTGGCAAGGTATGCTCCAAATTTTATCTGGGACCTTGATAGTAGAATCAATAATTTTTACTCAGGATTAAAGCCAAAGTATCTAAGGGCATTAGCTTCTCGTGAGTTTAAAAGTTATGAAAATCTTGTTCGATGTGCTGAGAAGGTGGAAATGGAGTTCGCTGATGACCAAGTTTTCTATAACAACCAGCAGAAGAAGAGACCAAGGTGGCAGGAGAAAGGTAAGAATTCTTCAAAAAAGTCTGACGGTAAGAGAACTAAGTTTCCAGTTTGTGATAAATGTGGCAAAAGGCATGCTGGGGAATATCTTCTGAATTCTGGAAAGTGCTACCGATGTGGTAAGATGGGACATAAGGATCGTGATTGCACTGAAAAGGATCAAGGTGAAGGTAAGAACAAATTTGACTTACAGTTAGTGAAATGTTATAAGTGCAATGAGATGGGTCACTATGCAAATGAGTGTCCGACAAGGAGCTTGAGTGATGGGATGCAGTTAGACTACAAGTAGAAAGGGGTGGTGAAATCCTTTGCAACTACTTTCGCAGTTGTCGGTCCATCAAATGATGTTGTATCAGGTACTTTGTTTGTTTTTTCAGATTATACCAGTGTGTTGTTTGATTCGGGGTCTACACATTCTTTCATCTCTGAAACCTATTCTAGTAAAATGGGAATACCATCTCAAGAAATGACTCCTGAACATTTGGTAAAAACACTTGGGGGATGTGTCGAGGCAAAAAGAATTTATAAGAATCTTCCTATCCTTATCTGTGGAAGGAACCTACTTTCAAACCTTATTGTTCTACCTCTAGTAGAGTTTGATGTTATCCTGGGTATGGATTGGCTCTCTATTTACCATGCTAAGATTGACTGTAGAGCTAAAGAAGTTTCTTTTCAGAAAGACTTTCAGTTTGTTTACAATAATTAACCCTTACTTTTGATAACATATCAAGAGGCCGAGAAACTTGTAAAAGATGGAAATGAATGTTACCTTGCACACATCGTTGAAAATAAAGAAACTGTTCAGATTAATGATGTGCCAGTGGTAAATGAGTATCCTGATGTTTTTCCTGATGAGTTGCCTGGAATAATACCAGATCGGGAAGTTGAGTTTACTGTTGACTTAGTTCCTGATGCTAAGCCAATTTCAAAACCCCCTTATCGAATGGCACAAATTGAACTTTTAGAGTTGAAGGAGAAATTGCAAGATTTATTAGAGAAAGGTTTCATTAGACCTATCACATCACCATGGGGTGGTCATGTTTTATTTGTTAAAAAGAAAGATGGTTCTATGAGACTTTGCATTGATTATAGAGCCTTGAATAATATCACTGTTAAGAACAAATATCCTTTGCCTCATATCGATGATTTGTTTGATCAGCTCCAGGGAGCTCAGTTTTTTTCAAAGATTGACTTGAGATCGGGGTACCATCAGCTGAAGGTAAAGGACGCAGATATTCCGAAGACCGCGTTCCGTACGAGATATGGCCATTATGAATTTGTAGTAATGCCTTTTGGGCTAACCAATGCACCTGCTGTATTCATGGACTTAATGAATAGAATTTTCCATGAGTTCTTGGATAAGTTTGTGGTGGTTTTCATTGATGATATTTTGGTGTTTTCTAAAAGTAAAGAGGAGCATGAAAAACATTTAAGGGTTATCTTGAAAACCTTAAAAGAAAATAAACTGTATGGGAAATTCAGCAAGTGTGAGTTTTTGGTTGCAACAAATTTCTTTCCTTGGTCACATTGTTTCTAAAGATGGAATAACTGTTGATCCTGAAAAAACAAAAGTTGTGGAAGAATGGCCAAGACCCACAAATGTAACCGATATTCGTAGCTTCCTTGGTTTGGTGGGCTATTACCGAAGGTTTGTTAGAAATTTTTCACGGTTATCTAGTCCAATGACTAAGCTAACTCGGAAGGGTGTTAAGTTTATCGGGTCAAAAGAATGTGATGATTGTTTTCAGGAATTGAAAAGAAGATTGGTGAATGCTCCAGTTTTGGCACTACCTTCCAGGAATGGTGAGTTTGTTATATACAGTGATGCTTCATTGAAAGGACTTGGTTTCGTCCTAATGCAAAATGATCAGGTAATTGCTTATGCTTCACGACAGTTGAAAACTCATGAGGTAAATTACCCTACACATGATTTGGAACTAGCTGCTGTTGTTTTGCTTTAAAAATTTGGAGGCATCATTTGTATGGAGTAAAGTGTGAAATATATACCGATCAAAAAAGTTTAAAGTATATATTCACTCAGAAAGAGTTAAACATGAGACAAAAGAGATGGATGGAATTAATCAAAGATTATGATTGTACGATTCATTACCATCCGGGAAAAGCAAATAAAGTGGCTGATGCTTTGAGTCGAAAATGTAATGCTTCATTAACAATGTTGCGGTTGGAACGTGATCCTTTGGTTAACGATTTGATGAACTTTGGCATAGAAGTTGTTGGTGCAAGAAGTCCCTCTGTTTTGTTTCAGGTATCAGTGAGATCATCTCTATCAGATAGAATCAAGCAAACACAAAAGCAAGACAGTGAGTTGCAGAAAAGGGTAGAGCTGGTTCAGAAAGGTAAGTTGCCTGAATTCAACATTGATAATGATTGCGTTTTGAGATTTGGGAAGAGATTGTGTGTGCCTTGTGATTCACAGTTGAAGAGAGAGTTGTTATGTGAAGCTCATAGTTCTCCGTTTTCAGTTCATCCGGGCAGTACTAAGATGTATAGAGATCTGCGGGAGTATTACTGGTGGGATGGAATGAAAAGAGATATTGCTGATTTTTCTGTGAAGTGTTTGACTTGTCAGCAGGTTAAAGCAGAGCGGCAGTTACCAAAAGGGATGCTTCATCCTTTACCAGTGCCAGAGTAGAAATGGGAGAATATATCCATGGAATTTGTTGTTGGATTACCGAAGACATCTCGAGGTAATAATGCAATCTGGGTTATTGTTGATCGCTTGACCAAATCTGCTCATTTCCTTGATATACGAGATGCTTTCTCTCTTGATCAACTTTCCCGTTTGTATCTTAAAGAGATAGTCAGGTTACATGGAGTTCCTCTCTCCATTGTATCGGATCGTGATCCCAGGTTTACTTCTAACTTTTGGAAAGGCCTTCAGAAGTTGTTGGGTACTGAATTAAATTTTAGTACAGCTTTTCATCCTCAATCAGATGGGCAGTCAGAACGAACAATTCAGACATTGGAGTATATTCTACAAGCTTGTTCTATGGATTATCAGGGAAGTTGGGACCAACATCTTTCTTTGGTTGAGTTTTCATATAATAACAGTTTTCATTCCAGTATACAGATGGAACCATTTCAGGCATTATATGGGAAGCGGTGTCGAACTCCAGCTTTCTGGGATGAAGTGGGTGAAAGGAAGTTGATGGGAGCAGAATTGGTAGAAGAGATGGCAGAAAAAGTTCAGCTGATTCAGAAACACATGAGAATAGCTCAGAGCAGGCAGAAGAGTTATGCAGATAACCGGAGGAAGGATCTATCTTTCGAGGTAGGTGATCATGTTTTTCTCAAGGTTTCTCCTTGGAAAAGTGTGATGAGATTTGGTAAGAAAGGAAAGTTGAGTCCAAGGTTCATTGGACCATACGAAATTCTAGAGAGATTTGGATCAGTTTCATACCGAGTGGCTTTACCTCCGAGTTTATCTCAGGTACACAATGTTTTTCACGTTTCGATGTTGAGAAAGTATATGCCAGATCCATCTCATGTTTTGAGTCCGGAGGTAGTTCAGCTGGAAGAGAACCTATCTTATGAGGAACAACCGGTCCAGATTCTTGACCACAGGGAGCAAGTGTTACGGAATAAGGTGATTCACCAGGTAAAGGTTTTGTGGAAAAACCACATGATTGAAGAGGCAACATGGGAATCCGAAAATGCAATGAGGGATAAATACCCTCATTTATTTGATAAGTAAATAAATTGCGGGGACGCAATTTTCTAAAGGGGGGAAGGATGTAACATCCCAAGTAAGTAATGAATAATAGATATTTTTATCCATGTCTATTAATGATTAAGATAGTGTTTTAGAGTCTTAAAATGAAAATAAATACAATCTTATGCATGGAATAAACTAATATTCTTAAAAGATTGTTTTACTGCCTTTTGATGGCAAACCATTTTTGAATCTATATTTTGACAATTTTATAAACTATGTTTGTAAAAATAAACTTATCCTTTATTATTGGGACATCAAAATTTACCTTCTGTGAATTTTTGGTATTTTTCTGACAATATTCATTTTTAATGAATAGTGAAAAATACTGCATTTTACATCAAAACTGCTTTTTAATCTAATTTATTTATATGATTAGATTATGTATTTAATTTCTTTTGAAGTGAAATTAGAATATATTTTTACCATTTTATCCAATGGTGGTCATTGGAATCAATTTCACTTTGAAATTAGACTTAAACTGGTGTCAATCTTTTGATACTTATTGTTTTGTAAAAACACGCTATTTGCTCTGGCAGCGGGAATTAATTATTGAATTAGTTAATGTGACTTATATGATTTGAATTTTGTAAAATGGACTTCATTTTTGGATTCGGAATATCAAATATAGCTTAGGGTGAATTTTTGGTAATTTTCTGAAAAACTTCAATTTTTGATGAATAGTGAAACCATTAAGTGGTAATAGAGCAAACTGATTTTTCAGTTAAATGAAAGTTTACCACTAATGTGTATTGAATTTTGAAAATCCGACATACATGGTTGTCATTAAGAAGTAAAATGTGGTTCAATGAGATTAAAATAATTTTTTGGTGAATAGTAACTTATTAGGTTCTTAATCGCGATTAGTGGTAATTAGGGTAGTTTAAGGTCTAAATAAGGCTTTAATAATATGAAATGACCTAGAAACATGTCCCAACCTCATTGGTTGTGTCATGGCCGACCATGACATGCCATGGGTCAACTTGGGGACCCCATGGATCCACTTTTGTTGGGAAATGACATAAATTACTTTTTATTTAATGTTAAAGTGAAAATGACACAAACATAATATGTTTTACGAAAACAATTTTTAAGTGGGGTCATACAAGTCCAAATTTTGATTATAAATAGTCATTGGAAAGCTAAAAATATTTCCTATATCATAGTATTTTTTTTATAATTTTTAGACATTAAATAAATTAAATTATCTATGACATAATAATGATGCAGCGATGACATCATTATTTGACGATTTAAATAAAATGGAATGATAATGAAAAATCTAAAACCTACACATGGCCAAAACCAATTGGAAGAGTGTATTTCGAACCCTTATCACCTTATCCACGAATTATATCAATGTGGGACCTTTTAAAACCGAAACACATTTTCAAATAAAGTAATGTTTCTTTACTTTCCAAAAGTGCCCCTCCTCTCCTCTTATAAAAGGCCCCCACCTCTACCTCATTTCACACACTCTTAAAGCCTTTGGCTCGGCCAACCTCTTCCCATTTGCTCTCTCCACATCCCTATTCTCATCCTAGAGGATTCCCTTTGGGCATAATCCTTTCAAAGGAAGCCTTTAGGCTCAAATCAAAAGGAGTTACACTTTTTAAGGTAATTCGTTCTCTCATGTTCATTTGTTTTATTTTGCTTCTCCAACCCCCTAAACTCTTTTTATTTACTTCTATTGTAACAAAACCAGTATCTTCAATATACTAGGATGTTTTTATATTATTTATTTGAGCTACACTCTCACACAACTACATCAAATGGTTAAAGAACATACTGTTTCCGTGGATGGCGAAATTCTGCCTCCCGAAACGATGATTGTTTAACACTCATTTAACACCTTCAAAGGTGGCCATTATGATGTCACTATTTTTATATATGATATATAATATGTTTATGTTTTCCTTAAGCTTATGTTTTTTTTCATTTTGGGCATACCTTTATGGTTCCATTATGGGTAAACACGATATCTTCATTTTTGGAAGTGCGGACTACCGCCCCCTAAAAGTGATTTGATTCGTTAATACCATATGTGGGATGTGTAAAGGATAAAGTTAATGATATTATATATGTTATTATACTGGAATTATAATATACTCTTATATCATTATGATTCCATTCCAGAAAATATGAAATAGAAATGGAAGTAGCATTCATGCGTACGTACGGCTTACCGTCTCCATGAACGGTGCATTTCATTTCTTACCTCTAAATTATGTAATATTATAAATGCATGTATGTACTGGATATATATGACATATATGATATCTAAATCATGAATACTATTCTGGATATAATGAACCTTTGACCAAATTAACAACATGTAAGTGTAAGAAGTCTATTTTTGACTTAAGAACCAAATACCGACAAAATGCACATTATTAACTTAACTGATTACATGATGTTCATAACATGGTATAAAAGGAATAATGAACTTGAAAAAGATTCATAATCAAGTATAGATTAACTCAAGTTTATTATTCAGGAGATTAAAGAACGGTCGAGTCAAGTTGGATACGAGGTATGGGACTTCGTCTCAATCTCCTTTCGTTGAGGCATATTTTATTTTATACATAACTTTCTTTTATACGGTGTATAAACCCCTTTTACTTTTATGTTTATTCAAAAGGAATCTTTTTTATACGAAGCGTTTACTAAACGACAAAAGGGAATGTGTTTGTCGTACGTATTCGGCGACAACGACTTCTCCGCCGTCGTGACCGTTATTTGAGTTTCAGCTTCCTCTACAAGCCATACCTTCTTTTTAAAAGAAAAATAAATACCATGTTTTACTTTTCTTTTATTTTGGTATTGAAAATGGTTTTCATAATGTTTTTACATCAATGTGTTGTATTGATATCTCGTGATTGAAATGTGGAAATTTTATGTTTCCTTTATGCATGTTTTATGTGATATGATTATGTTATGGTTCTTGGGCATTATTATGAAGACGGGTGGTTCCGTGATAAACTAAGGGCGGGTGAGCCCGTTATAGCTCTCCAATGCATTGGGTAACGCGAAGGAGTGAAACGTTAAGGTTTCTCCGAAGAGATTTTAGGGAATATACTGTGATGGGTATTCCAAACGTAACCAAGAGGGTTACTCCCTACGTAAGAATGTTATGAATGCCTCAAGTTACCTTTATGTCTTATGATTTCTATGATTTATTCGTGATTTTATGAGGTATGTTAAAGTGCCAATGTTTTATGGGTAATTTATGATTTCATTCTTATGTATATATGAACTCATGTTTCCTTTCCATGTTTTTTTATAACCCATACTGAGTTTTTATGCTCATCCCACGTTTTTGAAATGTTTTTCACAGGTCAAGGGAAAGGTAGATGATAAGATGATAGAGTCAAGGATGTGTCAAGAATTAATCCATGTTTTATTTTAAATGTGTTTCCATTGATGGGAATGAAGAATACTATCTTTATGTAACCACTTTGTTTATATGTGGAATGTAATGCAAGTTTTATGATCTAATTCTCTAAAACTCTAAACCCGAAAAGATCCTCAATGTGTAGTCTTGTAATAACTCAAGATTAAGTAAGGTTTAAGGCTGGGGCCTTATACAAGTGATATGAAATTTGGGTTCTCATTTGAATTAGATCTTCATTTTTTGACTCACCAAGTCTACCCACCTCCGAGTTAGATGAGAGAAGAGTCAGGGAAAGGGATTGGGATTCCTCTACATGGATGGGACAGTTCGACTCCATTGAATTCCATAAATGTATGTTTTTGATAAAATTTCTCACATTGCATTCAGGTAATATAGATCTAGGATCAGCAAGAGAGGACCATCTGTGGGAATTCAAATCTTTTAGTGAATACCCAATAGTGGCCTGATAATCTCAAGAAGAGCACATGGGAGTGGGTGGCTCATGTTTGTGATCATACCCTCATCTATTTAGGTATCCCTTGGTTTTGATTTTTGGGACGTAAATCCTTAAGGTGCAGAGAATTTAATGACTCGGAATTTCCCAATTTTATTTTCAGTAAATTTATGAGAAAATTCCAAGGCCATGCTTTATGATGTTATGCGTTTCGGAGGCCCAGTGTACCCAAAATGGGTTGATGAATAATTTTGTGTTTTTAATAGCATTCATGAGTATTTTTCATGAAGATGTTTAGTAACTCTTAAACAGGTGCTTGGATCATAAATCTGTGGGAACCGTTTCATTCATGATTACTGGTTTACCCTAGGTGCGACTTAACTTTAGTTGTTGTGGTTCTCTAGGTAAAAGACCTGAAAAGGACATAACTGTAAAAAAATATTTAAATAATATAATTTTAATTTAAAATCATAATAACTCACGAATGATGACATAGATTTGAAATATTAGACCTCCGTTGGATTTGTAATGTGGAATTTTCATTAGGCAGTGCATAACATCACCAAGTGTGGGTTGAAAGTGAATGTTAATTTTTAGACATTTTAAAGAAGAATAAAATAAACATAAATAAGTTTATTTTATTTATTTTTAAACTTTTCACATTGATGTAGCGTGGAGGTGACGTAGCAATGAGTAATCCCATTATGTTTTATAAATGAAACATTATGGTGATGCTACAATGTTGTATCGGGCCGACATGTTTTACTCTTCTTCCGAATTAAACTGGAATTTAGGGTTAACACATAACCCTATAATTACATGGAAACTCTCAAAAAAGCATTGGATGTTTCATCACATTTGAGAATGAAAAATGATGACGAAAACTTGTGGATCGCAGATCATAGATCTGCGGTCATGGATAAATGGTCATGGATCATCAAATGATGGCAGTGTAGATCCCTTTATCAAAATTTATATATCCAACCCTCAATGTACAGTGTGGGTTCTATTATGATTTCCTTTCCCACTTCTAATATTCAAACAATGAATGAGGGATAACCCATGAATAGATTGATTCACGGTTCAATCATTCCTATGGGATGGATAGACATTGCTGGAATTAAAGGGGTATTACATCTATGATTTGTTTGTTCTTCATTAAAGCATCTAACATGAATGTATCAACACCCACACAAACAATGTCTTTGATTCTCTCTTTTGGACATTCCTGGTGAATTATTATATCCCAGTTTTTTCATTCTACACCATCAAAACTCTAGGGTTATAGTGAGTTTTTTCAAGAGGTTCCAAATGTGGTCGGACCCCCAAAGTGGTGGTAGGAGGGATCGAAGACCAAATTTGTGAAGGTTGAAACCCGAGGATCAAAAGGAAGATTGTGTATTGAAAAATAGAAAATAATGGTGAGGGTGGTGGCCTATAGATGAGGTGATGCTGGTGGCGCATGTGGGGGAATGTGGTTTCATGGCCACCTGGTAGCAGGCATCCACTAGCTCGATAATCAATGATGGAGGATCCTAACATGGTGTGACTGCAGGGAGTGATGGGAGCTATGGCCAGGACGGGGCACGTAAGTGTGGATCGACAATGCGTTGACTGATTGGAATGAGGTCCCACATACCAAGTGTGGGAGGAGCAACCAACTCGATGGTTCTAAACATTGACCAGGCATGGATGCAGTAATCACCATGTTCATGTAGACTAAACTGGCCAAATCAAGCGGGCCGGCCAGGTGCTAGCGGCTCAGGCCGGATCAGAGAAGTGGGATAGACCAGAGAATTTGTTTCGGTACTATAGGGGCAGTCCAAGTGGTTCAGACCCGAAGTTGACTATGGCAAGATAGGGCCATGTTCTACCATGATAGTTGGCAGTGAGCCATGGTGTCCCTAGGTGCCATTCAGTCATGATAGCTGAGGGCATAGTCGATTTCGATGACCAACCACTAGGGACTGATCCCCGATTTGTCAAATCCACTGTGGGGTTGTAGTCTATGAGCAGGACGACCACATCGATCATTCTATAGCCCATTAAACCTTTGGGAAATTTTCCTGCTATTATATATTTCAAACAGTGTTTTCATTTGATGTGAATTTTTTTTCAATAGGACCATTGCGATAAGGAAATGAATTTGAGTTACTCTAAGTGAGATTTTGTAAATGTAATCATACAAACTCTATCGCGAGGAGTAGGCTCTCCCTAAAAAATCATGCTAAAAATGGAATCTTATTACTGGATTTGACTTGTAGACTATGTGACATGGAGACTAAGTGACTTTGGGGATACGTGACATACTGAGACTAGGTGTCTTATCAGGACTGAGTGTCCCTTCAAGACTGAGTGTCTCATAGGGATTGAGTGTCTCATCGGGATTTAGTGTCTCATTGGGACTCAGTGTCTCATCAAAAATAAGTTTCTCATAAGGACTACATGTCTCATCAATATTGTGTGTTCTATAGACTACAATAGATAATATTGATTTTCAAACCATAGACATGTACATGTGTGAGAAGACTACATTTCATGTGTTCTTTCTTTAGCTGTGTACCTTACATAGTGACAGGACATGGTGTGCCTTCCCTAGTGACCACACTTGGTGTACATTCGTTAGTGACCACACATGGTGTACCATATTTAGTGACAGTACATGGTGTAGCTTCCTTAGTGACTGAACTTAGTGTACCATCCTTAGTGAATTCACTTGGTGTACCTTCACCAGTGAACAAAATTGTTCTACATTGATTAGTTACTGCACTTGGTGTACCATCATTAGTGACCACACATGGTGTACATTCTTTAGTGAACCCACTTGTTGAACCTTCCTTAGTGACCGCACATTCTATACCTTCCATAGTTATTGCACATGGTGTATCTTCCTTAGTGACCACACATGGTATACCCCCCTTAGTGACCGCACATGGTGTACCTTCATTTTTGTGTGAACATGGTGTACCTTTATTTGTGACTGCGCATGGAGTACCTTCTTTAGTGATTGTACTTGGTATCGCTTCTTTAGCGAGTTTCCCTCACTAATGTTTCTTTGGAGTGTTTCTCTGGGGGGTTTCTTCATGTCATACTTCGTGTATTTTTCTTACTGGTTTACTTTGTTCTTTCGAGGTGCCAACATAATATTGTTTACTCACCCCCTACATAGGATTTTCCCACTTGTGTCATGTCTTTGAAGATGAACGATGTGTTGACGGAGTCCTAGGTGGTCGAAGACCAGATGGAGCCTGGTGTGATCATGCAGACCGATGTATGTTCTAGTATCTTAGAAAAAACTGTCTAGTGTCGTACCTTATAGTTGGAACATGTCTGGTTTTCTACAGACAAGCTTCAATACTTGAGTTACAGAGTCTTTATTTGTGGTGGGATTATATTTTGGCACGATTTTACATTACAACATTACTTTTTTTCATACTCTATTGTTGGGTTGTAGTGGTATTCATATATTTTCTTGGCATAACATTTTTTTACTTTCCATAATATTTGTCTTGGAGTTGAGTGTGTCTGTATAGGTACTTAGGAAATTTCCTTCCATTTGTTTGGGATATGTTTACTTGGTGTGAGTCACGAGCCCCTAGCCTATGGGATGCAGACACAGGGTAGTCACGGCAGAGGCCACAGGGGTTGGGTTGTGACAATCCATTCTGGAATTAAAATTATACATACTCTTCTCTAATCTCCAAGAGTGTAATTTAAATTCCCATATACTGATACAACAATTAAATCATGATTCACATATCAAAAAACTAATTCTACATACAAAAAATTATCTATCACATGAACTATCATTATTATAACCCTTAGACACTCAAGGAAATCCACATATATGGAAAATCCAAAAATGGATACTAAAATAAAAATCAGCATAGTAATATTAATAAACCAGAAGATTAAAATAAATATTTATTCAAAAATGAAGTTGTATAATTGGAATACCCTTAAAATTGACCAAAACTAGCAATTTAGACATCAACAAATTTTTATTTTTCTCTAAAATTATGTTCTATAACCTCTCCATATATCTCTAAAATACCACTATTTGATGCTAAATATTATATATTCTATCAAAATTTTATAAAATTACGTAATACACGACTAATATATCATTTTGAAAATAATAATTATTTTATCATTAATATTTAAATTAATTTGGATTCATAATTTTTTATGATGATAATATATATCAATACACTAAACTAATATTTACGCATAATTAGGTTTATTTATATAATGATCTACAAATAATTTTTTTAGGAAAATATTGATAAATTTTATAATGATTATTTAAATAACACAATCGTTATTTCAAATACTTGTTCCCAAAAATATTTATAAAATAATTTATTATATAAATTTTAAAAAAATATTTACTATTACACATGGCATGTAATGTAATATATGTAACGTGATACATATAATCCGATTGGCCCAAAGTCCTTTTATTTTATTTTATTAGAGATAATATTCCTTTTAGGGTTGAATTAGAACCCGTACATGACCCGTAGGCCCATGGGACAAGGCCCGACATGACCCATAATACATGACCCGAAGTCCCGGAGGCATACAATGCCCGAAACATGACCCATAGGCCCAGCCCACTAGAACTGCCCCTCCCCAGCTTCTACATCATTGATCATCTTTAGCTCCCCACCTGCATTGCTGATCAACTATCATTGCCCCGTACAAAGCTGCACGATGCCTTGTACCGATGGAGGTTGCCATACCCTCTCATTCTTCCAATCCGGTTAGCTCTACCTCTGGTGACTGCTACTGGTGCCCTAATTCTCTTCTAGGGCCTACTCTGTGTGAAATGGGCTACTTCATGGTCTTCAATAGTCCAAAGGCCCTGTAGCCCGAAGGCCTTTGATGGCCCGATGGTCCTGGAGACCTATATTCCCAAACAGGGGGCCCGAAAGCCCAAATTGGGTGAATAGTTCTTGCTACTACAGTACGGAACAATACCTTCTACAGTGCCTGCTATAGTACCCGCTATAGTACCTGCTACAGAACTTCTACAGTACCTCTGGAAATTCTCCTCCACCCAGTTTTGAACCTGGGTCTCTTGGATGCCAAGGAGGAGCCCTTACTGTATCATGATGCATATACACAACACGCATTCCACCTCCTATAAAAAGAATAATATTAAATAATATATTAGAAATTAATATTTTAGAAAAAAAATTACTCAAAAAAATATTCACAATCAATTTTATTTGTTACATGGATATTACCCATAATGGTGTTAGTTGAGAACATGTATGGTGTCTATTAAAAGTAAAAAAAACTATCTCCACATATAATGTCTGAAATAATGAAAATAAATAAAAATAATAATCATATTCATTGCTACTACATTGTTGCATCTGTAAATAAAATCACATATATATGACTCATAGTAGAGTGAAACAAATTTAATATGTCCCTCCCTTTATACTGAAGAATTCCAATAACAAAAGGGTTTTTTAATATAATACTGGGGGAGACTATAACACCTCTTCCATAAAAATAGTAAATAAAAATTAAAAATTAATAATAATAACAATATCTTATTATTAATTTTAATTATTGTGAATTATATTCAATGATATGAAAATAATTACCTTGTTATAAGGTAATGGTCCATAAATGTCAAATAGCCACAGATAAGATAATGGGTGGCATAATAGATTGGTCATTTCAATGAAATTAAATTTTAAAATTTAGAACAAGATTCTATTATAAATGACCTTGAGAATAACATAGATCAATATCATAATAACAACCAATGTACTCTAGGTCATCTATATGAGTAGGGGCTCACACTTAGTCTTTCAAGAATGATGAATTGCCTATATACCCACAATGGCTCATGTTAATGGTGTGATCATATAACAGAGTAGGTAACAAAAATTGGTGTGCTAGAAAAAATTCTATAAATTAGTTTATATAGGATATGAACCATATTATTGTAATAAAATTAGAAGAAAACAAAAATATTCAGTTTTAAGGTATAGTAACACAAATACAATAAGATATTGAAATATTTATCAAAGAACTATTTATAATTATGATAATTAAACTTCATCAATGACCAATACTTCAATAACTGATGCATCATATATTTATATTATTCGAGTATATATAATCCATTTCATAATGTAGTTATATATGAAATTAATTATAGTGTCACCATGTATCTAAAATATTTAAAATATGTTAATTTTATATGTAAAATAAGAACACAAATATGATTCGTAAAAAATTCATAATAAATTCATCTTGTAATGTTAACAATGTTGTAAAATAATCACAATATATACATTTGAAATTATCAAGCCCATCCCAATGATCAGTTCCTATATCGATGGATACCATGTAACATCATGAATTCATCCCTATACACTAGAGGCTACAGACATGTGTCTTAGTTCTATGGTGGAATGGTTGGGAGAATATAACAGCATATCCTAGTGGGAAAAATGGAAATAAAAAATCAACTACATAATAAATCTATTAAAATAAATAATTGTATAAAATCCTAAAAAGTGATGATAAATTATAGCACCCCATGATAGAAAATAATAATAATATAGTTCATGTTAGGAAGTTATACATTATCATATGTGTTTATACAAAAAAATAAAATAATAATTAAACAAATCTGAAAACCAGTGATAAATTTTCAAGGTCACAAACACATCATAAACTCCCATTATCAATCCTAGTAGTAAAAATACACATAAACCAAAATGAAATTTCACTTCTCTTTCCTTGCATCCATGAATGTATACTCAAGTTACAAACAATGTCCTAAGATGGGTTTCAGTATGACCCAATAACCCACAGTCAATGACATCTATATGTGTATCTTGTCTGAGAAATACAATGTATGATGATTTTTAAATAAATAAATAAATAAATAAATAAAACCAAAATAAATCCTCAGGTTTCATGATATAGTGAAGATTCAACATACCAACTTTAACCCATATAGTATGAATCTATACATGGAACTCATAATGTTACAACGAAATATTTGATACATTTCATGATCGTTCCAAACAGTTATTCAAACAAAATTGAATGGCTAATGCCCCATGTAATTTAAAACATGTATCCTCGTGAATCTAAATGGTATTTCACAAGGACATTCCCAATCGACATGATAATTAATTTAAGGGAGATTACTTCGTGTCATTAAAAATTGGATTTAGAATGACCCTAAGGGGTATTGTCCCTTGGAATTCGAAACTCGAATTATCATTATCCCTGGGGGATATAATCATCGAATTCCAAAAAATTACGGATACTGAATTTGATGTGGATTTTCTAAAAAAATTACAAGAGAGAAAATCAAGAATTAATTGGATATTAACAGATTGTGTCCCAAATGGGGAAGAAATCATGAATCCGATGGGGATTTCCCCAAGGCATTCCTAACTATTAATCTAAAAAGAATTAGTGGGATAAATAATCAGAATTCCAAACTAGAATCAAATGTATTGATCATGATAATTTCATTAATTAAGTTATTTAATTCAATTACATGAGTTCTCATAAAATAAACATTTCTACTAGATCATATATCACATCCTATTAATCCCTAGTCACACACCAAATGTTAATTTTTTAAGTCACGACACCCCTAAGGTAGACCCCATTAATTGTATAATGTATCATAATAGACATAGATATTATATTATTGATAAATATATAGGCATCCTTGGTCACTTACCGAAGATCATAAATCATTTCTCTACCACCACTAGTGCCGTATATTTAAATTACCAAGCCATATCCCAATAATAGGCCATACGACTTCTACTGTAACATATTTAATTTACCAATCCACGTACCAAGGATAGGAACACCCCATAAATGGCCAAAAATTGTATTCTAATCTCAAATTGAATACTTGGGAATAAATGATCGATTAAATATCATGATTTTGTGCTAAAAATATATGTTTCACTAAATTAGGTCAAACACATATTAATTTTTGGGTGACCATACAATGTATACAACAATAAAATGTTGTAGTAATTCTGAGGTATATTATAAAAAAAATACCTTATACTCATAGATATCCCCTCATCTAATACCATCAAAACATTTAATATAAATTGGTTGAAAAAATAAAAGAGGAAAAAATACTTTTCAATATGGAACAATGGTGTAGCCTTTCTAGCTTGGTTTAACATGTGAAAAGGTAGGCCAACATCGCAGAAGTTGCACATTCGTGAGGATGTAGTCTAGAGGATCCATTGATTTTGTTTTCTATTTTGGGATCATTTCATTGAGAGTGTCATAATTTGTGTAGGGGGATACTCTTGGGAGACATCATTTTAGACCCCCATGACAACCTCTTGCATAATGGGTAGTTTTACATTTCATTAATAATAATAAAAAGGAAATTATATATCAGTGTAGCCTTTCTATATGAAATAATAAACACAAAATAGATGATCATAGACTTGTATATTTATCATAAAAATGAAAATCAAAAGAAAAAAACACAAAATAGATGAATTGACATGAAACTATAAAAATATAAGGAGTATGAGGAGATATTGATCATTGGATGTTGCTGGATGAATGTGGAGATGAAAAATGGGGTTGGGGTTTTAATACTATAAGATAAGGATCTTAATTTCACACCTTTTAAGGGGATTCATGATTTTTATGCACATTTTGAATAACATCCTACTTTAATAAATCATACCACATATATTGGATTGAATGGTTAGGCAATCAATGTGATATCCAGTGGAATATCACTATCCATGACACTATACATGTCATGTGTAGGATGCATGGTTTGAAAAATCATGTCGCATTACCAAATGAAAAGGCTTAATAATATATTGAATTTTATTCATGGTTTAATGATCCATATGAATATTTTTAGAAACCATTTAGAACTAATCGTGTGTTAACCATTCAACAATCTTGTAACTTTTGGCATTTAATTTTAATAGGAAAGGAACCCCTAAAATGTCCTAATATCCCCCTCATATAAAAATCAACATATTAAAAAAACCAAAAAATGGAAAAATTTATGGAGAAAATTATATGAAAAATTCAAATAAATAAAGGTTGAAGCTTTATAACCTTCCTATCATATAATAGTTAATCCTCAGACTACATTTTTTAATGACATCATGCCTCGATAGAAAATAATGTCAGCCTCCAAACCTGCATATCAAACTTTGACCCCCTTGTTTCCATTTTGATGTGTTTGTGATTGCATTCTACATGCATTAGGGGTCAATATTTCCATGGGACCATATAAAATCTTATCAATTAAACAAACTAGAAACTCATAAAAGCCATATCATCCTAAAGATAAAAAACTATGATGAATCGAAAAAGGGTTGACCTCAAACATAGAGGCCAGGGAATAAACTATCTTTGATTCAAAAACACTAATTCCCCAAATGACTATATCATTGCATTTTATCTGATTATTCACTTAATTAATCATACATCAAAATATATTTTCAACCCTTGATTAATTTGGAAACCATAGAATCAACAATCAAAAGTCTATATATGACTCTTCCCACTCCTGTCAAATGTAATCTATTTTGGGTCTACTGAAAATAGATTGAAGACCCTTATATAAGACTCAAACAAATATTCACCATGTTTGGGGCCTGTAATTAAAGGAGATGAATGTCAACATATATGATGCATTTTTTATAAGGAAATTAAAAACCCAAATCAAATCCTCTCATAATTTCTTCTAATAAATGAAAACACTGTCATACTATCATGTTCACTGATTCTGATGTATGAACTAAACTGAAGATATCAAATTGATAATGAAAATTCCAAATCTACTTTAAAATTAGTTCCACTTCTCAAAAAATCATAGACTGCATCATAACACTGACCATCTCAACTAAAACCACCAATATTCTGATCATCTAGTGGAATTCATGTATTTTCAAAATAACAATATCACACAATGCTTGTTAATGCAATTGGTCTAAATGAATCTATTTCTCACCGGATCACCATTATTATAACAGTATGCCTCACCCTTGTGTCTAATTATAACATAAGGACTCTTATCATCATCCATGTGAATAGGTTTACACAAAGCACCATAGTTTCATGGACCCAGCGTCTTTACCAACATTATTCTTTGTAGAAAACGTAGTCACACCACTCGACCGTAAACGTGTATCTAGTGGTTTTTAATAATAATCCTCCCAAATTCCAACAAAATTTCATCATCTAGAAAATGTACTTGTTTTCCTTAAAGTATATATATATAACAAGGAATCATTTACTAAATTGATGTTAAAATAAATCAACCAATTTTGGGTAGTGTTAATAAAACATTTTTTCTTTTTAATTTATAGATAACTACATAAAACATTAATCATATTCTGAAACATGATATGGTGTGATCAACAATATAAGACCTCATCATTACTAATATATGATAATTATCATTCCCAAGATTCACTTTCAGAAAAAATAATTCATTGATCCATTAATATATTGGTTCCTCACTCACCCACATCCCAAAACCATAGAAAAACTATAACTGCACATCCAATCATGATTGTTTCAACTCAAGAATCATTATCTTTAACAACTGAATAAGGTAATAAAATTCTATCTTAATATGGGAACAAAATAAATTCTCTAGAGAATAACATTCATTTTTTCACTCATATTACTATAGTTGAGGCACTCTATGATCCCATATACAACATTCTATGTCACAAAAACCACTCAACGTTTCAAAAGATTCAATTTTCATTATAGTACAATTCACAAATTTCACTAGAAGTAACAAATTGTCTCTCAGAAGATGTAAACATCATGAAAATATAGATTCATCAGGAATTCTTTATAAATGCATTATCATATATAGATATTTCATCTCATCAATCAATCATTCCCGAATTCAACCAATCATCATGATAAACAATAACCGGTCCTACTCCTGATCCACACTATCAATGAAAAACAAAAATCATAATATCAGTGTCCCACAAACTCACTCTCTTCTCAATTTGATAATATGTATCATACCATTCCACCATAATTTCATAGTATACTATCCACTAATCCCATTAATAACCATGAACTCACTTCACATGGTTGTAAATTACTAATGGGTCCTAAAAAAACTAAATAATATAGGAACCACATAAGGTTCTAACCAAAATGTGTCTCAAATGATACATACATATCAAAATGGTTCATACACATATAGTATGAGAATCATAAACAACTACCAATAATTTTCTCCTAATATTGTGATATCACCTCATGGATAATGGATCATTCACAACATTAACTATTCATCACTAATATTAATAGATAACCACCCTGGACATGTCTTACATTCCATCCAAAGTTAGATCAGCAGGTTGGAATCCATGAATTCCTCCATAATTCTAATATTTGGTTAAAAATTACTCATTTTTTCATAGTGATTGAGTATCTATTTAAACAAAAAACAATTTCTATCATAAGCTAATACAGCCAAGCTATCATACCCAACATGGACATGTGAAATTCAAGTTTTTCTATAAATTTGAATCAACCATCTAGAGATATATTAAATTTATTCTTAAATAACACATGTGATAACCTATATCTCAATGATCACAAACTGACATATCATACATATATGTAATCTTCTCACTCATTACATTCTATTAATAAGTCTTGAGAAACTCACTCTTGATAATGATACTCCATAATCACAAATCATATAGAGAATCACTAAAAAAATAGGGTCTACTCATACACTACATTTTGTTTATCTAACCATTTATGATCAGCTAAAAAATTGTGTAATGTGTCCATCTAATCCACCCCTTTTGAAATTTAGATATCATTAAATCAAGGTTGTGTAAGAGTTGGTGTCCTAGAACCATCTAGTTTTACATTGATTACATGGATATTTAATGTATTATTACATATTGTTCATTGTTCAGTATGACTCAGAATTAATAATTTCCTAGAGTATTTTTTTGAATTGATAAGATCATGGCAGTTCCCTGCTTTGATGGGAACCATGAAATGCTATAAAAATATTCATAAATATAATTCTTCGGTTGAATGACATACTATGATGGGACACAGAGCATGAAGACAGTCTGGTGTGAGTACACGTTGGAAGAAGAGACTTCCTCTCATGAAGTTTGCACGTGGTAATCTCCATGATAGGAGATAATGATAATAGAACTGATAGTAGGAATTCCACATGTTTTGGTGTCATCTAATATTTGTATCTGTTAGCATGTGTAATGATCCGCAGACTTTAATATTATCATTATTTTTTTCATGACTTGCGCACTTTTATTTACTGACAAAAACCATCACGCATACAGCTGGCGGGAAGTAGGGTATGTTGGGTGTGTAATGATTTTCATGTTATTAATGGATAATCTGAGGAAGGATTTGTCCCTTCCATTTATGGATTTTGATATCTCATCCCATTGATTGAAATAGAATTTTAAAGCAAAATTCCATGGCCATTGTGTAATGGTGAGCTTATTTCAGGTAGTCAAAGAACGACATATCAAACCTAAAAGTTGATGACACTATCATGAAACATGTAAGATGATATATTGTGAAAATGGGATTATATTAATCACTGAGCGTTCCAATGCTGATGGGGTTTCTTTGTGTGTACATTATTTCTCTTGGGTGCCTTGCCCCATTTGTAGACAGTAATATTGGACAATAAAAAATCATGCCTAATTCCAACAAGAATGAATCCAAGAGGGTCACACACTAAGTGTTTTTTGTGATCTCGGTTAAATTCTACTTGAATTTAATTAATGAAATAAATTTTATTCTCAAGACCATGGAATAATTTTATTCATGTTAAAATTATATCATAAATTAAATAAAATATATTTATTTATTTTGTTTATGTTTAATAAATATTTATTTACTAGTCTGTAAATAAAATATTTATTTAAGAGAATAAATTATTTATTTAATTATTATGGTGTTTATTTAATGGACGTGGAATTTGAGTAGACCAAGGTCGGTCTAGTAGTAAAATAATTATTTACATGATGGTAATTAATTATTTAACTAGTTGGAAAAAGTTAAAATAATAATGACGCTGCAATTATTTTATGAAAACGTATTTTATTTATAATTCTGTTTTTCACAAGTTGGTGCATCATAAATAATGATGTAGTATTATTATAAAGAGCATGGGTTTTCTCTAAGTTCATGAATGTATTTAATTACTGTTATGAAATTAAATATTGTAACTGATGTTACATGCATATAAATAGAATAGTATACCAATTTTTCCTAACACTACATGACATTGTAATCATGGTTAACTGAGAATTGTTGATCCAAAAAAATTCTATGGTGAATCATTTTCTTCCCTCTCTCATGAATGAGATTTTTTATTCAAGGCCGAAGAACAATCGATCAAGAATGACCAACACAGGACACTCCCTTCATCGTTCTAACACTAGGAGAATGAGCATTGTCGATCAGAGGCCATCAAAGCATTGTGTGGATCAACTCTATAGGTTTTCTAGTTTGGATCCATACAAGTTCAATGAGATAATTTAGATGTCATTCTGGATGATAAAAATCATCAATAAATAAAATTCTGAAGATATTGGTATTATTTTCTTTATGAAATTAATTAAATTAATTATAAACATGATGTGAATGATCCTCTCTAATGGTTTTGGGCCTCTTCCTTCTTTATCTAAATCATTGATTATATTACGTGGAGACTAGAATTAATCATCGTATTGATACTGGAATAATCATTGATCATGGTAAAAATCAATGTTGGGTCTCGTCCCAACCTCTCTTCTGCTGCACCCAAATCATTCAAGTGGTATCAGAGGGGTAACATCGTTTTTTATAATTATTTAAATATTTATTTTATTTTTTTGAATTTAGTAATTTTATTATTTCAATTAAAGTTAATTTTTCTGCAAATATGAATAACAAGATCTCTTTCTCCTCTTTCGTTTCTCATTCACCTTATAGAAATTATTTTTTCTTTTAATTTTGATTAAAATATTACAAGGGATCTTTCTAGAGATGCCAAAGGATCATTGTCGTACAACACTATAACACATGACGTGGATTCAGTAGTAAACTTTGTATAATAAAGGATCAATGCAATAGGTTTGGTCCACCAAACCAAGCGGTGTCATTGGAGTTTGTCTTAGTCATAATGACTCCATGTGTTGATTATGAACAAGTGGCATGTGGTTTCAGGATTACATAAAGTGTTTCTCAATGCACACAGCGGGTAGTACTTTTAGGTTAGGGTTGGACCATGTACCCAGTACATGGCTTGCCCGGCAGGAAACCATGTAACGAGGAACTACATGGCGTGTGGCCCACTTGCTGCACCATGTACTCTAATGATTTCTGAAGTACACTCACATGCCATTTACTCGGGCTTGTACTTCAGATGGTTGGTGAACAGTAGTACACATGGTTTAGTTGGAACTATAGGTCATGTACTCATCCTAATTACACAGATTTATTAAAATTTATTATTATATTATACAAACCCTTGAGATTTGTACCATCATGCATGCATAAAGATGAGACACTACATGTGATAGTTGTTTTATATATATATATTTGTTTAATTTAACATCAATGTAATGTTCTTTTCTACTCATTGGGTATTTATGAAGAGAATTTCACCGAGTTTCCTCCAAGGAACAAGTTACATAAAAAGATAATTATAAATGAATTTGTTTGTTCAAAAATACGATGAATGAGAATCTCAAGGAAATTTAGAAAAGCATTTAAGATAAAATGAATGATTAATTAAAGATGATAATTAATTGATTCGAGCTTGATATATCTTCAACTAGAATGATTAAAGAATTGAATTCTAGTTTTATTTTTGCATAAATATCATTTCATGTATGGATGATCACGTTCTATACGAAGACCATTGTACGTTGATGGTTTTTCTTAATTTATGTATTTGAATAAAAAAAATTGGCATGTAACCCTTCTCCTCATTATTATACAGGGTATGCATGCCCAAGGATTATTTTATGTAAAACCCATTTTATCCCTCACCTATATGTGAGTTAAAAAAGGAATATGTAATAGATGGAACTTTATATCTAGTGGAGAAGGTTCATGATGGAGCCAAGCTGAAATCAATTCCAGGAGATACAACGGTGGACCGGTGGAAGCTGTAAACACGAACCCAAAAGATTCAAGGTGTTTCTCACCATTGTCAAGGATAGTTTATCAACCTCTAGTTAAACTAAATATTATAAAAGATTTTGATCATTCCATTTACATTATTTTATTTCTATCAGTTTCGTGGTTTATCATTATGGATGTGTTGTAATGATCACATAATTAATAAATTAAACAAGAATGGAAGATGGAACTAAAATAAACCATACTTATGCATAAATATTATCAAGACATGGTTAATCACATAAGTAATTTCCACAAGATATTAACAAGAATGTGATAATTATAATAATAAATTAATGCATAAGAGTTAAAAATCTCTGAATTAAAATTTTAATTTAGACCAAGACTTTTATTACATGATTAAAAAAACTCAATAAAACTATTTGTTTGTCCATCCCTTATTAGGACATGTAATTTTATACAGGAAACCCTTATGAATTATTTCGTGTTGAATTAACCATATTTTTTCAAGAGGAGTAGAACATTCTAGACTAGGTGTAATATTGGAGGCAAGAGATGAGGAAATATGATGTCATGATTTCATGTTTGGGAGTCCATTCAATAGATCAAAGAGTTGAAAGCCCCCAGTTGGCAAAGTCCTGCCAACCAAAATACCTTATAATAGCTTGAAAACCCATTTTGGTGTTATGTGAAGGGAAATATGGATCCTTGACACTATAATTTCATGGAAACTAGACATTATGATTTCAATGGTTATGGCCATTAAGAATTGATAATATAGTGGGAGAGTAAATAAAATTTATTATTTGTCATTAAATGTAATCAAGAAAGTACTAATGATCTATTCTTTTAAATTGTAGAATAATAATGACAACTCATCAACCACACTGTCCCTATGATCAATTTTGGATAATGGAAACATCCTAACCAGTAGTAACTTCTAGGAATGATTTAGATGCCTTCAGGTTATCCTACACCTTGAATAGAATTCTTATGTTCTAGTGTCAACATTAAGTAATCTACCTACCAAAGAGGTGAGTGATGAGAATTTCTTGGTCTATGAAAAACATATAAATGACATAGTTGACGTTCAGTGTTTGATGTTATCATCAATGTCTAGTGAGATCATGAAGTCTCATAAAAACATGGATTCTTATAGCATATTGAGGTACATCCTTCGTCTTTACTAGGAGAGATAAATATAGGAATAGTTTGAGATCTCTAAAGCACTATTTCTGAGTAAAATGGAGAAGGAGCTCCAGCTGGGCGTCATGTAGTCACGCTCATTGGTAACAGAGAGTGCTTGGAGGTTATAGGGTTTAAACTCCCCAAAAAACATGGCACCGATCACATTCTCGCATCACTCCCTCAGAAATTTTCTAACATTGATGTCAATTTCAATATGAACAACATTGAGATGATTCTATCTGATCTTCGTATCCTTATTCTCCATGTGGAAAAAGATATGCACCACGAAAATCCTTATGTCCTATGGTGAATAATAGGAAATGGAAGGAAAAGAGAATTATGCACAAAGCTTCTTCACGGCCTTCCAAAAAAAATATGATCCAAGGGGAGGCAAGGGAATATGAAGATCTTTGTTTTACATGTGGAAAGAAGGTCTAATGGAAAAATAATTGCACCCAGTATAAGAAGAAAGGGGAAGCATCATGTGAATTTTTTATCAAATGAAATCTATTTTCTTCTACAATTTGTGCATTAGATATAAATTGTGGTGCTCACATATGTATCCAAATAATAGGACAATGTAGATTCAAGAAGATTGATCAAGGTAGGTATATCTATGAGTTGAAAATGGAGCCAGACATATTGCTGTAGCTGTTGGGGACTATCACTGAACTTAGCCATCTAGGATGATCTTGGTGTTAAAGAGTTGTTTTTATTTTCCTTCTTTAATGAAAAAAATAATTTTTGAATCCAGCATTGATATAAATGGATTTGTTTTCAAGGTTATAAATTATTGTTGTCTCTTTTATAAATATATCATTTGTTTTGGTAGGGAACATTTATAAAACGGTCTTTATGTGTTGGATTACACAACTCATGTAATAGCAATCGGTGACAATGAAACGTCACATGACTCATACCACACCGAAATTTTGAATCACAATATTGGTCGTGTAAATAATAAATGATTGAGAAAGTTACGTCTAGATGGATATTTAGAATCTTTTGAACTAAAACTGCATGGTGTATGTCATGCATGTTTACAAGGAAAAATGACCATAGCTCTATTTGGTGGGAAAGGTGAAATGGCTACAAAGCTTCTTGAATTGGTTCATACCGATGTGTGTGGACCATTTCCAGTTGAAGCAAGTGGTGGGTACTTATACTTCATAACATTTACTGATGATTTCATTAGATACTAATATATCTTCTTAATGTGGTATAAGATGGATTCCTTTGATAAGTTCTTGGAAAAAAAGAATGAAGTTGAGAACCTTCTTGGTATGAAGATTAAGAAACTCTGCTCAGACCGAGGTAGGGAATATCTTAATCAGGATTTAATTGATTACTTACGAGAGTTTGAGATCATATCCAAACTCACACCTCCTTATACACCTCAATGGAATGATGTATGTGAAATGAATAACCACACCTTTTTGGACATGGGGAAATCAATAATGAGTCATGCAAATCTTCCATTATCCTTTTGGGGGTATGCATTACAAACAGTGGAACACATACTAAACCATGTACCCATTAATAAAAAATGGGATTCTATATGAGTTTTGGATCGGAATAAAATACATATTATTGAATTTACATGTGTGGGGTAGTGATGAGTTTGTTAAGGATTATTCGGGTAAGAAACTCGCACTTGATTCACAATGTGTAACTTTGTAGGATACCCCAAGGAAACAAGGGGATATTATGTATACAACCTCTCATAAAAAATGTTATAGTGGAATGAAAATACATTATATTTGAGATGGATCACATCTCCAAAAGTGATAGTGAGATCGAGATATAATTTGGTGAAGTCAAAGATCAAGGTACACAAGAGTTTGTACAGGAACAGATTCCACAATGCCTAGTGGAAGAAGAAATTATTCCAGAGGCACAGGTACTATGTAAGAGTACAAGAAAGGTTAGAGAACTTGAAGGTATAGTTTTTTATTTACTGAGGATTTTGACTCATTATTAGGTGATAATAATTATCCTCTAACCTACAAGGAAGCAGTTAGTGGCATAGACGTATCCTAGTAGAAAGAATCCATGAATTCTAAAATGGATTCCATGTTCCAAAACCATGTCTAGATTTTGGTAGATCCTCAAGTTCATGTAAAGATTTTTGGTTGAAAATGGGTATTCAAGAAGAAACTAGACATGGATGTACAAGTCAGTACCTATAAGGCACGACTAGTTGCAAAAGGGTTGAAACAGTGTCAATTCCATGACTACGATGAAACCTTATCACTAGTTGAAATGCTGAAATCCATCAGAATTCAACATGTCATTACGGCTTACCATGACTATGATATTTTGAAAAGTGATGTCAAAACAGCATTCCGTAACAGGAACCTTTAGTAACACATCTACATGACACAACCGGAAGGATTTGGGACTCTAAAGGATTCCAATAAGGTATGATAGTTTTAGAAATCCATTTTTGGATTAAAGCAAGTATCCAAGTCGTGGAACATTCGTTTTGATGATTCCATAATAGAATTTGGTTTTATCAAGAATGAATGTGAGCCTTCTGTCTACAAACTATTTAGTGGGAGTTCTATCATTCACCTACGCATTTAGTGCGGTATGCAGATATCAAGATGACTTAGGTGACTGCCATTGGATGGTATTCAAGTCTATATTAAAGTATCAGAGGCATAGTAAGGATATTTTCATGGTTTATGGAGGAGGAGAGGAACTAGTCATCAGAGGATATGTAGATTCTAGATTCCATATAGATCAAGATGACATGAAGTCACAAACGGGAAACATATTCATTTTGAATAGAGGTGTAGTGAGCTGGAAGATCATAATGTGAATTATGACCGTAGGTTCTATATTAGAGTCTGTGTATACACAACTTCTAAGATAGCTAAGGAATCAGTTTGGATGCAAAGCTACATCTAATATCTAGATGTGATACCTAGCAGTAAAGTTCACATAACACTATACTACATTTATACTACAATAGTGGCTCTCGCAATAGATCCAAAATCACATCATTGGACAAAGAACATACTTTATAAGTATCATGTCCTAAGGTATTTTTCGCAGAGTGGTGAAGTTTCAGTCCGAAGTATTTACATGGATGAAAACATGGAAGAACCCTTGAAAAAATCCATGACTCATAAGAAACATGATCACAATGTGAGGTCTAGCGGACTAAATGTTATAAGAAATTTTCTCTAGTCCAAGGTAATAATTAGTGTCATAGTGCCAACTATTTTTACTTTTATTATAGGGATATTTAATGTATTCTTAAATATTGTTCATTTTTCTTCATGACTATAATATAATAATGTCACAGAGTGTTTTTTGCATTGATAAGGTCATGGCAGTTCCCTGCTATGATGAGAACCTTGAAATTCTATAATAATATTCTTAAATATAGTTCTATGGTTGGATGAAATATTATGATGGGACACAGAGCATGTTGGACATCAGGTGTGAGTACTTGTAAGCATATGAGACTTCCTCTCCTGAAGTTCCCACAAGGTAATCTCCAAGATAAGAGATCAAGTGAATAGAACTGCTAGTAGGAATTCCGCATGTTTTGGAGTCATAGAATATTTCAATCTGAGAGCATGTTTAATGATACTTAGAATTTATGATTATCAGTAATTATTGTCATGACTCGTGCACATTGATTTACTGACGAAAATTGTCACATAGAATGTTGGTGGGACGAAGGGTATGTTGGGTGCGTCAAGAATGGCATGTTATTAATGGATAATTCGAGGAAGGATTTTTCCCATTAATTTATGGAAGTTGATATCTCGGCCCATTTATTGAAATAGAACCATCACGTGAAATTCCATGGTCATGGTCTAGTGATGTGTTTATATTAGGTATTCAAAGAATGAAATATCAAGAATAAAATTTGATGACACTATCAAGAAACATGCTTGATGAGATATTCCAAAAATTGGATTATATTACACACTGAGTGTTCATAAGTGGATGTCGTTGTTGAGACATTACATTCTTTCTCTTGGGTGCCTTGACAAGTTTCTAGACAGTACTCATTTACTTTAGGCAAGCTCACCTATTTCCAATGAGAATGAATCAAGAGGGTCACACACTATATGTATTTGGTGTAACGCCCCAACCCTAGATACCCAGAGTCAGTGCATTATTACATAACATTGGCATGATCATAAGAAAGATCAAATCTCGAAAGACCGATTGGTTTAGTAGCCTTGGAAAACACTAGATATATTCATAAGTTTTACATTACATCATTAAATGAAAAACTACTACAACAACATAATGTCTCCATAATCCACACTCATATCCCCACATAACATCCCTGCAGGTCATTCATAATTTACTTCTTCACTTCCTGGGAAAAGTAAAACATAGAAAAGGGGGTGAGCTTAAATGCCCAGTAAGGATAACAATATAGCAGAAACTTTCATAAATAAGAATAAACATTTAAGGCAATGTATAACTAAAACAAAAGCCTTTCAAACATGAACTTTCAACATGGTATGGCATAATTAAAATGAAATAATTCCATTTACTTATTCACATGGATATTCTACTAATCGAATAATCACATGCAAAAATCATTAACCACTTTCATAATGTTGGAATGCATAATGCCAGACTATCATAACCACATAGTCAAGGCCTTGTGCCAAGACACTAGTTTGTCTCATGAGACCTACCGATGCATCGAGGAGCTATAGCGGGCTCCACCCGTCACATATTAAGTTTAATGCATTCCCATATAAAAAGGTTTAAACATAACATAAACATTCGTATTAAAACTAGCATATGAAATTTCAATACTTTCACCATAAACTATGAATGGTATAAAAATAGCACATCCATAGTCAAACATATTACAAAACCTTCAATACAATATAGAAGTTTTGTATCATAATAAATCAACTTCAAATAATCATAAAATCCATCAAAAGATGTTGACATAGATGAAATCAAAATTCTTTTTAAAGAAATATCACCTTTTATTTTGAAATCATTTAAGATCCATATAAAATAAAATATTTTCTTTGAAAATATTCTTATAAGCTTGTAAGGGAAGCTTTGAAGATTTTATAACGGTGGAAAATAGCCGCACCCGCCGTATAAGTTAAAAAAACATTCTTACCATAATTCTGTCGAAAAGGTTAAAAAGGACCTTGTTTTGAAAACGACGGAAAGATTCCTTTATAAACCTCTTATAAAAAGTCAAACAAGGGTATAAATGACTTTAACCCATATTCTTGTAAATAATAAATATGTTTTGAAATACATTTCGAAGAAACATGGATGTGGGTGAAAAAGAAATCCCAGTAGATTATTACGTATAAAAAACCTCGGATAATGAAGAGATTGTGAAATTACCCTTACCAATTTGGTAACTTATGAAACATAAAACCCATTAAAGAGGTATCATACAATGAATATGTAAATACACATAAATTAGAGTGTATTACACAAGGAATATAATTATGGGTAGTACATACACCACACAAAAGGTGATGGTGGCAATATGGCATGAATCTCACGGGAATAAGGAGTGAGATGAAAACCCATTACCTTGTACTTTTCCTTGGTTGGGGTAGGTTAACCTCCTGTATAATGGTGAAATAATTGTTATTATAAAATAATCATATACATTAATATGATATCATATATGATCTTTTAATATTGATTTGATAATAATATTTTAGTATTATCATTGTTTCGGGTGTTAACTTACTTGTTTTCTTTTATATGTTTTGTTACGTAAGACATGTTTGTAAAGGATAGGTTTTATATTATTCATATCCATAATGATATCAAGTCCTTAAACATCATTTTTTTAAATCATCAAATGATAATTATACTTGAATGGATACGATGGAGAATGAATCTCATCGCGTTCGTGGAGACGGTAGTCCGTACGTACGCACGAGCGACAATATCATTCTTTTGATATTAAAATAATATATAAATGGATGGTATATCATATATACAGAATAATTAAAATTTTATATTTATTATTTACATGAGTTACACATCATTATTATACCCATCCAAATAATATTATATTGAATAACAATTACACCACGGCGTGGAGACGGTAAGCCGTACGTACGCACGTATGGTGACATGTTATTCAAAGGGTGAATAGAATACTGAATATGGTTGTACAATATTTATAATAACATCACAGTATATTTGAGATACTGGAGTTATTATTTTAGAATGGTATCAACAAAGGACGAATAAGTGGAAGAAGAAATGAACTTAGAAAAGGGTGGTGAAATCATTACCTCTTCTTCGGGTTCTTCCTTTTGATTTGATCAAAAGGGCTCCTTAGGTTGGCTTTCTGATCAAACTAAGGCCCCTAGGTTGTAGTGAGGGAAGTTGGGAGAGTATTTGGGCAGAGTTTGGCCGAACCAAAAGGCTTTGAAGGTGTGAAGAAATGAGAAGGAGGAGTGCCCTTTTATAAGAGGGGTGAGGGGAACCTTTGGAAAAGCTAGAAATATTAATTTATTATAAATTCATATTCGGTTTCTAATGGATCCAAAGTTGATTATTCAAAGTTTAAGGTGGGGATGGGTTGAAAACAACTCAACCAATAGAATTTATACAGGTTTGGGTATTTATATTAACCTTATGTTTAAGTATTAACTCTAAGTTAATTAGTTTCACTTTTACAATGTCTCTTTGTATTTTTATATAATATGGTTAATAAACATACTACATACATCCAAGAGACCCCCAAGTGATCCATTAATGATTAACCTATCATTATATAAGTCTCTTGGCCGATCCTTAGATTTTTATGAATTTAATATCAATTAATAATATAATATTTGTTTTAAGAACTCTTTTATGTCAATTTTGACACTATTCAATAGTTGATTTTTGTGAAACTCATAACAGCTTTATTACTTCGAAAAAAGTCAATTAAATCCGTCCTAATATATCATATTATCCTATAAAATTAGTTTAATTCATTAAAAGTTTCATATTATATTTATTTGGGTATTTATAATATAAATTATTTTAATTTTTCACTATTATAGTAATTACTGCATCATCATTGTGTCATAAATAAAATACATTATTTAATGTCTAAAAATTATAAATAAAATATCATTATGTAGGCAATCTTTTTATCTTTCTAATGAATATTTATAATCTAATATCCAACATATATAACCCTATTTAACAATTGTTTTTCTAAAAGATATATGCTTGTGTCATTTTTGTATTCATTTTAACTTAATTAAAATAAAGTGTCATTATCACTTACAAGTGGATCCATGGGGTCCCAAAATCGACCCAAAGATGTCCATGGTCGACCATGTATCAACCAATAGGGTTAAGACACGTTTTAAGGTAATTTAGTATTATTATAATATTATTTTTTTAACCCTTATTTACCGGATTTACCCTTAACCATGGTAAATAAAATATTTACCGCGGTAATTATTCAAAATGTCTAAAAATAAAAGTTACGCATTTACACAATTTGAACATCCTGATTCTAAATATGGAATCCATTTTCCAAAATTCAAAACACAGAAGTGGCAGAAATTAATTTAAAATTAATTCCCGCTGTCAAAACAAAAAGCGTGCTTTTAAGAGATAATAACTATCAAAAGATTGACACTTGTTTATGTTCGGTTTAATTGTAAAATTATGTCCAATGACCAAAATTATATTAAATGGTAAAAATATATTCTAAATATACTTTAAATCTACTAAAATTCATAATTTATCACTATTAATTATTTTGATTAAAAAAGTTGTTTTTCATTAAAATTTAGTAATTTTCACTATTCATCAAAATATGAAAGTTATCCGAAAAGTACCAAAATTTCACCTTAGGCTAAATTAGATATTCCGAATCCAAAAATGAAGTCCATTTTGAAATATAAAATATATATAATTTTAAAAAGTAGGTATTACTATTCATAACTGCTAGTTTAATTGGTTATGGTGTGTTAGAACTCGGTGTTGCGTACAACACACGCTATAACATTATTCAATGAGAAGCGTACCGTAGAAGCTTGGGGTGTTACATTCTCCCCTCCTTCAGATAATTTCGTCCTCGAAATTTCTAGAATACTACCGCATGAAAAGACTCGGGTGGTTCTTCATTATAAGTTCCTCGGGTTCCCACGTGGCCTCTTACATCTTATGGTTTCTCCACAAAACTTTTACCAGACGCGTCGTCCGGTTTCTCAGTACTTGTTCTCTTGTATCAAGAATCCTGACGGGCTCTTCGCAATAAGACAGATCAGGTTCCAGTTATAATTCCTCGTAAGTGAGTACATGCGTTGGGTCAGGCATGTATTTCCTCAATAGAGATATGTGGAACACATCGTGAACTTTAGAGAGACTTGGCGGCATTGCCAATCGGTAAGCTACAACCCCAATTCGCTCTAGAATTTCGAAGGGTCCGATGTACCTGGGACTCAATTTACCTTTCTTACCAAAACGTATGACTCCCTTCCATGGAGATACCTTCAGGAAAACATGATCACTGACTTGAAATTCCAAATCCTTCCTTCGATTATCGGCATAGCTCTTCTGCCTACTTTGAGCTGCTCTGATGTGATTTTGGATTACCTTCACCTTTTCCATCGTTTCCTCCACCTGTTCTGGACCTACAAATTTTCTTTCACCGACGTCATCCCAACAGGTTGGTGTACGACATCTCTTTCCGTATAACACTTCATATGGTGCCATCTGAATACTCTAATGGAAGCTATTGTTATAGGAAAATTCTACCAGTGGTAAATATTGATCCCACATACCCTGAAAGTCAAGTGAGAAAGATCTCAACATGTCTTCTAAGGTCTGAATAGTCCATTCTGATTGTCCATCTATCTGAGGGTGGTAAGCAGTGCTCAAATGAAGTTCAGTATCCTGGGATTTCTGAAGACTTTTCCAAAATCTTTAAGTAAAACGGGGATCACGATCAGAAACAATTGATAAGGGTACTCCATGAAGTCTCACAACTTCATTAATATATAGTCTTTCTAGACGTTCCGGGGGTAGATCTTATCTTATAGCAAGAAAATGTGCTGACTTGGTAAGACGATCAACAATAACCCATATTGCATCATTCCTTCTAGGAGTCTTTGGTAGCCCCATGACAAAGTCCATCGTAATATTGTCCCATTTCCACTCCGATATGGGAAGAGGTTGCATGACTCCTCCAGGCTGTTTCCTTCCAGCTTTCACTTGTTGACAAACCATACATCTTGACACAAAATCAGCAATCTCCCTCTTCATGTTGTCCCACCAAAAATGTTCCTTCAAATATCTATACATTTTTGTGCTCCCAGGATGTATAGAGAAATTGGAACTATGAGCATCATCCAGCAATTCCCTTTTTAGATCAGGTAAATCGGGAACACAAAGCCTCTTCCCGAATTTCAAAATTCCATCTTCATACACAAAGTCTCTCAATCTCCCATCATTCACATCTTTAATCTTCTTTTGGAATTCTTCATCATTGATCTGAGAACTCTGAATCCTTTCTAGTAAAGATGGTTTGGAAACCATTTGAAAAAGAATTGTTGTTTCACCTTCCCTGGTTATTCCCATGTCCACCTTCACTAGATCCATGAAAATTGGATCCCTTTCAATTCTCATATTGTTCAAAACTCCATGGTCTTTTCTACTCAAAGCATCTGCCACCTTGTTTGCCTTCCCCGGGTGGTAGTGTATCGTACAATCATAATCCTTGAGTAATTCAGGCCATCTCCTTTGCCTCATGTTGAGTTCTTTTTGTGAGAAAATATACTTCAAACTCTTGTGATCAGTATAAATCTCACATTTTTCACCATAGAGGTAGTGCCTCCATATCTTCAAAGCAACGATCATAGCTGCTAACTCGAGATCATGAGTAGGATAGTTTTGTTCATGAATTTTCAACTGTCGTGATGCATAGGCAATAACTCTATCATTCTGCATAAGGACACAACCAAGTCCTTTCTTTGATGCATCACTATAAATAATGAACCCATCATTCCCCGATGGTAGAGTCAATATAGGAGCATTGACTAATATTTTCTTCAGTTCTTCAAAACATTCTTCACACTCTTTTTTCCAAACAAATTTAACCCCTTTACGTGTGAGCTTCGTTAATGGGTTAGCCAATCTGGCAAAATTCTGGACGAAACATCGATAATAACCTGCGAAACCAATAAAACTGCGTACCTCAGTTATACTCGTAGGTGCTGGCCATTCTTGGATAGCCTTGGTCTTAGAAGGATCAACAGAGATTCCATATTTAGAGACATTATGGCCAAGAAAAGAAATCTCATGAATCCAGAATTCACACTTGCTAAAGTTCCCATATAATTCATGCCTCCTCAGAGTCTTCAAGATAATGCGCAAGTGATTTTCATGATCTTCGTAGGTTTTGGAGTATACCAAGATATCATCAATAAATACCACCACAAATTCATCGAGATACTCCATGAAAACTCTATTCATCAGATCCATGAATACAGATGGTGCATTAGTCAATCCAAACGGCATTACAGTAAACTCGTAATGCCCGTACCTGGTTCGAAATGCTGTCTTCGGAATATCTTCCTTCTTCACACACAACTGATGGTATCCAGATCGAAGGTCAATCTTTGAAAAGTATTTAGCTCCATGCAGTTGGTCAAATAAATCATCAATGCGAGGTAGGGGATACTTGTTCTTTATCATTATAGCATTGATCTCCCTGTAGTCGATACATAACCTCATAGATCCATCTTTCTTTTTAACAAAAAGAATAGGGGATCCCCATGGAGAAACACTAGGGCGAATAAATCCCTTATTACTCAATTCCTCTAGTTGTTTCTTTAGTTCGACTAACTCTACAGTGGCCATTCTATAAGGGGTCTTCGATATAAGCCTTGATCCAGGAATCAAATCAATGGAAAACTCAACTTCTCGTTCTGGAGGATGTCCAGGTAAATCTTCCGGAAATACATCTACAAATTCTTTCACAACAGGTAAATCCTGTATTTGAACATTCCTTTCCTCACCCGCAGTTATTTCATTCTCTTCCTCCCCAATAATTGAATTTAGTTGAGCTATTGAGGGTGGATCTAAATAAGAATTAGGTGGTGACGATTCTGATCTAAAGATAATGTGTTCCTTATCATTATCATCAAGAATCGTAACCTCTTTCTTCTTACAATAAATCTTCGCATCATAGTCCGAAAGCCAGTCCATACCGAGGATTATATCAAACTCAATCATAGGTATGACGATGAGATCAACAGATAAAGAAAATTTATGTGCTCTAATGGGGACTGATTCACAAAACTTTGTTGCAATGATACTTCCCTTAGGAGTTTTAACTGACAACTCCCTTGTTAAATCAAATTGGAAATATCTAATTTTCTTAGCAAACTGGGAAGATATAAAACAATGAGACGATCCAGAGTCAAATAATGCATTTGCTAAACTTGAGGAAACCATTAAATTACCTGCCACCACGTCTTTTGGAGCTTCTACCTCTGCAGTAGTGATAGCATAAGCCTGGCCTTGATCCCTTGGCCTTTTCTGAGGTAAGTTCTCCTGACGCTTAGGACAAGCATTTGCATAATGCCCCATCTCCCTGCAATTGTAGCACTGAACGTTGGTAGCTTCCTTCTTCCCCTTGAAATCACGAGCTTGGTGGACTTTTTCACCACACTTATAACAGACTCCCATTCCCTTCAAGCAAGTACCAGGATGTTTCTTCCCGCATTTACCACAAGATGGATATTCAACCTTTCCCTTCTTCCCCTTATTTACATTCCCAGATTGATCAGCAGGTCTCTTCTTCTCTTGCTTTGCTTTAAAGTCATAAGACTTAGATAATTCCTTTTCGGTCTTGATAGCACATGAGACAATGTCTTCGTACGATGAAAAGGATTGTGAGACTAATGCTCGACGGAGAAATGGTTTTAACCCATCAAAGAAACGATCAATCTTACTTCTTTGGTTACGTATATAATCACCAGCGTACCTTGCTAACCTTGTAAAGTTAGCCTCATACTTTGTGACATTCTCATCCTCCTTTTGTCTCAGACTCAGAAATTGCCTTTCCATATCTGCTCGATGGTCGCGAGGAAAGTATTTTTCTAAAAACAGATCTTTGAACTCCCGCCATTATATATTTGATAGTTCATCATCTTCCTTCGTGTTTTGAATCAATGACCACCATTGATCAGCATCTCCAGTGAGGCGGTAAACTTCCATGATAACTTTTTCCCTTTCACTGCTCCCCAAAGCCTGAAATATTTTCTCTAGGGAATTTATCCACTACTCGGCTACTAAGGGATTTGTATTCCCATTAAACATTGGTGGTTGTTGCCTCATAAATCGATCTAACATTGATCCTCCACGCTGCGGATCATGGTGCTCCATACGGGTAAGGTTATTATTCACAACCTGAGTAAGTTGTCCCAGTATGGTGATTAGCTGATCAGCTCCAGTTGCATCACCAGCTCCACTATAATTATCTTGAGCAGGAGGGAAATCCCTACATGGAGTGCATGCATTGATACGGTTTCCATTTCTTCCACTAGGCGCCATTTCTAAACAATGGCTTAAACTAGATCATTTTATGAAACAAAATACATAATCCCATACTTATAAAACACTTAACATAAATTGAACTATTTATGGATATAATCCACAATCATAAAAATGTTTTCTTTGAGAAAGTATATACTCATAAACCCTTCATAATGATTTGTAAAGAAAATGAGAGTTATCCTAAGCATATCCCCCGAGAGTGTCGTAACCAAGAGTGCAGCAAGGCCCGTTGTCGTGCACCAGTTCCCGTTCGAGTCTAGCTCAAAGCGGTGTTCTCGGGTTTTACCCCTAGGTACATCTGTGCCAGAGCCGCCTCTACCTTCTCGTATCCAGACAGGGATATATTTCTCGGAAAACTCACAAAATCTCTACAATACCAAAATTCTTGGAAGTTCTTCTATACTAATCCTCAAAGTTCATCTTAGGTCTACGTGCTCTAATCAGAGTTTATCTAAATCTAGATTCCAAGGTTTATACTAAACTTCCTCTGATACAAACTATAACGCCCCGACCCTAGTTACCCAGAGTCGGTGCATTATTACATAACATTGGCATGATCACAAGAAATATCAAATCTCGAAAGACCGATTGGTTTAGTAACCTTGGAAAACACTAGATATATTCATAAGTTTTACATTACATCATAAAATGAAAAACAACTACAACAACATAATGTCTCCATAATCCACACTCATATCCCCACATAACATCCCTGCAGGTCATTCATAATTTACTTCATCACTTCCTGGGAAAAATAAAACATAGAAAAGGGGGTGAGCTCAAATGCCCAGTAAGGATAACAATATAGCAGAAACTTTCATAAATAAGAATAAACATTTAAGGCAATGTATAAATAAAACAAAAGCCTTTCAAACATGAACTTTCAACATGGTATGACATAATTAAAATGAAATAATTCCATTTACTTATTCACATGGATATTCTACTAATAGAATAATCACATGCAAAAATCAATAACCACTTTCATAATGTTGGAATGCATAATGCCAGACTATCATAACCACATAGTCAAGGCCTCGTGCCAAGACTACAAATAAGATTTTGTCAAGGCCTTGTGCCAAGACACTAGTTTGTCTCATGAGACCTACCGATGCATCGAGGAGCTATAGCGGGCTCCACCCGTCACATATTAAGTCCAATGCATTCCCATATGAAAAGGTTTAAACATAACATAAAAATTCGTATTAAAACTAGCATACGAAATGTCAATACTTTCACCATAAACTATGAATGGTATAAAAATAGCACATCCACAGTCAAACATATCACAAAACCTTCAATAAAATATAGAAGTTTTGTATCATAATAAATCAACTTCAAATAATCTTAAAATCCATCAAATGATATTGACATAGATGAAATGAAAATTATTTTTAAAGAAATATCTCCTTTTATTTTGAAATAATTTAAGATCCATATAAAATAAAACATTTTCTTTGAAAATATTCTTATAAGCTTGTAAGGGAATCTTTGAAGATTTTATAACGGCGGAAAATAGCCACACCCGCCATATAAGTTAAAAAAACATTCTTACCATAATTCTGTCGAAAAGGTTAAAAAGGACCTTGTTTTGAAAACGACGGAAAGATTCCTTTATAAACCTCTTATAAAAAGTCAAACAAGGGTATAAATGACTTTAAACCATATTCTTGTAAATAATAAATATGATTTGAAATACATTTCGAAGAAACATGGATATGGATGATAAAGAAATCCCAGTAGATTATTACGTATAAACAACCTCAGATAATGAAGAGATTGTGAAATAACCCTTACCAATTTGGTAACTTATGAAACATACAACCCATGAAAGAGGTATCATACAATGAATATGTAAATACACATAAATTAGAGTGTATTACACAAGGAATATAATTATGGGTAGTGCATACACCACACAAAAGGTGATGGTGGCAATATGGCATGAATCTCACAGGAATAAGGAGTGAGATGAAAACCCCTTACCTTGTACTTTTCCTTGGTTAGGGTAGGTTAACCTCCTGTATAATGGTGAAATAATTGTTATTATACAATAATCATATACATTAATATGACATCATATATGATCTTTTAATATTGATTTGATAATAATATCTTAGTATTATCGTTGTTTTGGGTGTTAACTTACTTGTTTTCTTTTATATGTTTTTTTACGTAAGACATGTTTGTAAAGGATAGGTTTTATATTATTCATATCCAGAATGATATCAAGTCCTTAAACATCATTTTTTTAAATCATCAAATGATAATTATACTTGAATGGATACGATGGAGAATGAATCTCATCGCGTTCGTGGAGACGGTAGTCCGTACGTACGCACGAGCGACAATATCATTCTTTTGATATTAAAATAATATATAAATGGATGGTATATCATATATACAGAATAATTAACATGTTATATTTATTATTTACAAGAGTTAGACATCATTATTATACCCATCCAAATAATATTATATTGAATAACAATTACACCACGACGTGGAGACGGTAAGCCGTACGTACGCACGTATGGTGACATGTTATTCAAAGGGTGGATAGAATACTGAATATGGTTGTACCATATTTATAATAACATCATAGTATATTTGTGATACTGGAGTTATTATTTTAGAATGGTAACAACAAAGGAAGAAGAAGTGGAAGAAGAAATGAACTTAGAAAAGGGTGGTGAAATCATTACCTCTTCTTTGGGTTCTTCCTTTTGATTTGATCAAAAGGGCTCCTTATGTTGGCTTTCTGATCAAACTAAGGCCCCTAGGTTGTAGTGAGGGAATTTGGGAGAGTATTTGTTCAGAGTTTTGCCGAACCAAAAGGCTTTGAAGGTGTGAAGAAATGAGAAGGAGGAGTGCCCTTTTATAAGAGGGTTGAGGGGCACCTTTGGAAAAGCTAGAAATATTAATTTATAATAAATTCATATTCGGTTTATAATGGATCCAAAGTTAATTATTCAAAGGTTAAGGTGGGGATGGGTCGAAAACAACTCAACCAATAGAATTTAGACAGGTTTGGGTACTTATATTAACCTTATCTTTAAGTATTAACTCTAAGTTAATTAGTTTCACTTTTACAATGTCTCTTTGTATTTTTATATAATATTGTTAATAAACATACTACATACATCCACGAGACACCCAAGTGGTCCATTAATGATGAAACTATCATGATATAAGTCTCTTGGCCGATACTTATATTTTTAGGAATTTAATATCAATTAATAATATAATATTTGTTTTAAGAACTCTTTTATGTCAATTTTGACACTATTCAATAGTTGATTTTTGTGAAACTCATAACAGATTGATTACTTCGAACAAAGTCGATTAAGTCAATCCTAATATATCATATTATCCTATAAAATTAGTTTAATTAATTAAAAGGTTCATATTATATTTATTTGGGTATTTATAATATCAATTATTTTAATTTTTCACTATTATAGTAATTACTGCATCATCATTGTGTCATAAATAAAATAAATTATTTAATGTCTAAAAATTATAAATAAAATATCATTATGTAGGAAATCTCTTTATCTTTATAATGAATTTTTATAATCTAAAATCCAACATATATACCCTATGTAACAATTTTTTTTGCTAAAAGATATATGCCTGTGTCATTTTTGTATTCATTTTAACTTAATTAAAATAAAGTGTCATTATCACTTACAAGTGGATCCATGGGGTCCCAAAATCGACCCAAAGATGTCCATGGTCGACCATGTATCAACCAATAGGGTTAAGACACGTTTTATGGTAATTTAGTATTATTATAATATTATTTGTTTAACCCTTATTTACCAGATTTACCCTTAACCATGGTAAATAAAATATTTACCGCAGTAATTATTCAAAATGTCTAAAAATAATAGTTACCCATTTACACAATTTGAAAATCCTGATTCCAAATATGGAATCCATTTTCCTAAATTCAAAACACAGAAGTGGCAGAAATTAATTTAAAATTAATTCCCGCTGTCAAAACAAAAAGCGTGTTTTTAAGAGATAATAACTATCAAAAGATTGACACTTGTTTATGTTCGGTTTAATTGTAAAATTATGTCCAATGACCAACATTATATTAAATGGTAAAAATATATTCTAAATATACTTTAAAACTACTAAAATTCATAAGTTATCACTATTAATTATTTTGATTAAAAAAGTTGTTTTTAATTAAAATTTAGTAATTTTCACTATTCATCAAAATATGAAAGTTATCCGAAAAGTAACAAAATTTCACCTTAGGATAAATTAGATATTCCGAATCCAAAAATGAAGTCCATTTTTAAAATATAAAATATATATAATTTTAAAAAGTAGGTATTACTATTCACAACGGCTAGTTTAATTGGTTATGGTGTGTTAGAACTCGGTGTTGCGTAAAACACACGCTATCACATTATTAAATGAGAAGCGTACCGTAGAAGCTTGGGGTGTTACATTTGGTGGTCTCGGTAATATTATATTTTAATTTAATTAATGAAGTAATTATTATTCTCAAGACCGTGGAATAATTTTATTGAACTTATAATGATCACATAAATTAAATAGAATTTATTTATTTATTTTATTCATCATTTAAAAAATATTTATTTAATTGTTTGTAAATAAAATATTTATTTGAGAGAATAATTTATTTGTGTGTTCAAAAAATTGAAGTGGATTTAGAGTGTACTAAGGCCAGTCCAGTAGTAAAATAATCATTTTTAATATGGTAAATAATTATTTAAATAGTTGGCATAAGATAAAATAATAATGACACTGTTATTATTTTGTGACGCAAAATTTTAATTATAATTCCATTTATTGCAATTTGGAACACCATAAATAATGATGTGGTATTATTATTATGAGAATTGGATTTTTCTATGTTTATTAATTTATTTAATTGTTGTTTTCAATTAAATATTGTCACTGAAGATCCATTCATACAAATAGACATGTACACCTATTATGCCAGACACTACACGACACCAAAAGCATAGTGAATTGAGAATTGTGGAGCCAAACAATTTCCCTATCAAATATTTTTCTTCCCCCTCTCAATAACAGGAGAATTTCTTCCAGGACAAAGAACAAGGGATTAATAACAGCAGACACAAGACACTCACTTCACCACGCTAACACCTGGAGAACGAGCAGTGTCGATCAGAGGCCATCAGAGCCACGTTTGAATCACCGCTAGAGGTATTATAGTTAGGAACCTTATAAACGCCACAAGATAATATTGATGGGTCATTACATATGATTAATATAATCAAAGAAGAAAATATCAAAGATGTAGGTATTACTTTTCTTTATGAAATTAATTAAATTAATTATAAACATGATGTGTAAGATCCTCTCTAAATGTTTCGGGCCTCTTCTTTCTTTATCTGAATCTTGGATTATATTCCATGGAGACTTGCATTCATTGTTGTATTAATCCTTTAATATTCATTGATAATGGTAAAAATAAATGTTGGGTCCCCTCCTGACCACACATCCTCTATTTCTAGAACCATCATGTTAGTCATCTATGACCATATATAAGAATTCATCTACATGCTCACTCAGAACTTTTAATCACACTTATGAATTAATATCAACATAAAATATCTACTATCCATATCAACAAATTGGAATCTATAATAATAGGCTAAAACCACTCTTGGGTACCCTCATATTTCACATCCATCTTTAATAAATGTAAAATCCACTACTACTCAGTCATAATGCTCATCACAATAATATATTGACATATTTTTCATAATTAATTAGAAAATAATTGACCAAACCACCCACTCTTGGGTTCTTTTAAAAACATAAATATATTTAAATAAGTATATATATATACATATGTATCAATCACCTTGTACTTAAGACAATCACAAAATCAATGGTTAATAAAAACACTTATTTATTATTATTTATTTTAAAATAGACTTAAAAAATATATCATGGTTCCACTAAATCAATAAAACATATAGGTTTAACATATATATGATTTAATGTAGATAACCCAACCCACTCATGGGTTAGCGAATAACTAGAATGGTCAAAAAAATCATGACATGTAATGATTATTCAAATCCAAAAATCCATGAATTAATGTCATAATTGGCATATCATAGTGTTATCCTATATGCACCACATCACATAAGTCTCACAACAAATGATCTCTCTCCATCCTCATTTCCCCATTATGTAATTGGGTTTATCTACACTATAATACTTTTGAAGATTTTTTTTATTAACATTCTCCTAACCACTATTCGCGAAATGCTTTATCAAGAAAAAAACACAATTATTCTCTACATCTCATTCCATAAGAAACTCATAAATCAGTTGTTATTAATATCCCAACTACTCATACATAAGATCAATCATAATATAAAAAGGTGATCTACATTATATATATATATATATGATTCAAAATATTAAAGACATTCATTTCACATAAAAGTGACATTTAGAGACCTGACATATTGAAATGAAATGATAATTACTAGTTATAAAGGTAAATTATTAATAAGTTATAATATGGATTTTATTTAAATTCTTACACTAAAAAATAAAGACATGTGATCATGTAAAAAAAATTTAATAATTAAATTTACCGTGATATTTTCATATGTGATGATCAGTTAATTTTAATATCAAAAACAATTATACACTAAAACTATTTTTAAGATGTAACTGACATTTAATTTTACTGATTCCTCACTATAGTAAATGAAAATAATCACCTAATCCACATTCATCAATTTAGGATACTAGTTCAGTACAATTACACTACAGAATTATAGGGAAAACATAATATAAATGGAAATAAAATCATTAAATAACCAACCCATGTTATAAGAAGAGTAATAATAATATGTTATTATACATATTTCTTGTGAATTCTGATTCCTAATATGATGGAAAAGCATGTGAACTCATATCATTATATCCTTGATATTGAATACCATTAATCCATAACCTCATAACCATGTCTATCAGTCATGGCGAAAATTGATTACAAAAATTATTGTGAAGAGAAAAAACATTTCTTCTTACCCATTCCATGTAAAATTCATTCATTTATTGAAAATCTACTCCTTATCACGTGTTTTATAATTTCTTCTGAAAATTTCCAACCTCATATCAATCTTACCAAATTGTTAGAAAAATGGAAGAGCTAAGATACCACTTTTTGATGAGCCTCCAACCAAAACCACTAATCATTACATGGTCCTTTAGTCACCACATATCATTATGTATACACCATTTACACCATGTTCTATTGACAATAATCACAAGTATATAGTGGTATTTTGGGGATAAAATACCATTAAATAAAAAATTATTATTGAAATTAGTTATGACATCAATTTTAAAAATCATAATATACATAAAGGAAGGTGATAATAAATAATTAATACACATTATTTATAAAAATTAATGATAAAATACATCATAAGATGTTAAAAATAAAAAAATTACTATATACATAAAATAATTCCAAAAAAGAAATTTATTGATGAACCCTAAAAATATTCCAATGTTTTAGCCTGAAGAAAAACTTATATACTTTAACCTATAAATCCCCACACAAATCAATCATATGTTACATTCCCTTATACTATCCTGATTCCAATATATACTATCATGTTAACAAAAAATGTATTGATAATAGTTTCAGTATAAATTAGTTTTCCACTTGTAATGGCATTAATACTAATATCCAATTTTATATTTATTTTCCAAGTTGTTCTTCATAAAAAATAAAGGCATAATTTTAATAAATAAAAATAATTTTTATACTCAATTTCGAAGTGACACCTATGATTGAACATAATATCTTCCTTGTATGACAAATTTCTCTATCTATGGTGCTAAAAAATTAACAATTGGATCGAAGAAAAAAGTCCCATGCATCTTACAAAAATAATCAATATAATTACTTGTGTTATTTCTCAAAATCATTAAAATCCAAATTCATCATGAATCTATGGGGGATTTACCCATGGTATTCACAATTAGTATAATAAAAAATCTTTTCTGTATTTTAAAATGGAATTAAAAATATTAATTTTAATTAATGTTCCAGGGATTTCATTAAGTCATTCATGAAATTAATCATAAATTATACATTGGGGATTTTCTCTTGGAATTCCAAAACATTAATCAACAATAATTCAAGGGTAATTTCACTAAGTTGTTTCTAATTAGTGATCATAATTATTTTAATGGAGACATCCCATCAAATTCGAAACAAGGACAATCATGTATCCATAGGGGATTCTACCTTCAAATAAATAATAAGACAACATCGTGAATCAATGGTTTATTACTTCAAGGCCATACGAACCACTAAACATAATGAATACTATGTTTATTTTCCCTCCACATTACAAACTAGAATAATAATTAATGTTCATAATAAATTCATCAATAAATTTATTTAATTAAATTATATCCTATTTTTTATAATAAACAAGACCAATGGAATCAAACACACATCCTAGGTATCCCCTTTCAGACACCCACTATCAATTTCTCATGTCACAACCCCCACAACATATCCCCCATTAAATATGTTGAGTCTCGAAAAATAATAATTTACATGAAATACTAGAGCACATCATTTGTTTCCCTAGTAACTCACCCGTGGTCATATCTCATGTACTAGACACCCAGAGTGTTTCTCATTTAATTTACCAAGTCACTTACCATGGTAAAAAACACCTCATGGTTGAAACAATACACAATATACACACAACGATATAGTCATGTCCTATTGAGAGGTTCCATCCCATAATTTAGGGATAACAGTATTCTAATAATCAAATTAGGTCAAAAACATTTTAATTTTGATGTGACCATACAAAACATACATCAGAAAACAATGATATAATTATGGGGTAACATATAAACCACCTACCAGAGTGTTTTAGATGTATATGCATCCAATACTATCCATCGATTCATACAATACTACCTGAAATTTTAAAATTATGAAATATACAAATAAATAGGGCATAATGATATATTGTTTTTAGAAGGATAAATAAATAAATTTTGTATTCAAATCGACTCATAGATTTTCCTTAAGCATTACTATATAATGAAAAATGATCAAAATATAGTATAGTTGAGAGAGAAACCTCAAAAATAATGAGGAGGATGAGGTATTGAGAATTGGGTACCTATTCCAAAAAAGTAGGAAGACAAAATGTGGTAAACCGTTTTAATTCATGATGGTCAGGATCATAATTTTACATTTTTTAAGGTGTCACATTGTTTGTATCATAATATGAAAAAAATATTCACCAATAATGTGACTAAAACTACCTATAGAACAATGCATCATATGATTGGAAAACATGGTAAGAAAATAAGGAAGAAAATCTGAGGAGCCCACTATTATGGACACTCAACTTCAAATGAATGGTTCTACAATTTGATAAAATGTGGTCCTCCTAAAATTGGTTCATACAGTTAGCCATATAAGTTTCTCTAACCATGCAGAAAATCTATTCCAATTCTACAACATCAGTATTTTGATACCATTGGTCCATAAACAACTAAATAGTTATTATAACCTACCTAAATTCCTAATAACATGTTTTTGAAAAAACATCAAATAGAATAAAAATGTTTAAGGTAAAATTTTAAGAGGAATAGAACAAAAGAAATATAAGAAAATTAAAATACATACCCAAAATGAAAAAAATGAATTATATAATATTCATAAAAACTAAATTACATCATATGTACATATCATAGAATCTATGATAAAAATTCGATTTTTTAAATTTATGTATAGAAAGTGTTAATAATATTTATTTAAAATAAAAAACCATTTGTTAGACTATATATCATATTCTAACTTATGTCACTATCCACATAATTGTAAAAGGTATTGATGAGTGATGGGGTTACCATGCATTTAAAAGTCATCTCATATGAAAACCAGGGAAAATAATTATATTAAAAAAATATTTAATTATTTTATTAAATGGAACATTATCATTTGTGATAATCCCAGTACGACACACTTATAAATATTCCTTGTCTAAAAAACCTAGGATATTACATCCATGGGAAAACCACCTTAATATACTTCCCTTAATACATTAATCTTTAGGGATAATGAATCTAAACATGTTGTATCATAGGTATCACAAGGGAGGACGTGACATAACTTATAGGAAACACACATTAATAAAAATAATAGAAAACAAACATTAATCATTACCCAAGGATGACTCATCACTATCTGTGGAATGAAACAAAACACTACATATGATCTCACATTGTGATATATGATGTAAATAAATATTCTACACTCCTCATGGGTTCCAAATCGTTAAATAGTCTACAATCCCATGATAATGAATTTAAGATATGGCACTAGATACAAGATTTATCATATGTTATACCCTTGTTATATTCATTGAAATTCTCATTAAACATCATTAATATACCATGACCATATTAGATAAATTATAGTTTATGTATACTATCTTTCACATTGTTTTAATCATACCTTATTGAAAAAAACATAAATCCATGTATGATGAAAGGGATAACATATCGGAATTAATTCAATATATTATGAGGGGCTAAATCTCCATCAATAATATGAAATTAAAGAATTGGATAAAATAGATACAATTATTCATTTTTAGTTAAATATAGTGTAAAATTGAATTAAAAATTATATTAATGTGTTCTTGAGAGTTCCTTGTTTCTAGGAAACCAATACTTCAAATGAAACTCTATTAAATAATGTATCAAATGTGATGGTGGTGTGAGAATGTATGGGGAATGATAGAGCTCATCTCTAAGGGTTTTATAGTAGAACAAAATGATATGGTTGGTTGGGTGTTATATATTTATAATAAAATTTCATTAAAAATATAAAAAATAAGGAAGTGGAACATTAGGTACCCATGAATCCAAAAAATGAATCCCATTTATTCCTAATTAAATATGATACCCATTAGTAGTCCAATGAGGTATCATAACATAGTCACTATGTACCTACTAGTACATGAAACAATTTTTTTTTGTAATACAACCATATATCTATATTTAACTAAACCTAAAAAATACACAAGTAACCTTGAAGATAATTTAAAAAATTCCACATTTAAATCATCAATGTAAAGAAACATGTACATATAGAATCAATTATATGTGAAATTTTGTTTTCCATTGGTAAATAATTAATTAATTTAATGGATCATTTTAATTTTTTTGGAGTATGTTGTTTTTGTACATTTTAGGAGCCATGGATAAATTTGGGCACCATGACATGAAATATTTGTTTTCATTGGGAGTTTAATGACGTTTTTAAGATGATTCATTGTGTTTGGGTAGGCAAGAAGTAGGTGTAACCTATATCACTTTATTAAATATTGAATCAGGTACCAATTGTTTTGTATTAGGAATCCCATGTGCTTAAAAAGTGTTGTGTGTATTGTGGGTGGAATCAGGTACCTGGTGGAACCTATTAGCATAACCGGTATTCCTTGGCAATATTTTCAATAAAAGGGGTAATTTCTTTCCAAATCAAACACCTATAAAAACATGAGACTCGTCTTTTAACTATAATTTATATAACCCCAATTTGATCTTCTCAACTGGATTTTCCATGGAATATTTTTACAATCATTCTCCCACGATGATTAATGTGAATCCAATTATATTTCATCAACTAATTCCATGGTAATTCATATCTATTAATCGCCTCCCAATTATTCCTTTATTCTTTTTTTGTTTCCCTCTCTTTATTCTAGATATATTGATTGTTATTTCATTAGGAAAAACTAAAATCACCTTCAATCAAGAGGGTTTATGTTATCCAATTTAAAATAATTACCTGCGTCTTTTACTTTTACATAAGTTTATATTCACAATAAAAAATTTAGGTATGATTTATTCAATAGTTCTCATTAATTGAGGGAAGCATTAAATCTTTTTTTGCAGTTTTAATTGGGGTTTTAGGTTGTTAGGATCAATGATATTTTACAAGTATATTCACATTTGTTTTAAATTATGATTCTTAATTCATGATTTTTGGATGTGGAATATATATATTATTTTTTATGGAATTCATATTATATACATAATAGGAATTTTTTGGATTTTATTGTTTTATCATTGGTTGTTGATGGAGATGTAAAATCTTTCTAATGAATGAGGTATGAGTTCAAAAATAATAATTGATTTTATATGATATTATTGGAAACTTCTAGTTTATTTTATTTCAAAAATTATTAATAAACAATAATCATTATTTTTTGAAGATATGAATGAATAGTTTTCAGGAATATTGTTAAATTACATGTAATAGTGATTTCAATGGAGATTTATCGTCTATTTTTTAAAAAACTATATTTAAATATCATTATATTATTATAAATTTATATATAATTTCTTATTTTTTATGGTTATGTATAGATTCTTTTACCCAAATATGTTTTCATAGAACATAATCTTTGTAATCATTTCATGATGTTTGTCAGGAATGTCATATTTCATTATTTTCAAACCTCGATGAACTTGAATTCATTCTTTACTATCCTTTTTATATAATGTTGCAAATAATTTTTCGTGATTACACAAATATAAATGTTATAATTTGTTTTTTGGATGAAAGGAAGGAAAATATATCTTTTATAACATGTCCATTTCCTTTTCTCACTTGAATATGGTTTTCTCTTATGTATTAATGTTTGAATATTAATACTCTGTATAATGTAGTCATAATATTCAAGTCTTTTTACATGTCTCACCAAATAAAATATTTCCTCTCACCATAACTAAATGAGTAATAATTCAATGATCTATACGTTACTCTGGTTAAGTGTTTCATTAGTATCATGTTGATGGATATGCTAATGATTTGGGGGGATATTATATATATTTCATTGAATATTTAATATGATAAAATTTATATAATTTATTATTATATAATAGTTTTTTCTTAATTTATTAAAATGTATTTCGAAAACAATTTCACACATTATCTATTTTTTAATAATAGTGGTATTATATTGAATGTAAATTCACACTTAATAGCAAAAAAAAAATATATAAAGATTATTCCATGTTTTAGAGAGAATTTATAAGTAGATCCACAAGATTACATCGTGATGCGATCATGGGCCCTCGATAAGATGATGTTTCCAATGAACTATCCCCAATTATTTCCGATGAGAATTTGAATGAGATATATAAACATAAAAACCATTTCAGGACAATAAACAAGGTTCAAAAAGATGATATTTCATCATGGATTGAGGAAAATTATTTCTTGATTATTCAAATATTTTAAAGAGGGAATATTAAATTCTATGAATATTCAAATATAAGGGAAAATACCCTATAAATATAAATTAATTTTAAATGGAATCCCAAATCAGATTATGGGAGGCAAATATTTCATTTAACTTCCTTGCATTGAGAATGGATATTAGTGCCAAAATTGTGTTTTATCTCAATGCTTATGTTACTTTATTGGTGTTTCATGGATTTTAGCGTACATAATTTTGGTTTTTGGATATAAGGCTTCTAATGTGATGATCCATCATTTCCCCTGAATGTTTGGCCAATAATATTTCAACAAATAAGTGTTCAATACTATGGGTGAGGCATGTGGTGAAAATTATATATTGAATAGGATTTTAGTTTTTAGTTGGATGATTATGAAATTATATATATATATATATATATATATATTCTATGGCATAAAGTATATATTAGGATAATATTATATGGTGTATTTTAGGTTAATTTTTTGGGCTTAACACTCTGGTGGATGATTTCCTACTCATTTGGGTTCACAAATTGCTCTACACAATTTCATAAAAACTAAATATTCTAAAGGATAATGTAGAATATAATATTATTTATAGTGACCATCATGGTTCAATATAAATTCATGAACTCACATGTGGTGATGATCTTTATCTATTAATAGGTGAGCATGATTATATGTTGGGTTTGTATATATTTTACTATGAATATGTAGTGATAGATACTTTTGTGATATTAATTCAAATTTATTGGGAAAAGGTGATTCTTTTTTGCCTAATAACAAAGTAATGATATAGTTATTGAAAATATATTATATTTTATAATGATTTACCATATGATCTGGTGGGTGTTGAAGGATCAATCATAGTTAGTGAGACCTTCTTCACATATTATTTAATAATGTCTAAGAAAAGGAAGATGAATGGGGCTCATGTTGTATTTGGAGCTTTGATGTGGGAGAGTGGAATTATACTAACCGTGAAATTAGATATAAAAGAGATATTTTGCGAATTAATTTCATATTTTACTTCTTTTGGTTTGAGTTTGTTCTTATAGTGAAATCCTTAGCTGTTTGGGAGATTTTTCTATTTTACAAAAGAAAATTTTGATTATGATTTGAATATATAGAAAGACTGCATCTAATGAGTCAATCCAAAAATAAACATCAATAAGGATGATGTGAATAGTATGGGATCACAATGTGATGACTCTATCTTTCAATGATTTGGATTATGAACATCATGATTTTCTATTTATTCCTCTCATTTTAATCTCTAAATTTCCATATATTGAAAATATATTGCACCACATTTCATCAATATTTTTATACTATTTCCCTTTAATATATTTTTGGGGAATTTTTTTTATAACTAAATCACTCATAATTAATTTTTGTACATCACATGGGATGGTTTATTAAGTAATTTTTGTGAATACACCATCCCATTAATTCATTATAGGTATATTGTTTCCTTGGAACTTTGTATACAAATTATCCTTTCTATGGGATGGGTATTTGTTCTCACTCATATTATATTTGGATATTAAAATTTTCACCTATATTTAATGGAGTTAAGGCATCATCACAGATTGTGGGTGATTACCAAAAGTAGGTAGTGATGTTTTGGACCCTATTAGTATATGGAGTTGTTTTTATAAATTTAATTTCGTCTATGTGTTTCATATTTAATATAATTTCCATGTAATTATTGTTGTTTCAAAAAATATTAAATTTATTATATTTATTTAAATTAGTTGATGTGTTCATGAATATAATCCTTTATTCACTATTGTGTTATGAAATTTTGGAAGTCCCATATTGTGTATGCATATTCCCACATCCAACATTGAAACATATTTAAAATAATACAATTATAAGTAAAATACATGGTACCTTTTATATATTTATTTGTTCATGGATAATCTTATCAAGGAAACCATTTTGGCCAAACCCTCACTGATTTGGGAGAATTGATTGAGTCTTTGGAGTTTCTAGTATACATATGAAGAATTAATAAAGAAAGCCTCAACATTACAAAGATATGTTCTTTATTATTTCACGGTAAATCATCCTACAAACTTATTACCATTGAAGAAGGCCCCAACACATGTGTACTTAACATCCACTAAATATCTATCACAATCAACATTAGAAATTCGTGATAGATCATTATCCCTCTCTATAACATAGAATAAAACATAATTTTGAGTTCATTGAATATTAATCATGATTATTATTATTGTTGTCAAATGTTTTTCTATTGGATTACTTTGAAAATGGGCCATAGAGCATGGTTCAATGATAATATATAGTTGTTTCACAATCATCCACAATAAGAATCCAATAATTCTTATGTATAATGAAAGATATACAAATGGTCCATCCCCATGTTTTCCAAGTTTCTCCCCTTCTAAATACACAGTCGAAGATGGTTTGGGGTCATGATTGGTCAATTTATTCGGTAGATCGATTGCATATTTTCCAAGTGAGAAAATTGTGCGATCATTCCTATGAATAACTTGTTGTCCTGAGATGTACGTGAATTTACAAATCATAGAAATTTGAAATTCTGATTCCATTTCATTAGAAAATTCATCTTTTTATCCCTATATCCTTCAACCAAATATAATATCATCTACTTACACCATCACCATTGATTGATCATTTTTAGAATTCATCATAGAGAGATTGTTTTCTACTACACATATTTTCAATTCTATCATCTTTAAATATGTATTAACACAAGAACACCATGATTGTTATTCCTAATTTAGGCCATAGAGTGACTTATTTAATATTTAATCTATCATTTCATCATTACCAAGTAAAAAACCAAGTTGTTTTTTGATGTATAATTCGACTTCATGAACACCATTTAAGAAAGAAATTTTGATTTCCATTTGTTACACCATGTAGCCTGTTTGAATCTTCATTTAATGAACGAGCATGGTTAATTCCATTCGAGACATCAATAAAAATGATTGTTCAATATCAATTCCTTCCATGAATTAATATATATTACACATAAAGAGTTCCTTATTTCAAATCACATTTACATGCACCTTAAAATTATTTTTTAAAATAAACTTATTTCAAATCATATTTTCATTTCTAGGTCTCTTAACAAGATCCCATGTCTGGTTCTTTTCAATCTGATCAATCTCTTAATTTATGGAATTAACCCCTGATTTATCCATTGCATTAACATCAAATGAGGATCGTTACATAATGGATAGGAAGGAATAATTTTCTTCTTTCCTCATTCTCCTCATCAATGTGGGGGCAATCCAATCATCATTTATGTTGGATTGATCAATTTCTTCTCTTCTTTTTTTCTTTACAGTTTTGAGTGATGTTTCATAATCTATGGTTTCTCATTTAGATTAGTCTTATGAATAATATTTTTTGTGCTCTGAATATTTTGTAAGCCTTCTACTATATATGGATTTGAATCAATCCCTTGTACACTACCTTCTTAAACATCTATCATATCAACATAAGGGATTCATTGGGTACTTATATCATTGTATTAAATAATATTAGAATAAAAACATTCCACAATTCTTACAAGATGTTTATTGTAACATTTTTAGGCCTTTTATTCATATAATATCCAAGAAATATTCCCCTATGAACTGAATCACCATAATTGCCTTGATTTCATATTTTGATTCAGATGTAACATTTACTTCCAAACACATGAAAATACATTAGTGAGAACCTCCATTCATACCACAACTCATATTGTGTCATTGATTCATCAATATTTTTCAGTATTTAATTTTAATAATAGAATATTTATTGAACAACCTCTTCCTAGTATTGATGAGAGAAACAACTCTCAATCAACATGGTTTTGGCCATATTGTTCACTTGTAAATTTATACATTAAACATATCCATTTTGTTTTTAATTTACCAATACATCCATTTCATGAATCATTCCATGCTTTCCTGGTATTTTTTTACTCAATGGATGTGTATTCTCTTCCATTGTAATATTGTGGAACACTGATTGTGCGGCTAGTATCATTGTCAGGTATTACATGGTAACATTTTATGCAATCAAAAACATTTATTTATGGTGTATAGTCATAATTAAATCCACTATACTATAACCATAAATCAAAATAAATAATTTAAATTTTTCATTTGTTCAAGCCACATTTATTGAACTACATACATCAATGTGGTCAAGATCTACATGTTTTGATTTCCTTTTCTTCATTAGACAATAAGAACAGTAAACTGACATCCCTCATATGAATGTATCATATGTTTTTACAATTATCACTTCACAGTGATAATTTACATGAAAATGTTTTGATTAAATATATTTTCATAGAACTGATTAATAATGTGTTCGAACCTTCAGTTCCAGAAGTGGTTTCTTCAACAAAAGTTAAGTAGAAAATGTTCTCTTTACAATCCACATGGTATAAATTTATATTTGGTCTTCATCCTTGCATAATAAAGTTACTAGTCCTTCCTTTTATAGTGAATCCCTTTTTGATGAATCTAACTAGAACTCATGAGTACCAAAATTTCAATCATAGTCATGATATTTTCACACAAATCATCCATGAACAGAACTTCAGTTTTCTTAATCACTTCATTTCATAGTTATGTACTTCCACTTCCTTTGATCTTCAAAGCATCATCATTATCAAATCATTTAATTCCATAAACACAATTCCTAAAATTATCCAATAAATCTATATTAACCATTATATGGGTTGATAATCCACTATTAAGAATCTAGATGTTATTGTTCTTTGAATCGTTGAAAGCTATTTATGAAAGGGTTGATTTCAAATTTTTCTTCATTTACTTGCATGAAATATTTCATTGATTAGTTTCTAATGATAAACATTCCCATATCTTCTCAATGTTCATTATTTCATAATACTCATATTGTTCTTCTAGATGAGAAAATCTATTTTTGAGAGAAACTCCTTCAGGTAGGAAGGTACAGACTTTTCTCTGATTTCTATAGGTAACATTTCCAAATTTCCTCTTCTAACAATGATTGGATTTTTTCCATATTTATAAAATTGAAGACAATATCCATACAAAAATTTCTTATAAAAGTATGAAGAATTTAAATTCATTATTTTTTGTTGAATTTCATGTCCTTCCCCATTCAGATATATCCATGCTTATTCACAGTATGACATTGTATGGCCCAAATAGCCACAAAATTTTCGTTTCATAAGATGAAATATATTGTCACTTACATTCCTTATTAGGATCCCTTATTTTTAAATAGTATTTTACTGGAAATTATATTTGGATACTGGTGGATGATTTTCATATATCTTTTTTATATACAAAATTCATTGTAGGTACATTTGGTGGAATTTTGAGTGTGTCCAAAAAAATTTCCCTTTATTTTGGTTCATTTTGTTTCTATCCATTGATGTTTCATCATCACAGCCTATTATAGTTTTTCCAAATCATGTAGCAATCATATCATTAAAATCATTCTATACTCATTTATAAGGGTGATTATCTCTCTCAAAATTCTATGAATCTGAGAATATTCATAACTGTGATTTATTCATTGTTTTCAATTAATAGGATTATGTTTTGTATTTTCTCTTTATATTGACAACTTATTCTTCAAGACCCACAACTGTTTTATCATTCATATCAAATATATATGTAAGGAAATTGATTACCTTTCCTTACTCTCCAATCCTGATATTAAATTCCAAAACATAAACCACGATTTAGAAATCAGTTGAATATTCATTTTCTTCTTCTAGTTAATAAATTTATTCTTCATGGAGATCAACATACTCTGACGAGTCTTCTAGAATCGACCTCATCATTCTATTTCTCTCTCTTTGATTATCAAGTGTTCCATGATAATACACAAGTTTCAACAAGATATCAACATCACAAATCAACTAATTATCATTTAATTTATCTTTTTATGGTTCTAAATTTTCAAATGTTTCGATCATGGATGCTTGGGTTCTTGATTTAAACATAGCTTCATCATCTTTGAAAAATTCATTATCATATGGTTATTAATTAAATATAAAACTATTTCTCTCTAATTACATTCATGAATTGAAGTAACAATTTTGGGTAAATATTTTTTGAGGAATCTCCATGTATCCAGCTTCCTTTTCATTATCATTGATCTTCTTGGACCATTGAGAGGCAATAAGACCAAACCTACCTCATCAAAAATAGTCTTGTTGAAGCATTCCTTAAAATATCCATTTTAATATATTTAATTGAAAATAAAAAATGGAACAGAGTTCAACATATACATTATCTACATTGACACTATCTCAATAAATTTCTTGTTTTTCCATGTCATTGAAATCCATTTCCATTATTACATGATTTTTTGATTCAATTTCATAGATAGTAATTTCATATTCTACAAAACTGCTCAGTAGATCATCCAGATAATATTTATATAGATCACATTACTCAAGGGATTACACTTTTAGATTGTATAGAGGTATTAGAATTATCAATATTTTATTCACAATGTTGATGTCTATTATTTCATCGTTGAGTCCTCAAATTTCTCCAACATCATTAGTAATTCGATTGAAGATGATATTTTCATTTTCATTAGAATTCATTTTCAGATCATCGATCCTATTATGAAATACAAGGATTTTTACTTCTTTCATTTTGTTGTCTCCATAATATATATTTTTCAGTTAATCCCACATAGGCATGGATTATTTAAATCTCACCATCTTCAGGTATATTTTATGTGAAAGAGATATAGTATTGGAATGTTATTCCTTGGGCATCTGCATAATGATTTCTACTTTATGTTTCAGTCATAAATAGTCTTGTAGCCTCAGTTACCAGAACCCCCTAAGATGTGGACAAAAAAATCTAACCCATGAGAACATTGATGGGATCTCAATCTACTCTTAAAAATATGGATGTTTTTTACATAGAATATGAGAAATTACTTAATGATATTTGAATTCTCAATAACAAAAATAAGGAAATATTTACCTCTTGCATCTTTGGTCTTATGCAACTTATAATACCACAGAACACCTAGACAGGGGATGGGTGAAATAGTTTTTCAATTTTTTCATCTAATGTGATGGATCATATTCCAACATTGGTTGGAACATGTTAATCCTATATGATGGTATTGTGTAGATATTAATATAATTACAAGAAGTGATTCGACACAATAGTTTTACATGGTTCACCACTAAGGGGTATTCTAAGGAACATGGGTTGAAATAGATTCGGTCATTCAATAAGACAATTTTCATGAAATGTTATAGAATATTAAAGATTGGACATAATCACTCAGCTCTATACACAATGCTTTTAATTTTTCTTATGGATAAAACATTCCTCGAAACCCTTCCATGGACTCCCCTAGCTCAATACATTGAGAGAAGTCTTACTTAATTAATCAAAAAGATGTTCACTTCAGTAGAATGGTGGTTAAGTTATTTTATCTGAATATAAATGGAATATTTATGCATAAATTTCATTATTTGATTCACTTGAAATAATTTATTAAACAAGTTAGATTTTCAAAACCATAAATAATATCAACATTCCTCTTTTATGAAACACAAACTCATTCAATATTGTTTTTGTTTTTCTGCAATAAATATATTTCCATTCAACCCTCCTATTATTGAATCACCTCCACATGCTTCACTTGGACTATATAGACACAAGGAAGAATATGTATATAAGATTTGTTCCACATAAACCTTATGAACACAACTCTTTCACATGAAATAGACACCCAATCATAATTTTAAAAGGTAATATTTCTTGAATGGTGGTATTCGCAAAATTATAGACCTCAAAACCCTATTTTAATGTTCTATCCATTCCTTCCAATGTATTTAGTCCTCAATTTAGTGATACATTCAAGACATAAGATCATTTGGATAAAATTAATGTTTTTCATGCCTCTCAATCCTTTTCCAAATTTTCAAATGTTGAACTCAAAATTACACATTCGTGTTTGTTGCTTTTGAAATCACATTTTTGTGTAATATGATTCCATAAAAAAATATTTCTTGTGAATGATCCTTTCCTTTTCCTTATATTGATGAGAAGACCTGGAAACATTTCATGCATGAAACTTTCATATTCACCTTAAACATTGCATGCATATTCCTTTTCAAAAAACACCTTACTACATTCTCTAATTTTTCGATCCAAAAATAAGAATAACTCTAGAAAACAATGTCATCATTAACTGAGAATTCAAATGCATCAAAAAAACACTTCTCTTTCCAAATACATGATCTACCAAGTGTAGAAATACAAAACAAAACAAGAAACTGTTACCATAGTCTAACATCCTTTGTTCTAACATGTACACCACATGGATATCTGGTAAACCATGATATAGTGAATAAATAATTCATAAAGTTATGTATTGATTTTTGTTTATGGAACTAGTGATATGATCAAGGTATATTTATTGGATATTTGAATGGAGTTGAGGAAATTGTGGAAGCCAGTTCTAGGTGTTGGATGCACCTGATCACATCATTGAATTAGCATGGGTATCGATCAGATTAGAAATCTATAGCCCCAGACTACTGTTACTACAATTGGATAACAATGTTGGAGTATAAGTCCAAACCCATGAGGGTTACTGGAATGTCAGAAACCAATTAAACCAAACCAATGTAAATCATTCTACATGTTAGAAATTTTGTTTTCATTTTCACTAAATATAGGTAGATTGGATATAGATTAGAAAATAATATAAGGATTGGGGGTCAATTACAGGGTACTGGGAACAGGGTAAACCAACATATAGCTTTGGATAGACTTATATAATAGTCTTAAAAGTAGTATATAATAAATTTTACCTTGTTCAATGAAATTGGATCCATATAAGATGAAAAAGAATCATTGGTCCAACGTAATTTAAAATCTATGTGTTGAAAGATTTGCATATAAGAAGAATGAATTACAGGATGTTGGTCCTACCCTGATCTTGTCCAACTAGTTACTGGATTTTCAAATATCACCTCTTAATGTAATGGATAATGAAAAATAATGAGAATGAGAAATCTTCAAAACATGGTTACTAGACATTGTGTTACCTAGTATTGATCATTAGATAATCATTTTGTTAAGACCACCCCAACTATTGATCCTAAAACTAAGTAGGTTATCCACGCATTTCAAAGAATACAAAAAGAATATAAATATATAACCAACTATAAAAAACCTGATAATTTTGATAAATAATTAGTATAAGAATAAAATTAGAATTAATAAATGTTAAATAATAAAGAATAAAAAAACCAATCGAGCACGAATTTTTAATGAATAAAGAATACTGTAATGAATAATTCAGAATCAAAACATGTAATAATTAATAAAAAACTCATTCTTAATGAAGATATAATGAAGAATGAAATAAGTGTTCATGATGAAAGGAAAAAAATGTTGAAACATATGTTGAAGATGGAAAAGGAATCACTATGGGTGTAAAATTGGTGTCGAATGATTAAAAAATGAAAATTATTTTCTAAAAAATCAATGGAATGTCGCGAAACATGTTTGGAATGAAAAAAATGAAAATAGAGGAAAAATATGGATAAAAATGTGATAAAAAATTATTACTCTAGATATTTTTATTTCATGCATGTACATTATAGTGTTTTAATATATTTATTTCTAAAGCTAAATGATTATTATTTTCCAAACTTTTCACATTTTGATATTTTTTATATATTATAGAATGATACAAAGAAATTCATTCAATCAACATAGGAAATGTTCATGGAAAATTTTAAAACATAGGATCGTATATTAAAAACTCATGCAAAGGTCATTATTAAATATTTATTGAAATTAAACAGTTTTTCTATCCTCGGACGCAATGGTTATGAAAATGTAATTAAGGGTTATATAGAATTGAATAACTAACATGAGATCTCAATATAAATTTAAATAAAAAATTACCACATAGAAAAAATACACATTCATCCTTAATTCCACAACACAATGAAATAACCACCTCACGCTATATAGAAGAGGGTGCATAAAAAAGTATGAATAAAATTCCAAAAAGCAGCAGTTGTAGGGCTCAGTAGTGGTACACTCTTCTCTCGAAAGAATATATTGTCAAGGCATGAATCCTAAATGTTATAAATAGTATTAGGGTACAATATTTTAAAAGTCACTTCATCAAGACCTTAGCATCGTGTGTCATGAATTTCATGTTTCTAGATAATTAAATAACCTGTAATGTATTACACGATGTGAAATCCACATCAGTAGTGGTTTTTCATATATTCACTATCTTTAACATTCCAGATGTGTTCTTTTACTCAATTTGTAATTTATTTTAACATTGTGTGATGAATTCATGTATTACATTGGTAGTGTACTTTTTCTCTGAAATCTCACATCATGTGATGAGATACATGACGTATAAGTTCCTTCTTCTAGTTCCATAGCTCTATTGTATCCCCAAAAACCAGGTGTCGCTCCATTATCTTTTCTCATGACATAAAGTGTATTTAATCTCCAAAATTCTTTTTCTATCTTTTTCTATGTATCAATTGTATCCTATAATAAACAAATATCTTGTCTAAATGGTAATCATTTGTGGAAAAAAATAATTTATCTACAATAATCAATATATCAAAACATTATAAAATACATTTATGAACTTTATATATCAAAGATGAATGTTTTTTAAATAAAGGGAAATCAAAATATTAAATATCATGTTAAGTGCATTATATTTATGTCCAAAAAGTTGTTTAATATCTTAAGTGACTTCTTTATTGAAATATCACATCCTGTATGTTCGTTTCATGCCATTTATTTGTGATGATATATTCCCACAGAAGATTTTGTTCGATTCATTAAACATGTGATCCATTGAACATATCATGCCATGCAGTATCTTCATGTTATTCCTGTGACTCAATTTTATCAAGATACTAATCATTGAAATATGCACATCATGTAATCATTGTACACATCGTGTACTTGATTGTGCTTATTTAAAGTCTTTTTGGGATGGTTGGTGGCTCACCATGCATGTTGTGAATGTATTTGACATGTTATGTACTGTATATAAAATGTTTAAAGACAATTTCTGGCACTCTTTCATAATTATAACTTTGAGATCAGCATTCCTAATTTATTCTAATTTAAACTAGTAACCTAAAATATTTATCAAATAAATCATAAATAAATGTATCCAATATGTGTATATAAATTCAATTTATTTGACACTAACACACACATCATTGAGTTCAAATGGGTGATGGAAATATTAGAAATTTTCAGTCTCAAACTCTAATTACAAGAAATGAATAGGAAAGCTGTAGTGTGGTTCGAAATAATGAAGACTATCGGGGGTTATAAAAAACTGAACAAACCCATCATAAAGGATTCCTTACATTATCTCATTTTGTTGGATTTTAAAAATACTAGGATGGTTTGATTTAAATTCAAAAATAATTGAAGGGATCTTGGTCAATATTAGGCTAAAGTCAAAGGTGTTGTACATAATCTATATTGGGATAGAACAATGGTGTAGGCTTTGAATTAGTGAAAATAACAACAATTATCCTTGGTCTACTCTATGGGTCGACCAAAGATAGTAAAGACTCTTTAGTCTAGATTAATTAAAATCCTAAGCACATGATTATTGGTTTTTAGGCATAATGAATTATAGGATATTAATCATACCTTAACCTTCTCCAAATAGGATATTGTAGTTCAAATTGAACCTTTGATGGTTAGGGACAATTAAAAAGAATGATATTGAAAAAAGATATCAATCTAGTTACATGCCATTGAGATAGCTAGTTTTGATATTTATACATTTAGTAGCATCAAACCACCCCTACTCTCTACCCCTAACCATAATTATGTTATATACACATGGAGTAGACGATCAAAAGACAGGGAATACAAATAATCTAATCATAATAATGAAATTATAGAAAAATATGTAATCTATGATTGAAAAAATAATGAGTAAATGTTAAAAAATTTATAACAACAAAAATCCAATTAAGAACGAGTTTTCAATGATGAATAAATGAATTAATGAACAATAAAAAATAAAAAAAATTATAAGGAAATCAAAAACTCATTCTGAATGATGAAATGATGAAGAGAGACACTAATATTGATGAGGAATACAGAGATGTTTTTAAACAGACATAGAAAATATAAAAGATTTCAAAACAAGTATAGAATTAATATAGAATGATTAAAATCAAAAAAAAATTTATAAAAAAATTAATAGAATGAATTTAAATATGTTTCCTGTTAAAACAAATGATGATTGAAGGAAATTATCAATGAAATTGAGATAAAAAGGAACTATGTTATACTTTTTTACACGGAGGGAATTAAATATATTTATAGGCCTTATAATTACATGATATTTATTTCGTGAACATAATGTAATAGATTATTTTACCTCATTACTAACATATGAACTTCATATAAGTTAGAATCATTCCATGCATTGGCGATCCACATTTCCCATTGAATAATCAGATCATATCATTGAGTAGGAGTGCCTTCGATGATTGCACTTCCTATAATCTAGGAACTTAATTCTTTTGATTCGAATTTAGTAGTATTATGATCATTGAAATTTATTCACCATGTAATGAATGTACACCTTGTTTTTTAGCTTCACACCATTTAATGGATTTACATGATAGTTTGTAGCTGTGTAGGAAGGATATTAATGAGGCCTACACATCATGTATTGTATACATGGTGGGTAAAATCTATTTTTGGACCATTTTCCGAATTTATTCAATTGATTGATGAATTAATAATACCAATGAAATGAAACCAGAACCCAATTCATTTTTCCAATAATGACTGAATAACCCATAAGTTAATGTATCCAATATGAATATATAAATTATTCTTATAAACCTCCCCCACACATGAACAATTCCTTATCCACATGAATATAACATCTCAATAGGAATTCAATAAGATTTAGCTTTCAAAATAAGAAAAATGCTCTAAAATTTTCAAAAAAATACGAAGTGTAAGAAAAATTTATTCCTCTATAATCAATCCTGTGATAAAAATTATTCATGCCTCAAGTTCACTTCTATTTTCAGAATCCCTGTTTTTTTATAACAATTTCATAATTGTTGAATATATTATAAAAAAAATTTCAACTTACATCACAATAAAAAATCATTCATTACACAAGGTAAAATGTAAATGGAGTTATTCTCGTACCCCTTACTACATTTTCCTTACCATAGGCTTTCATTGGTTTTATCATCTCATGTACACAAGGAAAAATATAAAATAAATCATGGGGGATATGTAAAAAGGGTTTCAAATGACTTTAAGGTAGAGGGAAGTTGGTTAAAATGTATAAATCAATCTCAAAAGGTGGGAAAGATCTCAATTATAATTTTTTATTAATATAAAATGTTCAATGATGTAAATTATCAATGATAAAAAGGTTTCCATGCCCTAAAAGGCTCAACGATCATCCATGAGTATATCAGGTAAGTATCAAAATCATTCCATGTTCATTTCATGTTTTTTATTTTTTTTAAAAAAATTCATGTTCAGTATAGATCTCATATCCATCCCTGAACAAGATATTTTCCATTAGAGTATTCATTAGTCTAGAAGATATGATTTTTTACCTTTCTAATACAAAACCCTATATATATATATTTGATTCCATTTTCTTTTTATATACTTTTCGATAGAATATGTAAGGTATATTAAATCACAAATATAGTCATGGAACCAATTATCTTAGTCCAATGAATATTCCATCGTAGTTCTCCTCAATAACATCTTTCATCCATTAGTAAAGAAATTTACCCCTAACATGTTCAATGGATAATAATGCATAATACCACAAGTAGGGTAGGAAGGTATAAATTCCTTGAAATGACTCCATCATAAATTGTTTATTCATTGATACTATAGGATAATTAATGATAAATATAATGTGGATCTTTCGAAGTGATATATAAAAAAAATCACCTCCATAATACCAAATGTTTATTTTTCAATCATTGACTCAATATGATCTCAATGAAAAAAATATAGGTTTACATATCCCATGTATCTCTCAAAATATGTGAAAATTAATAAATTCTAGGTTCACAGTACCTATTGAGAATTGGAGTATAAAAAATAAATTTGTATCACTAATTGTATAAAAAATTTTAATAAGTAAATTCTACTTTATGTCAACCATATAGGCTTGGGAATCAATCAGTTTATACCATCATCTCAGAATACATCTTGCTCTTACTAGAACAAGTTGTTGTGTCATTAAACTCAGGGGTATGCATGACATATTTTACCATGTATGGAGCACACTGTACATGATTCTCATTTAGAAAGAGTCTCATTTTTGTCTAGTCATAGTGGGGAACCCTAATGTGAACTGATCTCATGTTAGAGATCATCATGATGGTGTGTGATGATAATTAGATGATGAGACATCCAGAGTTATAAGGGCGATGTTGTTGGCATATAGACATCAATAACGATGGATGAGGCAGATAACCATTACCTATCCAGTATAACACAATAATGAAATGAATACAATAAAATGAATAGTATAAATTTTTTTATATCAAATATATATATTGAGAAATTATATATCAGTAAGAAACTGTAAACAAGAAATACAAAAAAAATCACACAAAAATTGTACAAAAAATAGATGAGGGGACTAGGAAAAACAATGAAGTAAACTTCATACCATCAATTCCCATATCGACTTTCTGCTCTCAAATAGTTTATTCCTATAACTATCCCACCATATCGATATTAGTGACAGAGGAATGGGATAGAGGATGAACTCATGTGATGGATTTCATGGTATTTTTAGCGATCTATGTTGACAATGGAGGTGAGGTGATGAACCAAATGGTGGTCATGTGTCCCGAGATAGAGTTGAAGAAATGAACCTTAGTGGATGGATGGATGATAGGGACCTTACCCTATCGGTCCTATTCATCAAGAAAATACCATTGAACAACATGGATTTTATGGTTTAAATTCATAGAGTTCTAGTCCATAATTGGTTCCTTGATAGAGATGGGTGTAGGGAAGACAAAGTTGGGTTGGTGGGAGGCGGTAGTGGCTGGTGGTGTGTGGTGGGTTGTCCAAACATTTTCATGGACTAACATTTTCTTGATTTCAAATTTTTCCTTTTATGTATTATGAATCCAGTCTTCCAATGAAACTAAGAATTTATTATCTTTATTTTGTATTAATGGATATTTATATTTATGAATCATATAATAATGTGTAAAAATTTCACCACGATTATATGATCCACCAGTGTCATGCTATAGATACAATATGGAAAATTTTATACATGTAGCCATATATGGTGCATACCACACTCGACATCATCAAACCAGATCATTATACACTCATCCTTATAGTTGAATAATTTTAGAGAAAACAAACAAAGTTCCCTTTACCAGTACAACATGATACTGGTATTGAAAGGAGGTATAATGAACTGTTTGTACATAGTTTCAATTTTTTTATCATGAACTGTGTGAACACCGTCCATAATAAGTGGAATTAGAATGGTTAGAAAATAGTATATCTAACCATATAGAAAAACTGTGAACCTCACTAAAACAGATAAAAATGAAAAAAATTCCACTTCCTCCTTATTTCTTTTCACCCTATCTTTATTTCTCTTCCATGTGCTCAAGGGGGCTCCAGCCCATGCTCCTCCTATACTCTCATCTCAAAGTGTTATATAGATCCCCATTATCTTGTGTTGAATTAAACCATTGTCAAGTGAGTTTTATATCACTCAGTGAGTCTAAGAATCTTCCTTCCTTTTTTCTACATTTATCTCCTCTCTAGATTCATTGTTTTGGTGTATCTAAATTCGCCATATTATCAAGGAATTCACCATTTTTCATAAATTATCTCGATATGTATTGAAAGATGCATTAATATTGTTCATGTAAGTCATCAATAGTAATTGGTTAGTTTTCTATATAATTAAATTTAGAGTTTTGATTTTCTTTAAATTGGGTCACTATGAATTCTGGCGGGACTTCCTTGTGGCGACTTGAGAATTTTTTGTTTAACATAGTAAATTAGGATTGGAATCCCATTTTAACTTTATTGACCATATTAAGGACCATGAACCTCAAATTAGAACTACACAAGACATTGTAATCTATGAATGGCTTAATATAATTAGTCTTTCTCAAATAAAACCCCCATTTAATTGTATTTTTTTCTCAACAATCAATGTGAAGTTAAAATGAATTCTAGGAGGACATGACAACCACCTATCTATGCCTTAGTGACCAACCCCTCATTTAGGTGATTAGGGATTATGTCTTATTTAAGTAACTAGGTGTTCTCATATATAATGCATGTTAGCGTGGCCACCCACATACCTTTTCTTGTATGGTGTTATCTTCCATGGGTATTCTACATGGACCTATTACTTTTATTCAGTTCTCAGAAACCATTAATTATGGAATTGGCTACCTGATTAAAAAATGAAATGGTATGAGTTATGGCATGATTATTTCCTGTACCTTTCAACTTTATAATTTAAATGGATTATGGGTGTGAACCTCATTAAATCAACCTGATTTATAAGATGTCATGGATCTACACATGGAATCATTAGTATTTAAAAATTAAATAAAATTAATGTATTAGTTACACCTTGAAAGTCACTTTTTTCTCTTTACAGATTACTATGGAAGGGATCATAGGTTTTTGATACATTGATTGTTAGGGGTGATATATGTTATATCATGGATGATCTCATTGTTTGGGTCACTTATCTTCATATGAGCAACACTGGTTTCTGTCGAGAAAACATCTGCTAAAGCCACAAGAAAATGCTTAAAAATTCATTTACTATGACAGATACCATAAACAACCACTAAATTGAAGAAACCTCCTCATATTTTATGCTGACACACAATTTAGACATTGTTTCAAAAAACCATCTATCTGTGGTGATTTTCCTATAGTTCCACCATACACATCTTCTATAAAAGCAATGCTACCCATACATAAATCGTAAAAACCACCTCATATATGGTTAAAATAAAAATACCATTAGAAAAACCATATGAAATTTATGAGGGTGAAAATTAAGTTAAAATTTTGTGATTTCTGCATAAATGACAAAAAAAATGAAACTAAAATGGGGTTTACTTATTATAATATAGAGATTACTATAAAAATGTTTGTGTGATAAGAAATTTTCCCCATTATCCCTGACCAAAAAAAATTTCAACAGATGTTATTGTAGTTCTTCATCAAACAATGATGTAATTTACACATCATGGTATTTACGTATCTCATAGGATGTTCAAATAGGAGAAGGGAATTCAACTCTACCATGTGTAAGGATGATGCACTTTCTCTCCAATGACATCTGTGTTATCATGTAACCCATGACTAGATATTCCCAAATTCCAATACACTATATGATTGATTTTTAACTAACCTTAACCAATTCAGTAAAGGAAGACCTGGTCACTAATGGAATATATGTCATTAGGCCTTGTCCATATATGATTTTATCCTCTAATTGGTTTTAAATGTCATTCTATAAACTTTTGAGATACAAACCAATTATATATAAACTCATATGTAATGATGTTGGTATTCCAATGTCGACTTTCTTAGAATTAAATATTTATTTTAAAAATTACTTTTATTGAAAACTGGAAATCCACAAATGTTCAAAAAAATACCACAAAAACAAAAAAAATTTAAAAATCCATGAATTAAAACATGAATTTTTTAGATGAATTCTCCCTATATAATCTCCAATGAAAATTATTTCCCATTGTATCCAAATCAACCTATATGATTCCTTTAATATTGTAACCAATATTTCATAATTTTGGATCAAATCCTCAATATTTATATTCCTCTCATTGAATCCTCTTATCATAATATCAGATTTCTTTTTGATACACACACATTGATCCTTGTTGGTATATATTAGAGTATTTATTTCATCCACCCTACTAGAATTATCTTGATAATCCTTAATAATAGGGGAATCCTCTACCATTTCATCATTAGAGTGAAGGATAATCTCCCAGGGATTTACCCTTTTTCCATCTTCCTCACCCACTACACATAGTAGGACAATGATAAGATCACATTTTTTTTCCATTATTTGCAGCATCCTTGCCTGTATCCAACATAGCTTCATCCAAAAGACCTTTGTAAGGAAATCCTTGAATAATCGTGGCCTCTCAATTAAACTCATCCACTATAAAATACCCCCCCCCCCCCAAATCTGAGACTAGTCTACCATCATGCCATAAACCTATTAATTATCCTTATAATCATCGATTTAGTTCATTATTATTTCAATCAAAAGGATCAAACATTTATTCAAATCCTTTTTTCTCACTGGGTTTAGAACCCATCATCATGGACCCAATTTGTTTCGTAATATGACACTTTTTTTAGGTAGATAAGAGAAATCATTACAACCATTAGATTTCTTCATCTGTCTCATAATGAAACTCCTTGAATCACAATTTCCATTCTATCACTTCCTTCTCCATCAACCATGAAGGCTTATACTATGTCTTCCATCAATACTCTCAACTAAGAGTTTTATATATATATATATATATATCATCTCCCACCTCTTCCCTAGGGAATAATTTCCATTCCTCAGGTTTCTCTTCCCATGTTGAATATCTTTGATTCATAATGATTCATTCAATTAATACACCATAAATTCAGTTTCTAAGATTAACAGTAGACATTGTAATTATAGGGCATGACCTACTCAAAATATACACTGAGCCTCCATGCACATCTATTGATAACTATAATAAATTCTAATGGCCCATATAGGCTACTGAACCTCCCTCTCTTGTCACATGTATAGACACCTCTCTTAAAAAAATTAATTTGAGTCTCACTTCCTCTGCATAGGATATAGATTTTGGAATGACTATATTTGGTTCTATAAAATCGGATGCATACATCCTCTTAAGCTACCTAGACCTAGAATGTTCATACATTTTCGATGTGGGTTTGACCAAATCATTTATCCATTGTATTGAAAATCACCACCACCATCAGATGTAATATCAGTGGCCTATTTAGTTTTTATTGTAATCAGCAAATGTTTCATCCTTGTTTCCCAAACATATATGCCTTAGATTAAGGTCCAATTTTATTATGTTGTAGTAAAGGATCATAATATCAATGTAGACAAAAAACCACTCACCCAAGAGATAATGTCTACAACATATTAAATGGTGGAACACAACTACCAATTCCAAACCCTAAGTTATATAGTTTTTCTTATGATTTCATAAATGACATGACCAATTAATAACTACATACTCCATATAAATCAATACTACTATCAAACCAATTCTTGAAGTAAAAAAACATAGCAAAACCAATACATATCGTGGAGAGAACCAATACTGGGGAAATAACCATCCTCCTCTTTAGTCAAAGAAACTCCACCTCACATTTGTATGACGACTAGAACAACACTCCCTTATTCTTCAGAAAAATTATGGGTGTTGATAAATATGAGAAGTCCTATAAAAAGTTACAATAATATACCTCTATAACAAAAATATTCATGACCTTGAAAATGTTATGGGGCCTTGCCCATGTCATTAATTCTTCTACTTTCTCTTAGTCCACGAATATACCTAACTCATTCTCCTCCTTCCCCTAGAATTTCATCTCTAGAATCAAAATGTTATAAATCAAAAACATGGCATTAATTTTATGTGCTAGATGTGTCGTAAAAGAAAATCTAATAATTTATATCACGGTGCTCTGGGGTAAGTTAGTAGTTGTGGATGTCATCAATGAACACCAAAATTAATGAATCTATATTTGGGAGAAACTTCTTGTTCATGAGATCCATGATCACTTTTGTTATATTCATAAATGAAAATAGAATCACCAAGAATAGATATTTCCTACACATCCTATGAAACAACATACTCATGATTTCCTCCTCTCTAACCCATAACTATTGATAGCACAACCGAATATCAATTATGGTGAACAAAAAAACTATCTGTAAGTGCTAAAAAATATCACTGATCCTATAAATATGATATCAATTCGTATCCATCACCTCAATATTCTTCTATTAATCTATGTAGAGTCAAATACTACCATCTACCATCATGGTTAAAAAATAAATCCTCAACACATAGTTAAGTAAATGTCACGATAAACGCCTTTTACTCCAAATCATAGAATTATTCATTGGGATCCTTAAATTTAGAAGACAATATATGATAAGGGGGATTCAAAATTTGATTGGAACTTGGTATGATTTTAATCATAGATTAATCTCCACAATAATATGTATTTTCAATGAACATCTCTTAGAAGATTTACTAATGGAGAAATTTTATTAGAGGCCATGATGAGCGGGCATCCACTATGTTGGTTTTTGGCACAACAAAAGTGCAGTTTGGATGACACCCAACAATAATTTTTACCATGATCAAGGATTTATTCCAGGATCAATATGATGATGAACAACAGTCTCCACGGAATAGAATCAATGATTTAAATAAAGATGGAAGAGTCTTAAATCCTTTAGAGATGATATTTCACATCATGTTTATAATTAATTTAATTAATTCCATAAAGAAAAAAAATACCTAGATCATTGATATTTTCATTGTTGATGATGTTGATCATCTTTAATGTCCCTTTATGGATTATCTTGTTTCACTTATGAGGATCCAAACTAGAATCCCTCTAGGGGTGATCCACACATGCTTTGATGTCCCCTGATCGACACCAATCATTCTACAGGTTCTAGCACAATGAAGTGAGTGTCTTGTGTCTGTAGTTCTTGATCGCTTGTTCTTCAGCCTTAAAGAGTGTCTTTCATTTTTGAGAGGAGCGTGAAGAGGATTCGAGAGAGAAATTGTTTATCATAACAATTCTAAATCCACCGAACATGCAGTTTGGTACATGGCACAATAGAAGCAGGTTTATTTTTTTTTTGATATGTGGATTTTGTTAAAATATTTAATTAAGTTAAAAATTTAAATAAATTAACAAACATATTGAAAACTCACACTTTTAATAATAATACCACGTCACTTTTTATGGTGAGCCAACTTGTGAAAAATAGAATTATAAAAAAATTCCACATCACAAAATAATATCAGTGTTATTAATATTTTAATTTGTGCTAACTAGTTAAATATTTATTTACCATCTTTCAAATAATTATTTCACTATCGAACTGAACATGGTCCACTCAAACTCAACTTCACATTATTGAAAACCTGAATAAATAAATAATTAATTAATTCTCTTAACAAAATATTTTATTATATAACTGTAAATAAATATTTATTAAATTTTCAATAAAATAAATAAATATATTTAACCAATAATTTAGTGAATAAATATATAATTAATTTTATGAAATCAATTTAACATGAATAATATTATTCCATTGTAATGAAAATAACATTTATTCCATTAATTAAATTAAAATATAATTTAATCGAGACCACTAGAAATACATTGTGTGTGACCCTATAGGATTCAATGTCTTTGGAATTAGGTGAGATTGCCTAAAGTACAAGATTACTGTCTAGCAACGGGCCAAGGAACTCAAGAAAAAGAACTTAAAGATGAAAAAATGACATCCACATATTAACTCTCAATGAGTAATATAATCCATGTGTCTAAATATCTCATCAATTAGGTTTCATGATAGTATCATCAACCATTTTTCTTGATACATCATTCATTGTCTAACTAAAATAAACTTGTTGTTATACCATGTCCATGGAATTTCACCTAATGGTTCTATTTCTATCAAATGGAAAAGATATCAACTTCCGTAAATGGAAGTGTAAAATACTTCCTCAAATTATTCATTAATAACATGCCACTCATGATGCACCTAGTGTACCCTACTTCATCCCAACTGTCTTCATGATGGTTTTTATCAGAAAATAGAAGTGCACGGTTTGTGACATATATTAATAAGGATAAGAATATCAGATAGATACATCTCAATGTTTTTCATTTTAAAATTAACAACAAAGCAGGAGAATCTCTGAGGGAGTGATGCGAGAATGAGACTAGTTCCCAGTTCATTAGAAATTTTAAACCCAAGAACCTCCATGCGCTCAATGTATCCAATGATCTTGACAACATGAGGCCTTTCTTGGGAACCCTTTTTAAGATTACTCAGAAAGAGTTCTTTAGAGATCTCAAACCTTTTTTATCTTTTAATCTCATGGTAAAGACCCTGAAGGTTCTTTAGTATGCTATAAGTATCCCTGTTTTCATGAGACTTCCTGAGCTCACTATACATTAAAGATATCATCAAGCATTGAATGTCGATCTCATCGTTCATATGTTTCACATATACTACAAAATCCACATCACTATCCTCTTTGGCATGTGGATCAATAAAGTATGACTCAAATACGTAAGAATTATGTTTGTGGAATAGGATAACTCGAAGGCGTCTAAATCATTTCTGGAAGTTATTGTTGGTTAGGATGTTGCCTTTATCTAGAATTGATGGAAGGGATAGTGTGGTTAATGAGATTTTATTTTTTTTCTACAATTAAAAGATCAAATCATTATTACTTTCATGATTAAATTTAATGGGAAATAATAAATTTATTTTTTTATGTCTCACGCTCTTTTATCTAGCCCCAATGTCCCAAACCATTGAAATCGGAATGTCCAGTTTCCCTGACATTATAGGGGCTAGGATGGATATTCCCCTTCTCATAACACAAAAATGGGTTGTTAAGCTATTTTATAGTATTTATATTTGAAGGTCTTTTACAACTACAGGATTTTATCTCATTGATTTGTTGAGTGTACTCCCCAATCCTGAAATTTTGACTTTTGATTTCACCAACTATTACCTCCAATATTACACCACGTCTTTCAAGGGTCCTCTTCTTGATTTAATATGGTTATGTCAACCTAAAAAATTCATAACGGCATCCTGTATAAAATTTAGTGTCCCAAAAATGGTTGGTTAGACACATAGTTTTGTTGAGTTATTCCCTTAATCAAGTAACGAAAGGCTTGGTCTGACTTAATATTTTATTTGAGGGATTTTTATCTCTTATGCGTGAATTTATTATTATTATTATCATGTTATTTTTAATGTTATGTGGAACTTACTTATGTGATTAACCATGTCAGGATAATATTTACACATAATCCGGCTTTATTTTAGGTCCATCTTACATGCTTGTTTAATTCATTAGTTATGAGATCAAGACAACACATCAATATTGCTATACCATTCAACTGAAATAAAAATAAATAAAATGGAATGACCATGAAATTTTTTAATGGTTAGTTTATCCAATAGTTGATAAACTATCATTGTGCTAGGGAAGGAACACCTTGATCCTTTTCGGTTCATGTTTACGACTTTCCACAAGTCCACCTTTGTATCTCTAGAGTTTGGTTTCATCTCAGCTACTTCTTAAACCACCTTCTCCATCTTCAGAGTTACATATATTAAATATTCTTTTAATCACACATGTAGGTGAGGGGTATAATAGGGTTCTACAAAAAAGAAACCATGGTTGTGCAGGCCCTGCATATTAATGAAGAGAAGGCTTCCCGGAGAACAATATTAAATTTAAATAAATAGATTAAATGAATCTGTCCACATACAAAGGTCTTGGTCTATCCCAAGATCGTCCATGAATGGAAAGATATTTGTGTAAAAATAAACTAGAATTAAAATTTTTAATCGTACTTGTTTAAGATAAATCACACTCAAATCAATTATTTATCAACATTAATTAATGAATCATTTTCTCTTAAACACTTTTCTGAATTTCCATTATATTCTCATCCATCATAATTTTAGACAAATAAATTCAATTAAAATTATCTTTGTACATAACATGTTCCTTGGATGCAACCTAATGAATTCATGTTTAGAACTACCCAATGAGTATAAATAAACCTGACCCAAATGATTAATTAAACGCGTATATATAAAATACATATCATGTGTTGGGTCTCATCTTTACACCCTCGCCATGGTACATGTCTCAAGGGTTTGTATAATATAATAATAAATTTTAATAAAAATGTGTAGTTAGGATGAGTACATGGTGTGTAGTTCCAAATACACAGTTTGTACTATTGTTCACCATCAATCTAAAGTACATGCCAGGGGATACATCACGTGAGTGTACTTTTGAAATATTCAAAGTACATGGTGTGTCTTATGGTCCACAAGCCATGTAATATCTGTGTTACATGGTCTCTAGCCGGGAAAGCTGTGTATGGGGTACACAGTCTATCCCTATCCAGAAGGGACTACACATCGTGTCCAATGTTTCACATGACATGTAATTTGGAAACCTTGTGAAAAGTGTTCCTGGTCAACACTCAGAGTCATTAATACTTACAAATACTACAAAGAAATGGCATGGTTTAGAGGACCATACCTGGTGCATTTAACCTTGACTACACGACGTGTTCTACTAAATACACACCATGTGTTCTAGAGTGGTACGAAAAGGAACCATTGGATCCAATGGATGAGATCCTCTATTTTATTTTAATCAAAAATAAAAAAAGATAATTTTCCTAAGGTGAACGAGAAACAAAAGAGGGGGAACAAATATTGAGATTCAGATTTGCAAAAAAATTGACTTAAATTGAAACAAATAAATTATTAAATGTGTAAATCATCAACCAAATATTGAACCAATACTAAACTATGATGTAACCCCTCTGATACCACTTGTATGATTCATGTGTAGTTGAATCACAGTTGGGCCAACACCCAACATTAATTTTTACCATGATCAATGATTTTTTCTAGGATCAATACAATGATGAATTCTAGTCTTCACATAATAGAATCAATGATTTAGATAAATAAAGAAGTGTCGTGAAACCTATAGAGAGGATCTTCCACATCATGTTTTAATTAATTTAATTAATTTCGTAAATAAAATGATACCTGGATCTTCGGTATTTCCTTCATTGATGACGTTGATCATCTTGAAAGAACCTTTTTAATAATCTCATTCTGCTTCTGAGGATCCAAAATAGAATCCATCTAGGGGTGATCCACACAGTCACTGATGGCCTCTGATCGACACCAATCATTTTCTAGGTGCAATCATTGCAAAGTGAGTGTCTTGTATTAGTAACTCTTGATCTCTTGTTCTTCTACCATGAAGAACGTCTTTCATTCTTGAGAGAGGCGAGAAGAGAATTCGAGAGAGAAATTGTTTGTCCCAACAATTCTCAATTCTCGTGGTGTGAAATTCTATACAAGTCACAGTAGACGTACATGTCTATTTATCAACATGGGGCATCAATTACAATAATTAATTGCATAACAACAATTATATACTTCCATAACCATAGATTAAACCCATGATTTTGATAATTATATTATGTCACTATTTATGGTGCACCAACTTGCGAAAAATAGAATTATAAATAAAATTTTGAATCATAATATAATAGAAGTGTTATTATTATTTTTATTTGGGAAAACTAGTTAAATATTTTTTTTCCATCTTGAAAATAATTATTTTACTACCTAACCGGCCTTGGTCTGGTCGAACTACACATACATTTACTGGACAACCGAATAAATAAATCAATTAAATAAATATTTTATTTAACCGATACCACCAAAAACACGTAGTGTGTGACCCTCTAGGATTCGTTCTTTTATGCATTAGGTGGGATTGCCTAAAGTCTGAGAGTACTGTCTAGCAATGGGTCAAGTCACCCTAGAGAGAGAACATAGATTCACAACAATGACATCCAGAAATGAATGATCACTATGTAATATAATCTATGTGTCTCAATATCTCATCAAGAAAGTTTCCTGATAGTGTCATCATCCAGTATGCTTGATACATCATTCTTTGATTACCTGAAATAAACTAATTATTACACCATGGAAATGGAATTTCATGGGACAGTTCTATTTCAATCAAATAGATGAGATATCAACTTCTTTAAAAGGATGGGACAAATCCTTCCTCGACTAATCCATTAATAACAGGCCAATCATGACGCACCCAATGTACCCTACATCCCGCCAACTATCTTCATGATGATTTTCCTTAGTAAATCAATGTACGTGAGTCATGATATGAACTAATGATAATAATAAAGTCTAAAGATCATTATACAATCATTATTATAGGAATATTTGATGAAACCAAAACATGAATAATTCCAACTAGCAGGTATGTTCTCATAATCTCTTATCTTCGATATTACCAAGTGTGAACTTCATGAGAGAAAGTATCATCTTCTTATGAGTAATCGCACGTAACGGTTTGTATACTATGTGTCCCATAATATTATGGCATCCAACTAATGAATTATATTTAAAAATATTGTTATGGAATTTCATGGTTCTCATCATAGTGGGGAACTACTAAGAAATTTTCAGTGCAAAAAATACTCATGAACATTATTACATTATAGTCCATGAGAACAATGAGAAATATGTAATATGATGTTTAATATTTAAATAAAATAAATATCCTTGCAATCAATGTACAAATAGTGGGTTCTAGAACACCAAATCTAACACACTAATCTTTCTGAATTGGTTAAACCAAAAATTTATACTACGATCCTCTTGATATGACTCATATTTGGACTAAATCTACTAATTCCATGATTAAACTCTCCACAAATAACCTTACTCCCACCCTTGGGTGATGTAAATTATACATGATTCAGATAGTAATCAGTGTTAGACAAAAAGCTACTCAACTAGTCCATGCCATGAAGCACATCAAAGCTCATTATCTCTAGAATCATAATGCCCCAAAAAATGTACCTAACAAAAAGTTACTATAGGAATCAATATACATTGATAAAGGCAGTTTGTACTCATTCCAAATAATGTATCAATGGAAAGTAACTCAATGAATAATCTGACTGGTTTGTCAAGTCTAACAATATATTCCCCAAATATGATGGAATTGTAATCTACAATATCATTGAATGTAGTAAAAAGGGTTGAGGTAATCAAAATTATACCTCAAATTGTATATATTCCACCCATTTTATTTTGTAGAGTCTTTTCCACTACATAAACATGGAATACCCAAGATCCATGATCTTATCCCTAACATTCATGATAAGTATGATCCTTTTTCATCTAATTTTGCTACTGAGGACCCAAGCTATATCCTTGGTCCCCTTACTACAACTGGAAAAATCCCTTAAAGAACACTAATAAGAAAAACAATGTTTAATAACAACTAGAGGATAACTATAATTTTAAATTTTCTATAATTTATAAGAGTTTTCAAGTAGTCTTTATAGCATTGACTCATCTTTCCATAGTTGAAGCACTATGGTGGTCACCCCCTGAGATAATTGAAGAAGTTTTAAATCACTCCACACACATATCATCACATTTTATAACAACACACATATGTATCTCTTTGATACAATATAAAATTATAACTGTATAGGTAAGTGGTACTCCTGTATTTTTACAAAAGTGAGAAAGAAAACCACTCGATCCTCCACTAAAACCTCCATGATAGTCATGTCCTTGGGGATAACCCTCGGCTATGTAGCTAGGTCAAAACTTTGAACCAGGCATATAATGTTAGGATGATATCTAATATCAATATTCTAAGACATTTAAACCTCAATTCTTACAAATATTGGAGAAAAGAGATGAATCATGGTGAAATTTGAAAATAATTCATATACATTCCTAGAATCATTCAGTATCTATGTGAACACCAACACCTGGTCCAACATTGGCATTTTAGGGATTAACTCCATGATGAATAGCTTCATGAATCTCTCTCGGGTGTGTCCATAATGTCTTCCATTTTGTTACAAATACTTCTGGATGGTCCTTATAGCATGATCACAACCATATTCACATTAATCTCTTATGGATTCTCCATGAGTTCTATGAAACCCTCGATAATTCCTACACAATCTACTACATCATGTGGTCCTCTGGTTCCCTCTATTGATGGATGATGCGATTTTTTGACAAAAATAGCATAATCCACAATATACATTGGTACCCCTACACCCTAGATATGAAAATGTTTGAAGGCCTTGAGATGAGGTTTCCCTACTACCGACAACATAGGAGTAGTTGTGGGAGTATGATATGGTGCACCCTCTTATAATGTTGGTGAATAGACAAGGGATTTATCCCTTATGTGAGTACCCTTAAACACATTTTTTGGTTGTCTCATCATTCTTCTATGTGGTGGAATATTCATTAACAAGAATGTTAAAATTTATAATATTTATGATATATCCTAAGAAATCTAATGGATCAGATAAGGTTCCCCCAAGTGTCTACAAAATCCAAGGGTATATCCCTTATAACACTAGCTATTATTCATCATTCCTACACATTATTCATAGTAATACATATGTGTGTGTGTGTCTGTGTGTTTGTGTGTGTGTGGGCCACATAACATTTTTTAATGCTCATTTATTTATTTCCAATATATATATCTAACAAGATCAAGGTAATTAGTTACATCACAAAACTAAAAATACAAGTCTACCCTAAAAAAAATAGGAAAAATAAAGGTAAAAAATTAAAGAACTAATATGAATAAAAAAAGAGTATATATGTAATGTGAACATATTTTCCAAATAATGATTTTAAACACTCCCAAATCCTAAAAATAGTATCTAAAATCTCATCAATGGTAATTTAGAAGTTCATCACACATATGATATCTAGGAAGATAGATACATCAAAACCCAAGTCCCATACGACATATCTCAATTATACAATGTCCTAGAATAATTCAAAACAAAAGAAGAAAATTTTTCTCTAATGAAAATTTCTAATTCCCAAACCTAAACAATAGGGTATGATCTAGAGTGTTAAATGAACAAATTTCTATCTCCCCATACACAAGAGGTGGTCAACTAGTTGTGAGGATCCACAAAAGTTATTATAGGAAACTATACCCCCAATAGAATATAATTTCCATACACAATAAACATAACTAAATATAATTAAATATAAAAAAACAGAAATAATATTAAATATATATAGATTTCAGATTAGTCATATAGATATGTATGATAAATAAATTGGCGTCCCACTCCTGAAACCTAATCTAGAGTAATGATCACAAAGAAAAAGAAATAAATATAAAGTAGTATCCTCCATACTATATTACTGTTCCACTTCCAACTGCGAGATCCTCAACTCAACTGTCTCTCAGGGGCCCCATTCCCCTAAATAGATCATTATACATGTTGTCTTCACCTAATCTGTGATTATCATGCATAGTGCGAGTAACAAAACCTAGAGTTACATCACATATGGATCCTTAACAACTGTGTATAGGTATTATTTTTGAATGACTTGATAATATCAAATGATAAAATAAACCTAAAAATTACTAAATCCTATACCAATTTCTCATTCCATAACCATGCCACTAAAACACCCAAACCATACCTCCTTTAGCTCTATGATAGATTGACAACCATAGGATGTCGTAAGGGAATAAGGACAAGACACATGGATCATAATTCTATATCTCAGTTTTTTAAAGTCATAGAGCTAGGAAAGGGCCCCCAACCATCAAATCCATAAACTAAAATGGGTTATAAATAGTGTTCAATGAAGTATATATGTTCCTTGAGTATGGCCTCTAGGTTTTCATGCCCCTAATGTCATTTCCCAGGGTTTAAACTATAGTACTGCATGCCCTTACCTTATGATCAATTCCATCATCATCATCATCGTATGTTGGGACCACACCCCCACTAAGGGATAATCATAAAATGATATCCCACCAATTATTAGAAGAATGAACAACATCCAAAAACAATGTAACACACAAAAAATAGCAGAGAACACATGGAAAGTCATAATATTTCATAATCGAAGAAATATTAGTGGCATATGTGAATCAATATATGGTAATACTCAAGGAATCATATAGCATCAATCGGTCTCACGAGATACAAACACAACCACATGTGATCATATACAGGTATGGTAAAATAATTTATGGTAACATAACATGAATGAAAAATAAAAAAAAGTATATACAATAGAGTAATATTTTATTGAATATTATACATCATGATCATTATTGATGAACTCAATTGTTTGTAAAAGGATCAAAGGATAAACCATGTGATCAAACATCGAGAAAATGATTAATTTTTATTAATTTTTAAATATTTCTATCAGACGATTCTATTTTGACTAATATTGATGGAAGTAACATCAACTCACTAGATCCATTTCTCTTCAGACAATTGATTAGGAGTTCATTTCCAATATATATCCGGGTAATGGGTAAAACCAATGATCATTGATCCATCATCAATTCATCTTTTATATGATTGTCAATAGAAGATTACACAAGTATACTATACCATGATGATCATTCTAGATTACATACCAAAAATCATCCACCATTATTAATACTTCTGTCACATGAAAGGGGGTATTTTCAAAGACACAATGAAACCCCCAAAGATATTTCAATAAAACATCATTGGATAAGGAATCATTCATCATCTTACCATCAAGATTAGGCTTTGGATTATAATTAACAAAAAAAACATACCCATTAAACATTGATTTTCATTGGTAGTTCTTAATCTAATCAGGAAAAATTATAATCACACTAGATCCACCACCAAACAATGAAGGAAGGTAAAATTCCTCCTTAGATCATTGTAGAAATGAATGATCGATCATAGATCCATTATCATCTATAATATAATAAGAATGATCTGAAAATTATTTAAGGAAAATACACCATCCAGATATTTTACGGACCATTAAATGGTTGGAGGGGCTAAGGGAGAAGAATGGGAGAGTCTAATGCCGGGAGAGGTGGCCTTCAACACAAAATAAGCTGTCTCGTTTGGGAATTTGGGGATAAAATGGGGATAATCCATGTTTAAATAAATTCCCATAATTTAAATTAATTGGTACCCCATACTTGTGGATCCTTAAACCTAGTGGACCTTATCAGTTATCCAATGTCACAACTTGTATGTTGGTGTACCTCAACGAACCACCTGGGATCTTCTATTTCCCTTAGCTAGCCAGTGTGGTTTTTAGATCCTTACAGGACCAGTGCTATCCCATTGGCAATAAATTGGATTCCATTAGCTAGGTAGTGGCTTCCATTAAGAAACTATATGACTTAGACCTTCCTCAACTCATCCAACATCAAAAATCAATCCCTAATACACATAAACCCATCCTCCAAACATCACTTAAGAGCGTAGAATTAATGTGAATGGAGAAATTCAAAATTTTGAAAAATTTAATTTATATATTTTAGTTTATTAATCTCCCCATTTAATTCTATCGTTACATTCTCATTTTGTCCCTTTAAATGATTTTATTTATGATAATATATATTAGTTTTCTAGCTTTTTTAATTCCAGTTTCATTTTTTCAATGATTCGTCAAGTTTCCCTAGAAAATCAACTATTCCTTAATCCTCCTCATTATCAAAATCAATGGAATAAGCATGAGGTATATTTATTAAAGTAATTATGGAATTTATAATGTCCCATTTTCTAGATAGTATGAATATTTAAATAAAAGATTAGTAATTTATATGACTGATTTGTAAAAAAGTTTACTCAATCCTTATAATTTAATTATGAAACTTGTGACGCATAAAAATGTTTTGTAGATGATGTACATGGATAAGAGGTTTCCTCATTGTTCTAAATGAATTTATGAATCATCATGATTCATGAACATAGTTTTGAGAGAAGTAGATTAGGTTTCATGGTTTGTGTATAATTATTAGTAACAACATAGCCCAATTATAAAAACAGGCAGTTAGTTTTGACCATGTGAGGGGCCTAGTAAACCATGTGAAATAGTGCATAGCTGCTAGGTTTCGATCCAAGTTTCCACATGGTAGGTTAAACTATGATGGAGGGATGGAGCTTATAGTGGTTTTAATGTACACTCTACACATAATTTTTTTACCTATGTGCCTAGCTGTGTAGGTAATTGGGAACATGGAGGGTGATCCCATAGGGTTTTTTCATATTTTCAAAACTATGTGTCAAAAATAGGTATTAAAATGGGATGGAAAATTCTATATTACCTTGCCTCCTTTATCTTTTATCCTCATGTCTTCATGAAAAAATTCCACACAAAATTTCCATGTGGGAGATCCACTTCCTTTTCTTGTGTTCATGGTGAGATCCCCTCAATCTAGATTAGAATTGAATTCCATTTTTCATGTTTGATTACCCTTGGTAAGTCTAAAATATTTATTTATTCCTTTCTTTTATAATCTTGGGTTATTGGATGATATTTATATGTGATATATTATGCCATATTTTCAGGGTTTTTGTCTATTCATCTAATTTTACTAATTTTAACATGAATCAAACCCTAATAATTGATGATTGAAGCTTAAATAACAAGATTCTAGTGGTATATATGCCTTTTAATTAATGTTTTTATTGTATATAATGTTCCATTATTTCATGCATTGGGTTTCCCCTGTTCACATCACAAAATTTTAAATTTATTAATGAATTTGATAACACTATGAGTTATGTGGAAGTTACAACCTATATACATCATTTGATGTTGTTTACCTAATGTTAAACCTCCCCATTATAGCATTTTAATTAAAATGATTTTTATAATAATGATATTATTTCACTTTAAATTGCATATGGAGGTGTTTTGAATTATCACTTATAAAATATATGATTAATTTGAATAAAATAAAATAATGATATTTGAAATTTGATAGGGCTTAAATACATCATTTATTTATTATGAGCTGTATTGGAAAACGCCCCCTACAGTGGGTTTTAATCGTTTATGGTGACAAACATGATTAAATGAAATATAGGGAAACTGAATAGTAATTCCATTCCTTTTAGATATTTTTAAATTATTTAAATTGAATATATATATACATGTTATTTCATACCTCTTGAAGGGGGTTGACTAGTGAAATGAATTATGTTGAGTTGTTAGATCACATGGATATATCCCAGGGTCCAAACATAATTATAAAATATAGGTGTCTACATTAGGTGTTAACATTGAGTGATACTTTTGTTCCAAATATAGAACACCTTTGATGGGACCATAGGATGAATGAAATTACATTATGCCTTGAGTGATATCTGGATTCCAGATAAAAAAATCCGTAGATTGGGTAATATGTTTACTATGATTAGATATGATTTGATTGATCCCTAGATTCATAATACCAAATGACCAAGAAGGGTTAATTATATTAATGGGATTATATATTTCATCATATATTCATCAATTATTGATACATAGATCCATTGACGGTGTCATATGATTATTTATATTATATAAACCTTGAGAGATAATTCAGTTCCATATACAGAATGCCATCGATGATCACATAGGTTAAATGTAATTTTATCATTCCTTGAGATACATTTGGATTATCATTTTGAATGACATGTATGGGATCCAAGGTCACATGATAATGTACTATGCTTGATTACTAAATTATATACATTAATATCTATATTTAAACACCATGAATCGTGAAAAATCATTATCAAATTATCATTTTGTGGAGACCTTCGACTAATTCCATTGTTCATCACAAGTTCATGTATATCATTTCAAATATATATATATATATATACATACATGGTTATATATATTAATATATAAACATTATGGAACATGTCTATATACATTCTGGCATAGGGTGAAGAAGGTATTTTATGTCAAAAGTCAAATGACAATCTTGATATCTACAATGTTATTTTAAAAGAATTTCCCTACTAAATTAATTTATTATAACTTAAAACTAATATATTTTATACTCCTAGATTGGATTTCATTTGAAAATTTTGGTGGGGGGCATACTTATATTTTCTCATACATTGTTTGGTCACCTAATTGGTATCTAGATAGATCTTCTGACTCTAGATTGGGACCTCTATTAGGAAGCATTTTTTTCATTTATGGACAATTAATATGCAGGTGGTTTTATAGTAGAATTAGAGAATTTACATGGGATTAATTTCACAATTGGAGTCTTTATTTATTTAATTTATTCTTATTGTCTCTCATATATATTTTTTATCTTCTATGTGTTTTCAGCTTATTTACAACTCTTGATGTTCATGCATGGATGTTATAAACTAATCGGGTTATCAGTTAATATGGAATATTCATTGTTATCATATTCCACTATTCATGATATTATATATATATATATTCATAAAGTGTATTTATTACTAATTTAAAGTGTTTATTCTTTTCAACAGACCAATATTGGACCCCCATTGATTGTTGGCATCATTTGGAATATTGGGAAGTGTGCATGATGTTTGGCAGAACACAGGTTTTTTATATGTCACTGAACATTTCCTGAGACGTTTCTAGTGGTATTAGATCACATTTTCTAATTTTAAATACTATTTGGGAATCAAATACACGATACATGGAATATTTCAACACTCGTTAAGTATATTGTGTCTGGGTTTGTCTAACCTAAACATGAGGGAATGATCAAATTTTTAGGGAAGAGAATATTTCTCATGATGATTCCTTACTATATTTGATTATTATATCACCTTGAGTGATTTATATACTTCTTTTGGTTACTCATGTTTGTTACTTTAATGTCTTACCATTATTTAAATAGATAGAATGAAATCATTTCCCATTTTAGACACATATAAATTAGGTGAAATGTATCAAGCTTTTATGTATACTATAAGTCCATGATTTCATTTTTACATCTATGTATTAATTTCTCTGTAATAGCACGAGTTATTATAATTACTATACATGGTTTGTTAATATATTCAATGAATCAATGTAAATGTTTTTTCACTATTTATTTTGATGGGGGATGTTTAATAATCCCATTTTCACAAGTATAAGAAATGAACTATAGGTCGCATGGGCAAAAACATTACCAGTTGTGATTAAATGGGAATTGGTTTAATTTTATACTATGTATGGGCCTTTATATGTTGAGAAGTGTTACTATTATGATCATACTAACACATATCGACTTGTTATATTCTATTATCATTAGTGAAAACATTATTATAGTAACTTGAATTCCAATTATGTCTTATAATGTAATATACCTTTATAACAAGGGAATGTTAATTCATCTAACTGAACCATTTTATAAATAAAAGAGTTCTTAAATTTTTATTCATCAAGAAAAAAATAAGTTCCCATTAAATTGGTCTATTTTAAAAAAAAATCTTGTTATTAAATACGGATTCCAACTAAATGGAATGTCAATTATAACATAAAAAGGCTAGTACAATTATAACATTGGAATGATTATCCATATAACTAAATCCTATTATTCTTCAATCGACCCTTGTAGGTATCTTTTTAGCAATTTATTCTTACGATATATAGAAATTTGGAGTATTTTATAAATTTAAACGAAAAAGGGTTGACATTAAATGGTTTTTTAATTGTAAATTATAAATAATTAACTCCATGATTTACAAATGTCAACCAATATCACTGGAACTAGGAAGTAATGATAGGGCCCTCATAAGTAACCATTGATCTTAAATATTTTTGCACATAACCCCATGAAGGAATATTCATGTCATATGGGATGGTTATTGATGTGTAATCTGTCACATATACAATGTTACCTATAAAATTATGGAGAATCTCATTTAACTGATCTCCTTTAAAATGATTAATAACATGATGTATTCTATTGATCATAAAAAATATGAGGTGTTATTTAATTAAAATGACAGTTACAACATAATTATTGTTTTCCTATATAATATGAAATTTAATTTCTTTTAATATTTCCCATTTTTTGAGAACATACAGATATATAATGTTTTTAAAGAGATAATTGTGATATTTTTTTTGTAAGGTAACTTGGAATCCGATTTTTTTTTTCTATGAACCATTTAATAACTCTTTCAATGATCATAGGTGCCTAAAATGTTTTATATATAAGAAATTTATATGTTTTTTATAAAGTATAATTTATGAATATTGAGTAATTGAATCATTTTAGTGGTGTTTGGGATGAATAATAATCATCTAAGGGTTATACATACTATTTCCTTGAGGGATGCCTTGAATGAGATTGTGATCATTTCCCAGAGGTCACAGTTATATTTTTTCATCATTTTATTGAAAATATTGTATATGGGGAAATACATAGTGAAATTTAGAAATTACTATAGATTCATAGTTTATTGATTATGTGTAAGATAGGGGATATCCTTGTTATTGTCCAAAACATGGAAATGAAAAGTGAGTAGATTTTTTTGCAAAGATTCTAAGAATAATAGGTTATTACTATCCAACCCTTTGATCTGTGTAGGATTCTCCAATAAAAAACAATGAACCAGGATGATGGATGGTTATCTAGTAAGTTGATATTCAATGTGGAATTTACATAGACTGATACATATTGAGTATCATCCATTTTTCATATATGTTAGCATTGTAACCCCAATAGGATCAATCCCTAATTATGGTGATTGGATAGTATCAGGGTATAGTAGGATAATTCTTGGAATTTTATATCTTTATCCCTTTGTTGATATGTTTTTACACTCATTGGGAAATTATCTATTACATTACCATAGTTTTACAACATTTGACAGAGTTTAATGGTTCATTATATTCCACATAATAGAATCACTTGTGTTGGAAATGGTTCTTGTCTGAAAGACCCTACAACTGGGTGGTAGTCCTGGAGAATCAAAACATTAACCATAATATTTATGATATGATCTTTGATTTGATCAAGAAAATCTATGAGAGAGGCTGGTATAAGGGTTATGGATACCTTTTTAGTTGATAATAAGGGTTATATTCTACTCTCAAGACAAAGGCATAGAAGTTTCTTTACATTTGTGATATAGAAATGATGATTATATTGTTATTTAAGGGTTTTCAAAAGTTTTTTGGATACCAAGACTGAATTAGATGGGTAAAACACTATATATTAATTGATTATTTGATCAAGGGTTGTTTGGTTGATGCTTTAAAATTTATAAAATGATGTCGTGATATTGGTGGTCATTTGATAAATCATGAAAGGTGAGGTGCCAATTTTTAATGGGGGTATAAACGGATATCGTATCATGTTTAGTACTATTTTTTTATGAAGCACTATCATCATGGAATTTTTTATGGATGAATTTTTGGAGCATGTTTCATGTTTTTAATAGGTTGGTATGGGATATAGAACCATTCAATATGGAATGTATTGTATGTTCCTATTTTTCATGGTACCATTTAACACATTGAATGGTTAGTGGTTGAGTATATACTAAGGATCGGTGTATTAAAAGACATGAAGATGGATGAAAAGGATAAGTGGAGAATTTGAATGATATTTTGTGAAAATACATTGTAATTATGTGTAGTTTTAAATTAAATAGTCACTAATTTTTTTTGACATGCGAGATGAAATTGACACACATTGTCAGTGTAACGTGGTGTCAAGTGTTTCTAAAAATTTGTTTATCCTATTTTCCTGACCATAGAATGAGTGGATAAATACAAACATATCAATAAAATCATCGTGCACTATAGTTTTTTGATGATAATTTCCAATTCCTTGAAAGAATCTTAATTATGTTGAGAGTGCATAGAATGTTCCATAATCTAACCTGTTGACTTTTCTTCATAGATGAAGATACAAATTTGGAGTTGTGCAAGATATGTGGCTATAAAAAAATGGTTCTTAGTAAAAAAATATGGATTTTAATGTTGGTGACTAATTTTTTGATTTGATCTTTGATGAATTTCACTGGATCCATTATTTTAAAATAGAATAGGTGATAGATGATGCTCGCTAATGCTATCCAGGATGTTCATGTTTTTACCCATTCTACTCATTATGTTCGCGAAGGAGTTTTAGAAATATGAAACTCTATTCATTGGTATGATGTTAAATATTCTCTTAAGGTGGGGATCTATATTTAAACCCATAGTAGAGGAATCTCGTGTGAGAAGGGTCATAGAATATATATACATTTTATTGGATGTTCTTTTGGAACAAAAATTTTATTGGGTAATAGAATTTTGTAAAGATAATTTTATTTCAAAATTATATACTTGGGAACAAGAGATAATATTTTATTGATTAATTATTTTTTCATTAAATTTAGTGACAGATATAGATCTATATAGAAGAATGGGTTTACATAAAAGATATCTAGAATCCTGATTAGGAATTCCATAGAAATAATCAAGGACCCACGTCGATTCATTGACTTGATCTGCCCAAGAGACTACAATTATCAGATCAGATAGTTTTTTTAGTTCATTGATGTTTTGGATCTATCGAAATTCCACATATATATTATTATATATGGGATATATTTGATAATAGGATATCTGGTATAGTTTTGGAATGCATAACCTGTTGACACTGAATATATTTTTATAATAATCAATCAGAGGATTTATAGAACGAGTTATTCTAAAAATTATTTGAAGTCATTGGGGAACTACATTGGGAAAACAATTGGGATGATATCATTGTAGAGAAAGGGTTTTTCAAGATATAACAAGGGAAAGCTAGAAAGACCATACTAGGCTGTGTTGATTGGGATTCAACCATTTGATTGAATTAGAATATAAGGGTTGTATTCATGTTTATAATTAAGAGGGTCACTAAACCACTGAGGAATTGTTTTAATATTATGTTCTGATGGTGCATGTACCATGGTTCAAAACTGGATGTTAAAAGATAAAGCCTATAGTGGGATGCACCATAGGCTAGTGGATAAATGTGACGGTGACATGATCATTCCACTGGTTAATTATTCTTGGGTAATAAATGCCTTAGTTTTTCATGGGTGGTTAGGATCATTTTCTCAAAATTTATGTGACTATGTACTATATATTTAAAATGGTTCTTGTAGGAATTTTAGGCCTTTAGAAATGCAACATGATTAATTGAATGGAATTTCATAACCAATGTAATGATATGTTTTTGTTATTCCACTAAGACATCTCAATGATAAGAAGTTAAATGGTAGGGTCGTTATAATATTAAATTTTCTAGATAAGATGAATGTTTTAGTAGATTTTTTGTTTGTTTTTTGGATAATCCAATTGTTACATTGATCCTCATAAAAGAATTTTGAGAGTCACAACTTGGAAATGTTTTGTTTTTGATGTGGTTGAAGGCCCTAAAGAAGCATTAGAGGGATTTGTGACATTAAAAGAATCTTCCTTGACAAACAATGTTTTGAGATTTGTGGGTCAGGCATATATTTGGAGAGTGGTTTGTAATAACTACGAATCCAAAACCATTTTCAAAATTATAAAAGAATAGAGTTTGTTTTAACTATAAAAATTCCCTATTAAATATTATGAAACTGCGATGAGTTAAAAGTGTATGCAAATGGTAAGCACAAAACATCTTTTTCAGTGTGTTATAACTGTGTGGTAGTGATAGAGCTTCCTCTAGTGGCCAGAAAAGATCTATTAATGGTCTTTTATACATGCTCCTAGCCATATGAGACAGTTGAACTTAGATAGTGAAACTGAACAGCTTTTCAAACCATGACACTAATTCATACTGTTATTTAAACATGATGGAAAATGCATTTATCCCTACCTCATTTTTTTATAATCATCACTTATCTATATATTTTTATTCACATTAGACACTCAAATAAACCCTTCCTCTCCCCTAGGAATGGTGACATCTCCTCCACCAAAACTCGAAATTGAATTCCACTAGTCACATTTCATCACCCACAATATATCTATATGTCCTCTAGATTCCATTCTCGATTTATCTCACATAAATGAATATTATTTTCATGAGAGAATATATTTCATATTTTCATGGGTTATGTCATTTGTTCTGATTCATCCATTATTTATTGAATCAAATTTCAATAATATATGAGTGTAAATTCTTTAGCATGATATATCTTGTATATATTACATTCCATTAAATTTTCATCATTTATAAAATGTGATGTTGGGTTATACATTGGTCATATTTTTTTCTCATAAAAAAATGTAAAATATATTACATAAATTCTTAACAACATTAGTTAGTTGGTCCTTGTGACCTAATCCCATCCTCAGAGGTTGTCTAACTGGACTTATAAGACCCCTTTGGATGTGCTATTTCTTTTATTTATGATTATATCAATCCATTTTTAATTTAAATTACCCATGAAGGTGTGTTGGATTATAAATTTATAAATTTAATTTGAATTAAATAAAATTGAAATATTTAAAATTTGATATGTCTTGAATACACAGTTTTTCCATCATTCCTTATTTTCAAGCCCACCATCGAAGGTTGGTTGACTCATAAGTGTTGATAAACATGTTCAAATGGAATAATGTGAACATTAATGAAAATACCATACCCATTAGAGATTGTTTATTTTTAAATGGAATATATAATTATTGGGACATTATTACCTCTTAATGTTGGTTGAATAATGAAATAAATTATGTTGAGTTGTTACATTACAAGGTTATGTCCCAAGGAATATTTGTAATTAATAAGTGTAAGTTCCTACTTAATCCATGTGTTGGGAGTGGTATAATGGTTCCATTTTTAGAATTTCATGGATGGTCACTATGGTTGAATGAGATAACCCGATTCTTTGAGAGATTAATGGATTCCTGATATTTAATTTTTTGGATGATATCATATGATGAATAAAATTATATATTACTTCTGTGATACCAAGATTCTTGATAATGAATTTCTTTAATGGGAACATTTAATAACTTATAGTATATATTTATTGAGTGATAACAAGAATCCTAAAACAAATTTACTTTGATGGGATCATAGCCAAGTAGTCTAAATATATGCCTTGTGAGATACTCAGGTTCCATATATTAAATGCATTTGGTGATATCATAGGTTAAATGAAATTTTGACATTCATGGGGTGATACTCAGGTTCTATTTTAGGATTCCTTGGGTGGGATGATAGGTAATACGATACTTTACTATTCCTTATTACTAAATTCATTATCTTAATTTTCTATGTCATAATTCCTTTAGACATGTAAAACTATTATTATATTATCATTATATGGATTCCTTGTTGTTGTTTTTTTATTTTTAGTTCAATTATATCATTTCACACACACACACACACATATATATATGTATGGTTTAATATATGAATTCATATATATGATGGAACATTTTTAGATAGATTCGTGTTTAGAGAGAAGTAAGTATTGTTCGATAAGTCTACCAAGATGAACCTGAGTTGAAAAAGTTTATTTTAATAAAAAGACCCCAATACCATATTTTATTATAAATTCAAACAATTAAAATTTATATTCATGGATTGGATTTAATTATATTTCATTTGTGGTGGCCTACAAATTTTATTTCACACCTTGTTCAGGCTACCAACTAGTGCCTGTAAAAATATCTTGATTGTTGGTCGAGACATAGATTAGGATCCTTTATATTTGTTGTTGTTGACTAGTACTGGACATGTGATCATGTGATTAGTGTATGATCATGTACTCGGGAATCCATTAATTGTTGGAGTCATTTATTTATTTTCATATTTTTGGAGTCAAGCCCTATTATTGTATTAACTATTTTTTGATTTCGTATTTGTTGTGAATCAGCATTTTAATTCATGTTAATTTCTAAGAAACTTTCTGAATTTTTAGTAATTAATGATTTTAAATTATTATTATCTTAAAATACTCAAAAAAATTCCTATATAATTTCACTATATTTATTATTGATCTTAAAGGAATTTTCTACCCGTGATTCCATCATTAGACTCTCACTACTTGTCGGAACACTCTGGAATGTATGGAAGAGAACTTGAAGAAAGGTGAAACACAGTGTATGTTAATTATTAGGGATCAAGATCAAGGATGTTAAAACATATCGACTAGGGTACCTCAAATCCTTAACCCCATACATATATTACTCATTTAATATTTTTCAACTATTAGAAAAAAAATTATCCATTGAAATATAATATAATGTGGTTTTCTCTCGAATGTTTTCAACCATTAATGTATTAATCATAGTTTCTTCTTCCAAATAATGATGATTATTTTTATGTGATTTTCTATAATGATTTATAAGCATAATATATTAGAATACATACGGTTAATGATTTCATTTGAATTTTATTTTCTACTGCTAAAATTGTGCGAAAGGAAAAATCCTCAAACAATCATCCTCATCTTTGTATGAATATTCAATAAAAGTTGTTTTTTCATCTCATTTAATGAAACCCACTAGGATATCTCCATAACACTGCCTATATATTCATTATTTACAATATTATACATGATGATTTTTTTGTCATGGATGCTTAGAGATATTTATTAGGAACCATATCCCAAAGAACATATAACTCCACACTTAAATGTTGAGGTTGTATATTCAACATTTTTTTCCAAATTTTGAAACAAGCAATATTTTCAGTAAGGACACACATATCCTATATAATAAAATTTTGATGGCCCAAACAGGAATGAGTCTTCTAATTTCGGCTCATCCTCAAATCTCAATATTTATTCCACAACAATTGCGTCATTAATTCTCAAAATTTGTAATCACCACCATAAATATTACATTATATTACCTATATATCATGAGAGTGTTTTCATGGAATTACCATGGTTTAGATAGAAATGTATGAATATCCCCCTAATGATTTGATTTCCATTGCATCCACATCCAATTCATTATTATCTCATACTGATAAAGATTCGATTTCTATGTTCATTATATACATTGAATGGCAATCAAGAAAAATTCCTTTCCAAATTACCAGAAGTATTGAAATATCTAATTATTACATAACTGGAAATCACTACCTTTGAAAAATAGTAATCCTTTGTGATGAACAAAAACTATTCAATGCATGAAAGAGATGTAATAATACACACAAAATTCAGGTTTTGATACCACTTCTTAGTCCCTCACCACAGAGACTACCCATTATATGGCGAGTTCTGGTTATTAATAATTTTATGACACAACCCAATGAATGATAATTTCATTCTCTCAATGTAATGAAAATATCTTCGTCTCACTTACATTCTCAAAATGTGTGATGAATGATATAAATCACAAATTTTTTTTATTTTTCTCAACCTAAGAATGTTACACCAATGAATTTGAAAATGGTAGGTTCTTATTCACTTTATAACTAATTGTGCAATTACTATGTTTAGATTTCACAATATAGTGGTAACACCAACCATATAAACTCACTATTAAAATAAATGAAAAAAATCTCACTTCCCCTCATTGAATTTTGAATTTAATTATTTTTCCAAAAATTCCATATTAATCATATGATTATTATTAGAAAATAAAATAGTAAGGGTGTATCTATAAAGAAAAACATAATGGTATACTAGTTAGATGAATCTCCTAGAATATCCTCCTTATTTTCACATTCATGTTTTGAATAACTCAATAAATTATTTTCCATTTCCTCTCCACGATCCTTAGAATAAATTCCTATTTGTAATATTATCTCAAAAAAAAATATTGAAGTATTGTGTGTAAATTTTGACGATTTACATAAAATGATATTGTCTAAGGGAATAATTTGGTACTTATTCCTATCTCATCATAAAACCATTCCATGTGACATCCATGCATGAATGTGATACTTAAGGACTATATTATTATAATTAAAATATATAAATTCTTAGAAAAACTTCTACAAATAATAATGGAATTTAAATGTAACATCACAGATATAGAATGATCACACATACTACAAGATAGTAAAATCCATTCAACTATTTACCACATTTTATTCCTAATAATTATGATATATAAAAGGTCTTTAATTAAATTTTTTTATCATGATCCACTAACCTATTATTTCATTTCCCATAATAAGATATTTTTTCAAAATTTATAATGTCATACCATGAACTACTAAAGATCTATCCATGATGTTATCAACTTACATGAAACAGATACCCATATACATTATAATCCAATTTGGATAATACATATAGTCCAATAATATTTAACATCATCATATCATTGAATTCTAATAAAAAACACCCTCCAGGTCATATGCATTTGTTGTGGCATGAGCTCATTTTGGACTTGAAAAAAATCATATCTACGTAATTTCCAAATGTACACCCTCTACCTAGTTACAATTTCAACAACATGATAATTTATTCATCCAAAAAATGAAGCATATATTGTCCCAAATAACACCAGCCTCTTCAAAACTCCATTTATATTTTAATTCGTCTCTTCATAATCAGAAACATATAGTATGGTCTATGAATTATAATTATTATGTGGAATTACATTATGATGTATCCCCCTAATATGAATCATATAATATATTTTTCCATTAGACTGCCCATCTAGGTACAAACATTATGGATTTATAGGCTTAAATAAAATCCTCTAACCATCATCCCTTCTCACCAACCTTCTTCATCATTAAAACACATAATTATTTCGTAATAAATACAATTTATACGAAATTGTAAAGGGATTTCTGTCAACAAAGAAGAAATGTCTATTCACAACTACCATAAGATATTTTCCCTTATAGTCTCATAAACCTTTCTAAATTCTTTTTCATAGTTCTCATTCGCAACACATGGAAAATCTCTCTTACTTGGGGAAAATCTCATATTTTTTATATTCCATACATATGCCTCAAACTATAACAAATACGAGAGTTAGGTTAAGGGGTTATATCATTGACTACACATCCCATTACACAATTACACCCATTGTGGTCTTGCATTAAAGGAAACACCACAACACCTTGGAACTACAAAATAATATGGGGTGTTAATTCCATTTCCCAGATGAAATTGAACATAAACTAAATTTATGTGTGAAAAAAATTTCCCAATTAGAAAATCACATGTGATCCTAATCCTTCCCAAGGATCTGATTCCTGATTTATTATCTTTTTAATGAATCAATACAATATTTTCCCATGGTTTCCCAATTCCATTATATATTTTTTTACAATTTTCTTACAACGAAGATGTGGAATTGTTTTATAATGGGGGATCTCATAGGGGTTATATTCAATATAGAATTTACCCATTTCCCCAATATGAGACTAGGAATGAGAGGTTACAACATATCATATATAGGGCATTCCAAAATAGCACCTTCTAAGGTATAGGTTTACAAAATATGATGTTTCTCTAGTTTTCAAACAAATAGGTTATATATAAATCCCATTTCTCAAATCATATAAGTCACATGCCTTATTTAAGATTTATAACACATTAGATCTAAATAAATTTTTTCATTCTTCTAAATAATGGTTAACATGATTTATTTTAGTTTTATGCCATTATTTCACATAGGATTTTATTCGTATTTTTATAGTTGTTTAAATTTCATTGGTAATTAGGTTTTAATGTTAATGACTACTTTTCATTATGGGACATTATGGTTTTTTTGGAGTATATAAATAGAATCATAAATACTATTATAAATGTACTTTATTCTAATCCACATGAAATTCATTGGGTTAATCATTCATATCATCTTAAATTATTTTTCTCAAAAAAATAAATCAAAATATAATTATTCTATAAATATTCATGGAATATTATATTGGAAAATAGTTTTGTTTTAATTTAAATTACTTGTTTATTAAAACATTAATTGATCCCTAAATTAAAATACAGAATTTCTTGATTTTTTTCTTAATCCATATTTAATATTTTATAATGAGATGATTTATTCCAATATGTTAAATAAGTTTAGTTCATGTATGTTGTTGATGATGATATCATGTATAAAATTTTTAGAGTTAATATACATCATGATTTATACGAATGATTCTCCTTACATTTAATTTTTTAAATTAATAATATTAAAAATTTATAATAATCTTCACGGTTAAATTATATAATTTAATCTAGATAATTTTGGGAAAAATTGATTTAAATTTAAATTTTTATTATGATTATAAAAAATCATGATTAAATAATCCATATAGGGTGTTATATACATTACATGTGTTTAAATTAATTCTGAAAAACTTTTTTATATTTATAAATGTGTAAAAATTATAACCAACCTAGGTTATTAAATTTATTTATGAAAATATTAAACATTTCAATATAAATTTAATTTTTTCATCCTTAAACCATTATTGACCAATGATGATGATGGGATTGATCTCTTTTTAGGGGAATGTTGAGAAAAAATGGGTTTATTTCCAATATTAAAAAATATTCCACATTTATTGAGTGTTAATATTATAAAATTAATTAAATCATTTCCTCTCACATAAACCATCATGTTTTATAATTCAATTATCAAACTATAACATTTGTAATGAGTCCATCACAAGATAGGTGACAACATATCAATTCCATGTGAAAATTATTTCAGTGATAGCTTAGTATAATTACTATCACAAATATGGTTCACTTATAAAACAAATACTTTGTTTATAAAGGATTCATTTTTTATTTTTTTAAAATTCCCCTATTAGTTTTTTATTTTTCTTCAAAATTTTCTCAGCTCAACAGGATCTCCAAAACCCATTTCCATCATAAAATATTTAATTCACTAAATTTATTTTATAATAGGGGTTGATTTATATCTTTTGATAACATTGACAACCAAGTGTGTGGTTTCATAAATGTTAACATATTACATGAGAAACTATTTTGAAAATAATTTCTACATCAAAATGTGTTTCTTGATTTATCACTTACACCTTTATTAACATGATATCAATTATTTTTCTATTTTTTATTGGTTATATCAAGTAGATTAATTTTTTTCCCGCCTATTAATCTATAGTTTTAAATACTTTACCAACCATTTTTGAGTTTAATCCATTTGTATCAGAGTTTCAATGAACCTTGTGTCACACCACATATGAATATTTTCACTGTTATAGGATATATTTATAGTATGTATGAGAGAATGATGTCCTGAATCTATGCTATGTTAATATGGATTCTTGTATAATTATTTGAAACATCATGTGGGCTATACATTAAAATCAATTTTTTATGTTATGACTGTATGGTTCAAAAATTCATCATGTTATGATATAATAATAATTGAATATTTTAGCACTTATATTTTCTAATTTTTTATTTTTGTTTGTTTTTTGATGGAATTTTCAATAAATAATAAATATTTTTTTGTATGAAAATTTTCATCATAGTTTCTTTTGGTTGATATTATATTTATCAACTATTATACTATTATATTTGATAAGAATTTTAGATGTGAACATGATTTATATATGTTTATCTATTAGGAAGGTATAAAATGATTTACTGTATGAGGGATGAGATGGGCCCACAAAACCCTAAGACGGAATACCTTTTCCTTTTTCTAGGGATGTTATTAGCACTTAACATTGTATAAACCATTCAAATTCCCATTTGGGATGGAAATTTCTCCCCGACTCATTATACACAAATTTTCTCATTTTTTTAAGTGCATATGTGGGAATTTTTTTATTGGATAATTGATTAGATGGATGGAAATTGTATTTTCCTTGACTGGAATGACATAGATTATGAGTTCTTAGTGTGATATTTGTATATTACATAAGGAAACACCCAATATATGGTTCTATTTTTTATAGTCATTTATTAATCTATCTAGTACTTGTGTTCACACATTCCTTGATGCACTATTAATTATTATTAAATTAATTAATAGAAAATTAATTAATTACATTTAAATATATTTAAATGGATTTATTTAACTAATTAAAAAACCTTTTTTTATTTTATATATGTTAGATCCTTTGTTATTTCTTATTGATTATGTCATTCTCATGGCCACCCTGGTCACTTTAGTGGACATAAAATTTTTATATTTGATTCGTAGGTAGATAAAATTTCTTCTAGTTGTTTGGATTTTCTATTCAAATTTATCTTGATTGATTTTATTTTGGTTAATGTTCCATTTATTGTGGGAAATATAGGATTGAATTTGGTTATAGAATTGAGTTATGGGTATTAGAGGGTAACCTTTATCATACTACTTAATTTTAATAGGGGTGTCTTTTTGTGTTCTTTCAGGAATTCTATTCATAGAGAACATGTTCCAATTACATATAAATATATTTATTTAATTAGTAAATCATTCCTTAATTATATTTATAGTCATGAAATACAATTCTCCAATATTAAAGACCAGGGATTAGACATTATTTTTTCGGTATCATTATTTGAATATCGTTTAGTTGGTTTTATTCATGGCCATCGAAAAATATATGATATTAGAAATTTGGTATCAACGGCCATATAGATCTATTATAATTGATGATATTGATAGTACATATGATCTATAATGGCTAGGACACGATGATTAACACATAAAAATGGATGATAAACCTATTGAGAGTAGTAGATAAAATTATCTATGATGCCTGGGTAGCTGTGAAGACACACCTAATGTTGATGGGATATTAATTTGAATAACATATTCAACATTAATTAAGAACCAATGATTGTTGTGGGAATCACTCAAGTGAAAATTTAATTAGTCATTTATGCATCATTAACAGATATCATTTGGTAGATAGAGTGGGACTATATAATAAATTATGTCTTCTTGTCTATGATTATCTATATGGTTGATATAATTTGTTATTAATTTTTAATAAATGAATATTATATATATATATATGATTTATATGAATATAGATTGGATAATATTAGGATAATATGAATCACTGATTGGTTATTTTGATTTTGATAATTCTAAAAAATTAAATTTGTAGATAGTCTAAAGTTAAATGTCTCATTTCTATACTTTAATATGTCAACCATTACTTTTCTAACTATGATAAAGAATGTTTTGTAAGGTTATATTTTTATGGTTATACTATTGAATAACAATTTGAATCATTTTATCTAGAAAGTGAGTAACATGTTAAAAAAACATAAACCCACATCATGTGGGATGAAAATGGTGATACCCAATAACATCATCAGAAATTAAATATATGCAATATATATGTAGAGACCCAAAAAACAATTTAATTATCAGTTTTACCTCTTGATAAAATTTGGATTTTAGGAAATCTACCACAAAATTTCTATCATACCATGTTAAAATAATCTCTACTCCTTAGGGATTCAATTTATTACATGAACTAATAGTATAAGAAATTCTCAATTGGAAAGGTAGTAGCCATGTAAGATAATTAACATGAGTCTCAAAATCCACTTTGGTCAAAGATAAGTTAATTATCATTTATTTTTATATATCTAAGCAAGCTCATAGTGAATAAGATTTAATTATTAGATAATTAAATTAAATATAGTATACCAATAAACCCGGAATCATTGATTGTTTTTAGGACCAAATGACACTATAACACCCTAAAATTATAATGTTTGATCACATTTAAATAGTTTATTTTTTATAGAATTCATTTCATGAAACACCAATCATAAATGAAAATCATTACATGTTCAAATAAAATTTAAATGATTGCTTACAACCATTAAAACCTTGCCACATAATACTTGGGAATGAATATGAGTAATAATGTTATTAATTGAATTTTTTAATAAAATAAATAATAAATTTCATATAATTGAAAAAACAATTTACCTAAAATTTGCAATGTGGTCATTTATAATTTATAATTTTATTTTTAAACAAAACTTCATTTCATGAGATAGAAAATTCTATATCATGAATCATTTGATAAATGATAAATTAATATTTATATTAAAAATTGGTTAACGCAAATTTAGTCTGAAAATTTTATGAAGTAAGAATAATATTTGTTAATAATTTAATGTGAAATTTTCTAATAATAAATGTTCTCAATATAATTTTTTATATATATCAAATGAAAATTTGATGAATTTTCAAATTTAAAATTATTAAATTGGAAATGATTTCTAAATTACTCATATCAAATTTAAAATTTTAGGTATTTATCATTCTATTTAAATGTTTGATTTTTAGACTAAATATGTTTGATTTAAGGAAACTATAATTTCATTGATTTTATCACCTTCTAAGTGTAACCTATCAAAATAAAAACGATTTATGTAATTATATATAAGGGTAATAAATAAATTTATAGTTTTTAAAATACCCTTTTTGTTGAAATATAAACGAAATTATTTTTATAACTATTTATAATATTTTTTTAATACACAAACTACTATAGTTATTTTTATTTAAAAGAATGTACATTAAAGAGTGATTATTATTCTCATCCTGAAAGGGATAATACCCTTATGTTATTTTTTAAAAAATAATTTTATTTCATTAAATTTTCTATCCATGATAATTTTATATTATATTTAAATTCAAAGCTGAAAATAATGATTTTTCTAATAATGGATCTCACTTGATTAAGCATTTTAATTTTATAATTTACTTTTCAAAACCCTTATTAATTATTGTTTATAAAAATATTTCAATATTGGAATTATATGTCTCGTGTCATATAAAAATTTAAATCATAATATTTTACATTAAAATTTATTACTATTGAGAGAAATTAATTACCAAGGTAATAGTGAATGGCTGTAAATTTAGTTCAACATAGTAAAAACAAACAAATAAATTAAAAGATGTGTCTGGAAATGATATAAAATTTTTTGATCAATAAATACAATTTATTTCGATAATGTTTTCTTAGATATTTATTCATTGAAATTTGAATAGTTTTGTGGAATTTATTTAAAAATAAAAATGTTTTCTTAAGACCACCACTTCCTTAACTTATAAAAGGGTAGCATATTCACCACTTTACGACACATAGTACCTTATAATTATATCATGATACTATTCAATTTTAATTTTTGAATAATCCTTTACATATAATATAATTCCATAGACACTCATAGTTAACACTATAACTACATATTAATGGACACTTCCATGGAGAATCCAATTTTCCAACTTGATTATTTTCATGTAATTAATTTTACATATTAAATTTATTCAATAAAAAAAATTAAACTAAAAAATATAATCACTTTAGGATCATTAATTTAAAATTTTATATTATGGTTATAATAATTTTATATTCATATAAATCATCTATTAAGAAAAATAAAACCATCGTTCATGTGTTATGGGGACTACAGCCTCCATAACAGTATAGTCATCACCATAAATGATTGGTTGTAAGTATAATATTTAAGGCTAAATATTATTATTATGATACCATTAATTTTCTTCTAAGAACCATTTTAGAAATTATTTATAATATGATCGTGAAATGATCATTGTTAATTTAATCATTCAAAAAAATCATGTTAATAAGATAATATTATATTCAGATTATGTAATGTTGTAATATCTATTAATATAAATTTTTATTATTTATATTTATTATATGTAGAACTAATATGTATAGAATAATATCATTATACTTTTTTTAAAGATTTTAATAATAAATTGCCTCATAATAATTCCTTAAATAAGTGTATTTACATGATTGGGTAAGATTAGCCACCAAATCAAACAATATTTTGAAATCTTTTCATGGATTAATATATGAATTTATATAATGGTGTAATATAAAATATGTATTGAAATAATATTTTTTTGACTTGTTATTTCAACATATAAATTTTAAATTAAGAAACCACCTTTCATTTGACATGAATCACTGAAACATGACCATCATCAATTTGATCATCATGTTTCAAAAACCATAGTAATATGAAATAAAATTATAATTTTATAATATATATTGTTAAATATATTCCAGTAGATTATGTGATCTTGTAATTATTAAATTTGAACAAAAATTTATCTCATTCCATAATATTAATAAATTATCTGAGACAATCAAAAATATAAACTCCCGATGGGGAAAATTGAAAAATATTATAATGACAATGAATAATTATGATGATTATTAATAGAAATAAAATTGAGTCAGTTTATGAATTGATTTATTAATATATATATATATATATATATATGTTTGTGATATAATAGGATAAAGCATGTTTGTGGGATTTAGGACAAACGAAAGGGATTCGATGAAAAATTACTCACTTTAATACAATTTTTCTATAATAAACCTAATTTCAAATTTTTTGTGCGTATACTACCAATATGAGATACCATATAAAAAAATAAATTATAATACTCATATTTTATTTTCAATTATTATAGCTCTACTTCAATTTTTTTATTAATTTATTACTCAATTTGTATATATTCTAAGCCAAATTTACCAACATTGAGAGATGTATTGCATTTATTCAGCTAATTCCATTTATGTGGAATATATATTTCAAATTTTAGAGATATATTAAATAATTACCATGTAATCAAAATGCATGATTTTAAATTCAATCCCTCATATTCAACAAGTTTTGATTCGAATGTTTCAAAGTTGTAATGATTTTGTTGGTTTCAATCAACATAAATTTTTATTATGAACCATGATTCCTTTTTATATTATTCAATTGATTTTATGTCCAATGATTTTCGTTTTTATTTATATTGTGGGATTTATTATCCAAATATATTCCCTTATTCATGTTTTTAGTGATTATTTTGTTGTCCTGATGGTGAAGAATTTTTTCACCCAATTTTTTCTTATTTGGTTTATAATCATTCAATGAAATTATTTCAAATAAGGTGGGAATACTATGCCCATTTATTGTATTATGGTTTATTATTTCATTTATTTATGGGGATATACATTCCAACAACATATACTCTATGAGAAATATTACTCTCTTCCTGGGATATATTCTATTGAAACTATACACATTTTTTTCCGAATGGATAATGACCATGTATTTCTAGTATTGTCAGAAATATATACCCATTTCCCTATATTGTGATAACATCACATATTATATAAATAATATTTGATCATGGTCATCATGAATATATTATATTCTATTTAAATAGGCTATTTCATTGGACATGCAATAATTATTATTATTGAAAAGCTGACAATGTATTGAGTATCCATCCACCATCATACTCCATATGAGTTATGATTATGTTATATAATCTATTTTCATCGAGAAAATAGTTGGAATAATATATATTGTCATTTAATTCTAGTTTATTATTGAAAATGTTGATTTTATAAATTTATTAGTTACCTCTTACAGTGAATGCATTGGACATAAACATGTGACAGGTGGGGCCTAACATTATATATCACCTCAATGAAATTATAGGTATCAATAGTCAATTGTTTTGGGTTTTTTTGAATTACAATTCCCATAATATGATATTTTATTAGCATAGAACATTGAATGTATGATTCCATGACTATGGTTTTGATGATAAGTAAGGTTTCCCAGAAGAAGGCCTTCACAACATGATTATGATCTCTAACATTACGCATTTCATTAGTAGGAGATCAATATAATTGATGGCAATCTTTTTTTACTTCCATTGATAGATAATTCTCATAGTTTCATGTTTATTTTGGTATCATTTTGTTTACCTATTTTGTCCATAATATTCATTTCAGGTTTATACCATTATGGATTAAATTATGTATTTACATTATTAATAATTTGAGACCACACTTTCTTATGTTTATATATCCTTAGGTTATTGATAAATGTTATACATGTGACAAGATTTAAATGAAAACAAGTTTAAAATATATTTAAATATTTGAAGACATGATATTAAAAATGTAGTTTCGTATAGAGTTCGACAATTACTTTATCCAAAAAACTTAAGTTTATCAAATTGTTTTATAATTCCTTAATAATATAAACCTAAAAATATAGATCATGGATAATATACATAAAAAAATTGGATTTTGAAATTAATGTTGGTTATATCAATGATTTTACAACTTGTATCATGATCATATTCAATATACCAGATATCGGATTACATGTCTAAGGCATCATAGTTTGTTTCAAAGTAAAGGATTAGATATTTCTGATGATTTGGATGGTTATTGAGGGTATTTTTTAAATGTTTACAAGATAAGAATGATAATAATTTAATGTATAAATATCCTTTTGAAATATTAAATAGAATGATGTTATTGTAATAATGTTCATGTTATTTGGGTATTGGTGATAGAAAACACAAGCATAAACACTAGGAATTATTCTATGTATTTAATTCCAGAATCTTGTTTTAGTAAAATAGAGATTAATTGGTTTTAATTATAATAAATCATTTTCTAGAATCTAGAAAAAGGATATGACTGTGGTACAGAATCCCAAATATGTAATCATCCTGAAAATTATTTGTTGAGTAATGAATCAAAAATTATATTGATGTACATGGAGTGGAACTAATACTTTACACCAGGAGAGTATTTCCCAAGGGGTATTCTTTAAATATTTAAATTCTAGTTATGAACCATTTTTAATGGTTTAGGAATGCTGATAACTAATTATGTTAGTCAATATAACAAAAAGAATATTGATCATGGTTAACCACAGATCAAAAAATAGATTCATAAGTATATATGAGGGTCACATATGTTACAAAAAAATTGTTCATAAGGTAAGTCATTTCATATTGATGTTTTCATATATTTTTTAAAATTATCATAATAAAATTTAGAATTAGTATTTGGTTGAAATAGGTTCACAAAAAAATTCAGAGAATATAATGTACCAAGAAACCATTATGCCTTATAACTAAATAAAGGAAAATAATTAAATGGTTATGAATTTTTATAAATGACTATTATAATAGTTCTGGTGTGTTTAATAGTACAATTAAATGTTTCATGACTTGTATAATCTAAAAAAATTCTATTTTCATTAGTGGCTGATATATATCCGTGATATTCTTGTATATTTTAAATTTTATTAGGGTTATTTGAAACATTTAAATGATTATTCTTCACTATTTTTACATTAAATGTATCGTTACAAATATAAAATTATATAAATTACAATGAATAGTTATTTTATTCCAATATTATATTTATGTGAACAACTATTTAAGGAAAAGTATTGATATATGGAGAACTGTAATGTTTATTATATGATTTATATTCAATTAATAAAGGGTGATTTCATTTTTAATATTGATGTAAGATATAATTGGTAACCATGGGATTGATATTTGATTCATGATTTTCATGGGGAATTTCATATCAATTATGGTCTTATTAGTTATGTTGACACGTACTTGACCTTATTGACAAGCAGTTAATCGATTTTAGTGTTGAAGATAGAGTTAATTTTTAAGTAATATAAAATATAATTTGTTTTAATTTTATGTATATTCAAATTGGAAATAGGAAATGTATGTAATTGAGTGAATATCATTAGGGTACATACATAAAAAGGTGTAGAATTAATTATTTTTAGGAAGTATAAGCTAGATTTTCAATGTATTGATTTCAATGATTATAGAATTTAGTATAATTAAAGAAGGTTCATGAAAATTTGGTACCATTATTTTTAAAATTTCACAAATAAGTATGAGAGAACTCTATTTTAGGAATCCATGGTTGAATTATGTATCATATATGTGATGGATTTATGTTGAATGGTGTCTGATACATGTTGAGTTATTGAACCTATAGCATTACATAATTGTGTATGAACTGATACATAAAGAGGGTAAATTTTCATATACTATTTATGATAATTTTCCTATAATGATTATCAATACCAATAACCCTTTTGGTCTTTGTAATGGATAGAAATATAATGAACTAATGGTGTGAGAGACAATATAAATATTACATTGATGAAAAACCTATCAGAATGTGAAATTTAGTTCAAACCCATGTGATTATAAAAAAATAGATTTCATGAAATATAATTAACAATGTGATCATAGATGGTATCCCAAGAACACCAAGGAATAGAAATATATATTCTCATGATAGATCATGGGATAAATATTATGAAGGAAAATTAGACTATGTTTCATATATTTATAATACTTTCAAATAAATTTGGAAGGAATTTCTAGAAAGGGACATGGAAATTATATAACTATGTAGTTGAATTCCATTAGACTCACAAGTGTATGGAAAATAAATAAGTTATAATTGTTTTTTAATTTGTTTCACTAATGTAGGGAATTATAAAATGAAATGCCCTAACCCAAGGTGAAATAAGATATGTTTTCACCAACAAAGATGTGAAAAAGGAAACTCCTATGATTCTAATACTAATAATTCCAATCATGTGTATTCAATTAATATTTTCTTGTTTTCTATGTAATGTTAGTTTTCACCTACTACTAGATATTGAATTATAAAAATCTCTAATGGTATGAATATCATTAATATAATTTTATATTTTATTTGGAAATTATGCATTATAGATATAGATCAAAATACATTCGTGTAATTCAATGTGGAATTAAGAGTGTGTAATCTCTCTTTTAAAAGTTCTAATAGTTATTTTTCATATATATATATCACATTACAAATCCAAAATAAAACCATGATCATCTAGAAATATATTTTTAATAAATTGATAAAAAAATCACTCCAATCATATGAGTAAAAATATTTGGACACAACTTTTTGAAGTAATGGGGGGGATATAAGACCTCGCAATTTTAAGATATCATTTACTTTAGTTAATTCATTTTTTTATAACATATTACATACATAATATTGAACATAAATTGAAATCATTATATATTTAGATAAAATACAAATGAATAATATGACTATAAAAATATATTTATTGATTTAATGGGATGGAATATGAGTATTAACATAATAAAATATATGTATAATGAAAATAAATACTACATTTTTAATAATGAAATTAAATTAGTTTACCTAAAATGTCTAAGAAGATAATTTATTTATTTGGAAACCATTTGTAATAAAAAATTATATTTCATGGGATACACATTTAAATTTCATGAAAAGTATGAGAAATGATAAATTATTTCAATATTAGTAATTAGTTAGCTCCAATTCCATTGGTATGTTATATGAAGTAAGATTACTCTTATTTTTTATATTATAATTGTAACGTCCCGGATTCGGAGCCACCTAACTTGTGCCCCATACCCGGTTCGCCACATGACCTCAAGCGCGTTTCCCAAATGACAGAGGCTGCCGACTAGCAATGAGGGCCTTGGTGAGTCTGTGGGGAAACTATGCCCTCATTTGGTAAAGTATATAGTGGAAGAATAAACATAAACAATAGAGGATGTAGTAAATAGCATAAAACAACTGAACTAAAAGTCAAAGTAATATATGAAATAATAATGATGCGAAATGGTACATGTATCTATGGAAAGAAGTAAACAAAACAACGTGCTGAAATACAACTGAAACCAAATACAAAACATAAACAGCATCTCCAACAGCATCGTGATCCAATGCCCTGTCCCATGCTCTCTAGCTCCAACTAGCAAGCAAGTACCCGAGGTAGAATGGCTGCAATCCCTATCTACACCTGCAACCATATAATCTGTTTGGAACGAAAAGTAGGACCCAAACAGGGTGTGAGACTAACCCTAGTAGGCAATCACCACAAGATCTGTTCCCTACTGTCAGTGATTGATATAGAAAATGTAAAGGAAAATAAGAACAGAAATGCACTAGGAGTATACTAATAAATAACCCTACCAATTACCATACACATTAATTTTATTAATGACCAAGGAAAACTAGAAAAGATCTCTATTCCAAGGTAAAGCAAGTAACACAGCAGGTGTCTCAATGACTACCTAAACACAAGCAGTACAAAACCCAAGCTTTTTCTTTGGATTGGAGGACTCATCAATACTATCCATAAAAATTTTACACTAACTCTCCGGGTGGCTCAAACTAGCAGAACCCTATAGTCCAATAATCAAGCAATGCATAGACACTCTGGGAAGCTCTTACGTCAATTCCCCTATAGTCTTGCAACGATAGCTACAGACTCTGTGAGGAAGCACTTACGTCTGATTCCTCATGTGGTCTCGATGCATGCATAATCTAAGGACACACTTGGGAAGCACATAGTCCTATTTCCGTAGGTCCTTCGTATGAAACTAAAACCAACAGACCCTTTAGGGAAGAACTTAATCGTCAATTCCCTCTTTGATCTCCCACACCAGGTTCTTATAGCCCTGAGCAGTCCATTTGTGCCTAATCGACTGTTAGCAGCCCTAAGTAAGTTCAACAACTGCTTGGATAAAAGATACCATGCATCAAAATCATATAACCAGCAGGAAATACATTCAAGCAGTTGTAACATGTAAGCTAGCAATGCAGTTGGGTTTGCCTTACTGGAAAACGGTGCCAAACGGCGATAAACAGCCAAAACAGGGAGAAGTCACCCATGGGGTGGTCCTCAAACATGGAACCATGCACATATTAGGGACAATTTATCATAAATAAACAAGTAATATGGGGAAAATAGATAATATGATCAAAATCCTAAACCCGGGATACCAGATACATGGGTATCCGACAATTTTTCAAATAAAACTCAATGAACATCAACGTAGGTCAACAAACCACCTACCTCGATCCTAGGAGATCGATATACGTGAACAAAAATGATGGATTACCCTTAGAACATCGTAGATCTGTGAAAACATCAAAAAAGTTCAACCTACAATAACATGGGAAAGGTAAGGAATTTGAAAACAAGGCTCCTGCAGAAGGAAGAACTCACTGCAGAGATTCCAACGCAATCAACAGTGGCTGGAACAAAGATCGGACGGAGGCACGGTGGCTCGGAGAATATTCGGCCCTACAGTTCACTCTCAGACGAATGATGGCTAAAAGAAGATGAAAACGGGGGTTAGCTGGGACCCTGGTCTATTTAATGAACAAAAAGAAAGTACACTGCGTGTACTTTTAGAGTACACGGTGTGTACTAGGTCATTCCGTAATCCGCCAAAAGAGGCTTCCACATCACCCCTACACATGGTGTGTGTGGCCCGGACCCGGCCAACACACGACATCGATCCGGGAAAGAGTACAAGGCGTGTACTCAGAAAGTACACGACCTGTACTTCAAAAATTTCCAGAAAGTCCATTTTTCTAAAAAACTACAGAAAAATGAAAGGTGTACCTGAAAAGAAGATTCGGGTTCTTACAAACATCCCCCCTTAAAGAAATTTGTCCCCAAAATTCCCTAATGAGGTAGAGAAGAAGAATCCCGGAACAGCTCCGGCCACTGTGATCGTACCTCAGCCTCCCTCTCTCGTGTCTCGTCCTGTACTCACCTAGGCTTCCATAGCACCTATACTAGAGGAACAGACCGCCCACGGTGAACCATCATACTGTGATTGACAATCCTTATGTGATGATACTTAAACGATGCATCCGCTTCGAGCTCAACATCCTCAGGCTGAAATACATGAGATGGGTAAGAAAAGGAACGTCGGAGCTGAGAGACGTGGAAGAAGTTGTGCATAGACCAGTACATCGGAGGTAGCTACAACTGATAGGAAACCAGCCCAACTCTCTCCATGACCTCAAATGGTCCGATGTACCATCGTGAAATCTTACCGTGTCTCTGAATCCTATTGTGTCCCAACCTCAGTGCGACATGGAAGAAAACCTGATCCCCGACCTCGAACTCCATAGGCCGTCTTCGCAGATCAGCATAAGACTTCTGCTGAGACTGTGCTGTAGCCATCCTCTTCTAAATCAACTCTACTTTCTCTGAAGTTTCCTGGACAAGATGAGGTCCCATCAAAGCTACCTCTCCTGTCTCCTTCCAGCATAAAGGTGATCGGCATGGCCAAACTTACAATACCTCATAAGGTGCCAACTGAATGGTCGCCTGAAAAAAGTTGTTATAGGAAAACTCCACCAGAAGAATATGCTTCTCCCACGAACCACCAATGTCTAGAATGAAATCTCGGAGCATATCCTCAAGCACCTGGATCGTGCGCTCGAACTGGCCATCTATAGGGGGATGGTATGTTGTACTCAAAAGTACATGGGTACCCAAGGCCTTCTGAAGTCCCTGCCAGAACCGAGATGTAAAGTGTGCATCCCTATCTGAAACAATGAAGTGTGGAACCCCAAGCAGACTAACGCTCTCTCTGATGTAAATTCATCCCAGATCATTGACACTGAAGGTCTCTTTGATCGGCAAGAAGTGAACAAAGTTCGTAAGTATGTCGACGACGACCCAAACAACATCGTTCCCTCGAGGTGACCTCGGCTACCCAGTCACGAAGTCCATCACGACATTGTTCCACTTCCACTCCAGAATAGGTAACTGTTGTAAAATCCCTGCTGGTAGCTGATTCTTTTCTTTCACCTGCTGACACGTAGAACATATCACGACAAAACTAGCAACATCCTTCTTCATACCTCGACACCAATACTGATGAGGTAAGTCTCGGAACATCTTGGTGACACCAAGATGAACTGCCCAAGTTGAAGCATGAAAATCCCACATCATCTCCTCGCGTATGTCTGTTGGAACCCATACGCGCCCCAGGAAACGCAAGATCTCATCCAATCCCCCACCCATTTAGGAAGAGGGACCTCTCCTGACACGTTCTCATGGAGAACTAAGCCTTCTGAGTCTAATAGCTGCCTCGTCCGAACTCGATCTAAAAGAGTAGCAGTAACAGCTACAGAGGAAAGAACTGCCTGTCCATGTCTGTCATGCACCTCCAAATGCATCTCAGAGAATACATCCATAAGCTTCCACTCGTTGATGGCCTCTTGAACTACCTGAAACTGATTCCTCCTACTCAGTGCATCAGCCACAGCATTGACTTTCCCAGCCGTATAAGCAAGCTCTATGTCGAAAGACTGTAGGTACTCGACCCACCATCACTGCCTCATATTTAGATCATACTGAGTGAAGATGTACTTGAGACTCTTGTAGTTGGTGAAAAACACAAACTGCTATCCAAAAAGGTAGTGTCTCCAACAGATTAAGGCATGAAAAATAGCTACCAAATCCAGATCGTGTGTCGGGTAGTCCCTCTCATGTGGCCTCAACTACCGAGACCCATAAGCAACGACTCCATCTCCTTGCATAAGCACAGCGCCAAGCCCGATACCTGAAGCATCACAATAAATAGTGTATCTCTTACCTGGCTCTGGAAAGACTAGTATCGTTGCTGACGTGAACCTCCCTTTCAGCACCGGAAAGGCTGTCTCACATGAATCTGACCATAAGAGCTTTTCCCCCTTCTTGGTCAGACCTGTCAAAGGTGCTGCTTGACGAGAAAGGTCTTGAATGAAGTGTCTTTAGTATCGAGCCAGTCCAAGGAAACTATGTACCTCAAAGACGTTCTTAGGATGCTCCCAGGAAACTACAGATCTCACTTTCTCTCGGTCCACTGATACTCCAGCCTCTGAGATGACATGACCCAAGAAGTGAATATGATCTATCCATAAGTTGCACTTTGAGATTTTGGAATAAAGTTGATGCTCACTCAGGTTACTCAGAATGATCTAAAGATGTGTGGCATATTTGTGTTGAGTGTGAGAGTACACTAAGATATCATCCACAATGACCTTGATGAAGGAGTCCAATTAAGGATGGAACACTCGGTTCATCAGTGCCATGAAAACTGATGGCACGTTTGTGAGACCAAACGGCATAACTATATACTCGTAATGACCATACCTACTCTTGAAGGCTGTCAGAGGTATGTATGATGGTCTAACACACAACCGATGATAACCAGACCTCAAGTCAATCTTAGAGAACACCCAGGCTCCTTAATGCTAATCAAAGAGGTCATCAATCCTCGGCAAGGGATATCGGTTCTTGAACGTCAACTAGTTAAGCTTCAGATATTCCAAACAAAGCCGAAGGGTACCATTTGCCTTTTTCAAAAATAGGACATGTGAACCCTAGGATGAGGTACTGGGTTGGATAAAACTCTTGGCCTATAGCTTCTCCAACTACTTCTCGAGCTCATGAAACACAGTAGTAGCCATCCTTTAAGGAGGAATGGACACTGGTGCTACTCCTGGCATGAGATCAATAGAGAAGTCTACCTCACGCTTAGGAGGCAAAACTAAAACATCCTCTGGAAAGACATCCCTGAAACGATCCACCACTAGAGGAAAATCCAACTGCAAGGCCCCCTGATCATCCAGATAAAGACTAGAGATCTGGGTTGTCACCCTTCCCAGCCCATGATGCTAGAGTCCAAATTGACCCGGCCGAACATCCCAATCGCATCTATGAAGAAAAGACTCACCCTCTGGTGAAACAAAACTCACTCTACGGAGATAAGAGTCGAAAAATTCCTGGAAGGGAACAAACCGGTCCATTTCGAGAATGTCATCATAGCCTGTCATCTCTAGGACATAGAGATCCCATAAGAAACGATACCCTGCAACCTCAAGGGGGAACTCTCTACACTGGCGCACACTAGCAGTTTTATGTCCCAAAGGAGTTTCTAGGGCCAACGTATCCTCAGACGTAAAGACAGTAAGGTGAAGGCTCTCCACAGTGTGCATAAAAATAAAGCTATGAGAATCTCTTGTATCAAAAAGTATTGAAGATAAAACTGAGGCTACTAAGATCGTACCTCGAACTGTGGAAGGTCCAGGATCCTACTCCCGATGAATCTGCTCTACTACAATCATCTGGCCAGTATCGCGGCCCTTTGTAGCAGTCTGATATCCCTGAGCTGATCCTCCTTTAGCCTGAACACGATGTCCATGACCTCTACCCTGTCCTAAATGTCCCAAATCACCCCAGCCCCCAGTCTGATGCGGAATTGGTAACCCTACTCATGTACGAGGAGTAGAAACTGATCCTCCCTCACTAGCTACTAGAAGAAGAACCCTGCAAAAATGCTGCAGATGACCCATCTTGCTGCAAGCTCGGAACTCCACTGGATCTCTCAGGCACTTAGGCCTTTTATTCCCGCTCTTCCCACACTGATATCACACAACCTAGTTGCCTAAAGGAAGTTCTCGTCTACCATATGAAATACCTCACTTCCTCGGGTCACCTCGAGTAGACTCTCGATGGCTCTTCCTGCTGTCATGATTAAATGAATTCACCTTAGATGTTGAACCACCCTGGTCAATAGCTCTAGTCTCCCTCAGATTTTGTTCAGTGATCAGTTCTTGGTTGAATATCAAAGTAATAGAAGTCAACTTGAAGACGTTCACATGTTATCTGGTCTCTGGTTTGAGGCCTTCCACAAACTTCCTTGCCAAAAACAGCTTGTCATTTCCTAGAACGGGAGGGAATCGCTGTAACTCAGTGAAACAGGAGGAGTACTCCATGACCGAAAGAGTACCCTGTTGCAGGATCACAAACTCTTTGGCTCTGTCGGCCCTCAGCGTGGCCAGATAGAAGTATTCGTAGAACATACTCTAGAATTTGACCCAACCCATAGTTTGTTGGCGCCCTTCCTAAGAGACTACATCCCACAATCTTTTGGAAAAATCTCGCAGCATATAAGTCATAAGATTCACCCTTCTGTCTGGGGGTGTCTTCAGATGCTCGAAGACAGAGAGGATGGTCTCCAGCCATGACTCTGCAGCCTAAGGTCCTCCATCCCCTGTGAGAGTGGGTGGATGTTGCTGCTGGAAGACTCGCGTCAGTTCTGCCATAATGGGGCGGGATGCTGAGCTCCCTGGAAGGTCTGCATGAACCTCATGAAACCCTCTCTGAACTGAGCATTAGCACCAGTGTCTAAAATCACTACAGGTACCATGTCCGGAACGATCGGCGGTACTACACGTAGTCCCTGGTCTTCCGTATCAGGCGTACGGTCACTGCCTGCTTCTAGGCGTGCAATGGGAGGACGTCTTGGTGCCATCACTCTGAGGAAACAGAACCAAACTTCAAACTTTAGGATTAACATGGATAGAAACACAAGAGTACCAAACAGGAATAGGGGAAGGAAACTCACAATTTCTACCAAACACGACTACACAGCGTGTAAAGAAAATACACAGCGTGTGTGCATACACCATAGACATGGGAGTGAAACTCTACCACGCGTGGTCATGCACAACCCCAGACTACACGGCGTTTTATCCCCATATACGGCATGTACCAGAAAACCATTCCGCTGCCCGAGTATCTTTACATGGCTAAGCCACACGGTCCGACGTAACCTGAGACTACACGACATGTTCTAAACAAACACGGCGTGTACTATACAAGGCATCGACGGCCCATGTTGTTAAACACACGGCCGTCTACATGGCTGATCCTTACACGGAGTGTTCTGAATATACACGGCGTGTATAGGTAAAAATGACACTGTCCCGTGTTGTACGTGACACGGCCGGGCACCTAGGCAAGACTACATGGTGTGCTCCAAGAGAATCACGGCGTGTCTAAGAGAAAGTCACGCTGACCCGTGTTGTTCGTGACATGGCCAGGTACCTAGAAGGGACCACACGGAGTGTTCTGTTACAACACAGTGGGTGCTGCTCGAGCTTTCCCGACCCGAGTTGTTAGCAACACGGCCGGGTACACGACTCATGCTACACGTCGTGTACCTACCGTACATGGCGTGTTCCTAAAGATACTTATATGACACCGTGTTTCTACTCACACGGTTAGTGAAACAGCCTGAAAACTACACGGAGTGTATCCAAAAAGTACATGCCCTATATTCTGGGTTTTTCTGGGCAGCAGCTCAGAAACTGCACAGAACCCTAGAAAACACAGAAACGAGGCAAAGAGGTGCCAAATTCCGATCCACGAGGACTCATACTCCCTGTGAATCAAAGCTTGGCATCTTCTACAGTCATACATAAGTGAAAACAGGATCATGATCCACCATGTTCGGATTAATGAGGGCCCATAACACCTTAAGAATCAAAATTGGGATTCCATATTAAGGAAAACACTAAACAAACAGTCCCTTAATGTAATAATAGAGAATCTATCAAGAATCTATCACAACAGCATGCATAATATACCCAAAGTCTATCACAACAGCATGCAATCGCTAATGCACCTTAGATGGCATGGAAAGAATGCATGGCATGTGATTCCTACAAATGACTATACAATGCATGAGATGGAATACCCTCATCTCATCGGGTAGCGACAGAAATAGAACCGCAATATCAAAACAATAACAGCACAAAGAATGTGAATCACTCTAGGTGAAATCATATCAACCGTAAAATCTCAAAATCATCAAACTGCAATTAACAAGGTAGTATGTATTTTCCTTGTACAAGGGTTAGCTACTCATGAGCATAGCTTAAAGCCAAGTACCAAATCCGTCTAATCCCTGGCTAAGGCTCCAAACAGTAAAACAAGAAAAAAGAAACTCCTCTGATACCACTTCGTAACATCCCGGATTCAGAGCCACCTAACCGGTGCCCCATACCCGGTTCGCCAAATGACCTCAAGTGCATCTCCCCAAATGCCAGAGGCTACCGAATAGCAGCGAGAGCCTTGGTGAGTCTGTGGGGAAACTATGCTCTCATTTGGTAAAGTATACAGTGGGAGAATAAACATAACAAATTGTGGAAGTAGTAAACAACATACAACAACTGAACTAAAAGTAAAAGTAATATCTGAAATAATAATGATGCAGAATGGTACATGTATCTATGGAAAGCAGTAAACAAAACAACGTGCTGAAATACAACTGAAACCAAATAAAAAATGTAAACAGCATCTCCAGCAGCATCGCGAGCCAAATCCCGGTCCCATGCTCTCTGGCTCCAACGAGCAATCAAGTACTTGAGGTAGAAGGGCCACAATCCCTATCTACACCTGCAACCATATAATCTATTTAGGCCGAAAAGCAGGACCCAAACAGGCTGTGAGACTAATCCCAGTAGGAAATCACCACAAGATCTGTGCCCTACTGTCATTGAGTGATATATCAATAGTAATGGAAAATAATAACAATAATGAACTAGGAGTATACCAGTAAATAACACTACAAATTACCATACACATTCATTTAATTAACGACCAAGGGAAACTTCCAAAGCTCTCTATTCCAAGGTAAATCAAGTAACATAGCAGGTATCTCAAAGACTACCTAAACACAAGTAGTACAAAACCCATGCTTGTTCATTGGCATGGAGGACTCATCACAACCAACCATCAAAATTTTTCACTGACTCTCTGGGTGCCTCAAACTAGGAGACCCATATAGTCTAGTAATCAAACAAGGCACATACACTCTGGGAAGCTCTTACGTCAATTCCCTTGTGGTCTTGCAACGATAGCTATAGTCTCTCTGAGGAAGAACATACGTCTAATTACTCCTGTGTTCTCGATGTGTACGTAAACTAATGACACTCTTAGGAAGCACAAAGTCCTATTTCCATAGGTCCTGCGTACGAAACTAAAAACAACAGACCCTCTAGGGAGACACTTAATCATCAATTCCCTCTTTGATCTCCCTCACTAGGTTCTCAAAGCCTAGAGGAGTCCCGTCATGCGTAATCAACTGTTAGCAGCCCTATGTAAGTCCAACAACTACTTGGATAAAAGCTACCATGCATCAAAAGCATATAACCAGCAGGCAATACATGCAAGCAGTTGTAACAAGTAATCTAGCAATGCAGTAGGGTTTCCTCACAGGAAAATAGTGGAAACGGCGATAAACAGCCAAAACAGGGAGAAGTCACCCATGGGGTGGTCCTCAAACATGCATCCAAGCAAATATTAGCAACAATTTATCATAAACAAACAATCAATCTAGGGAAACAGATAATAGGATCAAAATCCTAAACCCGGTATACCTGATACATGGGTATCAGGCACTTTTGCCACCAAAACTCCAAAAAACATCAATGTAGGGCAAAAAAACACCTACCTCGATCCTAGGAGATTGATATACGTGAACCATGACGGTTGATTCCCCTTAGAACGTCGTAGATCTGAGAAAATGTAAAAAACGTTCTACCTAGGATAACATGGTAAAGTTAAGGAATTGGAAAACAAGGCTCAAGCAGATGGAAGAACTCACCGCAGTGATTCCAATGCAATCGACGGTGGCTGGAATGGAGATCGGATGGAGGTACGGCGGCTCGGAGAAAATTCGGCTGTATGGTTCGCTCTCAGAAGAACGAGGGCTAGAAGAAGATGAAAATGGGGGTTAGCCATGACCCCGGTTCGTTTAATGAAAAGAAAGAAATTACAGGGTGTGTACTTTTAGAGTACCCGGCGTGTACTAGGTCTTTCCGTACTCCACCAAAATCGGCTTCCACGTCACCCCTACACACAATGTGTGTGGCCCGGACACGGCCAGCACACGGCTTCGAGCCGAGAAAGAGTACATGGTGTGTACTCAAAAAGTGCATGGCATGTACTTAAAAAATTTCCAGAAAGTCCATTTTTATCAAAAACACCAGAAAATGGAACGGTGTACCTGATAAGAAGATCCGAGTTCTCAGAATAATTTCATTTTTTAATAAAATAGTTTCTCCATGTATTTTATGATTTTATTCAAAAAAATTGACAATAAATTTTGGAATTTGAAATTAATAAATTTAAACTGTTTTTTAATTCATTATAATAAAATTGAATTTGTATGAATTTTTTATCAATATCTTAAGATGTTGTTTTGGGAAAAAATATAATTTTTTTAAAAAAATATTTTTTTATGATTTTATCAATATAAAAGAATAACCTAGAGGATTTTAAATCCAATATTGTATCACATATGATGTTAAGGAATATCGTTATACATTAGAAATATTATTAGTATATATAAAGCCTTGGAAAAACATTTTTTTATCAAATTATTTTTTTAATATATAATATATTTCTAGTATTAGACCTTATAATAATGGATTTTATTAATCAATAAACATTTGTAATGACTTTAAATAGACATAATTTTTTATAATAAATATCATTATAAAATTAATTTGTTTCTATAATAATCTTATCTAATTTTCAAATTTAATGCATAAGAATGATATTTTTTAAAAAATAATTTATATTCTATTAAGAGTATTTATTATTAAAATAAAATTTCACTCCATCAATAATTGAAATTGATAAATTGATATTCAAATTGGAAACAATATTTATCAATTTAGGTAAAATTTCAAATATTTTTATCATTAAAATTATTTATTAATGTATGAAATTAATTTCAAATGTAAAAGTAAAGAGTAGAAAATTTAGTATAACCTAGTGTAAAAGGTCGTACAATATTTAAAAAAATTATTAAAAATTTAATGTATATATTTTAACAGACAAATGAAAGTAACCCCTACACTACTTTTACATTTTATATTTTGAAACATGTATACTGAAAAGGAATTATTGAAAAATATAATTTTGTTTCCAAAAATACCCTTAGTTTCACTAATAAATGGGTAACATCATCACTGCTTCATTGAAAACATTTCATTATAACTATTTATATATACAACCCCATCATAATCTCCCAAGCCCCATTTCTAAAAAACATAAGCCAATAATCACTCGTATTTTTCCAATGCCCTTTCAATTTAAGGAGAATTCCAAAGACAATCCAAGTCCCCAACATGTGTATTATCACCTAATTCTTATTCTTCTTAACTTTATTATGTTAAATTTACTATATATATATAAATACAATAGAATTAATATCATTAATATAATATAATTTCATTATATTAGGGTTATTATACTTTTTATCCGTATAAACTATAAATTATGAATGAAAATACAACCATTCATGCATTGTGTGGAATACCCACTACATGACATAACATGTTTAATTTTAATTTACAGCAAAAATATATGGATATAAGGTTTGTATTAAATGATAATAAACTATTTATTATTTATATAATTTTATAATAAGACAAATTATAGAACATATTAATAATATGATCAACAATCTAGTATCGTTATTTTAGATTAAAATATGTGTTCTAAGAGGATAATATTTCATTGAAATTATATGATGATTCCATAAAATTAAATTAATCATTTAATTATTTTAAATTACTTTATATAAAAATAATTATCCCTATTAATTATCATTATCCATTCTTTAAAATGACATTAAAAATAAACCACCTCATAAAAATTCATTTAACCTGGATATGTTCAAATTTGGGCCAGTTTAACCACCTAATAAAACAATACATATTTTTTACATGGATGAATATGATAATATAATTAATGGTGTAATATGATAAAAATATATAAATTAAGGTTTTATTATGGAATTTATATGTTTATATAATCATTTAACTCATTAATTTAAAAAACATTTTATTTGCTATGAATCACAGAAATGGGATCATCATTGATTTCATAGACATAGTTCATAATCAAAAATTAAATGAAATGAAATTATAAATTTATAAACAATATAATAAAATATACATTAAAATATATTATATTATCTATTATTTTAATAATTTATAATAAAAATAAAGCCTATAATCCACTATAAAGAAACTATTACAAATTATAAAAAAAATAAATAACAGATGTGGAAAATCAGAAGAATTCATGTAAATAATAAATAATTATGATGTGTATGATTTAAAAGGGATATGATTATGTTTAAAAATTAATTACATAAGTTATATATGTTTATTATAAATTATTCTAATGTATATTCATAAAATTTACTAAAATAGGTTCGGGTTTTAATCGCAAATTTTTCCCTTTGAGACAATTTTTTTATTATGCACCTAGTTTCTTTTTTTTTTGATATGTATATTTATTAAATGATATTATATATCTGAAATTACATTTTAATGATCATATTTTATGTGCATTTTCAATAAAAATTCTCTTTCATGTGGATTTTAATATACTGTTACTCGACCCATAATGGTTTCAATCTCAATTCTCCTTTATCTAGACAAATATTCAATTATGCAGATAATATCATTTATATTGTGTATATATAAAATATTTGAAATATTATATCATAAATAATATTTTTACCATGTTATTTTATCTAAATTTCATGAAAAATATTTTATGCAGTTTTGAATTGAGTGTTTTGAATCTGTATGGATTTTCTTTGTCATAATTCACATTATCTGAGACATATAACATTTTACAAACTATATTCCCTATGTATGGTGTTATATTGATTTTAAATCAAATTATTTCACTCATTTAAATTAATATTATTTACTATCTAAATCATGTACCTTTATTGTTGTTCCAATTGATTCAGTATTTTCCTCAGTACTGAGGATTTTTGGTAACGAAATTTTCATTAATTGAGTAATAATTTATCTTTGAAATTATTTCGCATAAGTTAGTATATTATACCCTTTTTAATTTATTATATTGTATTACGTCATTATTTCATTAGAATATAAACAAATATAACATAAATAATACAATTTTTTCACTTATTGGGATGTATTCCTTTGAAAAAATGACTTTCTTTCTCTCGATAGATTATGATAATCTTATTACATTAACATCTTAGATGTATAACCATTTATCTTTATATTGTGAACATCACATTTTAAATATATCTGGTTCAATAAAGTTCACTTATATGTTTGATATTCCATTGACATGGGTACAATTATTGACATTTGAAAATAGATTAATATTAGAATGTTAACTATGTATTACTTATCCATCAACCAATATCCTCAAGATGAGTGATGATATAATCATGCCTTCTTTTACAAGGAAAAAAGTGTTGGAATTATATATTTTTCTATTTAAATGTTGATGATTATTGGATTTTCTTATTATTTATTGTGTACGTATTTAATCTTCTGATAAATTCATTGGAAATAAAAATGCTATTAGTGGGTCATGACATTTTATAGTACCGCTATACATGGATAGGAATCATTTGACATGAATTGTTGGGATTTGGGTTATTAATCATCCCAAAAGTTAATATTATCTTGGAAAAATTACTTGAAATCCATTTGTCTTTACTAAGACCATACTGACTAGTAAATTTCTTTGCAACAGGAAATGATAGCAAGTTTCATATGTCATACATCATGTATTTCATTATAATGAGTTCATCATTATTGATATCTGTGATATAATTTATTATAATGTATATATAATTAAACAACACAAAATTTAGTATTCTAAATTTGATATTTTATTTATTACAATTGAATAAGATACAAGGACTCTAATCTTCAATAACCAATTAGGTTCTTTGTTCTGAATAACTAGATACAAAACTGATTCACATTTTACATTCAAAATAAAATATAAACCTTTAAAAAATCTCAATGACCTCGAATATCATTTAATGTAATAGTATTCATATCCTAGGGTATGTAAATAAAACAATAGTGTGAAAAATGTCTTGGTGAGGGTTATATAAAGTAAAATATATTATGACTAAATTGGGGATACTGAATTTTTACTGATAAATAACTAGGAACACGTTCAATTTAATTAGTAACATGAGAATAAAACACATCAATAGATAATATAAAATCAAATAATCTCAAGAATATAAATAATTGAATTCTCAATGATGTAAATTTAAAAAATTCGACATCTAGATCATAGGAATCATTATATCTCTACCATAAATACATTGTTCCAATAATGTCTAAACTATAGGTTTGTATACACAAAAAATTATTTAGATTGGGAAACTGATTTAACACATGAGAAATGTATATGAATCAATAGAATATATATTTTTGAGCCCAACTATTCATTTTATTTTAAAATAATTCCTCAAATATCTAAGGATCAATTTAATTCCTAACAATATTTTTATAAAACAAGTGTCTATATAAAGTTAAGAATACAAAATACCACTATTTCCCTAGTATATCAAATAAATTTCAATAAAAAATAACATTTGTACAAATGATATATATATTTCTTAATAATAATATCCACGATATAAAAAAATTATTTAATATAAATTTGCATTCTATTTGTGATAATAATTTTATGTTTTCAAGAGTTAGTTAATGAAAATAAAATTTGTAGATTATAAAACATTATCATCAATTCATCATTAATACACAATTCTCAAAAAAAACATGCACTTGTAAGATATAAATAAAATATAAGGAAAATATCCAAATAATATTTCCATAAAAATTTTATTCGTTTAAGCAATTGAAAACATATAGAAGGATGTATGTGAATAAAATTGTTATGGAAGTGGGAAAATTTGTTATTGTCATACATGTTAAGTAAACATTTCCTTTGATTCTAGGTAAATAAGATAAAAAAAGAACAAATGAGAAATCATTAAAAATATTCATTTGATAAAATTAAGAAATTTATGGATATGTTAATATTTCCTTAAAAATAATATTTGTAAATATGTTGACTTTTGTAACTTTTTTTGGAAAATATTGACATATAATTAAAATATACTCAATCAAAATGTAAAATAAGAACTGCTTTAATTCCAAATATTAGATTATATATCTCAGGTTATAAATAAATTAAATTTTAGAGGATAACATTTTCAGTAAAAAACTATCAATAATATTAAAAAATAAATTGATTTTATGAAGGAAAAATTTTATGATTCCTTCAAATAATATAATATCAATCCAGAATAAATTAGTTTGTTGAATAATTTACTACATATTTGGTAACATTCAAATTGTAACACCTTGAAAGATTAAACATGAAATTAAATAATATTTATCTTGAATAATATATAACCATGTTAAATACCACAATGGGGATGTAAATAAAACACATCTCATAATATCAAATATGTCTCAAAGGAATTGAAATTGTGATAAAATCACATACAATGATCACCACATTAAAGGGAGAATTTTTTAATTAATTTAATATTCGTATCAATTTTAAATCCACAAAAAAATTAACTACAAAATATTAAAATCATATATCATTTCATGCATAATCATTGCGTAACATAGCCAATAATGTAGATGTATTAACCAATGAATGGAAATTGAGTTAAAAAACCACTTACATCTTGTTTACCCTTAGATGAAAATAAATTATCATAATTTATGATAGTTCTAAATATGTAATAATTATTTTCTAGAAGCATATTCATATATATAATATGATATATGACCCTCTTAAAAAAATTATCACCCATTCTCTATAAATAATTCATTATAATCATTGTTTCTTTTGTAAACTACAATTTTTATCATGCATAATTTTCACATAATAAAAAATCATTATTAATTTAATATATTAACATAGTCTCCAACATCTTATCCATGATATAATTATCATACATATTCACTAAATTAATCTTTATTACAATCCATGTATATTGTAAATGAAAAATTGATCACATCTCTTTGTGAATGTAGTAATTAGAAAATACACAAGAGTGGAAGTATCATTTTCCAATGGATTAGAAAGTAAAAAGGTAGTTATTATATTATAATAATATTTGGATAGTTATATCATAAAAACCATCACTATCCATAATTTTTAAATTTTTAATCATCCATGTCAACAAGTGAGAGAAAAATATTTATAATACTACATGAATACGGTAAGTTGTAGTTACACTAGAGAAATGTGTTAAATTTCATTATGAATAATAATAGGCAGACATTTTTTCCCATAATAAAAATAAAATTTTAGTATATTAATTTTCGTGGATTCATTATTTTATAATCGGTAGAACTAATTTATATGATTAATTAGAATTAAAAAATTGGAATGGTCAGTAAAAAAGATTATTTCTACTTCAAGAGAAATCTTATAGATATCTTCTTTCAAGAATGATGGTTAGCCATTAAAAAAGAAAAAAACCTATAAAACATGGATAATGATGTTGATAAGGGAAATATTCTAGTTAGGGTGAATATTGTTTTTTCAATGTTGTGTAATTATAAGAGAGAATAAGTCTCGTTTTATAAGTTATGGGAGGGGCAACCTTTGAATTACATAAAGTATTAAATTAATATAAATAATTATTTTTGTATAAACATATAAAAATTGATATAATCCATATATAATATGATTATTATATTATATACTCTCATCGAGTAAAATTTTAACTATTTTAGGTGACATTTTAAAACCTACATCTTTTTTTTACTCATGATATCCCTTTTCAATATTAACGCAATAATAATGTTTTATACAATTTAGAAGTCAAAAATGATTCCATAAAGGGTTATTGGCCAATAAATATACACACGATGAAATTTAAAACCATATATTATCCCCCAATACAATTATTATGAATTTTATGAATTTATTTTCAGAAAAATAATATTACAATCTTTTTTCTGAAAATTTTCATTTAATTTTACATTGCAATTTTTTTTGAAAATTATATAATTTGAATATAATTATTTATAAAGTAAAATATATTTCATATTTATATATAAAATTAATGGGAAAAATAATTTAGCTATGTTGTGTTAATTTTTATATTTTTAATATCATTTATATTATTTTTCAATTAACGGATTAATTATTGGTTCATCATTCTATAAAAAATTACACAAAATATTCATTAACATAAAATAAAAAATATTCGTAAAAGGTTGGTAATTATGTTTAAAATAATATTTTTACTCATTCAAAACATATTCTTATTTGTACATGAATATATAATTGTAGTTCATATATGGAGTGTGACATTTTCAATTTTTTGTTACATAAAATAATTTAAATGTCATTACTGATGTTAAATGGATCGAAATTACCACAAATTCGAATTTGGGATGGATATGGAAGAATTATAACAATAAAATGAAATAAATTAATGTTTTTGATTGATTTTTTATGCCTTATATCATTATTTTTATTATTAATTAATGATTTATCCAAAACATATGTGATAACTTTTATAACAAATACTAATCACAATGGCTAAATATATATGGGTGGTATTTTAAAAATTTGGACCTCATAAATCCAAAAAATGGAAGCTATTTTCCCTGATTAAAATTCTATATGTGACATTAGTCAACACATGAAAAAAATAAAAATTCATGAAAATATATTCCTTTTAAGAAAATTTATTTTTTTTTTAAAAATGCTTTTATATCAAATTAAACAACAAAATTTTTTAAAATGATATGAATTGTATTATTAATCAACTATTGGAATTAATGTTAATTTGAATCAATTTTAAAATAGAATTAAACTTATAAATTCCTTGATAAAAAAATAAAAAATAGTATTTTTCTCTATTCATTGGAAAATCAATATTTTAAACAAGAGAAAAAATCATTCTATAATAATATAGAAATGATATTTTCAAAACTCAAATTCATTTATAAAACCTCATATAATAAAATTTTTTAATTTATATTTTGAATTTTTTATTGATTAAAACTATTTGTATTTTAATATTTATTCCATAAAAACAAATATTACTATAATTGAATATAATGTGTTACATTCTTCCCAAAATAAAATCATTTTGTCCATGAAATTTTCAAAATCTGAAGACATGAAAATATTTTGGTTTCTATTCATCATAATTTCATTAGGTTCTCAATTTCCATCTTCTATACAATTATTTCATCAAATTAACTTTACCATCCAAATCATGAGATTCCTTGGAACTTGTTATCTATTGACTAAAATTTGGATAGGCTCTTTATAGTAATATAATTTAGATTCCAATTCAATTTGATTTGATGGTATAGAATGTGTAGGATCTCGCATATACATCAACTATAAATATATATGAAACAAATCATTTGCTCATGAGTGGATATTTTTTATTAAGAAATGGTACTAAAAACACCATTTGTTTCTATAATTTCAAATGTCCTGATGAAAATGAGGATAAGTATTCTTTTCATATCAAATCATATAACACCCTAACATTTATATAATTTAATGAAAATTTGATATCCCATTATAAGACCAAAATATTTCTAATTTCAATCATCATATCTATTTTTCATACTGTGATCATATTTACTATGAGTTTTAATAGTCTTTATCGTCAATGTTGTTCCATCAACATGTACTAGGTCAACAAGATTTCATTCACCAATATTATCTTAAAATGATTGAGTATTCTGTCTCTTTCAATATATTTATTAATAAGAAACCAATTCAATACTTGTTAAAAATATATTTTTATTGGAAAATTCCTCTAAAAGATAATATACACCACAAAAATAATGAAATTCCAGTGATCATGAACATAACATGTATTCTAATATTTTCATAGTTCATTTAAACATTCTATTTGTGAGAGGATGATAGGTAGTGCTCAAATGAAGGTTAGTATCATGAGCATTATGTTTCTTATTTTTATATTTTTATATATATTAATGTTCCTAATCCAAAAAAATGAAATAGGTCTACCATGAAGTCTTAAAAATTAATTAATATGGATTTTATTAGGGAAATAAAGAGGTAAAACATATTTTTTACTGTGAAAATATGTATATTGGGAAAGTTGATCAATAATAACTCATGTTTTTCATCAAAACCTACCCCGCAGGGCCCGTGCCGTGACTCCCCCAAGAAAACTGGATAAAAGAACATGCATTATTTTAAACACCCACTGAGTGTAAAGGTAAAACTGGAAGTAAATGGTCCAAAATACAAACCCAACATAAGAAAACTACAAGAGAAAGTGAAATATGGATGGAAATTCATCTCATGAGAACCCCACCATATGGGTTAGTATAGAGTAGCTTCTAGAAGCCTTAGAAGAACAACCAACCTACCTGATCTCACAAGGCACTCCCTGGTCCTAGGCCACAAAGTCTTCCACCATGTTATCAGTCATCTGCACTAGACACAACACGTAAAGGTGACGCTCGTACAAGGGTGATTATCAAAATACTTATAATGGACCCCAAACCAACAAGGAATAATCACAAATAAATCAAAAGATAACCATGAAGCATGATCACAAAGGTTGATCATGAAGCATAATATCTCACACCAGGTACAATCTAGAGTAAAGAAAGTAAGAGTATCGGTCATATCACTGATCACATTGGGCTACTGGAGTACTCCTCCCCAATAATTACCATATTGGTGGGATTATAATGCTCAATAGGGTTAAATTGATTATCTATTCACAATTTATATTTAAAAGTATTCCTAAATGGTTTCACCAATAAATTTATATACAGCCCAGTTAATCAACGTAATACGGTTAGGAATATTTAACAATTTAAATAACTTCTTAGAAAATTGATTATTTCGCTGAAATTTTAATAGTAGTTATTAATATTTCTTTTGAAGTTGTTCTAATAAGACAATTCCATTATAACTTCTTTTAAATATTAACTATCAATGTAAATTTAGTGATTTTTGAATTATACAGTAAATTATTAAAATATAAAAGACTAAATTAAGTAGCTCATTGGATATAAAACAAGTGGTTCAGTCTTAATCTGATACCTAATTCAATCCACTTTGTGATCACCCGCCACCTAGATTTTTATGTAAATAAACTTGATCCAAACCCTAAATCAGGGTTAAAAATAGTACACATGACTGTCCAGGATACATAAACTCTTCCACAGTTCTATGTGGTTACAAACTACAAGGCCAAACTGGGACTTCTTCCACACTTATTTATGGGTATACACAAGTGTAAAAATGATTTTTGAGAAATGATATCTTGTATCCTTCGGTTTAATGCAGGAGACATAATGTGTTGTTATACAGATACACACACTTCTCAAAAGTAAAAAAAATGATACAAAACATAGCAGAAATGATGAGATAAGTTTACAAGTGCTCTGAGTGGTTTTCTATTTATCTTTGGACTTTTAGGATGAAGCAGATATAGAAATAAAGTCCTCATATGGAAAATAGAGTATCACAAGTCGGCTAGATCTAGCAAGTGTTCTTATTGGTGAAGATGTCATAAAATCTGGGATTCGAGTTTGCTTCGTGTTTTCTTCAGCAGTTTCGAGATTCATGTTACAATTCTCTCTTCAAAAATGCACTAAGTGTTTTCTTCATTGCCGTGATCACACTCTTTCTTCACGTTATTCCATATTCATGTGCATGCTGTTTTGGGGTCGCACTAATATTTTATCTTGGAGTACATGTGTTGGACCCGACATGTTGCATGTATTATGCACCTCGTACCTTGTACTATCAAGTGAAATTTTTATAATGAAACATTAATTATGTCAGTGCATTTATAATCATTAAATTTGACCGTTTGAGATTAAATTGAAGGAAGACCAAACAGATTAAGAAACAGTGTCATATTTTGTCTGTAAAGGGTTTCTTTAGGAACCAGTGTTTCCTTAAAATGGTGTCTGGATTGGTCACGATGTCTGTATGGTCCCTATTTATGGATGTTCACGGTGTCTGGTCACTATGATTGGTCCATGGTTTCTAGTTCACGGTGTCTGATTCACGGTGTCTGGTCATGGTGTCTTGTCAGGGTGTCTGGTCCTCGTGTCTGGTTCGTGGTTTCTGGTCACGATGTCTGGACACGGTGTTTGGTCATGGTTTCCAGTTCATGGTGTTTGGTCACTATGTCTGGTTCACGGTGTCTGGTTCATGGTGTCTAGTTCACGGTGTCTGGTCACAGTTTCTAGTCATGTTTTCCGGTTCACGATGATTGGTCACGGTGTCTAGTTCACAGTTTCTGGTCATGGTGTCTAGTTCATAGTGTCTGGGTCCATTTCCAGAAAAAGAAAACTGGTAGCAGACTCACGTTGTCTCAGACATAGCCAAATATCTATATTCAGACATAAAAAGTCATATTCATATAATGGATTAGACATAATCATTTATCAATGAAATAATTATAAATTAAATCAAAGATAGTTTATAGTAATCAAATTGAATGTATAGAACATAAGATATTTGGATAGCATTACTAAAAAACAATAAATTTTATGTGAGAGACATTATAAGAGATTAACATGGATTATATACTAAATAAGAATTGTGATCATTAAGACATGATTAATACATGAGGAGTTCAACAATCTCCTCCTTTTTGATGATCACAAGTCATGAGTATTTAGAGTGTATATTTGTTAAAAATACATATTCCCGACGAGCATATAGATTATATTGATTTCTACCCCTTTTGGGATTATCAAAAATAGTGAATAAGAAATGACAAGGAATGTTCACAATGAATTAGAGAAAAAGAGTTTCATTACAAAAAGTAGACAAAAAAACTAATTCATAAACCTTCCTATCAAAAGAGAGTAGTCACTATTCTTCTTCACTGGCTTGTCTTCTATTTTCCCTTAGTAGAAAACTCAGGGGAACAAGACATAGGAGAAGCGGTTGAGGTAGAAGAAGGGAGTGAGATGGTTGACAGATAAGGTAAATGAAGACCTTCAAAGATAGAATAATCCAATATAGGTGCAGTAGAAGACAAGGGGAACTATTGATCAAGGATTATAGGCCTGATCTGACTCAGGGACTGACTGACAGACAATGAAGTGGAAGCTAGGGAAGAGGTGAAGGTAGAAAAACCAGATCTCAGAGTAGAAGCCACTAGAACAACTATGGAAGTACTCTTTACGTGAAGATATGGACTTAAAAGCTTCATAATATCAGCAATGATCTCACCACCATTCTACATGGAATTTTCAAAGTCATCCGTATTCACCATATACTATTCCAAAACACAAGTGAACTCTATGTGCTTCTGAACATGAGTCATGAAGGCTTTAGTTACATGAGGAATCCTCAGATGTTCCACAAGGTACTTGAAATGATTGGTCATATTAGTCTTAGAGATGATCCAATTGAAAGAGAAGTCCTATTTCTTGGAAATTTCTTATTGAGCATCAATAGAAGTCTTCCAATGGATTTCAACCAAATCAAGAACTCTATCAATGTTCCTGATAATTTCATATAATGATTCTTTATTAAAACCACTAAGAACACTATAAAGTTCCAATTTGACCACTGTTCAAAACAGATAACTGTCCAAGAAAGGTTGATATGATTTACTAGAGGAATTAGAAGCAGTGATAGTTGTGCTAAGAGATTTCAATTGAGTGATCATTTTTTGAAGGCACCCCTTATACTCATCAGTTAGCATGTTAAGACCAACAACAATCTCACATAAATTTTTCACTATTTGTTTCTTTCATTCCTCTACCTGTTCAGCTAAGGATGTTAATTAGGTTAAATTAAAGAGGCAATATTCGATGCGTTCTGAGGAACAATAGTCTCAACATGATAAGTAGCAGGCTCTAATCTCGAATTCAACACTTTCTGTATTTCTTCAACCATGCGTCTTAGAGTTTGTACTTCATCACTAAGAAGTTTGTTCTCAAATATGAATTCTTGAATCATATAAATCATTTTGGGTTGAATCTGCCAAATTACTTTTTCCAATAATAGTGAATCATCTGGTTCACTCAAATTTGTTGTAGGCCTCAGTTGGGTATTTTGGAGTATTCAACCCCATACAAATGGGTTGCTCCAAATTCATTTATGTCGTAATTAATTCAATAAGGATGGATGTTATGGTGAACAATAAAATATATGAGTTGAGATAGGCTTCGGTTCTTTGTAAGAGATATATTTAGAAGCAGAATCCATTTTCAACTGAAATATAGTAGAAAGGCCATGACCTTTGATTGAGACTTCTTATGAGTCATTCACATCTATATAACTGGAGAATTTATACCATGTGTCCACTGATCTAGGATCAATCGGATTTGGCACTATAACATATTCCAGATTGGGGGGATGTTACCCCTCAACAAGTGCATCCTTCTCACTACTCAAAGTCTTAGGATCATGATCTATTTCCACGAATTCATCCCTTTATTTCTTCAATTATTTCTTTTCGAGACAATTGAAAGGAATTATTCATTCTCTCTTCAGCAGAAAGAATGTATTCAAGGAAAAAAATTTCCTTTGGAAGTTACTCAAGGGCATCTTCATGCATAATAGGAAGATCGTCTCCTCTATGGTCATATACAACGCCCATTTATATGTCAATAGTAATATATTATTCCACAGCATTGGGATGTTCTTCCAAATCAGTAACATCTTTAGGAACATGTATTTCCTTCTCAATTACATCTTGACGAGAAAGTGTATTGTCTTCATTATCAAGAACGTTTTCTCTGGGTGGAAAAGTAGCCTCACCGTCCTCTTCTTCTTTATAATACTCAACAACATAATTAGGTTCCAAACCAACATTATAAATACATTTAGTTCTTGAATGGTGTTCCACTATATTAATCTTTTCATTGAACCTACCATTGTCTTCCACCAATGAGTTTTTCCAAGGATTAAAATTGATTTTCATCCTCATTATAATAATTTTTGAAAGACAGAACTCACCTTTTCTGGGGATAATCATGTTCTGAATAAACATAAACAGAAGTCTAGTTTCTCCATCTAGTTCAGTAGTGATGGCTCTCCTCTTGGTTTAATTTCTTGTTAATCATTTCACGAAATCTTTAAAAAAAAATAACTTGTAGGTGGAGGACCTCTATGTTAATCTTCATAAAAACCTTCGTAAGGTATCATAAGGCATGCAACCCATAGCCTCAAAGAAAACATGGATCTCTTTTCATTAATCCAACTTCATACAACATAGAAACCTTCTTAATCAAATAAAAATTTTACATACTAATAAAATTGTGCAACTAGAATTCGGTAGATTGGTCTATCTTCCTTTTCAAACCAATCTAAACAACTATGCTCTTTTAATACATTCAAAACCAGAGACTTACTCTAGAGAAGACACTTTGGGAATATATCATTCTCATGTACTACTATTTAGTTCACCAAATTAGAATTCAAAGGACCCTTGAGTGATACCTTAGGGGCGATATTCTTCTTTATTGAAATGTGTTTTTCAGGAGTCGACGAAGAACGACGTTTCATCCTGGGAATTCAATGAAGATTTGAGAGAGATATGGGTTGATAGGTTGAATAAGGGTTATGGTTAGAGAAAATATAAGGGTTCCCGAGTGAAGAACGAGTGAAAAAACATTTATTTTATCATTTAGGAATACAAATAGTTATAAAAACAAAATCTTGAGAAAGAAAAAGGGTAAAATGATTAATCACCGCGATAAGGATTTTAATTTATAAATAAAACAACAACGCATTCTTATGGTGAGACAGTATCTGAATCTCACGGTGAGATAGTAACAGACGTTCATGGTGAGATAGTAACGAGTGTTTATGGTGAGACTGTAAGAAGTGTTATTTATAGATCGTGTGTCCATATTGTTAGAGACAATAAGTGTCAGACAGTAACCATGAAATAATAACTGTGAGACCATAAACATGAAACAGTATGTCTTAAGACAGTAAAATATGAAATAGTAAGATATGAAATAGTAAGATATTTACATAATTTTTATCATAACTAATTCATGTATGATGTAGTCTATTCTTTCAGAATTAAATGGTTTGTTGAATATAACTACAATCTGATATTAAGTATTAAATTTATTCCAAATTGATATCACCCTTTTGAAAATGATCTCGCAAAATGTGATGTCAGACATCAATATGATTTGTACTATAGTGTGAAATGTTATTTTTCAAGATATTAATAGCACTTGTGTTGTTAAAAGTTATATGTACATGCCTGAATTGATATCCATAATCTAGTAATGTGTGTTTCATCCACAAAATGTGTGCACAACAAATACCAGAAGCTATGTATTCATCTTCTACCATAGATAATGCAATAGAATTTTGTTTCTTACTACACCATGATACTATTGACTTTCCAAAAAATTGACATGTTCTAGAGGTTCTTTTTCTATATAACATACACCCACTGAATTCAGCATGAGAATAACTGACTAATTCAAATGATTTTTCTCTCGGATCGAATTTTCCTAGATTAGTTTTATGTTTGAGATATTTGAATATTCACTAAACAACATTTAAATGAGATTCCATAGGATTTTCATTAAAATGAGATCACATACACACTAAACATATGGTCATGTCAACTAGAAATTATGTAGGGTAAACATACTATTATTCCTCTATAAGTGGTTTGATCAAAAGATTTTCCTTCTTCCTCAAGATCTAACTTACAAGTGGTACTCATTAGAGTATTACTACCTTTATTTCTATTCAATCCAAAACGTTTTAGAATATCTCTAGTGTATTTTATTTGATTTAAAATAATATCTTCATTATTTTGATAGATTTGAAATCCAAGAAATAATTTTAGTTCACCCATTAAACTCATTTCAAATTCGTTTGGTATCATTTTAGAAAAATCAATACATATAGAATTTCATGACGATCCATTGATAATTTCATCTACATAAATTTTAACTACTAAAACATCACTTGATTTTTTTTATAACAAGGTTAGGATCAGCTATTTCTTTTGTAAAAACATTGGAAATAAGAAAAGTACTCAACCTATCATACCAAGCTCTTGGAGCTTGTTTTAAACCATATAAATCTTTTGATAATTCAAACATACGATTTGGAAAATGTGGATTTTTAAAACCAAAAGGTTTCTCCACATAGTCATCTTCAGCTATATAACCATTTAGGAATCCACTTTATCATCCATATGATATAGTTTGGAATTCAGATATGGAGCATAAGCTAGTAAAATTAGGATGGCTTCATGTCTGAATACTGGTGAAAAGGTCTTTTCATAGACTATTCCTTATTCTTGACTATAGCCTTGTGCAACCAATCTTGACATGTTTCTAACTATGTCACCATCTTCGTCTACCTTATTTATAAACACCCATTTAGTGCATATCTAGAATGTGTCTTTTGGACTCTAGACAAGTTTCCAAACATTCTTCTTTTCCAACCGATTAAGTTTTTCTTGCATATCCATTACCCAAAAATCATCCTTGATAGAATCTTTAACATTTTTAGGTTAATGTTTTGACAATAAGACATTATGTTCAACCTGATTTCTAATAAAAGATCTAGTTTTAGTTTCTTTGTTAATTCTCATACTACAACATCTAAGGGATGGTTCCTAAGAGTTATAATAGCTCTACAAAAAAGAAAGACTAGTGATTTCAAGTTCATGCATACGTTCAGGTTCATTGTGACTTGTGTCTAAGGAATTTCCAGAACTAGAAGCTTTCATCGCTTCCATAACAGGATGATTTTATGATTTTTTAATAATGTCATGATTTTATACATCATCCTCTAGGTTTTCTAGAATTGTTTTAGGCTCATGGGGATCTGTTTCATCAAATTTGGCATGGATAGATTCTTTTACGCATTCAGTTGTTTTATTGAACAATCTATATGCTTTACTAGAAATTGAATATCATAAAAATATTCCTTTATCACCATTGGATGATAATTTTTCATGATTGTCCTTAGTATTAAGGATATAAATTTGCATCCAAAAACATTGAAGTATCCAACACTGGGTTTTCGATTGTTCCATAACCCATAAAGAGACTTTTAAGGAATATTTCTAAGTAACACTCTATTGATTATGTATCTTGCTGTATTTACAGCTTCATTCCAAAAGTAAATAGTTAGGTCATATTCAGTATGTATTGTTCTAGAAATCTCATGTAGGGTTCTATTTCTTCCTTCTATTACTCCATTCTGTTGTGGAGTTCTAGGGGAAGAGAAATTGTTACTATAGTCATGTTGTGAGAAAAAAGATTCAAACACATTATTTTCAAACTCAAGGCAATGGTCACATCTCAAGGATTCAATTTTTAGTCCACTATAATTATCTACAAACATGGCATATTTGGTAAAGAGCAGGATTCACTTTTTTTGAGCCGGAATGAAGGTCCAAGAATATCTAGAGAATTCATCTACAAGAACATAAACATATTAATTCCCATTTAATCTAGAAAGTCTAGATAGTCTAAAAAAATCCATGTGAGAAGTTGACACTTCATTCTTGGGTTTGAAGGAAATTTTGTGTTGTTTTCCATTTTGATAGGGATTACACACTTTATCATTTGGAAAATCATGTTTTGGTTGGTCTTTGTCTAAGATTTTTCTAGTTAACTTTCTAATGTAGTGAATATAACAGTGTCCTAGTCTCTTATGCCAATTCCAAGACTCTTTATTAAATATACATAAAGGTGAAGTATTTTAAGAAACTAAAGAATTTATGTTAACAGAATAAAAATTTTCATTTCTTAATGCAGAAAACACTAATAATTCATAGGAATTAAAAACATTAAAAGCATCATTTTCATATATAACATGAAATCCATCATCAAATAATTGTGAAATACTAATCATTTTATATTTTAATAGATCAACAAATTGTACTTTAGAATTTAAAACTGAGTTAGAGTTACCGATTTGGCCAAGTCCAAAAATCATTTCACTGGCATTGTCACTTAATGTGACATGTCCTCCATCAATTTTTATTATATTCTTGTAGAATGAGTAGTATAATCTCAAGTGTCTTGAACCCCAACTGTCCAAGTACCATAAACATTTACAGGAACTATTTAATAATATTTCCAACCAAATGATCTTGTGAAAACAGATTTTGTTACCAATACATGTTTGGTTTCATTAACATTAGTGAGAAGTTTTTTAGAATCCCATATCATCCTCATAGGTTTCCTATTAACATTATGTAGAGTATTTGAAAAATAAACTAAATTGGGTCCATAAAATCATCAAACAGTAGAAAGTGTATCATAACCTGAACTAGTTTATTTGTTTCTAGAATTGGGATTAAAGCTGTATGTCCTAGATTTAGAAATAATGTTTGTTCTACCAAAAAAAATTCCAGGTTGATAGCGAATGCCAAAATTATATTTAAGGGAATTTTTTACCAAGAATTTGAATAAGAGTACTTTTCCCATTGGTATACCTTATTAATTCATTCTTCAATTCCTCATTAGACATTTTTAATTCATTATTCTCCTTGAGCAGTTGATCATTTTTCACTTTTTCAGTTGTGAGTTAAGATTTAACAGTCACAATAAGAGCATGTTGTTTCTTCAAAGATTTATATTTATGTTTTAGTTCATTGTATGTTTCATGAAGAATATTACAGTATTCAAACATTTCTTTATTAGTCATATTTTCATAGTCACTCTCATCTCTAGAATAGTATGAATAATGTACAGAAGAGTCAAGTGTTACCTCATATGTGTTTTTCATAAAACACATATTGGATTTGTTATCTTGTTTATCATGTGATGTTTCTGAGTCACTTGAACTGTCCTCAGAAGCACTCTAGTTTTCTTTCATTGACTTTTTATTCTTTCTAAATTTTCCCTCATTTTTATTTTTGTAGATGAGCTTTGGAATGTCCTCCTTGATATGTAATTTTCACATACCTTCATAGTAGACAATATCATTAGTCTTGATAATTCATTTCCAATCTTTCTTCAAACTTCCTTTTGGATCATATCTTCCCTTGAAGATAGGCTTTCTGAAAAAGTTATTATTTTTTTAAAATTATTTAAATCATCTAGATAATTGATCCATTTTATTGTCACTGTCAGGTGATGATTTTTCACTACTATAACTCTCTATATAATCTTCCAATGTCCCTTTCACTTTGTGTTTAGAGGTGGTGGTCTTGAATGCCACAGATTTTCTTTTGGGATCATCCTCCTCTTCCTTATTGACTTTAAACTCCTATTCATACATCATAAGTTTCCAAATGAGTTCTTTTATAGGTATCTTGATTATGTTGCATGATTTTCTAATATAGATAGAGGTTCCTCTCCATCGGTCAAGTAGACATCTGGGAATTCTAATGATTTGTTCCTTGTAAATGACTTATCATCCAAGGGAAATAATTGTGTTGACAATTTCATTGAACCTAAGATACATGTCAGAAATAGTCTCATTATGTTTCTTTTTAATGTTTTTATATTTAATAGAATAAGTATTCTATCTCATTTCTTTCACACAAGATGTTCCTTCGTATGAAACATACAACGTATCCCAAATTTCATGGACAGTTTTACAAGAAGAAATTATATTAAATTCTCCATCTTTTAAAGAGAAATATAAATCCTTCATAGCTTTCATATTGTTATTGTAGGCAGTTTTGGTAGGTACTTACCACGTCGTTCTATTAATATCAGCAATATTATATTCATCTACAATTGAAGATTAAATTTTAAAACTCATACTTTCTAAATGCATTTTTATTTTAATTTTCCATTGACCATAATTGGTTCCATTACAAAATGGCAGTCAATTGGTTGTAGCACCATCCAATATGTTATCCATAATAAATAAATACATTAAAAAAATAGAAATGTATAATTAACAGAAATTTTCAGATCTTTAAACTACATCTACAATCATAGTTGAATAAGCTTAAAAACAGTGTGTTAATAAATATCATTTGATACAAAATTTTGGTTTGATTAGAATACTCAAGAGGGTAGTGAATTGAGTATCTATTCAAAATTGTTGTTTTAATGTATTCCTAAAAGGATCCACCAATAAATTTAAATTCATCAATGTTAAGAAAAGTAATAAGGTTATGAAATTTTGACTATTTAAATAACTTCATAGAAGATATATTAATTATCAGCGATCTTAATAGTAGTTATTTATATTACATTTGTTGTTATCATAATAAGAATATAAAATTATAACATCATTCCAAGATTAACTATTAAATTAAATTTTGTGATTTCCAAATTATACAGAAAATCAGAAAAACAGAGAAGACTAAATTAAGCAGCACATCAGATATAAAACAAATGGTTTGGTCTGAAACTAATACCTTATCCAATCCACTTGGGGAACACCTTCCACCAAGTAGTTTATATAAATAAACTTAATCCACACCCTAGATCAGGGTTAGAAATAGTACACAGGACTGTCCAGGTCACACGATCTCTTCCACAGTTATATGTGGGTACAAACTACCAGGCCACACAGGGACCACTTTCATACTTAACTGTGTATATATACAAGTGAAAAAAATATGTTTGAGAAAGGATATATTGTATCCTTTAGTTTAATGAAGGTGACAAAGAGTGTTGTTAAATAGATACACACATTACTCGAAATCTAATAAAATGATACACAAAAGAGAAGAATCGATGATATAAGTTTTGAAGTTCTCTGAGTGTTTCTCTATGCAGCTCTGGACTTCTAGGATGAAGCAGATGCAGAAATCAAGTCCTCGTATGGAAAACATAGTATCACAATTTAGCAAGATCTGGCATGTGTTCTTCATGGTGAAGATCTCATCGAACCTTGGATTCGAGTATGCTTCGTGTGTTCTTCGATGTTTTTTATTAGCATGTGAAAATTATCTCTTCTAAACTTCAGAAAGTGTTTTCTTCATTTTCATGCTCACACACTTGCTTCACATTATTCCACATTCATGTACATACTGTTTATAGGCCCTACTACCCTTTTATCATAGAGTTCATGTGTTGTAGATGACAGGTTTCATGTATTTTTCACCCCATACCTCGTACTTTTAGGTGACATTTCTACAAAAAACATAAATTATTTCAGTACATTTAAAATTTTCAAATATGAACATTAGAGATTAAATTGAAAAATGAAAAAACAAATTAATAAGGGGTGCCATAGTTTGTCTGTAAATGGTGTCTCTATAAACCGATTTCTTCTTGAAACAGTGTCTTGATTGGTCACGCTGTCTGGATGGTCACAATGTCTTGATAGTCACTGTGTTGGGTCACAGTGTTTGGTTCATGGTGTCTAGTTCACAGTGTCTAGTCTTGGTATTTGGTAACAGTGTCTGCTCCTGGAGTCTAGTTCATGGTTCCTGGTTCACAGTGTCTCGTCATAGTGACTCGTAATGGTTTCAAGTCATGGTTTGTGGTTCACGATGTTTGAACATGGTGTCTGGTTCACAGTGTCTGGTCATGGTGTCTAGTTCACAGTGTCTGGTTCATGGTGTCTAGTACATGGTGTTTGTTCATGGTGTCTGGTCATGGTGTCTGGTTCACTTTTTCTGCTCACGGTGTCTGGTTCATGGTGTCCGGTCACGGTGTTTGGTCATGGAGTCTAGTACATGGACACAGCCATTGGAGTCACACGTTGGGCCAAAATTATCCAAATATCTATATTCATACATAAGCAGTGATTTTCATAGAATGTATTAGACTTAATAATTTATCAATGAAATCATTAAAAAGTTAATAAAAGATAGTGTATAGAAATCGAACTGAATGTATTGCACTTAAGATATTTGGATAACTTTACTAAACCACAATACATTTGATGTGAGATAGATTACAAGGGATTAACTAGGTTTATAGACTAAATAGGATTTGTGATCATTGAAACATGATTAATACATGATGAGTCCAGCATTCCATGGGTATGCCGGATCACATGAAGTTGCTCCACACTGTGAGCTTTTTAGGTCACACAAAGCCACTTCTCATTAACCTTGGATTGTTCTGGTACTCATCCTTGATTATTACCGTGTGTTTGTTGGGTCACACAGAGCCGTTCCCCACTATGGGCATGACAGGACATATAGAGCCGCTTCCCACCTTGGCCATCATACTGAGGTACTACTCATGTCGAGTATCATGGGATTGCTGAGTAACATAGAGACACTTTCCACCGTGGGCCTTCCAGGTCACACAGAGCTGCTTCCCACTAATCCATCATAGCTGATCCACACTAGAAATCATTCCAGCAGTCTTTAGGTTCAAGTCAGTCGTAGGATTTCTGCACGTAGTGCACTTGATTCTAGGAGAACCTATCCTCAAGAAATTATTTATATTTATACATCCTTAAAAGCTTCCTAATATTATTCCAAAATATCTTCCTCATCATTACAGTTCAAATTCCACAAATGGAATGTCAATCAGACACACAGTTTGTATGTTATTGATTTTTAGTATACATGGGTCAATTGCATCTCGACCCAGTGTGACTGACCCAACCAACCTAGCCTAGGGCCCCCTCTTCTTTAGTTTTGCTGAACATTCCCAATCTTACCCATTTCGAGTCTGGGTCGGTTCAGTCTGACCTGTCCTGTGATCCAGGCCCATTGGGCCTCGCTAGACCTGGCTGGGGGTCCAACCTGTCGGGGCTCCCGGCGACCCAGTCTCATCCGGTTTTGCCTGATGGGGCAGGCCTGGATCACGTCCAGTGGGCCAAACTCACTGTCAGCAGGTCAAACACATCCCATTGGGTGAGGCCAGATGAGACCGGGTTGTCATGCGACCAGGCAGGCTAGACCCCCAGCCGAACCAAGCTAGGTCCAGCAAGGACAAATTGTCCTGACCCACAGGCCAGGCTAGACGGGACCATCCTAAACACGAACTTTTCCTGTTCATGCCAGTTGAACTAAAGCAGGGCATGTGGGGCCCCTGGGCTGTGTTGTTTGCATCATTCCAACCTGGTCGGACAAGGCCTAAACGCAACTGGGCCCTGCTTACTAAAATGCCAATAACATACAAACTGGGTGCCCAATTGATGAGTCGTTTGTATAGTTGGAACCATCATGATGAGGCAGATATTTTGGAATACTCTTAGAAGGATTTCATGGATGTTGAAATATGACTACTGGCTTGAGGAGAGGTTATCCTGGAATATATTACAATACTTTTAGAAATCCCACAACTGATTGAGACCTAATGAATGCTGATAATAGACCCAGTGTGGATCAGCTATGATGGCCTATTGGGATGAAGCTATATATGACCCAATAGCCCCACAGTGGGGAGTGGCTCTGTGTGACCTGATATACTCATGGTACTCGACAAGAGGAGTATCTCATTATGATGGCCAATGTGGGAAGAGACTCTGTGTGACCCGGCATGCCCATGGTGGGGAGCGACTCGAAGTAACCCAATATAGCCATGGAACTCATCAGGGATGAGTACCACAACAGTCCAAGGATATGGGGAGGCGACTTTATGAGACATGAAATGAAAATAGTAAGGATCAACTCTGTGTGACCTGGTATACCCATGGCACTCATTGGGGAGGAGTACTATAGTAGCCTAAGGTTTTCAGTGATATGAATGATTGTCGTACTTTTTTACACTAGATTGTACCTCATGTGTGTTGTCATTCTTCATGACCATCCTTCAGGATCTTGCTTCATTGTTTGCTTGTGGATTTCTTTGTGGTCTTTATATGTTGGTTTTGGGACCTAATTAAGTATTTGGTTACTCACACCTTCATGGGCTTCACCTGTATGTTTTATTACTATAACAGATGACCGATGTCATGGCGGAGGACTTGGTAGCCCAAGATCGGGAAATGACTAGTGAGATCAGGTAGGAAGGACATGATTCTACATCTTTTTGAATATACTAAATACATACCCATTAAGTGGAGCTTTTAGCGGATGACTTTTCATTGATCTTGTATTTCTTTTGTTTCAATTGTTTTTTTTTGTGTTTGTATTCTGTCCCATTTAATTCCAGATGTATCTTTACTCTCAGTGGTTCTTTTGTATCTTGTATGTTCTCTTTTCAGTTTTATTGGGGGAGTCGTAGAATGGGACCTAGGGGATGGGTCATGACAATGTGGTATCAATGGATCAAAATTCTATTACAGGATCACTGGCCCATAGAATCATGTGCTGTCAGAGAATCTCATCATGGAATAATTCCATATAATCAATAATACACAGAATTTCTGGGATGTTACATTACTCCCCCTTTTTGGGCTTCATGTCCTCATAAACCATCATAAGGCTAAACAAACAATTAAGGGGTACTAAGCACTAATTTGATTCTCCCTCTCCCATGTACTTCGGTGAAAAATTCCATATTAATTTCATCCAATTTCCATATATTAATTTGTTGATCTTTCATTACTGCACACTTATGATATCTATTGTCCGTAATATTTTAAAAAAAATATTTTGTGACCCATATTCAACAATTTTATTCTTAATAATATCCAACAGAGAATGATCCCTCAAATATTTATAAATATTTTTGGAACTAGAGTTTATAATGAAATTTGAGCTGTTCACATCATCTCATAGTTACCTTTTGAGATAATGTGAATATGGGATAATAGCCTCTTTCCAAAGATTATAGTTCCATATTAATTTTTGAAGTTTCCAATTTAATAGAGATATTTTCATAACTAACATCAACATGATGATATATTTTTATTTCTTTTAATTAATATAGTTTTGAAATAATTTGATAAATTAGTGATTGTTTAACATTTCATAATAATACCCATATCGATATTTACTAAATCTATGAAAACATGATCTTTTTCAATCCTCATTTGGGTCAAGTATCTATGATCTTCGATACTCAATGAATCTGTAACCTTATTTCCCATCCCATGGTAGATGTTTATTGAAAAATCATGATACTAAAGTTTCTCAACCCAAATAATTTTAGCCTAATTTAGATATTTTTAGGAGATGACGTAATTTTAGATCTTCTGACGTGTTTTTATCACAAATAATTCACTATATAAATAATTACTCTCTAACATCAATGTAATGATTACAAAATCCAACTCAACATATTTAGTTACATTGATTAGTTCATTATTCATTGACTACATTTTGTCATATGATATGTCATTATCCTTCAACATAATGTTACAATGGACTACTAAAAATCTGAGCTATAGCCACAGACCTATAGCCATGGTTTTATAGGTTCGTGGATATATCTTTTATACTGCCATGGTTAATTATTTCATCCGTGGCTAAATCCAGCATCCTCGTTTTTTTTCAAAACCCATCGGGCTCCTTCTCCTCCCCTTCTCGATTCCTCCTCCTCACCGCGCCCTCCCCCTCCTCGACGCCTCCACGCCGACGCCTCCTCCGCGTCGCACCCTCCTCGTTGCACCCTCCTCGCCGCACCCTCCTCGCCGCGGCCTCCTCCTCGCCGCACCCTCCTCCCCGAAGCCTCCTCGCCGCGCCCTCCTCCCCGACGCCTCCACGCTGACGTCTCCTCCACGCCGCGCCCTCCTCGCCGCGCCCTCCTCGCCGCGCCCTCCTCACCGCGCTCTCCGTGTCGCGCCCTCCTCTCCATGGTGTCAGTGAGCATTACTCGGTTATGGAACTAAAGAATATGGATGAGGGTGGTCCCAATAATCCCTCCATTTTCTCATTTTCAGTAAGCGGAAATGTATCGGAATAGGTTTAAGGGAGTGAGGCCACATTCATGAAGAGTTCTACAGAAGTGGGAGGTATTTTGATGGATAACCATTATGATCGTTTGGCATATGAGAAATAGTCCAGAATTTTGAACAATACCTGGTCAGAACCGTTGGATAGGAGAAGGTCCCTAAAAATTGGTCATGTGATGAATGTTCTTTCCACTTTTTAGGTGATTTAGAGGATGAGGTTTAGGATTAAATGTATCCATGTATGAGAAGAGTAAGATAGGGCGGGTCAACTAGAAAGATAAAAGGGATTACTCATATTTTTCTCTACCAATGGGGACTAGGTCTATGAATATGTCAAAGGAAAAATAGAAGAAATGTAACCCACCTCTCCAAGGTGGTCTTTTAGTAGTGGGATATTCCTAAAAATCCTTTCAAAATTCTTGTGAAATAATAAGATGATGAACCAATTAAAGATACCATTTCCTTTACTTTGAAAAATTATAAAATTGAGGATTTTTGTTTTGATAAGAGGTTGGAGGAGGTTGAATAAATCACTTCTAACTTAGAAACACTCCTAGGATCACCGTTTTTTCTTTAAAAAGAGCAAGATGACCAAATTAATGAAGTTTATTATTTAATTCAACAAGATTTTGTTTTATATTATTGTGTTTTTTGTGTGTATGATTTTGATTTCTCTTCTCCCTATGTATGTTGTGTAGATTCAAGTGAACTTCATGATTTACTAGAGGTACATGAGAAGGTAATTAATACACCTGATGAGAAACTTTTGAAACTCAAAAAATCTAATTGTAATTCAATGTTTGGGAGTGGTCGAAGAGAAAGAGGATATTTTGAAGTTGCACACTAATGAAAAAGTGGATATTGATACATATGTGGTTTTAATAATGAATTTATATAATATATTGAATCGGATGAAAAATCACATCCAAGAATTGATTTTTTACTATTTATGCACATCACTCCTCAAGTTGAAGAAGAGGGAATATACCCCCTTTTCCCCCCTTTCCACTACTCCTAGGAAGTTATAATTTCAAAGTGGTGAAATTAAAAGTATATGAAAATGGGGTGTTAAAAAACTATTTGAGTTGATTACTATAGCTAGAAAAAAGATTTTATTCTAGTTCTTAAGTAAGAAGACACATCCTCCATCTAATTGGGGTTGAATCAATGATTTTTCAACTATGAGCAATCTAAATATAGAACCCCTTGGGCGATAAACCCAAGATTATCTTGTTACTTTTTTTTGTTTTTTTATTTGACCTTCTTTAATAATGTTTTTTTTGATTGAGGTCATTTTTTGTAGGAATTTAGGTGGGTCACTTCACATGGAAGCCCATTTTGAGTAACTTCTTTCACTCTAATAAAATTTTCAGGTTGTTTCCTTCCACCCATAAATTTTTTAGAGTTTAAATTCTTATTATATACTTCAAATTAAGTGTGAGGTAAGGTTACACAATTTTTTTCTAATCCTAAATTTTATAATTCTAAATAATTTTTTAAACATTCCTTTTTATTGAGTTTTATTAAAAAAAGTATGTTATTCACATAGAATAAGTGAATGTACGTTATACTTTTTATTTTTTTAGTACTTTGGTGAGCATAATTTTACATCCTATTGAAGTATAGGTTCAACTATTTTTAAAGATCTAGAGAAGTTATATTTCATAGTAACATTGAACCAATCTACCTTAGTTTTTACTCTAGTTTTGTTCTATTTTGAAATTTAAATTTTATAAATTAATGTATATGTTTACACTTATAGGAGATGAAATTTTGGAAACCAAAGGTATTTATTCAACAAGAAAAGAAGGGAAATTTTTTCCAATGATGTCCAATGATTAGAGAATCTACACCATGGGAGTAATAGTTTAAATTCTGTGATTTTTCTACTTAAACATGAAAATTCACTTCTTTTTTTTAGTCGAAATAAATGGTTGGAAGTTTCCTTTTAATAAATTTTGTATGCTGAAATCAACATGTTAAATCTGTTGGTTGTTGCTTCCTTTTTTACTACCTTTTTGTATTAAAATTCTAGTGTGTATGCTTATTTTAATGTTTTACTAAAAATCAATTTTGAACTTCAAATTTTAACATGCATCTACATTAAAATCCATGAATATGTGTTGAATTTGTTAATATAGTAACTAGTGGGTATCATTCATGCATTTTGTGTGATTGTTTGAACTCTATGTTCTTCATTTCTTTTGTTTTTAATATATTAGTTATATTCTTTGTTTGTAATTAGATAAAAAAATTATTTATTGTTACAAATTTATGCATATATCTAATTAATCATTTCAACCATAGGATGAGGTGGTTGGTGTTGGTTCATATGCGGGCACGTTTTCATGCAACTGACAAGAAAGGGGGAACATACATTCTTGGTAATGGTCATCTATGTGAACTTCACTTCTCAGTTATTGGTTTTGATTAGAGTGATATTAACATATTATTTTGTTCCCATGTAGTTTTACAAACAGAAAATAAAAATTTAATCATAGTTTTATGGTTCCAATTCCAAAATCTTTTTTATGAGATGAATTCTACGGTACTAAATTGTTGTGCTCGATATGAATGTATCACCTTCTTTCTTCCATAAACCTTTTACAGTTTGATGAAGATAGGGTGCAACTGGTGATGAAATTTTTGAAGCTCTAATTTCTAATAGTTGAACTTTTCAAAACAAAACATTTTCCTCTCAAGTAAGCTTTGATTTGTGGTTCTTGCATCTACTATTTGTGCAGGATACATGTTTGTATTCAGGCACATAAACACAAATATATTTCTTATGAATTATTTATTCTCTACATAATTACTTCTGATTTATTTTGATCTTTTTTTCTTTTTTTCTTGTAGGTAAAATATAGGCTTAGGGTGAAAAAGAAATATGCACCCAAAGTACTCTTAAGGCACCATTTTGTATGATGGTAACATTTTGGTAAGTTCATTTATTTTTTTTTACCATACTATATCATGTATTTTGAGAGGGGTCTTTGATTTGTGGTTCTTGCATCATATATTTTGGTCTATTGTTATATTTGTTGAATATAGTCATTTTATGTCTTGAAGTGTTTTTGATAATATCATCGGGATGTATTGAAGTATGATAGGGGGCTGGGTAGAGGGGGGCAGGGGGCAGGGTGGAGGGGTGCCCGGGGGGGGGGGGGGGGCTGGGGGCAGGGGGCAGGGGCAAGGGGAGGGTGGAGGGGGGCAGGGGCAGGGAGGGTGCAGGGGGGGGTGCAAGGGGTGTTGTGTAGGCTAAGGGGCTGGGTGGAGGGGGCAGGGGATAGGGGGCAGGGTGCAGGATGGAGGGGGGCAGGTGGCAGGGGGAGGGGGGCAGGGGGAAGGGGGCAGTTTCTCCATACCATTACTCCAATTATTTTTATTGTTCTTTAATTTTGGGTCACTACCCATGCCTTTATCATACATGTATTTAGCTTTTGGATATTCATCTTCATTTACCATATTGGAGGTGATGATAACCTTCTAACTGATTGCAATTTCCTCATCATCATCATACCATAGTACATGAATTAAGTGTGTAAATTTATCCACATACTATCTAGGGTAAGATTGTGAATCTATGGAGGACTTATTCTTAGTAATCATTGCAGCAGGTACGTTCGTGAAACCCCATACTGATCATTATTTTTAATAGGTAAGGGATTCTGCTACAACTTATTTTGATGATCATTGGGTGTACTCATATTCAGCGAACCTGGTGAGGTTTTCTTCCTAGATTGTTCCTAGATAGCTATGTATGAAACATGCATGAGGGGTCCCTCAGAATGTGTTATCATCAATTAATTATCGGTAGGAACCTGCAAGAATTTTTTCCCATTTTTCACCACCTGAGAACCATGAGATGCAATCAGGTTAGGTAAATCATCTTAAAAGAAACACCTCTATGTAGGCATGCCATCAAATGTTGCCTCATTTGAAGTACTCTCTTCAAGACCATCTACATTTGTATAGAGGTCCACATTGACTTTCTGCCTATTTTTCCCATTCATGATTATTTACATTAGGCTTTCCAACAAAGTTGGAAATTCCTATAGTCCCTTGGATCTGTAAAAAACATCATAGAAAGGTGCCCCCAAAATACATGCCCCTCGAACTGGATGTTCTATCCAATGTTTATCTCTCTATCATGAAGGGGAACATTGTCCTCATTCAAGGATTTTCACGGGGGTGGGCCCTCTAGAGTAAATACAACACACTGAGAATAATCCCTGTTTTTTTCATTAGAATGACCATCCTAAGGTGATGTTGAAGTGATTAAGTCTGTAGTTTTCCCAGTATCCATCTACACTGATATAACCCCTATCGTATCCACATTATAAGGGACAATAGTGTATTTTCTATCCAAGTCATAGATTGGAATATTCATCTTACCGTTCCAAATTTCACAGTTAGAGACATCATTCCCCTTCATATTGTAAAAAGAACACTCATTGTCCCTATTACATTCTGGAGAATGATGGAAAAAACATATAATTCATGTAGAAATATGGTTTCCTTTCATATTGGATCAGAAATTCTATACATTCCTCTAGTTAGTTAAGACTACTTCTTCTAGAATAATTATATACATGTACGCATTCACAGGGGTTATCACATAGTGTCCAACCCTTGGGTTATCGGTATGTATATCCAACCAAATTGAGTTCCCCACGACTGAGAAAATTTCCCAAAAATTGGGTGAGTACCAATAGAGCTATCCAGGCAGGGGGAGGGGTGTCCGGTAGGGGGAGGGGTGTCCGAAAGAGGGAAGGGGTGTCCGGCAGGGGGATGGATTGTCCAGATAGGGGGAGGGGTGTCCAGCAGGGGGATGGGTGTCCCGTAGGGGGAGGGGTGTCCAGCAGGGGTGAGGGGTGTCCAGGCAGGGGGAGGGGTTGTCCAGCAGGGGGGAGGGCTGTCCAACAGGGGGGAGGGTTGTCCAGCAGGGGGGAGGGGTGTCCGGCAGGGTGGGGAGGGGTGTCCGTCAGGGGGGATGGGCTGTCCAGGCAGGGGGAGGGGTGTCCAGCAGGGGGAGGGGTGTTCGGTAGGGGGAGGGGTGTCCAGCGGGGGGAGGGGTGTCCAGGCAGGGGAAGGGGTTGTCCAGCAGGGGGAGGGGTGTCCAGGCAGGGGGAGGGGCTGTCCAGTAGGGGGGAGGGTTGTCCAGCAGGGGGGATGTCCAGCATGGGTGGAGGGGTGTCCGTTAGGGGGAGGGGTGTCCGGTAGGGTGGGGGCGGGCTGTCCAGCAGGGGGCGGGGCTGTCCAGCAGGGGGGAGGGCTGCCCAGCAGGGGGGAGGGATGTCCAGTTGAGGGGAGGGCTGTCTATCAGGGGGAGGGATTTCCAGCAGGGGGAGGGGTGTCCAGGCAGGGGGAGGGGCTGTCCAGCAGGGGGGAGGGCTGTCCAGCATGGGGGGGGGGATGTCCAGCAGGGTGGAGGGGTGTCCGGTTGGGGGAGGGGTGTCTGTTAGGGGGGGGGGGGGGGGGTTGTCCAGCAGGGGGCAGGGTTGTCCAGCAGGGGGGAGGGCTATCCAGTAGGGGGGAGGGATGTCCAGCTGGGGGAGGGATGTCTATAAGGGGGAGGGCTGTCCAGCAGGGGGGAGGGGTTTCCAGCAGGGGGAGGGGTGTCCAGGCAGGGGGCGGGGCTGTCTAGCAGGGGGGCGGGCTGTCCGGCAGGGGGCAGGCTGTCAGGCAGGGGGCGGGCTATCCGATAGGGGGGAGGGGTGTCCGGTAGGGGGAAGGGTGTACAGCAGGGGGGAGGGGGTGTACAGTAGGGGGAGGGGCTTTCTGGTAGGGGGAGGGCTGTCCAGTAGGGGGGAGGGCTGTCCAGCAGGGGGGAGGGCTCTCCAGCAAGGGGGGGGGGGCTGTCCAGCAGGGAAGGCCTATCTAGCAAGGGGGAGGGGTGTCTAGCAGGGGGGAGGGTTGTCCAGCATTGGGGGTAGGGATGTACAGCAGGGGGGGGCTGTCCAGGCAGGGGGAGGGGCTGTCCAGGCAGGGGGCGGGGCTGTCCAGCAGGGGGGAGGGGCTGTCCCGCAGGGGGGAGGGGTGTCCTGTTGGGGGGGGGGGGTTCTAGTAGGGGGGAGGGGTGTCCAGTAGGGGGGAGGGGTGTCCAGGCAGGGGGAGGGGCTGTCCAGTAGGGGGAGGGGCTGTCCTTGAGGAATGTCTAGCTGATAAGGAGCATGAATAGGTGTAACAGCAGGTAGAGTAAAATGTGGCAGCCCTATTAGTATATGTCATGTGTAACCTATAGGGTGAGGTCTGTAATGATGGTCCAAGACATGTTCTGGTTGTATAAAAAATGTTGGGAACAATATTTTTTCTATTTCTTGATTCATGTATGTTGGTTGTTGGTACCCCAGGTGACCTCTTTTTAGACTTCTTTGTATTTTTTTCTAACATAGTGTTTGGTATTAATATTTTTCCCTTTCAGAGCATCTTTCAATGAAGTATTAATAGAGGATGGCTTGCAGAATTTATGTACAATTATACACTTATCAGTGGCATGGCCTATCATCCTGCAATGCTCATTGTACTTTGGTATGTTTTCTAATACAAAACATACCTTAATAAGATGATCACTTACATCAATAGAAACAAATTCCAGAGGAGACATTTCCATATCAATCTCTATATGAAAACAAGCATAATGACTAAGGTCCCCATTAGTGACATTGTAGGGAAGAATTAAGAATGTTCTTCCCCTTTATTGATCTCACAACATCCAAGGGAAGGATGTCACTTCTCAAACTAACTCTTCTAATTTAAAGAAAATCATCTTATCCCCATTTGTTTTCATCCACTTTCCAAGTTCTAATTTAAAGAAACTCATCTTCCCCTTTATTGATCTCACAACTTCGAATGAACTCCAGGAATAAATCATCTGAAACTAGTATCCAAGACTTCATCAGAGTCTGCATTTACATCCTGTTCCTCTTCATTTTCCATTTTCTCTTCAACTTTTCTACTGATTCTTCTTCTTGTTCTTGCTTGTTCCCAAGAGCCTTCATCCTTTTCCACCACTTCCAGATTTTGAGTCTGTAGTTCAGTAATCTGTTTTGTTGTCTTTGATTTTGACACCACATGCACACTAGAAGAAGTAGTCTGATCAGGAGAAGGCTCCCCTAGAAGTATACATACTTCTTCAGAACCAGGTGTAGCAGCTTTTTCATCAACCGAATGGTCAGCAGAAGAAGTAATCCCACACTAAACTTTCCCAGATTTAGAAAAATGAGAAACATAGGCAGGATGGTTTTTTTTTATTAACAATATCCGCCTCCTTCACATTGTCTTGTCCATCTTCCTTCAGATTTATGTTTACATGTGCACTAGAGGCATCACTAGAGTCAGCAGAAAGTAAATCTTGTGCCATGAGACTTTCATTTGCCACCCCAGCCAAGGAGGAAACCTCCTTAATAGTGTCAATCTGAGCAGAATTTGATTGACACAGTGAAGGGGGCCTGGGTTCCTTGCTTTGAGAAACCACTTGAGCATAGGAATGGACAGTAGTAGTAATATGGAGAGCAGGTGCAGGATCCACAACTTCTTCCACAATGCCAGTCCATGTTTTATGGCTGGGCGTACAGACCTTCTCATTATCATTTTTGGAGTCATAAACAACTATCCCTTGATTAACAGGCTCTGCAAACTTCCTATTAACAGGGTTTTCAGAACCAAAGGTTCAAGCTTTATTGCTTTGTATTCTTTTCCTCTCCAAATCAAGGTTGGAACATGATTAATGATCATGTCCTCGTTGAGAAAAAAGGGTGCAAATAACAGATCTTCTGTATTTTTTAACCTCATGATCAATGACCTTACAATCTGGGCAAAATTTTGGTATGTTTTCAAATTCCACTAATTTCCAGCTCCTCTTCATCAGTAGATAAACAAAAATTTTCTACTAATGTGGAGCAAAGGTCTATTTCAATTAGACATCTAGAATAATGGCCAAATCGAGCTATTTTAGTTTCTCGATCTATCTTAACTGGAACTCCAACAGCTAATGCAATGTCATATAGAATTCTAGGAGTCCATAAAACCCAGTTTAAGCCATAGATTTTAACCCATACCTGAACTGAGGTCTTACCAATTTCATATGGGTTGAATTTCCGATCCCAGTCATGTATATGTACTGCACCTGGCTTGAGTGAGAGGGAGCCAAATCCTCAGTCATGTATGTGTACTACAGGGGGTGCAGGTGCAGGGGGTGCTAGGGGGAGGGGGCAGGGGGGATGGGGGAAGGGGGGATGGGGGCAGGGTCAGGGGGGTGCGGGGGGTGGGGGGTGTTGGGGGTGCAGGGGGGCAGGGGGAAGGGGGAGGGGGCAGGGGTGGAGGGGGGCAGCGGTGCAGGGGGCAGGGGGTAGGGGGACGGGGTAGGGGGGAGGGTGGAGGGGGGTAGGGGGAAGGGGGGGTGCAGGTGAAGGGGGTGCTGGGGGAGGGGGGGTTGTCCAGCAGGGGGGAGGGCTATCCAACAGGGGGAGGGGTGTCCAGCAGGGGGGAGGTGTGGGGGGAGGGGTGTCCGGCAGGGGGGATCGTCCGGCAGGGGCGAGGGCTATCCAGAAGGGGGGAGGGTTGTCCAGTAGGGGGGGGGGCTGTCCAGCAGGGGGGAGGTCTTTCCAGAATGGGGGAGGGGTGTCCAGCATGGGGGGAGGGGTTTCCAGCAGGGGGAGGGGGTAGGTTGAGGTTGGGGGGCATGCTGGTGTGCAAGGGTGCATGGGGGAGTGAAGTTGGGTGGGGGGTGTCCAGGGTCCGGGGGGTTTGTCCTGGGTGGGGGGGATGAAAGTTGGGGGGGGTATCTAGGGTCTGGGGGGGTCTGTCCTGGGGGGTTTGGGGGGGAGGACTGGAAGGGGAGATGGGGGAACTAGTAGGGGGGATGGGGGGAAAGTAACAGGGGGAGGGGACTGGGCAGGGGCATGGGGGTGTTGTGGCTCAGTGTAGGGCTGAAGGGGAGGAGGATGGGTGGTGTGCAGGGGTCGGGTGTAGTGCAAATAGGGAGGGAGGCCGGGTCTGGTGTGAAGGGGGGAGGAGGGGGCGGGCTGGTGGTGTGCAGGGGGAGGGGTGTAGGTTGGGTGTGCAGCTACAACCAATTTTGATTGGTCAACCTTGAAAATTTGAAACTGAACAGCACACTGAACCTTAAAATAAATGTTTCCCGAATCCTCTCTTTTGCTCATACTACCATGATTTCTAACAAATTAACTGCAATACCCATTATGAGCAAATAGGCACCACACATAGCTATTTGAACCTTTTTTCATTCAATTTCAGAAGCATTGGAACAAAGCCTATTTGATCGGCAACTTGGGAAATGGTGAGCTTCTTTATTTGTGATTATCAAGTTTGCAGTATTCAAAATTCCCTCCACATGCTGAACTGAACAACAGCATTCACCCAACCAGGTACCAAGTAGTGAAAAACAGCTCTGTAGAATAGCCATGCAACTGCTAACCAAGGAAAAGAACCAGTCTGGAAACTTCTAAGGCACACTTCTGGACTGTTTACTGCAAATAAAAAAGGTTTTCCTCGTCTATCTCCATACTCAGCCTCTGAATCATCTCCTTTCCTTTGAACTCAAGCACCACAAATTTCTGAATCTTCAACACATGGTCTAGGCTCCAGTTATGACTTATTACGAGGCTCCAACCCCATCGAGAGAGTTTGTACGGCTTGGCCATCGAGAGTAGAAGGTAAGACAATCTTCCCCAATCTGCGACAATCAATTGTACCTGGCAGTATGTTTTGAATTGTCACTTCATCATCAAGTGGAATCAATTGCAGTCCAGGGACATATTGTTCCTTCATGTCAACCCTGCGCTGAAATTTCTTTTTCAGACCGTCCAAAACTGGAACCATTCGGATCTTTGCCTTACTTTTGTCATGTGGGGGTGCAAGGGGGCTGTCCGGGGGGGGGGGGGGCTGTCTAGTGAGGTGTAGGTGGGTGTTCAAGGGGGCTGTCCAGGGGGTGCAAGGGGGCTGTCTAGGGGAGGCATGGGGGTGCAAGGGGGCTGTCCAGGCGGTGCGGGGGGGGGGGGGGGGGGGATGTTCAAGGGGGTTGTCCAGGTGGTGTCGGGGGGATGTTCAAGGGGGTGCATGGGGCCTGTCCAGGAGGGGCATGGGGGTGCAGGGGGGAATGGAATGGGGTGACAGGTAGGGGGATGACTGGAACGGGGTGACAGGGGGTAGGGGATGACTGGCAGCGGGACTAGTAGGGTACTGGCAGGGGGCCTAGCAGGGTGCAGGGGGGGACTGGCAGGGGGACTAGTAGGGGGGACTGACAGGGGTGTGGCAGGGGGGACTAGCAGGGGCAGGGGGGGGACTGGCAGGGGGCAGGGGGGACTGGCAGAGGGGTGTCAAAGAGGGGGCAGTGGGGGTGCAGGTAGGGGGGCAGTGAGGGTGAAGGGGGGGTGTCTAGAAGGTGGGCAGTGGGGGTGTAGGTGGGGGGGGGGAGGGGGACCTGGGTGCAGGGGGGCTGGGGGGCCTGGGTGCAACGGGGCAGTGGGGGTGGATAGTGGGGGTGTAGTGGGGGGGAGGGGGACCTGGGTGCAAGGGGTAGTGAGGGGGCTGGATATATGGTTGGGTGCAGGGAGAATGGGGGGGGGGGGGGCTGGGTGAAGGTGGTACTTAGGGGTGCAGGGGGGTGTCAAGGGGGTGTCAAGGGGGGGGGGAGTGGGTTCTAGGTGCAGGTGGTACTGGGGGTGCAGGCTAGGGGGTCCAGGGGGGTGTCCAGGGGTGTCAGGGGGGGTGCAAGGGGTTCTATCCAGCGGGGAGAGTGGGGGTGTGTAAAGGGGTGGGGGAGTGCTAGGGGGTTTTTCCAAGGGTAAGGGAGGATCAATAAGGGTTATTCCCAGTGAGGGGGTGTGCATGTGGGGGGGAGGTTCTGGGGGGGATCTGAGTTTGGGGGGGTAGGTTCTGGGGGGGCAGGGTCTGGGGGGGGGGGGGGGTAGGACAGGCAGGGGTGTCCAGGGTCGGCGGGGGGGGAGGGGGGGGGGGCTGTCCTGGGGTGGGATCCAGGGGGTGTCCCGGGGTTTAGGGGGTGTCCAAGGGGTGTGTGCAGGTGGGGGGGGGGGGTGTCCCAGGGTTTAGAATAAATTACTTACATATCATTCTTAAATTTTAGTTCTATATCATGTAGTATAATTATGAGTTCATATTTCCTCATGAACTAAATATTTAGAGTTAAAAAAAATCTGTATATTTTAGTTGGATTACTATAAAAATAAAGATTTATTGTAATCATGAGTTGATCATAAGAAAAATTTATGAATTAAACTACTTTTATAGTTAATTTAGTAGGTTTCATTTGTATTGCAAGCATGCTAACTGAATTAAATTTTGTTGGGGGGCAGGGAGGGGGTGTGAAGGTGGGGGGTAGGGGTGTGCAGGTGGGGGGTAGGGGGTGTGCTGGGGCAGGGGGGGGTCTGCAAGGCAGTTGGGAGGAGGACAGGGGGGGTCTGCAGGGCATAGGGGAGGGGTGTAGGAGGTGTCCAGGGGGGTGTCCAGGGTGTGTCCAGGGGGTGTCCAGGGGGTGTCCAGGGGGTGTCCAGGGGCTGTCCAGGGGGTGTCCAGGGGGTGTCCAGGGGGTGTCCAGGGGGTGTCCAGAGGCTGTCCAGGGGGTGTCTAGGGGGGGTGTCCATGGGGTGTCCAGGGGGTGTCCAGGGGGTTGGGGGTATTTTTTATGGATTTGGACACCTTATAGCCACGGTTTTAAACCGTGGCTATTGGTTTATTGCCATGGTTTTTAACCGTGGCTATAGACCAAATGCCACAGTTTTATACCGTGGCAATAAAGCTTGTCTGACCTTTAGTATAGCCACGGTTCAAACCGTGGCATTAGGTATACATCCACAGTTTGAACCGTGGCTTTAGGTATGGGCCTATAGCCACACCAAACTTAGCCACAGTTCCTCAAATCGTGGCTATTACCTATAGCCACGGTTTGAGGGCCTATAGCCACAGTTTAGAACCGTGGCTATAGCCCGAATTTCCAGTAGTGTCCCTATATTGATGTATCACTATATATAAAAAAACCCATCATTTATGGATGGTAGAGTTAAAATTGGATCATTCAATAAACTCTTCATCAATACATTAAATAATTATTCAATTTTAGTTTTCCATGTGAACTTAAAACCCTTACATGTAAAATTGATTAATGGGTTATCCAGTAAGAACAATTTATGAAGAAAATCATTAATTGAAACATCTCAAAACAATGAAACTACATTCCTCTATCATAATGGACTAAAACTTTCATTATTTTATTTATAAATGTACTGTTATTTTACAATGGATTCCTTGTAATAGAAGAACACAAAAATAATTTTTCATTTATTTACACATCACACATATATATAGACTAGTACAACTAGGAATAGTATATGGATATAAACATTGAATGATATGAAATTAATAAAATAGATGTGTATAGGCTTGATGACCCCCAAAAATATAGCCCATTCCATAAAGATTGAAAAAATATCGAGAAATGTTAGGAAAAATTGAAATTATCAAAATATGTTTACAAAAATTATTAGTATAGTAGTTAATGATTAATAAGGATTTATGGATTATTTTCCAGTAAATATTTTCAATTTACTATATTTTAATTAGTAAATAATTTTTTTGTACATTATTTTCATTTGTTACATTGATGTATTAAAGTTACAGTGATTTATTTTTTATGATATATTTTTATTTAAAACAATATTCTATTCAAAAATTATTATTTTTTAAATGTATAAGATATTAATTTAATTTTTTATACAATATTATAAATCACTTTTTCAAATTTTAGTTTTTTTAATGATGTCCAACATAATTTTTATAATAGTTGTAAAGAATAGTGCGCTAAATAAATTTTTATTTTTCAATAGTTAGAATTTTTTTTAAAATTTTAAAATAACAATATTTTGAGAAATAATTTGATAAAATAGATTTCATTTTTTAAACAACTCACCAAAATTATTCAATATTTAATTTATTTTAATTGATCAATATAGAATATTTTCTTGTTAGAAAGTGAAATTTACAATTTTATGGGAATATAAATTTTATGACATCATTGTTATGTGAACTATATTGAAAATTTATGAATAAATTTATTAAAGAAAAATTAAATTTAATAAGTATAAAAGTGAAGATAAAAATATTAATTTTACTTTAAAAATTTATAATTTACATTTTGGAACCAAAAAATTAAATATTTTGAAATAAAATATTTACGAATTATGTGTATGAAATGGTTTTGTTGGATGGAATGATTTAATTTTTTAAGAATATTAACATTGATCCACCCTTAATCAATAATTAATAATCAAAATTTTTTTAATTCATATCACCCATTAGTTGTTGGGTATTATAAAAAAAATAAAACATATTTAATCCTTTAAAATCACTCCACCTCGAGTATAAATACCATCCACTCTAACCTCTCCTTCCACACTAAATCCATTGATCATTAATTCCCTAAAAATGTAAATATCTAGAGTTTATCCATTGAAGTTCCAAGGATCTATCATGCACCTCTTTATCATTGAGAATCATCATCCAATTGTAATGGATATCTTTCGATAATTTTTCAATTCAAGCAATTATTTTTTATAATTCATTTGATTCATAATTTATTATTTTATAATGTAATTATAAATAACCACATGTTTGTTTATATTGTATTATTTAATGAGTGATATAAATTATTTCTCTATAATCCCATTTCAATATTCCTTTTTTGTATCACATACTCATCCAAAATAATGGTTCCTCCCCATTTCCCTTAAGATACCTTCTAAATTTATTTTCCATTCAATAAGAAATGTTATTGTGAATCATTTTTATAATTTTTTTGTTATGTTACAAGAGATAGATTTTTATTCCCTCTCATTTAATACCTTCATAAGTGGTTATAATAACCAAAAATTAGTGTATAAATAAAACATTCTTAAATTTGGTAAAGAATAGTGTGTTTATTTTTCAGAAAAATGAAACACCTTATGGATACTTAAAGTTGATGTGGCTATAGAAACGTATTAAATAGGGTTAATAGAAATGAAAATGGAATATTGGATTTCAATTTTCCTCTCACCCAATGTAAAAAATTTCCTTTTCTATAAAATAGGTTTGGAACTCATTGAGGATTTTATTTGGATTATTCAAATACATTTTATAGACTATAATGAAGGATCGTAACAAATGGATTAAAATCAACATAAATTTATGTCCTTATTCCCTGAATGTACCCTCAATCACTTTTTGTTATCATTCCTCCAATTGGGGTATTAGCCTCTACATTATAAATAGTGTACAGTTTCCAAACATGATTGTTCAATATTCACCATGATTGAAGCATCAATACGTTGAAAGGGTTTCATTCCATCCCAATAAGAAATCAATTTTCATTTTATATTTAACTCTACATCATTCAAATTCATTTTTATTTTCTTATCCTTTTATGTGTTCCTATGAACATATAGTATTTTTCAATTATTCTATCCATGATGAATGACCCATCACTATCATTGTCTTTCCTTATGATCATCTTTGAATAAATTTTATTCAAATTCATTAACATTGTGTATAAAAATTCATGATTATTATTATTGAATAGTGTTCATCTAGATACTAATCCATCAAATAGATGACCAAATTATAGAAAAAACCATATACCATTTATTTTATAATGTGTATATACCCTATAATTCCTCATCTCTATTGATTAGTATTTTTATAGAGAGATTATTACATTAATTTGATAAAAATTTATTTTATATGGGTACATGATATGAATTTTTATTGTTTAATATATATATATTTATTTTGTGGAACACATTAATTAAGGATTATGGAGAGTGCACACAATTATCTGTCAAACACATTGGGTAATTATGTAATCTAATGAGATGATGTGTTCACGATTCCTTGATAACATGACATGAAAATGTGTTATGATAACATGGTCAAAATACCATATAATAAGTTTTATAAATCTCTAGTGATGATTTATTATGATGCATTTATAAATTTCACATGTTTATTTTTAAGAAACGTCTCTATATTTTTTCTCATATACATATGATCCAGTTATTAATCATATTCATGTATACAAGTTCTGACTCAAGTATTTACAATGATGTTAAGAATTTTTTTCTAATGATAATATTTTTACTCTCATTCTAATGTTCATTCCGCCCTATCATGCCTCATGTTTTCCCCATGATATTTATTGATGTATTGTTTTTATTTTTTTCCCATAATGAGATTTTATAGCACACTAAAACCGTATGTTTCCTCATTTACCTCGATATTACAATGATATGGATATGTATAAGGTGATTAATGGTTTTGACAATAATTATGGAAAAAATGTGTTTTTGTACTATGTGTTTGGTTGTAAAATTATCTCATTCCAAATGACACCATACTTTTGATCATGAGAGTTTATATAGTTCATGTGATTTATTAAAATGTATGTATATTTATCACTTGATCCAATAGTTTGGGTGGGGCATCTTAGTTTGTATTAGAGGATAGCTTGATCATTTTTGGGAATTTGAATTTTAAATATTATGGTGCATATCCTTAGATAGATAAAATATCCCCTTTAATACTCGGATAAATATAACTATTATGAACACATAATATTAACATCTCTTAGGTGTTTATAATGTTTAATTTCTATAAAAAAACTTGTATTTTAACATCTATATTTGGTAATCCTTCCTCAAATAGAAAAATTGTGGGGATGGAATTTCCTTAACAATTTATAAGGTAACAATGTGAAAATTATGTTTTGTAATTAATTTAAGTACTTCTTATTTTATAATGACTATTTTAAAATAGTAGAACAAAAAATTCTTTAACATTTATTTATAAATCACACATAAACATAGACTAGTACAACATGAAAGTGTAAATGTATAACATATGGATAAATATTACTTTCACTAAAAGGAACTACATTGGATTGAATCCCCCCATAAAGATCCACACATCCATAATGATCATAAAATGAAAGAGAAGTATTGGGAAAATAATAAACATTATAAAAAAATGTGACAGATCCTTTGAAATTGAAGTAGTGAATGATAATGAAATAATTATTGTTTTTTATTGCAATACATATCCATTTCGTTTTAGTAAAATTAGTTAATTGGATAGTTTTACATTTGTATTATAACGACCAAGGTTATTATAGAATAAAAATTTACTATATCTATTGATATTTATGAATTAGATAGTGCTTTTAATCTATCAGGGATGTTATCTCAGATAGAATAATCTACCAAAAGCTATTAGTTTCACTGAAATCTTATTTTCAACACATGAATGTGTTCTATTGAAAATTAATACATTAATAATATTAATAATTATATGGAAGTTAATACCTAGATGCTTTATTGGAAATAATAATCAAAAATAACTATATTATTTTTACACAACTTTTTGAATGTTTTCACATTTATCAAATAAATTATGCAGGTTAAAATGAGAATAAATCTAATTTTAAGACAAAATAATCTATTATTTTTTAAAGATTGTTTTATCACCTTTTGTTGAAAACTCCTTTTAAAATATAGTTCATAGAAATCTTTTATGTTCTATTTGAAAAAAATTTACTTTTTATTTTGGAGTTGGATATAAATTTTTAGTTTTGTTTAAAATTTTATTATTGTTCTGCTAAATAAATTTTTTAATGAATAGTGAAATTTACTGCATTTTAATTAAAAACTATTATATTGTCTAAATTATTTATATAGTAAATTATCTTTTTATTTTGTTTTAAAGTTTAATTATATTATGTTTTTATCAATTAATCTAATTATTTCTATTATAAGAAATTTTGTCTTTATATTTGATATAAATGCATGTCATGATTGACCATTTGAACCTTAGTGGTTTTTTAAATGCGTCATATATGAGTGAAACGAATCTCTTAGGAAGTTTTTGCTAATAATGATCTTAATGAATGTGTGTTCAATGAAATATGGTTCTGGTTGTGGAAAGAAACACTAAGGATATGTTTTTAAAGGAATATGAAGATATTATAGATGTGGTAATGATGGTCATAAAGTAATAACCGTGTAATGAAAAAGGAATCATTAAGTGGACTATAGGGAATGGAAAGAAGTTCATTCTATGTTATCTATTGAATGTTTTAAATGAGGTAGTGTGTTCATTGTGAAAATAGATTTATTAAAAATAAGGTATGAGAATGGGATTACTAGAACCATAAAAATATATATTCACCAATACCTAAGACATTCCAATTGAAGATGAGGAATCATAAAATGACCTATTAATGTTATGGATTATTTCTTATCTTATGTTTTAACATTATTTAATCTTTGAACATGATTCATGTTTTTTTTGAAATAATTATTAATGAAAAATATGGAAAATCATGGTTGAGGAACATGATGAATATTTTAATATTAATATGTCTACAATTTTTTAATTTGTGAGATATGTTAGATATAGGGAGGATGAAATGTTTAAATGTTTTAGTACTCTTTTTATGATAGAAATACCTTAGAAGACTATTTTTCGTATGTCTAACCCTTATTTTTGTTTTGTTAAAATTTTATTTGATTGATAATTATCTTATATATTATGGAAATAATTATATAGAACCTTTAGGGTTTATATTATTCTTGATTTTAAGTTAATAATGGTATATTAACTTTTTGGATGAAAAATGAAGCACATGAGAAAAACAATGAGATTAAATTATGAAATGGTTAATTCTTAAGAATTTATCTCATTTTGGGAATGATATATAAATTATATAGTTTAATAAAATGGACAACCCACAAATATGGTTACACCCCGTTGCATCAGGAAAGGCCATGGGGATCGAACCCACAACTGGAGTGAAAACCGTTCTTTATCTCCTACCACAAGCCTATGTGATGTCCCTAGTTTGTATGAATTTTTATTTTTTTATAAATGAGTTGAATGTATAAAAAAGTTGATTTTTGTAAATTATGTTTTATCAAATGGATATCATTTCCATTGGAAAATGATTTTGGGATGGGGTGAGAAATGTTATTTTGGATGACATTCACTATTTTCTAAACATTTTATTAGTATGGTAAATTTAATACTAGTGTATTTTATCTGATGAATTATTTTTGTATAAATATATGATTTAATTGTGGGCATACAACAAATTGTGTTATTTATGGAAATGATTAACCTATTTTAGTGAATACCTTATTTTAGAAATTAAATATTTGTTATAAGACATTAAGTGTGATTTATGTTATTTAGAGATAAATGTCAATATTTTTCTTGATAGACTATGTGATAAAAACAACTGAATTTTATGTTACAAACATAATTTGAATTTTTTTGTTGAATTTGAAGTTTAGTAATTTTCTGAATGGTCTATGTTAAGCATTGTGTATCAATGATGAATTTCAGAGATTAATGTTGTCTTTATAATATAATGTTTTATTCATGTTTGGAGAATTATCTTACCCATTAATAACTATTTTGTTGTTGGTTAATGTCAAAAGATAGGAGAAATAGATAGTTAACCATTTTTTTTCTTCATTCTCTAGAAGTTGATTATAATTCTTATGGAATAAAAAATTTACCTTAAATACACATCATTTGGACAAAAATATGAGTTTATGGTGGAAATTGAAGAACAGATAATTCTCTACTTTCCAAGTTTGTATGTTTCCTTATGTTTTAAATATGGGAAGTAAATGAATTCTTCAAAAGGATCTTAGAACAAAAACATTATCCAATTAATTTTCATTATAAGAAATAAAATTCCTTTTAACAAATCACAAATTTAATTTTTTGTGGTAGTTAACATTCTTCTAACTATGTTTTCTAACAATATCCATCAAAACAACAAAAGTATGCTTTCCTTTCTATATCCATGTTTTCTTACATTGAACCCTATTATTATTTCACTAATGTGACCATTTTAAAACACATTATTTATTTTCGTGTTGAGATTTTATTGACTCTTTTATGATGTGGTATTTTAGTAACGTAATTTTGGACAGTGAAACCCGAGTTACTGAGCCTAAATGTAATATTTTGAGGATGCAATTTCCAAAAGGGGGAAGGATGTATCATCCAGGGTAAATATAGAATCATAATTTTTCATATATATTAATATTTATGATTATAACATGTTTTTAACTTAATTATGATTCTATCTCTGATATATTACTCAATTCACCCAAATGGGTTTCTCCGAAATCGTATGTTGCACACAAGATTGAGTTATACTGAAAGATAATACATTATTAATATTAATAATTTCAATGGAAGTAAATTCCTAGATATTTTATTTTTGTTAATGAACATAACAAATCCTTTTATGATAAGAAATTTTTGTTAATTTTTTTACCTTCATCAAATAAATTTTAGAGGCTTAAAATGAGAATAAGTCCAATTTTAAGCATAAAATACTCAAATATTTTCTAAAGGTAGTTTTACCACTTCTTAACGGAGAACCCTTTATAAATATATATTTTTAAAATTTAATATGTTCTATTTGAAAAAATAAACATTCTCTTTGATATTGGGACATCAACAATTAATTTGGTTGAAATTTATTCTTTTTCAGATAAAATTCATTTTTAATGAATAGTGAAAAATACTGCATTTAAATTCAAAAGTTTTGTTTCGTCTAATTCATTTATATAGTAATATTCTACTATTAATTATTTTTCAAAATTTAATTGGATTATGTTTTTATCATTTAATCAAATTTTGGTCATCAGAAGAAATTTTACAATGAAATTTAAAATAAATACTTGTCAATAATTTGATGGTTTATACATTTAAAACCTATTTTCTGATTTTGACAACAGGGATTAATTTTATATTAAATACTTCATGATATGTGTTTTGAATTTATAAAAATTGGATTCATATTTTTAATAATAAGTTTCAAATTATGTAAATATTTCCCTTTTAGTTTTGGACATTAGAAATAGTAACCTTAATAATTATTTTTATTTACCATGGTTAAGGGTAAATATGTAAATAAGGGTAAAAATAATATTATAATAAAATAAAACCACACTAACACTTTTCCTAATATTATTGGATGAGATATGGATGACCATGACAAACCTTGGGATGAAAATGGGGCCTTTGAAAGCCACTTGTTTGTGATAACGACAATTTATAAGTTTTAATTTTAAGTGAAGGAAAAAATATCATATAGAGTAATATTATATAAAAAATATTTTTATGATGTGGGTTATATAAGTGATCCTTAAACTATAAATTTTCATTAGAAATCAAAAAATATTACCTACATCATGGTATTTCATTTAAATTTTTTAGAAAGTTTATTATTAAATTTAATTATGACACAATGATGATGCAATGATTTCTTTATTAAAGAATGAATCAAATAAATGATATTATAAATATTTAAATAAATATTATTTGCCATAATTTAATCCATAAAATAAATTAATGTATAACTTAGACATGTGAGGATTTATTAAAGTTTTTTTTAGAAGAAATCAAGTTATTATGAATTTTCAAAAAAGGTCAAGTATGAATAATGTCACAATTGGCATAATTCAAAACTTAAAAAATAAAATAGTTTAAGTAGTGGTATAAAATTCCAAAAATCAAAAGATTCAACAAACTAGTTAATATATTTCCATTTATGTCATAAATGAGAATTCTTTTGTTCATTTGACCTGTTATGGTAATTACATTAACCCATAATGTATAAATAACCAGGTATCATGATAAGATTAAAAAAGATAAAATAAAGGTTAATCCAAAATGTTATAGATAAAAATAATTAAAAACGTGTATAATTATAATTAGATGATGTTTATTAATCCAAAATCATTATATATTTTAAATAAATTATTTTGGGACTATTTGGAACCAAAATTGAATTTATATTAATTTAATATTTTAAGAGTTTCCAAGGGTTCCCCTCCCATCTCCTCTAAAAGGTACCATCTCTTCCAAAACAATTTAGACATTACATGATCTACCCAAACCCCATCCAAGAATACCCACCCATATTCTTGAGTTTTTATTTTATGTATAAAATCCTTCTTAGAGGTGTTAACTAGTTCTTCAAATGTGATAAATTGGAGAAAATGTTTCATTTATTTTGTGTTTCAATTTTAATTCTTCTTACACTTACATTAAATCTCCTTTACCCATAACAAACTAATAATTCCAGTATCCTCCTTAAAATGAGATTTTATTATCTTATTATCATCACATAAATCTATCTCCATTTTCATCTAATGGGAAATGAACAATCCGTTCATGTGTACGGCAGACTACTGTCTGACGAACTGATTTAGTTCATTTTTCAATTAAACCAATCATGAATTAGTATAATGATTTAATAAATTTGTATATATGATATTCATGACATATATATCATTTTAAAAATTTTACTAATTGAATAATTTTCTTACCTTTAATGCACATTAAAATGATAATGGCATTCATCCATACGTGTGAACTATCACCTTCATGAAGTGATGTGAATTGTTTTCATTCTCCAAATCAATTGTATAGTATATATATATATATATTTAAATAATTATTATGATTTCAATAATATTATGTTAATTCTGTAAAGGTAAAATAATAGTTACTTCTTACCATAATGATATATAAAAAATGGAAAAAGTTACTCAGGCGTACATATGACATACCGTTTCCATGAATATAGCGTTGTTAATTTATTATACAATAAATAAATAGTTTTATTTAAAAGTATAATTGATTTATAAAATAGATTATTATGTCATGAATATTATTCTAGAGATGATGGACTTATGACCACATGGGATATTTATATCATAACTAGTTCATTTTTGACTCAAGAGCTGAATATTGAGAAAACATTTGACATGAATTCAAATAATAAACTAATTGTTATAAAATTTTAATAATTTAAATAAAGGTAATAATAAACATGAAACATTTTCTGATGAAAGTAGAAACTATCCAATTTTTATTATTCAAAATGTTAAAGAACTAATAAGAAAAGTTGGACTCAAGGTAAGGGAATTCATCTCAATTTTTTTCTTTGATATATATTTTGATAATATAAACTACTTTCTTTTATATGATGTATAATAAACACCTTGACATATAATTTTACTCATAAGTTTTCAAAATAAATCCTTTTTATACGAATATTTATACTAAATGACAATAAGAATGTTGATGAGGATCATGGAATTAATGGGAATGAAGGGGTTTAAGGTAGTCTTGATGAGGAGGGTAGAAGGCAATTGATTTCACAATACTCATTGTGAGTAATTGTGATCCTAATGACAAAGGAGAGGACAAAGAGAAAGAAGGAGGACTTAAATGGGATTATCAAGGAATTCCAAGAGGAGTCCCAATACTCTTTGTTGGGGTAAGAATCTAGGCCTATTAATATATTAATTAAGGCCCAACAGCTTTTAAAAATCCAATCCAGTAGGTGCTATGACTTTTTAAGCCCACCCAACCATGGAATATTCAAAGTCAAAAGGTGGTGGGCTACTAGTATTTACATTTAAAAAAAGGGTGTTCTATTGTCTCATAATGTCATGGTCACGTGCCAATGTTTTCAAAAGTATCCTTTTGGCTTTTTGACTATGGAAAACATTGCATTATACTAATGTAATGATCCACCCATGTTTAATTAGAATTTAATTTTCTTTTGGATTTAAATAGCCACCCTTGTACTCTTGAGACGTCATAAATGAAGGTAATGTTATTAAGGGGTGTTTTTTCTTGAAAACATTGTGTTCTTGTTTAATTATTGACCTTTAAAATTATTTTTCATCTTTTTTGACATCTTGTGGTTGTAGTTCTTAGATACATGTTCTCTTTGGATTCTATCTTGACCATTTCCCCAACCTTCTCATTTTCAATATCTGCACACCACATTCACTTTTTTTCTAATGATGATATGAGTTCTCAACACAAGAATATTTTACAAGGTTCTATGGATACTTCCTAGTGGTTATTTTATCACGTATCATTTGGTATCAGAGCCCAATAGAAATAAATCAGTTTCATTCTTTCTTATCTCATCTTCTATATTCATTTCTCTTGGAATTGGGACAATATCAATTCTAATCCATTTCATTTCTAACCTATGGATGTAATTTCTTCTTTATTTTAGGAATATTTCATGTCATTATTATAGTTGAATATATAATATTTATTCTCCATATGGAATCATCACAATCAAAGCTATATATCATGAGATATAGAGGGTTCAAATTTTGGGATGAATTTTGAAATTTTATAAACACGCAACTCTCACATTGATCCATTTTATGTTTCAAATTATTTATTCTCCTATATTTACATATTTAAAATTCATCTTGATATAGAATCATTTATTAAAAATAAAATCCCAAAATCAAAAAAAAATAATGGATAAAAAACTGCTAGATTTTGGATTCTACATCACATTATCATTCATCATCATCCACTTTCATCACCTTCCCACATTATTGATCTTGAGTCCATTTTGAATTTTATCTTTGAATTATTGGTTGAGATTTCCACATTTCAACAATCCTTTTGATTTGTTAAAATTGGGTAAGAACACTATAGAAATCAAGTCTAGTGGCAAAAGGAATGGGTGTTACAATTTGTTAAAAACCCCAATTGGAGTGAAATACCGGAGAACAAATTATTTTTTGGTGTTAACACGTGAGGGAGTGTGTGAGATCCATTTTCCATTCTCTTTAATTTTTCTCTAAGTATTCCAAAATGGTGGTGGCATGTAACACCAATTATGTACAGATTAATTTGTTTATGAGGTTTTTACAAGCACAATTATAAAGGATGAATGTGAGAATAGATGAATTACAACCCCATTCAAATTATAGAGCACCATCAAGAAAGAAGTTCATTGATGAAGAGAAAGAGTTATCTAATTTTCCTAAGTCCCTGAATTTAGAGAAATCAACCACCATGGTGGTAGGAAAATGATCTTGGAGTAGTAATGTTTTTGATACCTTAATTAAAAGATAAGAATGACCATGAAAAATATTTGGAATCAGAAAGAAAGTTTGAGCATGTTTGTTATTGTCACAACTATTCAGATGAAAACAAAGTGATGTTAGTGGCCATTGAATTTTCTGATTATGCTAGTTTTTGGACGGAACAACTAAAAGTGAGTCAAAGATGAAGTGGAGAATGAATCATCCACACTTTGGATGATACGAATGTGGTAATGTTTAAGAGGTTCAATTATAGCCACTATTATTGTGATTTTTCCCTCATGTTGCAGGGTATGAAATAAGGTGCCATGAGTGTTTAGGAGTGTCACAAAGTGGGGGATATCATCATGGTTATATTTAATATTGTTGGGGAGAAAGAGACCACCATGTAAAGGTTTGTGAATGGACTCAACCATGTCATTCAGGACATAGTGGACCTGCACCACTAAATAGACATGGAGGATCTACTTTAGATGGATACCAATGCAGAGAGGAATGTAATGGAAACAAGGATGTTGCCTACATCCTATTTTATGGATTAATAATCTTCTTTCATGTTCAAGGATTCCAATCCACAAGATAATGTACAAGAACAAAAAACATATTCCAAAGAGATGACCAAACCAAAACCACTCATTCCAGAATCCAAAGGTAAAATATAGTGTATGTTTGTTTCCAAATAATGTGATATCAAAAGTTTTAAATTTCATGGATTTGTACATTTTTCCAACCAATTCGTAAAAAAGAGGAGAATTATAATTTTGGATGATGGAGATGTTCTTAGTGATAGATCAAGATAAGATGAAATTACACAACATGAGGCAATGTATAAATAATAGTGGGGATGTCAAAGTGACTAAGCAAGCACAATATCCATTTTCTATTGGGAATTGTGATGAAATGGTGTTATGTGATTTTGTTCCCATATATGATGGTCCCATTTTGTTTGGAAGGCCTTGGAAATTTGATATGAGGGTCACACATTATGGATACACCAATCAATATTCTTCTGAGTACAGTGGGAGGATGGTTATTCATACACTATTGAGGCCTTTGCAGGATTATGAAGACCATGAGATGATTGAGATAAATTTTGAAAAGAGATAATAAGAAAAGGGAGGAAAAAAATATAGATAATGAGATGTGATGAAAAATAAAGAGTGGAAAAGGAGTTACGAGTGAAATCAAAAATAGTGAGGGAATGAAAAGAGTTAAAAACAAGAGTAAAAATAAGAGTGAAAACATGAATACTAAGGGAAAAGTGAGATCATTTTCAGAAAAAAGAGAAATAGAGAGAGAATTATAGGTGGAGAAAACAGTCATGGTTCTTTTTAATGGATAATTTTTTACCACTAACTCTATTACCACTTTAATTCATTCTAGTTTTGGGTCTTTATTGATGGAATTTGGTGATGTGTTTCTGGAGGAATTACTCAATGGCTTACATCCCTTACCAGGTATCGAGCACCACATCGACTTCCTCCTAGGACCAACACTTCCCAATAGATAGACTTATTAGGATAACCCAGAAGAGACTCATGATATCCTATTAAAAGTGGAATAATTCATTAGGAACAGATTTGTCCAAGAGAGTTTGAATCTGTGTGTGGTACTGGTAGTTCCTTTCCCCAAAAAATGGAAAGTGGAGAATGTGTGTTTATTATCAAGCAATCAAAAAAATCACAGAAAAGTATCACTATACCATACCATTTTTGGATGATATTATTGATGAACTCAACGATGAATTATTTTTTACTAAAATTTACCTAAGGAGTGGATACCATAAAAGTAGAATAAAAGAGGGGTATGAATAAAATGGTTAATTTAAAACATAATTTTGATTGTATGAATTTCTTTTTATGACTTTTGGACTAACTAATTCCCCAAGTACATTCATGAATTTAATAAATCATGTTTTCCCTCCATTCATTGGTAAATTATTTGTTGTGTATTTTGATGACATCATTATTTATTCTAATATCTTTTATGAACATCATGAAAATTTGAATAATATTTTTGAGAATCTTAGGAAAAACTAGTTGTTTTAAAACTTGGTAAAATGTACATTTTGTTTAAATTAGGTTTATTTCCTTTGTTTTTTGGAAGTAGTTGATGGCATAAGGGTTGATGTATAGAATGTTTTGGTTATTTGGGATTGGAAACCACCAAAGAATGACAACGAGCTGAGGAGCTTGCATGGATATATTAGTTTTTATTGAAGGATCTTGAGGGAATTTTTGACCATTATGGAACCATTGAATGAGTTGTTAAGAACGAGGTGAGCTTAATTTTGGGAAAAGCTCAAGGCTATTACTTCTCCACACTCAAAGTTAAGTTGACCAATTCACCTCTCTTAATTATGCCCATTTATTCTAATGTTTTTGAGGTTTGGTTTGATGCCTATGGAATAGGAATTGAGGCTATTTTAATAATAGACTCTAATACTATCACCTACTTTACTGAGAAGATTATTAGGGATTCATTGAACTATCCTGCCTATGACAAGGAATTATATACCCTCAAATGAACATTAGAAAATTGTAAACATTACTTTTGGCCAAGGGAATTTGTGATTCATTTGGATCCTGAAATCATAAAATTTCTTAAGTCCAACGGAATATTGAATTGGTGGCATGAAATATTTCTATAATTCATTAATACATTTCCTTACATCATTAATCATAAACATCTAAAAGAAAATGTTTTCGCTGACGATGTTTCTAGGAGATACTGTCTTATAACATCTATAAGATCTAAATTACTTGGTTTTGAAATGTTGAAAAGAATATATGATAATGTTGTTGATTTTTCAGAAATTTAAAGTTTTGTGAAAAATTTTGGAAAAAGAGATTTTTACAAGAAATATAGATTTATATTTTAGAAAAATAAATTTTGACTTCTATCTTATTCCATGTGTGAATTTATTATTAGAGAAACTCATGGTGGTGGATTGATGGGGGCATATTGGGTTTATGAAAAATATTTCCTTATTGAGTGGACATTTTTATTGGCCTCACATGTGTTGGGACATGGTTAGAAAACCATCTTTGTGGTGTTAGAAAGGTTTAGTAAATTGTATCCATTTATTGGATGTTTTAAAACTAATTATGTAACTCATATTACAGGATTTTTTTTGGAAAATTGTTGCATGTAATGGAATTCCCAAAATCATTGTGAGTGATAGGGATTTCAAATACCTTACTCACTTCTAGAGGACATTGTGGGACAAACTTGGAACCAATATTTTTTTCTCCAGCACGACATACCCACAAAAAAATGTTCAAACGTAGGTGGAAAATAGAATACATTCCATATTGTTTTGTTCCAAACATTAAATTTTTTTGAAATGTTAGGAATGATTCTTACCTCACATTGAATTTTCTTATAATAGAGTGGTTAAATCCATTACTAATACTTCACCATTTGATGTTGTGAATTTTTTTAACCCATTAAATCCACATGATATTTTACCTTTTCAAACTAATAAATATTAGAATATTGAATCTAAAAAGCATATGTTTCTGTAGGAATTTTATACAAAGGTAAAGGGCAACATTGAGTCGAAGATTGAACTAGTAGAGAAGCCCACAAAACATTTTCAGTGGAAAATGATGTTTCAAAATGGATATTGGGTGTGGGTAAACTTGAGGAAGGAGAGGTTCCCAGAGAAATTAAAATCAAAACTTCATCTACAAGGAAATTGTCCTCTCAATGTATTAGAGAAGATCAATAATAATGCCTACCAGATTGAGTTACCTGACATGTATTAGAATGTTAGTTTCACCTTTAATGTTGTTGATCTCCCTCCATTTGAAATTTTAGATTCACGAAAAAATCATTTTGAGCAGGGAGGAGATTATGAGCATAATTTTATGAATGGGAATTGAGGGGAGGAAGGTGGTTTTGATGAGGAGGGTGGAAAGCCATGATTTCATAAGACCCGCTATGAGGGATTGGTGGTCCAATTACAAGGGAGCAGACCAAGAGAATGAAGGAGTCCTTAAACGGGTTAATCAAGGAATTCCAAGAGGAGTCCCAACACCCTTTCATGGGGAAAGCATCCAGTACTATAATTAAATTAATCAAGGCCCAATACTAAGGCTTTACAATTTGAAGTTGTGTCTGGTTTTAACCCATTAACTCCACATGATATTTTACATTTTCCTACTAATCAATTTTCTAATAACGAAGGTGAAAAAATAAAATGATTTTGCAATAGTTTCATGCAAATGTAAAGTCCAACATTTAATGGAAGAATGAACAAGTTGAAAAGCATGCCAAAAATGGCCAGCAAAAAATGGGGTTTCAACCTGGAGATTGGGTATGGGTACCCTTAAGAATGAGAGGTTCCCGGAGCAATGAAAATCAAAACATCATCCACAAAAAGATGATCCATTCCATGTATTAGATAATATCGATGTTAATGGCAACTAGATTGAGTTACTTAAAAGGTATGGGAATGGCAGTCCCACTATTAATGTTTCTGATCTCTTCCCTTTGAATTTAAAAATTCAAGGTAGAATACTTTGGATTATGGAGGAGATGATGAGGATGATGGCATGAATGGTCATCAAGGGGTTGAAGGTAGTCTTGATGAGGAGGGCAGAATGTACATGATTACACAAGACCTACTCCACGGAATTGGCTACCCAATGACAAGGGAGTGGACCAAGAGAATGAAGGAGGGCTTAAATGCATTAATCATGGAATTATAAGAGGAGGCCCAACACCCTTTCTTGGGGAAAGAAACTAAGCCTATAATTACATTAATTAAAGCCAAAACATTATTTTAAAAATCCAACCCATTTGGTGTGAGGAATTTTCAATCCCACCTCACCATTGAATCTAAAATATCAAAACATGGTGGGCCACTTGCTATTTATTTTCAAAAAGGGTGTGCTCCTTGTCTCCTAAAGTCATGGTCATGTTCCAATGCTGTCAAAAGCATACATTAGGTTTTTGGACTATGGACAAATTGTCAATAGGCTAATGTAAATATCTTCCCCATTTGTAATTATAGATTCATGAACCTTTGGCTATAAATTGCCACCCCATGTACCCTTGAGACATTATGAATGAAGGTAATGTTATTATGTTGAGTTTTTCTTTCAAAATTTATGTTCTTTCTTAATTATTGAATTATCAATGTATTATTAATCCTTTGTGGCCTATTGTGGCTAGAGTTCTTATAGGAATGTTCTCTTTGGGTTAGACCTTGACTATTTCCACCATTATTTTAATTTTCACTATCTTCACACCACATTCAATTGTTTTCTTATAGTGATATGGGTGCTTAACACACAAATGTTGTACAAGATTCCTAGGACACATCCTAGTAGGTCATACATCACGTATCATAATGTATCATTTAACAATGATATTTATAATTACATGGAATATCACACATCAAGGATTCATAATTGGATAGATTAATTTAGATTGACATTAAATCAATGGACAATGATCCCTGTGTAAATTTTAATCTATAGAAATATCTTTAGAATCAAGGTGTCATTAATATTACACGATATAATAAAAAATATGATTTCATTTTTTATATGAAAATTAAAAAAGTATGAATCAACCATATAATGTATTAAATAACAATTGAAATCTTTGATTGGTAGGAAAACATTTTAAAATGATCTTGGATTTGATGCTAAAATGTATGGAACAACCAAATGTAAATCTTACTTCTGAATTTATTTATGTTATCTGGAGTGTTTACTAGAAATTACATTTCTATTAATGTGATAAATCACATAAAATATGTAAAAACATATAAAACTTGTTTATTTTCTTTGAAAACAATCTCTGTATAAGCCACAAATAATTTATGGTCTATAAGAATCTACTGAAAATCATTCTAATAACTGGATTTATTATTATTATCCAAACTATAATATCACTATGATATTTTTATTTGAATAAAATTTCATAAATAATGGTGTTAAAACTAATTGGATTAATTTTGATTGACTTAGAAACATTAGAAAATAATCATCGTGTCATTTGATATCTATACGAGTCTACCGCACAAGAAAAAGCTTCCAAAAAATCATTCTAAATTAGAAATTATGATTTCATGTTGATAACACATATTAAATAAATGAAAAATAACTTTTGTAAGGGTTATAATAGAGAAATTAATTTTAATAGTCATGTCATATTTCAAAAATCATTATGTCATGTATATTCATTATTAACTAATGAGATTCATAGATTTCTTATTATCGTAAAAAGATTCATTTCAGTTTGATTTTTTTAAAGAAAATCATTTCCCTCATCAAGGGGTTACAACCAATTATATGCCTTCTAATTATCTCCTTAAAATTTGAAAATTATCCCTTGTTCATTTCAGATATGAATGAATCATCCACAGAAAAATATAATGTTTTTATTGATTGATATAATGGAAACTATGATTTCATATTTTTAAATGAATTTAAAAAAAGAAATATAACTAGTGTAGTGTTTTAAATAAAAAAACAATCTACAAATTTATTGAAAACTTGTAAAAATAATTCTAATTAATTTTATATCAATAAAAACATACCTCACATAATTCAAACACATACAATTCAAGTTATTATTGAAATTGTTTCATAGACTTGACATTTCCATTAAAGTGATTAGTCAAATAAAATGCATCAAAATCAGAAATAATACTATGAAATAACGTGTAAATTTAATAGAATGTTCTATGAATTATTTTATATCTTCTAGAATCAACATGGTGTCATCCTAGTTCAAATATTTATTGGAATTTTCAAAAGTATCTTTTAAACATTATTTTTTTATTAAAATTTCAATTGACAAGTCAATGGTCCAAAACCAATTAGATGATACTAGAATGACCAAAAATCATATTAAATTAATCCTTGTATCATTTGTTACTTGTATGAATCATCGATGCAATAATCCTTTTCCTAGATTAATCTATATGATATAACCAATGATTTAATGTGGTTAAAAAATATTAATAAACGATGAATATCTCTAGTAGTTCTCAAATCCATGGAAGATTGATCATATTTTTTTTAACATAAGAAAAGTCTTAAAAATTCCATTATTATCTAGACCAACCAAATCCATAATAACATGACAACAAAATTCATTGATATGATCAATTATTCTATTTGGACATCGATTTCTTATAAAACATAATAATGACTATAAAGGACTTGAATATTCTCAAGCCTTCCATTATAATTCATGGGTGTTTCCTTGTGATTATAAGGTTCATGGGTTTTTGTAAAAAATGATAAGAGTTTTAAATTGGGTTTTTTAATTTTTTAATATTAATTTATATTTCTTTATATTACATTTTTGATGTTTAATGTTGATTAAATTTAATAAGAATTATTTAACTTCACGTAATTAAATATTTTAAAATTTCAGTATGTTATTCAAAATGTTAATTATGTGTGATGTATTAAACATTTTAAAACCTATTATACACATGTGTAAATATGTATATTAATATGTGTCATGTTATAATTAATTTGTTTTAAATTATTTTGTTTCGAATGATATATATATATATATATTAATTTGTTTTATAAATATGTGTGTGTATTGTGTAGATAAATGTTCTTAATATATGTATAGACACACACAGACACATATATATATATATGTATGTATATTTTATATTGTCAAAAAAACATCTGTATATTTAAATGAATATATTAATTTATTCTCTATATATATTTATTTCATTGTATATGTTTATATATGGAATTGAAATAAATATTATGTATTGGTTTGAAAGGTAGTAAATATAAAAAGATTTTATTCATGCATTACATTGTGAAAAGTTATTATAGGTAAATGCCAGGTGATTAAATAAAAGGGGGACAAATTATAAATTAAATTTGATACTCATGAATGGAGTGTGTGTGTGAGTGTTATGACTTTAATGAGAGGTTTTTTTAATTAATAGGTTGGGGAGAGGATCATTAAAATATGGGAAGGGGTTCACCAATGTCTTCATATAATAAATATTACATTTCTGTGAACTATAGAAACCCATTTTTAAAATACATGGATTTTAAAACATTTTAAATGAATAATGAACACATTCAAAAAGTACATGCCTATGGACAATAATAGTTTAGTGTCTCATGAATCATGGAAAAAAATCATCCTTTATGCTGAAATATATTTAATGTTTCCAAAGAATATGTTTTCATTTCATATTACTACATAAAAACTTTCTTTGTAAACTATGAAATGGAAATGGAAAAAATCTATGATCATATATTCTCATTAGGGGTAAATGAAGAAGACACCTAAGAATAACATGATCATAATGGTATGATTACATGAGTATAATATTATAAAATCAAACCATAAATATCAAATATCAAAAACATGAATGATGGAATAAATATTGGAGGTTTATAATACATGAATACTATGTGAATAAAATATCATGAGTTCTAATAGCATAACATTGACATAAGATATAGGCCATTAGAATACACATCCATTTATAACATTGTGAACATGTTAAAAAAAACGTGTTCACTCATTAAGATAAGTAAAATAAATCATTTCCTCACAAAAACATATGAACATGCATCATGGTCCATGCATATCAGTTTTAAAATGTAATCATGTTTAAATATATGATTGTGAACAAGTCGTCGGTTTCAAGAATAATCTCATAGAGATGAAACTAGGTCCTTGAATAATGTTGTGAAAATGTATTCAGTTTAACTCATAACATTGTGAACATGTAATCCAGTTAATGCATTATATTATGTACATGAAACCCGGCCCATGAATAACATTGTGCACATGTAATCAGTTTCATGCATAATATTGAGAACATGTAATCTTTTTCACTAATAATCATATGGAAATGAAATTAGGTCCATGAATAAAACTGTGAACATGTAATATGTTTAATTGATATTATTTTGAATACATAATAAGGTTCACTCAAAATATTGTGAACCAGTAATCAGGTTGACCCCAAACATATATACTCATTATTCATCCATTGTAACCAAATGCATTTTAGTGTGATATAGGTCCCACACGTAACTAATTGAAATTATTTATTTGTCTATAAAATTATTATAATATTTTTTAATATTAAAACCCATGAAGTGAGATGAGTATTATAAAAATTTCATATTATCAAAACCTTTAGAAAATATTAACATTTCATAATATTTTAATCATTGAATAACATTTGAATGGAAGTTATTTTTTAATGTTTTTTAGCATGGTATAACTTGTGGAAGAGAAATGGGTTACGTAAGTAAGATCAATTTATAATCAATAAAACATTCAACCAAATAATTAGAATTATATATTTGGATAATATCCTCAACAAATCATAAAGTACATAAATGGTTCTCTTCGTAGATGGAGGAAGATTTGGTAAGATATTTTGGAGCATTTTATAAGGGAAACCACGTTCATTTAAAATCAAATTTTAAAAGATAAAACATTTTTGAAAACTGACCCTTTAAAAAAATATAGAATACTCATAATTTAATTCACTATAAGGACACAACCTTAAAATTTATATAATCTAGTAAATTAGATTGGAATTTATTTATTTACATTTCCAACGATCTCTTTGATTTACATTTTCACAATATTAGGAAATAATTAATATATATCAACCCATAAGCATATAATGTGGGTTCTACTATAAAAATATCTATATCTTCAAAAATAAAAATGTTTTTGTAATGCCCCGACCCCAGTTACTCAGAGTTGGTGCATTATTACATAATTGGCATGATCACAAAGGATCAAATGTCGAAAGACCAATTGGTTTAGTAGCCTTGGAATCACTAGATATATTCATATGTCTTACATTACATCATAAAATGAATAAAACTACAACAACAACTTGTCTTCACCTCCCCATAGACTATTTCTGCAAGTCAGTCATAATACACTTCTTCATATCCTAGTAAATATAAAACATTGAATGGGGTGAGCTCAAATGCTCAGTAAGGATAACAATATAGCGGAAACTTTCATAAGTAAACATACGAATTTAAGGCAATGTATAACTAAAAAAATCCTTAATAAACTTGAACTTAAGAATAATATTGAAAATATAATATCAAATAATTCCATTTACATACTCACCTGGATATTCTACTCGTCGAATAATCACATGAAATATCAGTAACGACTTTCATAATAAGGGAATGCATAATGTGAGACTATCATAACCACATAGTCAAGGCCTTGTGCCAAGACTAAAAATAATAATTTGTCAAGGCCTTGTGCCAAGACACTAGTTTGTCTCAGGAGACCAACCAATGCATAGAGGAGCTACAGAGGGCTCCACCCATCACTTATTAAGTCCAATGAATTCCCTATATGAACAGGTTTAAACATAACATAAACAAAGGACGTTGACATAGATGAAAACAAAACTATTTGGAGAGAAATATATCTTTTTTTAAATCAATTAACAGTCACATAATTATAAAATAATACATTTACTTGTAAAATATTCTTATAATCTTGTAAGGGAAGCTTCAACGAAGTTATAGTGTTGGAAAATATCCTCACCCGCCGTATAAGTTAAAAAAACATTCTTACCTTAAATTTGTCGAAAAGGTCAAAAAGTTCCTTGTTTGGAAAATGACGGAGAGATTCCTTTCAAAACATATGAGGGTATAAATGACTTTAACTCATTTTCTATTTATTAGTAAAAATGTTTTGAAAGACATTTTTAAGAAACATGGATGTGGATGATAACGAGGTCCCAGTAGATAAATACGTATAAACAACCTCGGATAAGGAAGAGATTGTGAAGTAAACCCTTACCTTGAACTTTTCATTAGTCGATGGTATGTTAACCTCATGTATAATGTTGAAATAATTGTTATTAAATTATACAAGAATAATATACATTAATATGATATCATATATGATCTTTTAATGTTTATTTGTTAATAATATCTTAGTATTATTATCGTTTCAGGTGTTAACGGATTCTTTTTCATTTATATTCTTCATTATGTGAGCCATATTCTTATGGATGGGATGTATATTATTAATATCCAGAATGGTATTAGTGTAATATATATCATATTTATTCATTCAATTCATTTATATAATCATTATGCAATGAAGATCATATAGAACGAGTCACATCACATCGTGGAGACGGTAGACCGTACGTACGCACAAGCGATGATATCGTTCCCATGATCGTCGAATTGTATTGAAGTGTATGTATACTATTTAAGAATCAATATCACTTCAAAATAATAATATATAGTTATTATTTACACCATTATACCCTTCCATGTAAGGTGGTGGTGGAAAACAGATCACCCCACTGCGTGGAGGCGGTATTCCGTACGTACGCACGCGCGGTGATTTTATTTTACGTAGGATGGATAGAAGGTGAATTAGGGTTGTTTTATATTTATAATAACATATCATTATATAAGTAATAATGATTTTATTACTTTATCATGAAACAAATAAAGAAGAAGACGTTGAAGAAGAATGAAATTGGAAAGGATTGGTAACAGATATTACCTCTTCTTGGACGCGCCTCTTCTTAAACTCCTCTTAGGGAAATAAAGATGGTTCTTTAAGACAACCAGGACCTATAGGTTGTTTATAGAGAAGTGGAGAAGAGAAATTGGAAGGGGTTGGCCGAGCTTGAATGCTCATATTTGTGTAAAGGGATGAGGGAAGAGGTACCCTATTATAAGGGAGGAGATAGGCACCTTAGGAAATCTTAAAATATTATTTTATAATAAAGTCATATTCGGTTTTTAATAGCTCCAAAATGATTTATTTAAAAGATAAGGTTGGGATGGGTCTAAATAATCTAAAACAATAGTATTTAGACAAGTTTATGTTACTATTTTATCCTTATTATTTAGATTTAACTCTATGTTAAATAATTTATCTTTTACCGTGTCTTTTTGTTTTCTTACACTATATGGTTAATAAACATACTTTAACAAGAAAAACGAACCCCAAGTGGTTAATTATTAATATATATATCCTTATCTAAGAAATTTGTCCAAACCTTAGATTTTTAGGAATATAATAACAATTAATAATATAATATTTGTTTTGAAAATGATTTTATGTCAATTTTGACACTATTTGGAAAATTGATTTTTTTGAAAATCATAACAGAATGATTACTTCGAACAAAGTTAATTAAATCAATACTAACTAATCATATTGACCTTTAAAATTAGTGTAATTTATAAAAAGTCTCAAATTATATTTATTTGGGTATTTATAATATTAATTATCTTAATTGTTCACTATTATGGTAATCGCTGCATCACCATTGTGTCATAAATAAATTAAATTATTTAATGTCTAAAAATTATTAATAAAATATCATTATGTAGGAAATATTTTTATATTTCTAATTAATATTTATAATCTAATTTATTATATGTTTAAACGTTTATTAAAAAGGTTTTAGTAATTAAACTTTGATTTTAACTTTATTAACTCTTCTTTGAATTAAATAATAGTAAATGTCCTAATCCAATCCAAGTGGACCTAAATGATAATATTTTATTCCTAAGGGTTTTTGTGGTCGAGATACACTTTTCCAATAGAATTAGGACATGTTTTACGGTAATATTAATAACATTTTAACTCTTAATTAGCCTATTTACTTTTAACCATGGTAAATAAAAGTAAAATGTTATTATTCAACAAAAATTATTTTCATCTCATTGAACCACATTTTACTTACTGATATCAACTGTGTCTCTCGGATTTTTGAAATTCCATTCACAAAAGTGGTAAAATTATGTATTATGAAAAATTTAGTTTTTTAACTACCACTTAGTGGTTTCACTATTCATGAAAAAAATGAAGTTTTTCAGAAAAATACCCAAAATTCACCCTATGCTAATTTCAATATTCCAAATCCAAAAATGAACTCCATTTTGATAAACAAAATTTATAAAATTTTAAAAAGTGGGTGTTATTATTCATAACGGCTAGTTTAATAAGTTGTGGTGTGTTAGAACTCATGGTTTTATACAACACACGCTATTTCATTATTCTACGGGAAACGTACCGTGGAAGCTTGGGGTGTTACATTCTCCCATCCTTCAAATAATTGCATCCTCGCAATTTCTAGGGTATTACTGCATAAAAAGACACAGGTGGTTCTTCATCATATGTTCCTCGGGTTCCCACGTTGCTTCTTCCATTTTATGGTTTCCCCATAGAACTTTTACCAGATGAGTCATCCGGTTTCTCAGCACTTGCTCTCGGATGTCAATGACCCTCACAGGATCTTCGTAATAAGACAGATCTGGTTCCAGTTCTAATTCCTCGTAAGTGATTATATGCATTGGGTCAGGCATGTATTTTTTCAACAGTGATATGTGGAACACATCATTAACTTTTTAGAGACTTGGCGGCATCTCCAAACAGTAAGCTACAGCCCCAATACGTTCTAGAATTTCAAAAGTTCTGATGTACCTAGGACTCAATTTACCCTTCTTACCAAAACGTATAACTCCCTTCTATGGAGATACATTCAAGAAAACATGATCTCCCATCTGAAATTCAAAATCCTTCCTTTGGTTGTCAGCATAGCTCTTCTACCTACTTTGAGCTGCTTTGATGTGTTTTTGGATTACCTTCACCTTCTCCATCGTTTCCTCCACCAGTTCTGGGCCTAGAAGTTTTCTTTCACCAACATCATCCCAACAGGTTGGTGTACGACATCTTTTTCCATATAACGCTTCATAAGGTTCCATCTGAATGCTTGAATGGAAGCTATTGTTATAGGAAAATTCTACCATAGGTAAATATTGATCCCACATACCCTGAAAGTCAAGTGAGAATGATCTCAACATGTCTTCTAAGGTTTGAATAGTCTGTTATGATTGTCCATCTCTTTGAGGGTGGTAGGTTGTGCTCAAACGAAGTTCAGTATCCAAAGCCTTCTGAAAAATCTTCTAGAATCATGAAGTAAAATGGGGATCACGATCAGAAACAATAGATAGGGGTACTCCATGAAGTCTCACAACTTCATTAATGTATAGTCTTGCTAGACGTTCAAGTGGTAGATCTTCTCTTATAGAAAGAAAATGTGCTGACATGGTAAGCCTATCAACAATGACCCATATTGTGTCATTCCTTCTAGGAGTCATTGGTAGTCCCATGAAAAAGTTCATCGTAATATTATCACCTTTCCACTCAGTTATGGGAAGAGGTTTCAATACTCCGCCAGGCTGTTTTCTTCCAACTTTCACTTGTTGAAAAACCATACATCTTGACACAAAATCAGAAATCTCTCTCTTTATGTTGTCCCACCAAAAATGTTCATTCAAATCTATATACATTTTGGTGCTTCTAGGGTGTATATAGTTATTGGAACTATGAGCATCATCCAACATTTCTCTCTTTAAATCAGGTATATCGGGAACACAAAGTCTCCTCCCAAATTTCAAAATTCCATCTTCATTCACAAAGTCACTCAATCTCCCATCATTCACAGCTTTAATTTTTTTTAACTCTTCATCATCGGCCTAAGAACTCTTCATCCTTTCTAGTAATGATGGTTTGGCAACCATTTGAATTTTTTTTGATGTTTCACCTTCCATGGTTATTCCCATATCAATCTTTACTAGATCCATGAAAATAGGATCCCTTTACACTCCAATAATGTTCAAAACTCCATGATCCTTTCTACTCAAAGCATTTGCCACCTTATTTTCCTTCCCTAGGTGGTAGTGTATCGTGAAATCATAATGCTTGAGTAGTTCAAGCCATCTCCTTTGCCCCATGTTGAGTTCTTTTTGTGAGAAAATATACTTCAAACTCTTGTGATCAGTATAAATCTCACATTTTTCACCATAGAGGTAATGTCTCCATATCTTCAATGCAAAGATCACAGCTGGTAACTCAAGATCATGAGTAGGATAGTTTTCCTCATGGTTTTTTAGCTGTCGTGATGCATAGGCAATAACCCTATCATTCTTCATAAGGACACAACCAAGTCCTTTCTTCGATGCATCACTATAAATAATGAACCCATCATTCCCCGATGGTAGAGTCAATATAAGAGCATTGACTAATCTTCTCTTCAGTTCTTCAAAACATTCTTCACACTCTTTTGTCCTGACAAATTTAACCCCTTTACGTGTGAGCTTTGTTAGTGGGTTAGCCAACCGGGCAAAATTCTGGACGATATGTCGATAATAACCTGCTAAACCAATAAAACTGTGTACCTCAGTTATACTCGTCGGTGCTGGTCATTCTTGGATTGCCTTGGTCTTATAAGGATCAACAGAAATTCCATCCTTAGAGACAATATGACCAAGAAAAGAAATCTCCAGAAGCTGGAATTCACACTTTCTAAACTTCCCATATAATTCATGTATTCTATGAGTCTTCAGGATAATGTGCATGTAATTTTCATGATCTTAGTGGCTTTTGGACTATACCAAGATATCATCAATAAATACCGCTACAAAGTCATCAAGAGATTCCTTGAAAACTCTGTTCATTAGATCCATGAAAACAGAGGGTGCATTAGTCAATCCAAAAGGCATTAAAATAAACTCGTAATGCCCGTACCCTGTTCGAAATGTTGTCTTGGGAATATCTTCCTTCTTCACACACAACTGATGGTATCCATATCGAAGGTCAATCTTTGAAAAGTATTTAACTCCATGAAGTTGGTCAAACAAATCATCAATGCGACGTAGGGGATACTTGTTCTTTATTGTTATAGCATTGATCTCCTTGTAGTCGATACGTAACCTCATAGATCCATCTTTCTTTTTAACAAATAGAATAGGGGCTCCCCATGGAGAAACACTAGGGAGAATAAATCCCTTATTACTCAATTCCTCTAGTTGTTTCTTTAGTTCAACTAATTTCACAGTAGCCATTCTATAAGGGGTCTTCGATATGGGCCTTGATCCAGGAATTAAATCAATGGAAAACTCAACTTCTTATTCTAGTGGATGTCCAGGTAAATCTTCTGGAAAAACATCAACATATTATTACACAATAGTTACATCCTCTATTTGAACATTCTTTTCCTCACCCGCAGTAATTTCATTCTCTTCCTCCCCAATAATTGAATTTAGTTGAGCTACTAGGGGTGGATCTAGATATGAATTAGGTGGCGATGATTCTGCTCTAAAGATAAGGTGTTCCTTATCATCATCATCAAGAATCCTAACCGCATTCTTCTTACAATAAATCTTCACATCATGGTCCAAAATCCTATCCATACCGAGGATTATATCAAATTCAGTCATGGGAATGGCGATGTGATCAGCAAACAAAGAAAATTTGTATACCCAAAGGGGAACAGATCCATAGAACATTGTAGCCATGATACTTCCCTTAGAAGTTTTGACTGACAACTCTTTCGTTAAATCAAATTGGAAATATCTAATTTTCATAGCAAACTGGAACGATATGAAACAATGTGATGATCTAGAATCAAATAATGCATTTTCTAAACTTGAGGAACCCATTAAATTATATGCCACCACATCTTTAGGAGCTTCAACCACAGTAGTAGTGATAGCATAATCCTGGACTTGATCCCTTGGTCTTTTCTGAGGTAAGTTCCCTTGACCCTTAGGAAATTAATTTGCATAATTTCCCATCTCCCTGTAATTTTAGAATTGAATATCGGTAGTTTCTTTCTTTCCCTTGCAATCACGAGCATGGTGGCCTTTTTCAAGACACTTGTAACAGACTCCCATTCCCTTCAATCATGTACCAGGGTGTTTCTTCCCACATTTACTGCAGGATCGATATTAAACATTTCCCTTCTTCCCCTTATTTCCATTTCCAGAATGATCAGCAGATCTCTTCTTCTCCTGCTTTGCTTTAAAGTCATAAGACTTAGAGAATTCCTTTTCCGTCTTGATAGAACTTGAGACAATGTATTCATTTGAAGAGAAGGATTGTGATACTAAACATTGACGGAGAAATGGTTTTAACCCATCAAAGAAACGATCAATCTTACTTCTTGGGATACGTATATAATTAGCTGCATGCCTTTATAACCTTGTAATGTTAGCCTCATACTTCGCAAAATTTTCATCCCCCTTTTGCATCAGATTGAGAAACTGTCTTTCCATATCTGCTCGGAGGTCATGAGGAAAATATTTTTCTATGAAAATCTTTTTAAACTCCCTCCATTCCATAATTGATACTTCTTCAACTTCCTTTATATTTTTAATCAAGTACCACCATTGATCAGCATCTCATGTGAGGCGGTAAACTTCCATGACAACTTTTTCCCTTTCACTACACCCCAAGGTGTGGAATATTTTCTCTAAGGAATTGACACATTGATCAGATACTAGTGGATTTATACCCCCATTAAACATTGGTGGTTGTTGCCTCATGAAGCGATCAAACATTGATCCTCCACACTGCAGATCAGGGTACTCCATACGAGTATGGTTATTATTCATAACCTAAGGGAGTTGTCCCAGTATAGTGAGAAGCTGATCAGCACCAACTATATCACCAGCTCCACTAATTATCTTGAGCAGGAGGGCAATCCCTACATGGGGTCCGTGAATTGATACGGTTTCCATTTCTTCCACTATACGCCATCTCTAAACAATGGCATAAACTAGATTAGTTTATGAATCGAAATACATAATTCCATACTCATAAAACACTTAACATAAATTGTACAGTATATGGATATAATCCACAACAATAATAAAAATGTTTCCTTTGACGAAGTATATACTCATAACCCTTCATAATGGTTTGTAAAGAAAATGAGAATTATCCTAAGAATATCCCCCGGGAGTGTCGTAACCAAGAGTGCAGCAAGGCTCGTTGCTGTGTACCCGGATACCCCGGGTCAAGCCCAAAACTCCTTGTCGGAGTTTTCACTCCTAGGTACAATTGTGCCAGAGTCACCTCTACCTACTCATATCCAGACATGGATGTATGGCACGGAAAACTCAAAAAATCTCTACAATACCAAAATTCTAGGAAGTTATTCTATACTAATCCTCAAAGTCTATCAAAGGGATATGTGCTCTAATCAGAGTTTATCTAAATATAGCTTCCAAGGTTTTTACTAAACATTCTCTGATACCAACTGTAACGCCCTGACCACAGTTACCCAGAGTCGGTGCATTATTTCATAACGGGCATGATCACAAAGGATCACATCTCGAAACACCAATTGGTTTAGTAGCCTTGGAAACACTAGATATATTCATATGTCTTACATTACATCATAAAATGAATTAAACGACAACAATGACTTGTCTTCACATACCCATAGACTATTCCAGCAAGTCAGTCATAATACACCTCTTCACATCCTGGGAAAAATAAAACATTGAAAGGGGTGAGCTCAAATGCTCAGTAATGATAACAATATAGCAGAAACAATCATAAGTAAACACAAGTATTTAATGAAATGTATAACTAAAACAAAATCCTTATTAAACTTGAACATCAGCATAATATGGAAAAGATAAAATCAAATAATTCTATTTACTTACTCACATGGATATTCTACTAGTCGAATAATCACATGAAATATCAGTAACCACTTTCATAATAAGGGAATGCATAATCCAGACTATCATAACCACATAGTCAAGGCCTTGTTCCAAGACTACAAATAAGAATTTGTCAAGGCCTTATGCCAAGACACTATATTGTCTCATGAGACCTATCAATGCATCGAGGAGCTGTAGCGGGCTCCACCCATCACTTATTAAGTCCAATTCATTCCTCATATGAACAGGTTTAAACATAACATAAACAAAGGATGTTGACATAGATGAAATCAAAACTATTTCATAAAAATATCTCTCTTTTTTTGAAATCATTGAAAAGTCCCATATTTATAAAATAATACATTTACTTTGAAAATAATCTTATATGAGTTTAAGGGAAGCTTCGACGAAGTTATAACGGCAGAAAATAGCTACACACGCTGTATAAGTTAAAAGAACATTCTTACCCTAAATTTGTCGAAAAGGTCAAAAAGTACCTTGTTTGGAAAATGACCGAAAGATTCCTTTTCAAAACGTATGAGGGTATAAATTACTTTAACCCATTGTCTATTGAATAGTAAAAATATTTTGAAAGGAATTTTTAAGAAACATGGATGTGGATGATAATGAGGTCCTAGTAGATAAATACGTATAAACAACCTCGGATAAGGAAGAGATTGTGAAGTAAACCCTTACCGCGAACATTTCCTTAGTCGATGGTTTGTAAACCTCTTGTATAATTTTGAAATAATTGTTTTTAAATTATAAAACAATCATATACATTAATATGATATCATATATGATCTTTTAATGTTTATTTGTTAATAATATCTTAGTATTATTATCGTTTCAGGGGTTAACGGATTCGTTTTCCTTAATATTCTTCATTATGTGAGCCATATTTTTATAGATGGGATGTCTATTATTAATTTACAGAATGGTATTAGTGTAATATATATCATATTTATTCATTCAATTCATTTATATAATCATTATGCAATGAAGATCATATAGAACGAGTCGCATCACATCGTGGAGACAGTAGGCCGTACGTACGTACGAGCGATGATATCGTTCCCATGATCGTGGAATTGTATTGAAGTGTATGTATACTATTTCAGAATCAATATCACTTTAAAATAATCATATATAGTTATTCTTTACACAATTATACCCATCCAAGTTAGGTGGTTGTGGAAAACAGATCACGCCACGGCGTGGAGACGGTATTCCGTACTTACGCACACGCGGTGATTTTATTTTCTGTATAATAGATAGAAGGTGAATTAGGGTTGTTTAATATTTATAATAACATATCAGTATATAATTAATAATTATGTTTTTAATTTATGATGAAAAAACTAAAGAAGAAGACGTTGAAGAATAAAGAAATTGGTATGGATTGGTAACGGATATTACCTCTTCTTTGACGTGCCTCTTCTTAAACTCCTCTTAGGGCACTAAAGATGGTATTTGAAAAAGAAAAGGACCTATAGGATTTTTTTAGGGAAGTTGAGAAGAGAAATTGGTTGGGGTTGGCCAATCTTGAATGCTCAAATTTTTTTAAATGGAAGAGGGAGGAGGTACCCTTTTATAAGGGAGGAGAGGGGAACCTAGGGATAACATAAAATATTATTTTATAATAAAGTCATATTCGGTTTCTAATAGCTCAAAAATGATTTATTTCGAAGCTAAGGTGGGGATGGGTCAAAATCCTCTAAAACAAAAGGTTTTAGACAAGTTTAGGTTACTATTTTATATTTATCATTTAGATTTAACTCTATGTTAAATAATTTAACTTTTACTGTGTCTTTTTGTTTTCTTACACTATATGGTTAATAAACATACTATAAAAAGCCAAACGAACCCCAAGTGGTTAATTATTAATATATATATTCTTATCTGAGTCATTTGGCCGAACCATAGATTTTTAGGAATAGAATAACAATTAATAATATAATATTTTTTTTAAAAACTATTTTATGTCAATTTTGACACTATTTGGAGATGTTTTTTTTGAAAATTATAGAAGAATGATTACATCGAAAAAAGTTAATTAAATCAGTTATACCATATCATATTAACCTATATAATTATTGGAATTTATAAAAAGTCTCAAATTATATTTATTTGGGTATTTATAATATAAATTATCATAATTTTTCACTATTATGGTAATTACTGCATCACCATTGTGTCATAATTAAATTATATTATATAATGTCTAAAAATTATAAATAAAATATCATTATGTAGGAAATGTTTTGAGCTTTATAATGAAGATTTATAATCGAATTTATCATATGTTTAACCTAATATTAAAAATGTTTTAGTAATTAAACATTGATTTTATCTTTTTTAGCTCTTCTTTGAATTAAATAATAATAAATGTCCTAATTTAATCCATGTAGACCTAAATGATAATATTTTATTCTTAAGGTTGTTTTTGGTCGAGATACACTTGTCCAATAGAATTAGGACATGTGTTAGGGTAATATTAATTTCGTTTTTACCCTTAATTACCCTATTTACTTTGAACCGTGGTAAATAAAATTAAAAAGTTACTATTCACCAAAAAAAAAATTCATCTCATTGAACCCCATTTTACTTACTTTTATCAACCATGTCTCTCGGATTTTTTAAATTCCATTCACAGAAGCGGTAAAATTATGTTTTATGAAAAATTCAGTTTTTTAACTACCACTTAGTGGTTTCACTATTCATCAAAAAATGATTTTTTTCAGAAAAATACCAAAAATTCACCCTAGGCTAATTTCGATATTCCTAAAACAAAAATGAAGTACATTTTGATAAATAAGTTTATAAAATCTTTAAAAGTGGGTATTAATATTCATAACGGCTAGTTTAATTAGTTGTGGTGTGTTAGAAGTCGAGGTTGCGTAGAACACATGCTATTACATTATTCTAAGGGAAACGGACTGTGGAAGCTTAGGGTGTTACAGTTTTTTTATAATTCCATGAAATATTTTCATGAATACTTTTCACAAAATTCATCTTGTATTATCCTTTTCCCAATCCCATCCTTAAAACTTGTGAAAAACATATTAAAACATGGGATGATCATAAAAAGCTCAGTAAGGGTCACACAATGAAGGAGAAACATTTTTAGTCCATGAATAATTATAAACCTATGAAATTATATTCAAAGTCTCATACTTCTTACGAAATAAGTATCATATTTTTACACTTTGAAAAAAATGATATTTTCTTAAAACATTAAAACAAAAATAATATCATAAAGTTAAATATGGTAATTACATACTTATTATTTTATCCCTCATACCTACTATATGATTTGTAAATTTCACGACATGATTATAATGTTACCATCATGATCTACCTTACAATGTAAAACTCATGGATACCTTATAGTGTGATTATCATAGTTACATTTAGAGTAACCATATGGTCAACCTATAACATAATCATACTTAATACCTTGGAGGGAGATATAGTGTAACACCCCAAGCTTCAATGGTACGTTTCCCTTAGAATAATCCAATTGCTTGTGTTGTACGCAACTTTTAGTTCTAACACACCACATCTAATTAAACTAGCCGTTACGAATAGTAATACCCACTTTTTTAAGTTTTATAAAATTTATTTATCAAAATGGACTTCATTTTTGGATTCAAAATATCAAAATTAGCCTAGGGTGGTTTTTTGGTATTTTTCTGAAAAACTTCATTTTTTGATGAATAGTGAAACCACTAAGTAGTAGTTAAAAAAACTGAATTTTTCATAAAAAATAATTTTACAGCTTCAGTGAATGGAATTTCAAAAATCCGAGTGACATGGTTGATATCAGTAAATAAAATGTGGTTCAATGAGATGAAAATAATTTTTTGCGAATAGTAACGTTTTACTTTTATTTACCACGATTAAAAGTAAAAAGGGTAATTAAGGGTAAAAATAATATTAATATTACCCTAACACATGTCTTAATTCTATTGGACATGTTTATCTCAACCAAAAACAACCTTAGGAATAAAATATTATCATTTATGTCCACATGGATTATATTTGGACATTTATTATTATTTAATTCAAAGAAGAGTTAAAAGAGTTAAAATCAAAGTTTAATTACTAAAACATTTTTAATATACGGTTATACATAGGAAAAATTATATTTTCAATATTAATTATAAAGATGAAAATATTTCCAACATAATTATATTTTATTTATAATTTTTAGACATTAAATAATTTAATTTATCTATGACACAATAGTGATGCAGTAATTACCATGATAGTGAAATGTTAAGATAATTGATATTATAAATACCCATATAAATGTAATTTTAGACTTCATATAAATTCCACAAATTTTCTAGGTTAATATGACATGTTAGTATTGATTTAAGTAACTTTTTTCGAACTAATCATGCTGTTATAATTTTATCAAAAATCATGTACCAAATAGTGTCAAAATTGAAATAAAATAGTTTTTAAAACAAATATTATATTATTAATTATTATTTTATATCTAAATATCTAAGGTTCGGCCAAATGACTTAGATAAGGATATATATATTAATTATGAACCACTTGGAGTTAGTTTGGCTTTTTATAGTAAGTTTATTGACCATATAGTGTAGGAAAACAAAAAGACACGGTAAAAGTTAAATTATTTATCAAATAGTTAAATCTAAATGATAAGGATAAAATAATATCCTAAACATGTCTCAGACATATTGGTTGAGAGTATTTTGACCCATCCCCACCTTTTCTTAGAAATAAATCAATTTGGAGATATTAAAAACGAAATATGACTTTATTATAAAATAATATTTTAAGTTTTCCTAGGGTGCCCCTCTCCTCCCTTATAAAAGGCCACCTCCCCCCTCTTCTCTTTACAAAACATTGAGCATTCAAGCTTGAAAAACCCCTACCAATTTCTCTTATCCACTTCCCTAGAAACATCGTAGAGTTTCTGGTCTTCTTCAAAGACCATCTTTAGTGCCCTAAGAAGAGTTTATGAAGAGGTGCGTCAAAGAAGAGGTAATATACATTACCAATCCTTTCCAATTTCTTTATTCTTCAATGTCTTCTTCTTTAGTTGTTTCATGATAAAGTAATAACATCAGTATTAATTATATACTGATATGTTATTATAAAATTTAAACAACCCTAATTCACCCTCTATCCATCCTATGGAAAATGAAATCACCTCGCGTGCGTACATACGAAATACCATCTCCACGCCGTGGTGTAATATGTTCTCCACCACCACCTTACTTAGATGGGTATAATGGTTACAAAAATACCTATATATGATTATTGTATATTGATATTGATTCTTAAATAGTATACATACACTTAAATACAATTCCACGATCATGGGAATGATATCATCACTCGTTCGTACGTACGGCCTACCGTCTCCACGATGTGATGTGACTCGTTCTATATGATCTTCATTGAATAATGATTATATAAATTAATTTAATGAATAAATATGATATATATTACAATAATACTATTTTGGATATGAATAATAGATATCCCTTCAATAATAATATGGCTCACATAATGAAGAATATAAAAGAAAATGAATCCATTAAAACCTGAAACGATAATAATACTAAGATATTATTATCAAATAAACGTTAAAAATCATATATGATATAATATTAATGTATATGATTATTTTATATTTTAATAATAATTATTTCACCATTATAAATGTGTTTAACATACCATCGACTAAGGAAACATTCAAGGTAAGGGTTTACTTCACAATCTCTTCCTTATCTGAGGTTGTTTATACGTATTTATCTACTGGGACCTCGTTATCATCCACATATTGGTTTCCTAAAAATTTCTTTCAAAACATTTTTCATATTCAATTGAAAATGGGTTAATGTCATTTTTACCACCCATATGTTTTGAAAAGTAATCTTTCCGTCATTTTCCAAACAAGGTACTTTTGACCTTTTTGACAAATTTAAGGTAGGAATGTTTTTTTATACTCATACGGAGGATGCGGCTATTTCCCACAGATATAACATCATCGAATCTTCCCTTACAAGATTATAATAATATTTTCAAAGTAAATTTATTATTTTATAATTATGTGACTTTTAAATGATTTAAAAAAAAGAGATATTTCTCTCAAATAGTTTTGATTTCATCTATGTCAACATCCTTTGATGGATTTTAAGATTTTTTGAAGTTGATTCATTATGATACAAAACTTTTATATTGTATTTAAGGTTTTGTGGTATGTTTGAATGTGGATGTGTTATTTTTATAAAATTCATGGTTTATGAAAAAAAGTATTGACATTTCGTATGCTAGTTTTAATACGAATGTTTTTGTTATGTTTAAACATGTTCATATGTGGAATGCATTGGACTTAATAAGTGATGGGTGGATCCCGCTATAGCTCCTCGATGCATCAGTAGGTCTCATGAGACAAACTAGTGTCTTGGAACAAGGCCTTTACAAAATCTTATTTTTAGTCTTGGCATAAGGCCTTGACTATGTGGTTATGATAGTTTGGCATTATGCATTCCCTTATTATGAAAGTGGTTATTGTTATTGCCTGTGATTATTCGACTAGTAGAATATCCATGTGAGTAAGTAAATGATATTATTTGATTTTATTTTTGCCATATTATACTGATGTTCAAGTTTATTAAGGCTTTTGTTTTAGTTATACATTTCCTTAAATGCTTATTTTTACTTATGAAAGTTTCCGCTATATTGTTATCCTTACTGATCATTTGAGCTCACCCCTTTCAATGTTTTATTTTTTCTAGGATGTGAAGAAGTGTATTATGACTTACTTGCAGGAATAGTCTATGGGGATGTGAAAAAATGTTTTTGTTGTAGTTTTATTAAATTTATGATGTAATGTAAGACATATGAATATATCAAGTATTTCCAAGGCTACTAAACCAATCGGTCTTTCGAGATTTGATCCTTTATAATCATACCAATGTTATGTAATAATGCAACGACCCTGGGTAACGGGGGTCGGGGAATTATAGTTGGTATTAAAGGATGTTTAGTAAAAAATGTGGAAGCTAAATTTAGATAAACTCTGATTAGAGCACCTATCCTTAAGATAGTCTTTGAGGATTAGTATAAAGAACATCCTAGAATTTTGGTAAAGTATAAATTTTGTGAGTTTTACAAGCAATACATTTCTATATGGATACAAGTAGGTAGAGGCGGCTCTGGCACAGATGTACCTAGGAGGGAAAATCTGACAAGGAGTATCGGGCTTGACCTAGGGTATCCTGGTAGATGACAACGGGCATTGCTGCACTCTTGGTTACGACACTCCCGGGGGATATTCTTAGGATTATTCTCATTTTCTTTACAAACCATTATTAAGGGTTTATGAGTATATACTTCCTCAAAGAAATTTTTTTTATGTTTATGGATTATATCAATAAAATGTTCAATTTATGTTAAGTGTTTTACAAGTATGGAATTAATTATTTTGATTCATAAACTAATCTATTTTATGCCATTATTTAGAAATGGCGCCTAGTGGAAGGAATGGAAACTGTATCAATGCACATACTCCTTGTAGGGATTTCCCTCCTGCTCAAGATAATTATAGTAGAGCTAGTGATGAAACTGGTGCTCAATAACTAATTACCATACTGGGACAACTAACTTAGGTTATGAATTATAACCTTACTCGTATGGAGCACCCTGATCCGTAACATGGAGGATCCATGCTAGATCGTTTCATGAGGCAACAACCACCAACATTTAATGGGGGTACAAATCCATTAGTAGCTGAGCAATGGATCAATTCCTTAGAGAAAATATTCCACGCCATGGGGTGTAGCGAAAGCGAAAAAGTTTTCTTGACAGCTTACCGCCTCACTGAAGATGCTGATCAATGGTGGTCCTTGATTCAAAATACAAAGGAAGATGAAGAAGTATCATTTATATAATGGAGGGAGTTTAAAAAGATTTTCATAGAAAAATACTTTCCTCATGACCATCGAGCAGATATGGAAAGATAGTTTCTCAATCCGAGGAAAAAAGAGGATGAGAATGTTGCGAAGTAGGAGGCTAACATTACAAGGTTTGAAAGGAATGCAGTTGATTATATACGTAACCCAAGATGTAAGATTGATTGTTTCTTTGATGAGTGAAAACCATTTATTCATCGATATTTAGTATCACAATCCTTCTCTTCATACGAAGACATTGTCTCATGTGCTATCAAGACAGAAACGAAATTCTCTAAGTCTTATGACATTAATGAAAAGCAGGAGAAGAAGAGATCTGATCATCACTATGGAAACAGAAATAAGGGGAAGAAGGGAAAATTTGAATATCCATCCTACAGTAAATGTGGGAAGAAACACCCTGGTACTTTCTTGAAGGGAATGGGAGTCTGTTACAAGTATGGTGGAAAATGCCACCAAACTCGTGATTACGAGGGGAAGAAAGAATATACCGATGTTCAGTGCTACAATTGCAGGGAGATGGGACATTATGAAAATGAATGTTCTAAGCATCAGATGAACTTACCTCGGAAGAGGCCAAGGGATCAAGGTCAAGCTTATGCTATCACTACTGCTGAGGTAGAAGCTCTAAAAGATGGGGTGGCGGGTAATTTAATGGTTTCCTCAAGTTTAGAAAATGAATTATTTGATTCTAGATCATTACATTGTTTTATATCTTCCCAGTTTTCTATGAAAATTATATATTTCCAAATTGATTTAACAAAATAGTTTTCAGTCAAAACCCCTAAGGGAAGTATCATTGCTACCAAGTTCTGTGGATCCGTTCCGCTTAGGGAATATAAATGTTCTTTATCTGCTGATCTCATCATCATACCCATGACTAAATTTTATATAATCCTCAGTATGGATTGGATTTCGGACCATGATGTGAATATTTATTGTAAGAAGAAGGAGGTTACGATTCTTGATGATGATGATTAGGAACACCTTATCTTTAGAGCAGAATCGTCATCACCTAATTCTTATCTAGATCCACCCCCAGTATCTCACCTATATTTATTTATTGGGGAGGAAGTGAATGAAATTATTGTGGGTGAGGAAAAGAATGTTTGAATATAGTATGTACCTATTGTGCAAGAATATGTTGATGTTTTTCCAGAAGATTTACCTGGACATCCTCTAGAAAGAGAAGTTGAGTTTTCCATTGATTTGATTCCTAGATCAAGGCCCATGTTGAAAACCCCTTATAGAATGGAGACTGTGGAATTAGTTGAACTAATGAAACTACTAGAGTAATTGAGTAATAAGGGATTTATTCGCCCTAGTGATTCTCCATGGGGAGCCCTTGTACTTTTTGTTAAAAGGAAATATGGATCTATGAGGTTATGTATCGACTACAGAGAGATCAATGCTATAATAATGAAGAACAAGTATCCCCTACCTCGCATTGATGATTTATTTGACCAAATGCCTGGTGCTAAATACTTTTCAAAATTTACCTTCGATCTGGATATCATCAGTTGGGTGAGAAGAAGGACGAAATTCCGACAACGGTGTTTTTAACAAGGTACGGGAATTATGAATTTACAGTAATGCTTTTTGGATTGACAAATGCACCCTCTATATTCATGGATATAATGAATATAGTTTTCAAGGAAAATATCAATTATTTTGTGGTAGTATTTGTTGATGATATCTTTGTATACTCCAAAAGCTACGAAGATCATAAAAATCACTTGCACACTATCCTGAAGACTCTTAGTAGACATGAATTATATGGGATGTTTAGCATGTTTGAATTTTGGATTCAAGATATTTCTTTTCTAGGCCATATTGTCTCAAAGGATGGAATTTCCATTGATCCTTCTAAGACAAAGGCAATCCAATAATGGCCAGAACCGACGATTATAACTAAGGTACGCCATTTTATTGGTTTAGAAATTTATTATCGATCTTTCCTCTAGAATTTTGCCCTGTTGGATAACCCATTAATAAAGCTCACACATAAAGGGGTTAAATTTTTCTGGACAAAAGAGTGTGAAGAATGTTTTGAAGAAATGAAGAGAAGATTATTCAATGCTCATATATTGACTCTACCATTGGGGAATGATGGGTTTGTTATTTATAGTGATGCATCGAAGAAAGGACTTGGTTGTGTCCTTATGCAGAATGATAGGGTTATTGCCTATGCATCACGACAACTAAAAATTTAGGAGCAAAACTACCCTACTCATGATCTCGAGTTAGCTGCTGTAATCTTTGATTTGAAGATATGGATACACTACCTCTATGGTGAAAAATGTGAGATTTATACAGATCACAAGAGTTTGAAGTATATTTTCTCACAAAAAGAACTCAACATGAGGCAAAGGCGATGGATTGAACTACTCAAGGATTATTATTGGATGATACACTACCACCCGGGGAAGGAAAATAAGGTGGAAAATACTTTAAGTAGAAAATACCTTGGAGTTTTGAACATGATGAGAGTGGAAAGGGATCCTATTTTCATGGATCTAGTAATGATGGATATTGTAATTACCATGGAAAGAAAAAACATCAAAACTTTTTCAAATGGTTTCCAAACCATCTTTACTAGAAAGGATAAAGAGTTCTCAGGCCGATGATGAAGAGTTTAAAAAGAAGATTAAAGGTGTGAATGATGGGAGATTGAGTGAATTTGTGTATGAAGATGGAATTTTGATGTTTGGGAAGTGGCTTTGTAATCCTGGTATACCTGATTTAAAGAGGGAATTTTTGGATGATGCTCATAGTTCCAATTTCTCAATACACCCTAGGAGCACCAAAATGTATAGTGGTTTGAAGGATCATTTTTGGTGGGACAACATGAAGAGAGAGATTGCTGATTTTGTGTTAAGATGTATGGTTTGTCAACAAGTGAAATTTGGAAGGCATCAACCTGGAGAGGTCATGCTACCTCTTCCCATACCTGAGTAGAAATGGGATAATATTATGATAGAATTTTTCATGGGACTACCAAAGACTCCTAGAAGGAATGATGAAATATGGGTCATTGTTGATCGTCTTACTAAGTCTACACATTTTCTTGCTATTAGGGATGATTTACCACTTGAACATCTAGAAAGATTATATATTAATGAAGTTTTGAGACTTCATGGAGTACCCCTATCTATTTTTTCTGATCGTGATCCCCGTTTTAATTCAGGATTCTAGAAGAGTCTTCAGAAGGCCTTGGATACTGAACTTCGTTTGAGCACTGCCTACCACCCTCAAACAGATGGACAATAAGAATGGACTATTCAAACCGTGGAAGACATGTTGAGATCATGCTCACATGACATTTAGGGTATGTGGGATGAATATTTACCTCTGGTAGAATTTTCCTATAATAATAGCCTCCATTCAAGAATTCAGATGGAACCATATGAATCGTTATATGGAAAGAGATGTCGCACACCAACCTGTAGGGATGACGTTGGTGAATGAAAACATGTAGGCCTAGAACTGGTGGAGGAAACAATGGAAAAGGTGAAGGTAATCCAAAACCACATCAAACCATCTCAAAGTAGTCAAAAGAGCTATGCCGATAATCGAAGGAAGGATTTGGAGTTCCAGGTGGGAGATCATGTTTTCCCAAAGGTATATCCATGGATGGGAGATGTACATTTCAGCAAGAAAGGTAAATTGAGTCCCAGGTTCATAGGACCTTTTGAAATTCTAGATCGTATTGGGGCTGTAGCTTACTGTTTTCCAATGCCGCCAAGTCTCTCCAAAGTTCACGATGTGTTCCACGTATCGATGTTGAGAAAATACATGCCTAACCCAACGCATGTACTGACCTATAAAGAATTGGAACTGGAACCTGATATGTCTTATTGTGAAGATCCCGTCAGGATCCTTGACACCTGAGAGCTAGTGATGTGAAACTGGATGACTCGTCTGGTAAAAGTTCTATAGAGAAACCATAAAATGGAAGAGGCAACGTGGGAACCTGAGGAACTTATGATGAAGAAACACTTGAGTCTTTTTATGTAGTAATAACCTAGAAATTGCAAGGATGCAATTATTTTAAGGAAGGGGATAATGTAACACCCCAAACTTCCATAGTACGTTTCCCTTAGAATAATGCAATAGCGTGTGTTGTATGCAACTTCATGTTCTAACACACCACAACTAATTAAACTAGTCATTACAAATAGTAATAACCAATTTTTGAAATATTATAAATTTTATTTATCAAAATGGACTTCATTTTTTGATTCGGAATATCGAAATTATCCTAGGGGGATTTTTTGGTATTTTTCTGAAAAACATCATTTTTTGATGAATAGTGAAACCACTAAGTGGTAGTTAAAAAAACTGAATTTTTCATAAAACTTAATTTTACAGATTCAGTGAATGGAATATCAAAAATCCGAGAGACACGATTGATATCAGTTAATAATATTTGTTTCAATGAGAAAAAAATAATTTTTGGTGAATAGTAACTTTTTACTTTTATTTAACACGGTTAAAAGTAAGTAGGGTAATTAGGTTAAAAATGATATTAATATTACCCTAACACATGTCCTAATTCTATTGGACAAGTGTATCTCGACCAAAAACAACCTTAGGAATAAAATATTATCATTTAGGTCCACTTGGATTAGATTTGGACATTTATTATTATTTAATTAAAAGAAGAGTTAAAAGATTTAAAATCAAAGTTTAATTACTAAAACATTTTTAATATAGGGTTATATATAAGATAAATTAGATTGTAAATATTCATTAGAAAGATAAAAAATTTAATACATAATTATATTTTATTTATAATTTTCAGACATTAAATAATTTAATTTATTTATGACACAATGGTGATGTAGTAATTACCATGATAGTGAAAAATTAAGACAATTGATATTATAAATACACAAATAAATGTAATTTTAGACTTTTTATGAATTCCTCTAATTTTATAGGTTAATATGACATGTTAGTATTTATTTAATTGACTTTTTTAGAACTAATCATTCTGTTATAATTTTCACAAAAATCAATTACCAAATAGTGTCAAAATTGACATAAAATAGTTTTTAAAACAAATATTATATTATTAATTTTTATTGTATTTCTAAAAATCTATGGTTCGGCCAAATGACTTTAATAAGTATATATATATTAATAATGAACCACTTGGAGTTCTTTAGGCTTGTTATAGTAAGTTTTTTAACCATATATAGTAAGAAAACAAAAAGACACGGTAAAAGTAAAATTATTTAACATAGAGTTAAATCTAAATGATAAGGATAAAATAGTAACCTAAACTTATATAAAACCTATTGGTTGATAGTATTTAGACCCATACCCACCTTATTTTTTAAATAAATCAATTTGGTGATATTAAAAACCGAATATGACTTTATTATAAAATAATATTTTAAGTTTTCATAAGGTGCCCCTCTCCTCCCTTATAAAAGGGCACCTCATCCCTCTTCTCTTTACACAAATTTGAGAATTCATGCTCGGCTAACCACTACCAATTTCTCTTCTCCACTTGTCTAGAAACATCCTAGAGGTCCTGATCTTCTTCAAAGACCATCTTTAGTGCCCTAAGAGGAGTTTAAGAAGAGGCGCGTCAAAGAAGAGGTAATATCCATTACCAATCCTTTCCAATTTCGTTCTTCTTCAACGTCTTATTATTAAGTTGTTTCATGGTAATTTAATAACATAAGTATTAATCATATACTTATATGTCATTATAAATATGAAACAACCCTAATTCACCCTCTATCCATCCTATGGAAAATAAAATCCCCGCGCGTGTGTACGTACAGAATATCGTCTCCACGTTGTGGTGTAATCTATTTTCCACCACCAACTTAATTGGATGCGTATAATGGTGTATATAATAACTATATATGATTATTGTAAAGTTATATTGATTCTGAAATAGTATACATACACTTCAATACAATTCCATGATCATGGGAAAGATATCATTGCTCGTGCATACGTACGGCCTACTGTCTCCACGATGTGATGCGACTAGTTCTATATGATCTTCATTGCATAATGATTATATAAATGAATTGAATGAATAAATAGGATATATATTACACTAATACCATTCTGGATATGAATAATAGACATCCCATCCATAAGAATATGGCTCACATAATGAATAATATAAAGGAAAATGAATCATTTAACACCCGAAACGATAATAATACGAAGATATTATTAACAAATAAACATTAAAAGAACATATATTATATCATATTAATGTATATTATCCTTGTATACTTTAATAAAAATTATTTTACAATTATATATGAGGTTAACATACCATCAACTAAGGAAAAGTTCAAGGTAAGGGTTTACATCACAATCTCTTCCTTATCCGAGGTTGTTTATACGTATTTTTCTACTGGGACCTTGTTATCATCAACATCCGTGTTTCTTAAAAATGTCATTCAAAACATTTTTACTATTAAATAGACAATGGGTTAAAGTCATTTATACCCCCATACTTTTTGAAAAGGAATCTTTCTGTCATTTTCCAAACAAGGTACTTTTGACCTTTTCAACAAATTTAAGGTAAGAATGTTTTTTTAACTTATACGGCGGGTGCGGCTATTTTCCACCGATATAACTTCGTCGAAACTTAACTTACAATATAATAAGAATATGTTCAAAGAAAATGTATTATTTTATAATTATGTTACTTTTAAATTATTTTAAAAAAGTTATATTTCTCTCAAATAGTTTTGATTTCATCTATGTCAACATCCTTTGATGGATTTTAAGCTTATTTGAATTTGATTCATTATGATACAAAACATCCATATTGTATTTATGTTTTCTTGGTATGTTTGACTGTGGATGTGTTATTTTTATAACATTCATGGTTTTTGAAAAAAAGTATTGACATTTCGTATTATAGTTTTAATACGAATGTTTATGTTATGTTTAAACCTGTACATATGAGGAATGCATTGGACTTAATAAGTGACGGGTGGAGCCCGCTATAACTCCTCGATGCATCGGTATGTATCATGAGACAAACTAGTGTCTTGGCACAAGGCCTTGACAAAATCTTATTTGTAGTCTTGGCACAATGCCTTGACTATGTGGTTATGATAGTCTGGCATTCTGCATTCCCTTATTATGAAAGTAGTTATTGATATTGCATGTGATTATTCGACTAGTAGAATATCCATATGAGTAAGTAAATGGCATTATTTGATTTTATCTTTGCCATATTATGCTGATGTTCAAGTTTAGTAAGGCTTTTATTTTAGTTATACATTGCCTTAAATTCTTATGATTACTTATTATATTTTCTGCTATATTGTTATCCTTACTGGGCATTTGATCTCACCCCTTTCAATGTTTTATTTTTTCCCGGATGTGATGAATTGTATTATGACTGACTTGCAGGAATAGTATATGGGGATGTGAAGACAATTTTTTGGTGTAGTTTTATTCAATTTATGATGTAATGTAAGACATATGAATATATCTAGCGTTTCCAAGGCTACTAAACCTATCGGTCTTTCGAGAATTGATCTTTTGTGATCATGCAAATGTTATGTAATAATGCACCGACTCTGGGTAACTGGGTTCGGGGCGTTAAATATAGTTCCCATACTTCATCATAAGTAATTTCAATGAAACATAAAATAATCCAAAAATAATAATACGTTCATAAAAACATTCCATTTGAATTTTTTAAAAATAGGTATTTAAATGATAATTTTTAATAAAGATTCCATTAAAATATCATAGAGAATTGATAAAAATAATGGAATATATGTATACACAATAAATACACATAAATAAAAATAATATAATAAAAATTATTTTCAAAAATAATATTAATAAAACATAATCAATGATGTAGAAGGATATCCTAATGAATTGATATTGGGTTAAGAATTCCCTTACCTCTGGATCGTCTTACTTGAGACATGTTAAAACCTCCACTTGAATTATCCTCCTTGACAACCTTCTTATGATCCACGGTTTTGGCCTTTTGTTGAGATGAAAAGGTCTTAGGTGTGGTTAAGAAGCTTTATAAAGTAATTGAATAGAAATTAATCAAGCTATAAGAAATTGAGGTGTGAGGAGAAGCTTTCATGATGGTGGTTTTATAGTGTAAGAGAGGGGAATTTTCTAAATATTTTATTCAATTGGTTATTATTTTTGATCAAGAATATGAATAGTTTGAGAAATATCAATAAATATATTATAATAATGAATTTTGATTTGATATTATTGTTCATACATCAATGATGACTCAATGAATAGTGTATTGAACATGTAATGTATATATACCATAAATACCTTTACTTTACTATTCACAAAAAATCATTTTTCTAAGAAAAATACTAAAAATTCACCGAAACCATTTTTCCACATTAATAATTCAAAAATGAACTATATTTTTTAAAAATATGTTTCTAGATATGAGGAATTTGACTTTTAATTAAAATCATAATTTATTGGAAAAATAGAAATTTTCAAACTATAACTAGTTTTATGACACATTAAAATTTTAATTAAACTCTCATAAAATTGTCTTATTATTATAATACAATTAAATAATAAATTAATAATATATTTAATTGAAATATATTTTAATTTGAATAATTATTATACTAAAAAAATTGTAATTAATATTTATGACTCATAAAAATACCAACAATTAGTGTTTAATTTTTTACCAAATTATATACTTATTCAGTTAAATTCATATATCATACTTTCACATATAAGATGGATTTGTTTTACCTATACTTTCTTAAGCGATGTTACTAATTTATTAGTATAGATTAATTAATTTCAACAAATATCATTTATTCTAGTAAAATTTTATAATGAATTTAACTATTTAATTAGAGAATAATGATAAATTATTTAATAATTAATTATTTTGTTACATTTATAAAAAAAAATACAAAATATTTCGTGAGGAAAATATCCTCTTTTCTTTGAAAATAAATTCTTTAAACACAAAAATTTATTGAATGCATTTTTCTTGAAAACAAATATGAAATCATATAATGGGGTAAATGAAAAAAAAACACAATAAAACATAAAAAATTAAAATAATTTTCATCGAAAATGAGCTTAAAATATCATTTAATATAAATTTTTTAAAACATTTTTAGAAAACAATGTTTTTGGATGAAACATGTTTCTGACCGATGATAGAGATATAGTCATATTTTCTTGAAAACATTTTCCTTTCAACATTAGTACTAATGAGTAAAAAAAATTGGTTCAATTAAATTGGTATATTAGGAATAATATGATGGAAGAAAATTAATGAGATATCATTAAATATTTATCATATGATTTCATCAATGGAATCCGATTTATAATGAATCCTTAATAAATGGGCAGATTGTAGAAATAAACTCATACCAATTGTGTAAATTTGAATCCTAATCCGCATTATGGAATAACCATAAATGAATTTTATGATATCATTAAAATAAGGATATTCTATATATAACATGTTATATAGAATTATATACAACTCGTAGATGAATATTGGTTCATTAAATGACATGTGTCTCAAATAATGAAATTTGTGCAAAAATTATGTTATCGTATTGGTAATATTTAAACCATAATCACCATTAAATAGGGTTCATAAAATTGATAAATAAATATAAATTAATTTAAGAGTAATAATAATATAATACCTTCTTGGGTAGTATATACACTACACAAATGAAACCTGTGATCAATATGGGAGAAATCTCAGATAAATAAAAGTATGACATGAAATCCACTTATTATTTGAGTAACATTTGAATCAAGAGATACATGAAAAGAATATCAATTGAAAATATTATTATCATTAAATAAAGTAAATTCATGATATATCATATCACTAAACATTATATATATAACATAACAAGAATAATTGATGAATACGGCATATATCTCATGGAAATAAAAGTGTTACCATAAGTCATTTCATTCTTTATACATGTTCAAACCACTATTTTAATAAATATAAGTTTTTGTATCCATCTATCACTGAACTATATTCTTATATATAATACCATATATGATTTCTTTAGAACTTTATATTACCCTTTTCTATAATTTCATGTTAATGTTATTTTTAGTGTAATAATTTCTTTTTTCCATGTCTGATTTGACTTGTTATTCATGATCATCTTTCATAGTTCAAGATTTAATTATTTAAAGAATGTAAAACATGATAATAATATCATATATGTTAATTATTTTTTAATTTATAGTCATAAATATAATATTAATATAAGAAATGAAATACACCGTTCATGGATATGGTAGGCTATACATATACATGAACTTTGTTTCAATTTTTTTGTAATATTTTAAAATGAGTTAACGTAAATGTTGTATATGTAAATCATTCTAGAAGAATTATTATTTGATTAATATTATTAATGTTTATTAAACCAATCATTAAAAAATTACATGTAATGTGTGTGGGATTCACATCTCTTTGTGGAGGAAATAGTGCACGCGTCTACAAATGATGTTATCGTATTCCCAAACCATTGAAATCATAAATATATGTCCTATAAAACAATTACATAAGCATAAAGACTTCCTAAATATCACAAATTTGATGAAAGATAGTAATTCAATCATTATTCCCATGCTTTGAAAGCTGGTAATGATAAAATGATCAACATTAGTTCATGAGGCGGTTGTCCACTAAACCCACAAGCAAGTATTGGGTATCCCATTTTATGGAAGTGTGTTTGTGTGTAGATATAACCCATAACCAAAAAACATACAAAAACATTTTACATAAAGAGGTTTTTATATACCCCAGAAATATGAATAATTGAGACTGTGGATAATGAAATAAATCAAATGTTGATGTTGGAGGATGTAACATGTTATATGGATAAATCATTTTGTTTGGAACCGAATGGATTCCATGGTAATCATTCATCCCTAATGAGGGATTCTTGGTTCATATGATGGAATTTTTTAGATTATTTTTCATGGAATTGGACATGAAAATTGTCTTGATTTGTGTGACTAATTGAGGGGGTGATTTCACTTTTATAGTGGAGGAGGAGTGGGATTCCTGTAAATACATAAAGGTAATCACAATTGAGTGGTAATAATTACATCATGTGCCATAAATAATTTTTCATTAATTATCAAAGTTATTATATTTTTGTAAATATTTCAATCTAATACATTTTGGACATGTTTCTAGGTTATTTATTCCCATATGATAATGTTTAACCATTAAGAAAACTTATTTTTACCTTGATCAATATTATTAACTTTAATTAAATTGACAAATATTTTTGTTAAAAAACTACTTTGACATTAATAGACCTTATATATTATTCTCATTCTAAATATGGAATTAATTTTTCCAAATTTTAATCACATAAGTAGACGAATCTAATATAAAATTAACTTCGCAGATGATATTAAACTATGAAATTTTTATGTGAAAATGTTCAATATTTGAAATGATTTTATGAAAAATTTTGATGTGAAAACGAATAATATTTCACAAACTGTATTCATAAATTTATAATTAGACAACATATACATTTAAATAAATTTAAAATATAATTCAAATACATAAATAATTTATATGAAAATGCAGTATTCAATTAAAATTTAGTGTTTTCAGTATTTATAAAAATGAATGTTCTCAGATAAATAAAAAATGCACACAATGTAAATTTTTATCTCCCACTCTAAAAATAAAATTAATTATTTGAAATAAAAATTAAAACTGTTTCATAAATTAGATGTAAATATGATTACCATTAAATGAAACTATATTTAATTTTTTGATAAATACAAATTATATTCCTAAAATTGTATTTATTCTTATTATATGACTATTAAATTTATTGGATGAATGTAAAAAATGGTTGAATTTATAATATATAAATTTTATTGATATCTATCAATAATTTGGAATAATTTAATTTATTATGAAAAAATTAATTTTCGGGGACATATATTTTTTCCAAAAAAAACACTTCCTTTATATTAAATTGGTATTTATTTTAATTTCTATTTAATTGATAAGTTAATAAATATTTTTTCAAAAAAACAAACATAGGTTCATAATTTAGATAATCATATTCTTATCTCTCATTCCAATGGCTATATGATAACTATAATAAAATATTAATAATATTAATTGTGAATTGTGGTTTGTTATAACTCAGTCTTGCATGCAACATGGACTATTGATGGAGCATTTCATTTTTGGTTACATAAACTAAACATATATTTCAATGTATTGTATATTAATCTATATTCTGTGCATACAAAAATTATAACATGGGGTTCGGTATAATCTAATCATATCGTAGTGTTGCATACAATGAATGTTATCAGTGAAATTTAATTTATTTGAAAAAATATATTTTATAAAACTCAGGAAATTATATTAAACCCTCCATAAAATTAATTTCAACCTCAATATTCATTTTGGATAACAAATTATTAACACATTAATGATCCTTTTATAGGAACAACCTTCTTAAAAATGAATACTAAAGAATTATTTTAAAAATACATTAAAAAAATAATTATTTCCCAAATTAACTCATAACTAGGTATTTAGATAGTGGTACATAGGTGGGAATAGAATGATGGAAATATAAGAAATGTAAAATAATAGTAGTACATGACTATTGTAAAAAATCTCATGAAATTTATTGATCAATTGAATATTAAGGGCCTCAAAACCATAAATATGTGGTGATTTATAACACCATAATTTCAACTGAAATGAAGATATTAAGATTAATATTTTCAATATACAATTCCCATATTTTAATAATTCTTTAAATATCATTGAACTCATGGGAATAAACATACATTGATTCATTATTTTTCATTCACACATTCCTACCCTATGATTCTACCTTGATCGAATTCCACTTAATCTCTTACTCCCAGAAATGAATGTACATTTTTCATTCTTGAGTAACTAACCAATCATGAGGTAGAATGATAATTCATTAAATATAACATTAGTTATAATCACATAAAAATGGTAAGCACAAGATATCCAATATGCATAAATATAATTATGTTGAGATTATAATTAAACTCTAAAAGAAAATCCGAAGGGTAACTTAAACCATTCCTTAAATAGCTATCCTTATAACCTGTCAAAATATGAAAATCCAGTGTTTTAGAAAAAAGGTCACTAGATTTCTCAGAATAATCTTATCATTGATCTTCATATATCATAAAGTAGCTATTGGTTGTCACTTTCAGTGCATGTGAATAAATTTATCATGTATTATCTTCAAACATGGTAATAAGCTGAATTTCAGCACAACCATATTGAAAACATTCATGGTTTAATATTCCAATGATCATTGGATATATTCATCAAATACAAAAACATGTTGTAAATATCAACCATAATAGAAAATAATACTTTTATGCAAATAAATGATCAGTTCCATTATAATCTTTAATATCAAATTTACTTTATCTACATCAATCATCTCTTTATCAAAGCTAAACATGATTTTCTAATCATCAGTAACAGACTAATGGTTACCATCACTTAGACAAAAAATTCACATACCCTTAATTAACTTTTATAGGTCATCATCATCAATCAATATTTTTTTTTTTAATCCTTCACAAAAAAATTCAAAAAATTATTATACACTTCATGATGCGTATATCAAAATATATGATTTCCAAAACAAATAGAATTCAACCTTCTCAATTTATTCCTAAAAAATTTCCCATCCCTCACCCTCCTATTCCATAATACCAATTTCCTAAAATATGAAATATGAATAGTGTTTTATTGTTCATCAACCTCAATCTAATCATTCTTATTATGATTATTGTAAATAATACTGTTAGAACAACCCAACCCGTTCACATGTCATTTATTGTATATTTTTATTCAAATTTATATCCAATACTCATACTATATTCCAAATTCTATTAAATATATTCCCACATAGGGAATCAATTTGTATAATTTAGATAAATTACACTTTTGAAACCATCAATGCAAATCTAGTTCCTTCTAGTTACAAATAATATCTATGACTATTAAGAATATTCAAGAAACACTTTTCATAGAAAAAAACAACATAATTATGAAAAATTATGTAACATCCCTCCCCCTACCACATTGACTTGAGAATGCATAAAGGTGCTACTAAGTCTTAATCGATGATCCCAGGGCGCCAAAAGCTGGAAATAAATGCCGAGGGCTTCAAGAATAAATTTTGGAATGCTTTTCCCTTGAGATAAACTATCAAACCAAACAATCAATTACAAAAAAAACTACATGATGCATGTTAACATATAAACCTAAAAAAATAGTACCAAAATACAACCAAACTAATCCATGATAATTCCCAAAAACCAACACAACCAATCCATACAAACCAATCTCATATTAACAAGAGTATGACTAAACAAGGGACCCAAAGTAAACCAAGGCACCCTACACAGCTCCAAAACATGATCTTTTCTCAAAGAACCTCCAAACCACCCAATACTTAACAAATAACAGCTAGAAAAATGAGATTCTTTACTCTTACTTACGTCCCAGATAAAAATCTACAAAACCACCAATGTGCCAAATGAGGGGTGAGTAATATTAATCAGCAGTATTTCCCCAAATGAATTCCTTACACACACCACAAGAATAAAACCATTAGAACAATTATATAAAACAATTTATATAAAACCGCCAATAGTTCATAATTTCCACAAGCCAAACACACCCTTACCAAGGCATGTTAATATGTGAATATCCAAAAACCAATCCATAAGACATTTCACCATCACGTGTTAGCACAATTATTTCCATGTTCCATAACAACACACAAAAAGAACTTATATATGGTGTAACTTCTCATCCAAGGCCGTTTACAAAATACTGAATCTAGTGGTTCTTCTTGAAAACTTTTCCAAAATGGTGGCCCTTCCATCCACTATCTGTAATCTTTTATAGTAAGAATTCCTACCGACATCACACACAATCCACACAAGAAATAGTATTTGACCAACCAAGAATCATAATGAACACCAAGGCCATACATTATGCATACAACCATTTCCAACTCATGTCAAACCACTTCAATACCCTCCATTTATTGAAATCACCCTTTAACCATTTTAAATGCCAAATCACATTTCAATAAAACAACTTCTTTATTGAAATTCAATCTTTCATAAAACATTTTCTAGAATTCATACCATTATCTATTTTAAAATCAACATTTTAAAATCACACAACAAAACCCATTTTTCATAAATATCCCATTTTACTCTATATCCCCAAATCATCACCAAATGGGTTTCCACTAAGATTCTCAGATCATAATCACAATTAATTACACGAAAAATAAATAAATTGATCACAAGGCCACTAATTATAACCATGTGGAGTCGAGATAGAAGACACCTACCATAGGAATCTAGTGAAATTGACCCCCAAGCAACCGCACAACAAATTTGGGAAAATGCTCCACTAAAACAACTATAGATATCTTTCCCTATCATAAAAGGCCCTAAAATAGTCACTTAAGGAACTAAAAACTCTATATCTACATGAAAAAGATGTAGATCTTGAAAAACAAAATAGGTAAGAGAGAATATCTAGTGTAAATCACATACAGACCATGATAGAAGACTTACTCGAGATGAACTACCTTCAACCCATCAAGAAATTCCTTACATTTTCATCCAAAATGGGTGGGAGAGACCCTCTATCCCTTGAGAAAAAGGGATCATGTGTAGGGTTCATATGGTAAAATAAATGGGAGATTTATAGAAAATACCAACAATCCCCATTTAAAAAAACCATTTTTAATGGGCCGCACAGTTAGCTCACACATTTTGAAATATCATGTACTAATAATGTGGATGCTAATTCTATGAAGATAATCCCTCACTACCCTCCTCATATTTTTAGAAAAAATGTGAACAAACTTTGAAGAACCCCACTGACATGAGTTTCAAGGTTTCTTGGGAATTATGTACGATTTTCCCTAACCATGCTCAAACTATGCATCCCTAAATAGCCCTCGAAAACATTCCAATACCATTAAAAACAATCCCAAACATCACCTAACAACATTATATACATTAAATAAATACATAAGGGTCAGATAACTCAATCTTTGGGTGCTAAATTCTCCCCACCATTGGACTTTCCGTCCATAGAATGTATAGAGAAATCTTTTTGTTGAAAAAGCTCGGGCCAATGCTTGACCATGTCATTCTCCCACGCCCGCGTCTTCTCCGGAATCTGACCATGCTACCGTAAAACAAGAAATAAATTGATTATTTTTCCATGAAACACTATCTCTTGTTTATCCACAATCTTCACATGTACAGGCACCAAAGAAGAATCTGGTTCTAGCTCAACATGATCCCAACGAATCACATGCTCATGATTCAGCTGATACATTTTCAACTACAACACATGAAACACATGGTGAAATGAACTAAACCATGGTGGAAAATCCAATCCATAATACACCTCTACAATCTGCTAAAGTATCTCAAAAGGCACAATATTCCTTAGAGATAACATACCCTACTTTCTAAACTGACAATGTCCCAACTCGGAAGAGATTCTCAAAAATAAATGATCTCCCGCCTTGAATGAAAACGATCTTCGATGGTGGTCGGTATATGATTTCTGAGGACATTGAGCAATTTCCATCCACTATTTGATCAACCAAATCATCACCATAGTCTCTTGGACAAGGCTCTGTCCAATCACTGAAATCTCACCCATTTCCACCCAATAAGATAGATAAAAACAATGATTCCCATTCAATTCCTCAAATGGAGCCATATGTATTGAAGCATAATAACTATTATTATAATAGATCTCTACCAATGGTATTTGATCCAACCCTGAACCACAATAATCTCTAATAAAATCACATAGCATATCCTCAAAGGTTGTATCATCCTCTCGGACTGGTCATCCTTCTGAGGATGATACACTATGCTCATCGTCAACTGTATGCTAAGGGATTACTACAAGGATTTCCAAAAAGAAGATGTTGACCTCATATATCTATCTGATACAATGGAAACAAGAAACCTTGACTCTTTAAAACTTCTCAGATATTGATTTTGGGAAGATCCTCTAATGTATGAGATTCACGAATCATGAGAAAATGAGATGACTTTCTATGTCGATCCAAAATCACCCACATGGCATCATGTTTCAGGATCCTTTTCAGGAAACCTATCGCAAAATCCATTTCACTTTTAACCCATTTCGACATAGTAATAGGAAAAGATTGCAATATTACTATTGGAAGTTGAAGCTCTGCATAGACTTGTTGACAAGTCAAGCACCATTAATCAAACACAACCACATCCCTTTTCATACCCACCCACAAAAATTGTTCTTTCAATGACTTATACATATTCTATATCTAGTATATAAAAAAAACTTGGAATGATGATATGTCATGAAACAGTCCTCCTGAAAAAAAAAACTAGTACCACCAATAATTCCGAAAATGCAGGATTGATTTCCAATTCAGTTCCCAACTGTCAATGGTCTCCGCATCATTGAGTTTCATCCTCATCAACATACACTCGAAATCAGATTCATGTAACTCTTTAACCAAACCATCCAATTTAGGATAAAGAAAAACTATAAAGAATACTTCTCTGTTACCTTGGTCCTCACATTCCTACCGCATGTCAGTTATGATTGACATAAACTTCCACTGATTTGATGCTTATTTCCTCACCTAAGCATATAGTTTTCTACTTAATACATCAGACCCCAAATGTCCCTTAATCAGTGTGTAAATTACATCAAAATGAATCATCTTGATATATTTCATCCATATCCATTGAATCATGTTCAAATATCAATGTTTTATAATATCATTTAAACATTTGTGATCATTAAACACTGTAAATTTCTCACTGAATAGATAATGACGCCATATATTTAAACCATGAACCACTTCCACCAACTCAAAATCATGTGTTGTTCTCATAGAACCTCAACTATCATGATCCATATGAAACCACATGATACCATTAAATAAGAAAACACCCCAGCCCTGATCTTATTGGATCATAATACAATATGTACCCTTTCTATGGTTTAGGAAAAACCATTATTGGAGTTGATGTAAGACGTCCCTTTATCTCTTAAAAACATTTATTACACTACAAATCCCATTGAAAAGGGCTATTATTCATTGTCAAATCAGTCATTAGAGAGGCCAATCCTGAAAAAACAGAAACAAACCGTCCATAATAGACAGCTAGACTATGGAAGCTCTGTATCTCAAAAACATTCTTTGGCTATTTCCATGAGATTAAAACCTCTATATTTTTAGGATTTACTAAAACATCCTTCTCTGAAATAACACAGACATGGAAACGGACCACTAGTATCCAAAAGTCACACTTTGAAAATCTGGCATACAACTGATGATTCCTCACAAATACCAACACTATAGCCATGTGTTTCTCATGCTATACCCTTGTCTTGGATTAAACTAGTATATCATCAAAAAATACCACCGTAAAAGAATCCTGGTATTTCTGAAATATCTGATTCATCAATTCCTGGAACAATATCAAAGCATTAGTTTGACCAAAGGGCATGACAACATACACATAATGTACATATCTACACAGGAATGATTTTTTTCTGGGAATATCCTCTTTCATCACAGGAAAATGATGATATCCTGACCTCAAGTAAATCATGGGGAAATAGTGAGGTCCCCTCAACCATTTAAACAAATAATCAATGCTTGGATGTGGATATCAGTTATTTATCATAACCTGATTAAGTCTATAATAATCCACATAGATCCGTAGTGTTCCATACACCATTTTAACACAAAAACTAGTGCTTTCCGCAAAGACGTGCTATGCTAGATGGACCCATTGTTCTATATCTCTTACAACATCACTTTTAATTCCTATAATTTTACTGGTGCCAATGAAAAGGCCACTAACTGATATTAGAGTGTGCTAATATCTAGTGACAACAAATATATTTCACCTAGCATTTCATTCCTCTCCCCTCTGAAGTGGTGTTCAATTCCGTCTTCCATCGTAAAAATAACTATTCATTCATATAAATTTATGGGGGCCTTAATCATCACCAACCAATCCATTCCTTAAATTTTCTCATAAGAATCCATCTCTAGCACTAATAAATCCTACATCAATGCAATGTCATCCACCACTAAGAAACATGGCATACATAAGAAGGATCAACACTCTTTTTGACCTAGAGGAGTTTGAAATTTTAAAAATGAAGGAATCATTTTCACATCTACACCAAACAAATCAATGATATAAGAAGCAATAAAAGAATGGGAATCACCTGACCAAACAAAGCTTACATATATGTGGAATTTAAATGAACTGTAACTTGTACTATGGATTGTCTCGATTGATTATGCATCACAAATTGTTCAGCTCCAAACAACTACTTACTTATCCCACTCTAGTCTTTATCACCCTACCGAGGTGACATGGTGTTTCAAGATTCACCATTACTAACTTAGATTTACTAACAAGGAGTATGATGCTGCCCTCATCCCATCGAGGAATAGGATGCCTATGACCCTAGAGGAGTGTCATGAACACCCGAACTTAGAGAATTATAGTTATACCCCTAAAAAAGCTCCATATTTTTAAAGTTATGACATTAGTAATGTTTTATTGTGCAATCCCACTTAATGTGTCCTGAAGAGCCACACTGAAAACATCCCATCTTACTCTAAGTCATCATAAGAAGATTCATTAATCCTTCAATTTGATTCTGATCCTTACTCCCACCCTAGAAATAAGTGTCCCTCTTCTTCTTGAACCAAACATTCGAGTTCCCACTATTCCCCATGGGTTCCAACATATATCCCCCACCTGTACCCCCAAAAGATCTCACTCACCACCGTAGGGCTATTTACAATTTATGTGTAATAATTTATACACATCACCTCTATCTTTAATGAACTTCATACCTTGACCCAACATTAATAATTCATTTATTCAATGATTTAATACCTGCCACATCAAGTTCAAACCAAAATATGTTCATAAACAAAGCCGCTTATACTGTTACCAAAAGGTTCTGCTGCATGAAACGAAATAAATTTATTGTATGTTGAATCCTGAATATATGAGGGTAGAATTGTTTGTTAAAAAATTCCTCAAAACCCTCCCATGTCACACTGTGGTCCATCCCAGTTTGGACTACCATATCCCACCACTGAAGGGCATGATATTCCAACATATATTTTGATAACATCACTTTCAAGTCATTCGCTGTTCTCAAAAATTTCAATATCCTATTCATTTTGTTCATCCATGCTTCAACTCTTTCTGACTCCGAATTATCCCTAAAAAATTTGTGGATTATACCTTTGAAACTAAACCTCATGATCCAATGGATTTGGTTCATCCACATTATTCCCACTTTCCACATCCGGGAAATCTTGCACTATACTATTCACTAGCTGCTAGTTCACTTGGGGCTCGGGTGAAACCACATTTTTTTCAACTTCCTCTGGATGGTCTCTACGACACCCACCCAATGCCATTTCTATTAATACAAAAACAACCATATGTCCCACTCCCATAACAGGAAGAGGCATAAAATTTTCAATTTCAATACATAGCAACTATCACACCCAGAATTTACATAAGCTCACATTTTTCATGGTGCACTTACTTTGAAAATTGACCAATTTCCAAAATACCATTAGTTTCCATGTTTCAAATCCTTAAATTTTGAAACCCAATTCATATTTTTTAAAATAATAACATTTATATCAGTCTATATGTCATTATACCCCAATGAAATATTAATCCTAGTGGGAAGTCATTTATACCATGCATGTCATGCTCATCTCATTGGCTACACCGAAAAAATGAGATTTCAAATGAATATAAGTGCCATAAAAACACTTATATACCCAAATCCCTAGTAACATGATGTTCATCATAAATGGGTTAGCTACATCCTATTATGCTATACATTCCATGTTCCAGAAATCCTACTTCTTGCTACCAAACAGACGCAATTAATGGACCATGAACAAATTTCAACACCAAGACCAACAATTAACACCAAAAGACTGAACAATTTCTTTCACATGAAATCCAAGGACTGAGAAAACTGATACCACTTGTATCATCCCACCCCCTACCTCATTGTATTAAGAAGGTGGTGGGGTGAAACTAATCCTTAAGCGACGTTCACAGGGAACCAAAGGATGAAAATAAATTCCAAGGGCTTCAATATTAAATGGGGGAACAATTGTTACATTAGATAAAACAACCATCCAAAAAATCCATTTCAAACAAAACTACATCATAAATGTTAAAATAGTAAACGAAACCAAATGGTACAAAAAATAACCAAACTAATCTAGGAACATTCCCAAAAACCAGTAAAACCAACCCATTCCAAACCAAGATTAGAGTACCAAGTGGAAGACTAAAAAAGGGGCCCAATGTAAACCAAGGAACCATCCACTGCTCCACTACAAGATCCAAGCTCCAAGAACTACCAAAGCACCCAAGCATCACGAAGAACTGCTAGAAAAATGAGATGAATTACTCTTACTTGTGTCCCAGAAAACAACATGTACAAAAGCACCAATGTTCCAGAGCAAGGGTGAGTAATAATACTTAGTAGGATTTTCCCAAATGACTTCCCTACACACACCACTTGGATAAAAACATTATCACAATTATATAAAACAATTTATATAAACCCCCCAATAGTTCACAATTACCTCAACACAAACACACCCATACCAAGCCATGTCAATAAGGGGAAATCCCACTACCATGCCATAAGCCATGTCACCATGACATATTACCACAACCATTTCCATCTATCATTACAACACACACAATGAATTTATACATGATGTAACATCACATCCAAGGTTGTTTACTACATTCCCAATCTTTTGGTACATCTCTAACAAACATACATAATGGTGGCCCTTCTATACATTTTACATCACCATTTCTTGTGAGACATCCCACCTACTTCACCTACAATACACACAATCTATATTACATGACCAAACAACAAGAATAAATCACAAAAAGGTCACACATTATGCACACAACCATTTCCAACATATGCCAGACCACTTCAATAAATCCCTCACCCCCAATTTATTGAAAACTCCCTTTATCCATTTTACATGAAAAAAAACATTTAAATAAAACAACATCTTTATTGATACCCAGTCTTTCGTAATAAAATTTTTATAATTCAAATGATTAGGGATTTTAAATTAATAATTTTAAAATAACACAACAAAACCACTTTTGCAATAATATGTCATTTTACCCAAAACCCCCATATCATTATAAAGTAGGTTTTCACCAAGATTAGAAATCATATTAACAATTAATTCCAAGGAAAAAATTATTTCAACTAAAGATACTCATTCTATCCAAGTGGTGTCAAGAGAGAATCCACCTACCATAAGGTTCTGGTGAAATCGACCCACAAGCAACCTCACGACAAATATAGGAAAACAATCAACAAAATCCACACTAGATCTCCTTCCCAATCATAAAAAATACCTAATATTAGCATTTTTGGCAACAAAAACCCTATATCTATATTCAACAAATGAATATATACAAAAATGTGAGAGAGAAGAGATAATATCAAGAGGAAACCACAAAGAAAACAAGAGAGAAGACTTACCTGAGATGCATCACCTTCAACCCAACAACAATCCCTTTATATTTGCTTGAAAATTTGGTGGGATAACCCCTATAGACATTGAGAATATGGAATACCATGTAGGGTTCATATGGTAGAAGAAATGGGTGATTAATGTTAAATCCTGACTAACCCCTTTAAAAAATTTAATGGGCTACACGGTTAGCTCAAACGGTGTAAAAAATTCTGCTCAAATTGTGCGGATGATACATCATCGAAGATAGTCTCATATAGAATCATTGAATCATTAGATAAACTATGTGAAAACCATACAGAACCACAATGCCTTGTGTTTTATGGTTTCCTTGGAATTATAAATGTTTTCCCCTAACCATATTCAGATAGTGCAGCCCTAAAAAGGCCTCCAAAACATAACAAAACCATTCCAAACACTCCCAAACATCACCCTGCAACATTGTACACATAAAATACATACATAGGGGTCACATACCTCAATTAATTGGTTCTATAGATTACATATTGGAAGTCTATATTATGAAACATGCATTTATGTCTACAAAACCTTATGTTTATCATTAGAGACATCCTTAGACATATCCTTAGAAATATCCCTTGGGATATCACTAAATTTTAATCATCATAGTTACAAAATGTTGACAAAAATTACAATTATAAATTCATAGGCTTAACATAAAAGGATATTATATCATTTTAGAAGAATATTTAGCACATTACAGATGTACATGCTAGATGATCATAATAGTTTATTGTCTTCGTAATGTTTCAAACACAGTCATAAAACATTATGAAATATCTTCAATGTTTCCCAATAAGATATTCCCATTTATTCATCCATCTAAAAACCATTCATCATAACCTAAGGAAGTTAAAATAGAACGGGTGTTCTAAAATTCCCTATTTGGGTAAATAAAGGGGACATGTAAGCATGACATGAATATAAGGGTATCAGAACATGAGTATAACTTTCTAAGATCGTACCCTCTATATTATAGATTGTAATCAAGAATCATGGAATAATTATTATACATTTATTATACATGATTTTTAATGAATTTAATGTGGATTAGTCATGAGAGAATAACATTGGAAAATGATATAGACTTTTAGAATAAACATAAACTTATAACAATATGAACATGTGTAAATTGAAACAAGAAAAATCATTTTGTTAAGGACATTGAATCAATCCCATATATGAACTTATGAAAATGAATCAAAGTCCACATATAAAATTGTGATCATTTATTCAGGTTTATGCAAAACATTATTAACATGTAATCAATTTCATTCATAAACATATCAATATGAAATATGGTCAATGAATAACATTATTAACACATACTCAGTTGAACATAGATTGTTTGGAACATGTAATTATGTTCATGCATAAACATATGGACATGAAACATAGTCCATGCATAAAATTATGGAAATGTAATCAGGTTCAATGAAAATATTTTGAACTTATAATTAGGTTCAAGCATAAACTCACGGACATGAATCTAGGTCCATGAATTACATTGAGAACATTTAAACAGGTTCACACATAAAATTATTATCCCATAATAAGATTCACTCATAAAATTTTAAACATTTAATTATCTTCAAGAATAACAAATATACTCAGGAGTCATCTATCGTTAACCAATGAATTAGAGAGAAATAAAGGTCAGAACTATCATATACTGAAATCAAAAATACGTGATTTAGAAATTCATAAAAAGTCATAAAATATTAACCCATCAAATGAAATGGATATTATAAACACATCATCCTATCAAAACATATAGAAAAAAAATTAATTTTTAATAATCATTTAACAATGTAATAACCACTTAAATGAAGTGAGTTTTCATATGTTTTCCATAATTTTTTAACCCATCTAAGTTAAAAGGGGTTCCAAAAATACTCTTCCACAAAAAAATAAAATATTGTAATAAATAATAATAATTTTCACCTTGGATAATAATCCTAATAATTAATAATGTATATAAAATAATTTCATCAAAAATAGAAGAGAATTTTTAATGTTAACTTAGAAAATTTATTATGGAAATTAACCATTCTGTGAAAATACATTTTTGAAACATAAAACATAGTGAAAAGGAATTCCATTAAAAGCCACATGGAAAATTTTTAAATTAACCTTTAAAAATAATTTAAAATATTTCTTTAGGATCATATCCTTTCTACTTTGAACAACTCCTTCTAAAGCATAAAAAATTTTCAATACCATTTACATTAAAAACATCTATTAAAACATATAAATGATGAATTTAAAAACATTTTCAAAATATTAAAAAGATAAAAAATAAATTTCTTTCTTGAAAATATTATTAAAATATTAGTTACAAATATGAAGTGATAACATTTTTAGACATGGTTTTTGAATAAAATATATTTTCAACCTAAGGGAGGGATAAAGTTGGATATTCTTAAAAACATTTTCATAAAAAAAATTAACAACCAAAGAGTAGAAATAATTACACAAGTAAAATAATATATCTTGAATAACTATAGGATAATAAATTTCAGGAGAGTTCTTGAGATATGGATCATAATATTTCATTAATTTAAGTATAATCATAAACAAATCCTAATAAATAATTAGACTATAGAAATAAACACCTACCATTTTTCTATCATTGAATCGTAATACCCATGAGGGAATAAGATTAAATAATTATTAATATATCATGAAAATAATTATATTCGTGATATATAATTTTAAGGGATGTATATAAATCTTGTTGAAGAATATAGGTGTGTAACATGGATTCTGTCTCAATGAAGTAAAAGTGAGACAAAATTACATTAATCATATGGTAACTTTTGAAGCATAATTCACGATAATTATAGATCATAAATTATATATGTAAATACCCATAAATATATGAATAATAATCATATAATTCCTTAATGGTTAGTTTATATAGCACAAGAAATACAATATTGTTGATTATGGAAAATATCTCATATAAATAAAAGTGTGACATGAAATCCACATAGTACCAGAGTAACATTTCAATAATGAGATCCATGAAAGAATTAAATAAATTTAAAATTTTAATATCATGAAATAAATTAAATTCATTATATATAATGTCAGAGGTCATTATATACAATGCACAAAAAGAATATGTGATTAATGTACAATATATCTAATTTAAATAGAAGTGTGGCAAGAAATCCCTTAATTTATTACTTGAGTTTCATTGTACACAATCAAGACTCTTGTATAATAAATATAATTGTATTATAAATATTTCATTGAAAAATATTATTATAGATTTATAATTATATTATTTTATAATGAATTTATATTACCATGTTTTTAACAATATAATTTTTGATATACATTTCGGGTAATAATCGATTTGTTTTTCATATATACATTGAATTTTTATTCTTGTTCCACTAACTTAGATCATGATCTACTTATTACCAAAATGACTCTGAAGATATGAAATTCATATATATTCAATATATATGTATTTAAAATAATCTATAAAAAAATAAATTTGAAATTAAATAAACCTTTCATGGAGACCATATGTCATACATATGTATGAACATTGTTTCAATTTTTTTATTGTATCACAATAGACTATAATTTAAATAATGTATATATATACATTATCATTATAGTATAATTATTATGTCATAAATATAACAAATTTTTATTAAAATAATCCATTATACCTTCCATATAATGTGATAAAGAATCACATCAATTTGAGGGGAGGGTAGTCCACATGTTCACAAATGAATTTATCATGTTCCCAAAAAAGGGAAATCATGATGGTATGTGTTATATAAAAATTAAAGAATAAAAACAGTCCACATAAATATCATATATATAATATAATAATATTAATTTCATAAATATTACCAACCATGAATGGTGGTAGTGTAATAAAAATCGGCATGCGTTCTTGAGATGGTGGTCCATAATAGCCACAAACGATGCTTGTGTAACCCATTTCATGGATGTGTGAGTGATTGTATATAAAATAATTAATGTAAAAAATATCATCATATTGGTGATAAAAAAATTATTATATAATAATTTAGTAAGATTATTTTATTTGTGAATAAATAAATTAATCAAAATTGCTTGTTGAACGATCTTACTTCTTCTCTAGCTAACTATTTTTTGTTTTCACTAATCGGATTCCATTGTTTAATTTTTTACTAATAAGAGATTGAGTGTTTAGAAAAGATAATTTGGGAGTTTATATTGTAATGAATTTGATGATACAAATGGAATTAGATGAGTGATGAAGTGGGGGGGGGGGTTCATCGCCCTTTTATAGTGGAGGAGGAGAGGCATTATTGTGAATATACAAAAGACAAACACTATTGTGAGGTGTTACATAAATCATTTTCCTCCTATAATTTTCTGTTTCAAATAAAATGATGGACAATGTATATAAATGGACCTTAATTATATTTTGGAAATCATTATACGTAACGTTTTCCTTTATGATAATGTTTAACAAGTAGGTAAACATGGTTTTACATTAATCACTATAATTATTTTTAATTACATTCTAAAATATCTTTTCCCAATAAAAAGGATCAACATTGTATAAATTATAAATTATTCTTATTAAAAATATGGATTAAAATTTCCCATATTCCAGTAACAGATGTTTTAGAATTTAAATTAATATTAATCCCACAGACGAGATTACATAATGTGTTTTTAAAGTGAAAACAGTCAAATGTTTTAAATTTATTTATATCATATTTCGATGATAAAATTGAATCTAATGAAAAATATTGTATTAATATATTTATAATTTATATAAATATTATTTCAAAACAATCATAATATAAATTTACATTACATCATTTTTTCATAATACCAAATTTATTATAAAAGAATATGCCAAATGACCGTAATAGTGTTTTGAAACATTGAAACATAAATGCAAGTACATAATTGAGCGATATTATATCCCACTATATTATCAACACTATTTAGCCTTTTAGAAAAATAATACATAAAATATACCTTCATAACCATTAGAGGGAAACATAAAATGGGTGAGATCAGATACATAGTAAGTGTAAATAAGGGAGATATCTAATCATACACATGAGAATAAGGTTATTATGTCAAGATCATAACATTATATGACTATGAACTACATATGAAGGATCATAAACATGAATATTTTGATAAATAATAGGTGTTCATAAGACATGACTCATAAGGGAAACAATATCATAGGACATGAAAGCATAAAATTTAGAAAAGTGATGGATTTTCTAGAATACACATAAGTATAGAATATCTTAACTCAAGGATACCTATCAAGACCATCATAACATGTTAGGAATGATTTATTTCCTTATATACCGACTATGGGATTAGATGAAAAACTATTGAATCCTCTTATTTTTATCTTATTCTATAACCATTGTACCCTATTTATTTCAAGATCAAGCTACAACCAATATACCTTTTTCTTACACTCTTGGGATAAAACATATCTACCTACTAGTTTTTAGGATTTGGATACATCCCGTGTAACTTATTATTTTCCAGATTGGGCTATATCGTGGGTACCTTCTTCCATGGTACAAAACATGTGTACCCTATGATAGAGTTTTCCATTTATCATTAACCAATGCATTGGATAGAGTTATGGGTCCCTCTTATATCATAAAATTATACATACATGTTCCACAATAGGCTAATACATTAATCATATCATGAGACATAAAAGATATGTGTTTCAAAGAAATCATTTCATAAATCATTAAATGGAATGGGAAACATCGAAATTCTATCATTGAATAAACTATGGAAAATATATAAGTATCATGATCAATTCATTCAATCGTAACTCATGGAAAGTGGAGGGTTTCAAAATCATATAACATATGGAAATAAATTAGATTTATACCCAGCATTCCATCAAAACATAAAACATTCAAGAAAGAATATGAATGATATTATAGGATCTTATCCCCAATAAAGCATAAAATATAACAACTTATGAAATTTTTGATGAATAATGATTTTGAATCATCACATGGAACATTTCATAAGGAATATATAATTTCATTGAATATCATTTTTATAAAAACATTTAAAAACTCATTTTCTTTCTAAATAATGCTTTATAATTTCATTTAAAATATTTATTGGAAAAAATAACTTTTTTGCATTGAAAAAGAAAACATATTTTAGAACATAATGAATTTTGTAATTATTTTTATTTTAGAATGATTTAAAAATATATAAATAAATCATTAAAAGCTTTTTTTAAACTTTTTTTATTGAAAACTATTTTAAAACATATAACGGAAGCTTCAAAACATTTTGAAAACCATTTCCTTTGGAAATTCATTAAAAAAATAATGAATATGTGGAAATATTTTTGAAAACCATTTTCATTGAAAATAATTTGAAAACATATAAGTAATTATTGAAATAATTTTAAATTATTTTTTAACATAAAACATTTTTGAAAATCTTTTTTGAAACAAGGTTTTGAATAGAGCAAGATATCTGACAAAAAACATAGGTAATATTTGAAGTTATAAAAATACATTCATAAATTCATAATAAAAAAAATAATTAAATTGTTAGAAATATATTAATTGATCATGAATAAAAATATAAGAACAAATTTCATGAGTTTTTTTGATATATGGATCATACGATTTCATCAATGGATTCATAATCATAAAACTTACCAATAAACAATGAGAATGTAACAATAAATTTTTACTATATTTGTAAATATGGCTGATAATTAAAATCAGAGATTAATAATAAATGATTCATAAAATATCATGAAATATGGGGATTAATGATATATTATGTCAAAGTTAGTATATACGCCTCCTCGAAAAACATAGTTTCAAAACGTGACATGTATCTCAAAGAAGAAAAATTGAGAAAAACTGATTTATCTATCTGGGAACTTATAGAAAATAAACCCCCTGAAAAAATTTCATAAAATTGATATTTAAATTTAGATAAATTTATGTATAAGAATCATAGAATACATCCATGGGAACTATAAATATCACACACAATAATTTTTGGTGATTATGAAATGTATATCATGAAAATAATTAAGTGAGATGAAATTACCTTACCTTTAGTCCAACTTGTAATGTGTATCTATATATTCCTAAATAAAAAATATTAACCACAAAATTGATTCAGTACTTTTTTCAATTTTATTATTACTTTTAAAACACATATTAAAATGATTTATGTAACAACCAAAATAGTAAATTTTGTTTAGGGTGTTTTGACCAAATTCTGTTCATATGTTAAAATAGACATGGTAGGTTGACAATGTTAAAAATGGGCATTTTATAAACATAACCATAATAATAATAATGGATTAATTATAATAGTTATAAAAAATATACTTTTATATTAAATCACAGAATATGGTTATGAAAAAACTACCAATGTTACAATCATGTATACGATACGCCCTACGTAAGCATGAGTAACATTCCTATTTTTTAATGATAATTATGAAAAGAAAGTATGAAATATTATATATTTATAGAATGATAATTATATCCTAAATACCATGTTAATAAATAATTTATAAATATATATATGGAATTTTTGTGATGTAAAAGGAATCACAACATGTTGAGAAAGAGGTATTCCACACATCCAAGAACGTTGTTATCACCTTTTTAATGTGAGGAATTGGTAAAAATTAAATTGGTATATTATATTTAATGAAACAAAATTATTTTCCAAATATGATATAGATTTAATTTATGTATAATATTTTTATTTAAACCATCCTTAATATGCTTCATGTATAGTTTAATCTAATGACATCTCTTTGAGGCGGCGGTAGTCCACACTTCCACAAATGAGGTTATTGTATTTACAAAATATAGAAATCATGGAAGTATTTGTTATATATACCAATTAAATAAGTATTAAGATAAAGTAAATTTCATTTATATTATATTAAAACAACATTAATAACATAATTCTAAAGCATGAGAGGAGGAAAAAGAATAAAAAACTACATTGTTTTGTGAGGCATTATTTCACCGTAGAGAAGGACGTTATGATAGATACCCATTAGATTAAAGTGTTATACATGTATGTTGAACCCATATAATAACAAAATATCATTACATTTCAAATATTTCTGTTATTAAGTAATAATTGAATAATAATTATTTAGAGGGTGGAGATTGAAAATAAATTAAATGATTTTGATAAAGGGTATTACCTCTTTTTTGGGTATCTCCTTTTGGTTTTCAGCAAATGGATTCCTTGGATGGCTTCCATTAAAAAGGGTGGAATATATTATAAATTGAGACTTATTTGGAGCCTATTTTTCCAATGATTTTTAGATGCAATTGGATTGATAGGTGGTCATAAGAGGGTGGGCTGAGTGCCTTTTTATAGTGGAGGAGGAATGAAATTCTAATAAATTTTTTAAATAGGAATTCTACCACCAATTTTTGTAACATCTCTGAATTTATATGTACATTATTTTTTTATATGGAATAATTTTGAGACCGTGAAATCTGACAACACGTGATTCCGAAGCCCGGAGTACCCAGAATAATCCATCAAAATTTTGTTAATATTTGAATAGCATGTGTGAGTGGATTTCTTGAAAAAGTGGAATAACTCTTAAGTGGATGCCATGATTGAAAATCTGAGGGAAATTTTGCATTTAGGATATTGGGCTTATCCTAGGCACGACTTATATTTAGTCGGCACAGGTCTCTGGTGAGAAAACCTGAAAATGGCATAACCATAAATAAAATTACTCAATAAAATTATTTTATTTTCCAAACGGTTATAACTCCCAAATGGTGACTCATATTAAAAATCTGAGACCACAAATAAACTCATGAGGTTATGATTTCCTTAGGCAGTTACTAAAATTGGCCGGCATGGGCCACCATTGGATGTTAGTTTTTGGATGTAATACAAAATAATTAAGTAACAATTATTTTATTATAAAATTCTTAACATAAAAATGGTAACTCGAATTGAAAATATTAGAGTACCATTGATCTCATGTGGTTGTTTTCCCCTTAGGCGGAGCCTAACCTCAATCGTCGTAGGTCGAGGGTGACTGATTATAATTTTTTAACATTTTTTATGGTACGTTCAGTAACCATGCATGAGGCGAATTATATCTTTTGAACCGATTCTTGGATTAAAAATATAACGACACTGTTGAATCCGCTGCGCCGAGACTCAGTTATGGGATACATGAAATTAACCAGTAAGGGTCAGTTGAAAAAGTAAATTTTTTGACAATACAATATAAAATAAATTTTGGTTATTTTATTTCTCATTGTGAAATCATTGGACAAACAGAAGTGGGACTGTAGTGCAACGTTAAACCATTTAATGGCTTGACTCATAATTTTTGTAACCACAACATTGGAAAATTTAAATGACTGTATAACCTCACTATTCAGATAATTAAAAAGGTTCATTTATTATACTCTTTAATGAACCTCATGAATTATGTGGTGTGTTGATCCACTTCTCCCATCTATTTAAGCGAAGAACGTGCATGGGTTTCCGGCATGCATGAGAGGAACCTCTGAAGAAGTTTCATGACGACTTCCACCAACCTAGAATGATGCTTCGAGTGAATGATGTTGGAGGAATTGACTGGCGATGACAAGTGCCGATGAACACCTTCAGATGTGGAAAATTCTTCCTCATCCATAGTGCCATCCTATGATTTCAAGGTATGGGGTTATATGTTTGATTCCTCCCCTTTTTACCTCGTTATTGGATATAATGAAGAACACATGGAAATAGTCTAATGGGTTGACTAGTGTTTCACTCTTTAAAGAGGGAGGATAATATTTGGTTTCATTATGGGAGTTTTTATAATCTAAAAATCCTTCACTTATTATAATGCTAATGTCGATGGTGCTGACCGAACAAACAAAGCTCGGAACCCCCGTTGAACCTGTTATGGTTGAGTTCTACGTGAGCAATCAGAAGAAGTAGTAGAATGATGGTGGCATGTGGTGGGACCGGCGACTGAGCGAGGTGATGACCGACACCCACCAGCTGTAAAGAAATGGCAGAGCCCAACGGTGTCATAGTAGACTAGGGTCAGTCGGCCAACAATGGTCGTGTTTGAAGTGGGGTGGCGTGCAGTGGTGGTGCACTATAGTGGATGGCTGCAACATCGAGCCATGGAAGAGGGTGGACCCACAACCAAGGGTCTGTAGAAGGTCGATCCACACAGACCGGGAAGAAGGTGTGGCACAATCTGGTTCTACTGTTGAGTAGGGTGGCACATAGTAGTGGAACACCGTACAGGAAGGTCATGGCATCGAACAACGGTGGAGAGTGGACCCACGCCCATTAGTCTGTAGAGGGCCAGTCTATGTGAAATGACAAGAATATGTGGTGCCACCTGGCATCTTAGCTTTGAATACCTGAATGGATTAGGGTGTTTAGGAATGTAGTGGTCCCCCGTGCTTGGCCATCGGGGCGAGCGTCTCAGCGGCCCGGTGTGCTGCTCCCAACTGGGTGGGCCGGGTCGAACACACGGACCAACATGCTGGACCAAGCCCAGCTAAATTGGAATGAGCCTAGCCCCTTCAGGACATTCCTAGTAGGCTAGGTCAGGTCGGTTTGGCCGTGTCAGATCGGACCCAAACCCACTTACAACTGAGTTCGCTTAAATGAGTGTATCCCCTAATGTGGATGTCCGTTTTACAAAACGTCAGTGGCACGAAAATTATTTGGAAATGGAGGTCCTTTTACCATACTCCACTTGAAATTTGGAGAATGTTTTCATTCGGAACGGTTGGATCATACTTGAATCCAACTGGGCCCTCGTCATTGAAATGCCTATAACTTTTACATCGGGTGTCCAGTTGACATCTTGTCTATTGTGTTGGAATCATTATCACATGACAGATCATCGGGTTACATCCTTTTGGAACATCATTATGGTTAAGGTATGACAGATAAGCTAAGGAGTAAAATGATAGTGTTATTTGTAATGAGAGTTAGGATGGCTATCCCCTTGATGACTCAGGGTGTAGGTTTTCCGTACTCCTATACACCGGTAGAGACGAGACTCCCCACATCCTGAGTGTGAGTTCATTTTCCTCTAAGATGGTTTTCCTATCTCTGGAGTCAGTACTCTTCTATTTTACTAAGGCATGGTTCCTCCATACATAACACATATAGAGTCATGTACTCCCCTACCGGGTAGGGTGTAGGTCCTCTATGTTAGGAGTAGGTACTCTTCTGCCAACCTATGGTGTAGGACCTCCCTATGTAGTGCTACAGTAGATTCGATACTCCACTTCTATTCTATGGTACAGGTCCACTACCCTGAGGTTGGTACTCCCCTAAAGTACTAGGGTGTGGGTCTCCCACAGTTAACAATCAACCAGTGTTGTACTCCCCTACCAGGTAGTTTGCGGGTCCTCTACCCTGGGTTCGGAACTCCCTTGATGTACTAGGGCGCGGGTCCCCAACATTGAACAAAATACCAAAGTTGTACTACCCTACCGGGTTGGGTGCTGGTCCTCACATTTTAACTAGTACTCCCACATCTCTATGTAATGATAGAGAGTGGGTCCTTCATGTGATTTGTAGTTCCCTCAACTATAGGACACATTTACGAGGAGAGGGCCCATCTACATAATGTAATCGATATCCAGGTTAGAAGTTAGTACTCCCTCAACAGACTGAGGTGCGGTCCACTTCTTACTCGAGTGACTGAGATATTGTGGGTTAGACTGGACCAGTTCTTGCCCAACATAAATTAGTGTCGAGGATTAGGCCTCTTCACTTGGTTTACCTTGGTCTTGCCTCAGGTGAAAAACTGTGATTGCGAGACCTCTAATGTTGGGCATTATAGGCAGTTCTAGCAGAATGTTCTCAATGGAGCATGTCCTTTCAAACATTTCATTAGGAACGGTTGAGATGTACCTGAGAGAGTACATATCTATGATGGGGTGCCATCAGGGATGGCCAGTTCATAGAGCATGTACTTATGATCCTTGAGTTATGATTTGATCCTTAATTTGAAAGTCTAGATATGTCTTGATTTCAGGGCCATATTTTTCTTCATGTATGAGATGAGTATATCGGGATGACCTAGGTATTTTCAATGGCAGATACCTAGTAGAGATTACCATGAATAATCATAGTGGTTTACTTCGTGTTTGATTTGTGTTATTTTTCCTTTGTGGAATTCTAAGATATCATCGAGGGTCTCTGGGACCCCTACTAAGTACTAAGTTACCCACCCATGCATGAGATTTGGCCAAACATGTTGTGTCTGGTGAAGACGTTTGATGTTTTGATAGGAGAGCTCAGGGAGCCGAGACCGATGGACATTACGACGGTGGACACTGCCCGACCAGAATTCAATCATAGCAGCAAGCCTTCTTCAGGGATCAGTGGGAAGATTGTGGAGTCTGGCGATTCATACTCACAACAAGGCAACCCTCACTTGGACATACATTGAGAGCCTCTTTAGAGAGGAGTTATTTCCCATGAATTTGCGCTCTGTATGCTTAATGGAGTTGTTGCGCCTGTAGAATGGCATCTTGATGGTATCATAGTAAATAGAGAAATTCACATATCTTTCTTACAACACTGCAGATATGGTGTGGGACCATTACTTTATGGCATTGACCTTCGAGCCGAGACTGCACTGGGAAATTTGGGCATCAGTGATACCTTTCAGCATTCTGACACATGTTGGGGTACTGGAACGAGACCTGGTGGTTGAGAGATTATTGGTGGAGGACGAGGTGGATGTGACCTACAATAGAGGTCACAAAGTAGAGGTGTGAAAATGATCCAGCAGATGAATGGATATGGGATCATGTCATAGGAGGCATACCCATGCCAAAACATAGACACATGGGTATGTGGCACAACAGCAGCACCAAAGTGGAGATCATCCACATGAGAGGAAATGTTATGCTTGTAATGGTTTGTGTCATCTCACTAGATATTTCCCAACCATTCGTACTACTACGTGTGATCTTATATACAAACATCATTAGAAGATACAGTGGTTGGATCTTGGAGTTCAGCATGTTGGCAGGAGGGGTAGAGGAGATGGAGGACCAGCAGGGGGTGGTCCCATCTAGGCTTAGGGTGTTGGAGGACGTGGGTGAGAATAGATGCACAAAGTTGTTGATCATGACCAAGAAACTCCAAAAAATGTTTGAGGTACAACATTTGTCTTTTCATTTGTTGTCATCCGAAAAAGACACTAGTGTTATACGTTCTTTTTTTCACAAGTCCACTTTGATACATTGAGGATCCTGTTAGACCATGCACTTTACCCTAACGCTTAGAGAATCCTGATGGAGGAGACCCGCTGATAGTGTGAACATGCTCTTGGAGGAGAGAGTTACGGTTGGGATCTCTTAGTCAGGGCGTCGAGACCTTACGATGTCATTCTGGGTATGGACTACTACCATTCATTCCTAGAAAGATGATATTAGGAATGAAATGCGGTATATCCACATGGTGGATAAGAGATTTTCTTTTCAAAAATGGGGGAAGGCCTAGGCAGCACGGTCTTTACTATCATAAAGAGTCCCACGTGAGTAATTCTGTGGTAGCGGAGTAAGACCATAAGATGTTTACACTGTTCAGAATAGTTCATAGCCATCAATACTCAATGCAGATGCCACAAGTGGGAGTGGTTGTGTCTTTTTTTAGGATTTTGGTGAGGCCACTAGAGGTTCTAGGCAGTGGGTGTCTAGACTCCATGACTGCAGATGTATCGTGATGCTTAGTTCTTTCTCCACATGTCGTAACTAAAGAAACAAGTGCCTATTATGGAACGATGTTGACCTAGAAAGAGTAGGACATAATAATGGTTGATCTCAGTATTCCCTCCAAGTGTGTGCTTGGAATCAACAGACGAACCTTTATTGGACCCAGTTTCTTCCCAAGAGTTTAATCCTTGGCTTTTCTAAGATGAAAAATCTAAATGTGGGGAGAATGTATGGCCTCGGAATTTCTGTGTAATTTTTTTTATACGGAACTATTTCAAGACCGCGAAATTTGACGGCACATGATTCTGAGGCCCGGAGTTCCCAGAATGATATGATGAACTTTCGTTAAGCTTAAAATAGAGTGCGTGAGTGGTTTTCTGAAAAAAAAAAATAGAATACCTCTTAAACGGGTGCCCAGATTAGAAATACCATGGCACCATTGTGTTCAGGATGGTGGGTGTACCCAAGGCGCGACTTAAGTTTAGTTGGTGTAGGCCTCCGGTTAGAAAAAACAAAATTGGCATAACCATAAATGAAGTAATTATATAAAATTATTTTATTTTTCAAATTCTTATTACTCACAAATGGTGACTCATATTAAAAATAAAATACCACCATAGAACCCGTGAGGGTTTTATTCATTTAGGCAGATACTAACATTGGTCAGCATGATCCACTAGTGGAAGTTAGTTTTTGGCCATAAAAAAAGATAATTATGTGACAAATATTTTATTGTAAAATCATTAACTTCTAAATGGTAAATCGGATTGAACATCTGAGAGTATCATAGATCTAGTGAAGAAGTGTTCGCTTTAGGAGGATAATAACCTCTACTGGTGAACGTCGAGGGTGACGATTAATAATTTTTGAACTTTTTTCTGTTATTCTTAGTAAACTAGTGGGTGGTCAATTATATATTTTAAACTAGTGCTCAGATTAAAAAACCAAGGGCACTGTTGAATCCACAGTGCCAAGATCTTCTTAAGGGAAGCCTAACATCGACCGACAAGGGTCAGATGAAAGAGTTAATTTTTGGACATTACAAAAAAATAATAAAATAACTTTTGGTTATTTTATTTTTCTTTGTACAACTGTTCGACAAACGGAGGTGAGACCACAGTGCAATGTCAAACCATTTAATGGATTGACTCATAATTTTTGTAACCACACTATTGGGAGATTTAAATGAATTTGTAACCACATGTTTGAGATAATTAAAGAATTTTATTAATTATATTCATTAAAGAACCTCATTAATTATGCGATGTGTTGATCAGGTCCTCCCCTCTATTTAAACAACTCTCGGGCCTGGGTTTTTGGCACGCAAGAGGGGAACCATTAACGAATTGTTGTGACAAATTCCACCATACTAGAATGATGTTTTGAGTGAAGGGCGTTAGAGTAATTGACAGGCGACAGAAAGTTTTAATGAACTCCTTTAGACATGGAAACTTCTTCCTCATCTACAACTCCTTCCAATGATTACAATGTAGGGGATATATGTTTGAATCCTCCCATTTTTACCCCATTCATGAATATTATGAAGAATACTGGGAAACCATCCAACAGGTTAACCCGTTTTTCTAACATTAATGTGGGAGGATAATGTGGGGTTTCATTTGCTGAGTTTTCTAATCTAATAATCCTTCCCATGATATAATGCTCACACAGACGGTGGAGGCTAAACGAACAAGGATTAGACCCTCCGTTGAACCTGTTATGGTTGCGTTCTACATGGGTGTTTGGAAGATGAGGCAGCATGATGGAGGAACAATGTGGGACTAATGACTATGGGAAGCGGTGGCCGGCACCCAACGACCATAATAGAACGACGGTTCGTGAAGGCGCTATGGAAGAAAAGGGTGGGTCAGCCAACGCCAGACGCGTTGAAGCGGGGCAGCACACTGTGGCAGTAAGCCATGGTGGAAGGCCACAGGATCGAGCTGCGGCGGAGGGAGGACAGCTGCCCAAGGTTTTTTAGAGAGCCAGTCAATATGGGTTGGCCAGGAGATGCGGCACCATCTGGCACCACTGCTGAGGTGAGGGGCTCACCCTGGAGGAAGGCAGCGGCATTGAGCCGCGATAGAGAGTGGACCCGCACCCGCAGGTCCATAGCGGTATGGTCCATAGGAACCAGCCAGGACGTGTGGCGCCACATGGAGCCATGACATTGAAAAATGGAATGGCTAAAACCATTCAGGAGGGGAGCGGTCTCCCGTGCTCGACCAGCGGGATGAGTGACTTCATGGTCGGGTAGGCCGCGCCCAACCAAGTGGGTCGGGCCGAAACCGCAGGTTGAACCTGTGGCCAAGCATGATGGACCAATCCCATCCGAACTGGGTCGAGCCCAGCCCCTTCTGGCCGGGCAGTGTGGGATGGGTTAGGTCGGTCCGACTGTGTTGTACTAAATTGGGACCCCCTTATGGCCCAGTTCTCTTAAACGAGCGTATATCCTATACTGAAATTTTGTTTGAAGAATAGTCTATGGCACCAGAACCCTAAGGGCGAGGTGGTCCTTTTGAGATACTCTACGTGACTTTCAAAGAATGTGGGAGTTTGTCTGGGTTGGATCATACCTGAATCCAACTGGGCCCTCGGCACTGCAATGTCTGTAACTCCCAGACCGGGTATCCAGTTGACGCATCCTTTTTTGAGTTGGAACCCTTATGACCTGATAGATCATCAGGTTACTTCCTTGTGGAACTTAGTGGTGGTTGAGGTATGACCGATAACCTAAAGAGCATAACCAGGGTGTTTCTTGTGGTGAGTGTTAAGATGGCTACTCCCTTCGTGAATCAAGGTGTTGCTATCCCATACTCCTAAGCTCCAGTAGAGACAAGATCCCCACATCATGAGTGTTGGTTCGTTTTATTTAGATATGGTTTTCTTATATTTGGTGTTGGATCTCTCCTATTGGACTAGGGCACATGTCCTCCATACATCACTCACATAGAGTCAGGTACTACCCTACCAGGTAGGGTGTAGGTCCTCTATGTTATGTGTAGGTACACCCCTGTGCACCTAGGGTTTCAGTCCTCCTTATGCAGTGATACAACAGATTCATTACTCCTCTGTCATGTTAGGGTGTGGGTCATGTTGCCAAGGGTCAGTACTCCCCTAATGTACTAGGGCTCAGGTCCCCCACTGTTAAAAAACTACCAAAGTTGTACTCCCCTATCGGGTATGGTGTGGGTCCTCTTGCCTGGGGTCGGTACTCCCCTAACGTACTAGGGCGTGGGTCCCCCATAGTGAACAAAATACCATAGTTTTAATCATGTACTTGGTAGGGTCCAGGTCCACACATATAGAGTAGTACTCCCTCGTCTCTGAGTAGCGATGGGGAGAAGGTCCTTTAGGGGTGTTAGAGTTCCCTCGATTGCAGGAAACATTTACGAGGATCGGGCCCCTCCACTTGATGTAATCGATATCCAGAATAGAAGATAGTACTCCCTCGACATACTGAGGTGAAGGGAACTTCTTAGTGGAGAGGCTGAGATATCGTGAGTTAGACTAGAGCAGTGCTCCCCCAACTGAACACATTGTCGAGGAGTGGGCCACTTCACATGGTTTCCCTTGGTCATTCCTGAGGCACAAGACTGTGATTGAGAGACCTCTAAATCCATTCCTTAGAGGTAGTTCTAGTAGAAATTTCTTGATGGTGTATGTCCTTTCAGATGTTCCATTAATAACGGTTGAGTTGTACCTAAAAGAGTACATCTATCATACAGGTGCCATGAGGGATGGATAGTTCACGGAGCTTGTGCTTTTGATCCTTGAGTTATGATTTGAGCCTTCTATGGAAATCTTGAAATTGATTGACGTATGGACCTTATGTATCTTTGTGGTTGAGATGAGTATATATGGATGTCCTAGATGTATGAAATGGATGAAATCATAGTAGAGCTGACTATGCATAATCATTGTGGTTTACTTAGTGGTTTTTTAGTGTTATTTTTCCATTTTGGATTTATGAGAGACAATCGAGGGTCTCGAGGTCCCCTATTAAGTACTGAGTTACTCACCCATATATGGGATTCTACAGCACCTGTTGTGTCTCATTTTGATGTTCGACATTTTGATAGGGGTGCTCAGGGAGACAGGACTGACGATCATTACGACAGTGGACATGGTGGCCTTGGACCATGAGGGGTCCAGTAGGACCAGGAAGACATGACATACTACTTCGGCTTCCAGTAGCTTCTCTACTCCAATGATCTGGTGGGATCTTCCACAGACGATCATCGATGCTTCATCTATACCTTGTTGTTTTCAGTTCTTTTGATAGGCTTATGTATTGTCCCAGTTACAACACTTAGTGCTTTACTTGATGTTGAACTCTAGATTCTAATTATTTAGTGTTCACCTTTCATCTTTGTGGTTTTTTTGTGAGTGCGTGTGCGTACAAGTATCTACGAAAATTCCTCCCAATTGTAGGTTGATGCCTTCGAAGCTAGTTTCCAACCCCTGTCATTTAGGAGGCGGGCTTGGTGTATGCCATGGCACGAGCCTCAAGGGATAGGTTGTGACATTTTCCCCTTGTCATGTGGCTCAAATAATAGACCATATTTTATAAAATGTAGTATAGGGTTAATATATGAATAGAAAATTTATTTTTTACAAGTGAAAAGGTTATTTTATACTTTACCTTTAATGTTTAGTCCCTTTTTGAACAAACTTTCCTTTTTAACCGTTGTAATTAATTTAAATTACATTCATTAATATATATGTTTCAAAAATAATTTGAAGTTATTTTAAATTATAAATTATAATTTTTCCTAATATGGAATCTATTTCTTCAAATTGAAATCACATAATTGAATGAAAATATTTTCAAATTAATCCTGCATATAGTATGATAATACTGGTTTTTAAAGTAAAAATGTTCAAAATATTGCTATGTTTTTATTTATAATTTCAAATTCAAATAAATCCCAAGGACATAATTTGGAATAAATGATGTATAATTTATATATTTATACTTTAAAACAAATTATAAATATAAATTTACCTGATAAATAATATAAATTAAAAATAACATTTGAATTAAAATATATTACTTTTCACTATTAAAACAAATTACAAAAACTACATTATTCAATCTAGGACATCACATGGGCCATTGGTAGGTGATACACCCTTGTCGCCCATCAGTTTCGGGTTCATGTCTCGCGGCCTTGTCCGGCGTGACAGGTTATCACATAACCTCCAGGTTGTCCTTTTTATGGAAATAGAAAAATAGTCCCAAACTAAATTTATCCAAAATACTTATTTCTTAACACATAGTACAAAATTTATAAGGATGGTAAACACAATGAAGATCATTTTTCCCACGTAATAACATGTGAACTCTTTCATCATGTATTCTTTTAAAACACTAAATCATCCTAAATTAACATAAAACCTTATTGATTACATTCATGCTCCCTTATTCCTTATAGAATACTTGATATACTCCTTCAATCCAAAATTTTTGTAAAATCCTACAATGATATAATATAAAAATCCTTAATCAGTTTCAAAGTAGATAAGATTATCTAATATAATTTATCCAAATAAATCATGTATTATTCCAAAATCACTACCATAGTATCATAACAATATTATAGTTTATCTTTCTCTCAACCATATATTTTCCAAATATTTAACCTGTTATTGAGTCACATTTCTTGGTTCCCTACAATATCAAGTCCAAAATGAAATAGTAATGCATTACAATCCTTATATAATCTGTAATTCTTATAACATATAAATCATTAATACAATACTCAAATGAAACAATACTTTAAAAACAACGTAAGAAATCTAATCATTCCTCTTAGTCTTTGGTAGTATCATAACTTTATTATTATCCAATAGCAGCATATTGGGTATACTCTGATGATTAGGACATTGATTAATGTAGTGTCCCAACTCCTTGTAGATGTAGCATAGTACATTTAAAACATTTTTCTTACCCTTGAAATCATGAACATAGTGTCATTTTTCTCCACACATATAACAAACACCCATTCCCTTCAAGCATTTACCAAGGTGATTCTTTCCACAATTATCACATGTGGGAAAATCCTTTTTTCCCTCTTCCCATTATCCATATTTATATCTTTAATCATTTTCTTCTCTTACTTCCCTTCAAATCCATAGGACTCATAGAATTCATTACTTTTCTTATTAACACATGATACTACTTCTTCATATGTTTAGAATAAATTGTATACAATTTCCCTTCTATATGTTGGCTAAATACCGTGAAATATATGATCCTTCTTACTCTTTGAATCATACGTATTGGTGGATTTCACATTCTTTCTACTGGGTGTCATTTCTATATAATGGAATACAATAGGTCAGTTTATGAATTGAAATTAATAATTACATAATTGTAAAATACCTAACATAAATTTAAATGTTTATGGATATAATCCATAATCATAAAAATTGTTTTCCTTGAGGATGTATATACTCATACGAACTTCATAATGGTTTAAAAAGAAAATGAGAATTATCATATGCATATCCCCCAAGAGTGTCGTAACCAAGATTGCAACATGGCCTGTTTTCGTGCACCAGTTTTTGTTCGAGTCTAGCTCAAAGCTGTGTTTTCAGGTTTTACCCCTAGGTGCATCTGTTCTAGAGCTGCCTCTACCTGCTCGTATCCAGACAGGGATCTAATTTCATGGAAAACTCACAAAATATCTACAATACCAATATTCTAGGATGTTATTCTATTGAATTTGTTCGTATCTTATTCATATCAAGATTTCTTGAAGTGTTTTATTTGTAATATTGAATTTTTTCGTATCTTATTCCTATCAAGATTTTTGGGTGAATTTAAAAATATTGGATTATATTTATATGTAATACATATTTAAATAATATTATTCAAAAATAGTAATTAATTTTATTTATTATGATAAAATTCATTTCTTAGCATTAATTTTTTAGAAAAACATTCCTCTAAAATTTAATTGGTCCTTAATTCATTTTCAAATTAAATTGTAACCAATGAATTCAAAATTTTATTTTAATAAGACAGATTTTTTTGAATTCATAAATACCATCATAACGACTATGTTATATCATATTATATTATATAATAAAATTTTTAATAATAATTTTTTTAAACATGGTTATTTGTGTTACACAAGACATCAACGAAGGCCAGTCTTTCATGTAACATAAGATAAACTCTGTGTTTATGTAGAACAATATAAACATTATGTTGACTGTATTTCATGGGGAACTCATTTTTCACATAACTTAAGCCAGTGTTAGTGGTTTTATATAAAAAAATAAACTATAAGTGTTTGTTGAAATGAAAAATTTTAAAAAAATTAAATTAATATGAAAATAATCTCAAAATTTTGTGGTGTTACATTCTAATCTAGTTAAATTGATTTTTCCAAATAAATTCATTTGGGTTATCGGTGGTTTAATACTATAATGTTCCATTCATAGAAATCCACATTAAAATAAATTATATTAAAACATCTTTTAAAAATGGAATGTGGGAAACATAATGACTACTTAAGGAAAAATATAACATGGTCTCCATATATCAGAACATATGTGTAAATGAATACATGGAAATAGAAGAGAAGTATAAATATCAAGTTCTGATGGTGAGTGATAGAGAACTTGGCTAGTAGAAAGTTAACGATCACAATGCTAAAATCTGATATTATCTAAGGGGACATTTGATTCATTAGAAACATAATTAATATTACTTTTTTTGATTTGAGGTCATTTTTGCTAATTTTGAAAAGCTATCACAATAATATGAACATATATTATTTAATTAAATTCCTTATGCACAATCTAAGCATTTTATAGTGTGTTGATCAATTCCCACATCATCTCTTACTCTAATGAATGAATGTGGTCGTATTTTTTCAAGAAGAAATAAATGATCAAGATATTTATATTTAAAATTATTTGTCATTCTACCTATCAGAGAAAAAATTTATCACATTTTATATAATATGATTAAATCCTTTTATAGAGATATAACACTTTAGTGTCACAAGCATCAATTGAATATTTACATAAACATTCTAAAACATGTTATCCTTATAACCCATATTAAATATAAAAATAAAATAAATTAGAAAGAATGAAATGAAATCATCTTAACATTGTTCCCCCATATATCTCAATGTAGCTCTTGGTTGTCACATTAACAACATGTGAATACTATAATTGTACATTATCCTGAAACATGGTTATAAGTTGAATTACCATAAATCATTTTGGAATACATGAATGATAACATATTCCAATGATTAATGGATATATTACATAATCTCAAGAAGTTTTAATCATCATCCATGATAAAATACAAAAATAAAAAAAACAATAATCATTTCTAGGGAAATCAGAAAACCCTATTTTAATATATCTATATCAATCATATCATTTTCCAAATCTAAGAAAAATTTTATCAACATCAGGGACTCACTAAGTTATACCATCCCTAAGAAAATTATAAAATTTCCATTAAATAAATTATCTAGTTGATTGAGATTATTAATTTTTTCTACAAATCCAAAATAAAAAACATATACATAATTATTTATATACCATAATTCTTGAATTATTATACATATAAACATTAATCATCCAGTTTTATTCTCAAATCATTAATTAGGATTCCTTAGTATATCCCTCAATACCAAATTCTTATAATATGATATATGAATCATGTGTTAATTTTATGTAACCTCAACCTAACCATGCTTCATACAATTAATGTAAATAATACTCAAATGACATCCCATACAGTTCAAATATTATTTGTGGTCTCATTAACTTCATCAGTATAACAAATCATTGTGGACCATCCTGATTCTATTCATGAGATTTCCCCTTTGAAAATTTATTTTCATAATACCCCTACATTCTAAATCTGATACATGCAATGTTAACCCAGTTCCTTCTAGTTCCCATATTTATTATAACTAGAAACCATAGGGTGAGAAATACATTTGATAGAATAAAACAAAATTTGACACCTAGACCTTTTAAATTAATTTATTTTATTAATTTTCTTGTCATCGGGTATCCATGTTGAGGTTCGAGTTGAAATCTAGTTACAATTTTGAGTTTAATTGAAAAGTACATGTTTTGGCCATGGAATCCCGAGGCACACCAGTAGATCTCGGTTTGGATGTTGCACGGATTCCCCCAGGTCAATATGTGATTTGTCTGATGTTCAATGTAAATAAATAAAATAAAACAACAATTATATAAATAAAACTAAATGAGTAATGAAATGAAAATATAATAAAATAAGTAAAGTGTAACAAAATTTAAAGAATAATTTTAATAATATTACAATTATTATTTAAGAATATTATTATCATTATTATTATCAATGTTAATAATATTAATATTATTATCAATATTATTGATATTATTATCATTGGAATTCATAATATTAATCTTAATATTATGATTTAGAATTTAATTATTATTATGTTCTTAGTATTGTTATTAATATTATTAGGTTATTATTATATTTTTTTATTTATATTAATTAATAAACATTTTTTAGGGTTTCATCCCCTCTCCCTCACCCCTCTATCCCCCCATTCCACGTACCCCTCCCCTATTCCTTAGGCCACGATGCTGGATTACCATGTGCACAACCCTCTTATGCCGATTGGCCTCCCTCTTCTCTATTAGTACCTCCTCGTATTGTCTCCCTTTTCTATGTGGGCACACTAACTCCTCCTTCTGTGACCTTCCAGCCAACCCTGCACCCCCTTGTGCGACCCACCAGCAAACCCTGCGCCCTTCTCGATGTGATTCCCCTATCGACGCAACCCCTACCGGCATGACCTCCGGTGAACTACCCCCCCCCCCAATGTGCGGATCCCTTATAGAGGCCTCACTCATGCACGATCAACCAGTAGTAAGACACTTCCCCTATTCTTAGGTTTTCATGTTTTTCTCACTGCTAGGGTTCCATTTTTAGGATTCTTTCTTGATATTTTTGTTATTTTCTCTTCAATTATGGTCATTAATTTGATACTTTAGGTATTATTGATATCTGTATGGATTTCGTAAAGTTTGTTGATAACATTCTCCACGAAATGTTGGTGATTCTATGTCTAAACATTGATGATAAATTCATATTTCTATTTTTTTCATTTTTTCTCATTCTATAAATAAATAATACACTGTGAATTGTGTTTATGAAATTTCTGAAACGATTTTGAGTAAGAAATGGATTCCTAATGAATGATAAGGGCTTGTTTTGTGTGTTTGGTAAGGTAATGATTTCATAAAAAGGGTATTTTGCGGATGATTGTATGTTTTCAACGGAAATTTTAGAATATAACATGTTATATGTTTTATGTATCTGGCGCAGTTGTGGTTTTAGAAATTGTTTATTAAGAAATTGGTTTGAAAATAGAATTTCTACATGGAATTGGGTATATTTTTGGGGTAATCCCTTGTATTGTAATTTAATAATGATTTATAAATTTTGAAAATGATTAATTAAATTGAACAGGGGGTATGGAACATGTTTTGGATTTTTTATGGTGATTTTGTAATGCCTCGACCCCAGTTTCCCAGAGTTGGTGCATTATTTTAATAAATTATCATTATTACAAGTAGTCAAGTCCCGAATAACCAATCGATTTAACAGTCTTGGAAAATAGTTTACATACATGGACGTTACGCTACACATTAAAAAATAAAACACAACATAAATGATCCTTTGAGAATGCCATTAATCCCATAGCTTATCCTGACTTATCAATCATAATACACTTTATGGAATCCGAAGAAAATTAAAATAGAGAAAATGGTGTGCCCAGATGCTCAGTAAGGATAACAATATAGAGGAAACATTCATAAATAAGCATAGAGATATATAGAAATTTATAAGACTAAAACTAAAACCTTTTAAAATTAATCATCAGCATAATATGTAAAAGATACAACAAAATTATTCCATTTACTTATTCACATGGATATTATACTAGTTGAATAATCACATGCAATATCAATATCCATTTTCATAATGATGTAATGCATAATGCGAGACTTTCATAATCACATAGTCAAGGCCTTATGCCAAGACTACAAATAAAATTTTGTCAAGGCCTTGGGACAAGACACTAGTTTGTCTCATGAGACCTACCGATGCATCAAGGATATATAGCAGGATCCACCTGACACTTTCTATGTTCAATGCGTTTCTCATATGAAAAGGTTTAATCATTACATAAACATTTGTATTAAAACAGGCATACAAAATTTCAAAACATTAACCATAAACCCATGAATTTTATAAACATAACAAATCCACATTCAAACATATCACAATACATTCAATACAATATGAAAGATTTTTATCATAATAAATCATCTTCAAACATGTTTAAAATCCATCAAAGTATTTTTACATAGATGAAAATGATTTGTAAAACACATTGAGAGAAATATCCTTTTTTTCATGAAAACATTTAAAATTCACACAATTCAGAAAGGAAGACATTTATAGATATTTTTTTAATAAATTTTTCCCATAACACATTAAAACTTTTGAATGTAATTTACATTTTAGAACATTCATTTTCATTTAAATAAATCCTTAAAATCATTTTGAAAATATGGATATTATTGAGAATGGTTTAGAATAATAAATCATTAGAACATTTAAAATGTTATTTGATTAAAAAGAACCTTAAAAATAATCCCTTTGAAAACTATTTTATGAAATATGGAAATGGATAATAAATTTTTCCTAGTAGATACTTACATAAAAACAACCTCTGATAATAAAGAGATTTTAAAATTATCCTTTACCTTGAACTTTCCTTTGGTCGAGGGTACGTTTAACCTCTTGTATAATGACCATTGAATGTTAGTAGATTATACAAAAACCAAAATAATATTTATTATATCATACATGATTCATTTATTACAATATACTACCTATTTAATAATGATTTTCATGTAAAATTAACATTTCGTGTAATAATCTCTTTCTTTATCGTACATATTTTAACTTGTTATTCTTGATCGTATCATTTAGATCAAGATTTAAATACTTCAAGAATATAAAACATGATTTATAAATCATACATATTTAGAATATAAATATTTTCAATAGAAAGATATATGAAATGGAAAACACCCTTTATGGAGATGGTAGGTCGTACGTACGCATAAACGTTGTTTCTGTTTTCACATCGTATAGAATGGAAGTAAGTGAATATGATATATATAAGTACATAAATAAATAAATAAATACATATATATATATATATATATCCAGTAGCATAATTATTTCATATATTACATACTTATTAGTAATATATATTTTTATAATCGTCGATGAATGGTTTACTTGGACATGAATCTAATCGCGTCGTGGAGACGGTAATCTGTACGTATGCACGAGAGACAATGTCATTTCTTTAAAGGTGTGGAATTGGATGGTATATTAATTTTAAAGAGACCATAGAATGTTATTTTCCTTATTTATATACATATTACTTGTCAATATATCCATCCATATAAGATAGTGTTGAATAATAAATTACACCACGGTGTGGAGATAGTAAGTCGTAGGTACGCCCGAATGGAGACATTATCATTAAAAGGATAAATAAAATAATAAATACGGTTGTAAAATATTCATAATTACATAAAAGAATATATAAGGTGCTGGAGTTATTATTTTTGTATCGTTATAACCAAGAAAGAGTATGTTGAAGAAGAAATGATCTTGAAAGAGGATTGTGAAATCATTACCTCTTCATCGGGTTCATCCATTTAATTTGATCAAAATGGCTCCATAGGATGGCTTTATGATAAAAATAAGGCCTATAGGATTAAGGGTGGATATTTTGGTGGATATTTAGGCAGGATTTTGCTGAGCCAAATGGCTTTGAATTTTTGAATTTTAGAGAAGGGGAAGTGCCCTTTTATAAGAGGGGTGAGGGGCACATTATGAAACACATAAAATATTATTTTATAATAAAATCATTTTCAGTTTCTAATGGATCAAAAATATATTATTTAAAGGATACAGTTGGTATGGGTATACATCCACTCAACCAATAGGTTTTAGACATGTTAGGTTGACTATATTTACCATGTCTTTTATATTTAACTCTTAGTTAAATAGTTTGACATTTAGCATGTCTATTTTTATTTTATTATTATATGTTTAATAAACATATTATAAACTACCAAGAGAAACCCAAGTGGTTAATTAATGATAAAAACATAATTACATAAGTCTTTTGGCCAAAAATTATATTTTTTGAAATAGAATATCAATTAATAATATAATATTTGTTTTAAAAACTCTTTTATGTCTATTTGGACACTATTGAGTATGTTTTTTCTAAATTCATAACAGAATTATTAATATGATAAAAATTCATCCATCCACCCCTAATATGTCATATTCATCAATAAAATTATTGTAATTTATAAAAAGTCTAATATTAAATTTATTTTGATATATATAATGTCAATTATTTTGATCTTTCATTAATACATTAATTACCGCATCATCATTATGTCATAAATAATTTTAATTATATAATGTATAAAAAATATAAATAAAATACCCTTATGTAGGAAATATTTTTAGCTCTATAATGAATATTTATAGTCGAATTTATCTTATGATTAACGGTATATTAAAAATGGTTTAGTTATTAAACATTGAATTTAACACTTTTAACTCTTCTTTGAATTAAATAATACTAAATGTCCCAATCTAAACCAATTTTACCCAAAGGATAATATTTTATTCATATGGTTGTTTTTGGTCGAATTACACTTATCCAATAGAATTAGGACATGTGTTATGGTAATAATAATATAATTTTTACCTTTAATTACCCTATTTAATTTTGAACACGGTAAATAAAATTCAAAAGTAACTATTTACCAAAAAATATTTTCATCTTATTGAACTACATTATACATAATGATATTAACCGTGTCTCTCAGATTTTTTAAATTCAACTCAAAAAAGTGGTAAAAACAATTTATGTAAATTTGCAAATGCTCCTAGGATGTTGGTAAAATACGATAAAAAGTTCAATAAAATTTTTATACATCTAGAATTTTTATAAACTAACTCCAATGAATTAAATTTAACATATATAGGTATTATGTATCTAATTTGACCTATAATAAATTTAAATAAAATAAATAAATATTTAAATAAAAAGTCAGTTTTAAACAATAACTCAGTGCTTTTCACTATTCATAAAAAATTCAATGTTTTCTGGAAAATACCAAAATTTCACCCTAATCTAATTTTGAAATTATGAATTCAAAAATTAACTATAGTTTACCATATTCAAAATTTAGAGGTTACTTTTATTAATTAAAAATTAATTCTCATTGTCAAAACCAAAAAGAGTGTTTTTATGAAATAATAACTAATAAAAGATTGATACTTGTGTGTGTTCAATTTCAAAGTTAAACTATTGCCAATGAATAAAATTAGATTAATTGGTAAAAATATAATCTATATATAATCACAAACAATTATAATGTAGAATTTAACACTACAATTTATTTTGATTATAAAAGTTGTTTTTAGTTAAAATATAGTATTTTTTAATTTTCACCAAAATATGAAAGTTCTCAGAAAAGCACCCAAAATTTATTGAAACTAAATTATTATATCCCAATTATAAATAAGAAGTTTATTTTGTCATATTAAATATATAAAAGTTTCAAATATTGGTTTTAGAAATGGTTTTCCATTAAAAGGTGGTAAAATTGCATTTTAAAAAATACTTCTTTTATCTGAAAAAGTGATTTTGTTTTTTAATTATGTCTAAGAAACTCATAATATGGATTATAAAATTAAAAGGATTATATAAAGTTAAAAATTTAGTTAATACAATTGATAACCTCTTTTGAATGGATAGTTTGGTAAGTAATGGTGTGCTGGAATTCAGTGTTGCGTGTCGTGCATGTTATTGAATTACTTTTAAGAAATAAAGTACTATCAAATCGCAGGTTGTTATATTCTTCCCTCCTTCAATAAATTTTGACCTCTAAATTTGAAAATGTTTTTCAAAAATAAATTTTTGAAAAAAGAAAATACCTTTTTGGTTAAACCTACATTGGAAATTGGGAGAATAATATTTGGTCTTAATAAGAGGGAAAGGGGAATGAAAAAGTCACCACCAAATTATGATCTCGATTAGAAGAACATTGGTGGAAATTAGAGACACATAATTAAAGGAAAAACGTAAATATTAATAGTGATTGATTGAGGTCATCAGTCACAAAAAAATTGTCGAATTGAGGGCCTCAAATCCATCAATCTATGATGAATTAAAATATCATTCACTCAACAAAACATAAGGTATTAGGATAACACATTTTTAGTTTTATGACCCCTTACCTAATGTTTAATAATTAATATCTTCATAGAATAAGAGAAGATAAAAATATATAATTGACAAGTAGAGTTCCATCCTTTAACTAATTTCTACCACAAACTCATCTCTCACTTTAAAAGATAATAGAAGTTAAAAATATATTCTATTTATACAATCCTTATGGGTTCAAAAAAATTTATAATTCACCTACCAGAACATTACAAAAACTACATTATTCAATCTAGGACATCACATGGGCCATTGGGAGGTGATACACCCTTGTCGCCCTTCAGTTTCGGGTTCATGTCTCGCGGCCTTGTCGGGCGTGACGGGTTATCACATGACCTCCAGGTTGTCCTTTTTATGGAAATATAAAAATAGTCCCAAACTAAATTTATCCAAAATACTTATTTCTGAACACATAGTACAAAATTTATAAGGATGGTAAACACAATGAAGATCACTTTTCCCACGTAATAACATGTGAAATCCTTCATCATGTATTCTTTTAAAACACTAAATCATCATAAATTAACATAAAACCTTATTGATTACATTCATGCTCCCTTATTCATTATAGAATACTAGATATACTCCTTCAATCCAAAATTTTTGTAAAATCCAACAATGATATAATATAAAAATCCTTAATCAGTTTCAAAGTAGAAAATATTATCTAATATAATTTATCCAAATAAATCATGTATTATTCCAAAATCACTACCATAGTATCATAACAATATTATAGTTTATCTTTCTTTCAACCATATATTTTCCAAATATTTAACCTGTTATTGAGTCACATTTCTTGGTTCCCTACAATATCAAGTCCAAAATGAAATAGTAATGCATTACAATCCTTATATAATATATAATTATTATAACATATACATCATTAATACAATACTCAAATGAAACAATACTTTAAAAAAAAACGTAAGAAATCTAATCATTCCTCTTCGTCTTTGGTAGTATCATAACTTTATTATTATCCAATAGCAGCATTTGGGGTATACTCTGATGATTAGGACATTGATTAATGTAGTGTCCCAACTCCTTGTAGATGTAGCATAGTACATTTAAAACATTTTTCTTACCCTTGAAATCATGAACATAGTGTCATTTTTCTCCACACATATAACAAACACTCATTCCCTTCAAGCATTTACCAAGGTGATTCTTTCCACAATTATAACATGTGGGAAAATCCTTTTTCCCTCTTCCCATTATCCATATTTATATCTTTAATCATTTTCTTCTCTTACTTCCCTTCAAATACATAGGACTCATAGAACTCATTACTTTTCTTATTAACACATGATACTACTTCTTCATATGTTTAGAATAAATTGGATACAATTTCCCTTCTATATGTTGGCTAAATACGGTGAAATATACGATCCTTCTTACTCTTTGGATCATACGTATTGGTGGATTTCACATTCTTTCTACTAGGTGTCATTTCTATATAATGGAATACAATAGTTCAGTTTATGAATTGCAATTAATAATTACATAATTGTAAAATAACTAACATAAATTGAAATGTTTATGGATATAATCCATAATCATAAAAATTGTTTTCCTTGAGGATGTATATACTCATACGAACTTCATAATGGTTTAAAAAGAAAATGAGAATTATCATATGCATATCCCCCAAGAGTGTCGTAACCAAGATTGCAACATGGCCTGTTTTCGTGCACCAGTTTTTGTTCGAGTCTAGCTCAAAGCAGTGTTTTCAGGTTTTACCCCTAGGTGCATCTGTTCTAGAGCTGCCTCTACCTGCTCGTATCCAGACAGGGATCTAATTTCTTGGAAAACTCACAAAATATCTACAATACCAATATTCTAGGATGTTATTCTATACTAATCCTCAAATTCTATCTTAGGGTAATGTTCTCTTATTAGAGTTTAACTAAATCTATTTCCAAGGTAGTTTCTAAACTTCCACTGATACCAACTTTAACGTTGTGACCCCAGTTTCCCAAAGTCGGTGCATTATTTTAATACATTGGAATGATGACAAGGAATCAAGTTCCAAATGACCGATCAGTTTAGTAGTCTTGAAAAATAGATTACATAAATGAACGTTACATTACACATTAGAAAATAAAACACAACATAAATGATTCTTTGAGAAGGCCATTATTCCCCAAGCATAACCCTGCTTATCAATCATAATACACTTATTGGAATCCGGATAATTTAAAACATTGAAAGGGGTGAGCTCAAATGCTTAGTAAAGATATCAATATAGCTGAATAATTCACAAATAATCATAAACATTTAACATAATGTATATGACTAAAACAAAAGAATTTTAAACATAAACTTCAGCATAATATTTAAAAGATATAATAAAATATTTCCATTTACATATTCACATTGTTATTCTAATTGTCGAATAATCACATGCAATATCAATAGCCACTTTCATAATGATGGAATTCATAATTCCAGACATTCATTACCACATAGTCAAGTCCTTGTGCCAAGACTACAAATAATATTTTTTCAAAGACATGTGCCAAGAACTAGTTTGTCTCATGAGACCTACCAATGCATCAAAGAGTATAGCGGGCTCCACCCGTCACTTACTAAGTCCAATTCATTCCTAATATGAAAAGGCTTAAACATAACATAAACGTTTTTATTAAAACTGGCATACAAAGTGTTAATACTTTACCCATAAACAATGGATGGTATAAAAATAAAACTTACCTAGTGAAACATATCACAAAAACATCAACACAATATGGATGATTTGTATCATAATAAATCAACATCAAACAAGTTTAAAATCCATTAAATTATTTTTGACATATATGAAAATGATTTGTAAAACTCTTTGAATCAAATATCCCTTTTTCATGAAAACATTTAAATGTCACACAATTTAGAAAGGAAGAAATTTAATGAAATGTTTGAATCAAAGTGTCTCGTACAACTTTGAAACTTTGTAATGTAATAAAAATTTTATAACATTCATATCCATTAAAATAAATTTTTCAAACCATTTTGAAAACATGGACATTAATGAGAATGGTTTTGAAGAAGAAATCATTAAAACATTTAAAATGAGGTTTTAGTAAAATTCACATAAAAATAATCCCTTTGAAAACTATTTAATGAAATATGGACATGGATAATAAATTTGTCTCAGTAGATACTTATGTAAAAACAACCTCTGATAATAAAGAGATTGTGAAATTAACCCTTACCTAGCACTTTCCTTTGGTCGAGGGTATGTTTAACCTCTTGTATAATGAACATTTTATGTTATTAGATTATACCAAAACCATATTCATATTTATTATATCATAAATGATTCATTTATGACTTTATACTACCCATTTAATAATTATTTTCATGTTAAATTAACATTTTGGGTAATAATCTCATTCTTTATCGTACATATTTTAACATGATATTCTTGATCGTATCATTTAGGTCATGATTTATGTACATCCAGAATAAAAACCATGATTTATAAATCATACATATTTATAATATAAATATTTATAATAGGTAGATATATGAAGTGGAAAACAGTATTTATGGAGATGGTAGGTCGTACGTACGCATAAATGATGTTTCTGTTTTCATATCGTATTGAACGGAAGTAAGTGAATAACACATATGTTAGTACATAAAAATAAATAAATATATATATATATATATCTCCAATAGCATTATTATGTCATATATTACATACTAATTAGTAATATATATTTTTATAATCGACGATGAATGGTGAACTTCGAAATTAATCTCATCGTGTCGTGGAGACGGTAATCAGTGCATACGCACGAGTAATAATATCATTTCTATAGAGGTGTAGAATTGGATGGTATATTAATTTTAAATAGAAATTATCATTTTTTTAAATTATTTATATACATATTACTCATCCTTATATCCATCCAAATAAGATAGTGTTGAATAACAAATTACACAGCGGCGTGGAGACGGTAAGCCATATGTATGCACTCATGGTGACATTATCATTCGTATGATGTATAAAACAATTAATATATTTGTTCCATATTTATAATAACACCACAGTATATATAAGGTACCTGATTTATTATTTTTGTATGGTAATGACAAAGAATGGGTAAGTGGAAGAAGAAACGAACTTGAAAGAGGGTGGTGAAATCATTACCTATTCTTCGGGTTCTTCCTTTTGATTTGATAAAAAGGGCTCCTTAGGTTGGATTTCTGATAAAACTAGGGCCTCTAGGATTAATGGAGGTTTTTTTGGGGGATATTTTGGCTGGGTTTGGATGATAGAAATTGCTTTGGAGGTGTGTTTTGAGAGAAGGGGATGTGCCCTTTTATAAGAGGGGTGAGGGGAACCTTAGGAAAAGCATAAAATATTAATTTATAATAAAATCTTTTTCGGTTTCTAATGTCTCTGAAATGTATTATTTAATTTATTAGGTGGGGATGGGTCTAAAACCACTCAACCAATAGGTATTAGTCATTTTTGGTTCACTATATTATCTTTATCATTTATTTTTAACTCTTAGTTAAATAGTTAGGTATTTACCATGTGTCTTTGTATTTTTATATTATATGGTTAATTAAATTACTATAAACATCTAAGATAACCCCAAGTAGTTCATTAATGTTACACCTATCTTTACATATGTTTTTGGGCCAAACCGTAGATTTTTTAGGAATAGAATATCAATTAATAATATAATATTTGTTTTAAAAACTCTTATATGTAAATTTTGAAACAATATGGTATTTTGTTTTTACTAAATTCATAATATCATTATTACTTCGAATAAAATTCATCTAACTAACCCTAATATGTCATATTAAACTAGAAAAGTAGTTTAATTTATAATATGTCTCAAATTACATTTATCTTGATATTTATAATATCAATTATTTTGATCATTCATTAATACAGTAATTACTGCATCATCATTGTATCATAACTTTTATTATTATTTAATGTCAGAAAAATATAAATAAAATACCACTATGAATAAAACCATTTTATAATTCTAATGAATATTCATTGTACAATTTATCTTATGTGTATCCCTATATTAAAATTTTTTAGTTATTAAACATTAAATTTAACACTTTTAACATCTCTTTGAATTAAATATTAATAAATGTCTTAATCTAATCCAAAGTGGACCTAAAGGATCATATTTTATTCCTAAGGTTGTTTTAGGTTGACTCACACTTATCCAATATAATTAGGACATGTTTTTAACCATAATGGTTAGCTTATTATAAAGGGTCGTAGTTATTTTAGATAAATTTAATGTGTTTAATATAGAATAAATAAGTATATATTAATATTTACACTCCTTATAAGAAAGTATATGATGATTTTCTAATATACATAAACTGAATTTTTTGTTTTTATTAAATGGATGGATCTATCAGGAACCAAAGTAACAATGGATGTGTAGAAAACTCTAATGGTTTTTAGAATGAAAAACAAAATGAAATGGGATCTAAAATGAGAAGTCTTGTGGTTATTATTAACCAACTATCTAGAGTCATGATTGACCACTTGAACCTTAGGTATTTTTCTAATGCATAATATATGTGAGAAACGAATCCCTATAGATGATCAGGTAATAATCATAATGGTATCTATTTTTAAAAACCTACGTGTCAAGGATGTGGAAAGAAACACCTAGTAAAATGATTCAATGGGATGGGAAGATGTAATAGATGTGGTAATAATATTCATAAAGAAATAATATTCCATAGAAAAATGAATCATTTAGTACGCTCTAGGAAACAAAAAGAAGTTATTTTTGAAGGATCATTTGAATGTTTTAAATGTGGTGTGCATTGTCATTACACAAAAAGATAACCTATGAAGAAGTTTTAAGAATGAGATTAGTAGGACTCTAAAAATATATGTTTACCAATGACTAATGTCTTTCAAATTGAGGATGATAAAATTGATAATGACCAATGAAAGGTATGGATTAATTATTAGTAGATGATTTGACATTATTGAATCTTAGGATATGATTCTTGATTTTGTTTATAGGAATGAAGTATTACAGAATATGTAGGAAAATAATGGATAAAGGATCATGAAGAATGTTTAATGAGTATGAATTCTAAATATAAGAGATTAATGAGTTATGTTAGAATTTAGGATGATGAAATTCTTAAATGTATTAAGAATCCTTTGATGATGGGATTAATATAAAATATTTTTTTTGGTATATGTAACCCTCAAGTCTGATATGTGAAAAGGATATTCAAGGAAGAATTATGTTTTCTTGTATGGACATAATGGATAACCATATGTGTTCATGTGTGCTTTTTTGAGGTAATTAATGGTTAATACATTTTGGGAAGAAAAATGAAATGTATTAGAGGGCCTTTGAGATTAAAATAGGCAATGGTTATTTTTGAGGAAATTATATTATTTTCATAATGTAATAAGAATGATATGGTTTTTGAAATAGGACAAACCATGGTATTGGTGACCACCTGCCGTGTTAGGAAAGGACATGAGAATCGAACCCACAACCAAAGGGTGACAAGTTGGGTTCGCCTAGCACTGGACTATGTAAAGCCCCTAGTTAGTATGACTTATTATTTTTAGTTAAATTATTTTATGAATCAAGAATAAGTTGATTATGGAAATTATGTTTTATCAAATGTATATCTGTAGTATAGGAAAAGGTTTTGGTGATTAAGTGATAAATGTTATTTTGGAGGATGTTCTATATTTTGGGAACACTATATGCCAAAAAAAGAATATTGTTGGATATAATTTGTGGAGTAATGGTTGAAATTTTATTTTTGAAAAATCTATTTTTTATTGTGTAAATATGGTGATTTGGGTTATCTAGGGAAATCGTTAACCTGTCTTAGAGAATATGTGATTAGGTTAATTAAATTTTAGTATGAGACATTAAGAGTAGTCGATATTATTTGGAGATAAATGTTACGATTTAAAATGGAATACTATGTGATCAAATTCTTCTGAGTTTTGGGTATCAATATTAGTTTGGATTATTTTGAATAATTTAAAGGAAATTTTTTTATTGAATGGTCTTTTTTTTTGCTCTGTGTATTGTTTATTCATTTTGGCAATTAAGAGTTGTATTTATTTTCTTTTTATAAAGGATTATCATTTTAGGAGATTACATGATCTAGTACTAACCATTCCGGTATTGGTTATTTTATAATGATAGGAGAAATATATAGGTCATATTTTGTGTATTATTTGATTCTCTAGATGTTGATTCTAGAACTTCATGTGAGACCATGTCATCATGAATACTCATCGATTTGAGAAAAGAAGAGTTTGTTGTGGAAATTTAGTAAAGGATGAATGTCTACATGACATGTTAGTATGTTTACTAATGTTCATATTCAATCACATATATAAATTCCTCAAAATTATTAAAATAAATTTAAAATAAAAAATGTTGCCCTTTTACTTTTCATACTGGGGAATCAACGACTGTTTAATTCATCAAATGTTTGTGATTTTGGTGGTTAACTTTCTCTTAATCATGTTTTCTACATCCATGTTATCATATATGGAATACTAGTATGGGTTATATTAGGTGACCTTTTGAATTCTCTTTCATTCTTTTAAAGTGATTGATTTATTGAATCTTTTTCCGATGTGGGACTTTCAATGAAGTTTCCAAGCCCTATTTTTTAAATTTCAAGGATGCAATTTCCATAAGGGGGGAAGGATGTAACGACTCAGGTATTTATAGAATAATAATTTTTCATATGTATTAATATTTATGAATAATATATTAATTTTATGTTAAAGGGGATGTTTTATTCTGAATGTATACTTGACACACAACTACAGGCTACTCCGAAATATTACATTGCACACAATGTTCAGTTATACCCAAAAATAATAATATATTATTATTATTATTCTAAATGGTAGTTAAATCCAATAAGTTTTGTTGGAGGGAATGAACAGAACTATCCATATTATGATTAAACTTTTTTGTGATATTTTTTTATTTTTATCCAATAAAATTTAGAGGCTTAAAATGAAAATTAATAGTGAAAAATACTATATTTTAAGTCAAAAGTGTCATTTCAACTAATTTATTTATCTAGATAGAATATATTATTAATTGGTTTTAATGTTTAATAAGGGTAATTTTTTACCATTTAATCAAATTTTGATAATTTGATTTTGTTTAACTTTTTAATTAGACATAAACACATTTCAATATTTTGATAGTTATTATTTCTTAAAAACACACATTTTTGTTTTTACAATAGGAATTAATTTTAAATTAATTTATAAAAATTATTTGTTTTGAATTTAGAAAAATGGATTCCATATTTGAAATCAGGAGGTCCAAATTTTATAAATAGGTAACTTTTATTTTTAGAAATTATGAATAGTAACTTCGGTTAATATTTTATTTACCATCGTTAAAGGGTAAATATGGTAAATATGGGTAAAAATTATATTATATTAATATTAAATTACCCTTAAACTTGTAATAACATTATTGGATTAGATATGTCCAACCATGGGCATCCTTGGGTCTATTTTAAGATTCCATGGATCAACTTGTGTGTGAAATTGACATTTAATTACTTTTAATTTTAAGTTAAGGAAAATATAACCTAAACATATATGTTTAATTAAAAATATTATATAGGGTTATTATAGTTTTATCTTAAACTATAAATATTAATTATAAAAATATAAAATATTTCCTACATCATGGTATTTTATTTATAATATTAAGACATCAAATTAATAACGTTATTTATGACACAATGATTCTGTAGTGATTTTCTTATTAATGAATGATTTAAATAAATGATATTATAAATATTAAAATAAATTTATTTTGAAACTTTTTATTCCATACATGAATTTTAGGGATGAGTATGACTTGTTATATTTTAATTTATGAAGTTTTTTAGAAATAATTAAGTTGTTTTAGATTTTTTAAAAAGTGATGACATGAATTGTATATAAATTGACATAAATGAGTTTTTAAAAGAAATATTAATTTATCAAATGATATATTAATCCTAAATAAATAATATTCGTCCAAATGCTTTAGATAAGAACTAATATTTCATTAATTAAACACATGGAGTTCAATTGTAATTTTATTGTTACATTATTAACTATATAGTATAAATAAACAAGAAGACATGGTAAGTGTTAAATTAGTTAACTAAAGGTTAAAGTAAAATGATAATGTCAAATATGAAACCAAAACATGTAACTAACTATTGTAAAAGATAATTTCGAACAATAGTCATCTTATCTTCTAATTTAATGAGTTATGTACCTTTTTAAAATAAAAATTTTTTATAATAAAATAATGCTTTCAAACATTCTTAAAGAGCCCCTCCTCCCCCATATAAAAGTCCATCACCTATAACATTTAATCACACATCTGAATCCCACTTGGATCATCCAAACTCTACCCAAATATTCTCCCAACATCCCTATTTTCCTCCAAGATGAATTTACCTTAGCGTAAGTCAATTCAAGAGATCCCTTTGGATCAAATCATATGGAGTTATCTGATTTGAGTTAACGTCTTCTCTCAAGTTCCTTTCCATTATATTTCTTCTCCACTCCCTATTCACATATTATTCTTTGATTACATATAAAAACCAGTATCCTCAATACAATAGTATGTTTTTATGATAATTATTTGACCTAAACTCACACACACCTCTATCTAATGGATTTAGAACATACGGTTTCTGTGGACGACGAACTAATGCCTCACGAAACGATGAATGTTCAATTATCTCCTACCGCCTTTCATGGGGGATATTATGAAAAACTATAATTATATATGATATAAATGAAATTTATTTTATCTGTATTCTTATGTAACTTCTATTTATAACATACCTTTATTATTTTCATGTTGTATAAATATGATAATTTCATTTGCGGAAGTGCGTACTACTCCTCCCTCAAAGTGACATGACTCATTCATGCTATAAACGGAACATATATCATAGATAATTAATGAACTTATGTGACATATGAAACATATATTTTATAATATAATTATAAAATACCTATGTATCATTTATTTTTCATTCCATTATATATATGAAAAATAAATCAAAGTAGAGTTCATGCGTACGAACGGATTATCGTCTCTATAAATGGTGCATTTCATTTATTATATCCAATTGTTATGGACTATTCTAAATAATTATACAATGTATATATCTTATATATATGAGTTATATGAACCGTTAATATAATTATGGAGATAATGTACATTTTACCATGTGGACAATTAGTAATTATAACAAGGTCATTTTTTTACTTAAGATCTGAACATCGACAAAATGCACGATATGAAATCAAATAATTAACTAATTGTTATAGAAAGGTAATAAGTGATAGAAAAGAAATAATAATCATAAAAAAGATTCATATGAAAGTATAAATTAACTTAAGTTTATTATTATGGATGAAGAAAGAACATATGTGACAATTTAGGCTTGATGTAAGGGAATTTCTTAACCCAATTTCCATTCCTTGGGTTGATCTTCAAGTTCATGAAGTTTTCATGCTATTATTATGTGAAAAATAAATTTTGATATAATATATGTTATTTATAATTTATTAATGTGTACTTATATTTAATACACATAATTGATCTATTTTATTAACTAACTGATCTTTGTAAGGGAACCTTTCACCCTCCTCTTTTATTAAAAGACTTCTTTTATGTTATATAATTTAATTTACATTTTATTATGTTGGGATATGTTATTCTATATCCTTATTGTTGTAAATATTTTTTCCAAGTGATGAGATATCCTTTTCTATCTCATCAAATCATTTTCTGTATTTTAAAGTGACATTGTTAGGCTGCCCAATTTTCATAAGGGACTATGTCTCAATCTCCTTTCATTTGAAGCATATCTTGATCTGTTGCACCTTTCTTACCATATATGGTGTATATTCATCCATATAACATATTATATCATGAATCCATATATTATTAAGATTTTATAAGTTTTGTATAAGGTTATTCTTTAAATCCTTTTATTCTAGAATTTTCTCTAGTGGTAAGGGACTCTTTAACTAAAACAATTTTTTAATTGTTTTAAATATTTAATCTTATAAATATTTATTATTAATTTCCATGTTTTCAGAATTGTTTTAAGGATTTATTTATATAGAAATTAATGTTTTAAAATGATAACTACGATAAAGATTTCAAATAGGTATGGGACACATCGATTCAAAAATACCTTAATTGAATGTTTTAAATGGTTTTCCAAAGGAAGCATTTTCTATGAAGCATTTTACTAAAAGATAAAAATAATGTCTCTTTTTAACATATTCATTGACAATGACCTTTCTATCGTATTGATCATTATTTTTTACTTGGATTTCTTAATAAGTTTTACTGTTTTAAAAAGGAAAATAAATACCATATACACTTTTAACGTATTTTGGTATCGAAAATGGTTTTTATAAATCATTGATTATGTTAATATCTTGAAATGATATATTGGGATTGCAATGTGGAAATTTTATCATTAATTTATTCTTGTTTTATGTGTTATGATTTTTTTATGGTTCATTGGAATTATTTATGTATATGGGTAGAAATGTGATAAAGCTACGGTGGGTGATCCTGAGATAGCTCTCGAATGCATTAGGTAATGTGACGGAGGTAAATGTTAATGTTTCCCCTAAGAGATTTAAGGAATATACTATGATGAGTATTTCAAATGCAACTCCCTATGTAGTTTTGAAAGATACAATGTACGTATGTTATGTATGCCACAATTAACCTTTATGATATATTATTTATGTGCTTCATTCATAAATATTATGAATTAATGAGGTATTTTATGATTGAAAATTATGGTTACACTGATTTGCTAGTGTTTACTTTCCTTATTTTACAACCCTTACTGGGTTTTTTTTTCTCATCCCATGTTTTTGAAAAGTTTTTCACGGGGTATAAGAAAGGGTATGAGAATGAAATAATTCAAAAATATTTATATCAAGAAAATAATTCTTGTTTTATTTTAAATTAGCTTAATTTTTGTGAATGTTTGGATAGAGTTGAAGTGTCTACATTGTACTTTCTAAGATGTAATGTAATATTTATGGCTTAATTCCTTAAAACTATGAACTTGAAAAGATCCTAAAATGTCTAATTCATAAAATAACTCAATATTATGTAATTTTGAAGGATGGTGACATATATTATTAATATCAAAACCCCATTAATTTATCAAAATAAATTCTGAGTTTTGGGTCTCAATCTTAGTTTGGATTATTTTGAACAGTTTGAAGAATAATTGTGTATTGAATGGGTTTTGTTGAGATGTGGGTGTTTTTTAAAGTGTAATTAGATTATTATTTTTAATTTAATCCAATTTTGGTCATTGTATGTAATTTTACTTTTTAATTAGTCATAAACACATGTCAATCTTTTGAAAGTTATTATTTTTTAAAAACACACATTTTGGTTTTGACAACTAGAATTGATTTTAAATTAATTTATGAAAGTTATGTGTATTGAATTTGTAAAAATGGATTCCTTATTTGGAATTAGTTGTTCTAAATTGTGTAAATATGTATCCTTTATTTTTAGAAATTATGGATAGTAACATCAGTATATATTTTATTTAACATAGTTAATAGGGTAAATCTTGTAAATAAGGGTAAAAAATAATATTATAATAATATTAAATTACCCTCAAACTTGTAATAACCCTATTGGATGAGATTTTACCAAACATGTGCATCCTTGGGTTTATTTTAAGACTCTATGGAGCCACTTGTGTTGGAAAATTACATTTAATTATTTTTATTTTAATTTAAGGAAAATATACCATAAAGATATATCTTTCACTAAAACAATTTTTATTTGGGGATATATATGTGATATATTCTACTATAAATAGTCATTATATATCTAAAAATATTTCCTATATCATGATATTTTATTTATAATTTTTAGGCATCAAATAAATATATTTATTTTTTACTCAATGATAATGTAGTGATGTTTTTATTAATGAATGATTTAAATAAATGAAATTATAAATATTAAAATAAATTTATTTTGAAACTTTTTATGCCATCCACGAATTTTAGGGATTATTATGAATTGTCACATTAGAATTAATGAATTTATTTGAATGAATCAGGTTGGATTGGATTTTTAAAAAGACATGATATGAATAGTGTATAAATTGACATAAATTAGTTTTTAAAACCAATATTATATCATTAAATTATATAATAATACTAAAAATCTTAGATTCGGAACAATGATATTGTTAAGATTTAAAATTTTATTAATTACCTACTTGATATTATATTGTAATTTTATGGTATCTATATTAATCATATAGTATGAATATACAAGAAGACATGGTAAGAGTTAAATTAATAAATGGTTAAAGTTAAATGATATGGTTAAATATGAAACCAAAACCCATCTAAACAATATTTTGAGAGATTATTTTGAAATATAAAAATCTTATATTCTAATTTAATGAGTTATGAACCATTTGAAATTAAAAATCGTATTATAATAAAATAATACTTTCAAACCATTCTAAAGAGCCCCTCCTCCCCCTTATAAAAGGACATCACCAATAAGACTGACTCCCACCTCTCAAGCCACCATAGATTGTCCAAAATCTTCCCAAATATGCTTATAACATCCATATATTCCTCCTATAATCCTTCTATTATGTTTAAGGCAATTCAAGAGAGCCCTTTATCTCAACTCCAAAGGAATTACCAGATTTGAGGTAATGTCTTCTCTCAAGTTCCCTTCCCTTATTTTTCATTCCCCACTGCCCGTGATCTTATTATATTTTGATTATATAAAAAAATAATAACCTAGATATACTAGTATTTTTTATTATAATTGTTCTACCTACACTCACACACACCTCCATCTAATTGATTTAGAACATATTATTTCTCTTGACTATGAACTACTGCCTCATGAAACGATAATTGTTCAACTAAATCCTACAACATATCATGGTAGAAATTATCATGGAACTGTAATTATATATGATATTTATGATATTTATTTTATCTATATTATTATGTAATATTAATTTAGAGAATACCATTATGATTTTAATATTGTATAAATACAATAATTTTATTTGAGGAAGTGCGGACTACTGTCCCCTCAAAATGATATGACTCATTCATGATATACATGAAACATATAAAGGATGTAATTAATGAACTTATGTACTATATTTAAAATATATACTATACTGTAATTATAATATACCTATGTATCATTTAGATTTCATTCCATAAAATATGAAATTGAAATAAAGTAGCGTGTATTCATATGAGCGGCTTACCATCTCCATGAACAATGCATTTCATTTCTTATATCCAAATGCTATGGACTATTATAAATAAATATATAATAGATATATATGATATATATGTAATATAAATCTGGAATATAATTTATGAGATAGTGTAATTTTGATCACGTGGTCAATTTGTAATTATAACAAGTTCATTATTGACTCATGGTCCGAACATTAACAAAATGTACGATATAAAATAAAATAATTATCTAATTGTTATAGCAAGGAAAAAAGTTATATAAAATAAATAAAAAACTTTAAAATTATTCTAAATAAATTATAAATTAACTTATGTTTATTATTTAGGAATAACAAGGAACATACAAGAGAAGTCAGACTCGAGGCAAGGGAACATCTTAACCCAATTTCCATTCTTTGGGTTGATCTTCAAGTTCTTGATTTTTCCGGGCTATGATTTTGTGAGAAATTATATTTGTAATAATATCTTGTATTTATAATTTATTTATGTGTACTTATAGTTAATACACATAATTGATTGATTTTATTAACAATATTTTCATTTTAAGGTAACGTTTCACCCTCATCTTGTAGTCAAAGAATTATTTTGTGTTATGTATTTTAATATCCATTTCCTTATATTGGGATATGTTTCTATATGTCCATATTGATGTAAATTTTATTTCTATGTGATAAGAGATCATTTTCTCTCTCACCAACTCATTTTATGAATTTTAATGTGACGTTGTTACGCTGGTGAATTTTTGTAAGGGACTATGTCTCAATTCCTTTCATTTGAGGCATATCATGATCTTGTGCACCTTTATTATCCTAAAGAGAGTATATACTACCATTTTTCCATATTATATAAGGAATAACCATGTTATCATGATATTATAAGTTTTTCTTAATATTATTCTTTAACTTTTTTTATTCATGTATTTTCTAAAGTGGCAAGACACTCTTTAACTAAAACATTGTTTTAAATGTTTTAGAGATTTAACCTCATTAATTATTCTAATTAATGTCCATGTTTTAAAAATGATTTTAAGGATTTATTTATACGGACATTAATATTTTAAAATTTCAATTCATATAATATATACAAAGTTTTATGGGACACATTGATTCAAAAATATATTTATTAAATGTTTGAAATGGGTTTCAAAAGGAATCTTTTTCTAGGAAGCGTCTAACTAAATGAAAAAAATGTTTCTTTTTAACGTACGTGGTGAAAATGACCATTCTACCACTATGAGAATTTTTTGATGTTTGGATTACATAACAAGAGTTAATGTTTTAAAATGGAAAATATATACCACATACCCATTTTACGTATTTTGGTATTGAAAAATAGTTTTTAGAAAGAATTGATTATGTTAATATCTTGAAATTATATATTTTTATTGAAATGTGGCAATTTAATCTTTCTTCAGTACTTGTTTTATCAGTTATGATTATTTTATGGTTCTTGGGAATTATTTAGGTATACTGGTGGTTCTGTGATAAACCTTGGGCAGGTGAGCCCGAGATAGATCTCCAATTCATTGGGTAACATAATGGAAATAAAAATTAATGTTTCTCTTAATAGATTTAAGTAAAATAATGTGATGGGTATTCCAAATATTACTCCCTAGGTATCTGTGAAAGATTCAATGTATGTATGTTATGTATTCCACATGTTACCATTATTATTTATAATTTCTATGTGTTATTAAGAAATCATATGACTTCATGAGGTATGTTATGATTGAAAAGAATGGTTCCATTGATTTGATAATGTTTTCTATACATATTTTATAACCCTTATAGATCTTTTTAATCTCATTTCATGTTTTTGAAAAAAATTTCATAGGATATAAGGAAGGGAAAGAGAAATGAAGAATTTGAGATTATTTATATCAGAAAATGAATTTGTGTTTTATTTTAAAGTAGTTTAATTTTTGTGAATGTTTGGATAAAACAGAAGTGTCAACTTTTTACTTATTGAGATGTAATGTAGAATTTATGACCTAATTCTATAAAACTCTAATCCTAAAAGGATCCTCAAATTTTGAATTCCTGAAAAAACTAAATATTATGCATTTTTTAAGGCTGGGGCCTTATATTATTAATATAAAAAACAAATTTATTCTTCAAAAGAAATTCTAAATTTAAATTTAATAATAATTAAAAATAAATTATTTGATAAACTATATAAAAAATAAAGACTTTCATAGAGTAACAATAATTATATAAAATTATAGTCATCGTTATTTTAAAAATAATATATATACTCATGTTACTATGTTCATTATACATATCCCTTTAGTAAAACCCATAATTACATAAGTTAAGGTTCGTGATAGTGCACCTTTCGTGGGGTGACTTGGTGAACATGATTGATCCGTGATCTCAATGATCTTGAACACCTCCTATAATCGGTTTAACTAAGGCTTATGTTTTTAGATCACATATTAGTCTTGGTGTATGATCCTTACATTTTTTTTAGATTCCATGGTCTCATTTTTAGGTACCATTTTTCCTTGTGTTGATTAATTTTCATTTGGATTTTTCATTGGGGAGTGTTGGGGTAGAAATTTGAAAAATATGTAAGAAATATGAAAGGGAACGATTGGAGCACTGTTTTTCCAAACCATGAACCATGGCATAAAAAACTATGAAACACTAGAATGAAGGGTTTTGGATGGTGGGTGTGAAAATATTTAAACAATTCACCCTAAAATTATAATCTATTAGTCCCCCAATAATAAGTTCACAGTTAAGGAGATATTTTAGTGGAAACCATGTGCTTCTCCCTAGAAAACAGTGTGTCCAATTTTAATTAAACCAAATTTTGAGCATTAAAAATACAGTACCTCATAATTAATCCAAAATTGACCCCCACATGAGATAATATGATTTATCTTCATTTTGGAGTGCCCAAAACCAATTCTAGGACATCCCAACATCTTTTAATGTTGATTCGAAGTCAAGATTGAATATTCGAACACCTCCCGGTAAAAGGATCTCGTCCTATTTCGTTTCCTGTTACTCTTCCTTTATTATACCATTTTAGAATGTTTTTTTCTTTATGTTTAGAATAGATATAAACCCAGTTATGTAGAAATAGATCTATATTTTGGAGACCTTGATATTTTCAATCTTGATTTAGGTTTTATAACAATATGTTGTTCTACACCATTTCTCCAATACATTTATGAATTCTATTTGGTGATCGCTCATCGAAAAATCGAGTAAGGTGGTATATTAATCAAATACTATATTCATAATATTAATAATTTTTATGTGATGGAATAATTTATAGTGTTATACTATAAATTGGAATTCTTAATTGAATTAAATAATCTGGTCAATTAATTAATTGACTAATTGTGGATTTCATTGAATAATTGAATTGGGGAATTGGGGATAATGAATATTTGGGATAATTATAGGAATATTGAATTATTAATTTAGAATTATTAATTTTGTGAATTAACAATTTGATGATGAGATTTTGGGGTGATTAATTAATTTTTTATTTAATTTATGGAATATTTGTTATTAATTATTTTGTAAAATAGTTAATGGGATTAATGGGATAAATTAATCATTGGGTTAATTAATAGAAATGGGTTTATTAATTAATTTTATAATTAACTAATGAAATTGATGTGATTAAATAATCATTGGATAATTAATGTAAATTTGTATAATCAGTTAATAATTAAATTATCTAATAGAAAGATTTGTGATAATAGATATTGGTTATATGAAACTTGGTTTTGGTTATGTTGGAATGGATTAATATATAGGTTAATTGGGGTCTGAGCTATAGATTACCCGAGGAAGAAAGTGAGGGCTTCCATATTGATTTTTTGTTGGACCGTGAGATCCTTCATGGCAGAAGTCCATGAGAGATACTATTTTGATTTAAAAGGGACCATTATTAATCTTGGATTGGTATCAAGAAGAAAAAGTTAGAGAATTCACCTTTTATTATAAATCTATTATACATTGTTTAGTCTAAATCAATTTATACCATTGAGGATAGAACCATATGTTCACATTACTCATGGTGAACCAATTAACATGTATTATGTGTTTTATCAGATATGAATTAAGGTAATTAATGGTAATAATGGAGTACATATTATGATATCCTTTGTGAATAGTGAATAATCTAGCACATGCTAATGCAGATATAGAGGTTCAGGTGTCCATAGGAACCCTAGGGTTTCTATAGTTAAATAATGATTAATTCATAACGATATAACTATTTAATTAATAATTTTATGTTTTTTCCTACCACTATAAACACTTTTTATTGACAGGATATTGTTTTATACACTATTGGTGTTGGCCAACAAATTTTTACACAAACCCAACACAGGATGACTAATTTGTACCTAAATTTTCATTTTGTTTTCCAGATATTAAATGTGAAATTTCCAAGTGTTAGATGGATAATATTTAATCGATCATGGATGAGAGAACTATACTTGGTATCGGGAACTATAACAACTCATAGTTCTATAAAATGAAAATTCTCTTCTTATAATTATGTAATGTGGTATAAAGAAAATAAAATCACTTTAAGAATATAAAAAACATTATAAATGTTGAATGAATTAAATAATATATATTTCTAGATGTTAAAGAACATTTACCAAATGTATAGTATATTGGCATTACATATTGTAAAGTGACCATTAGGAATAAAAAATTGGTCAATAGAATATTAACCTCCTCTATGAAAGTATAATTAAAATTTAGGAATATTATGAATGAAATTTTATTTTATTTTTTCATTGAATAAACAAATAAATGTTTTAATAACTAAAAAGTTATCTGTTGCTATTTTTACAAGTCATTAATATTTATTTGAAATTTTATTTTTAATTCAGTTATAAAAAATATAATTGATATTCATAAAATTTAATAATTAATTAATATTTTTTCTTATTAGTATATTATAATTTTATGAGTCCTTAATTAATTGTTCATTGTGTTATAAAATCATTTATAATTTTATAATCTTAATTTTTTGTGTAAATGATGATTTTAAATAAAAAACAAATTTGAATAATTTGGAAAAAAAATTCATAAAACTGAGTTCATTTTTGAATTCTATACTTCAAAAAATGTTTTTGGTGAATTTTTTTCAAAAATACTTGAATTTTATGTGAACAGTAAAATATGGCAATTTGCATTGTATATAAATTATAAGTTAAATAAACAGTTCCATGAGATATTAATAATGTAATCACCATAATTTCACATTTCCATTAATTATTTTGATATATTAGCTAATAATTCTTAATCTATTCATAATATTATGACTTAATTGTAAACTAATGAATAAAATAATGAGAAAACACCCCTCTCCTCCACTATAAATACCACCACTCACCACCTATTCCCCTCACACCTCTCCATCATTAAGATATGTTTAATTTCCCTCTAATCCACTTACTTATACCCTCCCCTACATCCATGATCCCTTGGTCTCATCAAATTACCCATACCATTCCCCTATGTATATTCTCAAGCAGAAGGATTCAAGAGGAAAAATCATATTTTTTGGTTTAATTCCTTTTCATATTCTTTTATATTCTTAATATCTCCTCACATCCCCTAATTGAAGTGGAATGATAACTCCATTAAAAAAAATATACTATATATTTATTATGATAATTTTATAATCCATCATCATACCCATTCCCCTCTACTATTTATTTTAAAATGGATATGGCATCTGTGAGGTGTTTTATTATCCACTTGAAGGATGACAAGTTTTAATTTTCCTTACATGCTGACAATTGTGGATGTAAAATCATTATAATAGTTGAAATATATTTTAAAGTTTATGTTATAACCCTTTGTATGATATATAACTAACATATATACACAATACTAAATGAAAAAAAAACAAGTTCATTGTGATTAAAAACCCGTCAAAATCAACATAAATGATTATCATTATGTTTTTATATAATGAGTAATCTACATATTAGGGTACAATAATATATTACACTAATTTAACCTTTTTAATATCACTAATAGAATATAATTTCCAATCTAGATAATTACTCCCACATTACATGATCTTTCATATATGTATACAAGTGAACCGATCAAAAAAACTAAGGAAAAAAATACTCTCAAACAAAGAAATCAGACTCTATAGTTCATTTAAATTCCTATAAATGAACATAAATAAAATTTATTGAATAATTTTATTTCATAATTGGTTCTATATTTTTCAATAAATTAAATTTATTTTATTATCAAGAATATTAATTTGAAGACAGAATTCATACATAAGCTAAAGTGATTTTTTTACCCAACTCTATTCCTTGGGGTTTTCTCTCTCTCAGTAAATTTTAATTTTAGACATGCCTTAAATTTTTATCAAATATCATTTATTTTCAATATATTTTTTTGTATGTATTTACATTCCTCTAATCTGGTTTAATAAAAAATGAAAATGTTTTTCCAAAATAACTCTTAATTTTAAAAATATATTTTTACATCTCTTGAGATTGTTTATTCATTAATCAATTATAAAGATTATTATACCAAGTATGTTATTCCATTTTTTTATTGGATACCCAATGATTATCCATGATATTATGCTTTATTAAATTCTAATGATACTCACTTCCATTCAATTGGTTTTTATGTAAACAAATTGTCACACATTCTATAGGGTCTATATTATTATTTAAATGTTCTGATGTTATGGGTTATCCAAATATTATATAGATCTCCAATTCATTATGTTATGCGAAATAACACATGATATAGTGTTAAATATGTGTGAAAATTTGTAACACCCCAAGCTTCCACGGTACGTTTCCCTTCGAATAATGCAATAGCGTGTGTTGTACGCAACCTCGAGCTCTAACACACACCACAACTAATTAAACTAGCCGTTTTGAATAGTAATACCTACTTTTTGAAATTATATAAATTTTATTTATCAAAATAGACTTCATCTTTGGATTCGGAATATCGAAATTAGCCTATGTTGAATTTTTGGTATTTTTCTGAGAACTTCGAATTTTTTATGAATAGTGAAAAATACTTAAAAACAAATTTTTAAATCAAAATAATTTATAGTGAAAAATTATACTATTTAGTGGTTTTAAAGTATAATTAGAATATATTTTTACCATTTTATCCAATGGTGTTCATTATAATTAATTTAACATTGAAATCGGACATAAACAAATGCCAATCTTTTGATATAAATTGTTTCTTAGAAACACGCCATTTTTTTGTAACAGCGGGAATTAATTATAAAATTAATTAATGCAACTTATATGTTAGGAATTCTGTAAAATAGACATCATTTTTTAATTCGGAATATCAATTATAGCTTAGGGTGAAATTTTGGCTTTGTTCTGAAAAACTTCAATTTTTGATGAATAGTGAAACCACTAAGTGGTAGTTAAATAACTGATTTTTCATTTAAATGAAATATTACCACTTCTGTGATTTTATTTTCAAAAATCCGACATACATGGTTGTCATTAATAAGTAAAATGTGGTTCAATGAGATTAAAATAAATTTTTGGTGAATAGTAACTTTTATGTTCTTAATCGCGATTAGAGGTAATTAGTGTAGTTTAAGGTAAAAATAATGTTTTAATAATATGAGATGAGCATGACACTTGTCCTACTCCTATTGGATGAGTCATGTCCGACCAAGAAAACCCATGGGTCAACTTGGGGACCCCATGGAGCCACTTTAGTTGGAAAATGACATTAATATATATTTATTTAATGTTAAAAGTAAATTGACACAAACATGAGTTGTCGTACTAAAACAGTTTTTTAGTGGGGTTACACGAGTCCAGATTTTGATTATAAATATTCATTAGAAAGATAAAAAGATTTCCTACGTCATAGTATTTTTTTATAATTTTTAGACATTAAATAAATTAAATTATTTATGACATCATTATGATGCGGCGATGACCTCATTATTTAACGATTTAAATAAAATGAGAAGATAATGCAAAATCCAAGGCTTACACTTGTCCAAAGCTTATTGGATGAAGCGATTTCGAACCCTTATCACCTTAGACACAAATTATATAAGTGTGGGACCTTTAGTATCCGAAAAGCATGGTATAATAATGTAACATTTCAATCTTTCCAAAAGAGCCCCTCCTCTCCTCTTATAAAAGGGCCCCACCTCTATCACCTTATTCACACTTTCAAGCCTTTTGGTTCGGCCAACCTCTTCCCAAATACTCTCCCAAAATTTCTCCCTTAATCCTAGAAGCTTTACATTAGTCAGAAAGCCATCCTAAGGAGTCCTTTTGATCAAATCAAAAGGAAGAACCCGAAGAAGAGGTAACATTTTCATCACCCTCTTTCATGTTTCTTTCTTCTTCCACTCCCTCTTTGTCTATTATTTCAATTCTAAAATTATAAATCCAGTATCTTCTATATACTGTGATGTTATTATAAATATGGAACAACCATATTCAGTATTCTACCCATCATTTGAATGACATGTCACCATACGTGCGTACGTACGGCTTACCGTCTCCACGTCGTGGTGTAATTGTTATTCAATATATTATTATTTAGATGGGTATAATAATGATATGTAATTCATGTAAATAATAAATATAACATGATAATGATTCTGTATATTTGATATACTATCCAATTATATATTATTTTAATATCAAAATAATGAAATTGTCGCTCGTGCGTACGTACGGACTACCGTCTCCACGAACGCGATGAGATTCATTCTCCGTCGTATACATTCAAGTATAATTATCATTTGATAATTTAAAAATAATGTTTAAGGACATGATATCATTTTGGATATGAATAAGATACAAACTATCCATGAAAAACATGACTTACGTAACAAAACATATAATAAAACGAGTAAGTTAACACCCGAAACAACGATAAATCTAAGATATTGTTAACAAAGCAATGTTAAAAGATCATATATGATATCATATGAATGTATATGATTCTAGTATAATTTAATAACAATTATTTCACCATTATACAGGAGGTTAACCTACCCCAACCAAGAAAAAGTACAAGGTAAGGGTTTACTTCACAACCTCTTCATTATCCAAGGTTGTTTATACATAATTATCTACTGGGACCTCGTTATCATCCACATCCATGTTTCTTCAAAATGTATTTCAAAACATTTTTATTATTTACAAGAATATGGGTTAAAGTAATTTATACCCTTTTTGACTTTTTATAACTGGAATCTTTCCGTCGTTTTCAAAACAAGGTCCTTTTTAACCTTTTCGACAGAATTGAGGTGAGAATGTTTTTTTAACTTATACGGCGGGTGCGGTTATTTTCCGTCGTTATAAAATCTTCAAAGCTTTCCTTACAAGCTTATAAGAAAATTTTCAAGAAATTTTTTTGTTTTATATGGATCTTAAATGATTTCAAATATAGAAAGAGATATTTCTCTAAAAAGTGTTTTGATTTCATCTATGTCAACATCCTTTGATGGATTTTACGCTTATTTGAAGTTGATTTATTATAATACAAAACTTCCATATTGTATTGAAGGTTTTTGTGATATGTTTGACTGTGGATGTGCTATTTTATACCATTCATAGTTTATGGTAAAATTATTGACATTTCGTATGCTAGTTTTAATACGAATGTTTATGTTATGTTTAAACCTTTTCATATGGGAATGCATTGGACTTAATATGTGACGGGTGGAGCCCGCTATAGCTCCTCGATGCATCGGTAGGTCTAATGAGACAAACTAGTGTCTTGGCACAAGGCCTTGACAAAATCTTATTTGTAGTCTTGGCACGAGGCCTTGGCTATGTGGTTATGATAGTCTGGCATTATGCATTCCAACATTATGAAAGTGGTTAGTGATTTTGCATGTGATTATTCGATTAGTAGAATATCAATGTGAATGAGTAAATGGCGTTATTTCATTTTACTTTTTCCATATTATGTTGATATTCAAGTTTAAAAGGCTTTTGTTTTAGTTATACATTGCCTTAAATGTTTATTCTTATTTATGAATGTTTCCGCTATATTGTTATCCTTACTGGGCATTTGAGCTCACCCCTTTTCTATGTTTTATTTTTTCCCAGGAAGTGAAGAAGTAAATTATGAATGACCTGCAGGGATATTATGAGGGGATAATAGTGTGGACTGTGGAGACATTATGTTGTTGTAGTAGTTTTTCATTTTATGATGTAATGTAAAACTTATGAATGTATCTAGTATTTCCAAGACTACTAAACTAATCGGTCTTTCGAGACTTGATCTTTTGTGATCATGCAAATGTTACGAAGTAATGCACCGGCTCTGGGTTGCTGGGGTCGGGGCGTTACAAAATTATTCTCACTTTGTTACTAATTATGATGACGTTACGATTGTACACACATTTTATTTGTGAACGTGATACATGCATTGTTCACAACTATGTGTGGTGTTGACCACAAAGTCATGGTGTTGAATTTTTTGTATTACCACATTCCATTACATTATCTAATGCTATGTTTCATGACTATGATGACTTTCCCATGATTATGTTATGATTTTGATGGTTTTTCACACCCCATTTATGTTGTTTAATGTCTATCTCTATCATCTTATTGGTTTTTAAGATCACCCATTCATTTGATGTATATCTTCAAGTGAGGACGTGGACTATTTAAAACACTAGGGGAAATAAGAATCTAGATAATAAGTAATTAATTAAATGTTCAGGTATTATTATGTAAATATTATGTATGGTCCAATTATTTTCCCAGATAGTAAAAATTTCAAATCAATTTTTATATCATAATGATATTTTTGATCTTTGATAAGGATTAATTGTAATGTAATAAATTTCTGGGTCATTATTGTTTTTATTAGATAATTGTTTATTTAATTTTGGAATTACGATTAAAAAAACATAGTGAATACCATTAGTATGAAGCTATGTATATTAAATCACAAATGATGGTTTGTTTTAAAAAAATGAAACATATTGGGATCCCAAAAAATATTCCATTAGAGTATATTTTTCAATAGAATAATTTATTTATTCATTACTTTTTTATTAATGTTTTGTTTTAACCATTTTATAACTAACTCTAGAACTAGGAGAAACCATGTCAAAAACCAATGTGAGGGACAATGCATCGACTACCCAAATGAAATCCTCAATCCTTTGGGAGGTGGAGTTCAAAATTTTATGGTGATACTTACCTAGTAGTCTCAGACTATCAAAAATACCCTAAATAATTTCGAACATGAACCTTCACCAAAATAGAGAAATTGGGTAATGCGTATTTCATGTAGTAAAGACTACTGATGGTTTGTGGATCTTCTAATACACTAGTCATAGAACAGTGGATAAACTCAAAGGAAAATATCATTTTTTTGGTTCACTGTAATAAGATACAGAATTTTACTATGTCAATTTATTTTATATATGGGGGGAAAACAATGGTTGTTTTTAATTAATAACCCAAAACTATAGGATGAAGTTAAAGATATGTATTTGGAAGACTTTGAAAAATAATCACATCTAAGTATTTAACATTAACTCTTCATTAAAAATCAATATAGAATTCATATAGAAGTTGAAAATGGAAGATAAATATGTAATGGATTATCAGGAAAATTTCTCAAGTATTTCATGGTAATTTTTAGGATTTTTTATCAATAATGATAGAAAAACTGATAGATGCAGGTGTTGTTAATAACCACACCATATAAAGGATCTAAAAATTGAAACATTGGGTGTTAGGAGGAAGTTTTTTGATGTTCTGTAAATGTAGAGATGGAGTTTTGTTAATAGTTTTTTAACTATAGAGGTAAGAAACAAAATAAGGAGTTTAAATATTGAGGGTCTAGTGAAAAAAGTGGATAGAAATCTCAAACACACCCTTGTCAAAAATGATGAAATAAACAACTTGGGAATTTCATCAGTGGGATATGAAAATTCATCAAGTGTTGGATAGAAGGAAAACAAGATCATGAATGTTGATGATAAATGATATAATGACCCAAGTTTCACTACTATAATTTTAGTGATCAAGGGAACTATACATTCTAGTTCACTAAACCTAGAGTCCCCAAGGTTAATTAGCATCATCCACCACCAAATCTAAAGTATAAAGGAATGTATTATTCCATAACTACAATTGTGGTGGATCCTAACAATGATGTGGTGAAATGTATGATATTTATTTATTCAACACTAATAAATGTGATATTTTATTATAGACCTTAAATTATTTCATATCATTAAAGTTAAGTAAAACTAATAAAAAATATCCCTAAAATATAGAGTTTTAATTATTTTTTAGAATTGTTAATGGGGAAATTAATGCATCCATAGTATATAAGTCCTCCCTAATTAATTATGGTGGACTTAACCTGCCACAAAAAATTCCATTATATATATTGATGGTGTTTAATGATATTTTGGGCATTCATTGGCTATCTTTGTACAATGCTGGAATCAACTTCTATGAAATTGATATCACTCTTCACATCCCATGGAATCCTCGAATTTTTTTTCAAGTGTATGGAGGTTTACTAATCTCCAATAGAATCCCTATGGACAATATTGACTTACGTGAAACCATATAATTCTCAAATGATTGGGAAAATGGAAAGAATCATTATAAAAAGAATTCCCATTTTAAGGGAATACACTGATGTGTTCCCAAAAGAAATTCCAGGTCCTCCACTTGAATGATAGTTTGAGTTATCAATTGAGATTATTTTTGGATCTCTCTCCATATAGAAGACACCTTATATTATGGCCATCATTTATTTGGAAGAAATGAAGAAGTATTTTTAATAAAATCAGGAAATGTGTTTTATACTCCCAAGGGCAACACCAAGGGGTGTTGAAATCCTCTTTATCAATATAGATCTATGTTCCTTTGAATCGATTATCATGAGCACAAAAATCCAAATAATGAATAAGTATCCCCATCAATAGATAGGTGATTTGTTCAATCAGCTATGTGGGGTGATGTATTTAAATATGTTGAAACTTCATTCGGGATATCCTTAATTAATGGCGAAGAAAAGAGATATTCTGAAGACTTCCTTTTGAATAAGTTACGAACACTATAAGTTCATAGAGATTCCTCTTAGACTCAATAATTATCTATAAATATTCTTTTACTTAATAGTTATAGTCATAATAGAATACATATACAAAATTTTCATAGTTTTTGTTGATGTTATTATGTTTTAATCCAATGTCATTTATGAATATGTGGAGAATTTGAATTCTATGATAAAAAAATTAAAGGTGAAATATTTTGATAACTAAAGTAAAAGATGGATTGTTTTTTTGTGAAAAACTATCATATTTATGGAACTCTATCACTATCTAAAGTATAATTGTGGAACGTTACCTAAAAATTAAATCAGAGAGTGGGCCATCCCAATATATGGAAAAGATAATCTTAGATTCCTTATTATACCTATGCATTATCTGTGATTTCTGAAGAACTTACCACAGTTATTAAACATTTTAAACAATATGAATCAAATTGGGTAGATGTTTTTATAGCCCAATTAAGATGAATATTACTTCAATGTATTAAAAAATAGGCTTTTCACTGCACTAGGAAACGCACTTCTGACAAGTGGGGAACACATTGTGGTATATAATGATTCATTAAATAAAGGACTAGGTTATGTACAAAATAAATATTATAATTTGATATCCTTAAAGTGAAGTCGGTTGAAAATTAATTTGATAATTAGTTCTACACATGATCTGGATTTGGCAGTTGTGATCATCGTGTTAACAATATGGTTTCATTATCTCTATGGGATAAAAATTTAAATATATATTAATCATAAGATCATAAAATATATATTAAAATTGATGGAGATTAATATGAACCAGTGAATATTAGATCTCATCAAGGATTACAACTACTCAATCCACTACAGTCCTGGTAAGAAAAATAAGGTAGCAGATGCTCTAAGTCAAATGGATCCAACAACAATATCATTGGTGATAATTGTGAAGGATAAAATCTTCTTATTTTTTAAAAGATTGGATATGGGAATAATTATTGAAGTAAAGTCACTAATACTTTATCAAATGACTTCTCAATCATCCCTCATATATAAAATAGATGATTCCCAATGAAATTTTGTGGAAATTTAGAAGATGTTGAAATCCATGAGAACCAAGAAATCCACAAACTTAAAAATCGATGATGAAGGATTTGTATGATTTGGGTCAAAACTATTTGTATCATAAAATCCATAAATAAATAAGGAGATTATGAATGATGAACATAGATCAACCTTCTCAATTAATCTAGGGAGTAGAATGATGTATAGAGATCTCTGAGGGAACTATTGGTTGAACAATATAATGAAAGAGATCACTAAATATACAATAAAGTTCATGATATGTCAGCATGTGAAGTATTTGAGAAAAACATTTAAGGGGATGATGCAACCAATACCTATACAATCACGGCAGTGGGAAAGCATCATCATGGACATTTTCACATGAATCGTATGATATCTTAAGGAAATAATGATTTTTGGGTTGTTGTGGATGATCTCACAATGATATCTCACTTTGTCACTATTTTAGAGGACTTATCACTAGATAAACTTCCACAGATATACATTTGAGAAGTGCTAAGTCTGAATGGTGCACCGCTATTGATTTTATATAATTTATATCTATGATCCACCTTCATGTTCTATTAAAGTATCCAACATTATATAAAAACATATTTGAACATAAATACCACTTATCATTCTAAAGATGATGGTAAAAGTGATTAGATTATTCAAACATTGGAAATCATGTGATGGGAATGTTCTATGGACATCAAAGGAGGATGGGAGCGTCATCTTCCTCTGGGTTAGTGCTGATAATATAACAGTTTTTTATGAGAATCCAAATGGCACCATATGAATCCCTTAATGGTAAAAGTATAAACACCACAACATGATGTGATGAATTATGTGAACTTAGGTATCAAGGACCTGGTATGATCAAAGAAATGGTGGGAATGGTGAAAACCATTCAGTAGCACATCAAGGAAGCCTAATGTAGATATAAGAGTTATGTAGACAATCATTGATGGGACCTAGATTTTTAGAATGGATACATGTAATTTCTTTATCAATATCCGAGGAAGAGGATCATGAGATTTCAGAAGAATGGAAAGCATTGTCTCAGGTACATCATCCCCATCGAGATTCTTGACCGTGTAAGAGTTGTGGCTTATTGACTAGAACATACACCTACTATGTCTAATGTACTTGGTGTATTTCATGTATACATCTTGTGGAATTACATTCCAAATCACTCACATGTAATGAATCTAGTGGTGTTATAGTTGGAAAGAGGTATCTCTTATGAGGAGAATCCACTGAAGATCATAGACCATGGAGATAATGATCTATATATCATGACTACTCACCTGGTCAATATACTATGGTGAAAACATGTGTGCGAAGAGATAACATGGGATCTAATCGAAGCAACGAAGGAGAAGTACCCTCTCTTGTTTTCACGTTAGTATGTAAATGAAAAGATCAAGGCTGAAATTTTATATGGGGGAAGAATGTAATTTCCCAAAATTATAACAAACGAAAATTATCTTCTTAAAAATATGTCATAGACTATAAAATGTATAAAAAAATTCTGACAGCAAAATAAAAACATTATAAAAGAGGAATGAATGAAATTATAGGTATTTATAGAAGTTTATGAACCATTATAAATGAAATTGTAACATGACATTTGGAATATTAATGCGACCATTAGTAATAGTAAAGTGTCCAATAGAATAGTAACATCGTATATAAAGGTACAAATAATCATTAGGTATCTTATGGATAAAAATATGATATATTTATATCATTCTATAAGTAAATAAATTTTTAAATTTTGAAAAAAAAATTGAATTTTGGAAGGCCATAAATATTTATTTTAATTTTTAATTTTAATATAATTATTTAAAAGGAAATAAATATTCATAAAATATATTTATACATTTATATTTTATTTTATTATGAATATAAGATAATTTTATGAGGCATTAATGAATTTTCCAATGTGTTATAAAATCATTTTTAATTTTAAAATATTTATTTTTTAATTAAATGATTATTTTAATTAAAAAATTAATTCATAATATTTAAATAATTATTTTCATAAATTTAATTTTTTTTGAATTATTCACATCGAAAAAATTTGACGGTGCATTTTTTCGAATTTTCTACATTAATAAAATTTTATATGAATTTTAAAATATGTTAATTTATAATAGATATACATTATAATTTAAATACACTATTAGTTGATTAATTGATTATTTAATAACCATAATTTAGAACTTATCATAATTTTCTAAATAAATATATTTATAATTCTCAAACTATTCATAGTCTTATGATCAAATAATAATGTAATGAATAATATCATTAGAAAAATCCCCTCTCATCTGTTATAAATACCACCCCTCACTACTTCTTCCCGTCACACCTCACATGCATTGTGAATTGTCTAAATTCTAATAAAACATAATCTCAAGCCCATCTAAAATATAATAGAGTACATGGTATTATTAATAGTCCAAAACCATTTCCCTATAGAGGTTCTCAAGAGGAAGGATTCATGAGGTAAAATCATATTTCTTTTCTTTTAATTTCAATTCATGTTCTCTTGTTTTCTTATCCTACCCTCACCCCACCTCATCAAAATGGAGTGATAAATATAGTAAATTACATATAATATTATTTTATTATGATAATGGAATAATCCATCCTCAAAAAAATTCTCCTCTCTATTTTATTCTAAAAAATGGAAACGTCATCTGTGACATGTGTTTTTATCACCATCAATGAAAAAGAGTTTTCATTTTTTTAACATCCTTTATATAAGTATATAATACCATTATAATGATTTAAAAATATTATAAAAATTATGTTATAACCCTTTTAAATTTATAGAAATATCATTTATATAGAATACTAAATGATAAAAAATTGTTGTGATCGAAAAACCGCCAATATTAACCAAACTGATTAGCATTAAATTTTTATTTAATTAATCATACTCATATATGGAATATATATATATATAATACCAAATAAAATTATTTATGATCATTATTATCATATAATTTAAATTATGGATAATTACTCCCACTTTACATGATATTCCATACATGTATACACGATACCTGATCAGGAAAACCATGAAAACCAATGCACTTTAATGATTAAAATTAAACTCTATAACTAATTGAAAAACCCATAAATGAACTTCATAAAACAATAATGAATCATATTAATTTATTTATTTTTATTTATTTTATAATTAATGAATTTAATTTCAATATACATGATGCTAATGTAAAGAATGCATTCAGAAATATGGTATGTGGATTCTCAACCCCAACTCTCTTCCATTGAGTTTTCTTTATCTCACTACATTATCAATAGGGATGATATATAAATGTTCACTAAATATCATTTGATTTACATCACTTTTCATTTATAGGATATTCATGCATACACAGTAGTTTTATAAAAATACATTATTTTTCAAAAAAGAAATATTCTTTCTAAAAATATATATATTATTTCTCTTGTGATTATTAATTATTCACTAAGGATAAATGATCTTTATACCTAGTATGTTATTTAATTATTTTTTTTGGATCTCCATTTTTTATCCACGACATTATGATTTATGAAATTCTTATGAAACACATTATTTATCACTGAGTTATATTATGGAATAACGTAGTTACACATTCTATATGGCATGCATGATTATGTAAATGTTATGATATTACATGTGTTCCCAGAATTATATAGCACTCTAATAAATTGGTTAATGTGATGAATATCATGATATAATATATAATAAGCCTTAAAATAATGCTACATTTTTTCAAAATGATGATGATGTTATGATTATTTACATATGTTATGTGTGACCATGATTCTAGCTTTATTAACAACTATGTGTGGGGTTGACTAATAAGTTAAGATGTTTCATTTTTATGAATTTCATCATTCTATTTCTTTATTTAATTTTTTCTATCTTAATTATGATGATTATTATTATGTTTACCCCATGTTATAGTGACTCATGTCTTTCTCTATCACATTATCAGGATTTTATCTCAATTATATTTTTTGATGTATATCATTAGGAGAATAAGTGTACTACGGATAACACAAGGTCCAATAAAAATATAAAGAAGATAGAATTGAATAAATGTTCAGGGTTTATTATTTAAATTTTTTTGAATTATCCTAATTTTCCCATGAAACTAATCTTTTGGATCATAATTTTGTGTCACTATTATATTTTAATCTTTAAAATGATGTGTTGGTAATGATAGAAAATGTTGGGTCATTTTAGGAACTGCTTGAAGGATTCTTCAGTGTATAATTTCATGTTTTATTTCAGACACATTACTCATATATTAAAATTAAATATTTAATGTTATGTTTTGATACTGTATCCCTGGTTTTAATCACCTTATGACCATGTTACTATTTCATTTCTGGTTATATGTAATTCTATTAATATTTGTTAATTTCTGTTGGTTGATAACTCAGAAAAAAGATGACATAGACATCCCATGATCAATATTAGACCCTTGTAGCTAGTTTTCAGCCTCTTGGTTTGGGGAAGTGTGCATGAGGCCATGTGGTGGTCATCTCTAGGAACTGGGGCATGGTACCCTGTCCAGTATGTTACAAAATGGTATTGGAGCCCAATTATATTTTCATTTCTTTTGTATTACTATTTAGGATTTGTAGATGTGAGACTAGGAATAGTCAGGACTTGGAATTGATCGCATGTGTGGGTCTTTTTAATCCTTGTATAGGTAAAACATTGGTACTATGGGATAGATTGATGTTATTGATGTGTGTTGTTTTAGTTCAATATTATTTGACCTTTAGTGACACGTATTTTGTGTAATGTGATTCTTGTTACAGTGATTTTTTGAAATTTTCTATAATGGGATTCATGGATTGGAAACGAATAAGATTTTAGTATTCCTGAATCAATCTAAGTGTCGATGATTATTTTGTGACACAGATAATTTTATTCATGCATGGGAAAATGGGTTTTTTGTAAAAAGTTAATGTTGGACTATTTTCCTTTCTAGTGAAATTTTGTTTTAAAAGGAGCTTAATACGAAATAGGTATTGTTATAAATAATGAAAAATGTGAATAATTGGGTCTCTAAATGAGAGAAATTATTAATGAGAATGTTTTTACCCTTTTTACCATGACCTATGTGTCGGATTGTTAAGGTTAGTAATAGCGCCTTACTTTTTTCCATGTGGAAATGTTAGGTGGGATGGCTCATTTTTTCATGTTGTTTTTCCTATATATATAAACATGTTAATTTTATGAATTTTTTCCGAATTTGTGTGTTTTAAATTGTAGAGATATGCCTATATATTGACACATGAAGAGGGTATGACAAGAAGAAATGTCTAGGGATGATACCCAAATGGTGTATCCTAAGGCACAGAGAGTGCCAGATGCAGAAGTCAAAGAGAAATTCCCAGAGAACATTCCTCACTTCATGAAATTCATGGAATGATACCCATGGTGGGTTGTGAATAGCATGTATAATTTTTTAGAAGATTATTTGTTCTAGAACCATCATAATATTATGAGAGATGGTGGACCTGAGGTATTTGACTTCTGGATTGAGTCTATCTAGACTATACTTGACCATAAAGAGAATACTGCTAAGAAGATAGTAAATTGGAATCCAATATGTTATATGGTCAATAAAATAAATGGAGGTAAATCTTGACCGACAATGAAAAATCTTGGGAATTTGGGGTGGATTGAGTTTTTTAAGATGTTCTTGGAGCACTTTTATCATGAGATTGTTTGACAAGATACTGCAACTGAGATTATACTATTGACTTAGGAAATCATGTTACTAATGAACAATGTTGGTTTAATTATATACGTTTAATGATATGCTCCACTGATGGAAGTATATGAGTCTCTTTTAGAAAAATGTTTTGGATATGGGCTTAAATATGTAATTATGTCTCAAGAGAACATCTATGTGATCTAGATGTTTTCAGAAGTCTTATATTGTGTTGTCATCTTAGAAGGAAACTAGAAAGAGATTTCCAGTGGTAGATATGAGGTTTCTTGTAGATGAATTGGAGATTCGTATTAAAAGGGAAGGAAACTTCATTATGATAACATTATCCATATATGTGGTATGATAAGTGTACATTCAAAGGGATGAGTTACTAATGATCTTACTAAAATGATTTTCTATAAGTAAGGTAGGTCCAAACCCTTTCAGAAACTTTTTCAGTAATCACAAGTGGAGTGTTGAAGCTGTGTAAAGATGGTAAATCTTTATAGGGTCTTTAGTAACACATGGAATATAGTTAGTGGTAGAGGATCTAGAAAATACCATAGTCCAGAAAGGGGATCTTATGAAATATATCAGTCTTGAATATGGATTTCTACTGGTGAAGGCGATGGAGGTAGTGGATGTGTTGCCTCAGGGAAATAAAACCTATACCAGAAGGGTGGTACAGCTCAGTGGAGTCAGAATTCTTCATATGGAAAAGGGGATAGATATTTATATTCTTTTAAGCCTATAAGTTTTGATAGAAATTTTGGACCATCAAGAGTGACATGTACATTTCTTCTATCTTCTACATGAGCAAGTGCATTTTTTTGAATATTGTGCTTCTCATTCATTTATTTCTAAAAAAAATTAATATTTTGAGCCCAGTGATGAATTTTTTGATAGGGGTAACTAATAAATATACATTGTTTTGAGTTCTGTTTAGTGACATATGGTTTTGCAAGTGCTGTTCTCTCGACATTGGGGAGTACATTTTTCTCTAGAGTCACTATATTCTGGATATGTCAGGCATCAACGTAGTGTTTAGTCTATATTTTTATAAGTATAACAAGATCATAATTAATTTTACCGAATAAGATTGAAATTTACATCTCCTAATGGTGACCATTATATTTAATGGTGAATGTTGGATATCTAGGAAGGCCAAGCAGGGACAATTAGTTACCAACTAAGAGAGATCACACCCATAGTTTCTATTATATTACTGGATGATGGAGTTGTAAACTAGGAATTTTTTCCCCTAATGTGGAACAATTTAATAATGTGTAACTATAATAATTATAAGAGTTCCCATCTAAGAGAGAAATGTATATAACTATTGTGATCATTAATATGGATGATTTAGTTTCAATTCCACCATACTAAATGGAACTGATAGAGCATAAAATATCAATACTCCACATGAGGTGTTAGATTAGAAATAATTTATTCATCCGAGTATGTCACCTTTTTTCACTAGTGTTGTTTCTAAATAAGGTATTTGCTACTCTGCGTTTATATGTGGTTTATTTGAAGTTAAGCCATATAAAAATGAATAATTTTTATCCTTATCCATATATCAATATTCTTTTTATCTATTAATATGAGTTTTAATATTCTCAAATACTAACATTAGATTAGGTTATCATCAGCTAAGAGATCAGACTACTAATATATTGAGGAATTATTTCATGATTAGGTATTACAAATATGATTTCATCGTAATGTCATATGGATTGACTGAAACCCCGAAAGTGTTTATGAAATTTATGAAAAAAATCATCAATACATACCTGGATTATATTGTGGTAGTGATTGTGGTTGACATATTAGTGTACTCAAAGTCTCATAAAGACCATTTCCAACAGCATGACATCGTATTGAGTACATTGAGATTGCATTAGATATAAAACATGTTATATAAGTGTCAAATTTGGATTAATAATGTACACTTAATGGGTAACATTTACTCATTGGAAGGTGTGATTGTAGACCCAATGAATGTATAGGTCATTGTATCTTGGGATAAACCAATGAATTCTTTTGATATCCATAGATTTCGGGGTTTTTTCTGGAAAATATTAGTGATTCATCTAGAAATTATCCTGATTTTCAATAGCACTTGTGGGTTTGGCCAAAAAAGTGGATAAATCATTAATGGCTAGATGCATGAGAAAAGTCCATCTATGAGTGGAATAAGTATTTGACATCATCACTGATCTTGGTCCTATCTAATATAGGTGAGGTGTATACTGTGTCTTTCTTTGATTATGGGTTCATACTTAGTGTTGTCTTGATATATTGAGATTGAGATGTATCGCATGGGTCATTACAGGTGAAGCCACAAGAATGAAACAACCCTAATCATGACCTGAGTTGGATTCAGTGGTGTATGCATTCATATTTAGGTGGAATTATCTTTTGTGTGAAATGTTTACTGTGTAAAAAGATCATAATATCATGATGTAGATATATTTGAAGCAATATTTTAATATATGGAAGTGGATATGGGTTGAGTATTTGAATTTGTTTGGTGTCGAAACAGCATATACTCGATTGAATTGATGCATTGTAATTGATGATTTGATTAGGATAAATTGGACGCAAGTAGTTCAAGAAGATAGTATTTAGTGGAAGATGATGACTCTACTAGCTGAAATGCATGTGGTGGTTTATGAGAGTTAGGAGAAGATGAATCTTATATTAGTTTCATTAGAGTATACACTATTGATCTGAATTCATAAAATTAAATATGAGGATCTGGATTTCGTGACCTTGAGGAATATTCTGGAAGGTAGGGTGTCATGATCATATTGGAGCATAGATGAAAATTACATAATCTATGTCAGGAATCGGGTTGATCTTCCTATGATCATTAATGGATATTTTATGTTGTAATGTAATTACTCTAAGTGAGAGATACATCTAGGTGTGAACAAAAAATATAGTGGCCAATGATGAATTTTTTTGTGGCTAGGAATGAAAAATGAAATATCATGGTTTCTGATGTGATGCTACACTTATTAATAGGTGAAGGCCAAGAATAAATGACCTTGAGTATTACTACACCTGTTTTCCATTTCTAAATGGAAGTGGGATGATGTGATAGTGGATTTGTTGTGGGTCTCCCAGGTATTTCTTGAAGGAATGATGATATTTGGGTTATTGTAGGTTGCTTGAAAAAGGTATAACATTTCATTCTGATACATGAGACTTTCCACATTGTTTTGTTGGTAGAAATGTATGATTGGGAGATATTCCCTCTTCATGGAGAGCCACAGACTATTGTTGAAGATCTCAAATTGAATTTTATATAATACTTCTAGAAGGGCTTGCAAGAGGAACATTTTATTCATTCTTTTTTTGAGTAGGTTTTTCCACCCATAGATAGAGGGGAAGTAAGATCTTACTATATAAATTCTTGAGTATATTATATGAGTGTGTGTTCTTGACTTTGGTGATTTTTGGTAGAGGCACTTGGAACTAGTGTAGTTTTTCTATAACCACAGTTATCAAAAAAAACTACATAGATGTAAATATAAAAGGATTATTATGGTAGGCCATGCAGATTTCCTCAAAGCTGGATGGAGGTAAGGGAGTCTTATATTGGAATGAGTCTTGAGAAGGATACATTGAAAAATGTATAAATGATTTTGAAACATATGGATACGTCTTAGAGAAGATAGAATTATTATGAGGATATACTTAGATGACCAATAGTTTTTTAGAGGTTTATCATGTATTTATTCGGTTATCATGATGATTATATCACTACATGATAGAGAAGCATGTCATGTTGTTACCCAGATATGTTAGACTATTTTAGGTTGTGTAGAAAATTAATCTGATGGAGTGCCTATTAGATATTCCATATAGATACTATTCAATTTGTGATGTTTTCCATGTATCAAAGCTATAGATGTATCACACTGACACATCTCATGTGATTGACATAGATGATGTTGAACTAGAGATAAATGGTTCATTTGAGAAGCACCGGATACATGTGTTGGATCTTAGTAAGAATGTGTCGATGGGAAAGACTTTACTAATTTTTTATGTATTATGGAAATTTTTTCATGTGTGGGAGGAGACATGGAAATGAGAAGTAGATTAGAGGGATCAGTGGCCCGATCTTTTTTAATAGGAATCTTATAGATTCATTGGAGTGCATCTCAGGTGTGAGAAGTTATAAGGTGGGGAGATTTTAGGATCCTGGTCATTTATAGAGTTTTCTCAAGACCCTTTACAAGTACACTTTTTTCCTTGTGTTTAGTACGTTTTTGTGTTTTAAAATGTGATGTGTTTGGGTAAACATTTGAGATCAATGGATGAAATGCAGAAACTCACGATTGGTGCATTTTTTTAAAAATAATGTTCCATAAAAGGAAAAATTGTGCACCCCCTAGAAGAGGCTCGTTGTTAAGGCACATGGTTAGTGTAAACTATGTGACTCCTCTTAGAAAAACATGCATGTTGTTTTAATTAAAATGATATTTTGTTTTAAAATTAACCAGACCCTGTAATTTTTCCAAAATTGATCCCCATTACAACCATTATAATTTTACTCAATTTCAAAGCCTCTTAGATGCATTCATTTCCCTCCCAATCCCCATTCTTTGGGATTTGAATCCCTGATCGATGATCTGCACCCTCACATAATGGGACCTCATCCCCCTTGGACTCATGTTCCTCTCCATTTCTCATCTTATTCTAAAAAGGGTCTATTCATTCTATTTTAATTATATGTAGAACAAATTATGGGGATATAGATCTAATATTTTATATCAATATCTAGATTTAAATTTTCATGATTTAATTAATATTGATTCTTGTTTTATATATGGACCATATTCTTTTCTATTACACTGCTGAAATTGTGGATTTATGTTGGGTGACTACTCATCAAGAAATCAAGGAAGTTGGTCTATTATTCACATCCCATATTATTTTTATCAATAACATGTATTTCATTATATAATTTCTAGGGTTTTTTTGGAGATTGGAATAACTAATTAAATTAAATATTGTGGTTAATTTATTAATTGATGAATTTGGGATTTTATTAAATAATTGAATTTTGGAATTGGGGATAATTAATTATTTTGTTAATTATTGAAATTTTGAATTTTGAATTTTGAATAATTTTTTTTCATTATTTAGTGGATATTATGATTATGGAATGATTAATTAAATATTTAATTAGTTAGCACAGAATATGTGATTAATTAATTTTTAAATTAATTAAAGTGATTGATGGGATAAAATTATCTGTAAATTAATTAATGGAATTTGGTAATTAATTAATTGGGGAATTAATTTATGGAAATCATTTGATTAATTAATCATTAGGTCAATTATTGGAAATGGGCATGATTAATTAGTTTTTATATTAATTAATGGAATGATCTTGGTAATGGATACTGGTTATATTTCACTTGGTTGCGAATATGTTAGCATTGGGTAGAACATTTTTTATTTGGGCAGTCAGTGAGGGATTACCCATAAATTCCATGAGATATTCCATTTTGATTTCATAATAACTATGAGATCCTTCTAGGAAGAATATTGTGATAGATTATATTTTTATTTCCAGGTGACCATGAGATCTCATCAAATTGGGTCAAGGAAATGATCTTGAGTGTTTTTTCCTTTTCTAATAATGCTATTATTCTTCATTTAGTCTCACAGACATTATAATAATGAGGTTTGAAACCTATGTTCAAATTACGCATAGAAGACTAATTTACATATTTTATTCATTTTATTAAATGTTAATAGGATATTGAATTGTATCAATTGAATACAAATTTTGAAATCCATTTCAGATAATACAGAATATTTCATGAGATGAAATAAGTATTGAGGTGATGGTGTCCTCAGTAACTCGTGGGTTTATGTTTTTAATAAAAATTAATTGATACTTTGAAAACTATCTAATTTTTTATTTAATTTTTTTATACAACTGCAGATAATTTTTATTGACTAGGTATTATTTTAGATACTGCTGGTAGTGGCCTACTGAGATATACACATTCCATACTTGGGCTTCCAGATCAGTACATGAATAGAAATTATGTTTTATGTACATTAAAATTCTAAAGGCCCTATGTTAGATGGCTAATTTGTGATGGATCGTGGATGATAGAACCTGAATCAGTGTTGGTATCTACATGGGGGGATGAGATAGTGTCTTTGTTTTAGGTTTCATTTTAGACACTTGACACATACATTATCAAGACATATTTTAAATTCATTTTTGATATTGTTTCCTTATTTTTTATCATCCTGTGATATTAGTAATGTTTTTTTCTTGTTATATGTAATTCAATTATTGATTCTTATTTTATTCTGGAATATTACTCTGATAAAATACAATATAGTCTCCCAATGATCGATAATATACCCACACTGCTAGTTGGAAGAATTTGATATATGGGGGGTCATGATTGAGCTCATTTGGTTTTCCGTCTCAAGGAATTCAGATGTGACACCATAGACAAGATGTTACACATGGTTATGGGAAAATACCTATGGGGTTTTCTCCTAAATAATCTATAATAAATGGGATTTATGGGATATGATCCTACACATTGAGGTCATAACCTCCACTGTATGTGTTAATTGGATTTTTTAAAATTATATATTTTTACTAATAATGTCATCACAATTCATAGATATATTATCAAATATTATGATGCTTAATGATATTTTTGATAAGATATAATAAAAATTTGTTTTATATAACCATTATGCAAAATATTAAATTTTAATTAAAACAAATGTAGGATTTTATTTATAACAGATCATGTCGTTAAATGTTATTTGATGAGTGATCCATAATAAGATTAGGGTTTTGTTAGTTTACTTATTATGGTTCTGTTGGTTATTCTATATCCTCAGAGTTTCATTAATATTCCTCTTTCACATGTGCATTAGAGACATCTGTTTAACTACTGATTATACTTGTATGCTCACCCTATTTATACAGTATTGTTTTCAAGTATTCTAGGAGGACATCATGGATTGCGCTGAACATTACAAGCCCATACCATTGATGTTTTTTATACATAACTACCTTAGATTCATTTTTTTATTTTCATTTGGAAACATTTATCAGTGATTATTTTATTCATATATACATTATGAAATGATATTGGATACATAATTATATTATTTCATGGATTTCCTTGTTGTTGATTACTTATATATCTTGATCGTGTTTTGTTAATGAGGGAAATGCCTCTGATTTCTGGTATTTTCATACACCATGTGCTAGTCGCAAAACCAGGTCCAATTAGAGGGGGTTCAGGTGTAGTTATCACTATTCACTCATTGAGGTTTCATTGGAGGGAGTGGGATATTACATAGTGGTATCAGATTGTATGGTCTATAGATAAGATGATATTCAGAGTTTGGCACCTTGAGTATTTCATGGGTTTGTAGGGAAATAGTGTCATAAAAGATTGGAATGTGAAATAGGCCACACAAAACCATCTAGGTCATGGGGATTTATGACCCCCATGATCTATTGTAATGAATTTATACATACGGAATAACCATGAGATGTGGAAATTCTTACAGTTTAGAGGCCTATGAGAGGTAGATTCATCATGATTGATTGTCAATTTGATTGAGTGAAGATATTTAAAGAAGTTAATAAAATTAATTAAATAAATCATTATTAAATGTGTCCATACTTTTTTCGTAAATTAATTGTTATTATTTCTGGGTCAATCTAATAGATTGAAATAAAAAGTAAAATTGTGATTCATCATCCTGGTCCATTTTTTTTTGAATCCATGTTGTGATTTGAATGAGTTATTTCATCACCATTTATAAAAAGATACTTTATAAATAGAATTTTATTCATTCTCATTAAATACATGTTATAATGTTTCCCCATTTTAAAATTTTTAGGAAAGTATAGTAATTTTATTTTCTTGTGAACTAAAGTAGAATTTGGAATACCCTTATGAAACATGTTTCCTCATGAAGATTTCATGTAATAATGATATAATTTATTATCTTGAAATCATCCATTGAAGTATTATGGTACAGATTTGTTTCTTTATGTCATGTAATGATTTCTATTTGTCATATATAATGATCATAAGTTATTATCATGCTGTAGAACATTTTTTTGGACTGTTAAATTATAATTTTTTTAAAAATAACAATCTTAATTAATAAAACTTCCTTATTAATTATAAATCATGATATGAATAAATTTACCTTTATTTTTTTCATGATTTTAGTTCTACATTTTTTATATAATAATATTTTTTAAGCATGTGGTAGGCTACAGATTATGGTGAGATATCTTCTAGATTTCATAAAAATGGGAATCACTATTTGTTGTAACCAATTGACAAATAAAAATATGTAAATTATTAAACATAATCTTTCAATTATTGATATGAATTTAAATGTAATAGTATAATATTTCCTTTTATTCTATCATCTGAGTAGTTTTATATGGGAAGCATGCCTAATATTGGTTTTTGGGTGTGAAAACTAGGGAGATTATCTTATGTGATAGATGAACATGTAACATGATTAATAGGTTGTATCTAAATAAATAAGTAGAATAATTTTATACATATTTCATTATATAATAATATTTTCCAAATCAATGTAATTATTAATTTATTTTTATTTTGAGCACGATGAAGAAAGAAATATATTAACTAAACATGTGTAGTTTTATTTTATAATATTGGAGCATATTTTATTTTAAAAAATTTAAATCACGTTCTATATATAATGGGGTATAAGGATTTATTGATATATATTATCATGTATATGTTTTAAAATGAAGATTAAAAATATGGATATTTTTTATGGTTTTAATGCTATTGTTTCATTGATTTGTTTTTATGCATTGTTGAGAATAACGGTTGTTAGAAACCATTCATGTGTTGTGACTATTTTGGATGATAAGAACCAAGATGTTACTAGTTTCTTATGATCATTGTGAATTAAAATGATGTCACTTATTTTTTTTAATAAAACCATTTTCCCTGGATAATTTTGAATTGTTTGAGAAAAACAATGCTAAATAATGAGGTAAACTATTGTAAGAACGTAAATTATTTTAGATGCCAGAAATTGTTTCTTCTATGTGTGGTTGTTATTGTTATGATTCCTTTTTCGATATGTGTATAAAAGCAACAAGTATACATAGATGGGGAAACATGGTCCCTTATCAAGACATGTAATACTTTTCGATGATTAAAACCATGAGAGTGAGTCAGTGACAACCTTAGAGGATAATATCATGTCATAGGAAAGGGAATTACATCATTTTTTGGATGGGGATTTTATGTTTGGTGATAGTGTTTAAAATTGGATTGGAAGTATAGAGGATGGGATGGATTGATTAATTTTTTGGAAGGGGTTGTTACTTATGGATGATAAATTATAGTGGTTATGTTGTTGTGTGAAATGTATGGGGGTTGTTTTTGGTTGGTTGGTATATTTGTATAGTGGTTTTATTATGTAGTGGTGGTGATTTTTGGTGGATGTGACATGTGGTTTTTCTGGTGAGGTGGTTTTTTTTTGTGTGGGGGTGATTATGTTGAAGAAATAACCTCACCTCCCATAAAATGGGTAATCTCATAATATCATTAATAAAATTAAATGGTCATTTTGGAAATCATTAATCTAATGATGATGTGTTGCCTCCCATGCACAAATATTTTTATAAAAGAGGTGATTAGAATGTTTGATTACTACTTTGTTGGTTAGGTTTGTTGTGTTTGATCCCATATTTATGGCATGTGTTATGACATCAAAAATATGATGAAAAATAATCATTTTTACATTAAGACACATATTGTTATGAAATAATTTAAAACCATGCAGGTTAGTTAGTTTCACCCAAAGAGAACAATATTTTGATGCACTAGATGTGATCCTTTGAATTTAATGCTTGTGAAAAATCTATCAATGTTGATATTACCTCTTTTATTGGATGTAGAATGTTATGTGAATTTTTTTCTTGAGTATGCTCCAAATAAATAAATCTTTGTTAAAAAACAAGGAAAAAAGAAATATGTTTTAATAGACGGATTGTTCAAACATAATTTTCTATTTTGTTTAATTTTCTTGTCATATTTCAAATTTGGGACTCATAAAAATTATTGGAAATTAGTGGGAAGGGTTTGAAAACACATTTAAAGATTTTCTGAAATAAAATGAATGGAATTATGATATAAAACATTCTTTGAAATAGTTTAAAAATAATTTGTGGGATGAATTACATTAAATGAAAAGTGTTTTGATGGATTTTTTTTAAATGTCTCTAAATTAATGGTGATTTTTAAGGGAATAAAATTTCTTAAAATTATGAATGATGAATTGAGTTGAAAATAATGTTTTACATAATTGGTTGATATCTATTGGTTAATGTGTTTTTTCATGATAATCTATGTTGCCTTTTTTGAGGTGTGTCCCTTGGTGGATTATTATTATTGTATTTTTGTGATTTACATATCTTTTCCATATTGGTTGTCATGTTCCAAAATATACCAAAAAATCATGAGATGTATCTTATCGGTTGGTTGTTCAGACTACCATTTCTATTTTACTTCTATATGTGTTTTTATTATCAGGGATGAAAATTATTTTAGATATATCTAATGTAATAGTCTAGAATATTCTCAAGCCTTCCTTTTTCATTGTAGGTAATTTCATAGAGATTGTGAGGTTTGAGAAATTTTGGGAAAAAAATCTACTATTTTTTAAAATGGGATTTAAAATTTATTGATATTTATTTAGATTTTTTGAAATTTATTTAGGACGTTTAAATATTATTTAATTTAGTGATATTTATTATATTTTATGAAATACAATATTATTGAATTTAAAAAAAATTATAATTTTAATTAGGTGTGATATATTAAATATTATACAATATATTATATAAATGTGAAAATATGAATATTAAATGTGTCATATTATAATTAATAATTTAAAAAAGTTTTTGTATTAAATATTATATGTATATACCATACTTTTTTATATTAATATATGTGTGTTGGGTAGCTATATGTTATATACATTTAAATACACACTTGTATAGATGAATGTATATTTTTTTATTTATGAAAAAATATTAATATGTGTATAATATTATAAACTTATACATATATAAAATATTTATATATAAATTAATATATTTATTTTTATATATATATATTTATTTCTTTATATATTTCTTTATATGGAATCAAAAAAAATGGTGATGTTTGTTTTTTACATATAAGCATTATGAAATTATTTTTTTCTATTCTATTCATTTAGAAAATTTCATATATTCAAATTTATTATTATTAAATAAAATAGGGATAAATTATAAAGTAAATGTGATACTCATGAATTGTGGGTATTTTGGAGTTATTATTTTAATGAGTGGATAATGTTTTATTAAATAGGTTGGTGAGAGAATAATTAAAACGAAATAAAATTGAGTGGTTATCCAAATTTATCAAGTAATAATTATTAGTTTTGTTGTAAATTTTTTTATTCAATATATAAATGGGTTTTGTTAAATAAAATTTTAAATATATTACACATGAAAAATAATATCATGTGTATATTGTTTTTGAAGGTCCATAAACTTTTCATGTTAATAAAAATTATTTCACACATCCTATGTTCTTATTATATATGTAAATTATAGTAGCACAAGTAAATGTTATATATATATATATAGAAATATATATATAAATTTTATTATTATATTTTAATTAATGGGTTTTCATATATATATATATTTATTTATTTATTCACGTTTTTTTAAGGTTGGAAATAGTAAAATAAAATAACAATGTAATGTTTATATATATATATATATATATGTGGGTGACTCATTATATATATTGGAATATGTATAACGATCATAGAGAAAGAGATACAAAAAATTTAAAAAACAATGAAGGTCAAAAATGTTTCAATGATAGATGTTAAAAAAGGAATGAGAGTGTATTTTTTTTGAAAAAAATATTTGTGAATTGAATGAGTAAAAAATTATAAAATCGAATACTAAAACATGTGGGGTAAGAAGGTTGGCAAGAGAATACAATAGTATTAATTAAGATAGAGTGTTAATTTTTGAATTTCGAAAAAGAAAATGAAATAAGTAAATGAGTGTTTGAAAAGAAAAAAAATAATACATGCAGATCAAATTAAAAAAAATGGATGAAAAGGAATAGATAAATTTATTGACATTTTAATACAATTTAAAGAAATGATTGGAACTAAATTCAATATTTATGGAGACTAATCGTGAAAATTGAAACAAAAAATTTAAATAAAAATTATATAATAGGTTTCAATTTAAATTAGAAAACGAAATGTTCAAATTCAATGTGAGAATTAATTAGAAAACACATTTTTATAATTAAAAATTGGCTAAATAAATATTATATATTTTTAAAATTATTTCTCTGATATCTCCCTCAATTAAAATCAGATTTATGTGTGGTCAGTAATGTTTTATTTTTTCTTATTAGTAGAATGTAAACATATGATTTTTGTTTTGAAGGAGTAAAGATAGAATATAAATTTTTAATTAATTAGGAATTTTTACATTTAAATTACAAATTATTGAGAATCAATTATTTATATCTTTTCCCTAGGACTTTTAAACCTTATTTCATTGTATATTATTCTATAAGGAAATAATCATGTTATCCTTTGGTGATATTGAGTAATTTACATAATAAATATAAATAATTAACTTTATGGAATTAATGGGAAATGAGATAATTTCTCATATATTTTTATATGACTAACTCATGTTGTAAATTACAATTTACATATAAAGTATTATCACATATATATATTGATAATTCTTATTAATAGGTTTTTTCATTATTTAGAAAAATTAATGATTATCCCGGAGAAATAATGTTATAATTGCATAATTGTAATTATTATTTTTCCCCAAAATGATGTACTCAAATATTTTATTTTTTCTTTTGTTGTAATTTTTTTGTATTGGATTATGAATGATTGGTCCGTCACTGAAAATAATGTCATTTGTTACCCTTAATTTTTTCTGTTAAGATATGTGTTGTGAAATCATGAATATTATTTGTTCATGACACCATGTTAAACAAAATTTAATAATCAGAAATAATTGGTTAATAAAATGGTTACCTTATGATTTATTTCTTGTGTGAGAACATCCTTATATAATTACGTAGAATTAGACTAATTCCCCAATTTATGAAATATGAAAAATGATATGTGTGTGTGATTTCTAGATAAGATATAAGTCCAATTATATGATAATAGGTTTTGATCGGATAAAAATGTAGGATGTAATGAAACTAAAATATAATGATAAATTAATATTAAATATATTTAAATAGATAATAGAAAAATGAATTTAATTAAGAAGTGTGGTTTAGGAGGACGATGTTTATATGTGAAATAATTTTCTAGATAAACAAATGGGATTTAGAAATGGAATTATTTTGTAAATTGTATTTTACAATAATTAATTATATGGAAAAAATGGATACTGATTTGTGGGTTGTTTTTGTGTTGATTTTAATTTAGGGTTTGAAATAAAAATGGTATTATTATCAAGTAGTTTTACCTCTTGTAGAAAACCCTTAGGTTGGGGTTGTGAGTTATGATATTTTTCATATATTTTTTTATTGTGATTTTCGGTGTACATATGACTTTCTTAGAGAACTATATGCTAACATCATATAATTTTGGGTGCTTTTTCCTAAATCCTGGTGGGAGGATGGCTGGCTGGCTACCCACTAATCTATGCTCCCTATTATTGGTGTTGGTGATATTCACAGGTTGTGATGGACATAAGTCAATAGAACCAATGTCTACCTATGATATGATGAGATCGGATGGCCTAGGATTCTTTGGGTGAGATGTGATGAAATGGATTGTTTTGGGGTCCCACATGGTATAATGAGGGAATGTGGTCATTTTCCATAATTTTATTGATACCCTACTACATATAAAATGTGATGTTATGTGATGTGGTGGCTTAGTTGACTGAAGGTGAGATGTGATGTGATGGGATGGGATGTCCTAGGTGTCTACAGGTGGGATGTGATGTGATGTGGTGTTATTCAGAATGGTTTGGAGCATGAGTATATATGACGTTTAGGTGTGGGGGTGGAAAATAAATGGTAAAGTTGTATGGGGAAACTATCATTGATATTCTTCATATTATATTATTATACATGGATGTGTTATTTTTTTTGGGATCCATGATGAGTTTAGGGTTTCTTTGGCTACCTTAATTATATAGAAATATATATATATTTTCCACATAGGTTCATTAATATAATTTTATATTATAAATAGGAGATATGGGTTTTATTACTTAGTATACGTGTATGATCTCTTTAAATATATAAGACTATTTTCATATTTTTAGAGGTCATCATTAATCTTTATAGGCATTGCTAATGTGGACCTTTGGATTTTTTTCTATACCATTTCCTAAGTTTCCTTTTTATTATTTTAGTTTGGATATAATTATATGTATCTTTTTTATTTATATATGCATTATGGGATGGTATTGGATTCATTTATATATTATGCCATTGAGTTTCATAGGGTTGATTTATCATATGTCTCAGTCCTATTTTATTATAAAGGATAATGCCTCCCATTTATGAGATATTCATATTCTTGGTGCTAGTCTCCAACATGGATCGTACTTGAGGTGATGCTTGGGGTTTATAATATCTCTTCCTTCAGTGCATTATTTTTGGTGGGAGGGGGTTGTGACAATGACCTAAATGGGATAATGGAATTAAATTAAGTTCATCCTATTATGATACCTTTGGAGATACATCAAAATAAAAAAATTTATTTGTATGAATCAATTAACTGTCAATTTTATTTCATTATATTTCAATATAATATGAATCATATTTTCATTTTATAATTTAATTAAAATATCATATACCCTATAAAAAGAAAGAACTGAGAATAATTAATCGTATAAACAAGGTAACATTTTACAATGATTCCTGAGTCATTTTTATCACTATAAATCATCATTGAATTAATCAGACTCCTTGATTTCTCATTTTGATTGAAAAAATTATTTTATATTGTTAAGGGTTATTAATAACTGACAAAAAATCCATTTATGGATTTTAACTTATGAAACAATATTTAATTAGTGTAAAAATATATAGAAAAAATATTAGAGTCATATATAGTCATTAAAAAACCAACCACATGATTGTATGACACTAAATTTTCTTAGTATTATAAAAAGCTTCATTTGGCCTTCATAATCTCATTAAAGTGAAAAGTCACTTAAAAGGGGTTTAAATAGAGAATAAAACATCGAATTGACATATATATTTTATAAAATGATACTGATGTCATTATTACTCTAAATGAAACATTTGTGCATCAATATGTTGTTTGTATTTCTCTATTTGATTGAATATATATTTTCATAATCTTAATTTTTATTAATAAAGGAAAAATTACTTGTATAGAGCTCATGACTATGAAACACTATTCATATTCGCGTGAAGACTTTGAAAAATAGTCATTGAGTAATTTTTGATCTAGAAAAGCCCACCACACAAAAATTTGAATCATGAAATATATGTTATAATTCATTGTTATATTTTCTTTTCACTTTATCAAATCATTTAAAAGGGGTCATAACTAATAAAATTGGATTTTATTGCCTTCCAAAAATATTAAAATGATCCTAAACGAATTTTTTACCAGTAAGAAAAAACCACATACTATATGAATCCTTGATTTCATAATATGATCCAATGTATCTTTTCACATAAATATTTTTTAAAATTACATATAACCCATAATGTGGTCAAAAATGTGTTGGAGAATTTCAATTGAAAACAAAGCGGTAGAAAATGATCATAGATACTTTGGTGTTCTAATGGAATCAGTTGCACATAATATAGATTTTTATATTGGTTAATTTGAATACTTATTAATTAATAATAAATAAACCATTACTGGTAAAATTTCATAAAACATGCTCATATTGGTGTGAAAACTTTGTGAAATGTTTTATATGTAATTTTTAATGTACATAAACAAACCACACATCAATATGGAAGCTGAATTTTAGATTATTATAGAATGTATTATTTATAATTATGTTTTTCAATAATTTTTAATGTTGCCTAAATGATCTCAAAACTATGAAATAATGCTAATATTTCCACAATAAGTCCAGTTAATATACTCAAATCAGTTATGACTAGTAATAATCAACCACCCAACAACCTGATTCCATTAATTTTCTATATGATTCAATGTATTTTTTCACATATATATTTGTATTAAAATTAAATACAACCAACCAAGTGCTAAAAGCCAAGATGAATAGTGTTTTTGATGCTTGATAATAAATTTCCTTTACAATCATAATTTTTTTTTCATAATTTTGATCATATCCCATGCTAAATATGTGAGACGTCAGTTTCGAAATGTTATAATTTTTTTGAAAAATATTTTACATTGATATTTGTAAATTTTAAACACATTGTATGCTTTCGGACCATTAAAATGTTATTTTTGACCATTAAACACATAATATATTATTTTTTCATTCATAGGAAACCACATGTTAAATTAATGTGTTGTATATTCCATCAAATAAAATTTTAAGTATCAGTAATTTCTATATTATTTTATGAAAACCAAGGGGTTTTTATCGTGGTGTTTTCACTTAAAATTGTATTTTATAAATGATTTTACATATATTATAATTAATTTTTAAGTAATGACAAACCTAACACACATTCGATTGACATGAGATCTATTCATACAGTTATAAAATTAATGATGAATTATATAATATATGAATACTAGACCTCTTGATTTAAATATTCCATATGCATTTTTATATTTTATTTCATATCCTATTATAAAATTTTGATACAATTATTAATTTAATATTTCTTAATAAATACTAAATTTAATAAATTTAAGTAATATGAATTGTTGTATCATTACACTACACTATATAATCTACTGTTTCATGATTGATTATTGGCTATGATGATGATGGATGGACAACCATTCCCTCTATTGGGTGGTGGATACTAATCATTTTCCAAACCAATATATTCTAGATTCATTTAATGATTAATCACAATATACATCATATTTCAGTTATGTTAAATCAAAGTGTGTTTTTATGTTTACATTCAAATTGAATGTAGCACAGCTAGAGGTTGATGAAGATGTGTTCTGAAAAATCCTAGGTTTGAGTGCTAGGGGGAAAATAATTTTTCATATTCTGGGGAGGGATAGTTGATCATTTGTTGCTAATATGATTCACAAAGGTGAATTTTATTTGGTAAATATTTTATGGATGCGACCCTTAGCATAATTGTCATAATTTCTCGGTTAGAGGGATATTTGGGGAAGGATTAAATCAATAATATTCTCTAAGTAATGTAAAATTTATTCTATATATAATTCCATCATCTAACCATGACATATTTAATCATATGAATCTGAGATTTTTCATATGATTAATATAGATATTGAATTAATAGTATTTAAAATGGATAGAAAAATTATTTCAAGTAAATTATATTTATGAAGAGAATATTTAGATTCATTCAATAACAAAAAGAATCCATGAATATATTTTCCCACTTTTGAAACTAAATATTAAAATAGTTGGATGTCATTATGCATCACTCTTAATAATACTATACACAATATCTAATTTTTAATGTGGTCAACTAAAACATTGATTAAATTTTATAATACCATGGGTTGATTTTCATTATTTAAATAGTCTTATCCACTTTTTTACATTATTATACCAATATTTAAATGTTCCTTAAAAATGGGGCAATACCAAGAAAGTGAGGCCAAATCAGAATGAATGAATATGACACCTATATTTGAGACATTTAATATCTATTCACACCAACCATCGGCAAATATAATAGTGTAATTTCTTGGTATTATTGGATGTTTAATATGGCCTTTGCAAACATTTTATAGGTAGTCTAAAATGAGGAAAAAATATCATATTTTCCTAAAAATAATGATGAATGACTCAATAATAAATTTTATTCTATTGGAGTCAACTGTGAGTCTATAATTTGATGATATTTTAATATATTATTAACTCTATAATTTCTCCTTAATGAAAAATAACATGCCATGTAGAAAAACCTAAAATATGACTTTTGATTGACACTGAAAATTAGGACAATTACCCATGACTCATTTATTATTAGTAGGAATCATCCTTGGATCAATATAATGACTAATTTTGTAGTATGAGGTAAAATTATATTTCATTAGAATGAAACTTATTAATCAATGAATAATGACCTATGTAGGGTTAAAACCCAAGAAAATGAGAATAATGGGTAAAAAATATATAAATGTGATCATCGTATCAATTTAGTTATATACCATCCAACCTCACATTAATAAATCATTCATATTACATGATATGATGAAAATTGGTGTTCTAACATGGAATTCTTATTAGTGTGACATGTAACCTAAATGGGGTCCTAAAAGTGACAATAAGTTGATATTTAGAGTATAATTTCAAATATTTTTAATCAATATATTTATGATTGGTAGGAGTTGAACACACATAAACCTAATTCCAAGATTAATGAGTATGATCTAAAGTATAATTCCCACTTGATATGTTTTTAAATTTCATAGCAACCAAAAAGGGATAAAAAATATCATGTGACTACATATTGTCATGAATATATAGGAAAATCATAATTGAGTTATTTTTATCATTTTATAATAAATTTATTGTCATTCAAATGAGTAGATTTCATAAATTATTGTAGACACATAAATGTGTAATATCATTCCCTATAAGTACAGAATATTTCCAAAAACATAATAGGGCACTTTCGGGGGACAACACATACTAGGTGGGACATTCCACCATCCCCTGTCAGAGTCCATTCCTTATAAGAAATTATGTTTCCCCACCATCCCATGGTGGATCAATTTTCACTATATTCTCATAGTGAGTATAGATTTCTATATTCCCATATTGGATGGAGTATCCCCATCATCCCATTTTAATGAGGTTTCCCCATTTTCCCATAGTGGATCATATCTCCATTATCCCATAGTGCATCAGGCCCGTTAATATTATTACCGTGATTATCTAATGAGATATAAATATTATCCCAATGCATTGGAGGGAGATGTGGGACCTTCCCCTGACATAATGATATCATACATACATGTTCCACAAATTCATAATCAATAATATCGAAACCCCTGAAATGAAATTGGTGTAATAAAATGTAATCTTATAATAACCATTAGAAAAATATATGTTTCAAAATATATTATGTATGTCATAACCCGTGAAAAAATGAGGATTTATAAGATTATTACCAATTTAATAGAAATTGGTTTCACAAAAGTCATAAAATAAAAACATAAACAATTAATAGATAGAATATGAATGTAACATTTAGGTCATTTCTTCTTATAGACATGTGTACCACAAAATGATATTAACATAGAAGTAAAATAATTTTTCAATATCTTTGAAAAAAAATTCTTGAGGAAATTATATTTTATTATATGAAAGAATATTATAATATGATAATACATTTTCAAAACCATTTTCTCTATTATTAAAAAAAATATAAGGGAATCATCGAAGTCATTTTCAAAACCATTTTCTTTGAAAGTATTTTTAAAACATATAACGAAATTTTGAAAACATTTTAAACCCGTTTATTTGAAAACAATATGAAAAATTATAAATGGTTATTTTAAGATCATAAAATAATTTTAAATTAATTTTTCCTCGATATTAGGTTAAAATATCATCTTTAAGAATATTTTCAAAAACATTTTAAAAACTAGATTATGGAAATTCTTGCCATGTGACTCAAAGCATGAAAATTTAGTCAAAAATAATTCATCAATTTGGTAACTATTGAAACATAAAACCCAAGAACGATAAGAAAACATGTGGATATATAAATAACCATATATTTAAGGATAAAAATATATAATATATTCAAATGAAGTATATAAATCACACCAATGAAACAAGTGGTTAATAAAACCCAAATTCGTTAGAAATATAAGTGAGACTATGTATACCCTTACCTTATGTGTTGATTATCTTCATACTCATTCAAAATTCATATATAATAAGTATAATTTTATTATACATATACAATATAAAAATATTAATTTATCTAATATTTTTTATGGATTTATATAGTTTTTTATTAACACTTCCATGTTAAAGTTACGTTTCAATTAATATATGTTTTTTTTGTCACATGCATCTTAATTTGTTATATTTTTTGTCATCATAATTATATAATGAATTCCATAATGTACCCCCATGGTATAAACATAATTCACTATCAGTATATATGTATATATAATAATATATTTAATATAGCAATGTGAAATGAAATACCTAGTTCATTTAGATGGAAGGTTATACATATATGAACACTATTTTCATTTAAAAATATATATTTAAAATATTGAAAGTAAATGAAATAAATTAATATAAATATAAATATAATAATAAATGTATAATTATTATTTCCAAAATATCAAAATCATTTACTAAACTAATCATTAATACATTCTAGGTAAATTTTGGACAAATCATTTCATTTTGAGAAGGAGATAGTAGACACTTCCACAAACGAAGTTATCATATTTACAAAAATTGGGAAGAATGAAGATATTTTTTATATAATAATACAAAAGAATAAATAAATCATAAATATTATATATATCATATAAAACAGAGTATCCATTATAATTCTCATCTATTGAAAGAGGTAATAGAAAAATGAACTACATCATTTGGTGGTTCACTGTACACAAGATCTTTAAGTTCATTAACCATTAGATAGTAGTGTGTGTATGATTAGGTCAAAAAATTGTATTAAAAACATCTAAGTAAATATATTATTCTTATGTTAATATATACGGATGGAATTCAAATAATATATTTTGATAAAATGAAAACAAATGAAAATATCTTGAGGAAGGATGTCATCTTTTCTTTGGGTGACTCCTTTTCGTTTGAACCAATGGGCATCCTCAATTAGCTTTATTCCCAAATAGAGGCTTAAAATAAGGAAGGGTGAGATTTTGGGAGGCTAATTTTTTTTATCTATGATGATCCTAATTTTTTTGAGATGTGTTAATAAGGGGTAGTTGTGGGGGCCTTTTTTAAGGGAGTGAGGGGAGACACATGGAATTTTTGAAAGCAATTTCATTCTACAATTGTTTTTATAAAAAAATGTGTTAGAAACCAACATAAATCCAAGAATAGAAAGATTTATTGCATATATATGTCCATATAATATGTCATGTACAAGTTCCTAGGTCATTTTTTCCCTTAATAATAACTTTTAGTCCCTTTTTATGCTTAATTTTACCTTAATCGTTGTAATTAAATATAATCAATTACACTTATATTAGATTTAAAATAACTGTGTGATATTTTAAACGATTAATATTTTAATTATTATAGTATTTTATGCCCACTTTTATAAATTCAATTCATAGATATAGAAAATTTAATATTCCATGCTAATCCCACAGACATGGTGAGAAATATGGTTTTCAAAGATAGAATGTTAAAATGTTCATTATGATTTTATATCTAAATTTCAAAATAAAAATGATTTAAATGATATTAATTATATTAATATATTTATAATTGATATATTTTGTATTTAAATCCAACATAAAATATTATTTATCAGTATAAATGAATTATACAAAAAATAATAATTATAATCCATTACCTTATATTCATCCAGAAATGAAGTTTTTTTTCAGAAAAAATAAATTAATTAATTCACACTATGCTAATTTTGATATTATAAATTAAAAAATTATTTTTATTTTATCAAATTATATTGCTAAATTTTTGAAAATTTAATTTAATTATTTTTTATATAAGTACATAAAATTCATTTCTTTTAAAAAAATGATATTATCAAACATACAAAGACTTAAACAAAACATTATAGGACTTATCATCAATATTATTTTTCAATATAAAATCAATTAAAAAATTATTTATTAATTATTTATTACTATTTATGTATCTATGTTATAATATTCTATGTTTTAAAATTTATAATAATAAATTGTTATTTCATAGAAATTTATTGTTGTGTGTAACGCAAGCCATGTCCGTGATGTGTGTAGTGAAATCCTTACTTGGTATATCATATAAATAAATATTGGCATTGTGTAGCTTAAAATGTAGAACATAAAATTAAATTTATTTATTCTATTAAAATAAGTACATAATGTCATGACCCCTCCCTCCAAAGATACCCCTCCAAGGATAGAAATGAATAAAGAGGTATAATGAACCTTGAGTCCGGACATAAGTAGTCCCTAGGTTAGCATCTAGCACCAAGGGTGCACAAATTTCAAAATATGGGAGGCATTACCTTTTTTATGAAAAATAAGATCATGTGATAAGATTATTTATCCACAATGTAACTCTATGACATAATATAAAAAAATCCAAAATCTATCCCCTGTGCATTTGTAAAATAGAATTATTACAATACAATAGTTTTGACTATGAATACTAAAAGTTAAGCTAATAAGTGACCTATAAACTATAAAAATCTTATCTAGTAGGATACAAAATGGTCTGTGAAATCCTCCTAGAAACATGAAAATAGTTTATATATGTAGGTTTAGAATACAAGTATACTAAGTATGAAAACCAAAGTATCTCGTGTACATGTGAAAGTGGCATACTAATTCACCCATTAGAAAATAGAAGGATCAGACAACACTAATACAGGTAGTGTAACCATCCTATCAAGAACAAGGGACACTGAAAAAATAACCCATGTCATGTAATATAATATAAATCATGCCAATGATATGGTACCCTGAACCACATTCCCACTAGTATTATTCTCTCACCCAACGTAGAATGTCCTTGTGCTCTTCTTCCATTTGTATACACACCACATCCTGCCTGCACACACATGGGCTACAGAACACATTACCAACTGCCTGCACACACCAAGGACTCACAAAAAAACCTTACAAAAAAATCCTGGGCCACAAACCACATCACATGTCATCTTAAAGACTCTTGGGATAACAAAAAAACCAATCATCCCAAAGACACCTGGGAATGAAAAAAACTACTTCTCTTTAAAGTACATAGGGCATTAAATCTCTCCTAAAGACACATTTGGGCCATTGAAACCACATCTATGGAACTAAAAGACATATTACCGTTACAACATGTGTCATACCTACCTCTCTTAGAAGAGATAATGGAAAAGGGTGGGTACCCATCCATATGTACTCATCACTGGATGTTGAGAAATACACCCTCCCCCAGATGATGGGGGTGTTTGACCCATAGTGATCATCTTGGGTGGGCTGAATATTGAAAATAAAATGGTTATATGTGTATATATATATATATAAATTAATGATATCAAACAATCAATCCCAATCTATGGGTTCCTAAACAAATAATAAAAACATTACACTGTCAACTCTACTGATACTTCTAAATGCACAAAACCACCCAAGATTCCACAAAAGCAATTTCATATCACCCACAAAATTAATTTATCAATTTCAATTCATTATTAAAAATATTCATATATCCATTCCATCAATGTTTGGGAAACTACTAATTTATTAATTAATTTTTTCCAGTGAAAAAGAAGGTGTCAAACACATAATATTAAATATTTTTGATGATTTATACAAGATAAGTATTTGAAAAAATATTTTATTCACTATTATTCAAGAAAAGGTAGAATATATTAAGGTTTTATGGACAAAATATAACATTTTCCATCACATGAGAAAGTGAGGATAGTATGATAGATTTTATTGCTATAAGGATAGTTTCATTCTAAATGAAAATTATCTAATCCCATAAAAGGGTGATAGATATATAATTAAAATACATGATATCTATGTTGTTGATTTTGGTCATAGAATATGATTTATAAATTCAGTAAAAAATTAATGTAATCCATATGGAATTAAAAAATAAATTTGAGGATTATTATATTTTCATGATTCAAAAAATGGCGATGAACATTAAGAATGTTAAAAATATGTAGAGTGAGACAAAACATTAGAAATTTTTTCATTTATTTGTGAGTAAATAAAAAATTTAAAAAATAGTGTTTATATTCCAAAATTAATGTTTTTTGATATGTTATAAATATATGGGTGCTATGATAATCAATGAAATATTATAGGAATATGTTCCAACAAATATAAAAGCATGATCTGATCCACAACATCTGAAAATAATTTTTAGTGTAATGTCGAATGATAATTTCACCAAATATTATATGAAAATACAATATAATAAGATTGGTGATATGAGTATTTTCAGGAATTTAAGGATCCATAACATTAATATAATGAATATATAATAAATGATGAGAGTATGAGAAGAAAAATGAAAAATAAATGGAATAAAGAATATAATTTATTCTATAGTCTTAAGAAAGTATTGGAGAAAGATCATACAAACATCAAAATAATAAACAAAGTAGTAATTTGTTTCTATTTATTCATTATCAGATGAAAAATAAAACCCACTTCTATCCTTTTCAATTTCTTTTCATTAGTTTTTTTTCTAGAATCAAAAATATTTGGTATTTTTATCATTCCTCTAAACATTGATAATGAAAATTTAAAATAAATAGAAGTAGAAAATATTATATTAGAGTAAGATCCAGAATAACTTCATGATGTTTCAACAAAGTCCGGAAAATAATAATTGATAACTGTTGAATAGATTTCAATAGTTATATAATAATATATTGATTAAGGAGAATAAATGTTATATATTCCTATTCATATATTCTCCATATCATATGGATAATAATTTTGATTAAATAAATTAATTAAAATGTTATAAATAAGAATAATAATTTCATCATTTTCGTATAATGGTTTCAAAAAAATGTTTCTAATAAAAACATTGAGGTTTTAGAAGATTAATACAAATTAAAAGATAGGAGAAATAAGGAAAAATGATAAATCACCAAAAACATAGTTTCTATATGTTTCATCCAATTCAAATCATTCATCTATATCATATTATAGTGAATGGAAAGATGTGAGATTCACCTACATTAGTGTTGTATTAATTAATCTTGAATATATAAATAATTATTTTTTAAACAGATAATCTATATGTAAAAATATTCTGTTAAGATTTGATGTATTAATGAATTAAAATAATACAAAAACAACTTGTTGAGACAGTTGTTTATAATGAATCGGATTTTAAATCATTCAAATATTTTTTATGGGAAGAATGAAGATGGTTGAAACATTTACATAGATGGATATGAAAATAAAATTAGATATTATGTTTCATGATGATGGGGTTTATGGTTTCTAGAAAACTACTTTTCTCATAACAAAGACATTAACATTTTTTACTTCCATAGATTATGAAAGTACAGAGGTGGTAGATAAGTAAAAGAATCATGGAATGATTAAAGATCATGAAATATATGAATAGTATAAATGTATTCCAGATATAGAATAATATATTTCAAAGTTGAATTTTGAGAATATTAATGTTCAGTTAGTTTACGATGATGTGTTGAAATTGAAACTATAGAATAGAATGTTATAAGTATTTGTGGATGTTATATCGATGACTATGTCTTCATACGTAAAGTCATAAGTGTTCCAAGATGAATTTAAGATGATTATTTTCATTGGAAATAATATTTGAATGAAGGATTTATTTTTTCTATTTCTCTAAACAATTTATGGTTTGGTTACATTCAAACTCAATTTTTCATTACAAATTTCAAGTAATGTTACTCCAAATATTTTAGAATGATTTTTTTCAAATTTATGACTAAATATTAATTCATTATTATTTATGAATGATTATTTATTATAAATTTTATATTATTTTTTTATATCTATGATTTGTTTTTCTCATTAGATATCTAATTTTTATTTTTAATCACAGTGGGGGAGAAATAGAAAGAAGAATATATCCTAATAATTTTAATAAAACCAATGTTTTCAGAAATATTTTAAAAATACATCATTAGAAAAATAGGGATAAATAGTGATTGGGGAAAACGAATTAATGAATAGTAATTTTTAATAAAATGAATGAATAAAAAACATCAAAAATGAATATGTAAAAAAATATAATTATTTCATTATAAATTTTAATATTAGTTTTATATTTAATGGTTTTGTTTTGTGATTTTAAAAAATGGGGATATTTTTTTGTCAAAATTTATACATTAATCAAATTATAATATTTTATTTCAAAATTATAACAAAATTAAATAAATACCAAGTTTTTGTAACTCTATAAAATCATTTTTTTAGAATATTTTTATAGAAAACAAATTTATTAATTAGTTGTTGAAATTTTTTTAATCAGTTGAATATTTATAATTAAGTGATCATTATTAATTCGATAATCATGACAGTCAAATGATCACTGTTAATATGAGATAAAATTATAGTCATATAGACATGTATATTTTACATCAGTCAGATGATTTAAGATTTCATCATCTGATTTTTTTATAATGTAAAACATGTTAATTATTAATAAGTACCACCCAACTAAGTTCGACATTTCATACGGCCAAAACATTCATTGAATTGATGCAGAAATGAACGGTAATTGAAACATTTTAAAAAATAAATAATTTAGATTTCAATTTTCGTGGATGAATAATGTTATCATTATCAAAACAAAAAATGATTACTCTATGAGATATAAAATTTTATTGTACTGTGAAGATTCAATGAAAATAATCATTATAAAATGATTGTAAATCTTGTTCTATATAAAGGAAGATTTCTTCTAAATCCAATGATACCAGGTCCATGAATCAAAGAGTATAATTTTTTCATCATTTTATATAAATATATGTTCATTTGGAGAGGAGAGAGATGATTCATTTTCAAGTCAATCTGTTTGATGTTTACTTTTTTTATCATCATGTTACCTATTTCCACATTTTAATCTATGGATATTTTTCTATTTGAAAAGAAACAATAAGAGGATTTTAAATGTGTTAAAATATTTTTCATTGGTAATATTTGTTCCAAATTAGGGTTCCTAGAGGGATTTCATGGACATGATGACTATTATGTCATATCATTATGATCATGATCTTATTAGGTATAGAAGACATATTTATTCCAATAATTATTACTATAGGGTTTTTTTAAAGATATAAATAACTTTGCAGTTAGATTAAACCACTTATACAATAATTCAAGGTTATATAATACATTTTAATTGTATGTTAATCTGTTGATATTCATTTATAATTATTCTATATGTATTTCATTGTATCTTTATAAATGTTTTTCATTCCTTGTCTCTCCATGTTTTATATTCATTTATCATTGGAATAGAATGTTTATCATTATTATAATCTTTTCGTATTACTCTATTTTTATAAATGTTTCATAATGATGTCTATTAGATAATATCATTTTATTAATTAGGAAAATTATTTGTCTTAAATAATGAAAAATGTGTAAATGTTAATTGTATGATTTATTTTTATGACCTATAATACCCCTCCTCTTGTAATAATTTACAAACACTTACAATCCTACAATGATGTGATCCATTTTTTATGAACACATCTGAGGGATTTTATATATATGTGAATATAAATTAATAATTTTTATTTATGATATAATAATCATTATATAATGATAAAATAAAACATTCTTTCCTTCCATCATGCTCTAGTGAAATAAAAACTTTATTTATATGTATGTTTAGCCTACATTTTCCATGATAGTAATGTAAAGCCTTTTTCACAACCTTTATTCCGGGTTTGTTTTAAATGTAAAATTTAAATATTGATATTATAAATCAATCATGACTATTTTTATAGATATATTGAAAGAATGACATATTTGAGAATAGTCAAACTACTAACTTAATTTCGGAAAAATGAGTCGAATATCATAAAAATATCTAATGTGAACGAAAAGGATTATGTAACTGTATATATAATGGGAATTAAAAAAAATATTTGGATCCATAAATTTAAAAAATGTTCAAAATCATGTAAATAATTATTTTATGTTTATTATTATGCAGGAAAATGAATGTATCTAAAAATTCAAAATTAGCTTACGTGTCATTTTATATTAAAAACAACGTTTTAATTAATTTAATGATATATTTTATAATTCATTTTCTTCTGTAACCATATTATTAATATTATTTTTTGGTTATATTTAAATAGAAGTCAATTAATTGTAATATAATTATTATTTAAATTATTATATAAATTCTGTTATTTTCCTAAGGATTCATTTTAAGTATCTTCTATATAATATTTTGAAAAAAAGGTAAAAATAAATGTTCTATATTATGTTAGTGTGTATTAATAGTTTTACCAACCATAAGTCTTTATTTTAGTGTATTTATTCCATTAAAACATTTATATATTTATAAATGTTGTTCTTATAGATGAAAATAAGATGTATATACATATGATATCTTTTATTTGTTATTTTTAGGTTCTGTATCTTAGGACTTGCTGATGATTACTATTGTTTCTATTATGAAACAAGGGTGGGTTGTTCCATTATAATCCAAGTATGAGTATCTCTCTAAGACATCGGGAAAAATAAAAAATTTAATGGGATAAGTTCTCCTATGAAATTATTTATACATACTTGGTAGGTTATTCCATTTTAATGATACCTACATAATGTATCTATGTTTGTTACATTTTTATTGAAATCAAATGATTTAAAATGTAAATACAATGATATTTATATTAAAAGAATGTTTATCTTCATTTTAAGGGTGGAATGTATAACATTGTGAAAAAAATTCATGATTTTTTTCATTATTGAAAAGAAAAATTAATTATATTTATTTTTTCACTATAAGATATTAATAAATGTTTTATAAAAGTCATTATAAAATGATTTTGATTTCATGTGAAGGAAAATTACTACTTTAATAAAATATTATTTTGAAAAATGAAAAAAAATGTGTACTCAAAAATAACATGTATTATTATTGATTTTTTTACATCCATTTCAAGGATTATTTTTATATTTTTACATTTTAAAATTATTTTAATAGGTTTTTAAGAATGAAAAATAATGAGTATTATGAAAATTTAAAAATTGTAATGATATTTCATAAAAAACATGTTTTGTCTTACAATATAAGTATTTTAGGATAAATTGATACTGAGTTAATGTTTTCAAATTCTGATTTAATATTAATTTATGAAATTTTTATAGCCCAAACCTATAAATATATAATACTAAATGATATTTAGGAATTCAAAAAAATTAATATCTATCTGTGGATTTAATTTACCAACTATTTATTTCCTTTTTCTAATAGTTGGTTTTAGAAATAATATTTTCATTATTTTAGAAGATTTAATAATATAACTAAATAACCAGAAAATAATTTATGTTAATATTATGATTATATTCAATTTTTTGAAATATATGATTCTCCTTCAAAATTATCTCATTTCAGAGTGATTTTATATTGAGGAAATAGGGATGGAGAAGTAAAAAGGCACCAATAAAATAATATCATTCCATTGATCAACCTGGATTAATTAAAATTGGAACTCAGTATTATATTATCATGACTCAATTGAAATAGGATATAATTAATTGTGGCATCTATTCTAGATATGAATCAAATATACCATAGATCAAAATTTCAATTATTCATCATTTTATGAGACGAAAACCTCTAGAATTCAATGCATCTTATGATTCAGAAGTAGCTGAGGGCTCGATTAAATCCATACAAATGATTTTTTCAGCATTTGGATGATTAGAACATAAAAATAAAATGATTTATTTATTCTAATTTGATGTTTGATATGATATTTGGTGGTCAATGATTGTGAATAATATAGAAATATAAGTGTTTCATATCATGGGATTTGATACATTAAAGAATATTATTTTGGCTAAATATTTTCATGTGGATTTTCAATCAATAATAGGAAAATAATTCTTCTATTTGAGTTATTTGGATGATGATTTTGTATTTGTGTATGATGAAAACATCACTCTACTAGAACGGTAGACAAAAAATTCTTTTGAGGATCTAGATGGTAAAATTTATCATCTTTAGTCCGGATTAAAGACATGATATTGACTGGAATTATCAACTATTTTATTTCGATGTTATTTATTTCTTCATATTTTTTTGAGATTTTTCAAATAGTTTTATTTTATTACTAGTATTCTATGACAAGAATATGATGCTGTGTTCTTGGGGTAGAATAGTGTGATGCAACCATTGTAAAAATAAAATGATAAGAAATTCATGTCTCCAATTTATGATATATATGGTAAGAATCACCATTGGGATTGTTTTATGAAATCATGAATCTTATTTTTATGTGGTGTGTTTTGAAATATGTCTCATGATTAAAAAAAAATTTCATTTAAATGGTAAGAAAATTTTTTATAATAAGGCGATAAGTAGTTTTAAACCAAACGGTATGGGTCATTATGTAGACATGTTTCCAATGAGGAAAACATATTATAGGATGAAGTAAGAATATATGAAAAAGTGTGTGGTGAAATCATTTACATACACATTGATATATTTTTTTTATAAAATTAAGTAGTAATATCTGTATTACATTTTTATTCTAAATATTGTAATACATAATTTTATTTTAATTCTACATATTCCTTAATTTCTAAGATATTTTCAGGTGAATTAAATATTTCACTTCCAGAAAATAATATAGAACATTTTTTATAAACACATTGGAGTAGTAGTAAGGCTACATGATTTTATAAATATATCATAGTTAGAATATGTTAAAGAATTTTCCTTACAAGCATAATTGTATTTCTCCTTATATTGTTTGATGTTATTATGATTGTGGATTAGAATTAATGTAATATTTCTAAGATATATTGTAGAGCTAATGAAGTTGTTTTCATAAATTCTATTCAATTTCTATATAAGAACAATTTATACATTAGATATCATATCAAGATTTTATGAAACATCTAAAAGAATATAATTATTATTGTCTTCATTATAATGTTTAAAATAAGTGATTTTTTTTAATTTAGGGATCAATTTGTAATAAAATAATATATTGATTTTTTTGGATGAGTTCTCTGATATTATACTAGATTAGGAATTTGAGTTCATATTTTACTTAATATATTATGCATAGAAAATTTCAATATCAGATTACAGAATATACTATTTAGAACAACTATAATTGAAAAGGTCGTTACATGATTTCCTTCAAAATAGTATAATTCTTCCCAACAATTCACCAAAGGGTGATCTTATTTTTTAGAAAAGGTATGATCATTACATGAGAATGTATTGATAATAGTGTATTGAATAACAATACTATTAAACATTAGAAATTTTTTTCTCATAATGATTACCAATTTTATATGATCTAGATAACATAGTTTTTTTAAAGATACATCTAAAGTCCCACTTCAATTAAATAAAGTTGAAGGAGGATGATATGCATAAAATAATATATTTTACTAAATATGGGAGAAATCAGCCTATTGTTATAACCTTTAGACTGATGAATGATCTAGATATATTCATGGATAATAAATATAATGGTTTCCATTAATATATGGACAAATTCATTGTTTTGTTTATCTGAAATAAATAGTCTTTTAAAAATGTTATGAGGATCATGAAAAAAAATCGAATGATTATTCTACCATTGCAAAAAGAAAAATATTTTTTGAAAATTTTTGAAATATGAATTTTAGTTATAGATGATTTTATTCCAGGAACATATCATAAATAAAGATGTCACGGTTATTTATCCTACTAAAATTAACTATGGTTGATCAATGGAAAGGCCCTCCAAATGTTACTGGGATTCATATTTTTCCAGAATTAATAGTCTAATATGGGTGGTTATTTTAAAACTTTGAAAATATGCATATCATTATATGTATGTTCATATTAAAGGGTTGTATTTTTATTAAGATTTTAGAATGTGAAGAATGTTTTCATAAATTGAAAAGATGTTTAGTGAATTCTACCAATTTGAGGATGCCATCTAGAAATGAGTTCTTTTTTATCTACAAGGATTAATCATTGATGGGCTTGGGTTGTTATTTAATAATAAATGGTTGGGTGATGGATTATTTTTTAGTTCAAATATATTCAATTAATAAAAATTATATTTCACAAGACAATCACCTAAAAATTGTAGGGTTCATTTTAAAAATTAAATGACATAAATAATATTTTTATATTGTGTAACATATATAATGATGGTTAATTATTAATGTAAATATTCACACACAAAAAAATAACAAGATATGGAGGAGATATTTGGAATTGATTTGGGATTATGACCTCAAAATTCTATACCATCTAGGTAATGAAAATAAATTAGCTAATGCTTTTACCCAAAAATATAATTCAATAAAATCAATTCCATGAAAAAGTAGAAACCCTTAATAATTGATCACTTTAATTTGAAATTAAAATTATACATGTATAAACACTATCTATTTTGATTCAGGTAATTGTTGAATCATCTTTTTTAGATATAATTAAGAAAGATAAAAATAAAGACCTTGAGTTACATGAAATAATATAATTTATTATTTAATATAAGTTACATGAATTTAATCTAGATAATTATGGTTTTTATGATATAGAAAAAGGATTTATGATTTATGTGATTATCATTTTATGAAATAAATATTGAGTGAGGATCAATTTTCACCATTTTTCATTCATCTTAGAATTAAAAAATATCTATTTAAATTTTGGAAAAATAATTCAATAATGAAATAAGAAAAATAATGTTGGGTTTACTATGAAATTTTGACTTTTAAAAAGGATAATGAATAAAGAAAATTATATAAGTGGTTTCATTTACCATTCGTAGTTACATAATGAAAATTGGAGAATATATCTAAGGATTTAAAAGTTGGATTTCCACGTAAATCATGACATTTGACCTTATATTAAAAAAATGACTTCATTTAACATTTGGTATAGAATTAAATATCAATAAATCTGTTCAACCTCTATTCAATGGGTAGTTAGAGAAAATAATTTAGAATTTAGATGACTTTATTTTAGATTCTTTAAGGTATTTTTATAGATGTTGGGATTGATATGATTAATTAGTTAGAATTTTATATAATAAATTCTTTCATTATAGTTAAAAAATGGAACCTCTTGATGTAATATATAGAATGTGGATTCAGTCTCTAGATTTATGGATAGAGGTTTAGAAAGGTACATTTTTGGAACATAAGTTGTTGATAAACTGGATGAGATGGTCTAAATGAATCAAAATTTCATTACGATGGCTCAAAGTAGGCAACAAAGTTATGTAGATCACTAAAGGAATCATATTTCTTTAAATGTAGGTTATCATGTTTTCTATATTGTTTTTCCATTGAAAACTATTATGAATTTTGATAAAAATGGAATTTCATGACCAAGGATCATTAGATTATATGAATTTCAAGAGAAAAATGGTTTTGTTTCATGTCGAATGGCATTGCCTCTATGTTTATCCTAGGTACATGTTGTGTTTCTTGTTAATTTCTGAAGAAATTTTTTTTTTGAGATTGAACTCATGTTTTTCATCTTGGAAGATCCCATTTGGAAGAAATTTATTCTTATTAGAAACATAAAGTACATATTATTGATTTTATTTAGTAATTTTCTCTGAATAAGTAAATTCCCAATGTTATAGTTTAATGAAAAAATCATATGGTTGATGAAGTAACATCATAATCATGAAATACTTGGAGGGGACAATGTTACCCTTTAGATTTAACTATAGAATTTGAAAATTCTATTCAAATATAACTATAAAATTAAGAACATTTAAGCATTTCATGGTGAAAAAAAAATCAAATTTTATAGGATGAATACGGATTTAGAACAGCATACAAAAAAATCAAGGCATAATGTTATTAGAATTTCTCTCAAAAATAAAAATTCATTACTAAATTAAAATGTATTGTTTAACCATTACTCCTTTTATTTATAACAATCTCCTATAATATATTTTTTAAGCATGTATTGATTTTCAATTTAATTGAAATAAATATTTGATAATTTGCAGTTAAAAATGATATATTTTCATAAAATTATTTTTAAATACATAAAGTCTTATAATTTTAATTAACATAAATAATATGTAATTAATAATTAATTAAATGAGTTTTATCTATTATATATCAAACTATGTGAATTTAAATCCACATAATGATTATTACCAAACATATGCCTAATGTATGATCATTTTACGATTCAAAAATACATAACATAAAAAACTATGTTTCTTTAAATTTTTCATGTTTTTTAAATTAAATTCTTGCACATTATTGAATTGGTCTTGGTAAAATTGATTTTTCATTTGGGGTTAAATAAATTAATATTTTTTTATCTAGGTAAACATAATTTTTTGTCATAAAGAATCTAAAAAACTAATGAAAAAAATACCACGTTTAATATTAATATGATTTTGGCTGGTGTTAATAAAAAATGATAATTTTTAAAATGAAATAAACACTTTTTGAAAACTTATTATTTTGTAAGATCTCTCTAATACCTTTTCCATCATATAAATGAGTAGTTTTTAGCCATTTTCTAAGAATAAAACACAGTAATGTTTTAAAAAATTGCATATTTACAAGGGTGACACTCTCCTTAATTATAATAGAGCTTCTCATCCATTAACGTATTCAAAACATTGATGTATTTATTTACCACATAATTATTTTATAAAATATTTCCTTTTTCAAATTGATTTAAATATTTTAATAGCTTGCATTATACTCAACACCACTGTTTGGGGAACCACATTATAATAATATTGAAATATAACCCTTATAACATGGATGTTAAATTTGGCACAACTAATGTGAATAATTATTTATAAATAAATTTTTTATATTAATTTTATATAAATAATAAGTATTGACTAAAATTTTCATAATGTTTATTAAATTCATAATATGCTTCCAAATACTATTTTGACCCAAAAAAGTTTTTTATTAATTTTTTTTACTGTTAATAAATAGAATTTTTACTTAAATTAAAAAATTTATTAAAAAACAGTTTTTCGTATAAACCTTTCAATATTTTTTACGTTTTATAGTTATAATTTTTTTAAAAAGAATAATTTATTTTTATCCAATTAGAAATAACAATTTTTTTGAAATATTTGTTGTGTCAATAAGGTTTTACTTATGAATTTTCCATTCCTTCATGAACAGGGAAGATTGTTAAGTCAAAATGGTTTCCTTATGACTTTACCATTCATTCTTATTTTGAAAATCACAAACACCTTACCTCAAGGAAAAACTTATTTTTCCCTATGTTTTACTTCTCTAAGGAATGTTTTTCTTCCCCAAGGAAATTTATCCTTACCATGTTTTTCATTGTTTTTTATTTTGTATAAGTATAAAATTTGGTTACATATTTAAAACCTCAGAATCATATAATACATATATTAAGAGAATTTTATTTTAAGACTCCAAATTTTGACTCTGAGTTCTCAGAATTCTGACTGAACTTTTCTGAGTTCTGACTCTGAGTTTTCTGCATTCAGACTCCAAACTCTTCTAAGTTCTGACACCAAATTCTCATAAACTCTGACTCTGAACATTGAGAGTTCTGAATCCAAATTCTCATGAACTCTATCTCCTAACCTTGATTGTTTTGACTCCGAACATTAAGAGTTCTGAATCCAAACATCTAGGAAATCAGAATAAGAACATTCTAAGTTTAGGTTCTGAATTCTTGTGAATCATGGTTCTGAATTTTCTTTAAATTCAAACTTTTGAATTTTATAGAATTCGGGTTCTGAATTCCTCAGAAAACAAAATCCGAGTATCATTGTATTATAGAGACCAAATGTATTTTTGGATAGACTCTGAACATTTATTTTCTATATTCTGAATATTTTATTTTTCATATATAACCATACATTTTGTTACACTTTTTTTTATAAAATGATTTCATGATTTCAGTTACTTATTAATCTTTTTCGGAGTTAGACGTGTACAGGTCACTCTGAAATTCAAGGAAAAATATAAACATTCGTTGAGGGAGCCAACCGTTGGAGCTATTCATATAAATAGTTTCTCATTTGAATGAGCTCAAAAGACGTAGAACTTTGACAATTGTTCTTACATGTTTTTGTAGTGATTTATAAGGAGTCAGGCTCTCATAAACTCTCAGTCTTCGTGCAAAACGTTTGAACAACTTTTTCAATCTTTTCTTTGTGTAGAGGTGTGTTTTCCTTTAAATCAGAGACTTTGGGTTGTCAAGTCATAGGTTCTAATTTCCTTACAATTTGAGCGCTTGCGGGGATAGCAAGATAGATACCAATCATTAGATAGAGGGATTACCTGGGTTTGGGTAAGATAGACTTTTTGAAAGTATAAATCAAAGGGACCTTTTATCCAGGCTTGTTAGATACCCTCCTCTTTGGGTTAAAAGAGTTACTACTTCTTACTTGTTGTGTTTCTATTTTGTTTTCCACTGTGATTTTAGTTATTGATGAAATTATAACATTCTTATACATTCTTAGTCTTGTACTCTGATTATGTAGGATTCTATAAGCTTTAAGTAAGAATGTTAGTTGCTCTAAAAATTTTTTATGTTTCGTTTCCTGAATAACATTTTCGTAATCAAGCGTGTTATTAGAGCTTAGAGTTGTTGTGAATTTTGTTAATGCAAAATTTGAATAGGGAATTTTAATGTATACAATTCACCCCCCCCCCCCCCCTCACCATTTTATTTAAGCATATCATATATATATATTCGATCCTAAAAGTGGCATCAGAGGAGGTCTTTGAAAAACTTATATTCACAAATAAATTTTCCATGCTCATGTTTTTCTTCTGAGGTAAATAAACATATACCCTGAACCAATCCTACCACCCGAATCAGAGGTTGGAAACCTCATACCCTGAACCAAAATAAAAATTAGATTTAGAGTTTTTGTTATTTCTGAATTAATATCATGATTTTCATAATCGAATTTCCGGGATCATATTTTTTTGGATTCATTTTTTTCGAATCCATTTTTTACAGATTCAATTTTTTGTATTCATTTGTTTTGGATTAATACTTTTTCGGATACATATTTTCGGACACATAATGTTCAGATTCATTTTTGCGTAAAGATAATCTGGTTCTTTGCTTAGTATATTTTATTTTTTTACAAACTTATATTACTAACATGTTTCTGTGACATGTTTTTTCTTAAGATGGCATGTTTAAATGTTGGTTCTATTGACAATATAAATCCTACTAGACATTCTATTTTTAATGGAAATGATTATGAGTACTGGAGAGATAGGATGAAGATTGTGGTTATAAATACTGGAGCTGATAACTATCTAATGCTAACCAGATACTACAAGATTCCTGATAAGGAATTGAGAACTTTTACAAATTAGGAGAAATCAGAATATCAAGCAAACTTCAGAGTCAGAAATACATTGCTATGTTCCATGAATAGGAACATCTATAGTCAAATATCATCATGGGAAGATACAAACTGTATCTGGAAGAAACTTGAAGTTACACATTTTGGTACATATAAATTCATAGAGGCAAGAAGAGCTATGTTGAGAGCTAAGTACCATAGCTTTAACATCCCATTAGCAAAGTTCAGTAAAGGTTTATGACTATCGTGAATAGCCTAAAATCAATGAAAGAAAAAGGTTTGGATCATTGGGACCTTGTAGATAAAATCATAGACATCATCCCAATTGATGGAGAGTCCAAGAGGATAGCAATTGAGGGGAACATAAATGTCACCCGAATTTCCATAGATGATTTATTTGGAAACCCTCTTTAGCATGATCCAAGAATGAAGAGAGATGTTGAAAATGTAAAAAAGAAGAATCGCAATGGAGGAGATGCTTTTAAAACTACTTCTTAACATATGAAATCCAAGACCCCAGAAAGAGTAACTAGATCAAAGTCAAATAATGTCTTTATTCAGTCAGAATCTAGTGATACAGAAAAGACTAAAAATGAATTAGCTAATCTTGCTTGGAGAATGAACAATATAGTAGCTCAAAAGAACTATCAGAATATGTACAAGAAGAGTGACTACAATGATAAGAAAAATCGGGAATTTACTTGTTATTAATGTATAAGAATAGGTCATATCAGACCTGATTTACCTCTATTGAAAAATAAGGAAAATAAGGAAAGGAATTTAGAAAGAAACAAGAAGAAGTTATATCGTTCGAAGCACACAAGAAAACTCTTAAAGAAAATGATACATGGAGTGCTAGTTGTGGAGACTCTTCTAAAAGTGAATCATCTGAATATGAATCATCATCACAGAAGAATATGAGATTCATTTCTACTACTTCTTTCCCTAATACATGTCTTATGGCCAAGGTACGCTCTACCGAGGCTTTAACACATTTATCTCTTGATAAGAACTACTATTTCTAAAATAGTACTTTTAATGAAGATACTTTATCCTCAGAAAATGACGAAATACCTTCATATGAAGAATTATCTAGTTTTTCCAAGTTGTTAGAAGCGTGAAATTATAAAATTTCTAAAAAATTAAACAAGGAAAGTACTAGGGAAGAAATTCTTACAAAAGAATATTCAGACCTCTTTAGTTATCTTGGTGATGAGAATGAGCTTTTAGAAAAACATTTTAATTACCTTAAGGAATTAAATTCAGAAAAGGTAAAACATTCTAAAGATAATAAGAATGATATTTTAAAGATAAATTTTTCTGAGGAAAAATATTACTCGGGGGAAATGATTCCTGAGGATAAGAATTTAGTCATCAGACAAAAGACTTAAATATTTTCCCTTAAGAATCTTCTTGCATACTTTACCTCCGGTAAGGAAAATTTTACAAGATGTATTCTCAAATAAAACCCCATGGAATCACTACTGTAGTAGGTTATACTCATTGAAAACCTATTTTCAAAAACAACTATTTTGTTCCTTCCAAAGCCCCATTTTGTACTAAATGTCAAAGTGGTGGGCATTGGAAGAAAAATTTCTCTTTGTATAATATTCAATATCTTTGGTTTTATAAATCATATTTTTTTAAACAAATGTGGATACCTAAAATTTTGTTTTCTAAAAATATTGGATTCCGAATGTCTAACATTCTTATTTTCAGGAAAATAATGAAGGTACCGACAACAATAATTGGTACATGGATAGTGGATGTTCCCAGCATTTGTCTGGTAATGAAAACCTCTTTGAAAAGATTATCAAGACAAAGAGAGGAAAAGTAACTTTTAGAGATAATGCTATGGGAGAAATTATTGGTATAGGTAACATCGTTTATAATGGAAAAATATTGATTTCAAATGTTTTACATGTAAAAGGTGAAATCATTCTTAAATTTATTGGAACACAAGATCAACATGCTGATAATTTCACAAAATCATTACCCACCGATATATTTGAATACATTAAAGAGAAGATTGTAATGCTAATAATAATTTAATATTCCTTGTTAACATTCTATTAAAAGAAGACTCCTTATAGTAATAAACACCTTTTCATAGGGGGAGTACATTTTTATATGAGTTTGTTATTCAAAAAATTTCATAGTGAAATTTTTATTAGTCAGTTTGGTTTTTAAAAAATTTCGTAATTAAAATTTTCATAGTCATTTTTGTTTTAAAAATTTTTTATAGTAAAATTTTCTTTGTCAGTTTTGTTTTAAAAAAATTCATAAAAATATTTTTCGTAGTAGGTTTTGTTTTTAAAATATTTTATAGAGAAAATTTTTTTAGTCAGTTTTGTTTTCAATATTTTTCGTAGTAAAAGTTTTTCTTAGTCATTTTTTTTTGTAATGATGATTTTTTTACTCACAATTTTTGTAATGGAGATTTATACTTGAAATTTCTGTAATAAAAAATTTTATACCCAAAATCATTCGTAATGATATTTTTTTGTTTTCATGTTTATCGTAATTAAATTTTCATAATCTAAGGTTCATCAAGAATAGTTTCCTTTTATGAATAATCTTCCAGGTGATCTGAATGGTATGTTTTATTTCTTATGTTCTCGTAATCATTATTTACATGCTGGTATTTTCATTTTTTTTAAAATTTTCAAATTCTATTTTCCTTAAATACGAATTTTTTTCTTTAAAAACCTCATAAGATCAGATCCTACAAAATTTTCCTTGCAGCTATCATTTCAACATTCAGATCTCATCAGAAGGATTTTTAGCCATTGGATTATCATTGGATGTTCAACTATCATTTAAATGCATATATAAAGGACCCCCGAAGAGTTTTCCCACATCAAATTCAAGCTTCTACATACCGAAGCTCTAAACCCTTTCAACAGGTCGTTACGAACATTTCAATGTTGCTCAAATCTGAATGTCTGGTGGAGTTCCGTCTCAAGAGATGTCAACCGTTAAGTTGATTTCAGAGTATCAGATATACTGATAGAGATTGGTGCATCCAAACTTCTTAAACAAGTATGATTCTATTATATCCAAGAACTTCAAGCTGAATGGATGGGAAAGCGTTTGTATATCAAAGCCATGAGCTCAAGATGTTGTGTACCCAGATCTACTGATAGAATTCTATGAATTTGTTTTATTTTTCAAGGAAGATGGCAGAGAAATGATTTCTTTCAAAAGCTATGGAAAAACATATGCACTTTCATCTACCAAGGAAGCTATCATGGTAGGGATATCTTATGATGGAGAAGTGGAATTTTTTTCTCACAAACAACTGAATGTACAAGGAAGTTTTATGAAGGTAAAGTCTATGGAGTTTCTTGGAATTACGGATTCCAAGTCTCTGAAAATTTATCATCTGTCAACCAATAAATGATTCCATGAGTTATGGGTTCAAGGTTTCATAATTCTGATAAAAGTTGTTAAGTACACCTTGATGAAGAGCGAAATGTACATCTTTGATTTTCTGGTAAATCTGAGGGAGATCAATTTGATGAATCATTTTCTCATTACGATAGAGAATATCAAGAACGGAAATTTGAAATTTCATTTTATAATGTATCCGAATATTCTGTCCAAGCTAATAGTTTGGTGCCTTGAGTCTTTCAAGATCACCTACAGTTCAAATCCAAAGAATAGAAATGTTATGTTAGTGAGTGATGATACTTTAAAGAGAATGAATATTGAGTTCTCTAAAGAGTCTGTGGAATTTTATGAAATACTAGAGGAAGAAGCAGAAGCCGTTTCGACAATGTATGAAGTGGAAGAACCATCAAATAATGTTGGAATGAAAATAAAGTTAAAGGATGTGGAAGAAGAATAGAATCCCACTAAATCTAAGGAGGATCTACCTGCACCTCCAAAGCCCAAGAAGCAGACAGCCTATCCAGATGAGGTTATAGCCAAATGGAGGGAGGATAAGAAAAATTGGAGGGAAGGGGAACCACAGTTTGGCCTAGATCCTTTTGAGTCCAAAGTGTTAAAAATATAAAATTCTGATGATCTTGAGAAGAAATCTATGGATATGAAGCAGAAGAAGAAGATGTTAGAGGCTGATATTGTGCAATCCATTCGAAGGGACAGTGAGATAGCATCTGAGAATATCCTGGTACCGTAATCATTTTTGGTGAAACCATTACCTGAGACACTGGGGAAGAAATTTCTCACTCCAGAAAAAGTACAAGAGAATATTGTGGAAGAAAAGGAAGTTGTAGAAGAAGTACAAACAGAACAAATCATTGATGATACAGCTGATCTCATAAATCAAGTTAAAGACTTTCATGAGAAGGAAATTTTTTCTATAAAATTTTCAATCCAAACTTCTCAAGTCGGATCCTCAAAACATTCTACTCATGGGTTAGATGAGAAATCTGAATATGAAGTGAATAATCCTTCTAAGAAAGAATGTTATGATCATGACTTCATTCATCTAGAAGAAATTGAGTTAGGAGTTGAGAAGGAAATAATTTATGAAGATAAAATTTTTCAGTAATCTAAAAGAGTGCATGAGTCTCAAGATGAGGAAGTTGTTCCAAGAACTGACAAGGGTAAACAGGTGATTTCTAGTACACCAACTAATGTTGTGTTAAGGAATAAGGATGTTGGTGGATCTTCTAGGATAATGCTTGTAGAGCTAGAGAAAGATTCTTCTCCTAGCAAAGTCTCGGATTCAGAAGCATCTTCCTTAGGACATGATTTTGATGTCCAATCACTGAAGATGCTTGTTGACACAATTTCGATCTTTCCATGCATTGACTCAAGATATCATATGCATTAGCAGAGCATGAATTAGAAATCGGATTCAGTATCATTTGTGATGGATAAGTGTGTTCCGATTGAGGTTGATTTCAAGAATTTCTACATGAGATACGATTCCCACAGCAAATCTTGTAAGATGGTGACCAGCAGGTCAAATAAGGCAGTTGAAGATCTGAGAGAGCATGATCAATTTCAACATGATGTCAAGGAATATTTTGATAATGAAGATAGTAAGATCAAAGATCTCATGAATAGATTTGAGGAAAAGCTAACCATTGATCAGAATACTTGGATCCAAGAGGAAAAGATTTTAATGGGAATTTATATTCTATTTCCCAAAGTTGGAAGAGGGAAAGGGATCTTCTGATCGATATTGAAGAGAAGCTAGTCAGGCAGGAGTTGTTATTGAAAGCTCATGTTGAGGCTCTGAAGGCTCAGGAATAAAAGATCATGGCATTAGAGAAGAAAGCATAAGATCACGATCAAATCCTAAATCAATAAAAGGAAGACAACAATGAAATGAAAAATCTGAAAACCATAGTAATGAAATTTATACCCAAGGAAAAGGAAGGAAAATAGATCAATCAGATTTTTTGTTGTATTTTTTTCATTTATAAAATTTTTTCTATCCTAATTAAATTTTTGGTTGCTTGTTTTTGTTTGAATGTATTCTACTATTATTTCAGGTACTATATTTACTTTTCCATTCTAATAATTCATTTTTGAAAATCACAAATGGGGTGAAAGGAAAAAAGAACTCTAAGAAAAGAAGAAATATCCCTAAGTAAGGGAGAGTTTATTTAAGGGGGGTTCTCAAAACATAGATTATCATATTCATCCTAATGAAAAATATCATTATGGAAATATAGAATTTATTCTTTAATGTTACAAAGCCTAAGGGAGAGTTAGTTGTATTCACCATTGTCCATGTATAAAGGGAGATAAGTTTTATTTCAAATTCTATATAATATTTTTGCTAATTCCTTATATTCTTTTTCATAAAGATTTTTGTTCTTTCCAAAAAGGGAAATATTATTGAGTCAATAAGGTTTTCCTTATGACATTCCCATTATTTCATGAATAGGGGAGATTGTTAAGTCAAAAAGGATTCCTTATGACTTTACCATTCATTATTGTTTTAAAATCACAAAAACCTTATCTCAAGGAAAAACTCATTTTACCCTGTGTTTTACTTCCCTATGGAAAATTTTCCTTCCTCAAGGAATTTTATTCCTACCATGTTTTTCATTGTTTGTTATTTTGTCTATGTATAAACTTCAGATTCACATTGAAACCCATGGAATCAAATAATACTTAGATTAAGAGCTTTCTATTTTCAGACTCCGAATTCTGACTTTGAGTTCTCAGAATTATCAGTCCAACCTTTTCTATGTTCTGACTCTGATTTTTCTGAATTCAGACTAAGAAAAATTATAAGATCTGACTCCAAATTCTCATAAACTCTGACTCTGAGAGTTCTGACTTCGAATTCTCTTGAACTCTGACTCAGAACCTTGATATTTTTTACTCCGAACATTGAGAGTTTTGACTCTGAACTCCTAGTAACTCAGACTCCAAACATTGTATGTTCAGGTTCTGAATTCTTGTGAATCTAGATTCCGAATTTTCTTGAAATTCATACTTCGTAATTTTATAGAATTCCGGTTTCGAATTTCTCAGAAAACAAAATGAGAATATCATTGTATTATAGAGAGCAAATGTATTTTGGGTTAGACTCCGAACCATTATTTTCATACATTCTGAATATTGGATTTTGCTTATGTAACCATACTTTTTCTTACACTTGTTTTTGTTATAAAATGATGTCATGATTTCAGTTACTTATTAACGATTTTTTGAGTTACATGTCTTCAGGTCCCTCTGGAATTCAAGGAAAAATATGACGGTTGGAGGAGGGAGACGACTGTTGGAGCAATTCATATAAATAGGTGGTCATTTGAACGAGCACACAACACATGAAACTTTCTCAACTATGCTTACATGTTGTTGAAGTGATTTCTAGATAGAGAGGTGCTTAATAACTCTCAGGCTTCATGCAGAAAGTTGAACGGCTTGTTCAAAATTTCCTTCATGCAAATTTTCTTAGTGGAGAGGTGCGATTTCATTGAAATCAGACACTTCGTGTTGTGAAGTCAGAGGTTCTGATTACCTTACAAATCAAGGGCTTGCGGGGATACCAAGACAGATACCGATCTTTGGATTGAGGGATTACCTGGGTTTGGGTAAGACATACATTCTAGAAACTATAAATCAAGGGACCTTTTATACAGGGTTTTTGGATACCAACCTCTTTGGGTTAAAAGAGTTACAGCTTGTTACTTGTAGTGTTTCTATTATGTTTTCTACTATGAGTTTAGTTCTTTTGGAATTTATAACATTCTTATAATTCCTTAGACTTATACTCTGATTATATACGATTCTATATGCTTTAAGGTAGAATTATAGTTGTTGTAAACGTTTTTTTAAGTTTCATTTCAGAAATCACTTTTGTAAAATCAAGCAAGTTATTAGAGCTTACAGGTGTTGTGAATTTTTTTTATTCAAATTCTCTTTTAGGGATTTTTAATGTATACAATTCACCCCCCCCCCCTCTTGTATTTGAGCATCTAATTTATACATATTCTATCCTAAAACATTCATTATTGACTACCTCTTTCACAATGATAAATTTTGTTTTATAATGGTTTAAAAATAACTTTAGTTCAATTATATTATTATTATTTTAATTTAAGTATTTGTAATCAAATTCATGATGATTTTTATTTTAAAACATTCTATACATATAAAACTGTTCTCTTTGAAAATTTTCTCCTTTGTTTCTTTTGGAGGATTTATTTTATTTTCAATTATTCCAATTATGACAATGGAATTTTGGAAAAATAGATTCCATATTTTTATTCAAATTAATTAATATTATACCATAAGGTCAACATAAATCTTGGTGAAAATGAATATTAATAATAATAAAAATTAATTAATGAAGATAAGGATAAAACTCCTTTACTATGTGTTAAACTAAAAAGATAAGTCCTAATGTTACTAGAAAACAACCCAATTTAATAATATATATATATCTACATTATGAACATATCTCATCTATGGCTCTATAAATATCCATTTTTATCTTTTTCAAATTTTTATATCTTGGGTACACCTCTTTCATTTACAAAATTCCAAGTGTTTTCTCTCACCAACTTATAAAAGGATCCCAAAATCCTATCCTCTTTATTCTATCGAAACCTATTATATTAGAAAATACCAGTCTATATCCATTACATACATCACTCCACATGTCATGGAATCCATAAATTTATTGGGTAACCCTACTATAAGGGATTTTGATTATAACTTGATTAAGATTTTGAAAGAATATGCATCATTCATAACCGAGAATTGTTTATTTATTCTTATATGACATTCAATATTTTTTAACAGTGTTGATATAAATCTATTATTATATCAAAATTAATTATATATTATTAATAAAAACGAATTACTAATATAAATATCATCTTCCATCATATATGAAAATAAACTGGTGATCTTGTGTACGGAACACTACCGTTGTGCCAAATGATTTAATTTGTTTTAAATCACCACTCCTCATGACAAGATATAATAATAGATTAAACATATAAATATGATATTTTGACATAATTATACTTCTATAATTATACGTTTACATATATATTATTTCATTCCAATCTTTTGGAAACTTTAACGTTGCTTCAGCATAAGTGTGGACTAACACCTCTACAAAGCGATACAACACATTTATCAATTTATTTCTGAAATGGATCATAATAAGGATATAATAATATATTATTTATGATATCCGTGATATACAAAACATTTTTAATAGGTTAATTAAAATTTTTAATTATTTCATTCCATCCCTTCAGAAAATTGTAACAATGTTAATGTGTTTGTGCTACCTACCAACTCAATGAATGAAGTGATTTATTTTCTATATCTAAATTTTATTTATTAGAGTTAATAAATTTATAATGAATACATATAATATTTAAATCATGGTTAGAATTATAATGAATATAGAACCATATTCTATGTAAATTTATTGAAAATACAAAAAAATATATAACAAACAAAATCATTATTACTCAATACATAAAATTAACGATGAATTTTTAATAAACTAGTAATATAGGGTCATAAGTAAATAATAAATGGTAAGATATATATGATTCTATTTCTATATTATATTTTCAATAAATTATTATTTATTATACAAGATTTAAGAATGTGTTTGATGAAATTGAATACTATAAGTTATGAATTGTCTTCTCACATTTATTTTCATGGGAAACATCTAATATTCACAACTTATTTCTTTTATGTGGTGTATCTAACTATCTTGAGGAGATTTTATGATTATTCACAATAAAATATATGATGTAAATATTCATAAAATTTAATTTCATTCATCGTGATTATAATTCAAGGATTCTGATGTGGTAAAAATTTTATGTTACAACATTATGGTTCATGTGGATTGTTTTTTATTATGTTTTTAATGATGAAATATTGTAATATATCTCTCAAGAAACTCATGAATTATGTTCTCCAAAATTTATTCCATGAAAATAATTTTTTGCCACTCATTTTAATATTTTTATATACTCTAATGAACAAAATTATTTTTATGAAGATTTTTTTTAATTCTCTCTTAGGTCAATAATATTTGTGATTCCGTAAATGTTTTTTTTAATTTAACGAATAATTTAATATTATCAAATGAATTTATAAATTCATTATTACATTTTTTGGAATTTGAAAAAAGTTATTAAAAAGATAACATCTTTTCATTATCCAAATAAAGATCTATTGGATTTTACCAAAATTTCGAAAACAATCATCATTTTAATGTTTATGGTATTAACACTTTTTCCCACTATCATGGACTCTCAATGATTTAAAACTTCTTCAACTTTTTTTCAATGTAAAATTCAAAAAAAATTGTTTCATTATTATTTAGGAATTTTTCGGGTTTAAAATATGTTTTATCAATGATGAAAGGTTATTTTCTTAAAGAGATGTTCCATGTGATCTTCCCCCAAATCTTTTATCTATGATGAAATAACATGATGTTATTTTATGTTTTTCAAGGATGTAATGAAATTATACCATTCTAATTATTTCTTTAGATTGTTAATTTTGATTAATAAATTATTTTTATGAAAAAAATTCCATTTATAATGGTTATTCTATAATGAAATGATGGAATGTATGTTAGACTTGTTTATTTTCCATGGGTAATCTGATAATAAAATGTTTATGAAACCCATTTTACCTAGTTTTTAATCTTATGAAATTTTTATGAAACCCTATTTATTTATTTATTTCTTAAATGATGATTATTTTGTGATCTTATGTCACGCATACCTATGATTTTATTTAGGTGGGGAATGGGACAAAAATATCCCTCTAATTCATTGTGTAATGATAGATATCTCATTAGATAAATAGGACTCGAATTGGTAGTGAATAAAGACTGGAAAGGGTATTTTTCCAGCTTATTGCAATGGGAGTGAACCATGATTACTACAATGATCCAGGTAGAGATCCCATTACATTATGATTGTTTTTGGAAATGAGACTTTACTACTAAGAAAATGTATTTATATTCATTTTTTTATACCACAAAATGTTTCTTATAGAATTTTTATGATCTCATGGATCATTTTCCATGAATCCTTTCAAATTCATGTCCTATGAACCTCCATGCTTTTTGAAATGAATATATATTATTATCATTGATATGAAGTGTATTGTTTTTGAATGATATTATCATGTTCTTATATCATTATAATAAGCTTATGATTATGTGATCATTGATATCTCCCTTGTCTTCCCTTATTGAGAAAATGTGCTCCCACATTCTTATAGATACTCATCCCAGATTATGATGAAAGTTATTATATAATACTTTTCTAATAAATATTATTGTTATGGTGAACCTATTTGGAGATTATATAGATCACTTATTAACTAGATGTTTATGTCTCCATGTCTCCAAATACACTAAGCATATACGATTATGGCATGTATCATTATGTTATGTAATGAATATACATATTTAAATATGAAATATTTATGTATTTAAATTATATGACACTATAATATATCTTAAACAACACCAACCAAAATTTCTCTCCAAATTACATAGTCATTTTTAGTGGTGTTTTTCTTCCAAACTGATCAACCCTCTGGTTCTTAAGAAGATATTCAAAAGAGATTTTCCTAAGAGAATATAATTATCATAATGAAAATAATTCATATTAATACATCTTTTACAACCATCATATATGTCCTAAAAAATTCATCAAAAATAAATTTATCTTATATATATTGAGATGTAGTTATGTTTATAGAATCATGTTTTTCATTCTCTTTCATCATCAAATGGGAATCATAACCACTTCTCGTCTTAATGGAAGATTATCTCCCCACAATCCCTGGTAATTTGTTTTATATCACCACCACACATGTACAATCATAATAATGGAATTAATGATTATATAAGATTCATATGATATGATATTGATTAATAAAATACAATATATCTCATACATAATTTTATTCTAACCCAAAACGGAATAAATTTGACACGACCCGTCCCCCGGGGCCTGTGTCGTAACAACCCCAAGTTCGCCTTCTATAGGCCAGGGGCTGGAGACTAGCACCATAGGCATAAATCGCTATAATTGGGAAGGCATTGCCTTTATAAAACGGAAAAACACACAACCAAAGTACAAGTGGAAGTAATCACTAAGTAAATCTTTATAACAAGTGTGCTGAAAGTACAAAGTGCTGGAAATACAAGACCAACATGAAGGTACAACTACAACTGAAAGAGAGTTCAACTAAAAAGACAAATAATTGAATGGTGAAAGCAGCTCATGGATCGTCCTCCTGGTTACTAACTAAATGGTAGGTACTTATTTCCTCCTCAGCACTCCACATCTATCCGTCTGATCCGTGTGCCATCATGCCTAGTGGACCACCTCCGGGTACCATCCAGTCATGGCGCTCTCGGCCTTCGTCAGCACTGTCCGTCATCTGCATCCAACACAACGATGTGTGAGCATAGCCCATGCAGGGTTGAGAATAACGATAATCAATAGGGATTCCAAGACCCTCAAGGACTCACCAAATTCCAACACGGATAAACCACAAAGTAGGATTTCAATGGATAACCATTACTTAGGTATATGCCCATACATATACCTAAGTTATCAGGTAACCCATATCAATCATGAGGAAAACCCAATGGTAAATGGCTCAGCTCAGACAAGGAAGTTTTTAATGATGTTGAAATCATGAGGTACTCCTCTTGTCGAGTACTGTGGGTCTCCCACCTCACTCAGTAGCGCTCCCCGCTATGGGTCTACCGCCTCACATAGTAGTGCTCCCCCTTATAGCCTACAGAGGTACTCCTTCTATCGAGTACCGTGGGTCTTCCGCCTCACATAGTAGCACTCCTCTTCCATGGTTCTGCCACCTCACATTGTAGTGCTCCCCACTGGGCTAGTCAAGTCACTCCAAAATGAATCGGACATGTAGTCATCAGGTCTTAGCCAGCTTCTAGGTCTCTGTACTTCATGTGCTCGTCTTCGAGAGGATCCACTCCATGAGCTGCTGGTCAATATTCCAAGTGTCTCGAAGTCCCATGAAGAAGTATCTCAAAGGATCGTCACGTCATAGGGGTCTCAACGCAATAGACGGTCCGTCAATCGGACGCTCGGTCTGTGAGTTATTAGCCTTTTTGTCTCGGGGGCCCGGTTGGTTTCATGAACGAACCAACCTGACCGTAACTCGACTATACCCCAAACTCCTATGGGGTATACTCAAAGGGAACTTTTCTCAATGAGATTACCAACACCGCTGAAAGTTCGTCAAACGGATGTCCGGTCTGAGAGTTATTGGCTTTTCCGTTCCAGGGGCCCAGTTGGTTTCAAAGCTAAACCAAACCGACCGTACTCAAACTATGTACAAACCTCAAGTGGATTATTCCAAAATACCCGTCTCAACAAAACGAATCCAACATAGTTGATGAAACTTCAATCAGACGTCCTTTCCTTAAGTTATAAGCATTTCTGCTCTGAGGGCCCGGTTGTTTTCGGGTTCGAACCAATCTGGCCATACCCAAACATCTACAAAACTTTGATTGTAATATATCAAAATTACCGACCCATTTCACGAATTCCAATGAAACTGACGGTACGTCGATTGGAGGTCTGTAGCTCAAGATATTGGTGTTTAAATGAATCCAGTATGAAAGTAGGGGGTATGGATCTGGTCCGACCCGGCCGAGACCGCCTTGGGTCGGCTCGACCCGGAACTGCGGGTCCAGCCCGCCGGCATGCAACCCAACCTGCGTGGCCCGTGCTAGCCTGAATTGGGAGGGGGCGCTGTCTTGGCCAGCTGGCGCGGTATTAAGCCTCACCTCTTCAATTCTGAAACGGCAGAGCCATTCTGATTCCACCCGCCGCCGCGGCTCAGCCGCAACGGCTGGTTCCGGTGGCTCACCGAAGCAGCCACCTTCCACGGACCACCAGACATGCTCTAGTGGTCCGTTTCTCCCACCGTCTATGCCTATGATCATCTCGGGACCCGAACTCCACTGTGAAAGCTCCAAATCTCCATTGTTGTCTTGTTTCTTCATCGCTCGTCAATCCGCGCACAGAAGAACAACTAGCAGAGGGTTCGGGCATGTTCCTTGGCCCAAGCCCTCTGCGTTAGAAGTTTTCAATCAAGACTAAGTATTCAAACTAAAACAAATCCAAAACATAACCCTGCATCAGATTTGAATCCCAACCCGCATGAACGAGCGATCTGCTGATCAACCGGGAAGTGTTTGGTCCGCGTTCATCGTTCATTCATCAAAAAGGAAAGGAGAAATTCAATAAAATTCCCCTACCTCGGAAAGACATCGCACGTCATCGAACCATTGAAGAATAATATCGTGGTGGTTGGGCATCACGGGGTAAGACGAGGTTGTTTTCGTTCTCCATACACTTCCACTTTTGAGCTCGTGTGTCGGTCTGTTGAAGATGAAGGGGAAGATGGAAGTGTCATCAGAGAAGTTCCGCATCAGAAGGGGGTTCCAAGGAAGAAGCCGAGGAATATGCGTCATCGCCAGCGTCTACGTGTTCTTCGAGACGTGGAGTGTTCTTCGTTGAGAGAAGAACACTATTCTTTATTTCTCTGGAACATTCTCCAAACTCTCCCAAAACAATTAATTCCAAAAACTAAAATAATATCCTATGCTATTATTTTATTCTCCCATAATATAACATTTCTGTGCACTCAAATAAATTCAAAATGAGATGTGCCAATTAATTAATGATGTAATTAATTGTTTGTGGTGGCATATTCGATGGGTGGAAGGTGAATAGTCATAAGATTAATAATTGGGTTTCATGGGGTATTAAGGGAGTTAAAAACGAGTTGAAGGGTTAGGGGTTCATGCGGGCCCCACCGCCCTTAGTCATATCCTACCATGGAAAGTTAGGTGTGGTGTGGGCCCCACCTCCAACTTCCTTTGGAGGAATTAACTTCCACTTAAAAATATATTGTAACAAAACAATTTATTTAAGTCTTAATGAATCCCAAAAATTTAACTACCACGTACGACAAAAACACAACTGCGCTTAAGGTCCTCTTAAGCGAATACTGGAACAGCGAGTTCATCGGTGCCCCCAGATTTCAATTTCGAGCAACGGTTCAAATGATCGAAAATTATACATGTACATTTACTGAATGTACCTGAAAAAATATTTAGATATTGATTTTGGGCACACCGGGCCTCGGAATCAGGCGCTGTCAGAAACCGCGGAGTCGTAAAATTCTAAAGAATTCAAGAGAAAAAAATTCCATGAAATTTTTGGGTCTTTATATTACCCCCAACTTGGGGCTTCACATCCCCGTAAAGCTACAACATACACTAGAGAAACAAAAGAGGGTATTGATCATGTATCTTATCCTCCCGCTCCCATGTGATCTCCTGGAGGTTCCCATGCTTCCATCAAACACGCACTAAAGGTATCAGCCGTTCACATAGGACCCGCTCCTATCGATTCTCAATCTCCAGTGAAACCTCTATGATAGTCATCCTGTGGATGATGATGTGGGGCAGGTTGTGCACTCATATCCTCACCTGAGATACCTGGAAGACATCTTGCACCTGGTGAAACTGAGGTGGAAGGGTCAGGTGAAAAGCCACCTCACTTACTCTGCTAAAGAAAATGAGGACTGACTGTAAGAGAATGAAGATAGGTTGCACCATCTCATTCCACAAAGGATATATGTAAGGAAACCAGCTGCTCTGTTGCCTCTCCTAGCAGCTGAATACATGTCCTCCTGCTGAGCGCATCTACAACAACATTCCCCTTAGTAGGAGTATAGACTATCTCCAAGTCATAATCCTGGAGGAACTCAAGACCTCACCGCTATCTCAGGATCAGATTCTTCTAAAAGAAGACACATCTGAGACTATTGTGATTGGAGTGAACCATAAACCATTCTCTTAATGAACAATGGGTGAGACTAGCCCATTGTAAGAAATCTACTTCACTATTCATCACTTACGTTGCATAAGAGCTTCTAAGATTTCTCCACTGCTGAAAAGGAAAATCCAGTCTCATCCCCTGGATGAACCATATCCTATACCTAATATAGTAAATCCTTACATAATTGATACTAATTCATGTCATGGACGACTTCATAAGGCCTCGACACTACTACCAAGCGATTCGACCGTTACTCTCTCCTCCAAGGGTTGAGTCACTCTGTCGGCATCAGTGTGTGGTCACTAAGTAACCTCCATTAGGGATCTCAAAAGTGAGGGTCAAGTCAACAGTTTTTACCAGATCCTCTTAGTACACAAAAAATGAAGGAATGAAAATGTCACAAGGACAAGTGTCTTTTATTACTGTATCTCCAAGTATAAAGACATAAAGAAACCACTAACATAGACATCAACAAAGCTAGAAGAATCATGAACAAAGGCCTCCATGCCTGGATCTAGTCCTGCCCCTATCCACCTACTTCCAGAGCTCTATGGTCATATGATTCACCTACCTGAAGCTGTGCTCTCCCCTGTCCACCTATTCCATGTGGTCGGGGTGGACTTCCTAGTGGTGGTGGTGGAAATACCATGAAGTGTCGTCCACCACGAGCTGCACAGCCAGATCCTCTACCTCAGTCTCCGGCTCCTTGCAGTCCATCATGATCGAAAATTTGCCTCTTCCTATGAGGTCCTTCATCAATCTTCTGATCATCCAAGTGACAGGTCAGATAGTCGCGAGCCATGTGACCTTTCTCGCCACATGAGTAACACAGATTGATAGGTTTGGGTATTTCTTCTCCCTAGGTTCCCCGCACTACAGACCCTGAGTCATGCGGTCCACCACCTGTAGGTATGGTCCTCTTGGACATTTGAGTCCCCTGTCTACTACCAGCTACAGAAGACTCCACTGCATGTCGGATAGTGGTGGGTCCCGCTACTGGAGACTTCTCTTCATGGAAACTCTCTATTAAGAGGGCTCACTCCAACACCCCTGTCCACGTCGGGATGTTATGGGAGAAAACCGATGCTCTAATATCTCGCCTGAGTCCTTGCTCAATGGTATGGGCCCTGAAGAATGGGTCTTGTACCATATCAGTAGAGTATCACGAGAGGTCTGTGAACCCTGCTGAGTACTGTACTACTGCCCTGCAGCCTTGCTGCAGATCCAGTAGCTCCTGTATATGCATAGCTCGAAGGGTGGCTGGTACAAACTCTACCCGAAACAGGCTCTCGACGTCTACCCAGAGAGGTGTCATCTCGTCGTGGACCTGGAGCATCAGGCTCCACCATCTGTCTGCTGCTTCCTAAAGGAGGTTGGTAGCAAGGATCACCATGAAGTCTGATGGTGTCCCTACTAGCCCGAAAACTCTCACCACAGCCTCCATCCAATGCTCTGCCGCATGTGGGTCCTTCTCTCACTGGAACCTGGGTGGCCTCTGGTGCTGGAACTCGTGCAGTGCACTAAAGCAGCATGCATTTCCTGTTGATGTGGCTGGTGGCATCGATGGCCCAACGGGCGGTGGTGTTGCTGGTTCCTCCACTGGTTCCTCAACTATAAGAGGGAATTGTACTGAGGCCTCATCACTCGTTGGGCTGTCAGTACGTACAACTCTCGGGGCTCTAGTTGGTCGTCCGCGGGGATGCATCCTGAAAGAAATAGATGTGTCACAGTCAAAGACGTTACCTGTTGAGCTGACATGGTTTGATTTGAATTGAAGAATACTTTGGAAAATACACACACAATCAGTGTTTTCGTGAACTTAGTTGGAAATCAGAAGTCAGAGTCCTAGTGTATGGATACGTCAGCCGCCCGCACCAGCACTGGACTCCCTGAACTGAAAACAACAATTAGTACCCTTAACAATATTTCTTCACCAAAAAGAAAATATCAGTGTCTTAGTTCTTTGGTAGAACAGACATCCTCTGATACCAATTTGTGAAGACCCTTCACTTGGGGCCCATGTTGTAACTACCCCAAGCCCGCCTTTCATAGGCCAGGGGATGGGGACTAGCACCATAGGTGTAAATCCCAATAATTTTGAAGGCATTTCCTTTATAAAATGCAAACACACACTACCATAGTACAAGATAAAGAAATCAATAAGTAAAGCTATATAAAAATTGTGATGAAAGTACAAGGGGCCAGAAATACAAGCCCAACAAGAAGGTACAACTATAGCTAAAAGAGAGTACAATTAAAAAGACGAATAACTGAATGGTGAAAGCAGCTCCTGGATCGTCCTCCGGGTTCCTACCTGAAGGGTAGGTACAGATGTCCTCCTCAGCACTCCACATCTATCGGTCCGCTCTATGTGCCATCACGCCTAGCGGTCCACCTCTAGGTATCATCCAATCCTGGCACTCTCGGCCTCCGTCAGCTCTATCTGGCATCTGCATCCAACACAATGAGGTGAGAGAATATCCTCTGCAGGGGTGAGTATAACAATACTCAGTTGGGACCCAGAGACCCTCAAGCTCTCACCAAAATCTAACAAGGATAAACAACAAAGTAATATTTCAACGGATAACCATTACATAGGTATATTCCCATACATATTCCTAAGTTATCAAATAACACCTCTCAATCATGAGGAAAACCCAAAGGTCAATGACTCATCTCCAACCAAGAATTTGTTAATGATGACGAAATCACACATATTAGAGAAATCCTCCTCTGTATAGCATAGTAGTCATGTCGCAACTCCGAGGTGCTACTCACTAACCTTAGACTGCTGATGTACTCCTCATGTCGAGTACTGCGGGTCTGCCACCTCACTCAGTAGCGCTCCCCGCCATGGGTTTACTACCTCACACAGTAGCTCTCCCCCAGATAGCCTACAGAGGTACTCCTTCTGTCGAGTACTGCAGTTCTGCTGCCTCACATAGTAGTGCTCCTCCGCCATGGGTCTGCCACCTCACATAGTATTTCTCCCCACTAGGCTACTCAAGTCATCTGAAACGAATCGGACAAGCAGTCATCAGGTCTCAACCAGCTACTAGGTCTCTATACTCCATATGCTCGTCTCTAGGAGGATCCGCTCCAAAAGCTACTGGTCGATACTCCAAGTGTCATGTTGTCCCACAAAGATGTATCTCAATGGTATATCACTTCATAGGTGTCTCAATGCAATAGACAGTGCGTCAATCGAACACCCTGTCTGTGAGTTATTAGTGTTTTTATCCTGAGCGCCTTGTTGGTTTTGTGTACGAACCAACCTGACCGTAACATGACTATACCCTAAACTACCATAGGGTATACTCAAAGGTAATGTTTCTCAACTAGATTACCAACGTTGTTGATGGTTTTTCAAATAGACGTCTGGTCCGAGAGTTATTGGATTTTCCATTCCAGGGGCCCGGTTGGTGTCTATGGTAAACCAACCCGACCATATTCCAACTATGTCCAAGCCTCAAGTGGATTATTCCAAAAGAACTGTCTCATCGAAATGAATCCAACAAAGTTGACGACATGTCAATCGCACGTCTGGTCCTTAAGTTATAAGTGTTTTCGCTCTGAGGGCCCCGTTGGTTTCGGGTTCGAACCAATACGGTTGTACCCAATCATCACCAAAACCTTGAGTGTAATATATCAAAATGACTGTCTCATTTCAAGGATTCCAACGCAACTAAGGGTGAATCGATCAGAAGTTCATAGTCCATGATATGAGTGTTTGAATGAATCATGTCCGAAAGTAGGGGGTCTGGATCTGGTCCGACCGGTCCCAGTCCGCCCTGGGTTGGCCCTACCCGACCCGGTTTCAGGTCTGACCCGACCTCAAACCATGGGTCCGGCCCGCTGGCGTGCAGCTATTCCCACCGGCGCTCGGCCCAGCCAAGTCGGGGTGTGGGGGCGCTGGCTCGGTGAGTTGTCATGGCATTAAGACGTGCCTCTTCAATTCCGGAACGGCAGAGCCATTCCGGTTCCACCCGCCGCCACGGCTGAGCCGCAATGGCCTGTTCTGGCGGTGAACCGCCTCCGCCTTCCATGGACCACTAGACGTGCTCCGGTGCTCCGTTTTTCCCACCATCTGGGCCTAAAATCATCTTGGGACCCAAACTCCACTATGAAAACTCCAAATCGCCATTGTGGACCTATTTCGCCGTCACTCGTCAATCTACGCACAGACGAACTACCAGTGGAGGGTTCAAGATTGTTCTTCGGCCCGAGCCCTCCGTGTTAGAAGTTTTCAATCAAGATTAAGTATTAAAACTAAAACCAATCTCCAACATAACCTCCACATCAGATTTGAATCCCAACCTGCATGAACGGGCAATTGGTGGATCAACTGGGAAGAGGTTGGTCTGCACTCATCGTTATTTCCTCAAAAAGGAAATGATAAATTCAATACAAGTCCCCTTCCTCGGAAAGACGTCGCACGTCGGTGAACCGCGGAAGACAAGCGTCGTGGTGGTCAGGCGTCGTGGGGGAAGATGAGGTAGTCGTTGTTCGCCGTAGGCTTCCACTTCCCAGTTCGTCCGTCGGTCCGTTGATGATGAAGAGGAAGATAGAAGTGTCGTCAGAAAAATTCCGCATCGGAAGGGCGTTCCAAGGAATAAATCGAAGACGAAGCGTCATCGCCAGCATCTTCACGTTCTTCGAGAAGTGGAGTGTTATTCATTGAGAGAACAAAAATATTCTCTCTTTCTCCAAAGCTTTCTCCAAACTCTCCCAACACAATGAATTCCAAAAACTAAAATAATAGCCTAAGTTAATATTTTATTCTCCCATAATATAACATTTCCATGCACTCAAATTAATTCAAAATGAGACGTGTCAATTAATTAATATTGTAATTAATTGGTTGGGGTGGCATATTCAAAGCGTGGAAGGTGAAGAGTCATAAGGATTAATAAGGGGTTTCATGGGGGTTTAAGGGAGTTAAAGGTGGAGTTGAAGGGTTAGGGGTTCGGGCGGGCCCCAGCACCATTAATCATATCCTCCCATGCCATGTTATGTGGGGTGTGGGCCCCACGTCTGACTTCCATTTCAAGGAATTAAATTTCACTTAAAATTCAATTCCAACACAACATTTTATTTAAGTCTTAATGAATCCCTAAAATTTTACTACCACATACAACAAAACACAACTGTGCTTAAGGTCCCCTTAAGCGAATACTGGCGTTGTGAGTTCATCAGTGCCCTCAGATATCAATTCTGAACACCGGTTCAAAAGATAGAAAAACCCACACGTACATTTACTTAACATACCTGAACAAAACTTCCGAAATTGATTCCAGGGACACCGGGCCTCGGAATCAGGCGCCGTCAGAAACTGCGGACTTTTAAAATTCCCAAGAGTATAAGAGAAACAAAATTTTATTTGAAATTTCTGGGTCATTATAAAATATCACAGATTATGCATAGGTATGGCATAATATCTCTCTGACAAAATGTGAATCACTTTCCTTGACCAACCTTAATGAATTATTAAAAAAATATCCAATTTATAAATATTAAATATATAAAACTTATATCATTCCACAAATGATGAAACTATAACATTTGTTCAATAATTAGAACATCTGTAAGGAAATATTCAAGGGAAAATTATGTATTTAACACAGGAGACAAAAATATTATAGAAGGATTATCCACAAATGTATGATAAGATGTTATTAGGGGATCATATATGTTTTTATTAATATTAAAATCATATAGAGTAAATTAATAATATAATTGATACCTTTTTATAAAAAGTTAAATATATGGACCTAAAAGTAAACATTACACATTTTAGTGACATTAAAAAATTTGTAACGTCCGAACAAAGGTGCTACATACCGGTGCCCCATGACAGTTGGTTGCAAGACCTCATTCACTTATCTTCGTACGCTAGAGAAACCACACTAGCATCAAGGGACTTGTTTAAAACATGGGTAGAAAATACACTTTTTATTAGTAAAATATAAAAATAGAAAGAGAACAGGAATAACCATATTAAAATAACGGATTACTATAATCATTCTATAATCCATAATATACCATTATCTCATGATGAATGAAAATAATAAACAATATCCAAAACATTTGAGTAAATATGTCACTCCATATTTGTAATATCATAGGTAATTATAGAATAAGGGCTTGTCATATATATTAATATTTATGAATTATAATTTTATTTTATTTTTATTAGGACACTATTTTCAATTGCGTACTCGACATGCAACAATAGTTTTTTCTGAAATCTTCTGTTTCACACAAGATTGAGTTATACCAAAAAATAATAAATTATTAATATAATTATTTTAAAAATGTATTCACAACCATGACATTATATTTGGGGGATTGAATAAAACTAATTATATTATGTTTACACATTTTTATTAAATGTTTTTATTTTATTCGAATAAAATTTAGAGGATTATAATGTTAATAAATCTAATTTTAAGCATAAAGTAATCTAATATTTCAAAAAGTTTTCTTACCAAATTTTCAGGGAGAACCCTTTTTAAATATATTTTTTGTAACTTTTATATGTTCTATTTTCAGAAATAAACTTCTTATTTAGATGAGGGAAATATGAATTACTTTGGATAAAGTTTAGTATTTTCCTGATAAAATTTATTTTTATATGAATATTAAAAAATACGGTATTTTAATTCAAAATATATTTTTTTCTAATTTATTTATATACTTAGTTTACCCATTACATTTGTTTCAAAGTGTAATTAAATTATATCTTTATATTTTAATCCAATTTATGTCATTGGAATAAATTTATAATTTATATCAAATATAAAAAACAATGTGAACATTTGAACCTTTTACCTAAAAACACCTATTTTATCGATCCATCAACAGGATTAGTGATAAACATAATTTTTCCACTTATAAGAAGTTAAATTTGAAAAACAAAGAAAAATATGGTTGTAATATGTATGAAAAATTAGTTATAATAGGATCAATATAATATTTGTCGAATAGTAACTTTTGTATTCTATTAACTGTAGTTAAAGTGTAAATTAGATAAATAAGGTCAAAAATAATATTATAATAAAATAAAACAATAATAAAACATGTCCTAATCATATGGGATGAGTTATGGATAACCAAGATAGTACATAGGACAAAATAATGGCCTTTGGAAGCCACGTGGTTGTAATTATGACATTAATAACATTTTATTTAAAGTAAAATTAAGAAGATCATAAAAATGTCTCTTATTAATAAAATAATTTTAAAATGTTGTTATATATGTGATATATTTGACTATAAATATTAATTTGAAATCCAAAAAGATACCTACATCATTATTTTTTTTATAATTTTTAGTAATTAATTTTTTACATTTAATTATTACACAATGACGATGCAATAATATATTTATGAAAGGAATAAATCAAATAAATGATAATATTAATATTAATATTAATAGAATTTGAAATATTTGATTCTATAAATTAATTTTATAGGTTAATATGACATGTTACAAGTTGATTAAATGGTATTTTTTGAATTCATTTGTCTCTTTATACTATATTAAAATTCAAAAAATGAATAGTATCAAAATTAAAATATTTGTTACTTTATAAAAAATTATAAAAAAAAATTAAATTTAAAAGATTCTATAATAAGGTCTACAAGTTCATTAATTATCTAATTATGGGAAATTTCCCTCATATGTATACAAATTATAGCGTCTTAATATTTAAAATTTCATTACCACAATGAAAATTAAAAGAGAATAATTACGTTTAAACCAAAAAGTTATGGTCTTAAATTAAAACAACACAAGTCAAAAACATATTGGATGAGTAGAGTTTGACCTATCACCATATTATATTCAATATAAGTCATGTCGAACTGATTTGGATTAAAAAAATAATTTATATTAATTTAATATTCTATGTTCTTCCTAGGGTGCCCCTCCCATCTCCTATGAAAAGGTACCCACTCTTCTCTAATTCTTTTATATAATATTGTAGGGGTGTCTGGTATCTATTGGAGGAAATAATAAAACACAAGGGTTGAGTTTGGGAGAAAAAAAGTAATTACATGTAGAGAAAATTAAAGGGGGAAGAGGTTGATCAATTTGGACCCTAAAGATATTATCCCCTTAAAACAATAATTATAAAGATCCACAATGTTTGGTCACTTATTTGATAATCCATACATACATTCATTCAAAAACATATCAAATACAAACATAATAATGCTATAAAAACACTCAAATTATAAATTACCTTCAAAGGGTACAATGTGGTGGCTATTTATTTCCAAATGGGGGAGATTTATGTCAAACACCTAGCCCTCAAATTTCTAAAGCCAAAAACAACTATTGTTGACATTTTTTACACAAAACCATGGCTTTAGGGGACAATATATCCACAAAGATTATTTTTTGGAACCACCCCATATACTTTGAAGATTCCCATAATGACTTTGGAGATAAGGGCCCCACCACTTTTGACTTTGGATATTTCTTTTATGCAAGAGGATTTAGATTCGTGGGATCAATTCGATGGGAAATTTAGGATCAATTTTTGGATTTAATAAGTGTTCTTAAAGGGTAATTTTATCCTCCCATGCATTCATGTTGGTAATCCTATTTTAATTTAAAAATAAGACAATTTAAATCCTTTTTCTTCCTCCTCATTCTTCTTCTTGTCATTAGTTCACAAATCCCAGGTAGTGGGTCTTGTGCACTTTACGCTCCATTCACCATTCATTCCATGATCGCTCTTGAATACTCAATGCATATTCTCTCCATGATTCTCATCATTCCCTTGCTCTTCAAAAATAATCATCCTCAAATAGGCATATTCAAAGGGAGTAAGATTAGAAACATTCAAGGTAACAATAACATTTTCATACCTTTTTGGTATGTTAGTCTTGTATGAATTTTCATTGATCTTCTATAAAACATTTACAGGACTATCTCCTTAATGCATAGTATTTGACTTTCTTTGTTACAGAAATATTCCTTGTAGTAGTTTTTTCCATTACAAACAACTTTAATGAAATCGAAATTGTTTCCAACAATTATTTTCTTCGTCAACATATTCTTGTAGTAAAGTCAAAACAGAAGTGGGAAAATAATTGTTAAGTTCATTATTTTCATTGTAATCATCCTTACTAACAAGGAAGAACACTTCCCCTCTCAATAAATCACCTTTCACCTAAATTTTTCCCATAAATAAACACACCTTTTTCTCAAAAATACATTTTTAATATCTTGTATTTCCGTAATTTCTTTTTATGTCACTTGTCTCTCATTTTCCAATCATAATTTTTCCACTCATTTCATTTTTTTACCCCTTTTTTTTCTCAACTAATCATATGATTATTTTTTCAAATTTATTTTTCACTCATTTATTTTTTTTATTTTTTATTTTTTCACTATCCCCACTTTATCTTAAAATTCTTTTATGGGATGTAGAAGAGATAAAATAATCTCTATACTGTTAAAATTATTAGAGAAGAGGATATCATTTATATCAAACGTCACCCTCCTATCAATTTTCAATAGTGTCCCATGTAGCAAATGTATAACCTATATTGGAGCAAAATCACAATGAAACTTATCCTAATATTTTCCGATGATAAAAGAATCTATGGCCTATTTTTTGAATTTCACATCTCCACAATCATTCATCCACTACAACCTATAAGTTCAAGGATGCTTTAATATAGGAAAAATCAACTTCTCCACCAATAGGTTATTGGCCACATTAATACAACTCCCACTATTAATGGTCATACTATATACCTTCTCCTTGATGTGGCATCTCATATGAAAATTTTGTTCACACTTATCTTCAACATGATTGTTTTTTGGTTGAATTTTTAGAGATATTATTGCCACTAATGAATCTTCATTTATTGTTTTTTCAACTACCACAGGTTTACAGTCTTCCAATTGTGGCATTTTTTCCACATAAGATCTCTCACTGTGAGAATCTCTATTATCCAAATAAATCGATATCCTTTTATTGGACATTGAGAGATGATATGTCCATGTCCCTGGAAACTAAAACACTTAATATCATATTATTTAGAAGGGAATTTTTTGTCACCTTTTTCTTTCAAATCTGAAATGAAAAACTTGTTTTTGTACTCTTCTATTTTTGGTATAAATTCAAAATCATTTGGTTTTGTTTTATTCCACTTAGATGTCGATTTTGACACTTTTTTCCATCTTTCTAGAAATTATCAGATCATACTTGAAACCTTTGATAATTTAAATATTTTTCCACCTTTACCCCCTTATTAATAACCACCTCCATTTCAATGTATGTTCGATTTTCCACCACATCAGTAATTTTCATATTCAGTCCATTGAAGAATATTAATATGGAATTTTAACAAGCCTCATCCAAAATGGATCGAACCATTAATATCTCTATTTCCTTTTATTATTCCTCCACACACAAGGAACCATGCCTATGTTTTTGTAACTTCAAATGAAAATCATTATAGTAATGACTTCAAATTTTCCATTTGCACTTTACTATCTTCATTTATTCACAATATAGAATAGAAATTTCCCCATTTCATCATTGAGTAACTTGTAATTGGTCCCACCAAACAATTCTATAATCCTTAAACTCAAGAACAACAAATATTAAATTTATCTCCTTTTGGTAGTTGGGTTGTCCAAACAGGTGTTCAACCTTCCGGTCCCAGTCAAAATAAATATCTAGGTCACTCTTCCCTTGAAAGCATATAAGTGTCATTTTGATGCTTCCTAAGCCACTTTTTCTTCTAGTTCCATGTTTCCTTCTCCTTGGAAAAGACATTTAAAAATTAGAGTACACATCTTCACATTTGAAAAATTATCTCCTTCGTGGTTCTCTTAATGTTGAGGAATTTTTAAAATCATCCAACCTAGCATTCAACCTTGTAAATTGGTCAAAAAAGATTTCATGAAAAACTTGATGTCAATATCACTTCATTCTCCCTCGCTTTCATTTTTTTAAATCAGTGAAAACTCTTTATCTCTATTTTTAAATTTCACAAAATGGATTCCCATACTTTTTAGAACAAAAACATGTTTCCTACAAGGGTTCTTAAATAGAATCAAAAAAACAATTAATAAGATGTAATCAACTCATGGAAAACATTAAAAACAATAAATATTAAAATGAATTGAATCAATGGAGTCCATGAAAAATGGGAGGTAATGAGATATGGTAGAATAGTTTTTGATTGAAGGATGTATATAGATGAACGAATAAAATAGGAATAGAAATATTGGAGTATAAATTCACTGAATTTATGCTAAAGGGCCATCAAATTGAGCAATAAATATCAGTACCTCTTTTTTGTTTTTTTTTCTTCTATTTTTTGATTTTTTATTTTTTTACTTATTTTTTTAAATAATTCAACTAATATAGTGTGCACAAAGATACGTTGTTAATTTGTGGCATACAAAAATATGAAATTATCAAAAATCATAAATCCATTCAAAAATATTAAAAAAGGATAAAGAATGGAATTTTTGGAATTTTTGGAATTTCTATAAAACAATATCTTTCAAATGATAGCTTCGATGTCAATTGAAATTTTCCCATGGAGATTGTTATATTTCACAAAAGTGAATCTATAGAATGAATTTATTTTTCTATATCTCCAAATATATGGGTCTAATTATAGTGTTTCCAAATCAAGAAGAAAGATGAGATTATGAACTGCTAAAATGACATATTATACATCCAGAAACTCAATGAAAAAGTAGATGCAAATGTGGAAGAAATTTTCACCTAGAAATGGGGATGCCCAAAGAAAATGGATGGAGAATAAAATTATGGGAAAATTGAAAAAAATGAAGAACCTGGTTTCTATTTCTGGCCACTAATAACAAATGATATGATACCATTTGGCTATGTCATAACCATTGATGTAAATATAGAAACACAAGGGGTGAATATAGGAGAAATAAGAATAAGGAAATAAATGCGGAGGAAATTAAAGGGGGAACAGGATGATCAATTAAGACCCCAATGAGACTATCCCCATAAAACCCTATTTATAATGCATCACAATGGTTGATCACTCTATTGTGAATACTTAATCGCATTCCTTAAATAACATAAGAAACACAAGCCTTAAAATTCTAAAAAACACTCAAATTCGAAATTACCGTTAAAGGGTATAAGGATGTGGATATTTATATCCAAATAGGGGAGATAAATAATTATCCCACAAAATTCTAAATCCTAAAAAAATATTTTTGACTTTGTATTCAGATGCCCATGGATTTAAGGGACAAGATATCCACCACGAAGATTTTTTGGAACCACCCCAAAAACATTGAAGATGACCATAATGACTTTGGAGACAAGGGGTCCACCACTTTTGACATTGGAGATGCCTTACATTAATGTAGATTTTAATTCCTGGAAGCATTTTTGTGGGCCATTTTGGTTCACTTTTATGTTTTAATAAGTATTATTAAATTACCATTTCCTCCTCCCATGAGTGTATGTTGGGCCTCCTATTGTAATTTCAAAATAAAGAAATATAAATCCTTTTTCATCCTCCTCATTATTTCTCTTCTCATTGGGTCACAAATCCTATGTAATGGGTCTTGTTCATTTTATGCTCTATCCACCATCAAATCCATGATTGCTCTCAAATCCTCAATGCATATTCCCTCCAGGATTCTGGTCACACTAACACTTCTAAACCATTTGGCACGGTAAAGATATTCTCAAAACAAATTATAGAATTTCTAAATATGTTATTTAGGCATTATTTTATGCATAACACGCTTCCTATAGGTGTTATAGTGTTCTTCAAAGGTCATCAACTGAAGAGAATGTATCATTTTTTTATGTTTTTATATTTTATTTATTCATCATTTAATTTAAATATCCTTCATCAATGATGAATAAATAAATCTAGTATCATAAATATAATTATATGTTATTATGTTATTATATCCACCTCAACCCATCTCTAATTTCATCAAATGGGAAATGAACATTTGGTTCATGTGTATGGAGGACTCCACCAGGTGAATTGATATAGTTTTTTCCCTTACTGTCTATCAAGACTGTATATAATGATATAATAAATTTTTATATATGTTATTAATGGAATATTTAACATTTTAAAATAATAATATTTTTATTATGTTCTAAATTTCCACGCACATACAAATTATAATTTCATTTATGAGTACGTGTGAGATGGCACCTCTACGAAGCGATATGAGTCCATTTTATTGACCATATCACATGTATAATATATATTAGTATATTTAAAAAATTAAAATGATTTTAATTATGTGTTAATAATTATGTAATTATAAATATTAATTACCTTATTTCCATAATTATCAATGAAAAATTGAAAGTGTTACTCGTGTGTATGTAAGGTCTACCGTCTACATCACTGTTACGTTGTTCATTTTTTATATGATAAATAAATCATTTAACATGATAGTATAATTTATGTTTAAATTTAATTATTATTTCAATAATATTATTTTAGAGAAGATGTTATTATGACCACACTAAAAATTTACATCATAATATGTTCATTTCGACCCTTCTTCCAAATATCAACAAATGCCTGATATGAACATAAATAATTATGTAATATTTATATCATGGGAATAAGTGATATAAAAGGAATAATAAAAATTAAGAAGGATATAAATAACATATAAATTAACCAATGTTTATTATTCAAGAATATAATGATTGTATGTGATGAGTCAAACTCAAAGTAAGGGACTTCGTCTAATTCTCCTTTCATTGAGGCATATCATGATGTTATCAACCTTTATTTTCTTATAAGGTGTATATACAACCATTTTTATGCATTATATAATTAATTAATATGTTCTATTGATATTTAATGATTGGGTTACTGTTATTCTTCAATGATTCTTATTCAAGTGTTTCTCATGTGGTAAGGGACTCTTTAAATGAGAACACTATTTTGAATTTTTTAATGATTTATTCTGAGAAATATTTCTTTTTAACGTCTATATTTTGAAAATGGTTATAATTATTTATTTCTATGAAAATAATTATTTTAAAATTTTATTTCCTTTTAGGGATTTCAATGTGGTATGGGGAATATTGATTCAAAAATATTAATTAAAAATGATTTCATTATGTTTTAAAAAAAAGTATATTATATCTCAATAAATTGGAATTTCTTATTTAACACATAATTAAAGAATTTAATTTCTCTATTTATATCTGTTTAATGTTTTGATGTTTAAATTACATGTTTAAAATTTTATTTTCAATTAAAGTGTCTTCATTTTTGAGTGTGCATCTTTGTAAAAATGAGATGTTATTTCAATGAGGAAATGTTATTTTTCTATTATGCTTGTTTTATGTGTCATTAATTTGTTATAGTTCTTGTGTATTGCTTATGAATACGGGCGGTTCCATGAAAGTCCGAGGGCGGGGAGCTAGTGATATCTCTACAATGCATTGGGTAATGATACAATGTTAAACAAGTGGGTTTCTCTTATGATATTTAGGGAATATACTGTGATGGGTTTCCCAAACATAACCATGGTGGTTACTCCCTATGTAACAATGAAATATACAATGTATGTATGACATGGATTCCACATGATAACTTAAGGATTAACGATTTATATGAGTTTTTTAGGAATCTTCAGATTTCATGAGGTATGTTAAAGAGCTTATGTTTTATTGGTGAAAAGTATGATTTCATGGTTTTATAAGTATTCATTGAATAACATTTTCATTCCTTATTGTAAATCTATTTCATAGCTTATTATTCTCATCCAATGTTATAAAAAAGATTTCATAGGGTATAAGGATGAGTAATATAAAGGAAGATGTCATGATTATTTTTATCAAGAAAAACATTCATGTTTTATTGTAATGATTTTAATTTTTTTTAAAGTCGGTGGTGAGTAGAAGATTATACTATGTAATATTTGAGTTCTTATGTAATAGTTATGTCCTAATTCTCTAAAACTATAAACATTAAAATATCATTAATGTGAATTATTTACTTAACTCAAGATTATGTAATGTTTATGGGTTGCCCCTTATAGTTTTTATCAAATGTCTGTTTAGATAATGGTAGAGGTTAGGTCATTATTTAAGCATAATTGATGAGATGTATATCACGAAAATGGTTAGAATATTAGAATGAGTAATAGTTATTTTTGTAAAATTGAATGAGTTTTAGATATCATGCATAATTATATCAATTTGTCTTCCTCATATGATAGTATTAGATGATATTATTGATATAGTCATACACTCCTACCAGTTTTTAGTAAATGGTGTTATCTAGAAGGTACAAAGGTAATAATGGATGTGAATGAAATTGTGCTAGTTTTATGAATAAGAAACCATATGAAATAGGATCTATAAAGATAATTCCCATGGTTATTCTAAACAAATTTTCCAGAATAAGGAATAACCTATTGAAACTTTATAATTTTTAGGATGCATTATATATAAGAGAAATGAATTCCTATGGAATAATAATCATAAAGGTATACATATCCAATGACATATGTTTTGAGAATGTGGAATTAGACACCTATGAAAATGTTTTAATGGGACTATAATATTTTATAGATGTGGTAATAAATTTCATAAAAAAATAACATGCTAAGGATAAAAGGAAGTGTTTAATTGAATCCCAGGAAGGTAAAAAGGTTCATCTCGAGTTATCAATTGTATTTTTTAAATATGGGGATCATGGAAATTATGGAAATAGATGTCCTATGAATAAGGTTCAGGAATGGGATTATTTAGACCATAAAAATCTATTTTTAGTAAAACCTAATTCCATTCTAATTTAAGATGTGGAAACTGAAAATGACATATAAAAGGTATGGATTATTTTGTAACTCATGTTTTGATATTATTGAACCATGGAACATGATTAGTTTTTTTAGGAATGAATTATTAAGGGATAATATTTAAAATAGTGGTTAATGAACATGTTGAATGATGAATGATTAAGATCTCTACATTTTAGAAATTTCAATGTTATAGTAGATCTATGGTTGATGAAATGTATGAATGTATTTATACACTTTTGATGATTTGATTAGTACGGATAACCTTTTATAAATATTTGTAACTATGTAGTTTATTATGAGGAATTGTTATTCTAAGAAGAATTATCTTTCCTTTTTTGTACATAATTATAGATAACCTTTAGGGATTTAATATTTTGGATGTAATTATTGGTTGTTACTTTTTGGATGTAAAATGAAATTTATGAGATAAAAATTGTGGTTAAAACATGTTATGGTTATTTTTAGGATATTATCATATTTTTTGATTGTAATAATAATTATATTGTTTTTTAAAAAGGGCATCTCGCGGTATGGGTGAGAACCAATCATGTCCGGTAAGGATGTAAGAATCAAACCCACAATATAAGAGTGATAACGGTGGATCTCCTACCACTGTCCTATGTGATATACCTGGTAATTAAATTTTTTTTTAGTTAAATGAGTTTATGTTATAATAATATGTTGATTTTGAGAAACCATGTTTTTTCAAATAGATAAACATGGGATTAGGAAATGATTTTTTGATTAAGTGAAAAATGATATTTTAAAATAATTTCAAAATTTTTGTGAACATTATATCATTAAGGTAAAAATAATACTATTATATTTTAATCAAGGTGAAGTGATTTAACTATAATGTGGAAGAATATATGATTTTAATTATTGGGTGTTAGTGATTTAGGTTATTTATTGAAAGGATTTTCCTATTATAGAAAATATATGATTATGTTAATTATTTTTTGGTATTAGCCATTAAAAAAGGTAGATTTTATTTGGAGTTAAATTTTCAAATTATTTTGGAAGATTATCTCATCAAATTATTTCCATTTCAGGGTTTTAAAATTATATTTGAATATCATGAGGGATTTTAATTAGGTTATTTGTTGAATGGTCTTTTTTTAACATTGGTATTCTTATTTAATTTTGTATAATTAAAATTATTCTTTCTTTTTATAAAGTATTATCCTTTTGGGTAACAATATTAACTTATCCTAACCATTTTGGTTTTGGTTAATTTTTAAAAACATGAGAAAAAGATATTTAATTATTTTTGAATTATGTGATTCTCTGGATATTGATTCTAGGATAAAAATATATCTAAAATACAAATTTTTTGGAGAAAAAAAGTGATGATTTTATGGTAGAAATTAACGAATGTATGATACTCTACCATTTAATTACTTATATTTCCTTATGTTCTTAGTCTATGATGTAAATGAGTCCCTCAAAATGATCATAAAACTAAAAAATTTTCTTATTTACTTTCTCTCCTATGAAATCAATGACACTTTAACCCATCAAAAATTTATAGCTTTCTGATTGATAGCATTTTCCTGAAAATTATTTCTATCACTATCTATCAGAACTTGATGGTTAGTTTTAGCTTCCATATCCATGTGTTTCTCCATGTCACCCCAGTATGTGTTATCTCAGGTTAAATTTATACTTCCCTTTATTTATTATAAATTGAATAATTTTTTGACTCTTCTTTTGATGTGGTATTTCAATAAAGGTATTTTGAAAAGAAATACCTTAGTTATCAACCCCGAATTAAAATTGCAAGGATGTGATTTCCAGAATGGGGAGAATGTAACAACCCAGTTAATTTTAGAATAATACATTTTCATACCGCTTAATATTTATGAATAATATATTATCTTTAGTTTAAATGGGAATATATTCCTAATAGCATACTCGACATGAAATAATGGTTTTCTTGGAAATCATATGTTGCACACAAGACTGTATTATACTGAAAAGTAATACATTGCAAATATTTTAATTTTAAATGGTTGTTAATGCCTAGAAATGTTTTTGTTGGGGATGAAAAAAACATCTATATTATGGTTACACTTATTTTTTAAAATTTTTTACTTTCTACTAATAAAATTTAGTGGCTTATATGAGAATAAATCCTATTTTAAGCATAAAATACTATAATATTTTTAAAAGTTGGTATTACTACCTTATGTGGAAGAAACATTTTTAAATATAGTTTCTTTAACTTTTAAATGTTATTTTAGATAAAATATACTTATTATTTATAATGGGAAAATTAAAATTTACATTGGTTGAATTTATATATTTTTTTTAATAAAAATTATTTTTTAATGAAAAGAGAAAAATACTGCATTTTAATTTAAAACTGTTTTTTCATATAATTTATTTATATAGTTAGGTAATCAATTTAAATGGTTTTAATGTGTATATAAAAAAATTTCATTTATTACAAAGTAGGTTATTGTAATCAATTTCCAATGTAAATAGGATGTAAAAAATCTATGTGACCTTTTGAACATTTTACGTAAAAGACCCTTTTTCTCAACCCGTCAATAGAATTACATTTAAACCTAATTTATCCACTTCTGTGAATTGAATTTTGAAAAACATGAAATAAATTGTTGAAATATATATTGAAAAAAATTCTAATAGGATCAAAATAATCTTTTATGAATAGTAACATTATTATTTTATTTACCATTTTTAAAGGGTAAGTCAGGTAAATAAGGGCAAAAATAATATGATAATAATAAAAAAACTACACAAAAACTTTTACTAATATAATTTTTTTAGTTTTGGACAATACATAAAATACTTGGGATAAAATTATGGCCTTTAGAATCCACTTGGGTGTGATTATGACAACTATAACATTTCATTAAATGTACAAAAATCATAAACATGTCTCTTATTACTAAAACCATTTTTATATGGGGTTATATAAGTGATACCTTTGACTATAAATTGTAATTAGAAATATAAAATTATTACCTACATCATGGTAATTTATTTATAATTTTTAGAAAAAAATGAGATAAATATAATTACGACACACTAGTCATACAATAATATATTAATTAAAGGAAGAATTAAATAAGTGAAACTAATAATATTAAAATATTTATAATTTGAAATATTTGATGACATAAAATAATTTTATTGGGCACTATGAAATTTTAAAATTTAATTAAATTTATTTTTAAGTGATATCTCCGTTTAGATTGTATTTAAATTCAAAAAATTGAATAGTGTCACAATTTTCACCATTTATTTTTTAAAAAATAATAATTTTTTAATTTATTTATAAATACTAAAAATCTATTATAATTAAAATAATTCCATAATAATGTCTAAATGTTTATTATGTCTACTTTTTTAAAAAATTTGCCCCATAAAAGTAAAATTTATAGCCTCTTATTATTTGATATGTTGTTATCGTAATTAAAATTAAAAGAGATAATTAAGGATAAACCCAAAAGTGAAGGTTTAAAATAGAATCAACACATGCATAAAATTTATTGGATAATATTATTTCTAACTATATTCATATTATGTTTGTAAGAACTCGTGATTGAGTCATTTGTATTAAATAATTAATTTATATTAATTTTATATTTTAAGAGTTTCCATGGGTGCTCCTCCCCTCTCCTATAATAAGGTACCCACTCATCTCTAATACTCACACTTATAAAACATTTTATAGTCCATTATCTTCCCAAAACTCTTCTCATAATCCCTACCCACATTCCTTAGGCCTTAATTAATTAAGAAAACCATTCATAGATGTGTTATGGTGTCCTTTGTAGGTGATCGACCGAAGAAAAGATATCATATTTTTTAGTGTTTCTATTTTATTTCTTTTCCCACTTCCATTACATATCCTTCACCCATTATTATCTAATAACTACAGTATCATCAATATTTTGAGATGTTATGATGTTAAAATCAACACCTAAATCCATCTCAAATTTCATCAAATGTGAATTGAATATCTTGTTCAGGTGTACGGCGGACTACCTTCTTGCGAACTGATATAGTTCATTTTTCATTACCATCTATCGAGAGTTATTATAATGATGGAATAAATTTTTATATATTATATTCATGAAATATATATCATGTTAAATTAATAATTTCTCAATTATATACTTACATTCAATGAACATAAAAATGACTAGGTCATACATGCTTACGCGTGAACTATCACCTCTAAGATGCGATGTGAATCATATTTATTCACCACGTCACTTATATGATATATATATATGTATATTTAAATTATTATAATGTTTTTAATAATAATATTATTATTCTTTAGAAAAATTACTTCTTTATTTTTGTAATGATTATTGAAAAATGGAAAATGTGACTCATGCGTACGTATGACCTACCGCGTCAATGAATATAACATTTTTCATTTTCTTACCATAATTAAATAGTATGATTTAACAGTATAATTAATATATAAAAACAATTATTATGTCATGAATAGTATTTTGGATATTATGTACTTATGAACAAATGTAAAATTTACTTCATAACATGTTAATTTTCAACTCATGTAGTAAATATCGACAAAACGTCCGATATGAACTTAAATAATTATGAAATTTTTAAAAAATGTTAATAAGGGATATAAAAGGATTAATAAACCTAAAAAAGGTTCCCAATAACGTATAAACTAACCTATGTTTATTATTTTTTAATATAACTATTGTATATGATGATTCACACTCAATGTAAGGGACTTCATCTCAATATCCTTTCACTAAGGTATATCTTAGTGTTTTTACCTTTATTATCCTATATAGTGTATATGAACACTTTTTGACATGTTATATCAAGAATTAATATATTCTCATTATATTTAATTTTTGGTTTAATATTATTCATTAATGATTCTTATTCTTGTATATAACAACTTGTAAGGGACTCTTAAACTAAAAAATTGTTTAAAATGTTATAAATATTTATTCTTCTAAATCATTATTATTAATGTCTATGATTTAAAACTAGTTTTAATGATTTATTTTAATATACATTAATATTTTAAAATTCTAATTCATTTAAATACTTCCAATGTTGTATTGGACAATTGTATTAAAAATTACTTTTTTAATATTTTAATTGTATTTTAAAAATGGATTGATTATTTCAATAAATTGGAATGTTTGTTTAACATAAACATCATGAAATGAATTTATTTTTTATTGTGTCAATAAATTTTTATGCTAATTTACAGGTTTACATATTTATTTTAAAATATATTGTTTTTATTTATGAGTGCAATGATTTGTAATAATGAAATGTGATTTCAAAGTGAAAATTTTATTTTTACATTATACTCCTTTTATGTGTTATGAATATATAATGGTTCATGGGAAATCCTTATGAATATATGTGGTTCCATGATAAACTAATGTCTGGTGAGCCTGTGATTTCACTCCAATCCATTAAGTAAAGAGAATGATTTAAATAGTAGGGTTCCTCCTATGATACTAAAGGAATATACAATGATGGGTATTCCAAACATAGCCATAAAGATTAATAATGAATTAGTTTTTAATCATACAATGTAAACGTGATATATATGCCACATGTTACCTTTATGATTTATGAATTCTATGATTTTTTCAAGAATCTTATGATTTCATGTGTCATGTTAAATAGATTGTTTTTTATGGGTGATGATTATGATTTTATGGGATTATAAGTATTCAAAGACTAAAATTTTATTTCCCTATTTTAAATCCCATAAATTTTTTTGTGCTCTTCACCTTTTTTTTAAATGTTTTCATAGGGTATAATGATGGGTAAGAGAAAGGAACAAGTCAATAAGTTTTTTATGAATAAAAAATTACTATTTTAATTTAAAGAGTTTTATTTTGAGAAAAAAATTGTTAGTTCGTAGAAGTGTCTCCATTGTAATATTTGATTTGTTATATAACGGTTATGGCCTAATTCTATAAAAATATATTCTTGAAAACATCATCAATGAATTTTTTTTACCTAACTCAATATTATGTAATGTTTAATTATGGGGCCTTATAATAATACTTGTAGGGTGTACACTGAAAAAATAAAAAACACACAATAACAACTCCAAGAATTTCCCGACACCATTTCCAGTTCTCACATCAATGATCCATCCCAAATTATATATAGAACCTTGAAATATTTCCATTATCCTTTACTAAAAACAAGTAGTCTATTCAGTAATAGATTAGGTATCCCAAGTAGGGTGTGATTAGAAATAAGTAGGCCAGAAAAAACATTGTCTAAATCAATATATATTCTGTAATATAGTATATTATTGTATAAATAACAAGGTAAAATTCATAAAGTATACAGGTATCACATATTATTATTCTTTAATTAGCCACATAATTACATTGGATCATGATGACACTAGATACATTAATACCTTCTTAATCATATATCGTAGTATAAAATATATCACATAGGAAGAATAAATATTATTTATAATCATGGGACCTCATTTATCATTCAATTCCAATTTTATAATTATAGAAAAATTGAACCATATTCCATGCTAACTTTTTGTGCCTAGAATGCAACATTTAAGACCCTGTGGGGAATTGAACCATTAGTCCAAGTCCCACTACACCTTTATGAATCAAATAATGGTGGGATTCTGAATAATATTTATGTTTCCAACACTAATTTACCACATGAATAAGATGTGGAATTTTAAAGAATAGTTTGGTGTCCCACACACATTTATCATGTTCATTCATTTGGATCGAGACCACCATTCCAAAAAATTCGTTTTTATTTAATGAATTAGTTGTTTTCCACAAAACTATTATTAAACAATAACAAATTTCACATATATCACATATAATAGGTTTACTAGAAAATAAACCTCTCATAATGATTTCACATCTTGTAATAACATTTCAATTATATAAAAACAAGATTCATCCCTTCAATTCGCATGGAATAATATTAAAAACTAACTATTTAACCAAAGTTATATAATTCATTAACACTTTATTTTTAATCCAAACATCATATATTTCTTGTTAATAAATTAATTCATCATTTTATTATTAAATAAATTCTAAAATCCAATAAATTGACAAATTCCAAAAGCCTATTAATTGATCAATTTCATTAACCAATTAATCAACCAATTCCATAATCAATTAATTAATTGTTTACTCAAATTAATTAATTCAATTCATGGTGATTTTGATAAATGTGAAATTGAGATTTCATAATTTCATAACCATAATTTAAATCAATGATGCTTTAATTGAATTAAATACCACCTATATTATGATCATTGATGGACACCAACCAATGGAAATCCTTAAATTGAAGCATAACATTCAATTACATAATGAAGTATAAAATCTTGAAACAAAACTAAGATCCAAAATTGAATGGATTATGATATATCAAAACCATTATCGAGATCCCTCACCATTGGATAGTAACATTAATTGAAAATATGAGATAAATATGGGAGAGTGGGGTGAAACAAATCAAGATGAGATATGTTACCTAGAGAGGTTCTGATTTTTAAAAAAGATCTTAGATTCAACAAGAACGGGGTTCAGATTTTGTTAGAATCCAAATGGTGACTCCAATAAATGAGAGAAATGAGTCACGGTTGATTGGGGGTGTTTAGAGGTATAATTATTTTTTTCAGGATATATTCAATGAATTTATGGTGGTTTATTTTTTAGTAGAATGGTTTCGTGAATAGGTCTCACTATTTTCCAGAATTGCGCAACGAATTGTGTTCCTCCTATTAGTGGGCCTTATGATTAATACAATGAGGGCACATAATTTTCCAAAATGTGAACTAGCTATGAAATCACCCTCTTCTAGGGCTTGTGATGTTTTATGCTTAATGGTTCTCAATTTGCGATAACCGTGGGCCAATTATAAACCACCCAATTCATTGAAAAAATATAATGTTTATCCCAAAAAATCACCAATGTAAAACCCATTAAAAATATAATAAACCATTTATAATGTGTACATATAACTGAACTCTATCCATCACCAGAAATGGTAGGGAACATAGAATCTACCCACCTTATAAATGATTATCCTTGAGTAGTTCTCAAAAGCATCATTAGTACTTTGATAAAAAAAATTAGGGACACTAAGCCAATATATCTTCTTACATCTCCCATGATTACTCCTAAACACACAAATTTTTTCACAATACATTAATTATTTCCATGGTCTATCCCTAAAAATATTTATCACTTTGATCCACACAATGTATCAAATTCATTTCAATGGATGTATCAATATCAAGTTCAACAACGTCCACATTGATCACTTGAGAAGTGTTAGGGTGATAACACCAATGTTGTGACACCTATAAAACAAAATTCATAGCATTGTACCAATGTTGATGATATAATTAGAGTGAAACTGGACCGTTTCTCTCTACAACCTCATAAAGACTAACAAACATAGGTGACAACATGCCCTACCTCATCATCCTTTGGTGGCCCAGTCTAGTGACACCCGAAGGAACAAACAGTCACCCACAGTAAACTCAAGGGGATATCAAATTCTATTACCCTATGAATTCTTCCAACTATGAGTAATAGCCATGTGTTTCGAAATCTACTAAAACTGATCTGATGTATCCTACATGAGACTCGGTCACAACAACTTTAACTCACCAAACTATATCCTACAAAGAGTTATTCGGCATGGCCTACCATAAAAATCCTCATATAGTGAAACTTGAATACTTTCTAGATAACTATTACTATTGGAGAACTCAAAAAGTTATAATTTCATATCACATGATCCACCAATGTTATTAATGTGTGATCTTATCATATCCTCATGTACATAAATAGTACATTTTTAATTCCCATTTTCCGCTAGGTAAAATTTTTTGTTGTAATCAGCAATACCAGTGTACTAAGTGCCTTCTATGGGCCTATCATGTAGTGCGATATAAGACATGGGTCAGAGTCTAAAACTATACACCTCAGTACCCCATACATATATACTATCACTCAAAATTACATATATACCAATTGATCAACTATGAAATTATTTTTTAAGGTTGGGGGCGAAGCCTCAATTTAATATTTAAGGCAATGACCACTTTAGACTGAGTAGAGGAAGACCCATTACATAGACAGAAGGACCAAGACTAAGTGTCCTGAATATAAGGCTTGAAATCCCATTTTGGGCCCAAAGGACCCCTCAGTGCACAATACTGCTACAGTACCCATGCTGCTATAGTGCATCCAACAGTTTCTCCATTGCTGCTACAGTACTTCTATAGTGCTCCTCTACAGTACTGCTATAGTACTCTGATATTCACCCCTTCTTGGATTTGATCTCGGTCCATTTGGATGTTAAGCAGGATCATGTACCACTATGATACAGGCTCTTTGGAAACTAATAAAGTCTCTTTTATAGGAATAAAAATTTCTACTTTAATCAGTCAGTCCTCAATCACACAAATAACATCATTATTTCGCAGCATCTTCAGAGACCCACCTGAAATACATTTTAAATTATTCCACTGCCATTTCAGAATGGGATATGCTTTTAGTAAACCATTAAGCCTTTAATTCTCTACCATCTCTTGTTGATAAGGGAAGCATTGTTTCACAAACCCTACAATCTTGTTTTTCATTACCAGACACCAATTCTATTGATTTAGGGCATGGAACATATTGTTTAAATGAAGATTCACAACCCACTTCAAGCCATGAAAATAACACATCAATTCCCCCTGTATACTTTTAGGAACAACCAAATGGCCATAGACATAGACGATATCGTCCTCATTTATATTCCAATATAAAGGAGACTCCCCACCTTGAATTCCATTCTTCAATTCCATACATTCCGAATCATGATATTTCCTTTCCATGAACATGGTAAAAAAAATTAGACTCTACTAATACTAATATGAGAGTAATCTACTCCTGAACCTCATAAACAACAACATGAATCTCAGCCAGTAGGTCACCATCTACAACTTTGAACAGGACTCCCAAACTTCATGATACTATGTTTTCCTGCATAAATCATTTGAATAATTATTGATTAGACACTAAAATAGGATAATATTCATTGTTAATATATATAATATCCATGTTTTTCATAATTCATAAACACCATTTTAGTGCATTTTAAACATTGAACATCATTTCACATTATGTTTGCAATTCCCTCTTATAATGCACTATTACATGGTATATTTTTTATAACCTCCTAAAAAATGTTATAGATTATATTTTCATATTTTATATTCAGGTATCCCATGATATAATGAACAATTAATGGTTTTGGATCACTAGAAGATTCACATTTTAATACCACCAAAATGGGATTTCATGGCAACACATTCTGGGCAATGTAAACAGGACAACATCCCAATAAAGAGACGGTAGAGGCCAAGATCCAAAACCAATGATTTTGAAAATTGAAATGAATATAGTTGAAATCAGGGGAAAATTTTAATAAAATAGTGAAACTAGATAATTTTAATTGTTAAAGAGAGTATCATGCAGCCCAATTTGGAGATAAAAGTTTGGGTTGGATTCTACAGCCCAGAAAAATAGCGTTCCAATTTAATCATATCTCGACAAAAACAAATCTAGTTGGGAGGAAATTTTACATAAATCTAAGATACATTAGGAGGTTAATTTTTTTATTTATATGGAACACTCCAATTCGTCCATATATATGTTCATCTAGGCTTCTCTGTTCAATGGATGCAAGCTGGATACAACATTGGGTGAAGGGTGGAAAAGTCTCTTCTCCCTTACTTTCCACAACCCTAGGCCTACCATACTCAAGTGGGATTCTTTGTAATGGTGTTACCTCAACTCAAGACTCTTGAAATTACTATATAAAGTGGTGTTTGAGGATTTTATGATATTTGGTGCTTTCTTTCATTGTATTTTTGTGTTGTACTTTTGTTGCCTCAAGGTTGTCTTTCACATGAATATTGTTCTAATTCATCTTAGTTTCAAAATTAAAGTTCTTCATTTCCTCTTATTATTTTGTTTTCCATATAACATTTATAGTTTTTCATTAAGGTATGAATTTACTTACACCATAACTTGTGAAATTTATCACACAATGGTGGAGTGACCGTTATTTCATTGTCTTTTTTTACTTCTTCAAGTATTCCCTCATGAGTCTTCATCCCGCTTGCATTAAAACCATAGCGTCAATGGAGGGATAATACAATTATGGGTTGATACAATGGAGAAGAAATGTTATTTATTGGATATTATTTCTCTATCCATTAATGTCTAATCGCTTCTTTTAATTGATAATTTTGTTTGATGATCTTTATACTTTTTCGTCCTTGTTTAATTTAAGGCCACACACTTCAAGTGAAAATATAAACCTTTACCTTAGAGTGATCAAAACATTGATACTTCAAGTGTATAGTTTATTATTATTATGTTTTGTTGGAATTAAACTAGTATGTCATGATTTTGTTTGATCTTTTTAAATGAACCTATCTCATATATAAGAAATCAAAATAGTTGAAAAAGGAAGGCATCCAATCCACCCCAAGTGATAACCTAGGATCAACTAATTATTTTAAATTTAATTCACTTAAGTAAATTAGAGTTCACTTAAAACCATTTAAAATTAACCCATCCTGGCCACTTAATATTCAAAAAAAACCTTATAATGTATGTGTCTGTAGGTTACTTCTTAGGTATCTGTGGATTCGACAACCCAAGTTATACTACAAGAGACCTCTTAACCCTAAAAACATGGGTAAATTTGGTTGAGACCAAATTTTAACACCATTTCCGGGGACTGAAGTAAGTCATATAAACACCCATTCTATTTTCCCCCATTTCTTATTTTCTCATCTAAATTCTATTATCTTTTCCCTTTCTCGTTTTTTTCTTTCTTTTTGCACTTGTCTGCCTAAACTCGTGACCATTCAAAATGTCTAGTTATGGTGGACAGTCCTAGGGTTGAGGAGTAAATTACCCCAAGGGAACTCTTTCAATTAGATACTAATCTTCTTAATACTATAGAGTCAAAAATTGGGTCTATTTAAATGGAATTTCTTCAAATAAACCAACTCATAAACCTGGGTGGAAACCAAAAAGGAAATCCAAATGAGGTAGCCCCAAACATGGGGAATGCAGTCAGTCAAACCATTAATGACTATTTCAAACCTTCCTGGACCAGTGCCCCCTCATTAATTATACACAATTATCTAATAAATTCCAACAACATCTTTAAACCCCGTATCCTAAACCACCTTCCCATATTCTATGGAATGAAGTTTGAGATTCCCTACCTTTACGTTAAGGAGTTCAATGAAATTATAGAAACCCTGAGCCCCAGACATCAACTAGAATAATCTAAGATGAGTCTATTTCTGTAAGAACCCGGTTTTTTCTACGAAAGACTTTGGAATATTCTTGATGATATTCCAGAGTAGCGCCTTCATACGGCGTGCGATTCCGAGCCACGGAGTGGCTGGAATTAAATTTTTACTGCGTTCACACTGGAAACAACAAATAAATGGTATAACTCCTAAATGGAGTTCCAGATCAGTGATCTGAGTGTACAAATGGGTCCGTAATGGGGTGTTTACCCTAGGAACGACATAAAACTTGTCGGCGCGGGATGTTTGGACCCCTCGCTCGCTTTCGGAATGTTAAACGGATGAAATAAATAGATTGATTCCTTTAAGGGCGAAACACTGGTATCTCTTAAAAGGTGGCTCGGATTGGAAAAACGAGGGCACCGTTTAGTTCGGAGCGTGCCTTTTACCCTAGGAGTGGTGTAAGTTTCGCGGGCGCGGCCCGTTTGTGAAAAATGGCCCCAGGGGCGTTTTCGTAATTTGGCCACCTCGGGCGCTAAGTTTAATAACTTTTGAACGGGGTCTCGGATTAAAATTATGAGACCACCGTTGTGCTCGAAGCGTCGTTTTTACCACAGGGACGCCCTCCTTTTTGTCTTCTTCGAGAGCGGGGTCGGGGGCATGCCGGGCGGGGGTGTTTAAGTGTTATTACTTAAACGCACCCCCCTCCCTCTTCTCTTCCTCTTCTCCTCCCTCACACCCTCTCCCCTTCCCTCTTCCATTCCGGTGAGCTCCGGCGAGGCGAACTCCGGCGAGCCAACTCTGGTAAGGCAACGGTGCGGGGCGAATCACGCGGGAAGCGCCAGGCGAAGCCCAACGAGGTAGGCGGATTTGAGTTTTCCTCCCCTTCCCCATTTTAATCCTCATTTATGCTCAATCTCACCATTGGATCCTCGAACAAATCCCGTGGTTGCTTAGATCCCGTCCCGAGATTTCCGGAAAGCTATCCGGATCAAAATTTCGACCACCGGATCGTTCCCTGTGGTCCTTGGAATTTTTTTCCAGCCACGGCCGGTTTCCGGCGAGGGCCGAAGGCGGCAGACGGCGGCGGCGCGGGGCGGAGCGCGGCGCAGCAGGGCGGTCGGTCGGGGCTTCGAAGGCAGCGGCGGTGCTTCCGAGAGGTAGCGGCGGCCTTCGGCGGCAGCTGTCGGAAGCCGGGCGCGGTGCCGGTCGTGGGCGCCGACAGGCAGAGGAGAGGGCGGCCGCGAAGCGAGCGACCCCCGTGCATGACCGCGACCCGCGAATCGCGGGTCACTGTGGGCAATCAACCGGCCGCGAGGCGGCCGGTCGGCTGAAGCGAGCTGCGGCCAACTGGCAACGTCGGGGTGAACCGGACCCGCGTCTGAGCCGCGGGCCGGCTGTGCGGACCGGGCCGGCCCAAGCAGGGCGGACCGGCCGGTCCGGGCCGGTCCGGCCCAAGGGGCTTTGCCCCCTCCGTCTTCGGACGCCCGTATTTCGGGCTACGGGCGTCCGTTTTGCGCACCATCTATGGCAGCGCGGAGCTTGCGTCGAGGGGAATGTTTTGAGATGGTTTCGGGAAATGTTAATTCCTGAAACGAGGGGTCGCAGAGGCGCGGCGTGTCCTTAACTGGACGAGCATTTCTCCCGAGATTCTTGTTTTGGACGGCAGGGACGCGTCCGATGTCCGTTTTGAGTGTCGTGATCGGCGTTTTGACCATGGAACTGAGGTGGAGGTTTCCAGGGCGGTTCCGGGCATTGAAGCCGGAGTTGAGGCATGGGCCCCATGACCCGTCTTTTGAGCTGTGTGCAGCTTTTAGCGTCTTTTTCACTGGACGTCCGTTCGGGGCGTGCGAGCAGTCATTTCTGGGTGTTTTTCCGAGGGGATTGCAATGGTGCAATCCGCCCGATCAAATTCGGAACGATGGTGTGGGGCCCACAAGATCCGTTTCGGCGTTGACGGTGATTGTTTTCTATCTTAATCATCGGGCGACCGTTTTCAACAAGTGAATAGTCCATCTTGTGTACTTATTCGAGAGGATCACAACGGTGCGATCCGTTCATTGAGTTTTGGGATCGGGATGCGGGTCCCACGTGGCGCCGCTCATGTGTGGTGTGCCGGAACGCATCTTTTTCTCCGGGTACCCGTTCCACGCATGTATGCAGTCAATTTGACGTGCTTTTTCAAGAGCTTTGCGATGGCGCAGTCTGCCCGACCTTTTTCGGGGACGTGGTGTGGGTCCCACCCGACCCGGCTACAGTGAATAGTGCTCTTTTCACCGGGTGTCCATTTTGAGCGATTGAGTACTCAATCCCGTGTGTTTTTTCAAGGGGATCGCAGTGGCGTGATCCGTTGGTTCAGTTTCGGGATCTTGAGGTGGGCTCCACATGGGTTTGGTTTCGGTGAATAGTACCTTTTTCACCGGTTGACCGTTTCAGGCGAGTAAGTAGTCTATCTCGCGTGTTTTTGCGCAAGGATTGCAACGGTGTGATCCGTTTGGTTGTACGGAGCCTCTTGCGTGATCTTGTTGAATGTGGAGCATGGAAGGTGCTCTAGTGGTGGTTTCCCTACCTTGTTTGTAGCCGATACTTGGCGTGTGTTCACGCACTCTTGGGAGAGTGACGTAAATTGTTCACGAGATGTGGTTGGCCGTGCCTGGGCCTTTGAGGTGGATTTGTTACGTCACGCCTTCGCGTTGACGTTGGGAGTCGTGCGCACGATTGCGTTGGGCTGGAGACGGGGTATACTCTTGGAGTATACGAGAACGCTTGGAGGTACGTGTGGTTTGTACCTGAGAACGTTTGTGTGCTCAGTTGGGGTTGAGATGGGGCCACACGTTGTGTGGGCCCCACGTGCGTGCCGGTTTTGCTTTGCGTACTTGGACCTCTCACGGCATGGAGGGTCCCTCTTTGTGTTTGTTTGACCAGCAGGGTTGAGTGGTCTCCCCCTGGTTTCGTTCTCGTTGGATTGGCCGGTAGCGGTGCTAGCCACCCAGTGATGGAACAGGCGCTGAACCCCTCAGGGTGAGTTGTTCTAGAGTTGGGTGGTTGCACGATACCCACTCCGCGTTTGGTTGGACAGTGTTTTACCCTTCAGTGGATGTGGCTAGAGCAGTTCTGAGTTTTACCCTCCAGCGGGGCTGGGTAGTGGGTTACTCAACGGCTTTTAGGGTCTGCCCTCCAGCAGAGACTGGGCAGTGGGTCACCCGACACATAGGGTCTACCCTCCAACAGAGACTGGGCAGTGGGTCACCCGACGACCTCTTAAGTCCTACCCTCCAGCAGGGCTGGGCAGTGGGTCGCCCATCGTCTAGTTCCAGGTCTACCCTCCAGCAGGGCTGGGCAGTGGGTCGCCCGTCGTCTAGTTCCAGGTCTACCCTCCAGCATGGCTGGGCAGTGGGTCGCCTATCGACTTATTCCAGGTCTACCCTCCAGCGGGGCTGACCAGTGGGTCTCCTGATGATGTAATTTGGTTTACCCTCCAGCGTGGCTGGGTAGTGGGTCGCCTGATGACGTATTATGGTTTACCCTCCAGTAGGGCTGGGCAGTGGGTCACCCAGTATCTTATTTTGGACTACCCTCCAGCGGGGCTGGTCAGTGGGTCGCCTGATGATGTAATTTGGTTTACCCTCCAGAGGGGCTGGGCAGTGGGTCGCTTGAGGAAGTATTATGGTTTACCCTCCAGCGGGGCTGGGAAGTGGGTCGCCAGATGATGTATTAGGGTTTACCCTCCAGCAGAGTTGGGCAGTGGGTCACCCGATATCTGGTTATGAATTACCCTCCAGCAGGGCTGGGTAGTGGGTCTTTTGCTGGCATTCCAGACTCAGTCCTTTCTTCTAGGCTAGTCTGTGGCTTTTCCTCCGTGATTACTAGAGCGGGACCCTTGGTTGTACGGGTCGGTGATGGAATGACTTTGGCTTTGAGGAGACCTCTCCACTGCAGGGCAGTGATGAGGTGTGGTTTGAATTTCCTAGAACTCTCAAGTACGAGGGGCACATTCCCCACCGAGACGTGTTCTTGTGACGCGACCTAAAACTGTGCGGGCGAGTCAGTGCCTCCCAAAGCGGATAGTGTCAAAGTGCGATGATTGAGTCCCTTGGCTTGTAGTTCGGGGCAGACGTGCGGGATGTTGGACATCGATGGAGTTTCTTCTGAGACTGCTGGCTACTTTTTCTTGGGCTGAGCTACGGGACGGGGATCCCCTTACGACGTCGTTTGGGTTTCTTGTTGAGCATACCAATATGTATATACCTTGTTTCTGGTACCCACTCCTTGGGTTGTGGCTACTCTCCTTCCAGGAGAGGTGAAGACGCGCGAGGTATGCCACGTTCTTTCCGCGTCCAGCTTCTCATGGTTGGATGAGTCTACTCTCCTGCTATAGGCAGCGAAATCTTGACAAGAAGTGCATCTTCTCACCGTTATTAGATCCTTGTGTTAGGACGAGTCTTCTATCTTTCTCTTGATGGGTTGAGCTGTTACTCTTTACTGCACCCTTGGTTGTATTCCTTTCTATTCCTTGTTCGCTCTACTGCTCACCCTTTGGTACCTCCTTTGTTGCTCCCTCGAGCCTTCGGGGTATCCTACTGAGTATTTTTATACTCACCCCTACTTGGGATTTTCCGCACTTGGTGTGCCCTTGCAGACGACGGACAGGTGGAGCGTGACTTCGGTGGAGCGTAGGAGCTTGGGAGCTTGGACCGCGTGCGGTGGTCGTAGTCGGGTTCCAGGTGGTAGACCCGTCAGCTGTTTCTTTTCATTTACCTGTTGCCGGGTTGTGGCACTTTTTGGTTGGGCGCGTGTTTTCCCCCTTTTCATTTCAGCTTGTACCTTGTACTGTTTAGAGGTCAATGCACATTTGTGGTATTTATATAGCAGCTGTCCATTTTCATTAGTTGTCTTTTCTTTTACTCTGCACTTTTTCATAGAGTGTGCTGCGTGTGTGTGATCACAGGTACTTAGGCAAAGGCCTCCCCGAGTTATTGTGCCTTCGGAGCTGGTAACCATCCCCTGGCCTATGGAGGCGGGCTTGGGGTAGTTGCGGCTCGAGCCCTGGTAGGGTCGGGTCTTGACAAAGTGGTATCAAAGGTGGTTCGTTCCTTGGGACATTGTGCGGACTTCCCTAAAAGAGGAATTGGTTGGGATATAGAGCAATAGTGTTAATGTGTCTCGAGAGTGGCTCTCAGGCCAGGGAGTCCAGTGATGGTGCGGCGACCGACGTATCTATTCACTAGGACCTTGATAACCCGCTTGTCGACTCGGCATGCTGAGACACTTGTTGTAGGGAAATTTTTTTGTGCATCAGGTAGGATTGAGTCTTTGACTGTCCTTCTTGAGTCAGCTCCCCATTGTTGATATTGGTATATACATATATTCTCATCTGACCGCGGCGCTCCTTGATAATGATCAGGATGTCTCTACGAAGACAACCAGCCAGGATACCAGCTCTGGTTCGTGACGACAACCTTGTGAGCTACGAGGCCACAGTCCAGGACCCATCATGTCAGCCCTTTCTCCGGGTGGGCTGGTGGCAGCACCCCCACCTATTGAGCAGTAGGAAGTTTCAGCAGAGCAGGCTGAGCTTGAGCGCAGGTTGAGCGTGCTCCGTGAGTCCAAGCGGTAGAGACCGCTGAGGTTCAGTGGTGAGCCAGACCCTCAGGCAGCAGAGGCTTGGCTCGAGGTAGTGGTTAGCCTTTTCAGGCTTGTGCAGACGCCGAAAAATCAGAGAGTGGCTTTGGCAGCCATCTTTTTTTTCGTGGAGCATCTTGGTGTTGGTGGAGTCCGGTGAATCAGTTTCTTGAGGAGTCGTCACTTTCGTTGGATGACTTTTAGTTGTTGCTCTGTGAGGAGTTTTTCCCCTCTTGCTTGCACTCCGTTCGGATTCTGGAGCTCCTGCGGTTTTAGCAGGGAGGGATGATGGTGGCCGAGTACGCGGCTAGTTTTTCAAACCATGCATGCTTTTACCCGGACTTGGTCCATGACGACGACCTCTGAGCGCGGAAGTTTGAGCAGGGTCTCCGCTGAGAGATTCATGCTGTCATAGTACCCTTGGGAATTCCCACATATTCCAGGGTGCCATAGCAGGCGTTGGTGAAAGAGGGCTTCCTTTCACGTTCTAGAGTTGATGGTGGCAGTAGGCACGTCGGAGCTGGGACGTCTGCCATAGCTAGCAGGTGCCAGAGGACAGGATCTCGATGCAGGTGGCCTTCCCACTGCCGGTTTCAGAGATGTGGTCGTAGACCACTGTGGAGAAAAGGCGCAGGGCCTCAGCCGAGGATTCCCTTCCGTGAGTGGATCTCGGGCTATGGTCGTACACCACAGTGGCGCCTGAGGGCACCAGGGAATCCCAGAGAGTGCCGGTGCTATACATGTGAAGGGGGAGGTCACTTGGCACGAGACTGCCCGACCCGAGTTGCTGAGAGCTTCGAGCAGGCAGCAGGCGCACCACCACGGCAGGGGCAGCGCTGTGATCGGAGTAGTGCCCAGAGAGGTGATGCTAGCGGAGGATCAGGAGGATCTGGAGGTGGGGGACGACATTACGAGGTCTTCCCATCACCACTAGGTGGTATACGTCTGGCTCCGAGAGCTGACAGTTGGGACCACGGGCAGCCGCGAGCTTTGGGTGTCTACGATCCTGCAGAGCATGGGATGGTGAGAGGTACCCCTTGCGACTCTTCTACTTTTTACAGTAGAATTGTTAGGCTCTGCGTGTGAAAGGATTTTCTCCCTTCTCCTTGTTTTAGGCGTTACCAGGGTGACGTAGGGCGTCAGGTGTAACCCTGTGTTGGTAAGGGAAAATGGCGTGAGACCATTTCCTTTAGTCGATGGTGTTGACTCCTTCGCCTTTCGAGCGTGTAAGAGAGCATCGACTATGGAATCTTGTGTGACCAGATATCCATGGGTGTTTCACCATATGGATGTTCTGAAGGAGGGAATCATCGGTCCTTGCCCCATGCCCAAGCGGTGATTCCAGTCGCTGCGTACAACGTAGAGGTTTGACCGGGGAGTTGAGCTACCTCAGAGGGCCTTTGGGCCGTTTGAGATAGTGAAAAGGGATGGCGAGGTTCCCTACCGCCTTTCCCTAACCCCAAAGTCTGGAGTGGGTGCACAACGTCGTCAAGGGACGACCTCGCATGAACAGATCAATCCTTTGGTCTGTGTGCAGTGACGCAGAGCTGTGCGTGGGTTCTTCTGGGTATGGGAAGCCAGGTGTGGGCTTAGTATCCTGTGTTGTTCCCTGGTTTTGCTTTTTGAGGACGAAAATCTTGAAGGAGGGAATTATGTAAGAACACGGTTTTTGCTACGAAATACTTTGTAATATTCTTGATGATATTCCAGAGCAGCGCCTTCAGACGGCGTGCGATTCCAAGCCCCGGAGTGGCCGGAATTAAATTTTCAGTGCGTTCACACTAGAAACGACAAATAAATGGTATAACTCCTAAACGGAGTTCCGGATCCGTGATCCGAGTGTACGGATGGGTCTGGAATGGGGTGTTTACCCTAGGAACGACATAAAACTTGTCGGCGCGGGATGTTTGGACCCCTCGCTCGCTTTCGGAATGTTAAACGGATTAAATAAATAGATTAATTCGTTTAAGGGAGAAACATTGGTATCTCTTAAACGGTGGCTCGTATTGGAAAACTGAGGGCACCGTTGAGTTCGGAGCGTGCCGTTTACCCTACAAGGGGTGTAAGTTTCGCGGGCGTGGGCCGTTTGTGAAAAATGGCCCCAGGGGCGTTTTCGTAATTTGACGGCCTCGGGCGCTAAGTTTAATAACTTTTGAACGGGGTCTCGGATTAAAATTCAGAGATCGCCGTTGTGCTCAAAGCATCGTGTTTACCCCAGGGACGCCCTCCTTTTTGTCTGCTTCGAGAGCGGGGTCGGGGGCGTGCCGGGCGGGGTTGTTTAAGTGTTATTACTTAAACGCACCCCCTCCCTCTTCTCTTCCTCTTCTCCTCCCACACACCCTCTCCCCTTCCCTCCTCCATTCCGGCGAGCTCCGGCGAGGCGAGCTCTTGCGAGCCAACTCCGGCGAGGCAACGGCGCGGGGCGGATCACGCGGGAAGCACCGGGCGAAGCCCAACGAGGTATGCGGATTTGAGTTTTCCTCCCCTTCCCCGTTTTAATCCTCATTTATGCTCAATCGGACCCTTGGATCCTCGAACAAATCACGTGGTTGCGTAGATCCCGTCCCGAGCTTTTCGGAAAGCTATCCGGATCAAAATTTCAACCACCGGATCGTTCCCGGTGGTCCTTGGAATTTTTTTCCGACCACGGCCGGTTTCCGGCGAGGGCCGAAGGCAGCAGACGGCGGCGGCGCGGGGCGGAGCGCGGCGCGGTAGGGCGGTCGGCCGGGGCTTCGAAGGCGGCGGCGGCGCTTCCGGGAGGCGGCGGCCGCCTTCGGCGGCAGCTGTCGGAAGCCGGCCGCGGGCGCCAGCAGTCGGAGGAGAGGTGGGCCACGAAGCGCGCGACCCTCGTGCACGACCGCGACCCGCGAATCGCCGGTCGCTGTGGGGAATCAACCGGCCGCGAGGCGGCCGGTCGGCAGAAGCGAGTCGTGGCCAGCTGGATGCGGAGTGGTGAACCGGACCCGCGGCTGAGCCGCGGGCCGGCTGTCTGGATCGGGCCGGCCGGCACGGGCCGGCCCAAGCAGGGCGGACCGGCCGGTCTGGCCCAAGGGGCTTTGCCCCTCAGTCTTTGGACGCCCGTATTTCAGGCTACGGGCGTCCGTTTTGCGCACCGTCTGCGGCAGCGCGGAGCTTGCGTCTAGGGGAATGTTTTGAGATGGTTTTGGGAAATGTTAATTCCCAAAACGAGGGGTCGTGGAGGCGCGACATGTCCTTAACTGGACGAGCGTTTCTCCAAAGATTCTTGTTTTGGACGGCGCGGACGCGTCCGATGTCCGTTTTGAGTGCCGTCAGCGGCGTTGTGACCCTGGCACTGAGGCGGAGGTTTCCAGGGCGGTTCCGGGCATTGAAGCCAGAGTTGAGGCATGGGCCCCACGACCCGTCTTTTGAGCTGCATGCAGCTTTTAGCGGCTTTTTCACCGGACATTCGTTCGGGGTGTGCGAGCAGTCATTTCGGGGTGTTTTTCCGAGGGGATTGCAATGGTGTAATCCGCCCGCTCAAATTCGGCACGATGGTGTGGGGCCCACGAGGGCCGTTTTGGCGTCGACGGTGATTTTTTTCAATCTTAATCATCAGGCGACCATTTTGGTCAAGTGAATAGTCCATCTTGTGTACTTTTTTGAGAGGATCGGAACGGTGCGATCCGTTCATTGAGTTTCGGGACCAGGATGCGGGTCCCACGTGGCGTCGCTCGTGTGTGGGGTGCCGGAACGCATCTTTTTCTCCTGGTACCCGTTCCACGCAAGTAAGCAGTCAATTTGACGTGCTTTTCCAAGAGCATTATGATGGCGTAGTCCGCCCGACCTTTTTCGGGGACGTGGTGTGGGTCCCACTTGACCCAGCTACGGTGAATAGTTCCCTTTTCACTGGGTGTCCGTTTTGGGCAATTGAGTACTCAATCCCGTGTGTTTTTCCGAGGGGATCACAGTGGCGTGATCCGTTGGATCAGTTTCGGGATCTTGAGGTGGGCTTCACACAGGTTTGGTTTCGGTGAATAGTACCTTTTTCACCGGTTGACCGTTTCAGGCGAGTAAGTAGTCTATCTCGCGTGTTTTTACGCAAGGATTGCAACGGTGTGATCCGTTTGGCTGTGCGAAGCCTCTTGCACGATCTTTTTGAATGTGGAGCATGGAAGGTGCTTAAGTGGTGGTTCGCCCTACCTTGTTTGTAGCGGACCCTTGGCATGCGTTCACGCACTCTTGGGAGAGTGACGTAAATTGTTCACGAGATGTGGTTGGCCGTGCTTGGGACTTTGAGGTGGATTTGTTACGTCATGCCTTCGCGTTGATGTTGGGAGCCGTGCGCACGATAGCCTTGGGCTGGAGACGGGGTATACTCTGGGAGTATACGAGAACGCTCGGAGGTATGTGTGGTTTGTACCTGAGAATGTTTGTGCGCTCAGTTGGGGTTGAGATGGGGCCACACGTTGTGTGGGACCCACGTGCGTGCCGGGTTTTTCTTTGCGTACTTGGACCTCTCGCGGCATGGAGGGTCCCACTGTTTGTTTGTTTGACCAGCAGGGTTGAGTGGTCTCCCCCTGGTTTCGTTCTCGATGGATTGGCCGGTAGCGGTGCTAGCCACCCAGTGCTGGAACAGGCGCTGAACCCCTCATGGTGAGTTGTGCTGGAGTTGGGTGGTTGCACGATACCCACTCCGCGTTTGGTTGGCCAGGGTTGTACCCTTCAGTGGATGTGGCCAGAGCAGTTCTGAGTTTTACCCTCCAGTGGGGCTGGGCAGTGGGTTACTAATCGGCTTTTGGGGTCTACCCTCAAGTAGAGACTGGGCAGTGGGTCACCCGACACTTAGGGTCTACCCTCCAGCAGAGACTGGGCAGTGTGTCACCCGACGACCTCTTAGGGCCTACCCTCCAGCAGGGCTGGGTAGTGGGTCGCCCGTCGTCTAGTTCTAGGTCTACCCTCCAGCAAGGTTGGGCAGTGGGTCACCTATCGACTTATTCCAGGTCTACCATCCAGCGGGGCTGGGAAGTGGGTCACCTGATGATGTAATTTGGATTACCCTCCAGCGGGGCTGGGTAGTGGGTCGCCTGATGACGTATTATGGTTTACCCTCCAGCAGGGCTGGGTAGTGTGTCACCCAGTATCTTATTTTGGTCTACCCTCCAGCGGGGCTGGGCAGTGGGTCGCCTGATGATGTAATTTGGTTTACCCTCCATCGGGGCTAGGCAGTGGGTCATCTGATGACATATTATGGTTTACACTCCAGCGGGGCTGGGCAGTGGGTCGCCTAATGATGTATTAGGGTTTACCCTCCAACAGGGTTGGGCAGTGGGTCAACCGATATCTGGTTATGAATTACCCTCCAGCGGGGCTGGGCAGTGGGTCTTTTGCTGGAATTCTAGACTCAATCCTTTCTACTAGGCTAGTCTGTGGATTTTACTCCATGATTACCAGAGCGGGACCCTTGGTTGTACGGGTCAGTGATGGAACGGCTTTGGCTTTGAGGAGACCTCTCGACTGTAGGGCAGTGATGAGGTGTGGTTTGACTTTCCTAGAACTCTCAAGTACGAGGGGCGCTTTCCCCACCGAGACGCGTTCTTGTGACGTGAACTAAAACTGTGCGGGCGAGTTAGTGCCACCCAAAGAGGATAGTGTCAAGGTGCGGTGATTGAGCCCCTTGGCTTGCGGTTCGGGGCAGACGTGCGGGATGTTGGACATCGATGGAGTTTCTTCTGAGACTGTTGGATACTCTTTCTTAGGCTAAGATACGGGACGGGGATCCCCTTACGATGTCGTTCGGGTTTCTTGTTGAGCATACCGATATGTATATACCTTGTTTCCGGTACCCACTCCTTGGGTTTTGGCTACTCTCCTTCCAGGAGAGGCGAAGACGCGCGTGGTATGCCACGTGCTTTCCGCATCCAGCTTCTCGTGGTTGGATGAGTCTACTCTTCTGCTATAGACAGCGAAAGCTCGACGAGAAATGCATCTTCTCACCGTTCCTATCTCCTTCTGTTAGGACGAGTCTTATATCTTTCTCTTGATGGGTTGAGCTGTTACTCTTTACGGCACCCTTGGTTGTACTCCTTTCTATTCCTTGTTCGCTCTACTGCTCACCCTTCGGTACGTCCTTTGTTTCTCCCTCGAGCCTTCGGGGTATCCTATTGAGTATTTTTATACTCACCCATGCTTGGGCTTTTCCGCAATTGGTGTGACCTTGCAGACGACGGGCAGGTGGAGCGTGACTTCGGTGGAGCGTAGGAGCTTGGGAGCTTGGACCGCATGTGGTGGTCGTTGCCGGGTTCCAGGTGGAAGACCCGTCAGTTGTTTCTTTTCGTTTACCTATTGCTGGGTTGTGGCACTTTTTGGTTGGGCGCGTGTTTTGCCCCTTTTCTTTTCAGCTTGTACCTTGTACTGTTTAGAGGTCGATGCACAATTGTGGTATTTATATAGCAGCTGCCCTTTTTCTTTACTTGTATTTTATTTTACTCTACACTTTTTCATCGAGTGTGCTGCGTGTGTGTGATCACAGGTACTTAGGCAAAGGCCTCCCCGAGTTATTGTGCCTTCGGCACTGGTCGCCAGCCCCTGGCCTATGGAGGCGGTCTTGTGGTAGTTGCGGCTCGAGCCCGGGTAGGGTCGGGTCGTGACAATTTCATTTTTCTTCAATGGATCGAGCTAAAAATTGGCTAAACAATTTGAGATCATTATCCATGAACTCTTGGGAACAATTACGAAGAGAATTATACAAAAAACACGTTCCCCACCACTGAACAATTTCACTTAAAAAGAACATCCAAAACATTTCTGAAAATGGGGGAGATTTATTCTATGAAATATGGGAGAGGTTCAAAGACACCCTAAACAGGGTTACACATTATGGTTTTCATATTACTGAACAAGTGATAATATTCTATGAATTTTTGGGCCCGAGTAATAAACAATTTTTTGACATGATGTGTAATGGTACATTTAAAAACAAAGCCCCAAATGTTGTTCACGAGTATCTAGAAATCCATGTTGAACAAAACCAAACATGGGGAACATCTCCTTATTCTGAAAAGCCACAATGAACTACTGGAATAAATACATATAGATAACATGAAGTCCTTAGGCCTAAACTATTAGCCATCACTAGGAATGTCGAAGAGATATACCTTAGGAAAATCAATGAAATCCAAACTATAGATCTTTTTTGCAAAATTTGTGACAAAAATGACCACAAAACAGAAAACTGCCCAACCATTCCAAACATCAAGGATGTTCTTCTAGGAGGACCACCAGCTAAATTCAATGACCTAAACTTCCAAAATCTTCAATACCAAAACATATTCAACCCAAGGTATAATGACCAACCAGGCTTCCTCAGGAAAGATAGCTAATAACTTAGCCAACCACAAGGACTAAACCCCTACCCTATGAAAAATTTCCAAAACCATAACCAATTCCAACCACAACCAGTACAATACCAACAACCTCTGGTCCAATACAAGCTACCCATACAATAACCAAAGTATTCTCTTAGGACAAACTAACCAACACAATCCCCCTCCAAATCTGTCCCTCTCACAATATTTGAAACATTGGGTAAACAAATGGATAAGTTTAATTGAAAGGCCTCTTACCTTAAAAAATAACTTCATACCATAAAAACCATGAAGGAACCCATGCCTACTCAGGCATTACCATACTCAACATTAAGGGGAGTGTCATGTTGCACCCAAACAACTCATGAACAACTAAATGTTGTGATAATTTTACGAAGTAGGAAATAAATTGAGAAACCTGAAAAAATAATTCAGAAATCATATGAAGCTTAAAACTCTAATGAAAAGTCAAATGAAAAACCTGATCAAACTAAAAAACTGATTACAATGTGAAAGAAACAACTCTCCAAAAAACAATCACATAACCTGCTCCCTTCCCTCAACGCATGAGAGGGAAAACTAAAATGGAACTGAATGAGACTTAGAGGGAAATCATCCCTTAGGATAAGTTTAACATTTCATGTCTCGATATGATCAAAAACATTCCTACCCTCTCAAAGTAACTTAATAACTTGTTCACTTTCAAATGGACATTTTCACATAAAAACCAATTCCTTTTTTATATTAATGTGAGTACCACCATTCAAGGGACCATTCATTCAAAGTTGAAAGATCCATGATGTCCATAAATTAATGTTGAGTTAGAAGAGAAAAAATATGTCAAAGACCCTTGTGGTATAGGAGCCAGTGTTATCCTCATTCTTTATGACATATATTTTCGATTAGGTCTCAAAGAACTCCAACACACATCTGTCACTATTCATCTTGCAAATCGTTGTGTTCGAGATCCGAAAGGGATATTAAAGGATGTTTTGGTGAAAGGTGAAAATTTCATTTAACAAGATGACATAATTCTACTTGAAAATCACCCAATCTTAGGTCCTATGGAGGAGACCCCAATAAACCATGGTCATCCCTTCCATGCAACAATCAATTAATTTATCCGAGTCTGAAATGGGAACATGAACATCACCTTGGAAACATGAGTCTAGACTTGAACATCTAAAATACTAACTCTCAAATTGGGGATGATGAAGATTTCCATGAGGTTAATTGGATTGGTAGTGTTGATAGTTAACTTGAGTAACATCAAGGAATTATTGAAGGATGTTTTTTTCAAGAAAATATTGATTTTATTTGTTCACATGAGTGAAATTTGTCTCTATATATTGGATCTCTTACAAATAGATCTATTGATTATTTTATAGAATTCCAATTCAATGATACCATCAGAGAAATCAATAACATTGATTCCATACCCATTCATGACACTAATATAGGAAATTTAGTGGATGAAAATTCAGTTCACATGGAACCAATTCTGTCAAGATGTATGGAAAAAGAAACTGAGTTCAATATAATGTACCATCCTTCCTTAGAAAGTAAAAACCAATATGATATCAAATTTAAGGTCCTACCTTCATCGCTCAAGTATGAATTCTTAGGGGACAATCGAGACTTTCCTGTTTTCATTTCCTCTACTCATGAATCCAAACGAGATATGATGCTTCTTGATGTCTTAAGAATGAATAAGAAAGTAATTGGATGAACCCTTTCTTATATTTTTTGGATTAGACCACTCAATGGAACTCATAGGATTGTTCTTGAATCTGAATCCAAACCATGTCATCAACCATAGTGGAGACTCAATCCAAATCTTATGGATGTGGTAAGGAAATAGCTTCATAAGTTGTTGAAAGTGGGTATCATCTACCCCAATACTGAGAGTGAGTGGGTAAGACCAATTCATGTTGTCCCAAAGAAAGCTGGAATCATTATGATAACCAATGAGAATGGTGACCTTCTCCCCACATGGGTTAGTAGTGGATGAAGAGTCTTCATCGACTATTTGAAGCTAAACTCATTTACCAAGAAGGACCATTTCCCCTTACCATTCATTTACCAAGTCCTTAAGAGAGTCATAGGTCACGCGTTCTACTATTTTTTAGATGGGAACTTAGGGTAAAATCAAATTGAGTTCTCCATATAGGATCAAGGGAAGACTACATTCACATGTCCCTTCGATACCATTTCTTTCAAACGCATTCCCTTCGGGTTTTGCAATGCCCATGAAACCTTTCAGTGGTGCAAGATGGGAATCTTCTTAGACAGGGTAGGGGATTTTCTAGATGTCTTCATGAATGACTTCTGTATGTTTGGGGATACATTTTAGGGATTTATAAGTAATATGAAGAGAGTTTTTTCATGATATAAAGAAAATAATCCGGTTGTAAACAGGGAAAATTTTCATTTCATGGTTAAAGATGGACTAGTCCTTGGACATCTTGTCTCGATTAAGGTGATTAATATTGATAGAGATATGATTGAAATTATTTTCCACTATAAATCACCCAATATTTTCAAGGAAGTGAGGTCTTTTTTAGGACATGCTGGTTTCTATAGAAGGTTCATTAGGAATTTCAACTCATTTTCTCGACTACTTTGTGGTCTATTAGTGAAATATGCTCTATTTTTATAGAAATAAAGCTTGTAGGAATCATTCTCTACACATAATTAAACTATTATCTCTCCACCTATCCTGAAATCTCCAAATTGAAAACATAATTTTGAGCTCATGTGTGATGCGAGTGACTTCTTTGTAAGAGTAGTCTTAGGAAAACAATGTGAGAAAAATCCACATGTCATTACTTATGAAAGAAAATCATTAAATAATTTACAAATCAACTACACCACCATTGAGAAAGAGTTGATTGATATTGAATATTCCTTAGAGAAATTCAGATCCTGTCTCTAAGGATCTACCATAATTGTCTTCACTGACCATTCATCCCTAAAATACATTTTCCAAAAACAAGATGACAAGGCTAGATTGATTAGGTGGTCCTTATAATTTAAGAGATTGATTTAAAAATTGAGGATAAAAAGGTTGTTGAAAATGTTTTAGTTGATCACATCTCTTATATGGAATTAAATGACACCTCAAATCACTATTTTTTGTTTGATTCATTTCCGAATGAGCACCTCTATTCAGTGAGTTATTACCAAAGTTATGCAAACATAACCAACTTTTTAGTTACAAGAGTCATTCCAAAATTAATAGGGACTCATGATCGAAGTAAATTCCTTTATAATGTTAAAAACTATGTGATTTATGATAAATAAATCTATATGTTCTTCCCTGACCAAGTCATTAGGAGGTGTGTCCTAGAATTAGAACAAGAGTCCATCCTTAAATTCTTTCATTGGGAGGCATGTAGAGGTCACTTTTCCTCTAAGAGAACTTCTGATTAGGTTCTTAAGTGTGGTATCTTTTGGCACACCCTCTCAAGGGACTCTTAAACATTTTTTCAATGATTTCCTAGGGGTCATAATGTAGTGTCCATCACAAAAAATAATCAAATGCCACTCACTCCCATCTTAGAGGTTGAAATATTTGACTACTGGGGAAGAAATTGTATGGGTCCCTTCCCAAAATCTAGGGGATATCTATACATCCTTTAAGTTGTAGATTATGTATCCAAATGGGATGAGTCCATTCTTATAAAAACCAATGATCATAAAACTGTAATTATATTTCTCATGAAAAAAAATCCACTATAGATTTGGAATTCTTAGGGCTATCATTATTGATCATGGAATAAATTTTGGCAATCGTCCATTATCAGCACTGATGGAAAAGTATAACACTACTCACAAAGTGTTCACTACTTACCATGTTGAGTTATCCAATCTAGAAATCAAACAAATTCTTGAGAAAACTATTAATCCATCTAGTAATGATTTGTCAAGAAAACTCTTAGATGCTCTAAGGGCCTGTCGTACAACATTTAAACCATTTTAGGAATGTCCCCATATAGGTTAGTTTATCAAAAAGCATTCGATTTTCCATTGGAGATTGAACATAACGCTTTTTGAGAAATTAAGAAAATGAATTATAGCCTCACACTGGCTGGAACAAAATAGAAATTAGATCTCAATGAACTTGATGAACATGGGATGGAGTCTTATGAAAATTCATGGATCAATAAAGTTAAATTAAACCCTAAAAATCTCGAAATATTAAAACCAAACATATTATACCGGGTAATAGTATTATCTTTTATAGTTCCAAACGTCATTTACAACCCGGAAAGTTGAGGTCCAAATGGTCAGGTCCATACATAGTGCATAAGGTGTACCCCCATGGGGCTGTAGAAATTCAAGATCCAACTAATGGTCAATCATTTGAAGTTAATTGTTATAGAGTTAAACCATTACAAAAACATGAAGTTGATGAATACATGTGTGCACCAACCATAGACTAGAAAAATACTTAGAAAATTAGGGTTCCATGTCGGGCTAACGACATTAAACCAAAGCACTGCATGGGAGGAAACCCATGGTTTTCATGTTTCTAATGATTGTGAATTATATTTATTTTTCAAATAGGATTAATAAATCAATTTTATATTAAGAAATATATTTAACTATGAATTTGATCTTACAATTTAATATTGACATGTTCTTATATTATGAGTATGGATGGGTATGAAAGGGGAGCACTATATTCTTTTATGCCACGTGGTGTGATCCTTGAATAATACCTTACCCAGAAATTTAAAATGAAGACAATTTATCATAAGTTTATTTTTATTTTTATGTGTTTTTTTGTTAAAATATAAAGAAATAAAATATATTAATAATTAAAAAAATAAAAATACAAGTCGTAGGTCATGGGTAAAACCCTATAAGAACTTGTAGAGCTACAGGGACTCGAACCCGAGACCAAAGGGAGATATGGGAGTGTGCTTTACATAGACCTATGGCTTATAGTACTTTCTTATTCTATAATGTATTTATATATAAATATATTTTACTTATAAATATATATTATTTTTTTATGTGATACTTGTATCAGTCTTTGGCATGCTAAAATAAATAAGAATTTTTTTTGTCTGTATCTGTTTTTAATTAAGGGTACCTTTCAGTGTTTCCATGGTTTCTACTTTAGTTTGAGAGTTATAAGTAGAGTATATTGAAGTCAAATAGTATTATTGGGAAATAAACAATATCCATAACTTGTACAATTTTCTACTATCTTTCACTCGGAGTCCATGAGTAGCATAGAGATCAAAGGAATAATCAGAAGCATCATGAACTTCAACTTCAAAAACAAGGTGACTTTTATCCATGTTTATTTATTCGAATTCGTTTTAGAACTCACCTATTCTAATTCTACCGACATATAAATTTTTGTTTCTTCAAACACTGGGTATAGTGTAATTTTATGTTGGGGGGAGATGAAATAAAAAAAATGATTTTGTGTGAAAAAATTGATTTGAAAAAAGGTGTGCCTTAATAGATGGAAAAGTTCCATTAAACATGAACATGATAATACACATTTCACACTATGTAATTGAATATCAAATAATTTAGCATGATTTAATTAGGATTTTAATCCATATATATTTCATGAGCATAGATTTTTGATAGTGTGGTTGTCTAAGGTGATATTTCATTGTTTATCTTTTCATTAAAATAAAAAAATAATCACAATGAAAGTCATTTGGAAAGTGTGGTATTAGTTTGAGTTCATGGGGTTCCCCAAATAAATAGAATATTTTTTGTTATTATTTTTTTTAAATATGAGAACTCAAAAAAATCAAAAAAATCAAATAAAAAAAAATAATTGTGTGCGTAGAGTAAGGAAATGACATAATACATGGATTTTAGCACTTGGGGATTGTGACTCTATAGTTTTCTGGCCAAGAGTTCATAATTTTATCACAATTTTTGGTAATTTGACTTTGGTTTTGATTTATTTAACAAGAGATGATGCCTCATTATGTAGGATTTTCTTGGTTCCCTGAGGTCTTTGAGACTGGGAGTCATCGGCAAAGTCATGATAAATGGGATGACTCTATTGAGTGAAATTTCAATTACCATGAAAAAAAATCAAAAAAAAAACAATATATACAATAAAAAATTGAATACTAATCTTAATATTGAAATTTGATTCTATCGAGTGCTTCCATCATATCTCCTTTGAATAAAAATGAACTCCCATGTCTATTGCGATTTACAACACATCATCACGCTTAATTGATATTGGATGAAATATGGTGATAATTTTGAACTAAGTAATTGTATTGGGATTGGGATATTCATATGAATATATCTTTTATTATAATATTTTTATGGGATTGATGATTTTTTTGGTATAAGGGTTTTTGGTGATCAATGTGTATTAAAATGTCTTGGAAAAAGGAATATGAATTTCATATTTTTGAGATATATTTTTCTTGGGACTATAAAAACTAAATATAGGGGTGTTATTAAACACTAAAATAGGATAATATTCATTGTTAATATATATAATATTCATGTTCATCATTATTCCAAAACACCATTTTAGTGCATTTTACACTTTGAACATTTTTTCACATTATGTTTGTAATTCCCTATTAAAATGCACTATTACATGGTACATTTTTGAACACCTCCTAAACACAAAATATTCTTAATTATATTTTCATATTTTTTTTGTAGGTATCCCATGCTATATGTAATAATTCATGGTTTTTGAGCACGGGAATATTCACATTAGAAGACCACCAAAATTGGCTTTCATGGCAACACATTCTAGGCAATATAAACTGGATAGCAGCCTAATAAATAGAGTGTAGTGGCCAAGATCCAAGACCAATTATTCTGAAAATTGAAATGAAGATAGGGGAAATCAAAGTAATAATTTCATTAAACATATAAAATATCTAATTAGGAGTGTTAATTGGATTTTCATGCAGCCCAATTTGGTGATAAAATTCAAGACTAGATTCTTCGTCCCAGAAAAACTTCCCACTAATTTAATCATATATTAACAACCAAAAAATCCATGGGGATGAAATTTTACAGAGAGCTAGGAGACATCCAGAAATTAATTATTTTATTTTAGGTCTCACTCCAATTTATCCATATATAAGGACATCTAAGAGCCTCTTTTAAGTGGATGCAAGTTGGATGCAACTTTGGGTCAAGGGTGGAAAATTATCTTATTCCTTAACTTCCGTCACCCATGGCCTACCATACTCAAGTAGGATCCTTTGTAAAATTGGGAGCTCGACCCAATCCTCTTGAAATTTCTATTTAAGGTAGTGGTATTATAGGAGTTCATGATATTTGGTGCTTTCATTCATTGTACGGTTATGCTTCAATTTTGTTGTCTCAAGTTTGTCTTTCACATGTAAGTTGTTCTAATTCATTTTAGTTTCCTAATAAAAGTTCTTCCATTCATATTATTTTGTTCTTTTATATATCATGTTGATAAATTTTCCTTAAGGATTGATTTTATTCACACCATACCTTGTGAAATTTGTCACACAATGGTGGAGTGATCATTATTTCATTGTCTTTTTTTACTTCTTTAATTTTTCCCTCATGAGTCTACTTTCTGCTTCAATTGAAACCATAGCATCAATGTAGGGTTAATACAATTATGGGTTGATCCAATAGATTATAAAGGGGATTCATTGGATGTTATTTTCCACTCTATTAATTTCTAATCACATCTTTTAATTGAGAATTTTGTTTGAAGATCTTTAATCTCTTTCGTCCTTGTTGAATTTAAGGCGACACACTTCAAGTGGAAATATGAACCTTTATCTTGTAGTGATCAAAACATTGATCCTTTAAGTGAATAGGTGATTAGTATTAAGTTGTGTATGTATTAAACCTGTAAGTGTTGATGTTGGTTTATCTTCTTAAATAAACCCCTCTCATATTTAAGAAATTTAAATAGTAGAAAAAGAAATGCATCCCATCCACCCCAATTAATAACCTAGGATCATCTCATTATTTTAAATTGAATTCACTTATGTATATTATAGTTCACTTAAAACCATATAAAATCAACCCTATTGGCCACTTCATATCCAAAAACAGTCCTTATAATGTATGTGTTTTAGGTTACTTCTTAGGTCTCCAAGGATTCGACAACCCAAGATAAACTACAGGCAACCGCTTAACCCTAAAAACATGGGTATATTTGGGAAAGATCAATTATTTCCCTTTCTGAGAGAATATGAAAATTTAAAATAAAATTAATTCATAAACTCATACCATCATGGCATCCAAAGATTCAAGTCTCATTGCGAATTGATATACATTAATCATGTGTGATCAGTAAACATATTTATTTCCCAAATTAGAATTCCACCAACATTTCAAGTCATAAAAAAACACGAGGTTATGTTTAGTGTAATTCAATTCATGAGTTATAAATTACCATGAACCATAAACGAATACTCAGTCTCCCTATAAAACACTAATCCATATCCTTTTTAAGATACAAAAAAAAGACTATATACTCTTCCCATAGATTGGGTGGGTTAAAAAACAGAGCAGTCTCCAATGGATTATTCCACTCCTAGAAAGAATTCAAACATTCTCCCGAACATTAAATATTTTCCCCTTATTTTTCCATATCGAAAGAGGATCTTCCAAGATTGAAACATCCTTGATAAACCTTCACAAATAACCTGTTAATCCAATAATGCTACAGATATCGAAAACATTCTTAGGATACTCTTAATAAACAATATCATGAACCTTATCATGGTCCAAAAACCTTCCTTCCTCAGAGTTGAGGTGACACAATATGTGTTCCCATTCGATCAAGAACTAATACATAGATTTCTTGGGATAAATATCATTCTTTCAAAGTATAATCATTATGATGTACAGATGTTGGACATGATCATCCTGATTCTTGGATTATACAAATATGTCATCCACAAAAACTATCACATGATAATTAACGTATAGGTAGAAGATTATATTCATCAAGTCCATAGTCAATTTTGGAGTGTTCAACCCCCTGATCGGTATCACAATAAACTCATAAATTCTTTACCTGCTTCTAGAAGTAGTCATATGTATGTTTTAATGCCAAACTCTCTACTCATGATACACTGATCAAAATTCAATATTAGAGAACTCATAAGATCTTATCAATTGGTCTAATAAAAAATAAATAACTAGAATATGATTCCATTTCATAACTATAATTCTATTAATCATCCGATAAGAAACACACAAACACAGGGTTCTTGCATCCTTCTATAAAAATTGTACTGGATAACCCCATGGTTATGTTGTTAGAAAGATAAATCCCTTATCCACAAAATCATGTAATTGATTATTGATCTCTTGAAGCAACGTTGGATAAATTCTATACTGTGGAGTGGAAACTTTTTTAACTCCATGATTTTGCTCTATAGTAAACTCCACAACCCTCATAGGTGGAATCCCTAAGAATTCCTTAGGGAAAACATCATAGAACTGGTAAACTACATGTCGAAATACATCGTATTTCACCCCCAAATATTCCAAAAATATACTGGAAATTTAGCCCGTGAGTTCCCCCAGTGGAAGATGAACATTCCCTATACAACCCTTCTTGATATCTAATTATCCACATTGTACATAAATATCACCTTCATGAGACATAATGGTAACTATATTCTAGTAAAAAACTACATGTTCTCGATATGATACTAACAAGTCTATAACCAAAATTAGGTCAAATAATGACATATCTAGTATGTAGAGATCCGATAATAATTGATACTCTCTATCCTCAAGAGAAAACCCCTTGTATATAAAAGACGACCTTAGACCATACTCACATTGGTGTATCGATCATCATCACCTCACTCACAAACTCCACACCCAGTTTCATACCATTCACTGGTTTAGCTTATATAAATGAATAAGATCCACAAACCTCAAATAACATACAATAACAGATAAAATATACAAAAAAATTACCACTAACTATTGATGACAAATCAATTCAATTCACAAGTCTAGGATGAACTTCTTAAACATTCCTTCCCCTGTTCCATGTGATGCAGTATTAGTCCCATGAGATGCACCACTCTACTAATATGGGTACTATTTACCATATGTACCACATCCATTTCATTTTATGACAAAAATAGTATAACTATATCTTCCAGAATAGTAGACTCTTGAATATAACCTTCCCATATGATAATTTTGTCTACCTGATCCATCATTTCTCTTCTGGCATGGGTTCCTATAGAACCATTATGTATGTCCCATGATCCAGCAAGCTCAAAACACTACCAGTGGTCATGGATATTTTCCACAAAATATCCTTAACATACCAAACTGGTGAGAGGTAACTCAGTTAAGGTCCTATGTAACATAACCACCCCTATGGCCACACAAATTTCTATCATTCTAGATAACATTCTCAAAGTGATTATCCTTACTCATTGATGTTTTACCTCTAGATCATCCGGTAGAAACCACATCTCCACCATTGGAATACTCCTATAGGTTCCCCTCAAATACGAGTGATTTATTAAACATAATAGAAATATTATTCTTTATAAAAGATATTCACCTATGAAAAAAACTAACATTTATTCCCACCCTAAATTTTTTTCGCTATCATAGCCACACCTCCAACAAACGCTAGGGAAAAGCATAGTCTGTTGATAAAACGACCAACATGGTCAATTATGTACAATCTCACATAATTTATCCTCTTCAAATCATCTTCTATCTCCTTCAAGGGTGTCTCATGTTAAAAGTTATCCATGAACATCTTTTGAATGTACATAGACTTCTTATTTTATAGTTACCCATCCCATGATTGAATGTCACATCGATGCTACACATGATAATGAAATTTATTATCATCCATTTTCACTCTCTACTAATCAAGAGTATCTAAGTGGTCAAGAATCATCTGTATTGACTCAATCAAGAACATAGGATCCTTAGGTCCCCCCTCTCGGGTATATGTTGGAGGGTTCTGCAACCAATACTCCTCTATAAAATCAAACATACTTTTAGTTTCCCTACTTGGGTATCTATACAGAAAAAACATAATGATAAAAATGATCTCACGGGACTTCTCTCAATCACCATCACTAGGAACTATCAGTGCCTCATGTTCCACAATTGTAGGGAAATTTATATCCACATCCTCTCGTGGTCCTGTAAACAGGTGATGTCCTGGAGGAATATATCTATAATTTCCAAATCACTTATTATGACACAGTAGCCAATATTTAAACATTTATTATATATGGATTCACATCAAGTTATATAAAATTATTCCCTATATTCCCCACCACAAGCTCAAAACTAGGGCGTTATCACTACCCATAACTATCCTACATCATGTTTAAAATTTAGAAAGTGTAAACACAGTATCATTTCACGATTCTCTTTAGAAACACAATTATCACACTAAAATAACTATATTTTAAATCATTTATTATTTTTTAATTTCATATTAGTAACCTTTTTTAGTTCAGTCTCACAAGAAAAGAAAAAAAAATCAACCATAAAAAAGTACCCAGAACCCAATTTTACATGCATTCCTAAAATGACGCATGTCACAATAATTCATAAGTTCCAACAATGAGGCATGTATGTTCAAATCTCATTACATACCATGTCATGAGTCAATTATCAAAAAAAATTAAACAATAACATCGCACAACAACTGCATCACACAATAAGCGTAACTCCCCTGGTGAATTGAAATTCATATGTAATATCCATCATCAATAAAAATAATCCCACCCAAGGTACTTGGTTTGTCCCATATACATGGGTTATCTTCATAGATTCATGGTCTCATGACAAAGCCCCAACTCTTTCTATTCTCATGTCTACCATTCCCAAATATTAAATTGAAAAGAAAAAAAGAAAACTGGGATCTGATACCATATTGTAACGTCACATATTGTGTTCCACATACCAATGCACATATCCTATTTGTTACATGACAACAATAAAACCTCCCATAAAATAGATGAAACATACTATAATCGATGGTATAATATAAAACATGGTAATACAATTCCCTCGTTATTAGGGTAAAACAATAGTGAAAATAGAACAACAATAAAAAATGAAAATATCCAATTACAGGAATAATACTATAATAAATAACAAACCATTATCACATGATTAACCAAAATATGAAATAGTATCCAATCTAGGCCCTTAAATATTATATCCCATAATCTATGTCAAGTTTCAAATGTGAACCCTAAAAATAAAGACACTAAAACCCTAAGTGGTTTCAAACACCATGTTTGATTCCCTCATCCATGACCCATCCCAAATTATCCATCTTATATTGGGATATTTCCATTAACATGTCCTCCAAAAAATGATGTATATTTAAGTACAAATTAGATGGAACAATTAGGGTGTTATTACATCTCAGTGGTCCACCACTGATGGTGTTTAAAATAATATACATTCTATAATAGTGTATGAAATTGTATAAATAATAAACTAAAATTCATAAAGTAAAAAATTATCACAATTTAATCATTATTTAATTAACTATATAATTAATTGAGTTTATGATGACACTAAATCCATCAATACCATATTTAGCACATGTTAGAATATAAACCATATCACAGAGGGAAAATAAAATTTATTATAATCATGGGCCTCCATTTATCAATCAATTTAATTTTCATAATTATGTACAGAAGAAACCATAGTCCAATGAAAACATTTTTGACATATAATTATATGGATAGGACCTCATGGGTATTTAAATAATCAATCTATGTCCCACAAAAAAAATTCAATTAAACACATGTCATATTTTGAAGAATTAGTCCATATCCCAAAAATCAATTATCACATGCATCACATGTGTCATTTTAAAGCATTAGTTTATGTCCCAAAATTATTTACCATATCGATCTATTAGGGTCTTGGACTTCATGTTTATCACTGCATGGGTATTTAAAGCATTGGTTATTGTGCCACAACCTATTTATCAAAAAATAACTTATTTAACATATATAACATTTTGCAAGGTTAATATTAATTTAACCTATAATAAACATTTCACATCATGAAATACCATTAAAATTATTAAAAGAATCTAAATCCATCAAATTAATTCATGTGTAATGAGATGAAAAAATCACTATTAAACCATTTATCAACCACTAATTATATAATTCATTAAAATTTCAAGGATAATCAAATAATCCCTTAATTACAATTAATAAAACAATTAAAAATAATATTAATAAATCAATTCCACATTCCTATATATTGAATGATTACACAATCTCATTAATTGAAAATTTTCATTACCCCAATAATGGATCAATTCCAATATACATTAAAAAATTTATTAACCAAATTAATAAATTCAATTTATGATGAAATTGTTAAACATGCAATAGCGATCACACAATTACATACACTTAAATTAATTAAATCCATTGGGAATTGAATAATTGAAAACCTAACTCAAGATCGTTGATGGAAGCTCGCCATAGGAAATCTAGAAATTTAAATGGAACATTAAATTTCACAATGAAAAATAAAATCTAGTTTAAAACCCAACATTAAAAATTGAATATATTAAGATTTATCAATATATATATAGATAAATCCTCATTGGAAGAAAAAATACATTAAAATATTAGATAACTATGGAAGATGGAGTGAGAAAATAAATCAAGCTGAGATCTCATAATGAGAGAGGTGCAGATCTATAAAAAAAATCTTCAATTCACTATTAATGTACTTCGATAGCCCCTGGAATCTTTATAGGATCCCCAAAAAATGGTTGAAATGGGTTAGGCTCAATAAGGTGTGTTCATGGATATAATAATGTGGTTCCTGAATTATTTAATTAATTTTTTGGGGTATATTTTTTCTTGTGAATGGTTTCATATATGTGGATCACAGTTTTCCTTAACCACACACCAAACTATTCACCTCCTCTTAGGGGGTCACATCATTGTCACTAAGAGGGAAAAGGGTTCCAAACCATGCACCAACTGTGCAACACACACCATCCTAGGATTTATGATTTTCTAGAGTATATCGAACAGTTCGTGAAATCTATCCGTAAACCATGCACAACTAAAAACCCCTCTAAAAATATCATGTTTCACTTAAAAACTCCCTATGGTAGAACCCAAAAAAGATATACTCAAGACAAGGTAAAAGAGTACCTTTAAAGGAACTAAAGACATCACCAGAAAAGGTTACTATCTTACACTAGAATACACATTATTCAATTCACAATGCTAATATATGATTATTTTTTTATACATGTGTGAAATTAATAATGAATAAAAAACCCTTGTATTACACAGTGGATAGTTATATTCATTATACATTACTTAAAAAACAATTATTTTAAATAAGTGAATTTTTTATTTTAAAGTCTTGTCTTTTAAATTATGATCCTGACCTTATCATTGTCTCTAATCACTATTAAAATCATATGAAAATAATTATTAATCATGTAATGAGAATAAAAATTTCATTAATATAAATAATAAAAATAAATATGTTATTAAAGTGAGAATCATGAAAACCCATGAAAAAATATTTCTTAAAAAGAGACATCTTTACCATAGAAGGGATAATAATTCCATAAAAATACTTAGCATATCTTTTGAAATCAAAAAAAATTACCTGAAAACTCATAAGATAATGAATGAATGTCATAAACCTTATTTGGGGGACCATTATCATTGAACCCTTATAGAACCCTCATAGGGACCCTTAAAATTGTATAAAAATGAATTCAACTTCCAATATATTTTTTTATAACATAATCATTACCCAATGAAATGGACTGTTATATAGAAATATCAATAGTAAAATCTATATAATACTCACTCGAGAGCTATTCTAGTGTTGAATCCTTGATAATAATTTCCAATGTTAATATAATGAATAATACCTTGAAAATGTTTTCTAGGCACTTGTAAAAACATTATGATATCACCACACCAATTTAACATAAAACCAATTGTTTTTAAAGAAAACTCCAAAATATGGAATTTATGTCTTTAATGTATTATAAAATCAATTTTTTTAATGGAATAAAAACATAAAAAATCAATATATATGTTGGAATAGTCATTGTCACAAAATAAATTAAAATATAACATTCTTTCTGACTTCTATATGACTGTTAAATATTCTGTAAAAAGATTCAATTTTAAAAACCATTTAAAGAATGTAATAAAATTTCATTCACAATTAATTTATCTCCATTAAAATATATAAATAATGTAATTATTAAAATATAGGCATTGACGAAAAGGTGTGTTTTTATGGAAACATTAAAACATGAATTTTAAACGAAAGTCTCATAAATTGCGCCCGACTTGTCAGGTGCATTCCATATCATCATAAATAATAATTATAATACATTATCTATTTACTAAAAAACCATTTTAATTTTAATTATTTTAAATTTTTATTTAATTACTTATTATATAAACTTTATTAATCATTTATCATCATTTGAGATGATTTGATGATGCTTGGCCCTTGTGTCCAAAATGACACTGGTAGGGTGACATTGGTCAAATGGGAAATTATTGAATAATATATATAATAATAATAAATACATAAATATCATTATTAAAAATAAATTATACATCTAGAACATATAATTAATTATTGGTATGAATAATGAACTAGGATTCAATAATGGAGATGGTAAGTTGTATGTATGATTCAGTACCGTTTCAATTTTGCAACAATCATTATGAAAATATAGTATATATTATTTTATATTTAAATAATAATAATAGTATCAAAAATAATATTTTTATTTAATTAAATATAATTATATATATCATGAATTCGATTTGGTTTTAAAAAATTATTCACATCACATAGTGGAGGTTGTAGATAACACATACACAAAAACGACATTATCAATCATTATTGAATGTAATTGTAAATTATTAATTGGGATGTTTTATTTTATGAATGATGGATATATGATGAATATCTTATATAATTTAATGTTCCATCATTATTACTATACTTTATAGGTATTGATGGAGAACGAATTACATCACTTCGTGAGGAGGTAGGATGCCTCACACATGAACGATGGATTGAACTCCCATTTGATGGATGTTATAGAATCTTATAGGATATGTAATTAACATAATAACACTTTATTAAATGATTGATACTAAATTTATATATTTTTAGTTTTGAGGTAGAATTGATGAATTTGTGCAAATAAATAAAACAAAAACATGTTTTTAAAAAATATACTTATTCTTTGGAAAATCATTTGTTCAAAACGCCATAAGCACTATAAGGTTGGAATTCATCCTAATAAAAGTCATTTTTGATTTAAAGAGATTTATGTAAGGTATTTTTATTTATTTATTTATTTTTGACATAATGGGCTTTTAGGTGAAAATTAATGAGAAGAATAGGATCCCATTTATAAGAGAGGGGAGGGGTAAACTGGGAATTTCAAAAAAAAATTAATACAATTTTTTTGACTTCCAAATTAGAAAATTGATATTATTTAAATATTATATATTTATTATTAAAAATACTTTCATAAATAAATTTTAGAAAATTTGGGACCATATATTTTCCCTTACCATTTTAGTTTTAACCATTCATTAACGTATTTCACACTTACGATGAAAATAATGTTCTTAACACAATAACAACCATAATATATTCAATAAATGGAAAACAATTACAATAAATAGATAATGGAAGATATTTTAAACTATATCACAATCATTAGTCCAAATATAGTATTTTTATTAATTTAATAATATTTTTTTAAAAAGATATTTCATAAATTAATTAAAACATTTCTTTTATAAATATTGATTTACAATGAACATTATAAAATAAAGAATAAAAAATTAATATGAATAAAATATTTTAATACATCACTATAATGATATTATTTACTAAAATATTCATTGATCTCAGAATTTATTTCATGTTATACATATTTTAATATTTTTAATCACATTTACTATATTTTTTCCATTAATTAAATAATTATTATGTCACCATTGTGTATCCATTTAAGGTAATTATATTTTTACTAAATATAAAAATTAAATTATCATTAATAATAAAAATAATTTAATTTTCAAAATAATATTTATAACATAACATATCTTCTTTTCATACACATGTTAAAAATTTATCATTTTTTACCATGAAAAGTTTGATATTTTTTCTTTTATTTACATTAAATGAATTTCATGTCATAATCACATAAAAATTCAAAATAAAGGTAATAAAACTAATTCTGGGATGAGTGTGGGAAAAATATACAGATCAAATAAAATTAAGGTTATATTTGGGGTCATTTTCTAGTCCATACCATCTAATATTAATCTTTTTACCAGATTTACCAATTACTATGAAAATTAAAATTAATAAGGTTAATATTCATAATGTCAAAAAATTAATAAGAACTACTTAAAAAATAAATTCCCACTGATTATAATTATGGAATAATTTTTAAAAAACTCAAAAAAAAATAAGTATTTGAATTTAATTTTAAAATAAATCGACAAAATAGAACAAAATGCAGTCTTTTAGTAATATGGATGTTTTATATTTAATTTTTTTGTAATAAAATTATAGTATAAATTTCAATAAAATTCAATAATTGGATTATTTTAAGTCAAGTCTCAAAAATTTAATTTTAAATCTAATCCAAAATATAATTTACAATTTTATATAATCAAAAATATACTATGTTTTTTAGTAAAAATAATTTATGTACACATTTTATTAAAAATTCACTTTTTTAGAAAATTCTAAAAAAATTCATTCTAGAATAATTTTACATTATAAATAAAATAAATAAAATAATTTTTTAAAATTAATATTCTAAAATATTAATTTTTAATAGAAACATGAATGAAAATATTTTAATAAAATAATTTCATTTTTGATTTTAAAAATCACATTAAATATTAATAAAAATGAAATTTGTGATGGCTAATATATAATATGATGATTAATTAAATAAGTACTTTTCCTGTTACATTATTCCCCCTTTTTAATTTTATGTCCTAAAAATTCAATTCACTTAGAAAAAAATGGGGATACCTTTCTACTATAGCATTTTCAAATTCACATGTCTATTATTCGACTGTACAAATTTTTAGTAAAACCATAAAAATGATGAATGATATTATTTTTCAATATGTGATCTCTTTGGATGTAAATGTGAACTAGGTATTCCTACTATGAAATTTTATCATAAAACTAATATACCACTGGTTTCAAAACCAGAGATTAATCTAGAACATATTTACATAAAAGAGATAAATAAAATGTATTTTTTAAGTGGGATAAACTCATATGTAAGGCTTCTATATAATCAGATGTTATAGCACTCACCATGAATTTATATGATTTAATTAAACATGGACTTATCTTCCACTTTTTAGAGAAATGAATCTCATTTTTCAATAGATATATATTATGAAAAACATGACCCCTACCATCAAAATGCGATAATTCCTTCGATTATCAACATAACATTTATTACTACCTTGACATGTCCTCTTATATTTTTTAATTATCTTCTCCACCTCAACCATTTCAGAAACCAAATTTGGTCCAATACACATCCTTTCTCTTATATTTTCTCAAAAAACTACATTTTGACACCGCTATTCATATAAATCGTTAAAATGGTCAATATATATTTTGGAATTAAAAATTATATTATAAGAAGTCACACCAAATGGAACATTTTGATACAACATCCCTATTAATCCATTAAATAATCAAAAATCATATTTTCATTGTTTTAAATCATTTCAAATATTTTTCATCAGATTGAGGATGAAATATTGTACTCAAATTTAATTCAATACACAATCACTTCTGATATATGTTCTAAAAATTGTATAGAACCTATGACCATGGTCAGATAAAATAAAGAGATTAAATCCATTTGACTTAACATTCTTTTTGAGATATATTCAATAATGTCTATCAAAATATATTTTATATTGAATAGGAAAAAATTCGATGATTTATAAAATTGATCAACAAAATTACAAATCACATTACAATCCCAAGATGTCTTTTTCAATAACATAATAAAATCCCTGTAAGTATTTTCCCATTTAGAGTATGGTTGTGTAAAAATATGATACATTCATTTTGGTAACTTATGTCATTCATTAACTTTTTTATAAATCAATTATTTCATGTTAAATATAGGGGTATCCACTCGTATTTCATTCCAGTAGATATTGTCACGACCCGTCCCCCGGGGCTAGTGTCGTAACTACCCCAAGCCCGCCTTCCATAGGCTAGGGGTTGGCGACTAGAACCAAAGGTGTAAAACCCAAAACATGGGAATACATTTCCTTTATGTAAGAAACAAACACCACATAGTAAGCAAGCTGCAGTAAAATACTAAGTAAACTGAGTGTACAAGTAAGTGCAGAAAAGTAAAATGGGCCAATATAAAAACCCAACTGAAAGTAAAGTACAACTGGAAAGAGAGTACAACAACAAAAATTAAAACAGCAAGTCCGATTCATCCTCTGGGAATCCCACCTGAAGGGTGGGTACAAATAGTCTCCTCAGCTCCTTGTCTCCAGTCGTCTGCCCCGAGTACGTCTCGTCCAGTGGCCTACTTCCAGGTACCGTACAAGTCTCGTCCAGCGATCTACCTCCAGGTACCTTCCAGCCCCTCGAGCTACTACCTCGGTCAACGTTGTCCGTCTTCTGCATCCAACACAACGAAGTGCGGGAATATCCCGTGTAGGGGTGAGTATAAGCTACTCAGTAAGGACCCCGAGACCCTTGAAGGTCTCCCAAAATCCACAAAGTATAACCACAAGAATAGGTAGCAATCACGAAGTAACAAAAAACACAACTTAGGTATATTCCCATACATATACTTAAGTCATCAATTCTAGCTCTGCTCACAAGCTTAAGTACAACTTAGTCTACACAGGACAGTACAAGAAATCCACATAGGATATCAAGTCAAACTCATTGAAGACAAAGTTCGAAGTCAAGACTCATCTCACACAGGTATGCCATAGTAGAAGGTAGTAATTAGATGATCAGTTGTAGCCACTGGATCACCTAAGCTGTTGGACCCACACAGGATCTGACCCACATAGGATCGATAGGTACTAACCCCCGTAATGACCCACACAGGATCGATAGGTACTAACCCCCACAATTACCCACACAGGATCTGACCCACACAGGATTGATAGGTATTAATCCCCACAATGACCCACACATGATCTAACCCACGCAGGATCGATATGCGCTGACCCACATAGGATCGTTGTGCACTGACCCACACAGGATCTGACCCACACAGGATCGGTATGCGGTGACCCACACAGGATCGCTGAGCGCTGACCGACACCGGATCTGACCCACACAGGATCTGACCCACACAGGATCGGTATGCGCTGACCCACACAGGATCGCTGAGCGCTGACCCACACAGGATCGGTAGTCGTCATCGTCGTCGAACCCACAGAGGATTCCAGCAGTCGAAGGAGTCGCAGCCAGCACTAGGGTTCCCGTACACAGCATGCTCGTTCTGGGAGGATCCGTTCCACGAGCCAAAGGGGTCGATACATCAACTTTCATGTAGACGAGAGTTGATGTATCGCAAAGTTCCGTAATGTCAAAAGGAACTCAACGCAACTGACGGCGTCTCAATCGGACGCCCGGTTTGAGAGTTATTGCCTTTTTCGTACCAGGGGCCCGGTTGGTTTTTAAGTCAAAACCAACCTGACCATAATCCAACAGTGTCCAAACCTCGATCAGAGTAAGCCAAAAGGTTCGTCTCACTAAGTGGAAACCGACAGAGTTGACGACACGTCAATCGGACGTACGAAACTCAAGATATGACCTTTTCCGCTCCGAGGGCCCGGTTGGTTTCGTGTTCGCACCAACCTGGACGTACCCAAAGTCTTTCGAAAAATTGAGTATAATATTTCAAAACGACCGTCTCGATCCAAGGATCTCCATGCAGCTGACGGTGCGTCAAACGGAAGTACATATCCCTTGTTATGGGCAAAAGACTGAAACCGTCCGAAAAAGGGGGGGTCTGGGCCCGGCCCTGCCCGACCCAACCCCCCCCCCCCCCCCAGGGTCAGCCCGAACTGGGTCGGCCGGACCCGAGTCCGGCCTGCTAGGGCGCGGCCCGGCCCAGACGGTTCGTGCACCCCGCCCGGTTCAGTCGAGGGCCAGTGGACGAGCGCAGAGGGGGCGTGACTTCCCCGCCCCACGCACCTCGCGGACGCAGCGCAATGCCACGTCCTTTGTCGCCACGGACACGGCTGTCTGCCGCGTCCTTCATGGATCCCGCGCGGCCGCGGCATCCCACTGGCACCGCCGCCGCGACTTCGTCTGCGGCGGAATCTCCTGGCGGCGCGCCGCTGCCTCTGGGTGGTCAGCCGGTGCCGGCCGCCACCCCCGACCGCCAGAAGGCTCTACGGGCCACCGGAGCTGCTCTGGTGGTCCGATTATGCTCCTGCCTGCGCCTGCTGTCATCCCGGGACCCGCTCTTCACTGCGATGGGCTTCAAACACTGTTGTTGTCCTATTTCATCTCCGCACATCGATCCGCACAACAAAAACAAAAGTGTGGTGGGTTCAGCCATGTTCGAAGGTCCGCACCCACCACGTTAGAGGTTTTAAATAGAACCATTCTTCTTTAAATGTGTTGAGGGTTAAAACACATAATCAAATATATGTTACCATGAATTCTCACAAAAAGAATAATAAAAGACGCCAATCGAGGAAATAAATTTCATAAAAAGAAAAACAACACCCCTTACCTTAACAGTTGAAGACGAATGTTGACATCGCAGAAAGAGGTCTGAAGGCGTCGACGGAGTGCGCTGAGGAGGAAGTGGCGTTACGAGAGAAGAAAGGACGACGCGTCGTCGTTCTTCAGTGGTCTGGTGTTCTTCGTCAAGGGCACCGTTCTTTGTCGGAGCACAGCGTTCTTCCAAAAACTCAAGAATGATGGCGTATCCTCCTTGCACAACAAAATTTGTCCCCCTTTTTAATAAAATAATAGGACCTCCTATTATTTTATTACACATGCACAGGAAACACCCCATTTAATTAATCACCACAATTTAATACACGCGTTGGCAATTAATCTTGGAATCTTCCTATTTAACCAATGTGTCGTCAAACAATTAATAGGGGAACAATCCGGGGTTGACTTGCAATTAATTGGGAGAGTGGATTGTTACGTAATTTAGGTGGGTGGGATCGTGTGGGCCCCACCTCACTAATTCCCCACCTAGCGGTTAGGAAGCTGCAGTCCCACCAAATTCCAAGCCAGATCCACACTTAAGTGAAATAATTTGAGGTACAAAAAATTATTTCACTTAAAACTCAACCCACATTTTTAGCAGCTCAACATGAGCAAACGCATCTCTAGAAAAAGTCTTCCTAAGCAATTATCGGTGTTGCGGTTTCAATAGTGCCCGCGGATTTTGATTTCGAGCACCAATTCAAAAGTTAGGAAAACCCGCTCGCTCTTTCACTGAAAGTACCTGAGGAAAACTTCAGAAATTCATTCCTGGCACACCGGGCCTCAGAATTAGGTGCCGTTAGAAACTAAGCACTTGTAAAAATCAAAATAATTTAAGAGAAAAAAAATTTCCTTGAAATTTATGGGTCTTTACATACTCCCACCTCAGGGCTTTACGTACCCGTAATGATACATCATAAACTAGGGAAACAAATGGGGATACTGAGCACACATCTGAGCCTCCCGCTCCCAAGTGCTCTCTTGGAGGTTCCCGTGCTGCCACCTGATGCACACAAGAGGAATCGACCGCCCACGTAGGACCCACTCCTGTCAATCCTCGATCTCTACTAGGAACTCCGCAAAAGTCACCCCATCATCAAGGTCCATCTCCCCATGGTCGATGTTATGCGTCGGGTCGTGCACATATCTCCTCAGCTGAGATACGTGGAAGACGTCGTACACCTTGTGCAACTGAGGTGGTAGAGCCAAGCGGTAAGCCACCATATCTATCCTGCTGAGAATCTGAAAAGGTCGGATGAAGTGCGGAGATAGCTTGCTGCCCCAACCAAACCTATGTAACCCACACCGAGGTGAGACCCATAACAAAATTTGGTCACTATCCATGAACTCTAACGGCCTCCGCCTCCTGTCAGCATAAGAATTCTGTCAGCTCTAGGCTATCCTCATCTTCTCCTAGAGGACCTGGACCTTCTCAGTCGTGGCCTGGACCATCTCTGGTCCCACAAGTGGTGACTCCTCGGGGTCTGTCCAACACAAAGGTGATCTGTAGGGTCGGACGTACAATGCCTCGTATGGTGCCATTCCCATAGTGGAGTGGTAGCTGTTGTTGTACGCAAACTCCACCAAGGGTAGGTGGTCCTCCCAGCTATGACCAAAGTCGAGGACACATGCTCGGAGCATGTCCTCAAGAGTCTGAATGGTCCTCTCGGTCTGACCATCTGTCTGAGGCTGAAAGGAGGTGCTTAGACGTAGCTGTGTCCCGAAAGCCTCCTGCAGCCCCTTCTAAAGTCGGGAAGTAAAGTGAGAATCTCGATCAGAGACGATGGATGATGGAAAACCATGAAGTTGTACGTTCTCCGGAACGTAGAGACGTCCCAAGATCTCCACTGAGCCCTGCTCTCTGATGGGTAAGAAGTGCGCCGACTTGGTGAGTTGGTCGAAAATCACCCAAATGGAGTCGTGTCCTCTGGAAGTACATGTAAGTACAGTCACGAAATCCATAGATATGCCATCCCACTTCCACTTCGGGACCTCCAAGGGCTGTACCAAGCCTACTGGTACCTGGTGCTCCCCCTTCACCTACTGACAGGTGAGGCATCGAGAAACGAACTCTGCCACATCCTTCTTCATACCCGGCCACCAGTGTTGTCATCTGAGATCCTGGTACATCTTCTCTACCCCTGGATGTACCACCAAAGGTGAAGTGTGAAACTCTCTCAACACCTCCTCTTGTAGTGCAGCTGGTACCATGGTACGTCCTCTGAAAAGGATGACGTGCTATCCTACTACATAAAATCTATCAGGTGCATGTCCAGTGGAAATCTGTGCACGCTGTGTCTCACGGTCAACGTCCCCATGTTGTGCCTCCCTGATCTGCTGAAGTAGTGGAAGAGTGAATGTGAGTGACTGAAGAAAGGTTGCTCGGTCTCTATCCACGAAGGATATCTGCAAAGCGGCCAACTGCTCTGTTGCCTCCTCAAGTAGCTGGATACCCGTCCTCCTACTGAGAGCATAGACTACTACGTTCCCCTTCCTAGGAGTATAGACTATCTCAAAGTCATAATCCTGGAGGAACTCGATCCATCGTTGCTGTCTCAGGTTCAGGTCCTTCTGTGAGAATATGTACCTGAGACTCTGGTGGTTAGAATAGACTGTAAAGCACTCACCCATCAGATAGTGATGCCACGTCTTCAAAGCGAAGACCACTGCTGCCAACTCCAGGTCATGGATGCGTAATTCTGCTCGTGCAGCCTCAGCTGTCGTGATCCATAGGTGATCACTGCTAGCTCCTGCATCAGGACCCACCCGATTCCGATCCCTGATGCATCTTAGTATACTACGAACCAAACTCCCTCCTCAGGAATCCTCAAGATAGGTGCGCTGGTCAATATCTTTCTCAGATCCTGGAAGCTCTGCAGACAACGATCTGACCACACGAAGTGTTTCCCCTTCTTCGTCAAAGTTGAAAGGGGTTCCACCACTCTGGAGAATTCTGGAATGAATCTCTAGTAATATCTATCCAGTCCGAGTAAACTCTGAACCTCTGTCGCGCTCCTGGGTGGCTCCCAAGCTAGCACTGATTTGATCTTCATAGGATCCACCGCAACTCCTGCCTCAGAAATGATGTTCCCCAAGAAGTGAACCTCACGTAACCAAAACCGACACTTCGAGAGCATACCAGAAATCTGGTGCTCTCAGAGTGTGTCCAGTACAATCCGCAAGTGGAAGGCATGCTCATCCTCAGTAGTCGAGTAGATCAAAATTTCGTCGATGAAGACTACGACAAACCGATCTAGGTATGGCTGGAAGATCCTGTTCATGAGACTAATGAAAACTGCTGGAGTGTTGGTTACACCGAAAGGCATAACCAAGAACTAATAGTGGCCATACCGACACCTGAAGGCCATCTTATGCACATCCTCATCTCGAACTCTGAGCTGATGATAGCCTGACCTGAGGTCGATCTTCAAAAACCACCGTGATCCCTCGAGCTGATCAAAGAGGTCGTCAATCCTCGGAAGCGGATACTTGTTCCTCACAGTCACCTAGTTCAGGCGATGATAATAGACACACAGTCGCAAGCTCCCGTCCACCTTCTTGGCGAACAAAATCGGTGAAGCCCAGGGTGAAACGCTTTGTCGAATGAACCCCTTGCTCTGCAAGTCCTCTAACTGTACCCGTAGCTCACGAAGCTCAGCAGGGGACATCCGATATGCTGGTGTAGATATCGGAGCTTTCCTTGGGTATAAGTTGATGTAGAAGTATACCTCTCTACGAGGAGGTAGTCCTGGAACGTCATCAGGGAAAACGTCTGCATACTGGTCCACCACATCAGGAATGCTTGGACTCTGCACGTGAACTTCTCCTAGGATAAGGCTAGCCAACTGATGAGTAATCGGTTGTCCGCTCCTCTGCGTGAGTCCATCATGTGCTTCAAATGCTCCCCTCTCGCTAGTGAAGGTGAACCTGCTCCCGTCGGTGTGAACACATCGTACATTGCGCCTAATACAGTCGATCTGAGCATGAACTGTGGATAACCAATCCATTCCCAAGATAACGTTGTAAGGCCTCGACGCCGCTACGAGGAGATCCTAGACGACGCTCTCACCCCCTAGAGTAAGCTCGCACTGCCGGAACCAGTGCGTAATTGTCGAGTCTACTCCCGTATGAGTGTCTATCCCTAAGGATCGAGCCAACGGCTCCGTCAGAATCTCCGAGCTCTGAACGAGGGCAGTGGCAATGAAAGAATGACTCACTCATGTGTCTATAAGAACTGAATCAAGGGTAGAGTAGACACAGATAGTACCTCAAATCTTCTCTGGCGCGCTGTGGTTGTAGGCCTCTACTGCCTGAAGCTGAGGGTGCCTCTGTCCTCTAGCTCCCTGAGGTCGGGGCGGACCTCCTGGTGGTGGTGGTGGTAGAGTCTCATAGTGTCGTCCACCACCCGCTGCTCGGCCAACTCCTCTACCTCATCCTCCTGCTCCCTACGGACCGCCACGGTCGAATCTCTGCCTCTACCTGGGTGGACCCTCAACCGTCTGTTGCTCCTCTGCACGATGGGTCCGGCAGTCACGAGCCATGTGGTCCTGCCCGCTGCAGGTATAGCACTGTCTGCCGTCTGTAAGACTGGATCTGCACCGCGTGCCCCGCACCCCTAAGCCAGTGTCCTGAGGTCGTCCGCCTGAGGGTATGGTCCTCCTGGACCATTGTGACACCCGTCGACTGCGAGCTGTAGAAGACTCAGCTGCATGCTGCCCTGGGGTAGGTCTCACTACTGGTGTTGGCTCAGCAAGAAAGCTCTCTACAAGAAGGGCTCGCTCCAGAACTCCCACCTGTGTCGGTATGCTGAGGGAGATCACTAAATCTCTGATCTCATGCCTCAGTCCCCACTCAAAGGTCCGGGACCAGAAGAATGGGTCCCGCACAATGTCTGTAGAGTAGTGCGAGAGATCAGTAAACCTCGCTGAGTACTGGGCTTCTGTCATGCTGCCATGCCGCAGCTATATTAGCTCCTGGATGTGCACCGCACGGAGGGTGGCTAGAAAAAACTCTGAGTGGAAGAGGCTCTCGAAGTCCGTCCAAAGGAGGGACGCCTCGTCGTGTACCTGGAGCATGAGGCTCCACCATCCACCTGCTTTCCGCATGTAGGAGACTCGCTGCAAGGATCACCATGAGGTCTGCTGGTGTCCCTACTAGCCTGAAAACACGAACTACTGCCTCCATCTAGTCCTTTCCTGCCTGAGGGTCCGTCTCCCCATGGAACCTGGGTGGTCTCTGGCACTGAAACTCGTGATGTGCACCAAGACGTCGTGCACTCTCAGCGGCTGGGGCTGGTAGCATCGGTGGCTCGGCGGGTAGAGGTACAACCGGTGCCCCTACTGTAAAAGGGCCATGCACCGAGGCCTCGTCCCTCGGTGGGCTGTCGTCAGGCACAATGCTCGGAACCCTAGCTGGCTGCCGTCGTGGGGGCCATACTAAAAATAAACAGGTGCGCCACAGTCAAAACAATATACCTGGTGAGCTGAGACAAAGTAATCACAAAGAAATCTTTTGAAACACACATGCAATCAATGCTTTCGTGCATTGAGCCGGAAATCAGAAGTCAAGGTCTTGGTGTATGGATACGTCGGTCGCCACACCAACACTCGACTACCTGAACTCATAACCACACTCAAATGCCTTTAATATTATTGCTTCACATAGAGAAAGATCAGAGTCCGGAGTTCTACGGTAGAACCGAAATTCTCTGATACCAATTTGTCACCACCCGTCACCCGGGGCCCGTGTCGTAATTACCACAAGCCCGCCTTCCATAGACCAGGGGCTGTAGACTAGCACCGAAGGCATAAAACCCGAAACATGCGAAGACATTGCCTTTATCTAAGAAACAAACACCACAGAGTAAGCAAGCAGTAGTAAAATACTAAGTAAACTGAGTGTACAAGTAAGTGCAGAAAAGTAAAATGGGCCAGTATACAAACCCAATTGAAAGTAAAGTACAACTGGAAAGAGAGTACAGCAATAAAAAGTAAAAGAGCAAGTCTGAGTCGTCCTCTGGGAATCCCACCTGAAGGGTGGGTACAGATAGTCTCCTCAGCTCCTCGTCTCCAGTCGTCCGATCCAAGTACGTCTCGTCCAGTGGTCTACTTCCAGGTACCGTACATGTCTCGTCCAGCGATATACCTCTAGGTACCATCCGGATCCTCGAGCTCCTACCTCGGTCAACGTTGTTTGTCGTCTGCATCCAACACAACGAAGTGCAGGCATAGCCCGTGCAGGGGTGAGTATAAGCTACTCAATAAGGACCCCAAGACCCCCGAAGGTCTCCCAAAATCCAAAAATGATAACCACAAGAATAGATATCATTCATGAAGTAACAACAAACACTACTTAGGTATATGCCCATTCATATACCTAAGTCATCAATTATAGCTCGGCTCATGAGCTCAAGTAAAACTTAGTCCACACAGGATAGTACAAGAAATACACACAGGATATCAAGTCAAACTCATTGATGACAAAGTTCGAGGTCAAGACTCAGCTCACATAGGTATGCCACAATAGAATGTAGTAATTAGATGATCAGTTGTAGCCACTGGAACACCTAAGCTGCTAGACCCACACAGGATCTGACCCACACAAGATCGATAGGTACTAACCCCCGCAATGACCCACACAGGATCGATAGGTACTAACCCCCGCAATGACCCACACAGGATCGGTATGCGCTGACCCACACAGGATCGCTGAGCGCTGAACAACACAGGATCTGACCCACACAGAATCGGTATGCGCTGACCCACACAGGATCGTTGAGCGTGGACCTACACATGATCTTATCCACAAAGGATCGGTAGTCGTCGTCGTCGTCGAACCCATTGAGGATTCCAGCATTCGAAGCAGTCCCAGCCATCACTAGGGTTCCCGCACACAGCATGATCATTCCGGGAGGATCCGCTCAACGAGCCAAAGTGGCCGATACATCAATTGTCACATAGTCCAGATTTTATGTATCACGAAGTTCCATCACATCAAAAGCAACTCAACGCGACTGATGGTGCGTCAATCGAACGCCCGGTTTGAGAGTTATTGGCTTTTTTGTACTAGGGGTCCGGTTGGTTTTTAAGTCAAAACCAACCCCACCATACTCAAAATGCATCTAAACCTCATGAGGAGTAAGCCAAAAGGTCCGTCTAACTAAGAGGAAATGGACAGAGTTGACAGCACTTCAATCGGACGTCCGGAACTGAAGATATGAGTGTTTCCACTCTGAGGGCCCGGTTGGTTTCCTGTTTGAACCAACTTGGACATACCCAATGTCTTCAGAAACCTTGGGTATAATATATCAAAACGACCACCTCGATCCAAGGATCTCTATGCAGCTGACGGTGCATCAAACAGAGGTCCCTAGCCCATGTTATGGGCAAAAGACCGAAACTGTCCGAAAAAGGGGGGTCTGGGCCTGGCCCGGCCCAACCCCCCCCCCCCCCCCGGGTCGGCCCGACCCGGGTCCGGCCCGCTAGGGCGCGGCCCAGCCGGTTCGCGCGGCCCACCCGGTTCAGCCAGAGGGAACGCTGGCCCGGCCAGCGGCTGAGCGGGGAGGGGGCATGACTTCCCCACCCCATGCACCTCGCGGACGCGGCGCGATGCCACGTCCTTTGTCGCCGCGGACGCAGCTGACTGCCGCATCCATTTCGGATCACGCACGGCCGCGGGATCCTACTGGTGTCGCCGCCGCAGCAGAATCTCTTGGCGGTGCGCCACTGCCACCAGGCGGCTGGTCGGTGCCAGCCGCGGCCTCCGGCCACCGCGCTGCCGGAAGGTTCCGCGGGCCACCGGAGCTGCTCCGGTGGTCCGAGTTTTCTCCTACCTATGCCTACGGTCATCCCGGGACCTTCTCTTCACTGTGACAGGCTTCAAACGCTGTTGCGGTTTTGTTTCATCACCGCGCATCGATCCACACAACAAGAACAAAAGTGCGGTGGGTTCGGACTTGTTCGAAGGTCCGCACCCACCGCGTTAGAGTATTTAAACCGAACCATTATTCTTTAAATGTGACGAGGCGTAAAACTCATAATCAAATATAAGTTACCATGAATTCTCACAAAAAGAAAAATAAAAGACGCCAACCGAGGCAAGAAATTTCATAAAAAGAAAAACAACACCCCTTACCTGAACAGTTGAAGACGAACGTTGACGTCGCGGAAAGAGGTCTGAAGGCGTCGAAGGAGTGCACCGAGGAGGATTTGGCGTTATGAGAGAAGAAAGGACGATAAGTCTTCATTCTTCGGTGGTCCGGTGTTCTTAGTTGAGGGCACCGTTCTTCGTCGGAGCGCGGCGTTCTTCCAAAAACTCAAGAACGATGGCGTATCCTCCTTGCACAACGAAAGTTATCCTACTTTTTAATAAAATAATAGGATAACCTATTATTTTATTACGCGCGCAAAGGAAACTCCCCATTTAATTAATCACCACAATTTAATACACGCGTTGGAAATTAATCTTGGAAGCTTCCTATTTAACCAACGTGTCGTCAAACAATTAATAGGGGAAAAGTCCGGGGTTGACTTGCAATTAACTGGAAGAGTGGATGGTTAAGGAATTTAAGGGGGTGGGCTCGTGTGGGCCCCACCTCACTAATTCCCTACCTAGCGGTTAGGAAGATGCGGTCCCACCAAATTCCAAGAAATATCCACACTTAAGTTAAATAATTTGAGGTACAAAAAATTATTTCACTTAAAACTCAACCCACATTTTTAGCAGCTCAACACGAGCAAACGCAAATCCAGAAAAAGTCTTCCTAAGAAATTACCGGTGCTGCAGTTTCAACGGTGCCCTCAGATTTTGATTCTGAGCACCAGTTCAAAAGTTAGGAAAACCCGCTCGCTCATTTAGCGAACGTACCCGAGCAGAACTTCAGAAATTCATTTCGGGCACACTGGGCCTCGGAATGAGGTGCCGTCAGAAATTGTGCACTAGTAAAAATCCAATGAATTTAAGAGAAAAAAACTTTCCTTGAAATTTACGGGTCTTTACAGATATACTATTGAGGGGACATATGTATCATAATAATTATAGGATAAATTTAAAATAACGTTCTTTGAGATTCAGTAAACAATTATTTTATCACCTAAGAATCACTAGGCACAAATAATCTCATTCCAATTCTGAAAAAATATACTTTATCAACATTTAATTAAATAAACATACCACACTTATCATATTCTATATTTTACTTTGTTGCATTGTATTCCTTATGATCTTTTTAAATTAATTCCTATATAAACAATTGAAATAAAACTAGAATCAAAATAGAAGATGTTGTTCTATGAAAAAATTATTGTTCGAAATTTTTAAAATCCATAACAAAAGTGTCATGTTCTAGCCACATTATGGTTATGGGAACAATATTTCTCTAACTCATATAATCATATACTTTTTTCTTTTTTAGCATGATAATTTATTGTGAATTCATAATCCTTGATCAATTACATCCATATTCTATGCCTCATTCTCCAATAATTATATGTGAATATATTCTAAATTAATTTGTGATCATTCCATATTTCTTAGTTTACTGAATATAAATTATGAGTCCAAAATTTTAAATCAAAAACCACAATAGATAATTCCAAATCTTTTGTAGGATAATTTAACTCATATGGGTTTTGTTTCATTAAAGAATAAAAAATTACTTGGTAATTATCCATCATAGAACATTCTAGTACCTTAATTAAAGCATCACTATAGATAACAGATTCACCATTTATATAATTCAAGGCTAAAAAAAGAGAACAAACCAATCATATTTTATGTTCTTGAAAAAAATCATCACATTTAATCATCAAAATGAAATTTAATCTTTTTGAGTAAAAATTGTAATTACGATAGATAATCAAGTAATTTTTTGAAAAAAAAGTCATGTAGTAACCTGCTAAACAAAGAAAACTATGAATATTTGTGACAGTTTTGGACTTTGAAAATCATAAAAAACTTTTTTTCAGGTTCAACTATTCTGCCATATTTTTATACAATATGAAACTGAAATGAAATATTTTCTAACCAAAATTCACACATACTATATTTTCCCAGTTATTCATTTTATTTTATAGTTTTTCCAAATAAAATATTATATTTATTTTATTATACTCATTAATTTTATAATAAAAAATATATATTTTCTATAATTATATAATTATTCTTATGTAAATAGTCATGGAAAAATATATTCCTAAGATCCATAAATACCATTATTTCATTAAGAAACACTAGGGGTACAACTACAAACTCATAATTCACATATATAAATTGAAATAATGTATTTATAATAATTGTATTCATCACCTTATACATGGAATGATGACTTCAGATCAATCTTCAAAATCTATTTTTCTCCTTACAGATGATCAAAAAAATCATGAAAATGAAGAAAATTGTAATGGATCTTAATAGTGATGTAATTTAACGATGTATAATCATGGAAAAGGCTCAATGAATGAAATTCCATTTTATAAAAAAATATAAAACCACCTAATTTTGATGTTCAATTATGAATGATACCTCTATAATGCAACTCATATAACTTATTTTTTTATTCAAATAGTTCTAATTGTTCCATACAATAAGGATGTTTTGAAATTTTCATAACATATAGTCAAATGCCAACAATAAAATCAACCTACTGATAATTTATACCACCTATAAATTAAACCACAAAAAATACATATATAAATTACTACTAGTGCATCACTAATTTGAATAGTTTCTTTCTTTTCAACAATATGAGAAAGGTAAATTCCACTGCCACTCCTAATAAAATTCTCTTATTATGGGTATTATATCAAAGGTATGAAATCATTAAATAAATATATCCTGGAATTTTAAATTATCATATCATGGTAGACTAAAAAACTATACCCAAAATTATATAAATCATTACCATGATTAGTTTTGCAACATTTTATGAAAATATGATTACATTGCTAATAACAAATATATTCCTATAAATCATGGATACATTAATATTTACACCAAGACTTCTCAAAAAGAGTTCTATCATAATTCCATGACATTATACACCCAATTTATATCTAAATTTAAAAAAACTAATAGAATAGAGTGATACAAAGTAACATAGTGAATTAAGATCATTCAAATAAACAATTATGATACCTATCACAACATCGTTTAATAGACCGTCATCAATTGTAAAATTATTAAATGATTTTTCAAACAATTATATTTCGGATCAAGATGATTTACATATTCTTTTACCATCATCAAAGTGAAGTTATAATAATAACACATATCATAGAAAATATAACATCTCAGTATTTGATGACTATATGTTACCCCATTCCATGATTTCTCTTTATTATTTTACTCAAGGTCATGAGCTCCCTGACCAAACAAACCAAATCAGTATCGCGTACTAGACATTATAAAGAATTAAATAAGTTGATTTTAACCATACATACCATAATATGGGAACATGGTTTTCTTACCTTCATATTTCATTGATATATGATTTCCCATTGCATTCCATATGCACATTTTGTAACTCTTTTCATATCTATGATCATAATTATTTTTAATCACCATCATAAATATCTCATCATAAAAAAGAACATTCTCATTGATTTTAACGTCCAATAAGTCCAAATCTCTTCATAATAATGATTTCAATATTGTGTGAAATATATTTATTTTTCTATCAATAATCTAAAAAAATCTTGTATGTTCCTGGAAAAGATAGCAACATCAGGTTCAAAGAAATAATTTAATCATTATACTTTTTACATAGTTCCCTGAATGTTTTATCCATTTTATGTTGAACAATCATAGGAAAATATTTATCAGGAAAATTATTTTTGAATGATTCCCATTTAATGGAATCAAGCTCATATATCACTTGATATTTCATATCCAAAGACCATCATCTATATTTCTCCCCATTAAAAATATAAATATAAAGAGTTTCTATTTGATGTTATGATCACCCCTACCATAAAATATCATTTCAAAGGGTCTGACCCATCATTAAGCTACCTTTGTTTTTAGAGATCCACAAAATACTGTAGGAGAAAGTTTTATAAAATTCTCCACAATCCTCCTGTTTCACTATTGTATATCTAGCTTATCTCTATCATGAAAACCACAATATTTTACATCCTTTTCCTACTAGGACATTATTTTATTCCAAGTAAAATAAGAAATTTTTTATAAAATGAAGAAAGATTAATTACATGAAAATTACAAAAAAATGAGACCAAGTATCCCATAATCTTGGTTAGGGGATAAGAAAACAAATAGAGGAGTGAATCAAACCAAAGCCAGCATACCAGACAAACAAGTGTTCCAAGAAGAAAAAACATGAGACAAGACTCTGTGATCTAAGCCATAGTTCTAAAAAACCTCAAGTGACCATCCAATAAAGAGAAGCCCATGTAAGTGCCCCACCATGGATGAAAAACTCTCGTAATAAGGATCAAACTAGCATAAATCAAACTATTGAAGAAGCAGCACTCGTAACAAGCACCCCATGTCACCAACTATGCCATTATGAAAACACATTTTTCTATTTATATTCAGACCATTTTGGAATTCATATTTAAAGATATATTTTACAACTTCTTTCTTCCTACTTTATATTCTATATTTCTTATAGAAAAAAATTCAAACAAAAATAGTTTAGAAAATGAATTAAGTTATTCTTAAAATGATATGAAATTTCAACTTAAACATAAAGAATAGTCCTTCGGTCATTTTATATTATCAATATCATAAACTCTAATGATTTATAATCCCTAAATGAATCCAAATATTAGGAGGTTACTATAAACATTACATATTATAGTGACATTAAAACATTGTTCAATTTTTTTATTCCCAATGATCTTTTAGGTTTATATTTTTGGTGAGATTCATCAATGATATGAAATAACAACCCCAAATATTACAATTTGGACATTTTTATTCAGTTTCTATTTTATTCATAAACATGTATTTTTAAAAGTAACATGTTTTCTTTTCATGAATCATCTTTATAATATTAATCTTGTCCTCATCCTTCTACCTAAACATCCTTAAAATAATTTGGTAAAAACTCTACAACATTGAATGAGCTCAAAAATCAAAGTAAAGTATATTAAGAAAGAAACATATTATCCCAGTGAAAAACATTAATCCCTATGAAAATGTTTTCTAAAATTCATTCCCTTTTACCTGAATGGCATAGTATATCATTAAAAACATAAATTTCTTTATAAAAAGTTTTTTCATTAAAAATAACAAGAAAAAGAAAAGAAATTTCATGCAAATTTCTTGGGACATCAATATCATGAAATATGTACATAACCCTAATATAAACCCTAAAAATTAGAAAAAATATCTGACTAACATCCAATATAAATCTCCAAACAACCAAATAATTAATACATGAATTAGAGAACTGTCATGGTAGGATAAACATATAATATTTATCTTTCACACTCATGATCTAATATTGGGGTAAACCCATTATAAATAGTTTCCAAAGATAATATCATGAATAGAATCATTGGAAATATCATTTAAACCCATGTGAAAAAACACCTTCATATATTTGGAACCTGGTCCTATTTAAACAGAATTTTATAAAAAAAATACATGTTAACATGGAATGATTGTTAATATATGAAGAAAACATGAAATATTTTAAGTAATTCAAAACATCAAAAACTGTTAGGGAAGTATTAAATATTTTTTTCGGTGCATATGGTAAAATCTTAGAATAACTTTTCCTTTTGTAATGAAGTCAAATATTCCACATAAAAATTCCTTTCTTGAAAATTTTTGGGTGAAATTCATAAAATATCATATTTTATTTCATTAATTTACAAATATATATATATATAATGATATCAAAAAATTCATTTCAAAAAATATTTACATGGAAGAGATAGAGAACTTTTAAGAAATCATTAAAAGGGGATTTCTAAATGATTTTTTATTACCTAGTGAAAAAATTATCACATACATTCCATAGGATCATGAATAGTAAGAAGATTTTAGTTATATAATTTATTAGGCCCCTATTTTATGTTCATTATTTTTTTTTATTATTTTATTCATTATTATCTACAAAAACATAATCTTTTAATTTCACATAATATGTTTTGATGATACTCGGTTCATTAGTCATATGTCACATTGGTTGGTTGGCATTGACCGAAGTGAACATTATTAAATCATGTAAAGAATAAAAATAATTACATAAATATATTTTTTATACATCAATAATAAATTTTAATGAAATAATGATTGTTGTTTATGTAAAATTATCTAAGTTGTGATCATCAAGACAATAGGTTTTGCTTAGGCATGAGTAATGTCGCCATGTTTCAACGAACAATATTCAATGAAGGTAAGTATTATATTACCTTTCAATAATTATAAAAATAACACAAATAATATATTATATAATTTTATATAATTATATATATCATCTATGTTTTGTGATTATATAATATGAATCACATCACATCATTGAGGTGGTATTCCATACATACGTATGAATCGCATTTTCACTTTTTAGTGAATGGAATTGTATGGAAGTAAGTGGTATATTTTATTTTTGGAAATAATAAATATATAATTAATAAAATATATAATCATTAATTAAATCACTAAAACGTGTATTGAATGGTTTTCAGGTAAAACTAATTACATCAGTTCATGATATTATAGTTTTCCATACACTAGATTAATGGATTCCTTCCATATTTGATTGATGTTGGAGATGTAAATATGACATGATATTCATATAATAAAATCTAATTATATGGTAGATAATAATATTAATATATCATCAAGTCTGAATAAGGTTTTTATGTGTTGGATGATGAAATAATACCCAAACATGTGTATAAAGATTATACCACTTCTTGGAAAAATATACTTTTCTTAGCACCTTAATCAATCTATGGTTGGTATTTATCCTAAACCAATACCTATAGTATGTGAGGAGTGAGTTATCTATGTTTTTTTGGGAAATATTTTTGAATCCAAATGGGTTTTTATATGTGAATAAATTAGAATAATAGGATCCCTTTCATAAGAGAGGGGAGTTGAACTAACTGAATTTCTTAAAATATTAAATTAATATAGAAATAAATTTATTCTTGAAATGACACCCATTTGATCCAAATATACTATAAGATGAAGATGAGTAGAAATAATCTCATCCATTATAATTATGATAGATTTTGATCAAATTTCTACCCTTATATTTTTTTATAAACCTTATTTAACAATTTTCACACATATCATGACAAAAATGGATTATACTAATTGATGCTCATAATAGTTAGTATAATTGAAAAAATAGCCCATACCATGGATTAAATTTAGACCATATATTAATCACTTGGATTTGTCTATTATTTTTATGTATTTTATATCTTTAAATAAAATATTATATTTATATATTATCAATAATGTCAATTTTACAACTGTTCCATTAATTTGACATTTATAACATTAATAAAAATAAATAATTATTGTTAAAATATATCCATAAACCCATAATATTTTATTTTTTCTATAAAATTAATGATTTATATAAATTATTTCAAATTATAAAAAATATACTATTTTTAATATCATTTATTTTATTTTTTTCATCAGTGGACTAATTACTGCATCATCAATTTTAAATAATTTAAGGTAATTTTTTATTCAATAAAAATAAAAAATAACATAGATTTATTTATTTAAATGATCTATATTTCAAATCACTCTTTATAAAATATTTTATCTTATGATTATTGAAACTCTATGATACCACATTTAACGATTTAGTACAAAAACACGTGGTGTATTTTTTTATAATAATAACTGAAACACTACACTACATATTGTTAAATATAGGAACTTTACCAGTCTCGGTTCTAGAGGATAATAAAAACCATATATTAAATCATAGATTACATATATAATTTCAAAATAACTAATTTGATTCATATACAGTAGCACCACAACTATTATTTGAACTTATTTAAAATCATATGAATTTTTTTATAAAAAAATGGGATGAGAACAAAAAGATCAGTAAGGGATATAAAATGAAGGAAATAAACTATTATTCAATAAATTCATTGAATTATATGATATCATTTCCATAATGATAAAATTCTCACCCAATAAGTATCATGTAGTTACTTTGTGAAAACATGAGATTTCCATAAAACATTGAAAAACATAAAAAAACAATATAGGTAACTTGTGGAATTACATAATTATTAGGGAATACCTCATGATTACGTTATAATTTTTAACCTCATATATACCTTACAATGTAACCCTCATGACTGCCTTATGGTGTAAGCATCGCATTTATACTTTGAGTAACCATTTTTCCATCCTCCAACATAAACATAACCAATTCATTGGAGATAGATATAGGTCCCAACCTTCATTATTAAAAATGTCCATAATTCAGAACATAATCATAAAACAATAAAACATACATAATATAAAAAATTCCATTAAAAAAATAAAAGTAATTAAATTTGTATTTTTAATGAGAAGTCCCTTACAAATATCATACATTTGAAGTGGGAGTTGAAAAAAATTGGAATATGTGTATAAATTGTATATAAAAATAATAAAACATAATATAATAAATATTAATTTTAGAAATAATTCTTATACAACATAATTAAGGTAGTAGAAGGTTAGCCAAAATAATGAAAATTGGTTTAAGAATTACCTTACCTTGGTTTCATCTTACAACAAACCTGTTTAAACCTCTTATATAATGGTTAAAAGAGATTTATTAATATTTTAAATAAACATATTCAATACTATAACACCTTATATAATAATTTCATATCGTAATTCCATCCATTTATTAGTAATATTTTGTTATTTACATTATTTTGGGTTTATTCTTTATAGGATTTCAATGGTAAGTTCGTAATGGATTTTCTTGTCGAATAGAATCGAAACACCAGAAGTGGAATTAAATTATATTTTTTCCCTTGAATATAAAATTATACCATAATCCATTTTTGTTGATATGATGATAAGACATTACAACTAAAATTAATGTTATTCATTGAGATCATTTTACGGGTTCTTCGACAATCACGAACTAGTTTAGTTATATAATTTAATATTGTGTATATATGTTAATTCTATAAAATAAAAGTTATTAAATCATAAACATATCAATATTATTCAAAAATTAAATTTTTTCGACCAACAATGATGGAAGTGATGGAAATTTCAAATACATCATCTAAGATTTTGGTAAATTGAGATATCACAGATTATGTTTTCATTTTTAGAACATAATGGAGAGGAGAATGAGTTAATGATGAATATTTCAAAAAACATGATACAATTATACTATATATAAGAAACTATTGTTTTTATTCCACTTGTATAAGGGGAGGTGAAGAGGGTATAAGAAAATAAAAATATTGGAAATGAAAGAAATGGAAAATGAAAGAGGATTTTTTTACACCATGAATTATACTCCTTGAAAATTTATTATGGCCTTTTTTTTACCCTTTGTTGAGACTAGTAAGTCCTAGTTGGGCAATGATTCTTAGAATGTATACTGGGAATAAATTGGACAAGTATCAATGCATTAGAGGTATGAGGTGAAGAGGGGGTGAGGGGGAGGAGTGGTATTTATAGAGAAGGAGAGGGGGTCTATCCATTATTTTAATAATTATTTTGTTATTATTATAAATAATTGAATCAATTATAGAACTTGTGACCAGAAATAGTAATTAGTGCTTATGAATTAGTTCCAAGGGTGATTACCTCACCAAAAAATCATCCAAGACTCAATAATTCATGTGTTTAGCTTATTTCAAAAATTATCATACTTCACTATTCACAAAAAATTATAGTATTTCAGAAAAATACAAAAAATTCACCACAACCATTTAATGATGTATAGAATTCAAAAATCAACTCCATTTTTTTAAAATATTTTTCTATATATGAGAAAATTAATTTTTTTATTAAAATCCTAATTTATATCAAAAATGCCAGTATAAAAACAATAACTTATTTTATATCACTGTGAATAATTAATTAAAGTCTTTTTAAATTATCATCTATTCATAAGGAAAAAAAATAATAACTAATGAATCTATATTTTTAAAATATTTATTCTTTTAAAACATTATGTTAGTTATAAAATTCTAATCAAATATTTATGACTTACAAAAATACAAACACTAAATTAATAATTTTGAAAAGAAATATTTACTTCTACAATGATATAAATATATCATATTTTGACAGATATAATGGATATATTTTATTTATACTTTCATAGATGAGGTTACTATTGGATTTTCTAGATTATTATTTCCAATGATCATGTTATTATTCATAAGGTCAAGTAACAATTCCATTAGTTTTAATTACTTAATTTCTATAAATATATCATATTTCATCTAGAATTTATAATGAACCTGGCTACATTCTTTAAAAAATAAAATAATTTATTTTATAAATACCTGGGATGTTAAATTCTCCCACATTCTGAAAATTGGATCCTCACATTTCATTCATAGTACATATAATTCTAAATTTACATATTGAAAATTAAGAAAAAAATATTTTCTTATGTGTACTTAATTAACTATAAGTTCAAAAGTAAATAATATCGCTAAACTTTTTCTAAAAAAACAACAACTTCTAGTATCCAATTAAATCTAGAACAGTCCTTTGATACCAATTGCAACTCCCTAAACACACACTTTAGGATTCAGTAATAAAACATGCTGTTTATATTTTTATGAATAAATAAAACACTACACCACATTTTATATGATATTAGATATTTTCAAGTATATTATATGGTGGATTATACAAAATATACATTCAATCAGAGTTTACAAAAATAATTACAAAATATATAATTGGATTATTTTGTATTAGAACCATCAATTTCATTTTAACATCAAATAAATCATATAGTTTTCTTGAAACATGGGATTATCACATAAAACATAGTAAAGGATACAAAAAGAAGGAATGAAATTGTTATTACATAAACACTTACAAGTATATGAAATCATTTCCACAAAGACATACTTCTCACCCAATAAATATAGCATAGTTTCATTTTGAAACATGATATTTTCATAAAACATTGAAAAACATAAATAAACCATATAGGTAACTTTGGGAATTACATTATTATTATTGTAACCCTTTTGGATAACTTTGGATTTATAACCATCATGGCTACATTACAATTTAACCCTCACAGCTACCATTTGGTGTAACCAACGTAATTACACTTAGAGTAACCATACGATGGACCTCCAACATAAACATACACAATGCATTTGAGGGAAATATCCATCAAAACTATCATCACAAAAAAAATACTAGGAAACCAAACATAATCATAAAATAATAATACATACATAATATAAATCATTTCTTAATGATATATGAAATATAAAGATGATTTTTTAAAAAAAGTGCCTTAAAAATAAAACATATTTGATGAGAGATTTGATAAAAAGAATGGAATATGTGTACATACTATAAATCCAAATAATTGAACATAATATAATTATTATTTATTTCAAAAATGATCTTATTACAACATAATTAATGAATTATAAGGCTGAATATAAGAATGGAAATTGGGTTATGAATTCCCTTACCTTGGGTTTGTCTAACATCAAATATGTTTACACCTCTTGTATAATGGTTAGAAGAGTATTATTTATATTTTCCAGAAAAATATCCATTTTTAAACACCTTATATAATTATTTTATAACATAATTCCACCTATTTATTTATAATATGTTGTTATTTCAATTGTTTTGGGTGCATTCTTTACAAGATTTCCATAGTCATTTCGTAATGGATTTTCATGTTAAATGGAAGAAAAACTCCATAAATGGATTAAAAAGAAATTAATGTGTTTTAATAATAATAAATGATACCATAAATCATTTTTTAGATATGAGGATGAATCATTAGATAAAACATTATTGATATTCGCTTAGATCATTTTGGTGGTTCTTCGATAATCACGAACTAGTTTCATTATATAATTTAATATTATGCATATTTTTTAATTCTAGAATATTAAAAAGGATATATAATAAAAATAAAAATCTAAATCAACCATTAAAATTATTTTATGACTAGCAATGAAATTGGTAATGGATATTTGGAAACACATCATCCATGATAACGGTAAATTGACACATCATTGATGGTGTTATTATTTTTTTAAAAAAAGAGAGGAGAAGTAGATAATGATAAATTTTTCTATAAACATGATAACATTCAAAAATATATAATATAATGGAGTTTTCATACTTTTTTGAAAATTTTAGGTGAGTAGAGTTTAATAAATGAAAAATAATTGAAATTAAAACAAAATAAAATGAAAGGGGATTTTTTACCTCTTGAATTGTCCTCCTTGAAAACCCCCTTAAGACCTTTTGTTTTTGTACATTTGGTGAGACCAGAAAGTCCTAGATATGGTTAAGAGGAATTGTATGAGTATTGGGCTTAAATTGGACACAGTTAAATGGTTTATATGTGAGAGAATTAGAGGTGGTGATGTGTTGTATTTATATTGGAGGAGAGAGGGGTATTCATTTATTTTAATCATTAAATTATTATTTTTCTCAAGAAAAAAATTAGTTTTGTTACTAGTAATAAAAATATTAATTAGTGAATGTGAGTTTGATCTAATGGTTCCTACATCAGAAGAACATCATTGATTACTATATAATTCATATTTTTAGCTTATTTCGTAAATTATCATATTTCACTATTCACCAAAAAATCATGTATTTTAGAAAAATCCCAAAAATTTACGCCAACCAAATTTTGACAGTTAGAATTAAAAAAATAATTCTATTTTTTAAAAATAATTTTCAAAATATTTTAAATTTAGTTTTTTATTAAATTCATATTTTATTAAAATAATAATAGTTTAAAAATTATATCTACTTTCATTAAATAATATTATAATTATTAGTCACCAAAATAATAATACATGAATGTATTTTATGAAAATATATTTTCATTTAAATCATTATATTAATTATAAAATTGTAAATAAATATCCATCACTTACAAAAATGAAAAAACATAATTAATAATTTACTGAATATTATTTACTTATTCAATGTTATAAATATATCATATTTTCACTCATAATATGGATAATTTTTATTTATACATTCTTAGTTAAGGTTAACATTATATTTTTTAGATTACTACTCCAAATTGTCATTTAATTATTCCAATTGTCATGTTATAATACCATCAGTTTATATTTCTTCATTTCAATAAATACCTCATATTTAATTATACATTTATAACAAATTGAACAAGATAATTCTAGAATAAAATGATATTATTTTATAAGTACCCTTTTTGTTACATTATCCCCATCTTTTGAAAGTTTCATACTCACAATTGTTTCATTGTATGTATAATTCTGAACTTAAATATTAAATATTAAGAAAAATTATTTTGTTATGTGTAATTAATTAACTCGATGCTCAAAAGTAAATACTGTCATAAAATGTTTTCTATAAAAAGGTCAACGTCTAATACCCATTTTTGTCTAGACCATTCCTCTGATACCAAATGTAACACCATGATCCTACACATAAGGATTAAGTAATAAAACATGTGGTGTATTTTTTTAATAAGAATAACTAAAACACTACATGTAAGGACCTTGACCCCTGCGAGTCATCTGTTTGTGAAAATTTAGTGTTCGAGGTGTTCTAGGAGGCAACGAAGACACATTTTATGAGTTTTTGGAAAATCCTATTTTATGAACAATGACACACAATGGTGAGTCAGGAGTAGTAACTCACGGATGGTGCCTCCCACCAATGGGTTACCCAAAGGTGAGTCGATCAAATGGCCAGTCACATAATGGTGGCTCACCGAACGATGTCTCACCGAACAGTGGATCACTAAATAGTGATTCACCAAATAGTCATTCACAGAATAGTGACTCACCAAATGGTGTCTCATCAGATGGTAACACACCAAATGGTGGCTCAAAGAATTGTTCCTCACCAAAAAGTGAGTCAGTTTCGATAGTATGCCAAATTTTCATTTTTTTTCCAATTTTCCCGGTTTTTCCAGTTTATCATAACTCTGTGTCAAAGGATCGTTAAATGAGGAATCTATCAACTCTAGTGCATTTCTAATTCCATTTCAAAAATTTCTAAGGGAATTATTAAATCTAAACTATTCCTAATGTTTCGATTCCTTTTTAAACTCCAAACCACGTGGTCAAACCATAATCTAAATTTTAAGTACTTACCAGATGTTAAGATCTGGCCTTTTCATAAGATGAAATCCTCTCTTCCTTTGACCCCCTTCATTCCCTTCTAGTGCACCTAGATCCTCCTTCCCTAGAAGAGTAGTGCACCTATGTTGTAGTATCCCGATCATCCCTTCCATGGAGTCCTTCTTGCTACTCGCATGACCCACCCTTATTTTTCCACATGAAGGTGTCTTGGTCGCTTGCTTTCTCCAGGTATAAATTCCTTTGTCTCTCTAAAATTTTTTATCATGTGGGGTTTTTGAAGTAATGTTCTTTTGTGAAAACTATTGATCCCAAATTTAACAATGAATGATCGAACCTATAATAAGTGTAATAAATAAACGGGGAAGATGATTTTCAAAAGAATAATAGAACCGTTAATGATAATAATCAGTGAAGTGATTATGATACATATGTTGTTTTACCAATTATTATTGTAAACTTTTATGATGTATTCTGTTCTGGCTATATGACATCTGAAAATCATAGTCGTTGGTGGGCTTTACATGTGCAGTGGCAATGCTTTGTTTTTTTGTTGATCTTATATTCAATGATCGTAACTTTAAAACATGATCAATCACATACACTTGGTTTAATAAATGGATTCCCCAAGATGAAAACCCACATGTGATCACACTTTTTTATCAAAGTGGAATTAATGAACACCTATTTATGAAAATTGAAGTCACATGGAACGATGGTGGGGTTGTGTGCTATGTTTTTTTTTGTGTCTATGTGCAGGTTATGTGGTGTTGATATTGGTTATGGATATAATGGGTTTTGTGTTTCAGTTGTTACAAAGGGTGTAGTAGAATATTGGGTTGATAGATTGATTGATTTTGTAATGGATTAACTTGAAGAGCATAGGGACTACTCCTGAGTGGTGTTGCGGCTACAATTGGATTGTGTTGTGTAGTGGGACTGCAATTTAATTGTGTTTTGTTTGTGTTTCTGAATGTGTTGGGAATTTTGTGGTTGGTAGTTTCTTGGACAATGCTATAATGAATCAAGTTAACCCCTTAATAAATAATAATAATTGGTTTAATGTAAAATTTGGTTGAGTCTATTTTTTGTTTGTGATTTTTTGTGTGGTTGTGCATGTATGGGTAGTAGTAAGGGCAGTTTTATGTGGGTGGTTTGTTTTTTAGAAACCCATAGGTTTGTCTTAGTGTTTTCTTACATATATTTATAAAATATAAGTCAATTTTATTTATATATACACCCACCACTTATTGAGCACCATATAGTGAACACCCCCAACTCATGGGGGTGTATTTCCTAACATCTCTTTATATTGATGGATGTATGTTTAGTCACATTCTTCCTCACATCCTCTTCTGGGATTATACCGCACGAGAATATCTAGGAATGTTGTAATGGATTGAGGTTTACCAAATCCTAAGATCCATTTAGCCAAGTTGTTTTGTGGATGAGAGTTTGAGGTGTCTGCAGGTGAGATTTGTTTCCCATGCTACTTCAGGATGAGTCCCAGGTGTTTTTGGGTGGGTTGTGTGGTTGTTGTGGAATAGTTGTCTGCAGGTAGGTATGTGTGTGGTTTTTGGCCTAGGTGTTTGGAGGAAGGTTGTGGCAGTAGGACTGTGATCAGGAAGAGCAGTAGTATCATGATGTTATCCATTAGGAATAAGTATCTAACTAGTTGGAAAGTGTTGCGGGGTACCCAAATGTTGATGTGCTTATATTATTACATTACATGATATGAATTATTTGGTTCTTGTGAATTGGTGTGTTTGGGTTTTTAATATTTTCTTGTTAGGTACTTGAGTTTATGATATTTTCTCATAAGGGCATTAGTATGTTTCCCACACTTATTCATGAGTGACTTCAGTTCTCCTACTGTGTATACCTGTATTCTCACACTATGTATGTAAAACTATTTTCAGTTTTTGGGGTAGACTTTGAGGAACATGAATAACCGTACTAGCTTGGGCATCAGTATAGTTGTTGTTTCTACTAAGTCTCTTTTCATTTGGTACATTACATTGGAACTTTTTTTATACTTGAGGTAGTTTTGTTTAAAAATGCATGGACTGGTTCTCCTTTCAGTTCCCTCTTATCTTTAATGTTGTTGTATTTGATGATATTTAACATTTTATATCCTTATATTTTCATTAAAAGGGTAATTCCACCCATCTTGTGTGAATGTTTACCCACCCTTGGTGCTAGTCACCACCCCTGTGCCTATTGGAGGGGGGACTTGGGGGGTTATTATCTCACATTCATCTTGAAGAAGGAAGGGCATGACTCATTGTTTTCCCGTCCCTCCTCATGAGGAGGAAGGGTCATGATAGAATGGTATCAAATGTTACGGTTCGAAGACAGGGTGGATTTTGGAGTTAGGAACAGTGAGGATTGCATGTAAGGGAAGGGAAATAGTGTTAGGGGATAATTGTGTGAATCCTAGAACAAGGAATACCAGTCAGGACATAAACTTTTATGGCCTCCTGTGATATGATGCACGGAATCTGAGCCTATCAAACGTCCAAGTGAGGCTACACTGACTGTAGGGAATAGAACCTAAGAAAGGTACATGCCTCATAATGACTTTTTCACATTTAAGTTGGGTGTTTCAGTGAATTAAATAAATAATTAGTTAAAATGAATTTAAATAATAATTACAAACTACTCGAGATTAGGAGTTTCATTTTTAATTTTTAGTTATGGAAGTTTGATGTCACCTATGAGTGGATTGGGTAGTCATGGGCCAACTAGCTGACCTAGATGATTTAAAGTTGGTTGATTGTAAGGTGGAATATGACCTATAGAAGAATACCCTCAGTGATTTCTAGCAGTATACCCTAGGTAAGAAAAAAATCAAGTGTTTCAATCTTAGAGATGAAATGGTGTCTTGATGATCTTGGAATCACATTTACCCTAATCCGGGACCTAAGGGAGTACTGGGTTCCTCTGGTGGTGAGCCAGATGAGTGGAGTAGTGCATCAGTGGTGGATTCTTTACCTTGGTGAGAGGAAGGAGATCAATGTCTCAGGGGAAGACTTCAAGATGGAGTTTCGGGTAGATTTTCTCTCATCGATAATGAAGGATGAGAAGAGACATGAACTCATATCCCTCTATCAGGGGAGTATGTCGGTGAGAGAACTAGGGGTCATGCTTAATGATATCCTATGATTTCCTCCAAATCTATTTCCAATTGTGGATTCTTGAGAAAGATGCATAAAGGAGGCACTTCGTCCCTCCCTCCCATATGCAGTTAATCCCACCTCCCTACTGATATATTTAGATGTCAAAATGAAGAATGAGGTAGTGAAAGGATTCACTGGTGAGGATGTGTGCCACAATAGGGGAGCCAGTCGAGTAAATTAAAGGGGAAGGTAGTCAGTAGCATATCTCTATAGTCTGGACCTTCCAGGTTCTGATAAGTGGCATGTTAGGCTCAGTAGTTCTAGTTTTGTGCTCCAGGTTCTATACATTTTCCTAAGGGACCGGGACCAAGGTGATTTTATTGGCGAGGCTATGGGAATCTTCAGAGTCAGTTCGCAATTAAAGACCAATATGATGGAGGTGGGCAGGTTCAGCTCCCACCTTAGTAGTAACTGTTGTTTCCCATTCCTTTCTAGCAATAGCAGCAGGCTCCTGCTCTACTGAGGGTAGATGGTACATGAGGGGGAAGAACTCAGGGTGATCCTCAAGGACCTCTACCAGAGCATGGTTTGGGAGGTGGGTGATATCCAAGAGGCAGAGGATCAAGGTGAAGGATGTTTCACACCTTATATACAACAGTTCTAGTGTGGCTAAATGATGTTTGATGTATGAATAGTTTGTTCAGTACCCTTTCTAGTACCTAGTTTAACTCAATAGCATCACACACCTTCATTACACCCATTCTATCACATGCCTTAGGACTAGATAAAGAGATAAATTTCGTTCCCTTGTTTTGAGAATGATAGTTTGAGGTTAGACCTGTTTGTTTGATTTTTTTTTCAGGATGCAGGCTAATATTGAGCCACATCAGTCTAGTGGGGACCTTCTTGTATTTCATATACAACCGTACATTTTCATCATAACAATAGAGTAGTTATTTTTTGTACACGATGTCACTAATTTCTTCTAGAGGAGAGTTTTGTTTTCAGACGTGGGCAGCCTCTGTGTGGATTTCATTGGTGATCGTGGTAATAAGGTGGGTAGATGATGTGTGGATCCTCTTCTTTCTATGTTATCCATGTTATCAGTGGGTTTTATAGATAATGAGATGGTGGATGTTTTTTGGGGGTATTGGGGTGTTCAGGTATATTTTCTGTAAGGATGTTTTACTCTACCCCATCAGCATAATGTTTAGTTTTGAATATACTTATAAACCATTGCTCTTCCAATTTTAATGGCTCAATATTGGTTTGCACATTCCTAGTTATAGGAGCTATTTATTCTGATTGACGATCAAATGAAGATGGTCTTTATTCGGACCTGTGAGTCACTGTGGGGTGCTCTGTTTTGTTTTAAAAGAAGTTAGATGGTGGTTTGAGACTATGCATTGACTACATGAGACTGAATCATGTAACATTCAATAACTTTTACCCTCTCCAAAGAATAGATGGTATTTTCAACTAGAAGAGGTGAGCCGGTTCATTATCTAAGATTGATCTGTAGTCTGGGTATCACCAATTAAGTTTGAAGGAGGGTGATGCCCTAAAAACAGCTTTCATATGAAGGTTTGGGAACATCATGTTTTTGTTTAAGTCGTTCAGTGTTAAAAATTATCTAGATGTGTTAATGGGGATGATGAACTCTTTATTCCATGATTTACTAGGCCAGTATTTCATCGTGTTCATCAATGAAATCATAATCTACTCAGGATCCGAGGAAGATCTTGTCGAGCATCCCATAACTGTATTGGAGGTGGTTCAATGCCACCAGATCTATGGTGATTTTTCCATGTGTATGTCCTGGACCTGAGAGGTGAAAATCCTTGGACATGCAATGTCTCAACAAGGGATATCAGTGGTCATATTGAAGGTTAAGGTGGTTGTTTCTTGGGAAGCACCCAAGACAGTGGTTGAGGTTCATAGCTTCTAAGGTATGTCAGGATATTACCAGAGGTTCGTGCTCATCTTCTCTCAAGAATCATCCATGTTTACATCTTTGTCCAAGAAGGGAAAGGCTATTGTGTGGAATGGGAAATATAAGGGAGCTTGCATCTATCTTAAGGGGAAGTTAGTTACTCCTCTATTACTAATGATTCCGGATGAAGGGGTTATGTTCAATGTGTTCTGTGACACATTATTTTTAGTCTAGGGATGTATGCTAATGCAATAGTAGGGAGTGATCTCTTATTAGTATTGGATTTTACATTCCCAGGAACATAACTATTCCACCCATGACTTGGATCTTGTAGAAGTTTTTTTCATGTGGATATTTTGGGGGTTTTACCTCATTGGAGAGTGCATTATGGTCTTCATCGATCAAAAGAGTGTGAGGTATATATTATCCCAGTGACACCAGAACATGAAAAAGTATAAGTGGATGTAGTTTCTCTAGAATTATGACTTCGAGATCTCTTAAACTTTTGGAATGGATAACATTGTGGTTTATTCCATGAGAAGGATTTCACAAAAGGAGGTAGTTTGGGAATCTGTGTATGTTTGGAAGGAAATACAGGAGTTGGCCACTTTGCACCTAGATGTAAGAGAGGAGGACGGGAGAGGATATCTATTTCAGATTACAAATAATTCTTCCCTAATGCGGAAGGTGGATGAGTCTCAGTTGGGAGACTCGGAGGCTGAGGTGATGTGTGATCACTTTGTCCAAGGCGATGATCTGGAGGGATGGTCATAGGATCGCCAAAATCAGATGTTGTTATTTGGGAAGTTGTTTTTCCTAGTGGTAATGCTCTAGAGAGTTCCCCATGAGTTCCATATTTCATCCCTTATGGTACACGCATGAGTTTCAGGATGTACCAAGGATTGATAGGACAGTTTTGGGGGCCCGGTGTGAGTCGATTAGTGGCGGATCTTGTGGCACAATTCGTTGTGTGTCAGTAGGTGAAGGTGGAGAACCATGTTCTTAGTGGTCTATTGTATCCCATAGACATCCCTAAATGGATTTGGGATGACATCTCGATGGATTTCACTCCAATAATAAGCAGGGATTAGGTAGTCTGTGATGCTATCTGGGTAGTGGTGGATCGGCTGACGAAATCATCTCATTTCATGGAAATCCAGGAGTTGAGTGCAGTGGATGATTTGGTAAGGAGATATGTGTATAAGGTGGTGTGACAACATGGGGTTAAAATATCCCTCATTTCAAATAGGGATGAATGGTTTACCACAATAGTATGAAGGTGATTACAACACACATTCGACACGCATTTATGCCTTAGCACTACCTTCCACCCTTAGAGAGATGGATAGATTGAATAGACCATACTGACATTGGAATGTATGTTGTGATCATGTGGTATGTACATTGGAGGGTCATGTGTAAGAAAATTACCTATGGTTGAGTTTTCATACAATAATAGCCATCACTTTGACATTAACATGTCACCATTCAAATCCTTGTACGAAAGGCCGTGTCATTCATCCTTGTGTTGGACAGAGTGTAGAGACCCGAAGCCTGACGTACATTGACATTACATTACATTTGCGGAATACTTAGTACATAACAAAAACACACATATAAGGATCGTAATAGTTTAGTGTCTTTGGAAACTCGGAACGTAATCTCCTAATCGTGGTGAAAGATCTTCAATATCTCCCATAAAGTTCTTCCCTTTTTTTACCTAAAACCGTTATTTATATCCTGGGGAAAAGAAAACATAAAAGGGTGAGCTCAAATGCTCAGTAAGGGTAAACAAAAGAGAAATCAATCACATCATATTCATAAGAACATAACTTTTGGGAATCTTAACCTGCAAAAGAGAGCATAATTTCATAACATGGGATAAATCATAGTAGTGAAATGAAATCCCAATAATCATAACTTAAAACATGAAACTTTGTGGAATACACACATAATCATAGAGAATCATTTCTTGTTAGTCAAGACTCATTGCCAAGACTATCTTAGTGGACAAAGTCCCTTTCTGAACTGAGTCACCCTCGTTTCAGTCCTGTTTCACTGAACCGGTATAACCTACCATTCCAGCCATGTCTATCTCATGAGATATAAAATCTTTACCCAATGCATTGGAGGGATATATAGGTCCCACCCATATTATAATGAATCCTTTCTTATGTGTGCCACATAATCATAAACCATACATCATAGCGTAACCCATGTAAAAAAAATGGGATTCATAAACAACATGACATCATAAAACAATTCATATAAGATAAAGAAAAAAAATATTTCCATAACAACATAATCAAATCCATGTAATAATAGGGATAAAAACAGAACCCTTTTATTATCTTAGATGGAAAATAATTTTGATAAAATACTTGAACTCCATTCTTGAGGAAAATATCCTTTCTACTTCAAAAACATTTTTCCTTTCATAACATGTCATACGACGTTAAAATAGAAGAATGTGATTAAAAATAAACTTGAAAACTTGTAAAGGAATATTCTTGGAAATAATGTTTTAAAAATCCATTCATGCCGTATAAGTTAAAAAAACATTCTTCTCGTACTTTTGTCGGAAAAGTCAAAAAAGTATCTCGTACGAAAAACGACAAAAGATTCCTTTCATATCCTTTACTAAAAATTTACCGAAGGGTAACATTTAATATAAACTATTGTATAAGGATATAAATATTACATATTGAGGAAACATGGATGTGGATGATAAAATACACCCCAGTAAATGCCAAAGTATAAACAATCTCGGATAAAAATGAGATTGTGATATTTCCCTTACCTTAGGTCCGACTTGCTTTGTAAGTGTCCGAACCTCCTGTATAATGATTTAAATCATGTTATTGACTTATTCCAGAATCATATTCATTGTTATGATATCATATATGGTTCACTTATGACATTATATTACCCGTTCTTTTGTAAATTCCATGTTAAAGAAGCGTTTTGGGTAAAATCGTTTCATTTATCGTAGGTGTTTTGACTTGTTGTTCTTGACATTATTATTACTTATATCATGATTTACTTACTTCCATAATATAAAATATGATTTATATATCATGTATATTCAGTATATATGTATATAATAGATAGATAAATGAAATGAAAAACACCGCTCATGGAGACGGTAGTCCGTACGTACGCATGAACGCTGTTTTTCTTTCCTTATTGTCTTGAATGGAAGTAAGTAGATGACATACATATATATATATATATATACATATACATAAATCCAGTATCATTATTATGTCATATATTTCATTAGTACTTATTATATATACTTTATAATCATTCATGAATGGTTAATCATTAAGAATGAATCTCATCGCGTCGTGGAGACGGTAGTCCGTACGTACGCACGAGCGATGATATCATTTCCATAATTATTGAATTGAATTGGAGTGGATTATAAAATATATCAGAATAAATATGATGTTGTAATAACTATGTATAGTTATTCTTTACACCGTTATACCCATCCATGTAAGGTGGTGGTGGAAAATAGATTACACCACGGCGTGGAAACGGTATTCCGTACGTACGCACGCGCGGTGATTTCTTTTTCCGTAGGATGGATAGATGGTGAAATAGGGTTGTTTCATAATTAAAATAACATATCCGTATATGAGTTATACTGATGTTATTACTTCATAATGAAACAACCTAAGAAGAATAAGTGGAAGAGGAAATAAAGATGAAAGAATTGGTAACGGTAATTACCTCTTCTTTGAAGCGCCTCTTTGAGACCTCCTCTTATGGCACTAAAATTGGTGTTTGAGGAATATCAGAACCTCTAGGATGTTTCTAGGGAAGTGGAGAAGAGATTTTGGCAGGGGTTGGCCGAGATTTAGTGCTCAAATTGGTGTGAGGAGGAGGGGGAGGAGGTGCCCTTTTATAAGGGAGGAGAGGGGCACCTTAGGAATATCTCAAAATATTATTTTATATTAAAGTCAAAATCGGTTTATAATGGTTCCAAAGGGTCTTATTTCGAAGCTAAAGTGGGGATGGGTCTAAATCCTATCAACCAATAGGATTTAGACAAGTTTAGGGTATTATTTTAACCTTATCAATTAGATTTAACTCTAAGTTAAATAATTTAACTTTTACCGTGCCTTTTTGTTTTCTTTCACTATATGGTTAATACACTTACTATAACATGCCAAACGAACCCCAAATTGTTTATTATTAATATATATATATCCTTATCTAAGTCATTTGGCCGATCCTTAGATTTTTAGGAATAAAATAACAATTAATAATATAATATTTTCTTTAAAAACTATTTTGTGTCAATTTTGACACTATTTGATATATGATTTTTGTGAAAATCATAACAGAATTATATGTTCAAAACAAGTTTATTAAATCAACAATAATATATCATAGTAACCTATAAAATTAGTGGAATTCATAAAAAGTCTCAAATTACATTTATTTTGGTGTTTATAACATCAATTATGTCAATATTTCATTAATAAGATAATTACTGCATCATACTTGTGTCACAAATAAATTAAATTATTTCATGTCTAAAAATTACAAATAAAATACCATCATGTGGGAAATCTTTTTAGCTTTCTAATGAATATTTAAAATATAATTTATCTTATGTAAAACCCTATATTAAAAATGTTTTAGTAAATATACTTTGATTTTAACTCTTTTAACTCTTCTTTGAATTAAATAATAATAAATGTCCTAATCTAATCCAAGTGGGCCTAAATGATAATATTTTACACTTAAGGTTGTTTTTGGTCGAGATACACTTGTCCAATAGAATTAGGACATGTGTTAGGGTAATATTTATATCATTCTTACCCTTAATTACCCTATTTACTTTTAACCGTGGTAAATAAAAGTAAAAAGTTACTATTCACCAAAAATTATTTTCATCTCATTGAACCACATTTTACTTACTGACATCAACCGTGTCTCTCGGATTTTTGAAATTCCATTCACAGAAGCGGTAAAATTAAGTTTTATGAAAAATTCAGTTTTTTAACTACCACTTAGTAGTTTCACTATTCATCAAAAATTGATGTTTTTCAGAAAAATGCCAAAATTTCATCCTAAGCTATAATTCATATTCCGAATTCAAAAATGAAGTCTATTTTACCAAATTCATAACATAGAAGTTGCATTAATTAATTTTATAATTAAATCCCGTTGTTAAAACAAATAGCGTGTTTTTAAGAAACAATATCTATCAAAAGATTGACACTTGATTATGTCTGGTTTAAATGTGAAATTACATTCAATGACCAACATTGTATTAAATTGTAAAAATATATTCTAAATATACTTTAAAACCACTCAAATTAATAATTTATCACTATTAATTATTTCTATTAAAAAAGTTGTTTTTAATTATAATTTAGTAATTTTCACTATTCATCAGAATATGAAAGTTATCCGAAATGTACCAAAATTTCACCTTAGGCTAAATTTGATACTCCGAATCCAAAAATGAAGTCCATTTTGAGAGCTAAAATTTCTAAAATTTTAAAAGATGGTTATTACTATTCATAAAGGCTAGTTATAATAATATTTTAATAGCATATCGTTGTTTAGTGAAACTCGGTATTGCGTACTACACACGCTATCGAGGAAGGTCGCAATTGCGTGTAATGCAAGGCAAGTCAAGGATGTGTGTTGTTCAAGCTCCTTTTGGTGTAGCGTACAACACAAGACATTAATAAAATTAAAAAGAATATTTTTCATAAAATCTCGGGCTGTTACATTCTACCCCCCTTAAAATGAATTTCGCCCTCAAAATTCATCGGGGTTATAAATGTTTAACTATTCTAAAGTTTCTTTAATCGAAACCCACATCGTAAAAAGGAATACCAAAACCAATCTTTAAAAACAAAAGTATGAAACTTAACGGTTACCCAAATAAACTAATCACTGGGTTTCCACATAGGTGAAAATATGGATATGGAAGAGAAATCTAACAATCATGTTCTGATGGAGAGTGGTAGAGAACATGGCTATGGAAAATCCAGTAATCACAAATCCATAGATTTGTGATGATATAAGGTACCATCTGATTCATCAGGTATAAGATCACTAGGACAACATTTTTGGTTTTCAAGATCATTTCCCTAAAGTTGATGAAATTGGAATTAGAAGAAATACTTTCATGATTTTGGTATAGTCTCACTGTTTTTCGTTCTTTGGACAATTTCTACTTCATCTCTTAAAATGAAGTTGAATTTGCCATTCGTGATGTGTTAGCAGATCATGTGATAGAATGATGGGTCATTCCATCTGTCTCAAAAGGTTAGAAAAGTTATCAAAAAATACATAAGTCCATATATAGTGAGATTAATGATATGTGGTTCCTAAAATGAACTTATACTTCATATATCATACTGCTTAATATAATAAAACTAGTTTCTACTAAACAGGGACTTCCTGTAGGCCAGTGGTAGGCGATAAAGGCCAGTCGCACTTCGGTTGTGGGTTCAATTCCCACATCCTTGTCCGACGCAATGGGCTGTCGCCCATCCTGCAGGTTGTCCTTTTTTCTAAAACTAAATAATATCAAAAGTTCATTCCTTAAATAATACTAACTTATGTCCAACATAATCCATTCCAATCTTTAGGCTTATCTAAAATAATTCGGTCCAATCTCATAGTATAAAGAAAATGATCACGTGAATGCCATCATTTATCCCCCATATATCATAAGATATATCTTGTTGGTCAAATTACAAACATGTGAATACCTTAATCATGTATTCTCTTGAATAATGAATATCCATTAAACCTTAGTGAAAACATGAATGAAGTTAAAAGTTAACACTTTCAACATACAAAAATCCTCAAAATTATATATCCTCAAACCATGATATCACTTAGTCCTTATATCAATCATGAGCTCATGAATACTGTTAAACATTTTATTTTCTCGTTTTCCCTTCATTATGCGCATAATATCTCAATCACTTTGAATACCACATTAGACCAATACATAAATATTCCAATATTCCATGATACAACATTATTTTGGAATCCCATTACATAAACACTTAATCATTCCACCACATCGTTGTCATATTCAACATTGCCAATAGTGATCGCATGTGACTTCCCTTTGTCCTTTGCCTTCAGTGGTTGCTCATGTTGATCATCACTAACCCTTGGATTAGGGCATTTATTAGCATAATGCCCCATTTCCTTGCACTTGAAGCATTGACGTGTTGGTGGTGCGTTCTCTGCAGTGTTTTCTTTATTCACATCATTAGAAACCCTTTTTCCATTACTTCGACACTCAGCTGCTCGATGACCTTCTTTTCCACACTTAAAACATTTTCTAGTCCCTTTAAGACAATCTCCACCATGCTTCTTTCCACACTTTGTGCATAAGGAAACATTCATCTTCTTTTCACCATTATTCTGAGATTTCTCCTTGAAATCCATCTTTCATTTCTTGTCAAAACCATGAGATGGATATGTAACACCAACTTCCATTTCTACCTTGATAGCAAAACGCACAATTTCTTCATAGCTACTGAAGTCTCTTATAGCTAATGCCCTTCTAAGACTTGGTTTTAAGCCACTGAAAAATCGATCAACTTTACTTTCAGGTAGGATGATAATGCCAGATGCATACCTTGCAAGTCTTGTAAAATTTGCTTTGTATATACCAACAGATTCATCATCCTTTTGCTTTAGATCAAGAAACTCCTTCTCCATCTTTGTTCGAAAAATTAGAGGGAAGTACTTACTGAAAAACAAGTTCTTGAACTCATCCCATTCCATGGACTCAATTTCATCTTTTGGCCTCATATTCTTGATAAGATTACACCATTGATCAGCTTCACCTTCCAAACGATATACTGCTAAGATGACTTTATCATGTTCAGAACATTGAAGAACTGAAAATATCTTTTCAGTGGTACTGATCCATTGTTCAGCAACAAGTGGATCGGAAGTCCCACTGAAAGAAGGTGGGCGTTGCCTCATGAAGGACTCAATAGAATACTGTACCTTTCTCTGCTCATTTGGAAGTCCAGAATGATTCATAGCTTGTGTAAGGATAGCAATAAGATTTTTCACTCCATCTCCCATAACATTTGTTTGTTCAGGAGGACAATCATTGCATTGTCCATTGCATTGATCAACACGGTTCCTTCGGGTTCCAGCCATCATCTAAAACCCAAAAAGAATAGTGTGAGAGGCAAAAATCATGCTAGGGAAAACAACATAATAAAGGGGGAGTACCTTCAATATCTAACATCTTAGGTTTAATTCTATGATCGTTAGCGTAATTCTAGTACTATAACCTATACGTATACATAACCTTAGGGACATCCCTAGACATACCTTAGAAATATCTCTAGGGATCTCACTAAAGTTCTCGCATCCTAGTTTCCAAAGGTTGACTAAACCTTTCCTCTGATACCAACTGTAGAGACCCGAAGCCTGACGTACATTGACATTATATTACATTTGCGGAATACTTAGTACATAACAAAAACACACACATAAGGATCGTAATAGTTTAGTGTCTTTGGAAACTCGGAACGTAATCACCTAATCGTGGTGAAAGATCTTCAATATCTCCCATAAAGATATTCCCTTTTTTTTTACCTAAAACCTTTCTTTATATCCTGGGGAAAATAAAACATAAAAGGGTGAGCTCAAATGCTCAGTAAGGGTAAACAAAAGAGAAATCAATCACATCATATTCATAAGAACATAACTTTTGGAAATCATAACCTGCAAAAGAGAGCATAATTTCATAACATGGGATAAATCATAGTAGTGAAATGAAATCCCAATAATCATAACATAATACATGAAACTTTGTGGCATACACACATAATCATAGAGAATCATTTCTTGTTAGTCAAGACTCATTGCCAAGACTATCTTAGTGGACAAAGTCCCTTTCTGAACCGAGTCACCCTCGTTTCAGTCCTGTTTCACTGAACCGGTATAACCTACCATTCCAGCCATGTCTATCTCATGAGATATAAAATCTTTACCCAATGTATTGGAGGGAGATATAGGTCCCACCCATATTATAATGAATCCTTTCTTATGTGTGCCACATAATCATAAACCATACATCATAGCGTAACACATGTAAAAAAAATGGGATTCTTAAACAACATGACATCATAAAACAATTCATATAAGATAAAGAAAAAAAATATTTCCATCACAACATAATCAAATCCATGTAATAATAGGGATAAAAACAGAACCCTTTTATTATCTTAGATGGAAAATAATTTTGATAGAATACTTGAACTCCATTCTTGAGGAAAATATCTTTTCTACTTCAAAAACATTTTTCCTTTCATAACATGTCATACGACTTTAAAATAAAAAAAGATGATTAAAAATAAACTTGAAAACTTGTAAAGGAAGCTTCTTGGAAATAATGTCTTAAAAATCCATTCATGCCGTATAAGTTAAAAAAAACATTCTTCTCGTACTTTTGTCGGAAAAGTCAAAAAAGTATCTCATACGAAAAACGACAAAAGATTCCTTTCATATCCTTTACTAAAAATTTACCGAAGGGTAAAATTGAATATAAAATATTGTATAAGGATATAAATATTACATATTGAGGAAACATGGATTTGGATGATAAAATACACCCCAGTAAATGCCAAAGTATAAACAATCTCGGATAAAAATGAGATTGTGATATTTCCCTTACCTTAGGTCCGACTTGCTTTGTAAGTGTCCGAACCTCCTGTATAATGATTTAAATCATGTTATTGACTTATTCCAGAATCATATTCATTGTTATGATATCATATATGGTTCACTTATGACATTATATTACCCGTTCTTTTGTAAATTCCATGTTAAAGAAGCGTTTTGGGTAAAATCGTTTCATTTATCGTAGGTGTTTTGACTTGTTGTTCTTGAAATTATTATTACATATATCATGATTTACTTACTTCAAGAATATAAAATATGATTTATATGTCATATATATTCAGTATATATATATATATAATAGATAGATAAATGAAATGAAAAACACCGTTCATGGAGACGGTAGTCCGTACGTACGCATGAACGCTGTTTTTCTTTCCTTATTGTCTTGAATGGAAGTAAGTAGATGACATACATATATATATATATATATACATAAATCCAGTATCATTATTATGTCATATATTTCATTAGTACTTATTATATATACTTTATAATCATTCATGAATGGTTAATCATTAAGAATGAATCTCATCGCGTCGTGGAGACGGTAGTCCGTACGTACGCACGAGCGATGATATCATTTCCATAATTATTGAATTGAATTGGAGAGGATTATAAAATATATCAGAATCAATATGATGTTGTAATAACTATGTATAGTTATTCTTTACACCATTATACCCATCCATGTAAGGTGGTGGTGGAAAATAGATTACACCACGGCGTGGAGACGGTATTCCGTACGTACGCACGCGCGGTGATTTTTTTTTCCGTAGGATGGATAGATGGTAAAATAGGGTTGTTTAATACTTAAAATAACATATAAGTATATGAGTGATACTGATGTTATTACTTCATAATGAAACAACCTAGAAAGAAGAAGTGGAAGAAGAAATAAAGATGAAAGAATTGGTAACGGTAATTACCTCTTCTTTGAAGAGCCTCTTTGAGACCTCATCTTAGGGCACTAAAATTGGTCTTTGAGGAAGACCATAACCTCTAGGATGTTTCTAGGGAAGTGGAGAAGAGATTTTGGCAGGGGTTGGCCGAGCTTGAGTGCTCAAATTAGTGTGAGGAGGAGGGGGAGGAGGTGCCCTTTTATAAGGGAGGAGAGGGGCACCTTAGGAATATCTCAAAATATTATTTTATATTAAAGTCCAAATCGGTTTATAATGGTTACAAAGGGTCTTATTTAGAAGCTAAAGTGGGTATGGGTCGAAATCCTATCAAACAATAGGATTTAGACAAGTTTAGGGTATTATTTTAACCTTATCAATTAGATTTAACTCTAAGTTAAATAATCTAACTTTTACCGTGTCTTTTTGTTTTCTTTCACTATATGGTTAATACACTTACTATAACATGCCAAAAGAACCCCAAATTGTTTATTATTAATATATATATCCTTATCTAAGTCATTTTTCCGAACCTTAGATTTTTAGGAATAAAATAACAATTAATAATATAATATTTGCTTTAAAAACTATTTTGTGTCAATTTTGACACTATTTGATATATGATTTTTGTGAAAATCATAACAGAGTTATATGTTCGTACCAAGTTTATTCAATCAACACTAATATATCATAGTGACCTAGAAAATTATTGGAATTCATAAAAAGTCTCAAATTACATTTATTTTGGTGTTTATAACATCAATTATGTCAATATTTCATTAATAAGATAATTACTGCATCATCTTTGTGTCATAAATAAATTAAATTATTTGATGTCTAAAAATTACAAATAAAATACCATCATGTGGGAAATCTTTTTATATTTCTAATGAATATTTACAATCGAATTTATCTTATGTAAAACCCTATATTAAAAATGTTTTAGTAAATATACTTTGATTTTAACTCTTTTAACTCTTCTTTGAATTAAACAATAATAAATGTCCTAATCTAATCCAAGTGGGCCTAAATGATAATATTATACACTTAAGGTTGTTTTTGGTCGAGATACACTTGTCCAATAGAATTAAGACATGTGTTAGGGTAATATTTATATCATTCTTACCCTTAATTACCCTATTTACTTTTAACCAGGGTAAATAAAAGTAAAAAGTTACTATTCACCAAAAATTATTTTCATCTCATTGAACCACATTTTACTTACTGACATCAACCGTGTCTCTCGGATTTTTGAAATTCCATTCACAGAAGCGGTAAAATTAAGTTTTATGAAAAATGCAGTTTTTTAACTACCACTTAGTAGTTTCACTATTCATCAAAAATTGATGTTTTTCAGAAAAATGCCAAAATTTCATCCTAAGCTATATTTCATATTCCGAATAAAAAAATGAAGTCTATTTTACCAAATTCATAACATATAAGTTTCATTAATTAATTTTATAATTAAATCACGCTGTTAAAACAAATAGCGTGTTTTTAAGAAACAATATCTATCAAAAGATTGACACTTGATTATGTCTGGTTTAAATGTGAAATTACATTCAATGACCAGCATTGTATTAAATTGTAAAAATATATTCTAAATATACTTTAAAACCACTCAAATTAATAATTTATCACTATTAATTATTTCGATTAAAAAAGTTGTTTTTAATTATAATTTAGTAATTTTCACTATTCATCAGAATATGAAAGTTATCCGAAAAGTACCAAAATTTCACCTTAGGCTAAATTCGATACTCCGAATCCAAAAATGAAGTCCATTTTGAGAGCTAAAATTTCTAAAATTTTAAAAGGTGGTTATTACTATTCATAACGGCTAGTTATAATAATATTTTAATAGCATATCGTTTTTTAGTGAAACTCGGTATTGCGTACTACACACGCTATCGAGGAAGGTCGCAATTGCGTGTAATGAAAGGCAAGTCAAGGATGCATATTGTGCAAGCTCCTTTTGGTGTAGCGTACAACACAAGACATTAATAAAATTAAAAAGAATATTTTTCATAAAATCTCGTGCTGTTACACAGAGGTTGGGGAAGCAGTTGTTCATTAACTAGATTTGGTGAAAAGCATGATAGAGAAGGTTTATCTCATTCATGAGTGGATGAAGGTAGCTCAATACGGGTAGAAGTTGTATGAGTGTCACAGGAGGTGGCCCTTGGAGTTCTAGGATGGAGGCTATGTGTTCATAATGGGTTCCCCTCGATGTGGGAAATGGAGGTTTGGTAGGGAGAGAAAGCTATCTCTCATGTTCATCAGACCTTTTGAGGTGTTGGGAGGAGTAGTCGAGGTGGTTTATGAACTGGATTTTCCATCGTAGTTAGAGAGGGTCAACGATGTCTTTCAGGTTTCCCAGCTTTGTTAGTATCTACACAATGACTTCCATGACCCTAACTGGGGAGAGTTGAATATCAAGGATAATGTGAAATTCATAGAATGACCATTTGATATCCAGGATCATTGGTATAAGGTAATTAATGGGTTGACCATTCCCTTGGTTCATGTGTTGTGGAGTCATGGTGGCCTCGAGGAAAGTACTTAGGAGCGAGAGGAAAAAATGCATGCCCAATACTCGAAGTTATTTTGTGTTTTTCTTATGTGATTTTCTAATAATGTAATGCATGATCTTGTTTGGTATAATATTAGTTGTTTTCTTATTCTATAATATGTGAATGAGTCCTGACATGTGGGGAGGGGAGGACCTAATCCTTAATTATGATGCATTAATTTTTGATGCAATTAAACCTATGTGAGCGAGTCAGTGTCAGGAAAAGCCGATAATATATTAACCTAGAGTAGGTAATTACATAATATTTGTGTCCATATAGAGTGACCATTGGTGACTATGTATCTTTTTGGGTAAGTATATGTCAGAGGATGTGTTCATGGATGTCAAGGTTTTCACTTCATATTTCAAACAACAAAATGTGGTTTACACTTGAGAGGTACCTTACGGGGAGGCTTTTCATACCCCACTTCTTCCCTATGATTGGTCATTAATCTCAAGGGTGTGAATTGTTTGAGAAGTATCTCATGTAATTACCTAGACCCCTCTAGGCCATACCATTGTGAAAATCTAGTGTTTGAGGTGTTCTAGGAGGAAACAGTGACTCATTTCAGGAGTATGAAAAAAAAATCTAGTTTTACCAATAGGTAATTAAAATAGTTAGTCAATACAAGTGACTTGATGATAGTTCCACACTTTAGTGGGTCGACCAGATTTGATTCAATCGAATGGTAAGTCAACAAATAGTGGCTCACTAAATGGTGACTCACTGAATAGTGAGTAACCGAAGGGTATGTGACCAAATGGTGCCTCAACAAATATTGACTCACTACATGTTGGTTCACAAAATAGTGTCTCACAAAATATTTTCACACTAAATAAATCGTTCCCATTGGTGAGTAATATTCGATAGTTTACCAAATTTATAGTTTTCCTAGTTTTCCCTGTTTTTCGATTTTTTTCCCATCTCTGCGACAAAGGCTCGCTAAATGAGAAACTAATCCACTATTGTAAATTTCTATTCCATTTCCACCATTTCCAAGGGAATTATTAAATCCCAAATATTCCTATCATTCTAAGACCTTGGAAACCACCAATATACCTGGTCAAAAAACAATCAGAATTTTATGTACTTTGAAATTATCTCCCTGATTATAGGATCTATCCTTTTCTTAATCAGAAATACTATCTTCCATAGACCTTGTCTGTTATCTTCTAGTGCGCCAAGATCCTCCTTCCCCAAAAGAGTTGTGCACATGTGTTGTATCAGAAAAATCATCCCTTCTGTAGAGTCCTTCCGGTTTCTCGCGTGACTCCCTAGTTTGGCGTAAGAAGGAGTCTTGGCCACGAGTTGTTTCTAGGTAGGTATTATTCTGCGTTTCGTTAATAGTGTATCATGTGGGGTGGGCATAGTAATGTTCTTTTGAGGAATCTATTGATAACTGAATTAATGAAGAATGATCGATCCTATAACAAGAGTAATAAATAAGGAAAAAAGATGACGATCAAATTAATAATAATACCTATTACTATAACAAGTAGTGAAGTGATGTTGATACATTTGATGTTTCACCTTTTATCCTTATTTACTTTTAGGATTTGTTTTGTTCTGGATGTATTCAATAGCAACCCACCCTTTTCCTACTTTACTATTACATCATTTTAATGATAAACAACATAATATTATTACACAATGTGGATCCAGAGGTTTAGTGCCTTGGGAAAAATAGGACAATAAATAAAAAATACAACATCAATAAAAAACATTTATTTATTTTCTTCTTCTTTAGATTCTTATTGGAACTTGTGCTCTCCTTAATACATGTTGCCACCTGAAGATATACATCCAAAGAGGTGAGCTAGAAGCTTAGTAAGTGGATATATAGGAACAATATAGAATGGGTTGTGCATATTCATAACATAGGGAAAGAATCTTGAACATTAGAGGAATCATTAATAAGTTACTTGAAATGTGGCAATGCATAAAAATAAAACATCATGTCTTAGTGTTTAACTACAACACATGCTTGTGAACCAAGATAGAATCTTGTTCACACATAATTTCACATTTACTCATGAGATTCATCACGTTACCCAATGCATTGGTGCGTTGTATAATTCTGGGCGCACCTGTCACTTTGAAACATTCATATTGCGCTAAATAATTGTTGGGGCACCCGTCACCTCATAAAATCATCATTATCATGCATTCCACATAAGACATATATCAATAATGAATATAACTAACCCATGTGAAGGAATGGGTTTCATAACAAAAGAATTCATTCATAAAATTTGTGTTTCCAAATGAAGTAGGGAACAACATACTTGATACAAGAACCATCCACTTTGAGTGAGAAGTAAAAGGTGTGTTCTTAAAAGAAGAGTTCTTTTGGAAAAGTTTTTGTTTAACATAAAAAATAGTGGAAAACATGTATATCCCAGAAAAAGAAAGAAAATGAAGATAAAATGATCTTTATGGAGTAACCGTATCAAAAATGGAGTGAAGGAGGGAGAAACCTAAGGAAGAATGTTGGGTTTGAGAATTTCTCCTTACCTTTTATCTGAATGTTTCCTTCTCTTTAATGTCCTATATAATGACATTATATTCCTTAATTGGAAATTGAAGAACCTTTTATACCTTAATATGAGTCATTTTGTTTTCATTAGGTTATTTACAGGATTTTGAAGAGTTATAGAGTTTAAAAACATTGTTCAGAAATGTTCGTTATTATGGTTTTTGTTGAGCGTTTCACATGTATTCAAGAATTGAAGTTTGTGTAGAACATGGGTAATCATACAGAACATAAATTACATGTAATTATTTATATTACAGAACTTAAAATTATTTAAATATGAATTAAATTTTATACCATGTGGATGAATCATTAGATAGGAATTTAATGATGATAGTTTGGGTTAATTTGGCCGGTTTTTTGACCACAACAAACTTGTTTTGTTTACTCATCTAGTAATATGTACATAAGTTAGTTCCAGAACATAAAATAAGGCATAATACATATATAATATTCTGTTTCAACCATAAAAATTGTATCATGTCCATATCTGTAGGTAGAAATGGGAAAATAAGACATGTCGTTCTTGAAGGTGATAGATTAACACCTTACGAACAACATTTTCTATTATAAAATAAAAGGAGGAGGAGAAGGGGGTTGGATTGTAAAATATCCCATTAAATTCATAAAATTCCATTATATTTGTGATAATGTATTCACCATACCATTTGGATAAAGTTAGGCTGGGATAGAATAAGAAAATTACTTGAAATTGAAAGGTAATTAAAGGAAAGAGGAAGATAAATTACCTCTTGAATCCTCCTCTTGAGATCCTCCTTAATGGTCCTAAGCAAGTTCTTTTTATGAGACCAAAAGCTTTTAGACGTGTGGGAGGGGCAATTGGAGATGATTGGTAAGAGTTTAGGAAATTCTTGAAGTTTGATAGGTGTGGTATGGCAAGGGGAGGGGGAGGGGTTATTTATACATGAGGAGGGAGGTGTTTTTAGTATAAAACTTAAAATAAAATAAAATATCAAAAGAAAGACTGGTAATAGTAGTTTTTTGACATCCTAAATCTTGTATTAATATAATATAATTCATTTTAGGCTTTAATTAATCTTTATAATTCGAATTCATTAATTTATTAAAAAGAAAGTTAATGAATGGGAAAACGACACTTTAAGAAATCACCTTTAGAATTTAGACTTTAGAAAGTTCATTTTAGGTTTGAAAATTGAATTTATTTTATTTTAAGGATCCATTTATGAAATTTAATATAAATTGGCCGAACCTAAAGTTCTAGAATGTTTATGTCATCAGTACATCATTAATCATGCAGTTTAGGATACACTGATTATGGGAAAAACTGTATTTTTTTACTATTCACCCGAAAATTGAAGTATTTCAGAAAAATACCAAAATTTCACCCTAACTATTTATAGACCTGTAGAATCCAAAAATTAATTCCATTTTTCAAAACTAAATTTGTAAATATTATTAATTTAATATTTATTTAAAATCATAATTTACATGAAAAATACAATTTTTTTAAAAATAAAACTGATTTTATAATTCTTTCAAAAATTACACAGGGTCTTATAAAATTATCTAAAAACTAGAAGAAATAGATTAGATAATTTAGGAAAACATTTTAAGAAAATAAATTTTCTTTTAAATTAATTAATTAATTATAATTAATTATTTATAACTTACAATAATACAAGAATTTTTACTATGGTCAAATTGTCACTTTCTAAGATGCCTAAATTTTATTTAATTATTCATGGGTGTGGTTACTCTTATTTGAATGATGTATTATTCATAATAATCGTACTACTATTCATAAGGGTAGGTTACTATTCTTAGGTGTAGGTTACTATTCACCAAAAATTATGTTTTTTCTTATTGGACCCCAAAAATCATCTTAAACACAACAGTGTATGTCAGATTTTTGAAATTTCAAACACAGAATGGACAGAATTATGTTTAAAGGTCACTTAACACTTAGTATTTCATTATGTTGTTTTTTCTTATGATTTTATGATATATTTTTAAGAAGGAAATTTACAATGAAACACTTTGGGTCGTTACATTCTTCCCCCCTAATGAAATTTCGCCCTTAAAATTACACATTACACAAACTGGTTAGGGTACTTCTCCTTCATCACCTCCTCTTGTTCCCATGTAGCTTCTTAAAACTTATGGTTCCTCCACAACACTTTGACAATGTGGTTTTTCTTGTTTTGTAGTACCTTATCTTTCCGATCTAGAATCATTACTGGCTTCTCCTCATAGGAGAGATCATCATCTAGTTGCACCACCTCTATGTTTAGTAAATGTGAGGGGTCTTGTATGTACTTCTTCAATAGTGATACATGACACACATCATAAACATGAGCCATATTCGGTGGAAGTTCAAGACGATAGGCCACAACTCTTATGCGGTCAAGGTTCTCAAATGGGCCAACAAACCTTGGGCTCAGCTTCCCTTTCATCCCAATTCACATGAATCTCTTCCATGGAGATATTCGAAGGAGGACTTTATCACCAACGTCGAACTCCAAGTCCCTTTGACCGTTGTCAGCATAGCACTTTTGCTGACTTTGAGCAGCTTTGATGTGTTTCTCGATGACATTAACCTTCTTTGTCATCTCTAGGACAAGATCAGGTCCAAGTAGCTTTCTTTCTCCAACTTCATCCCAACAGTTTGGTGTTCTACATCGCCTTCCATACAGAGCTTCATATGAAGCCATAGAAATACTCGAGTGGAAGCTATTTTTTTAAGAGAACTCAACCAATGGGAGATGTTAATCCCATCCACCTTTGAATTCTTGAGATTAGGCTATTAGCATATCTTCAAGCGTCTGAATGGTCCTTTTTGATTGGCCAACTGTTTGGGGGAGATAGGTCGTGCTGAAATTTAATTCAGTAATCAAATCATGTTGAAGGATCCTTTATAATTTATATGTGAACCTTGGATCACAGACTGAGACAATTGAGAGTGGAACACCGTGCAGTCTCCCCACATCCTTCACATATATCGTTGCATGTTGTTCAAGCAAGAGATCTTCCCGAATAGAAATAAAATTGGCAGTCTTGATGAGTCAATCAACCACAACCCATATCGCATTATTTCCCTTTGATATCTTTGGGAGACCCGTGACAATGTCCATAGTAGAATTTTCCCATTTCCACATGGGTATAGGTAATGGACGCATCACAGCGTTGGACTTTTTTCACTCAGCATTAACATGCAAACATACCAAGCATATCGATATATATTTCGCAATCTCCTTCTTCATGTTATCCCACCAGAAGTGTTCTCAGAGATCACGATACATCTTGATACTCCCAGGATGGATAGAGAAAGTTAATCTATGTGCATTTTCCAATAGATCTTTATTTATCCCAGGTGATAAAGGCACACAAAGCCGCATTCCAACCCGAATCACACCATCCTCGTCGATATGGAACTCTTGCAGATTCCCTTACTTTACTGAATTCACCATATATTTTATCTTGACATCATCCCTTTGTGCTTCCTTAATCTTCTCTTGGATGGATGGTTGCAGAATCATTTGGGAAAGGTAGGATGTATCCCCTACCCGTATGATTTCCAAATTCATTATTTTCATATTAAAAAATATAGGGTCTTTCTCAATCCGCAACATGAATAGAGTAGAAGGTTCTTTTCTACTTAGTGCATCAGCTACCTTGTTCGCCTTTCCCTAATGGTAGTGAATAGAGCAATCATAATCCTTGATTAGCTCTAACTGTCTCCTTTGAAGCATGTTGAGCTCATTTTGTGTGAATATATACTTTTGGCTCTTGTGGTCGGTGTATATGTCCCACTTCTCACCATAAAGGTAGTGGCTACAGATTTCCAAAGAAAAAATCACAGCTTCCAACTCTAGATCATGCGTCGGGTAGTTCTTCTCATGGATCTTCAACTGTCGTGAGGCATAGGATATCACATTATCATTTTTCATGAGTTCAAAACACTATACTTTCTTTAAAGCATCACTGTATATCACAAAACATTCTCCACTTTTTGGTAGTGTGAGTACAAGTGCAGTGATAAGACTTCTCATTAGCTTCTTTAAGCTACCGTCACATTCTTCCATCCAGACATACTCTACCCATTTCCTTGTTAACTTTCTTAGCGGGATTGACAATCGTGAGAAGTTTCTCACAAAACATCAGTAGTACCCAGCTAATCCAAGAAAACTACAGATTTCTGTGACACTATAGGGCCTGATACATTCCTCAATCGCCTTGGTCTTTGATGGATCCACATAAATTCACTCACTTGTGATCACATGTCTCAAGAATGTGTCTTGATTCATCCAAAAGTCACACTTTTTGAACATGGTGTACAACTTACCATTTGTTAATGTCTCTAACACAAGTATAAGATGTTCTTCATGTTCCGCCTTTCTCCTGGATTAGATGAGAATATCATCAATAAACACTACCACAAATTTGTCTAGGTAATTTCTAAAGACTCTTTTCATCAAATTCATGATGATTTTAGGGGCATTAGTAAGTATGAAGGGCATCACCAAAAACTCATAGTGCCCATACCTTGAATGGAAGGTATTCATCTAAATATTGTCCTTCTTCGCCTTTACTGGATGATATCTAGAATGAAGCTCCACCTTTTGAGAAGTATTGAGATAATCTTAACTGACCGAACAAGCCATAAATACTTGGGAGAGAATACTTGTTCTTTATGGTGTTCTTGTTGAGTTATCGATAATCGATACACAACCGCATTGTTCCATCCTTCTTCTTCACAAAGAGCACTGGTGCCCCCCAAGGTGAAGCACTAGTGCGTATGAACCCTTTGTCCAGATGCTCTAGAAGCTGCTTCTTTAGCTCCTCCAGTTCGATAGGATCCATCCTATAGGGACACTTTGATATAGGAGTAGCTCTGGGTTTGAGTTCAATTGAGAACTCTACCTCACGATCTGGGGGAATTCTGGGTAACTCTATGGGAAATGCATCACCTTATTCCCTCATGATGGGCATTTCCTCATGGTTGGTACATTCCTTTGACTCAACCATTTGGGAGAGGAATGCTTTGTCATAGGGAATCAACACCCAAACCATTGAATGATTTTTCAAAGGTGGTTCATGATCTTCCTTGCATTTGTAGAGAAGCATGGTATGGTTCGGAATATGAAAAGATATTTCCTTTTCTCGACAGTTGATATGTGCTCTATATAACGAGAGCCAAGCCATTCCCACTATAGTGTCGAATTCCACCAAGGGAAGTATTACAAGATTTTATAGAAGAATCTTCCCACATACTCCAACAAGAGAAGAGTCAAACACTTGGGTTACAATGATTCCACCACTTGGTGTTTTTACATATATCTCTACTTCAAGGTTTTGAGGATTTGATTCTATAGTTCTAGCAAACATGCAAGATATAAAGGAATGCGTAGACCAAGAATCAAATAAGACTTTTCCATTTTTTTTAGTCAATAGGAAGTGTACCTTGTATGACATAAGTATCATGATCCACCTTCGTAGTAGTAATGGCATAAGACTTACCTTGTTCCTTTGGCTTCGGTGGCTGCTGATGCTGATTATCCTCGAGAGCTCGAAGTTTAGTGCACTGGTTTTCATAGTGCCCTAGCTCCCTAAAGTGGTAACAATGAACCATGAGTGGTTCTCTCATTTCATCAGCTACGTTATCCTTTTATTTTTTATCTTTTCGACACTCTTGAGAATGATGTCCTTCTTTTGCACACTTAAAGCACTTCCCCATCCCTTTGAGGTAGTTTCCATGGTGAAACTTCCTACATTTTTGGCATGTGGGTCATTGAGTTTTCTTCCCACCATTATCATTAGATCCACTGGCTTGAAACTCTATCTTTCGTTTCATATCCCCATAGCCATGGGAACATTCTCCAAACTCCATATCTACTATGAGGGAACATCAAACAACTTCTTTATTACTCTAAATGTCTTGAATTACAATAGCCTTTCAAAGGAGTGGTTTTAACCCACTAAGGAATCCATCAATTTTTCTATCATTGTTGATAAAAAAACCATAAGAATACCTTGAAAGCCTCATGAAATTCACTTCAAAGGTTGTGAAATATTCTAATTCTTTTTTTCTTGAGCTCTAAGACTTCTCTCTCCATATTTGTATGAAGAGTTTGTGGAAATTACATATTAAGAATCTTTTTCTAAAAGTCTTCACAATCCATCTCTTCAATTTCCTCCCTTGTCTTGGAGTTCTTAATCAAAGCCCACCATTTATCAGCTTCTCTATCTAGAAGATAAAAGGATAGAGTCACCTTATCCATCTCAGAACATTGAAGTACAGAAAATATCTTCTCCATGGAGTTGACCCACTATTCCGCAACTAGTGGATCGGAAGATCCACAAAATGTCCGTGGTCGTTGCCGCATGAAACATTCGATAGCCCGTTGCTCCCTCTTTGGTGAAGGAGTATGTTACCTGTTATTATGGTTGTTTTTAATAACCTGAGATAATTGGGTAATCATCACCATGATATTTTGAACTCCACCTCCCAAATCATTGAGGAAGTCATTCGGGAAATCGTTACATCGTCCCTCGCATGAGTTATGGGCCTGATTTCTCCTGGTTCCCACCATTTTCTAAAATTGAAAAGGTTAGAATAATACATAAGTAAACAATTCATGAATAACTTATTCATTTAAAGAAATTATACCAAAAACATAACATATGGTATCCCAATATAAATATTCTTGTGGGAATTTTTGTACTTAGTCTAATGCTCGGGGTTTTCTTTAGGGTTCACTAATCCTAATTCCCAAAGTAACTAAACTATTCCTCTGATACCAACTATAGCAACCCAACCATTTCTTACATTACTATTAAATACTTTTAAAGATAAACAGCATAATAGTATTACACATAAAATATCCAGAGGTTTATTGTCTTGGGAAAACTAGGACCATACATAACAAATACAACATCAAGCATAATCATTTATTTAATTTATTCTTCTCAAGCTTCTTATTGGAACTTGTCTTCTCCATAGTGCATGTAGTCACCTGAGGATATACATCAAAAGGGGTGTGCTAGAAGCCCAATAAATAGATATATAGGAATAATATAGCATGGGGTGAGCATATTCATAACATAGGCAATGAATCAAGAACATGAGGAGAAGTATTAATAAGAGACATGAAATGTGGCAATGCATAAAAATGAAACATCATGTATTAGTGGTTAACTACCACACATGCTTGTGAACCAAGCTAGAATATTTTTTAAACATAATTTCATATTTACTTATGATATTCTTCACTTTTCACAATGCATTGGAGCGCTGTATAATTCTGGGCGCACCAATCACTTTGACACATTTATATTGCACTATATAATTCCAGGCGCACCTGTCACCTCATAATACCATCATTATCATGCATGACACATATAAAATATATCAATAATAAACATAAATAAACCATGGTAATGAATGGGTTTCATATCATAAGAATACATTCATAAAATTTGGTTTCCCAAATGAAGGAGGAAACAACATACTTGATACAAGAACCATCCACTTTGAGTGAGAAGTGAAAGGTGTGTTCTTAAAAGAAGAGTTCTTTTGGAAAACATTTTCTTGAACATAAACAATCGTGTAAAACATTTATATCCTAGAAAATGAAATAAAATGAATAAAAAATGACATTTATGGAGTAACCATATCAAAAATGGAGTGAAGCAGGGAGAACCTGAAGGATGAAAGTTGGGTTCAAGATTTCCCCTTACCTTGTATCTGAACGATTACTTCTCTTTAATTTCATGTATAATGACATTATATTCATTAGATATAAATTAATTAACCTTTTATACTTTAATAAGGGTCATTTTGGTTTCATTATGTTATTTTATGGGTTTTTTGATGAGTTATAGTGTTTTAAAACATTGTTCGGGAATGTTCATTTTTATGGTTTTTCTTGAGCGTTTCACATGTATTCATGAATTGAAGTTTGTGTAGAACATGGGTAAACATACATAACATACATAACATGTTATTAATTATATTTCATAAGTTAAAAAGATATTAATATGAATTAAATTTTATACCATGTGGATAAATCATATATAGGAATTTAATGATGAGCATTTGGGTTAATTTGGGCGGTTTTTCGACCACAACGAACTTATTTTGTGTACTCATCTAGTAATATGTACATAAGTTCGTTCCAGATAATAAAATAACTCATAATACATATATAATACTCTGTTTCAACCATAAAAATGGTTTCATGACCGTATCTGTAGGTTGAAATGGAAAAAGAAAACATGTGGTTCTTGAAGGTGATAGATTATCACCTTATGAACAATGTTTTATTTTATAAAATAAAAGGAGGAGAAGAAGGAGGTTGGATGGTACAATATCCCATTAGTATCATAACATTCCATTATATTTGTGGTACTAGATTCACCATACCATTTGGATAAATATAGGTTGGGATAGAAGAAGAAAAGGACTTGAAATTGAAAGGGAATTAAATGAAATAGGAAGATAAATTACCTCTTGAATCCTCCTCTTGAGATCCTCCTTAAGGGGCCTATTCTTGGTCTTCTGATGAGACCAGAAGCTCTTGGATGTGGGGGAGGGGATATGGGATATGATTTGGTAGAGTTTAGTCAATGCATGAGGCTTGAGAGGTGTGGTTTGGCAAGGGGAGGGGGAGGGGTTATTTAAACATGAGGAGGGAGGTGTTTTTAGTATAAAATATTAAATAAAATAATATATCAAAAGTTATACTTTTAATAGTTTCTTTATGAAATACTAAATCATATATTAATATAATATAATTTTTTATGCTTTAATTCATCTTTATAACTTGATTTCATTAATTTATTAAAAGGATAGTGAAAGAATGAGAAAAAAACACTTTAAGAAATCACTTTTAGACTTTAGACTTTGGAAAGTTCTTTTTTGGTTTGAAAATTGAATTTATTGTATTTGAAGGAACCATTTATGAAATTTAATATAATTTGGCAGAACCTAATGTTCTAGAATGTTTATGTCATCATTACATCATTAATGATGCAAATTAGGATACACCGATTATGCGAAAAACTGTATTTTTTACTATTCACCCAGAAATTGATGTATTTAAGAAAAATCCAAAATTTCACCCTAAATTTTTTTTAATGTGTAGAATCCAAAAATTAATTTCATTTTTCAAAAATAATTTTCTATATATGATTAATTTAATATTTAAGTAAAATCATAATTTACATGAAATATAAATTTTTTAAAAAATAAAACAAATTTTAAAATGCTTTCAAAAATTACTTAGGGTCTTATAAAATTATCTAAAAACTAGGGGACATAGATTTTATAATTTATGAACAAATTTTAAGAAAAAAATTTTTTCTTTTAAATTAATTAATTATTTATAATTAATTATTTATAACATACAAAAATACCAAAATGTTCACTATGGTAAAATTGTCACTTTCTAAGATGTGTAAATTTTCTTTAATTTTTCATGGGTGTGGTTAATCTTATTTGGACAATGTAAAATTTATAAGGTTCGTACTACTATTCATAAGGGTAGGTTACTATTCATAGGGGTAGTTTAATATTTACCAAAAATTATATTTTTCTTATTGGACAAAAAAAATCATCTTGAACACAACAGTGTATGTCAGATTTTTGAAATTCCAAACACAGAAGGGACAAAATTATGTTTAAATGTCACATAGAAATTACTAGTTAATTATGTTTTCTTTTCATGTTATTTTATGATATATTATTAAAAAGGGAATTTCAGTTGAAATACTTTGGGACATTACCTATTCCATCAGAAAATCATGACTGATGGTAGTTTTTTCTTGTGCATTGGTGTTGCTAAGTTTTTCCTATTGATGTTATATTGAAAAATAGTAACATGAAAACATGATTAATCACATAAACATGGTTTAATAAATGAATTCCCCATAATGAAAAACCTCATGGGATCACCCATGTTTATCATAGTGGAATTAACGAACCCCTATTAGAAAAAATTGAATACACTTGGAATGATTTTGTGGTTGTGTGCTATGTTTTGTTGGATTTTGGGACTTATGTGGGTAGTGTGGTGTTTCTGTTCACTATGGTTGTTATGGTCATTAAGTGTGGGGTGGTACAAGAGTGGTAGAATCTTTTGATGATATATTGATTGATTTTGGAATGGATGATCATGAAGAGTAGTGGGATTGCTCTTGGGTGATGGTGTGGCTTTTATTGGACAATGATGTGCAGTGGGACTACAATCTAGTTGTGTGCTGTTTGTGTTGATGAATGTGTTGGGTAAGTCTATGTATGGCAGTTTCTTGGTTAGTGTTCTAACAAATCAAGTGATCCCCATAATACTGAATTATAAATGGTTAAATAGAAAAGGGGTTGAGTATATGTTTTGGATGTTGT